>OZ010649.1:8142394-10542394 GCA_963932195.1 Empis livida | reverse complement strand
TACGTCTTTAGAATTATCATACTAGTTTGGAGTCTTACTAGTCACTAATGCTCAATTTTTTTACACCCAATTACTTAGTGAGACTTCAGTTATATTAACAAACTTCAATTGAAGCATTCATTTACCAAACTTATCGTATCCATTTTCAACAAAAAAATTTAGATAGTGGCAAATGGGGGCCTTCAATATTGTGAGTCAAAATATTCTTAAAAATTAATCATTGTTGGAATCATTTAATGTATACATAAATTTTTTAGACGTCCATCAGGTGAACTTAATAAGTCATAAAGGTAAATAAGAAAAAAACTGTCAAAATTTTATACTAAATTAATGGATATTACTAATCCATCATAATTTTTTGATACCAACAGAAATATTTTGACAGTTGTAATATCTTAGCTTTTTGAAATTAATTTGAATTTGTCCTTCTTTTTTTTGTTAGTTTATTTCCACGAAATTTAAGAGAATGTCACAAATTAACAGAACCCTAAACTTGACTAAAACTGATGTTCTTATAATTTAATTTTTGTTATTTTGTCACAGTACTAAAATTTCTCCAAGATGAAAAAAAAAACCGAATTAGGCTATAAAAATATTCTTTTTATGTTGTGCACATTATACGTACTATAAAAACGTACAGTATATTATGATTATGAAATGTGCCTCCACAATTATATATATATACATATTTATACATATATTATTATACAAATAACCCCTTTATTTTTATTTTTTTTTGGGTCCCACCACAAATATAACAACCAAAAAAAATATACATAAAAGGATATTTGTATAAGGACAAAATATTCTTTTTTTTTTATTATTGTTACTGTGCCTTATCATCAAAAATATTTTATATTTTGTTGTTTTTTTTTTTTTGAAACGGGTTGAGTAATAAATGAGACAAACATTACTACGATATGTAGAGAAAATAAATTTTAATGTGAACATAAATATTATGTTTTGTATATATTATCTACAGGAGCAACAAAAAAAAAACGTAATCATAAAACATATACTGTAGTTGAATATTAAAGGAAAATATAAGTTTGTTGAGTGGTTAATTTTAAAAGGTAAAACCTGATTTTTTTTGTTGGGAGGAAAATCAAGTAACAAAAGGACAAAAATGAATCCTTACAAAATTCTTCAAACTAAACGAGCCAAATTATAGGACTCAGTTTAGTAAAATTTGGATTTAATATTTAATTTTAGATATCGAAATATTGTAAGAAAAACCTAAAAAGTTAGCAAATGTTATGAATATAACAAGTAAAGCTATTTTTTGCCAATTTTTTCTACATATTGGAGCTCTTAGTGTATTTTACAGGCATGAAACCACTCCGAGGAGATTAAGTGTATTTTTCCAGATCTTAAAACCTTTTCTACGCAATACACGACGAACAGCACAGTGAAGTTTACAAACTCGTTTATAATTAGAACCTCAAAATTATGGAAGCAGCTACCACATTATGTGTACCCAACAAATAATAGCCTGAATGAGTTTAAGAGGAATGTGAACCGTTTCCTGTCAACAATAATCCTTTAATTTAACTCCCTCTCTTTCTTAAAATGCTGTATTCACAGTTAAGTAAAAGTTTTCTCATTACAAATAAAATAAAAAAAGAACTGATAAATTCACAAATAAAAGAAGTGACCATTGCAAAATAAAAGCATTTGATTTATGCTACTACACTCTACACATATTTTCCTTGATATTTTCATTATGCGCTACTACACATATTTTCCTTGGCTGGAAACAATCTTTAAATAACAAGATCTATCAACTAAATACAAGCAAGTATAGATTCAAGCAACTAAGATTTCTAGTTTAACCATGAATGGCCAAGTTAATACGACGATGCACTGAATCTAAAAAAAGAAATAATTGTAATATATAGAATCTAGGACACACAAATATTTCGTGGAATTTAACTAGAAATATGACAAATGTAGTTACATTTTTCTCTTATTGTTTCTGGTAAGTATCTACTACAAATATTTATATTTTTCTCAATTCATTTCTTAACTAACTCAGTAACTAAACTTGTACACAAATATTATTGATTTAGAGAGTAATAATCAAGTTTGTCGAAGAAAAATTACATCTTTATGATTTTCAAATTTTAATACTCTTGGATTCAAATTGTAACTTTTACCAAAAGCCTTAATAAGAACTTATTGTACCATTACTAGTCTCTTTGTCAACAATTTCTATTATATTACCTCAAAAATTAATCTATCTATCTAACTCCAAATAATCAATTAAACTATTCTCTACATTTCTCCGAAAAAAAACCTCATTACCCCAACTCTAATCAAATATTCTATAGGCAACAACGTAAAGAACTTTTTTTTAATGGTAACAATTTTCTAACCATTTTACGATTACCCATACATTGAAAGGCAAATAATTACATAAATATATGACATATAAAACGCACATTAAACATAATTTTTTTTTTTATATTTTTGGATAAATTTGGTTCGTGACTGAAGCTTTGGGGGTTACTACTAAAAAATAAAAAAACAAAATTCCCAACATAAGATAAAACAAGGATATCATATGCTTTTGGCCCCACAAATAAAATAAAACAAATTCAATTTTTCTTTTCCATTTTTTTTTTTTTTTTTGGTTTAAAATTTTCTTTTTACATTTTCTCATTTTCTTTTTTTATTATTATTATTTTTTATTATATATTTTTGTTAATTTTTATGTGTGCTGTTCATTTTTTTTGTGTGTGTATTAATAACTAAAAAAAAATCCCATTTTCCAAGAGAAAAGAAATAAACTTTTACTTTTTTTTATCATATTTTAATGGCTTATGGCATAAGAGTGTTGCTTTAAAAGGTCTTCTTTTTTAACCAAGAAAATAATAAAAAAAACTAGAGAATAAAAAAGGGCTTTTATAAGGGATGACAGATAACACGAGATATAATGTATAAGTGAGATAGGAGGAGGAAGAGGAGAAACGAAAGAATTTTGGTTCGTTTCGTGTAATAGATTTTACAGACAATATTTTTTTTTTTAACTTTTTAGTATATTTTTCTTTGGTTTCCTTAAGTGTATTTAACTTAGAATTTTTGTAATTATGTGTAAGGACTTTGAAAAGAATTTGCTTTTTTTTTTTACCGCCACCACATAAACAGGAAAATTCTTTAGAAAAATTTTTTAATTGCCAACAAAAAAAAACATGTTTTTCCTTTGTAAAACAAAAATTATATTTACTATTACAGTACAGGTGCGTTAATCCGAACACATCATAAACCGAATGTACAATAATACGTACTTGAGTTAATCTGGACAAGCATTGGGATTAATGTATATATTCAAAAAGCGATCCATTTTGAAAATATTTTGAATGCCGGTGATTTATGGTCAAGACGTTTCTTTAAAGAGAAAGTTTTATCTTATGTTGGAAATTTTTTTGTAAGAAATTTAAAAATATATCCGGAAAGAGGTTATCAAACTGTACAGAATTTATCGAATCTTTAAAGCAATAGTTTAATAGTTTAAAAACTAGAACTTAATTCAACACAAAATTTAAAAGGCAAATGAGTTCGTCCTATTCTAGAAATCCTTCGGCCAAAAATTATCGTTGACACTCGAATTTTCAATAATCGAATTAACGTTCCTGTACTGTATATATACAAAAAAAAAATCCTTTAATTATATACTTTTTAGTGTAATATAAAATTTAGGATTTTATTTCTTTAGTTTTAATTATTGTTTTATTGTTGGGTAAAAAATTTTTTGTTATGACCATTAAATGGGTTTAAATGCTTTAATTTTAAGTTTATATACAAGAACTGAATTTTACAAGACTTTGCATTTTTGTGGAAAAAATCAACTTGCTTGAAGTAATTATGTAAGTTTTCAGTTTTTTTTTTTAGGTCAACATTAGGCTAAGAGTTGGGTAAATCAATAAAATTGAAATTTTTGTTTAAAAAAAAACAACATCAGATGTTTTTGAGAGGTTTTTTTTCTACTTTGTTGTTTTGGAATTTAATTAAATTCTAAAGTCCTTTTTTTTGTGTGCCGGGAGAATTTGTTTTTAAATATTGTAATTTAAACCAAAAAAAATTTGAGAATATCAAAGTTAAACATGAATAGAATAACAAATTTTGCCAGAAAAAAAATATATATTAAATTAAAATATAAATTTATTGAAATGTCGTTTTTTTTTTTAACGAAATTACTGTCATAAACATTGACTGGTACATTTCATAAAAATTTTACAGTAGAATTAATTTAAAGTTTATTAAAAATGATATAATTTTTTTGTTGATTTATTTTCTAATTTTTAGAAATGTGAAGATTTATGGACATTTTTTGTTGATTTATTTTCTAATTTTAGAAATGTGAAGATTTATGGACATTAACTGGTTTTCAGATTCTGGCATAAAAATACTGTGAAACACCAAATGTGGATTAGATTATGATAAGTATAAATCAATTATTTAATATAATCATGTTTATTTCAGTAGTCCGGTGGATCATGTCTGAATGCTTCAACTGGTTCCTTCAACACCCATCTCCGTGTAATACGCATATTCGTTAGGAAATAGTGAAAGAGCCTATTTATAGTCAATACTAAATTAAACGTTTTCAAGTTAAATTCAACGTTTAAAAATTATATTCAACGTTTACTGCTATGAATCTGGTATACAGACATCGGAATGGTTAATATTAGTGAGTAGTAAATTTCGTAACCCATATATTTTTAAAATCTTTCAATAAAGCCATGTAACTTGTATGCTCCGCAAATAATTTAAAACACCAGACACAATTTTAAATCTAAACAATATAGAATCCTTTTATGACACCACTAAAGTTTTATGGAACTGAACATAATTTAGGACAATTGTTAATCCAAAGGATATAATATAAACCTTTTCCAACTAAACTGCGTGTCTAGTATATTCGTCAATAATTTCTATATTAGTTTAATAATAAATTATTTTTGATCAAATTTACGATTAATAATTAATTTTATTTAGTCAACTTCATAAATGCTAATAATTACCATTCTTAAGTATAATTTATTTTAATGAAATTAATTGATAATTTGCGTTTATTTGTTAATTTACCAACTTTTATAAAGTATATAATATTATAAGTCTTTTAGTTTACATGACTTTCTATAATTTACTAAATATTTATGTAATTTATTTGTCTAATAAATTGTCTGTAGTAGCAATCAATAAAATAAATAAATATTAAGTAAAATGTATATTTATTTAATAAAATATCACAAAATTTACTTTATAGTATTTTCTTCTTTATTTTTCTTGTTTTTCGTAATAATTTTTGTCCAATTCTCATAAATGTAATAATTTTAATGACTAATTACAAAAATTTTGGTCTAGAAATGATAATTTAACATATAAATAGATTAAATTAATTTAAGTAAGAAATAATGTTAAGGTTTTTTTTTTTGGTCACAACTTAAATATAATTCGATGTTGCACAATTAAATGTCCTTAAATTTATGTAAATAATTATTTAATAAATTTTGTAAAACATAAAATTATATTATGTTGTATGAAATTAGGTTACCATGTAGGAAAATGAATTAAATTAAAATTACATGTTGGAAATTTTTGGAAATTAACAATGATATTAAAAATTAATACATATTAATGAAAATAATGAATGTAATTCCCTATAGATTTTTTATTCTACAATAAATTGAATTTAATCAGAAATAATTTTTATTTAAATTAAATAATTTTTCACAATTTATTTATAAATTGTGAAAAATATGATTGTGAGTTTTTAAATTTACATTTTAATAAATTAATCCAAAAAGAAATAAAAAAAATTGTAAATTATAAAATAATTTTGTAATTAATTTCAATAAAAAAAGAATTATATTTTTTAATCGGATCATTTAAATAAAATAATTAATAATTTTTTTTTATATATAAATTAATATCGTTAATAATTAAAAAATAATATAATTATAATAAGCTTTTATTTTAATAGAACATTTATATAATTAATTTTTAAGTCTATTTATTTCAAAATTAATTTTATAACAAGAATTATGTTTAAAATCAGTATTTCAATCATAAAATAATGAACTAGAAAAATTTATAATTTTTGATTATAATATTGTCGCAAGAATGTTATTACCAGTACAAACACTTGTAGTCATCATAAATCAGAAAGATTCTTCAATAAAGATGTGACAGTATTCTTCAATAAGATGTGACAGTATTATACACAAAGTTTAAATTCAATGTTTTGCAAGCCAAATTCAATGTTTTTAAACCAAATTCAATATTTTTTATGTTAAATTCGTCTTCTTTACATTGAATAATGATGAATTTAAACTGCAAAACCTTGAATTTGTTGGAAAACATTGAATTTAGATTAAAAATATCGAATGTTGCATTAACAATGCAACAATTACTGACTTAACCAAAAATTAAATGCAAACCACAAGATGGCTAAAATAAATTCAAAGAAGAATGAAGTGATAACTAAAGTTACGAGTAATTCTTTAATTTGAAATTGTTTAGACTTTAAATAAATTGTTAAACAAGAAAAATTTGTAATTATTAAAAAACTTTTCAATTTCTTAGCATAATCTCGAAATATCATACTAGTTTTCTAGTGTTTACATAACTAATTACCTCTAGAATGCTAAGTAAAGCACTAAACAGTACTAAAAGGGACATACGGTTACGAAATATATTGTGGAACATCAGTAGATATGAACAATTTAGTCATTTTTCGAACCTAATATTTTTGAGACATTTTTTGAACCAGTTAGAAATGCCAATCGTAAATGTCGTAACCAGATGTGGAGAAAATATGATGAGATTTGTAAAAAAAAGCACAGATAAATACGGGGTATGGCATGTAGTTCGCATACAACTCCAGAAAAAGATGAATCCAGAAAAAGGTGAAGATTAAAGAATCTGGGCACACAAAATCTGGAAGTCTTCAAATCTGGACCTCGTTCAATGGTGGACCTATGTACAAAAATTGGCACAGAGTAAAAATAAAAGGAACTTCCTTAAATCGGTGAAACTGTGAGATAAGAAAAATACCTTCTTTTTCTTGTCTCACAGTTGCACAGATTTATGGGAGGGTTCCCTTGCAACAAACATTTGAAAGAATCATTACAAAAGCTTTTAAAAAATTTCAGCAAACCCTTAAGTATACGAATTTTAAATCATTCCTTTTTTCATATTTCCTCTTTTCGGACATTAAAAAAGTCGGAAAAGGGAAAACAAAGTGAATTTTAAAAACAAATTAAATTTATTAACAGTCTACAAAAAGGGAAAATTTATATACTTTGTAATCGATAATGGAAAACAAGTTAATAAATGTTAAAAAAAACTTTTATTTTATTTTTATTTTTTTTTCTCTGCGATTCCATAAAAAATTAAGAAGAATATAAATTATAACCAAAAATAACATTTTATAAATCTGTAAAGTAATAAATATTTTTTTTTTATAGATAGACTCATAAAAATACTATTTATGTTATTTTGAATCTTCAATAAATTTTAAATGACCTAAAATTTTATTACAAAAAAAAAACTTTAAAAATAGTCATTTTTTACATTAAAATAATATATTTTCAAATTAATTTAAATTAATTTTTGGTTATATAATGGAAATTTAATATTATTATCATTTAATTTTCAGATTAAATTAAATATATTCACAAAATAGTTTTTTTTTAAAAAACTTTAATCATTTTTTGAAATATAATCAACTTAAAAACTTAATAATTTTGTGGTTTTTGAATAATTTATCTCTAAAAAAAACGACAAAGTTTAACGAATTTGACTAATTTGTTTTTATTTTGGGTAGAAAAATTAACGAATTTGGTAACAAAATTTTTAGTAGATGATCTAGTTTTAGTTTTTTAAATGTTTATGGTGAGCAAAGTCGTTAAATATATTTTGACTTAATTAACTTTGTAGTACGAAACGAGTTTTAAACAACAATGTTTTTTTTTTTGTTAATTTTACTGAAAAGTGACTGATTGGCTATTAGCATTTAAAAAATTTATGTGAGACATAATATATGCTAATTAAATGATTTTTTATTATGGTAAAAAAAAAAAAATTTATAGGAATTTAAATTTTGAATAATTTTAGACTAAATTTTGTCACATGCTTTAATTAGTTATAAAATGTAAAAATTATAATATTATGTTTATTCAATTTTTTACAAAAATAGGTCAATAATTTTTAACACCTAAATTATTGCCTAAAAAAAATTATAATTTACACCTAAATAGTTTTTATAAATTAATGGCAGTGCAGGTTTTAATAAAGGGCGATGTAAGGCTTCTATTAAGTCATTAAATTATCAATTTCAAATTTCAACGAATTTGGAAACTATTTTAACTGAATATGAATTTAACGGTTGTGGAACATATTTTTTGTATCAAGCATTTTCTGTACGATTGACCCTACTTTATCTACCGTCGGTACGTAGATGAGCCATCGGGAGCTGATAGATCATAGAGATGGAAACCAATTCTGAAATTCTGGAGAGCGAATGACTAAATCAAATGTCTTTGTCACTTGAAGATTAAGGGCGCAATGGGCCTGAGACGAAGTAAACCTCTTCATGATCCTCTAGCGCCTAAACCAACCAACTGAATCACAAGCCTGGCGTATATATTCCAATTCATGGTATTCTGGCTCTTTTAATCAGTGATTCTTCGGTAAACTTAAAATTATTTTATACCTACAGTTTTTTAATTAAAAATTTACACATTTTAATTAAAAATTTACACTGTCGAGGCCATCATTTGCTAACATCAAATGTTTCACTAATAAAACCATTAGTTTGCTGCAATGAAAAGTTTTTTATTATTCAGCATCCATAAATAAAATTAGTATAATTCTAATAGAATATTATGAGACCCTATCAGATTCTTGCAGATCTGTAGCGCCAGAGTGCAAAAGTAGACTTATCTCCAGTCTAAAGTAACTAAATGGCCCCTTTAAATATCTCGTTTACAATTACCTATCTAAAGTTGTAAATTACTTTTATCTAAAAAAAAATTTGACCACAAATTTAAAATTTCAGCTAATTTTTTCCTATATTTTTTTTTTTTTTTAATTTGCAAAAAGTATAGATAGAGGTTTAATTAAATTTGACATTATATACTTATGTATAAAAAAAATATTTCCATTTTCCTCAACGTACAAATAACACCAGGTTTTTTTGCAAATATGTAAATTTCATTAAAAACTACAAAAAAAAAAATTAAAATAAAATGGGTTTTTCACTGAACCTGAAAACATAACCAACACAGTTTAACTATTTTAAATCCGTGAATTCCATGTACAGAGATAATCATGTTAGTTGGTTTTTGAAAAACAAAAAAAAAATATTGTTATTTGCTTCTAGTTTAGTTGGTGGTTTTTTTTTTTTTGGAAAATTGTACACAGTAACTAATATTATGGTACATAGTGTACAGCATTTGACTACTGGTATATTATACGATTTTATATTACAATATTTTTGTATGTTCATATATATATACATATATATGTTTAGCATAGATTTAACTATGTTTTAGAAAATGTTTAGCTAAAAAGATTCTTGTTTTTTTTCTTTTGCATTGAAATTTTTCAACATAATCATAAAATGTTACAAGTTTTAATTAAAATTTATGAGTGTTAATTTTATTGCTTTTATTGATGTGAGTACAAAAATAATAATAAAAAAATAGTATAATTTTTTATTAATATTAGCGGCAAATTGTGTAATTGAAGTTAAAAATAATATCTGGTACACAACAGATGTTCAACTATAAAAAGTTTAATTAAAGTACTATAGTTTTATTAGACGTAAATTGTTCTATGTTGTTAAATACAAATATTAACTATTAAATATATTCAAAAAATATACAAAAAAAAATACTATTTTTTGAGATAAAAATTAAATTTTAATAATATTTTCTTGTAAATAATTTGAGAAAAACGTGTATTTTGAAAAGTTTATTGCTGGTTGAATAGAAAATAGAAATCTATTAGAAAATCCACGACTGACAGACTAATAAATTTATTCTTTCTTATATTACAATCAGAGTCAATAATTTACGTTTCAATAACCTCGGTTAGGATAGTTTAGTTTTTTTAGTTTAAATTTATTGTACCATAAAATCGATGGCTCTGTTACAATGTTACATGCACGGATGGCATAAGAATTAATAAGGACAGCTAAAAAATTTATAAAAACATTTCCAGTAAACAAGCAAACTATATTTCCAAGTAAGGTAATTTATTTCTCTTAAAAGTGTTTTTTTTAAAGAAACTTTTGCTGCAAATAAAATTAGTTTTCTGGGAATCTTTGAAACATTTACTACAAAAGTATAGTAAAAAGTAGAAGTAAACAAAAATTTACATTTGCATAAAAAATAATATTCTGTCTAGTTTACTAGAGAGCAGTAAGTACTAAGTGGGATACCGTGTCAGTTTTCTCAATTTTTATTGCGAATACCAATAATAAAATTATAGTCAAATTGAAGGCATTTTGAAGGCCTTGAAACTGGATACAAACGGTTGAAGCAATTTGAAAATACAGACAAAATATAACGAAGATTTAAATTAATTTTAATAACAAAAAAAATGCGTATAAGATGTGTCTCTCCTGAGAATTAGATAAATCATAATTGGAGTAAAACCAATTCATTTAAAGCAACTTTTTGTTTTTTTTAAGAATTTACTACAAAAAAGGTCTTTTGCGATAGGTAAAAATTCGGAAAAATGAAAATTCGGCAAAAAGTTGTTTTAATCAGTGTAGTCAGTAATTTTACTATATATTATCTCTAATTTAATTTGTATCTCACTAAAATTACAAATTCTGTTCATTTACCAAATTATTTAAATCAGAAAATTTTCAAATTTGAACAAAGTTCAATTTAATTTAATAGATTTTACATTCAGTGTTGATCTTGTCCTGCCTTTTACATAAAAAAAAAAATTCTAATGTTTTCAAAACATTAAATGTCATTTAAAATTCACAAGAAAAACAATATTCTAAAAAATATATATATAAATAATAAATATCCTTTTTTGTATACATATTACCAATTGTGTCACTCTTAAAAAAAAAGACTATCCTTGCTAAAAAAAAAAACAAAAACTTTATTTATTCATGTCTTGTAAAATGTACACAATTTCTATTCTTTAGTATTAATTTTCTGATACATAATACTAAGCATATTTTTTAACTCGGTCATGCTTAACAGCATATATTGTCCTTAATGTATAAACTGAATCATTTTCAAGAAAATACTTTGTACTTTTTTTTTTTTTTAGATAAATAATATAGTTTTCAACAATAACAAAAAAATAAAAAGGATATAAACAAAAAGACTAGTTAATTGTGCATTGAATTTTCATTTTGAATTTATATACAAATATTATATTTGTTCCTTTCAAAAATTGTTTTAAATTGTTTTTTCAGCAACATAACAACAACAATAATACCAGAAAGGATTAGACAAAAAAAAATATTTAAACGATCATTGAAGGAGTCGAAAATGTAATTTTTATTTGTCTTGTGTTTTCAATTTTTAGTGTAATAGTTTTGTGATTCTTTTAAACGTACAGGATTGTATTTAGGATAGAAATAGTAATATGTTTCAGGATATAATTTTTATTCGAAATAAGTATCATATTTTGAAATTATTAACTAATTACTGTCACTGACAGTAAATGGAGTAAATTCAGCTTTAAGTTTAGTAAAATATATGGTAAAAATTGGAGTAAATTCAGCTTTAAGTTTAACTGAATAATCAAACTAAACTAAGGATGTAAATTTCGAGTAAATTCGAGGAAAAATTGGGCTAAAAAAAAATTAACTAAATAAAACCACTGATATAAGAAATTAAATTTTGAGTAAATTCAGGATAAAAATTGGTCTAAATTCAGCTTACAGTTTAATTAAACTTTAGACTGTTTCAATTAAAGTCGAAATTACTTATATATTTCGTGTCTATTAATACTCAACGTCACCATTATACAAACTAATTAGTTTTCCTCTAATCCTCACGTTCTCTATTGGCCAATAAAAGAATTAAAAATAATCAAAAAAAAAAAAATGAATTAAATTAGCATTCAATTTCAAATTTTAATAATAAAGATTACAAAAACTTTCATTTAAAAACTCAATTATTTACTTAAATTCTTATGATTTTCAATTAAAGTTTTTTTTTTTCCAAATTAATTTTTCCCATTAAACTTTTCTTTATCTACCAACGAACGAAAAAAATTCAAATCCTTAAACTAAAACAACAATTTTACAAAAAAATTTATAATATTTTTATTCCCTATTTTTCCAACCAATTCAAAAAAACAAACATATACAAACGGAAAATTTATTGCAACGAACAAATCGAATTCGAAAAATTTTGATTTACATTTAATTTTTTTGCCTTGAAAATTTATTAAAAAAAAAAATTTATTGAACAAATACAGACTGAAAAAATAGGAAACTAATATATATACAATAACAATAAGTAATATTACAGAAAATACAAAATACACAAAAAAAAAAATCAAATATTCTGTAGTCAGCTGTAAAAAGCCCCTCTAGAATAAATTATCCTAGTAACTATTATAGAGTTGAAACAACAATATTTTCGAATAAAAAAATTTTTCCTTTAAAATAATAATAAATCCCTTTAGCTAAACTATACTGCACTGCACTAATAATAATAAAAATATATATATGTATTTATATATATAAAGTTACTTGAAACATTGTCCTTTCTGCTACACCTTATTGTATATCCTACTAAAATATATTAAGTACTGAGTGTTTTAAGAGTGTGAATGTTTGTTAAATTTATAATTTTGACATTTCAATCTGAATTTCCATATTTTGTTAAGAATTTGTAATCGTTAACGCCTGTCGTTATTGAGTAAAAAAAATATTTCAAGATTAGACCACCTAAAATCAGTCTAACTTTTAAGCAACCTCAGAGACCAACTCCCAAATAAGTTTAAAATTGAACATAGCTTCGATAACATTAATATAATAATCTTTTTTTTGTCTTGCTCAAGAGATATTAGCCTAGCCTCTTTCGTTTATTCTGAGAGTTCATGATAAATTTTACAAATTATATAAATAAGACTCATTCTGTAAATCAGATTTGTTAAAATTTAGTCTTGCAGACTAAACTTCAAGACTAAATTTTGGTTTGGAATGCAGAAAATTATTTCAAACATGGATACGTAGTAGATTACACAGTGCCATTTAGTGGCAACCAAAATTCCAAAGGACTCTAAATTAAAATTAAGTTTTAAAGTGAAAAATAAACATCTGAAAATATAGAGAGTGAGTGTGACTTTTAAGCAAAATCAGAGAGCTCTATATTCTCAAATAAGTGTCAACTACTTCAAATGTTTATCAAGATAAAAATTTGTTTCCAGTTTAAAGTAATTTAGTCGTACCTAATAGAAGTTGGCGTTTTAGAGTTATGAACCATAAAACTTATTCTGTACACCAGATTTTTCTGCACAGAAAAATCAAAAATTAAATCATAAATTTCTTTTAAGAGCATTACATTTGTAGTGATCTTAAGTGGCACCCAAAAATTCCAAAGGAAACTAAATATAGATATTCTTTTGAAGTGAAAATTAAACTGCAGGAAATTTAGTGAGTTATGAATATGTGAAAAACTAATGGAATCAGTAATCTAGTAATATATTGTAGCTGTACTAGTACAGAAACCGAATTTTTCAAAACTTCTTAATTTTGACAGTTGACAATCAGCTGTCAAAATTAACAATGAAAATTCATATTTGACAATTTTCAATAAATAACTAAGAGAAGACATAAATGAAAATTTGAAATAACCCTGTATTTATTTTACATAAATATATGTACATTTAAAAATCCTGCTTGGTTTTTTTTGTAGATCATTTTGTAGCTCTTTTTTTTAGATGCTCTAAATAAAAAAAAGAAATGATTCTATTTTTTCGTAATTTTCTACCATGAATTTGTAACTTTTTGTTTGCATTTCTATCTTCATTTTTTTTTTCTGCACATTACTGGCTACAAGTTTTCATTTTTTATTTATATATTTTCATTTTTTTTTATCTATCCTGAATCTCAATTTCAACAATTCATGCTTTGCAAAAAAAAAATGAACATTTTTTTTTTTTTGTTGTTATATTTCCTCGAAAAAAAGAAAAATTGTGAAGAAAAAAGAAATCATCCTTTTCAAAAAAAAAAAAAATACACAAGAGATACAAGTAATAAAATAGCAACAACAACAAAAAAATATCCTTTTTTTTCTATTTTTTTATTTATTATTTTTATATATTTTTATAAAGAAAAATCAATAAAACAAAAAAAAATATTATAAATTTTTTTTCATAAATTTTATTTTTTCTTCTTGAACAAATTTTCTTTTTTTAAAAAAAGGAAAATTTGAAATAGAAAAAAGTACGTACGTGTTTTTTTTTACTTTACTTCTTTCATTTTTTACAACCAACCAAAAAAAACACAACTTTTCTATTCTTTTTGATGATAAAATAATAAAATACTTTCAAATTGACTGCATATACAGAAAAAAAGGATTTATGTTATATATAAAGTAAAGGAAAGTATGAGTTTGCTGGAAAAGCTTCTAAAAAATTTATGATCACAATCCTAATTGATTGTACATCAAATTTTCTATTAAATGTTAAAATATTTAAAATGTACTATACTCAATTTTGTCGATTAGTAATTAGAGCGACATCTATAATATATTTTAGTAATCGTTCTAAATTATTTTGATTTATAAACGGATATACTCGTCCCAACGGTTGGCTCATAAACACTGAGTTAAATGACTAATAAAATTATCATCAAATGTAATTTTCAGTTTCTGGAATATATTAATGTTTGAGGCCATTTGCTAACAATAAACCTCTCACTAAACATCAAGATTTCTTCTCCTTGGCGCTTTAGCTCGTGAAGAGTCTAAGCAAACCTAAACGTCTCCATTCTATTGCTTCAAAGTTTAGTTACATGCAATTAAACCTTAATCACTATAAAAAAAATTATGGTTTGGAATTCATATCAAATTAGTAGGTCTAAATTGCAATAAAATGTCACGAAACCCTTTAACGAAGCTCAGGTTATTATAGGCCATGAATTAGTAAAGGGAAGAAATATGGAAAATATGTTAAGCATAGTTAGTTAAAAATTACTTAGTCTTCTGAAAATAATATCATTAAAACTAGGTTTAGAGGAGGAAAAAAATGCCTTTTACTGGATAAGTTCCTACCAAATTCCATTTTTTTCCCTTAACAAGCTATTATCCTATATCAACAAAACCAAATACTATGTTTTTCTTTTATTTAATTACAAAATGAACTAAAAATTACAACAATCTAAAAGATATTTTTTAAAAAAAATTCAATTAAATTCATATAATCGATAAAAAATAAAAGGATATCTATTAAAAAAAATATATTTCTTGAAAATATTAATAATAAAAATAAAGTAGAAAAAAAAATTATTATTATTTTTATATAAGTATAAATATAAAAAAATTGTTTGACGATAACGATATATCCTGGCACCACTATACATTATTATTTATTTGTATTTTTTTTTTTTTTTTTTGTAAACTTTTTAACACCTCAAAAAGTATATTAAAATGAATTGATTGTATCTATCCACGTTTATTGTACATATATTTATATAAATAATAAAAAAAAAACGAAAACAATTTTATTTTTATGTAAAAAAAAAAAGGATATGCTTTTTGCCAATACATATAACAAAGGTAAAATATTTATTTGATATAAGTGCTATGTATATCTATAGAAAATTTAAATATTCAATTCAAAAAGTAGCTAAGTAATGTTCGTAAAAGAAAAAATGAAATTATGAAAATAAGAAGCACTTATAAAATATTTTTTAAGGGGTTTAGCATTTTTTTTTCCCTTTAAAAAATCAATTATAATATATGTATATATAATACTTTTAAATGTTGAAGTGTTATCCTTTTTATTTTTGAATAAAATCAATTTTTAAATCTGTTTAAAATATGATATTTAAGCGTCGAGACTGATATTAATACCAGTTTATCATTAACGTCTGGAAATATATTAATACCTTATGTAAACTGAATCAAGGTTGAAACTTTTGTATCTCGGGTAGGTTGAGAATTATTTATATCTTAGCATTAATATGTAAATATTTATTGAATGAAAATGATAGCGTTACAGCGTTTTCAATTTTGATTCAGAGTACAAAAATATATTAATATTCGCCCCGACATTGGGGTTTATAATACCTGATCCTGCACTTAAGTGGGTACTAATAAAAATAAGTACTTACTTCCCAAAATAATGAAAATAAGTTTCAAATGTTAATACTTTCTACAGACAAATTAAAAAATTTCAGTTACCTGAAAACTGTTTGGTACGACAGCAAAAGGAAAAACATAAATTAAGGAAGAATTTTTTGTAGAAAAATGGAGAACTCCAGTTCATCTCCAATTATTACCCCTGAATGATAGTCTAGTTAAATCACACAGTAAAGGGGTGGTAAAATATTAAATAGCCTATTATCTAATCAAATTTCATTTAAAGCAGAAAGTGATCAATATAATTTGGCAAATAACTAAGCGTATAATTATTTTACCTAACCTTACTGTATGATCTAACTCTAGACGATCATTTCAATATTTTCCGATACTCTGCCCCTAATTTCTCACTGCCCAAATATGAATTTTCTTCTTCCAAAACCGAATTATTAAATTTACTTTGAAGTTTCAATAACAAAAACAAGAATTATTATATCTTAAGTTGTAAGTTGTTTTTCTTAAATATAATTTTCTACAAAAAAAAAAAAAAACAAAAATTTTCTTTTTATGATATTTTAATCTTTAACTTAATTACTAATTCCATTTTTATATTTTTTCATCAACCTTAATAAATATTTCTTATAAATAAAAAGCTTTTTAAATTTCTTTAACTAATAATGAATACCTTACAAAAAAAAAAATAATTCTTTCTATACCCTTCCAACAACAACAAAAAAAAAACAGAACAAAAAGGACTACTTAATGTAAATGTTTTATTCAAAGAGAATGTAAAAATCCCCTCATCAATTCAATCCCCAATAATTTCTTTCAAAAAGAAAAACCATTTTCCTCCCCAAATAAACAAAAAAAAAACAAAATATTAAATTTCATATATCAACATCTGACGTTGCATATATGGATCAATATTACCCCCAAACAAAAAAACCCCAAATTTTCTATCAACTCAGGTAAAATTGATAAAAAAAAATTATGTACGGACTTATAAAAAATTTATCAACCGAAAAAAAATATATATATACTGTATAAGTATTAAGGATAAGAAACTAAAGAAATTTTCAGAATAACAAACCTGAAAAAAACAGATGCATTAAAATGTATACAGAAAATTTTCCTTGAAAACAAATTCATTTTTCCCAATTTTTTTCTTTAATAGCAACTAGCAATAAAAAATATCCTTAAGATCAGCCTTGTAAAGAAAATTATTTTTTTTTTGGAAGAAAGACAAGAGAATTGAAAATTACTTTACATACGCGCATACCTGACTATTTAAAAGTAAGGTTTTCTTACATCATACAAATATTTACGAAAATCTAACCAAAAATTCCATATACTTAATAAAAGAAATTTTCTTACATATACACTATGCAATCTTTAATATATTTCTTCGAAAATTTTCATGAAAATTCTACAAAAAAAATATAGAAATTATTTACTAATACAAAGAAAAAAATATATGTAAAAATATGTAATTTTATATAAATATATAAAAAAAATTATATAAATATTAAATATTCTTTTTATACATAAACATAAATAGTATCTTTTACTACACAACAAAATAAATGAACATAAATATTATAGTCAGTAGCAGTTAAAATTTTTCCAGTTTTTTATGATTGTATTAGGAAAAGCTACTCTCACTCTGTGGATTATATAAAACAAAAAGTATATGAATATTCAGTTTTATTTCAATGTATTCGAATAGTGTCTGACGACCAAACTGCTCCCCCGACCAGACCATCATCAAACTTAACTAACGAAATTCTGGCGACGGAAAAATGATTCAATAAATTCATTCCATATAATTTAATTGAGGGGATGAATATGATAAGAAAAGAGAGTAATATTGAGAGAGAAAAATACTCCAAAAAGAATTTAATTCTGTAGTACAAAATCAACCCCAACAAATACTTTTTTGTTATTTCCCCAACCCCTTTTTTAAATTTAAGTTCCTGTATAATATGTACATATTTGATTTTATATTTATTCATTTTTTTTTGCTGATGCTGTTGTTTGCCTGATGAATTCCATTACCAGACTTGTATAGCTACAGATATATAGATAGAAAGAAAATTTATTATTTTTACACTGTGAGAAAATTACCAGTAGGTATATAAAGATAATTTATAATGTTTGTGTCTAAACATTAATTAAAATAAAATAATTTAATATGTTGCAATAATATTTTTTTCCCAGCTGTATAATTTCTGGAACTATATTGATCCTTTGTGGGTCATAACTAATTGGATTTATAGCTTCATAATGTTTTAAAGTTTGATAGGAGGTAAATGAAGACGGAAGTTGTAAAATTTAGCTTAAGACAGCAGAACAGATGGAGAATAAACTGACATATTTAGAGGTATTGAATTTAAATTTCTAAATTTATTTAAAGGATTACAAATGGAAGTGCACTATGCTGTGGTGTTGTAGGTACTGGTCTTGCTTTCAGGCCGAGAAATGTTGACCTCAGCTTAAAATGAGGATCAGTAATAAAATTACATTACAATAAGATTAGAAAAAATGGTTGCGGATGAGACCATCTGCTAAAAGTAATGACTCACGAACAGAAGTCATTATTAGCTTGTTCTTCACTATAAAGAAACACTGTTCACATAAAATTAGTTTTCCCAAATTGTAATAAAAATGTTAAGAAACTTCAAATACAGATAATTCTACATTTGAGTTGAGTCCCTATTTTTACCTGTGAACAAAGAAAAACATTTAATATTCCAATAAAACCCGACGTACAAAGTAATCAAGAAATTGATTATAAAATGGCATACAATAAAAAAAAACTTAACAGTGAATAAATTGAAGCATTGAAATGACTTACTTTTATCAGGTAATATTTAATATTATTCTTCTGGCAATTAATATTAAATATTCATTTTATACCCACATATTTATATACAATAAAAATTGAAAACAATTATCCTTTCAAACTTTTAACAATTCAATTTTCATTTTTTGTACCTTTAATGTAGTTTTCATTTTAATCAAAAATTGTTTGCCTAAATTTCTATCCAAAACAACATGCAAGTCAAATTGATTAAAATTTAATTCCAATATATCAGCAAAACATTATTCTTAACAATTGAATTTACTATCATATAAATAAATAATTTAACAATTTTTAACAACTTTAAGGCTAAATAAAAGCCAAAAATGAAGTAATATGAAAAAAGGAAAAAACTTAAAATTTTCCTCATGGATTTTTCATTTTATTCAGGTTGCACTTCAAGAATATTTAATTGATCGAATTCAACAAAATATAAATTATTAAAATTGTAGACAAAGATTATTCTTACCCAAAAACAACACAAAAGTAATGGAAAAATTACATTTATTTTTATTTTATTTTATTTTTAAATATTATATCCTTTATTACAAACATTGTTTTTTTTTTTATTTCTGTGTGAGTATAAAATGTATTTTATTTGTGGTAGTATAAAATAGTTGAAATATTGTAAATGTTACGAGTCTAATACAAACGATCGAAACAGAATTGAAATGCATTCCAAAAAAAAAAAAAATAGTGAAAAAAATAAAGCTTTAAAAGCATACCTACACATCCCTCACAATTCCAATTTACCACCATCCTTTCATTTTCTTGTACACTCCGCCCCCTCAAACCCTCCGCCTACTCAATGATACTCAATGAGTATTTTACCTTCAACTCTGAGAGAATATGAGATAAAATATTTTGTATTTCAATGTAATAAAATGTTTCTGTATGGTAACATACAAAAATTTCATACAATTTACTCTGATATCCTGTGGCATATACATACAATGATTCAACAAAAAAAAAAACGGAGAGAGACCACATGGATTTAATATTTTATAAAAAAAAAAATGTTTGTGGGGTAGAAAGGTTTTTTTGAGGTAGAAATTTTATGGTAAAAAGTATTTTAGGTATGATAGAAAAATATCCTGAATATCCTGAAATGGTTGAAGGGCAAAACAAACAAAACAAAAATATTTAGTAGGGTGGGAGGAGACCTGAATGGAATGTCAAGATAATAAATATGGGTATAAAGGGTGGTTAAATATAAGTGTAAGCAAAGCATTAGACCATTTCAGTGAAAATATTAAAAATATCGATCCATATGTTTATATATATAATATAAATATATATACGAAAAAAGGACTTCTCAGCAGTTTTTCAGTTTATATACATATTTTTTGTACCATAAATAATATATTATATGTAACTACGTATACGTGTGTAATTTAAGTTGTAGGAAATATAAAAATTTTTGTTTCAATTCTGCTATTTTTTTTTCTACAGTATAGTAAAAGGATTTGTAAAGGACACATACGTTTTAAATGTTTTTTTTTCAAGCTTTTATATATATGAAATGATATATTATTTTATATGAACTGGTATATACGAGTCTGTAGAGAGTTTTGCTGTAATATTTTTAATAAAGGGAAGATAAAGGACGAGTTTTTGGTATATTTAGAAATAAAAAGGGATGTAAACTACGACTTGGTATATTTTTTTTATGGGCATTTTCTGTTTGCTTTATTTTTTTGGCAAGTTAAACAGGCAACAGGATAAAAAGTTTTTTTTTTTTTTTACTACCGGCATATCGTCGTACGCTATTTCTACGGGAATATTTGGCCAGAGAGAAATATTTATACCGGATATTATTTTTGCGGGGATATGGACTATATAGAAATTTTAATATTTTCTTGTTATTAAGTATTTTTTTCAAACAAATTTTTTTTTCTGGTTTAACTAAGTTTCAATGTCTTTGCCATTTTAGCGTAGTCCTTGCCAAAGTATTTATACAAATTTTATGTATTATATACGTAAAAATTTGTAATAAATATATTATATATGGTATATAAAAAATTTCCCTAAAAAATATTTATTTTTTTATAACGTCTCGTCGTTTTTTTTTTTTTTTGTTATCCTTTTCAATATTTTCAGCCAGAATTTTTCATGTTTCTGTTTGTTGTTTTTTTTTTTTTGTTGGTAGTGAAAACCGATTTATTTAATATGGACGATTTATATATAAATATTTAGTATACAGTGGTTTTTCTCCGTCATTGGAAAAAACAAAATTTTTTAACACTAGAATTTTTCAGGATCTCTATAAAAGTTTTGACTATAATTTTCAAGCACAGCACAACAAAAACAAAAAGAAGCAAAATATGAATTTTACCAAAAAAAAAAACCAAACAAAATATATTCTTTTAACTTATATCTAAATATATATAAAAAGGACTATTATTTTTAAAGAGAATTTGTGGGTGGTTATACTGATTGGTAGTTTATTTTAATCTGTAAGGCGGCTGTAATTTTAATAATTTTCTAAAAAATAAAAAAATTTATGATAAAAACCAGTCATAAAACCACCAGTTTTGGATTAATGATAATCTGTAGGGGGTTTTTAATTTTCAAACTATTATATAACAGCTACAAAAAAAGAAAAAAAATAAGTTCAATGATATTTTAAATATTATCCTTTTTTATACGAAAAGCGGAAAAAAAACATTTGATTGTATTCTGATAAAGTTCTTTTTTTTTTTGTATAAAAACAGGACGATAAATTGTTATGCTCTTTTTATGTTTCGTATTATTAGAAGAAGGAAAAAAAAAAACGTAGATTAATAAATTAATAATTGATTATACACAGAAGAGAAATAAACAACAAAAAAAAAATAATAAATTTTCAGGAAAAAAAAAGAGAAATTTTTTTTTTTGGATATTTTGAATGTATGTGTAATATAAAATTAGTTTAACAACAAGGATACTTTTAATATCCTGAATTTTTTTTTTCTATACATATTTTATTTTTGCAGGAAGATTTATATTGACATTAAAATTTGAAAAAAAAAAAACAATTACAAATTCGTTTTTAAGGATTTTTTTTTACATAAAAATCAATTATTTTATTATTTTGTCGTTCGACTATAAGTCAGTCCGCGTGTAAACTTTTTGAAATTAGGATTTAGCATAGTAAATGTATACAGAAAATGTTACCAGATCTCTAAAAACTGGTTTGTAAAAACTGATCAAATGAAGATATTTTTTTAATTCTAATTAATTATAATAAATATTCTCCATTGATAATAGGCCTTACGTTGAAAAGGTATTTAAAAGTAGTTTAAAATACCACTTTCTTTTAATTAAAATTCCTCGCACTAGTGTCGCTACTGCTGATAATAAGTGGTAATCGTGACTTCAGCTAGAGTATTCGTTAGAGATATTAAAGAATAGAACTAAATGCTGCTTAATATAATTCCAAATTTTACTACTAGAGGGCGCACTTGCATTACACTTATAGACACATTTTTTAACTTTCCCCAAAAACGATATAAGATGACACTTTTGAAAAGTAATTAAGTGTAGAAAATAATAAAAAATTGCGCAATTTTTCACTTTCGCACGCAAAAAATCCTATATATATGAAATTATTGCGTAGTATCGGATTTTTGTTCCCTGGCATTAAATTACATAAAATTACAAATATCTCTATAATTTTCCTTCATTTTACTGTCACAGGTAAACACTTTTTTTTATATTATTTACATTTTAAAGTTTTTACTTAAAAACACTGCGAATAATTTTGAAAAAAAAAACCAAAATTTTCTTCGTTTTTTTTCTGTTGTCCTTTAACGAACTTTTAAGGAAGCTTTATGGCAAAAAAACACACACACACACAGTAAGACAACAAAACAAAAGACATAAAGTAATATGAAAAGGAATAAAAAAAAAGTGGAAAATTATAAATTTTATAATACCTAAAAAATCTTTTGAAGACTTATTTACTTAAGTACCCAATAACGAAGTAAGTAAAACAGCATACAACAGCAACAACAACAACAACAAAACAAATAATAATGTTTTTTAAGGATTTAAGAATATTAAATAACATAAAAGAAGAGATTTTTCCTGAGCTAAAGAGAAAACAGAGCAACCGAAAAAAATGAATGTAAAGTAATAAAAAAAATAAGAAAATTTTTACTAAATTTTTTTATTTAAATAAAATTATGGAAATTCTTTTTTTTTTTTTGGTTATTATTAGTACGTATTAAAAAAAAATGTAATAAAAATTAGTTGAAAAGGAAAAATTAATTTGAAAAATTGATGGTTTTCCTTAATAGATTAACTATAAATTTATTGGAACTTTGATCGATAATTTAGTATAAAATTGGTTGATGAAGAACAGGATAAATATAAAGAGTAATCAGTATTATTTACTTAAAAGTTTTTATAGTTTTAAACTACAATGTTCAGAGTTATTAAGCTTTTACTTATAAATAAGTTAATGTTAAAATAACTGGTTTATGCCTGGAAAAAAATTGAGCTATCAGATATTTCAATAGAAAGAGTATATACTGTATTTGTTAGATAATATGTATACTGAAGAAATATAGTAATAAACCGAACATAATATTACATTTCAAGGTAAATTTTATATGTATATAAATAGTTCTATTATCGGACGCTTTTATCTAATTTTAGAAATTTTTAAGCACTGGAATTACCGATAATAGAATTTAAAACAGAAGACGTAACACGGAGTTGTATGCGCGCCACGACGACATCGACTTTACAAAGCGAATTCGTCGATGTTCGTTGGATAAAAATGCTGCAGCTAAAACCTTCAGTAACCAATGTTTATATTAGAAAAATGAAGTTGTAGAAGACCATAAAAAGCTGAGGATAAACAATTGCAGAGCAGAGGTTTGCAAACATTAAATGAGTGAGCAATTTTATCCATTTGAAAAAGAAGTTCTTCAAGTAGCTTATTTAATTAAAATAATTTTTGCTATAAAAGTATTTTAAAATAATAAGAACTTATGTTAAATTAGGACTAATATCGAAATATAACGATAAACAATTGTATAATAATTTTCTTTGAAAACTCAAACAGATAATATTCATTTATTAAATCTGTAAAAATTTGCCAAACATAAAATCAAGATAATTCTAAATTTTCAGCAGAGAATATTTAAGAAAATTAGATCGTAACTTATCACAATGAAAAAAAAAATGTAGATATGATGATCTCGCAAATTTTCATAGTATAATAGTCACTGCAAACAACTTTTTGACAGAGTTACAGATAAATAGTCGTTGTATTCAATATTCCATCTAAACTATTTTTTAATAGAATCCTTTTTGTAATTTCGTATTTGTAAAACTAACAGCTTTGTTTATATTAGTCATGTGGTCAATAAAAATTTAATCAATGATTAATAATTTTGTAAGAAAAATATGCGAAATTATTAGAAACTATGTCGACATTAGATTGATCGAAAATAAAAGTTAAATTTAGACAACTCAGATACTCAGATTTATCTATCATCTATTTAAATACCTAATTAATTCCTAATTAATTAATTAATTAGAGTTTGAATTGAGTGAAGTTCTATCTAATCAAATAATCAATTTTTCTTATACTTTCTTATACGCTACATTGTCCTAATTTCCATAATATTATTTAATTATATATATATTTCTGAAAAGTTCACTAAATAAATATTTGTGTATATTATTACAGCATAAAAGAATATAAAAAAAATGAAATTTATTTATAAAATAAATATTTATCATAAATTAAATCTTCAATCTTTTTTTGTATTTTCATCTTATTTAAAATCATAAAACGAATACCAAAAAAAAAAGAAGCAGACTATGAAAAATATATTTTCAGGTTTCATGTATAATTTCACTTTTTTTTTGTTGTTGTTGACGGTTTTAACATAAATGTATCTTTAGTTTTTTTTATTTTATTTAAGTATAATCAACATTATAAATGGTCAGATTGTTCCATCAATTCTAAAGAGGAGATTAAGAGTCATTTTGATGGATAATGTTGTATATTTTTAGATAGCGTTTATTGCTTCTTCGTATTATTTCTTTTTTGCTTGTCGAAGAGATAAGAAGAAAAAAAAGGTCCTTGATAAAAAATAAAAAATTTTTTTTTGTATAATTTTTGTTTTTCTTTTAAGGACAATGATGAAAAATAAAAATCTTTAAAGGTTTTGGTAAATGAAAATATTATATTTAGAAAAAAAAAGGTATAAGTGTCAACAGTGTGTTTCCATTTTTAAAAAAAAAAATTTTCACTTTTATTTTTATTTTTCTTGGTTACTTTATAGAAAGGACGATAATATTATTTAACAGATTTTTATTCTTGTTTATTAATATGTAAACTGAACGGTTTTTAGTATTCCTTTATTTTTTCTTTTGGAAAAAAAAAAAATATTGATTTTAAATTAAAATAAGAAGATTTATAAGGAAAATTGTGTTAAATTTTAACAGAATTGTGAAAAAAAAAACTGTTTTATATAGATTTGTTTTGAGAAGTGTGAAAATTAGAGAAAGGACATTACAGAGAAAGGACATTTAAATGGACTTTTTAGTTAACTATTAAAGCGGATAATGTTATTAGTTATAAGAGCAAGAAAATATATTGGCTTAGACTCAGCAGAAATGAAAGAACTTTTTAATTAGACAAAGTTCAGTAATGAAAATTACTGTCCGATTACTGTATACGGCAGTACTGTCCGAAACCATTCCTGGTTACTCGGATAATGTTAGGCAAAATATAGTATTTACTGAATTTAAGGAAATTATCGTGATTATGAAATTATTTACAATGAATTTTGTGAGGTTGAGTGGCCGAACTATCTATCAATGACTGTAGCCTTATTGCATGGACTAACAATTTTTCATAGCAATAAAAACCGCAAGATTTTTTGATTTTTAATTTAACTCGAGTAGCGACCTAGAAAATACAAAAAAATTGGGTTACAATATCAAAAAAAAATCGGAAAATACCAAAAATTCTAGTTTTCTTTAACAAGATAAATTAATCTTCAAGTACAAAAGATTGAAACACCAATTTTCTTAGAAAAATTCTATTGAACTAGAAATAACTACCAAACTAAGAGTCTATTTTATCAATTTACTTAGATAAATAAAAATGCAAAAAAATTGCTGAACAAAAAAAACTTTAAAATTTCTAAATGGACCTCGATTAACATGTCTCCTTTTAATTAATATATATACTACCTAAAATTATTTTGTGGTTAACCCAAAATAACAAAAAAAAAAAAATTACAACCTTTTATTAATCCTTTTCAATTTTAATTTATATTAATAACTATTTATTTATTAATTTTATGATCCTTTTTTTTATTAATTTTTATTATACACTTAATAACATATAATTTAAGGTTATATTCATTTTATTATATAAAAATAGAGGTTAACATATTTTCGTAACATGCTAAAAATTTTCAAAACATTACCAAAACTAAAAAAAAAAAAATATTATTTATTAACCCAAAAACTTTACCCAAAAAAAAACTAGAATAGTCCTACGAATAATAAAAAAAAAAAAAAGGCTAACGATAAAATTATTAGTTAAATTGTTTTCTTCCGACTTGAAACGAATATAAATTTTAGTGAAAAATACAAATTTACCTTAATATCCTAGATTTTTATTATATTTTACCTAAATAAATAAAATAATATATAAAATATTACGTATAATAAAAGTTAAATATTTATATTTTGCGTAAACTATCTACGTTATTAAAATAGGTACATAATACAGAAAATTTTTACCTATTAAATTTTATAAAGTAAATTCGTGTAACTAAATAAAATTTAATTTTTAAAGAGAAATAAAAGACGAAAAAAAAAATATAGAAAAATTAATCACTTCTGCCGCTGTTTTTGTCGTTTTATCACATGAGTTATGAAAATTTACGACAACACGTTCTCCACACATACAATTATTCTAGTTCTTACATTATTTTTTTTTTTGTACCAATTGGGTTAGGGACAATTCATTGAAAACAATTTGTCGAAAAGATAAAATATCATATGAGTAAGTCACAGTAGAGAAATTTACCAAAAAAAAACTTATGACTTACTATCATCGCGAAGCAAAACTTTCAATAAGTCTGATAGATTTTCTTAAAAAAGGATCCCAGCCTAATTGTCATTTTGACATAACATTTTGACACTTCTACTCAGTAAGGTATATTATTTATATAATATGGTCCTTTTGACCAAAATATTCGTCGAATTGTTAAGAGATTTGAGAGCAGTTATTTCTACAAGATACAGCATTGCAACTATATCACTGTTGCTGAGGTGAGTGGGCCGAGCGAACCCGAAATTTGCCGTTTCCACAATAAATATTTCGCGGTAGATCAATGATAAATGATTTATAGATTTACTATTACCACTACACTTTTAAACCTGTGAAACTAAATTAATTAAATCACCTGTCAGCTGTCAAATAAAATTGAAAATTAATTTTACATCAATGAACTATTAATTCGAAATTTAGATTTTTCAAGTAAATTTATTAGCTGTCACCAAAAATACCAAAAAAATTTAGACACAAAAATAAATGTAATATAATTTTGACAGCTTTCATGAAATTTTGATTAAAAATTAAATGCCAAATGGTTTAATGGCTTTTGCAGGAATATTGCAATTGATTTATTTATCCTGTACTACTTTAATATATATCAATTTTCCTTCATATTAAACTTCAAATTTATGATTCATTGCAGAATGAATTGTTTTGCATAAATTATCTGTAAACCATTAATTTTAACTTTTTCTAGTATACTACTATATTTCATTAATAATTCTTAGAAGCTATAAATAATGTATATATATGTACGTTTAAAAAATAATAATAATACCTTTAACCTTATTATTAACTAAACAAATACCTACCGCATTGTAAACAAATACCGGAAAGGAAGTTTTAACTATAAAAATCTATGACGGATTATTTCTTATAACATTTATTTTTTTTTTTTTAATGTTTGTTTGAAAAATATATATTTATACTTACTTAATTTTTTTTTTTTTTAAATGAAACCCTTTTCCGTTTATTAACCTTAAACTAACCGCCTAACTAATTCCTATATTTTGTAACATATATATTTACTAGAAAAATATAAACTTTTTATAGGAAAAAATTTCTCAATTCAAAAGTTTGTCTTTAGTATATAAAAAAAAAAATTTATATTATTTTTATAAATTTTGGTACTGCACGGAGCTCTATGTCTAAAAATTTAGTAGATATATTATAATACCTGCAAAAGAATGAACGATAATAGAAAATATTACAAAAACGTGACAAGAATTTTATAGCTTTTTTTCTACTTTTTTTATATTTTGTTGGTGTGTTTGTTCCAAAAATTTTTAACCATAAAATAATAAAAAAAAAAACGAAAAAATTATGTGTATAACCAAATTGACTTAAAGGACTTTTAAATATGTATATGTTTTTTTTATATATGGTAAGGTAATCCAAAAAAACAAAATTTAGTGTTTATAAAAGACTATAAAAAAAAATCACACTTTACTATAAATTTTTTTTTTTATTTGATTTTTAATTTTTTTTTTTAAGGGGAGAAGGAATTATAGTTTGCGGGCCAAATTATCACAAATTATTTAGGTATAATAAAAGTATTGTTTTTGTTAGATTGTTAGATAAATAGATTACAGGGTTGAAAACAAATCTTTGGCTACACTGGAACAATTGTAATACCATTTTCAAGAAATTCCAGAATTTCTTTTGGAGATCATGTAGTGATATTCTGACGATTCTCCTAGAAATCGATATATGGCTCGCGAAGGAATTTGCGTTCACATAGGGTAGAGGTCAGATGTCTTGGGCACAAATTCTACAGGTCACAGCAATCGATATGTCGAATTTATTTAGATTATAGATAAGGATGCAGTATCCTGTAAGAAATCCTGTAAGGATTCATATATAATTCATTAATAGGAGATATAAAAAATAGTTTCGATAGCTGAATTGGACCGATATTAGTTTTCTATTTGAAACAGATAAAAACTTGCTGATAGTTGTTTTTTTAACTCAATTTGATGTGACATAATTTGGTCCACACCAATCACAAAATATATGTCTCCCACTCAAATGAGTAATTAAAATCTATTAAATATACATTTTTCCATTATATATATATTGACAGCTTTCCGCGAAAATGTAAATTTCATAAACTACTTTTTGTAATAAACTAATAGTTTGGATGAAATGACATGTTTTGGTCCAGTTTTATGGTCACAACTACAAAAAAAAAATTAGAGGAGTTATTCATATGTTAGGAGTATTCTATTTACGAGTTTGTAAGATCCGCTGGAAAATTAAAACTAAGCTCCATTGTGTTCATAATGCATAAAAATTAATAAATTTATTACTAAGTTCTTGTGTTTTCTTTAAAATTTTCAAAATATCACTTAATAGATTTTCGCCGATATAATTGAATAAACTTTATGAAATAATTAATAACATTATCTAATCTACGTTTGGTTTGACATAACGAAATATAATTAATTAATTTACTTCATAATATTACTCAAGTAGGAGCACTAATTAATACTAGCTTTTAATAGTTTAAAAATAATATTCTCACCTAAATAAAATTTCACTTTTCTAAAAATGGTATTATTTTCAAATCAACTAATGTTTCTAGAAAAAAAATATATACTTTTAAATGAGTTTTATTTGATCCGTAAATTAATTTTACAATCATCTTTCCTTAAAATATGTACAAAACTTCTAAAAATATAATTAATTCTGTAGAAAAATTCTACACTCGTATTAGCACACAAAAATAAAGAAACAGCAGGAAAGATTTTTTTTTAAAACATATTTTATTTTTATGACAAAATTTCTTGACTTTAGGATTAATAAAAACTTGTTTATCAGATTTAATTCGGCACCCTATATTTAACTGCTGTGAAGTTAACAGATGTTTTTATGTCAAAAAAATCATTCATGGTTTTGAGTATATATAGTATATATAAATATAAATGAGGATTCATTTGAGTAGTAAATAGGATTCATTAAAATTATTAAATTCTAAATAAATTTATGAATTGAATTAAAATAATTCAATAAAATTTAACTATGGCCCTTAACACAAAGTTTGTAGATACTTGAAGAAATTACCTGATAAACGATTGACAAACAGTTCTATTAAAATTATTTATAGCTGTATATAATATGTAAAAGGAAGTAAGGTTTTTTTTTGGAAGGTAAATAAAAAAAGTATCATATTACCTTTTGCCAAAAACAATAATAACAAAAATGCGCCTAGATATCAAATGGCACGTGTCTAATTTTTATTGTTTAAAATACACTTTCAAAAACACATTATTATTGTGTTTTTTTTTAGGTTATATTTCTTCATTGATTTATTATAATCGAGTTGAAAAATTGTCTCGGGCCTCAGGTTACAACTATAAAACAACCAAAAAAAAAACACTACAAAAATATAAATTATTTTTGTCGTGCGTACATGTTTTTACTCTTTTAGATAAACATCGGATTTTTGTTTTTATATTTATCTTTTAGATATATATTTTTATTGAAAATTTATTATTATTGTGTCAGTTTTTATGAGCTACTAATATCCTACCTAAAATAAAAGACCCTTTTTTTTAATATGTTATGAAATTATTGATTGAAGTATGTATTTACAATTCATAATTATTAAATATTTTAATTTGTATACAAAACAAAACAGGATGTGGAAATGGATATTTGAATGGAAAATCTGAATTTCCGAAATAACGATAGAAGGAAATTTAAAATTATTTTGAATTTGTACAATATTTAATGATATTTCTGTTTATATAATTGATATTTATCGATCTAGCCCAATAAAAATTAAACAACGGCAATACACATTTTGAGATAATTTTGTTTTTATTTATTGTCCGAATACATATTAAAAATAACATATTAAAAAGGGTATTGAAAAATCTTAGTTTCAAGTAATATGCAACATCTCATAAGTCTTAAAACTACATAAATTTGGCTCTGTATTTTTCGATCAACTTTAATTTTTCAGTTAGTACTAAAAGGGTTTAGGCAAATTTCTTTAGCAATGGAAGTATAAGAGTTATATTAAAACTACTAATTTGCCCCTCATTATTAAGATATCAGAGAATAATTTATCACTTAGTTAATAAAGCAATAGACATTAGAAGGTATACTGCTATTAGATTTCTAGAAATACTAAAAGAAGATTTTGTAAAGGTTATGTGGAGTTATGTCGTATTAATGCTAAAATTTCTCTTCAAATTTTAATAAAACTTATAAAATTGATGATTTTATAATTAAAAATAAATTATATATTAGAAGATCAAATAAAACCGATTACACTGTTTAAGCAATTGTCATCAAATACGTATTTAAAATTTTACTTGTTGCTGATGTACTTACAAATTGATTTAAGTATATATACCAAAAAAAAAAAAAATTCATATTTACAAAATCATAATCATTCCCCCTTAAACCTTAAAAAAAACATACTTTTTATTTTTTTAGACAAAATATGAACATAAAAAATCATAAACATATTTATGGATAAAAGTAACAAGTAACTTTATTGCAATCTACGCATATACATAATATTATTAATGTTTCCAAAAAAAAAAAAAAAAATAAGAAAATTTTACAGTGAATTGAGTATGTAAACTTTTGGAAAAAGAACATGTTACACAAAATAAAAAAAAATTCATGTTCTTCATTTAGTACGCATGATGTCCCTTTTTTCAGGTTTTTTTTTTTTTGTTAATAAATATTACATAAAAAAAACAGTATATTTTGTACAGAGAAGGTTTAAAAACTTGTTCATGACGCTTGTTTTTTTTTCAGTTTATGTTTTTATGTTGAAATATAATGTAAAGTATGTATGTACGCAAAATTCTCATCGTTATGTTTTTGTTTGTTTTAAATTAAATAACATTTATATACATATATATAAATATAAATTCATGATTTTGACATAAAAACATATTATATACGTACAGATATAAATTGTTTTTGAAAAGTTAGGTAAAAAAAAAACAACAACAAAACAAAACAATTTCAAAGAATTTCATAAAATTTCAAAATGAAAAAACAAAAAAATTGAATTTATGCTCAGAAAAAAATTTATTTAATAAGATACGTTTTTTTTTGTCATATGCAGAAAATTTAATTTTATAATGAAAATTGTTGAAATTGGATTATCTTTTATTTATTAAATTAAAAAAATAAATTGAATTAATAAAATTTTCGTTATAATAATATAAGCCTAAAGGATTGGTATTTTAAAAAGGTACAAAATATTTAAGTAAAATTTGAATTAGAAGGATAATGGTTACTTAACCCACTTAGCGCCATCGTCCTTTTAAAGGTCTAATTTTATATCTAATTAAAATATCTATTGAAAAAATTGTTAGTTTTACAATAGTCCTTTATAAACGACAGCTGTAAAAGGTCCTACTTAATTTACTAGTAAATATCAAAAAAATATTTTATATAATGTTCTTATCCATGGGGAAAAAATAGGATTTAGCACTTATAGCTCATTGTTAAGATTAGTTAACGAAATAATTGCCGAAAACTTCACTTTAAATTTGCTGTTGAATGTATAAAAATACTAAATGTAGCTCAAAAAATGATTAAATTAGTGATTAAATAAGATTGTACGAAACAATTATTTAGACTCCAATTAAACTAACCTCAACGAACTCACATAAAATTCACTATTTCGAAAATATAAAATCTTTAAAAATGTAACAAAAGTGTTAGTAAAATTTTAGTATCTTATAGTACAAAAACATAAATTTCTTTTAAATACTATCCATATTTCAAAAATTAGTTAAATGAATAATCTACATTTTACATTTAAATATATAATTTTAATTGGAAATAAATATAAAAAAGCATAAAGTATATGTTAAATACATAAAAAAGCATAAAGTATAAAACTTAAAGTTTTTATTCCAATAAAAAAAAAACTAAATTACTTATTAAAAAGGATATCCTGTAGTCTAAGTTAAAAAATTATTAAAATACAATAATATATTGTACTTTAAGGAATACAGGACTTTACTTAATATAATAAATTTTAAAAAGAATAAGAAGAAAAATTGTTATACCCAGGATACGTAAAAGGATATAGATAGAAAACCCAAGAAAAAAAACTTTATTTTTGAAAAAGAAATACAATATCTTTTTAAAACTCAATAAATTAAGGTTAAAATTCAATTATAAGGTATAGAAAGGAGACTATATTCCTAAGAGGATTTTAAATTGAATATAAAAAAAAAATTTTGTTTAGAATATGCATTTATAGGAAAAGAACTTTTATACCTTACGAAACACTATCTACTTATATAATGACCTAGTTTTTTTTTTTAATATGAAAAACTAATTACTGAGATTTATTAAAGCACAAAATTTTCTATATTTTAATTTATAAAATGTTGTTAAAAGTGAAATTCAATATTCAAAAAAAAAAAATGTTATAATTAAATGTAAATAATTGGAATGTATATCTTGTAATAATATTAAAATTACCCAAATTAATTTATATATAATATTACTTAAATATAAAATATTTTGTTGAAATTTAATTAGTCCTTCATGTTGGCTATATGATCTATTAATTTAGTAAGGAATAACAAATTAAAAGTAATTTTATAAATAGAACTAATCCAAAAAATTTAATAAGCTAACTCAACCTTGTTGGGCAACAATTTTTCATATTATGGAATCAAAATCAATTGCCGTCAAATGTATTTGCACATGAATACAATTTGCAGCATGGATTAAGCCGCTTTCTCAAAAAGTTGATTCTTAATTCCCTCTTTGCCTAAACCTGAACAGTTACTGTGCTTTAGAATTTATTTAAAAGACAACTGAAGAAAAAGGACTTGGTATGCTGTAAACCGCTTTGAATTAATTTTGGATTGTTGTTTCTGAATGTTACCATAGGTACAAAGTACGACATATTTACTTATTTGCTTAACAGCCCGCGGTCAGCCTGGACCTGATTTAAAGGATCTAATAACATTATATTACAATTTAGATATACATACTAACTTTTTATGAATTTCGAACAATTGTGAATTTTATTATAGTGAATTAACTATAATTGCACTACCACTAAGCCAGCGACAATCTCCTTGTACGGTACAGGGATTTAAAAATATGTAAGGGATTCAAACAATGAATAAGAATTTAATAAGTCTTCTTCAAGCTTTTACTGACACAATTCTTTTGGTTTACATTCTCTAAGACTACAATTAACAATATGGTATAATCAGTATACGTTTCGATAATTTCCCTACCCGGCCAACAATAATTTATTTTAACTACGATAATTAGGCTTATCGAACGCTAATAATTACTTTCAATACAAATATAGTAATTCATAGACTAATTATTTAAAATTACATTTGTGTAGTAAATAAATATTAAATTGTAAATCATTTAATTTAAATATGATTAAAAAAAAGGTACTTATTTGAAAAAATTACGTATATTTATATTAAAAATATATCCTTAAATTTTCCGGCTAATTATCAAGCAACTTTATAAATAGAATTTATATTTAAAAAGGATAATTTCATAGTCCCAGAAAAATAATTTTCAGTATTTTAATTGAATTGAATGAATTTTTATATATTTTTGCTTTGTAATTATCAAAATTATTATATATTTTAATTTAATTGTACAATTTTATGGAATATTTAACAAATTACCATTTTTATTATTATTTTATTTGAATTGTCAAAAATTATAATTTTTTTTTATGGAATAATATATAAATTTTTGAAGGAAATTTATTATGAAAATTATAGTTACGGAAATTTTTAATCAAAACAGGAACAAAGAAAAGTGACACTTTAAGGACGAATTTATTAAATTATATACTTATTTATAAAATTAATTTCACTTAAAATTAAATTAATTATACAATTATAACAAAATTATATATTATAAAGTATCGGAAATAATTTCAGTAAGGAATAGGATATTCATATTATTTTAGTAAAATACAAAAAAAAGGACAGGTGGAAAATGATTACTGTTATTAGTTACACATAATATTTTCGTAAAAATATTTAATGTTTTGGATTGAAAAATAAAACTAATTATTTTTTTGTATTATATTTTCATTTAACATTGCCAATTGTTAACATAATTTTGTATAAAATTATATTCAGAATATTTTAGCAATATTTAGGCAGAAATTGTTTAATTTCTGAAATTAAATATTATTGCATAGTCAACAAAGAATTTGACTTTACAGTCCACAAAAAAATTGAATTTCCAGTTGGCAACAAATTAACGAATTTGACTTCAAAAATATCTTATAATATAAATATTGATAAATAAGTAGCAGCAGAAAGGGTCTGTTGACAGCTTAGATTTAATCAATTATAAAAAACCGATCTGTGAGAATTAACAGGTATTTTTAATAGCCAATTTTGAATCTTTGTTTATTAGTTGTAAAACAATAAAATATGAAAATTGAAATAAATTTTTAGAAAATGGTTAAATCAGTTTTGCGGAGCAAACGATTAAATCAGTTTTAGCGAATTAAATGAGTAACGGGCAACTCTAAATATTTACCAAATAATATACTTCCGAAATGTTATTCCTTCTGCAATTGTATAAAATTTAACCGTGAAACATACTTTTCTGTACAAAATTGATCAAACAATTTAAACTCTCTATATTACAAAATTTGTCTATAAACACCAATTTCAGAGCAAACCCTTTCAATTCATTTCAAATTTCCAATTTTATTCTAACTACTCCAAAAAAAAAATACACCAAACTTATAACAAATTCAATTCGTTACAAATATAAAACTCAAAATCCATCTTAGTTATTTTATATTCCTTTTACTCACAAAAAAAAAAATCCAACCAATTTACTCTATCATTAAAAATAATCATCATCATCATTCTACCCCGAAAAAAAAAATATGAAAATTTATATAAAGTATCCAAAAATAAATATATATATTTTTCCTACTACGGTACGGTATACATATTATTATATTTGTGATCCTTACCACCCACATCCTTTTTTTTTTTTTTTTTTTTTGACTACACATTCCGAAAAAATTGAAGAGACACAATTCCCACTCGAATAATAATAATAAAAAAAAAAAGAAACGAAAAAAAAAACACATTGAACAAAAATTATCCAAGGACGAGACAAGAAAATGGTAAAGGATGTATACGACTATGATGTGTAACAAGTGGAAATGACGATTTTTAAGTATGAGAGTATAAAAACGAGATGATAATAATAATAATAATTTTTCTACTTTTTATAATATTTTATATAACTGATATTTTTTTTTTTATTTTCACAAGGACCTTATTTTCTTGATATAAAAAAAAAAGAAAATAGATATTATTATTTTTTTTTGTCTATCACACACCAATCTAAAAAAATAAAATGAAAAAATAGACTTTGAAAGACAAAAAAAAAATAATAATGAAGAAAATTTTTTTCGATTGCTAAGAGAAGATAATCAATTTTTATTATAGTTATGTACAAGGATATCTATATATCTATTATTATTTTTTTTATTTTGTAACAGTTTATTGATTTCCGGAAAATATTTCTTTTATATCCTGTTTTTCTAAAGGACTTGAAAATGAAAGATTTTTTTATTATTAAAAATTACTTACTTCTTCTATATTTTTTTTTTTTTATTGATCAAGTAAATAATTTATTAGGAGCACAGAGCAGGAGAAAGTTGTAATTTCATTGGAGTACCGAAATAACAAGGTGTATTTGTTGTGTTATTGAAATCCAAAGTTATTCTAGTATCATTGAAACCCAAAGGTACTCCTGGCCAAAAAAAAAAATCAATATTACTCCAAGTTTACTCAATATTACGAGGGTCCCATTAATACTGGAAAATTTACATACCAAGATCTGAGAAAAATGGGTAATATTGGGGCAATTTGACAGTAATTATTGCCTTACTATTAAAAATCCATCTTTTAAAAGTAAAACGATAAATAATTTATATTTCAGACGTATCTGTCACTTCGAAAAAGATGAACAATTCTTAAAATTATGTAATTATAGAAAAACCATAAAATTTCGTCGAATCTGTATTAAAAACAGAACATACCAAAATTTGGTAAAATGAGTCCGATTAAGTCAAATTGATTCGTACTACTAAAAAATTAATTAACTTAAAGTGCTATTTTACTTAAAGTGCCATCACTAAATCATTTATATATCAAAAAACTATCAGTCGTTTCGCGCAAAAAAAAACCAATTCTCATATAACCGTGACCAAGTTCAAAAATTGTGACACTGTCATGTCACTGTATAAAATTTTATAATAAATAATAATTTTTACTTACCAAGATAAAAAGTCCTTTATTATTTTCAATAATAATATATAAAATATATTTTTTGTATATCCTTAATGTCCTTTTAACGAAAACAAAACGTAAAAACAACAAAACAAAACAAAAAATTTATTAAATATTTTTTCTTATAACACTTTTAATAAAATTATTATTTTTATTATTATTATTTTGTTTTGGTCGACGACGAGTTCGTAATATCCTGTGTTATATTTTTTAAGGACTACAAATATCCAAAGAAAGGAAAATAAAATTATGAAAATATTAATATTCTTGTTTTCGTGTTTTTTTCTTCTTTTTTTTTGTGGTTGTTTACAAGAAAAACAAAGCAAAAATGAAAATAAAATCTAATTTTTTTTTTATTTTGAAGGACCAAAAAAAAAAGAAGATATTTCCAATTAGGATTTAATTATTTTTTTTTTTTTACACAATTTCTTTACATAAAATACAACCGAAACTTTTTATTTACGTTTTTTTGTAAAAGAAACTTTTTAATTTTACAATAAAAAATTATATTAAATATTTATTTATAATAAAATATATATTTTAAGGAAAATAAATTAAATTAAATTTTTCTTTTTAAAACTTTTTAGAAATTATTTAAAATTTAAAATATTATTATACTTTCACTTGAAAATTATTATATTATTTATTAAATTTCACTAAAATTAAATTATTAAATATTTTTCACTTAATTTTTTTTTTTTTTTAAATGAATTTTATAAAAACTTTTAATATAAAAAAAAAATAACACAAATATATTTTAATGCACTGTAATTAAAAAATAAAATTTAATTTTATACACGTTTTTCCTGTAATTTTAAACCGTCTTGTAAATTTTTTTTTTGTGATTTTTAATTAAAAAAATATATATATATACTTTTAAAACAACATAATTTTGTGTTAATTTAAATTTTATACCAGTTATAGTTATATTTTTGAATTAAATTTAAATTTTTTTAAAAATTGTTTTATATACTATAAAATGATTATGATGAATGAATCTATAGTACAGAACAGACACATAAATATTTGTATTTTTTTGTTGTTGTTGTATATAATCTAAATTAAATATTCCAAAAAAAAAATATTAAAATTTATGTATATTATAAATACATATTTATATATAAATAAAATACCGGCACGAATTATTTTTCTCTTAACACTTTGTTTTTTTTATTTTTTGCAAAACGATGTTTTCGAACCAAACAACAGCGCGAGACTAACCGAATGACAGTAAATTTACTTATTTACAATTATTACAATTTTATACCGCTAGAGGATGATTTTTGTAGTATTGCCAGATAATGTAGTTCGACAATTTTATATTTGAATTTCTGATTGGAAATTTTATAGTTGGAATGTTTTATAGTAGGTTTTTTTTACGATATAAGAACTGCTTCGAACTCTAATGTAATTCAAATGAAATCCGATATTAAAAAAAAAAAAATATAATACCAATTACAATAATTACATTCGAATTAAACAACTTCCATGTGAATGTATCGATAATTATTTATAATATATCATTGATTAATAAGTAGGTTTCTTAATCAATGAATATCTATTATTTTTACTTGATTGACCGACAACTTTTCATAACGTTTTTTTTTCATACTTTAATATGTCAAATTAATAAACCCACTAAGCATAAGAATATGGAGATACGAACTGTGACCGTTCAGCATTGATTACGATTATAATGATTTGAGAGTTACTTACAATGAGATTTATTAATATTTATTTCGAATAGAATATTTTATTGCTGCGTTATCTGTTATTACTGCACTAGTTTGGTAAACCTGTCATTTTATTTTGTTGCTTAATGTATTGGATATTTTTGATCTCAGTAATTTGCTTATTTTGTATAACAACTACATCAGTTGCTTTCCAGTTTATATCAGTTGTCATTTTTGAAAGGTAATAATTGTTATTTTGAAATCCAAATATTAGAAATAAATCATTAATTTATTTTAATTCGATTACATAATTTATGAGAAAATAATGTGTAATCCGTTTTTAAACGAATTCATCCACTGATGAATCGAATTCAAGAAATCTGGTCACCTTTATTTTAATTCGATTACATAATTTATGAGAAAATAATGTGTAATCTGTTTTTAAACGAATTCATCCACTGATGAATCGAATTTAAGAAATCTGGTCACCTGAAATACAAAAATACCGTATAAAATTTTTATATTAAATTAATTTAATAATCCATTACGACGATATAGAAAGAAAATATACGTTTCCAAAAATTTATATAAAAAATAATATCTGGCAATGCTATATTTTAGCACCTTGAGTCATATACAGCTGCTTTCCAGTTTGCGTCAACTGTCACTTTTCGGAAATCATAAAAATATATATATATATAAAAAAAGGCTATTAAAATAAAATAATAATAAAAGGAATTGTTTTTTTTCATTAATTATTTGCAATAATTACACTAAAATTGATAATTTATATTTTTTAACTTTACAAATTACATTTAACAATAATAAAAATAATGTAAATAAAGTTTTTGTGAATCAAATTTTTGTTTATATACCAAATGGATAAAAAAGAGTACCAAATAACAACAATCAACAATAATAATAATTGTAATTTTAATGATAAAAATATTTCAAGACAAGAATTAAACGGCCATAGAAATGAAATGATTCGTGAAAATATTGAAAATTTACCAATAAAAGATGAAAATCAAAAAATTCTTGTGAATAATTGCAATCATGCGGTAACCAAAATAAATTATTTGACAAACAAAATATAATTGATTTTTTTTTTTTTTAATTAGATATCTCAAAATAATGTTGAAGAAACATCAAATTCTAATCATATTGTTAGAACAACAGCAACATTACATCAACCACAAGCATTTCTTACATCTACACAAAATAATATTGTTGATCAATTAAATTTACCTGAAAATAATGCAATAGCAATAGTACCACAATCACCCCCACCGCCAATACAACAAACAATACAAAAACAACAATCATTATCATCACCAACAAATTCAAATTCAACTGATAATTTATCATATTGTAGCGATAATAATTATATTGAAGAATTATTATTATTACAAAGTACATTATCTGATGAAGATGATGATAATAATTGTCAATCAATAAATTCAGATGATTGTATATATGCATATCGTGGTGGTGGTGATTTAGATCAATTAGATGATAATCATAATAGTCGTAATAGTAATATTGAAGAAGATGAAACTGATTTTTTAGAAATGGATTTTGATCCAGATCCACCATCAGAAGAACAAAATCCAGTTGAAGTATATGAACAACGTGAATTTGAAAAAGAAATTTTATTAAATGAACAACGTTTAAATTTACAAAATGATATATTAATAATAAATGATATAACAAATAATATACAACACCAACAACAGCAAATAAATAATATCACAAATATTACAAATAATATTGGTGATATAAAAATTGATGAAATTAAAAATTATGATTTACAATCTAATGATAATCAAATAAATGATATTCCAAATGAATTAATTATTATAAAAAATACAACAGAAAATCAATATAAAATTACAGGTACTAAACCGAAAAAATTAATTGAAAATAAATATATTAATGGTAATACAAATATAAATAGTAATATAACTTCTACAAATAAATTACGTAAACAACAAAAATCATTTGAATTAGATAAAAAAAATTATCAAAATTCAATTGATTTAGTAAATAATGATAAATCAAAAAATAAATTAAATTCAATTGCTGCTGGTGATTGTAATAAAGAATCTGGTGATGATATTATTTGTTTAGATTGTTTAGAAAAAGAGTTTTTAGAGAAAACTGTTGGTAAAATTATTGAAAATAATATTGAATGTTCTAAATGTAAATTAAAACGTAATCCAATTATGTGTGGTAGTGAGGGTATGGGTGATAGTCCAGTTAATAATATACATAATCATCAGCAGCAGCAGCAACAACAACAATTGGAACAAGTAAAACAATTTGATCAAACAAAACAACAATTTGAACAAACAAAACAACACCAACAGGAACAACAATTACAAAATGGACATCATCATAATCATCATCATAAATCTTCATTAAGTTTTGATTTTATTAATGATTTATTAACAACAAAAGAGTTTAATAATGCAATCCAAAGAAGAGCATCTTGTGATAATATTAATGATAATGAAATGGTATTAAGTTATTGAAAAAATTTATTTAAATATTTATTGATTTTCATTTATCTTCTTAGTTATTACGTATGACAAACAAAGAAAGTTCTACATTTTCTACTATTGATGTCGACTTATCAATTATAGTACAAGCACTGGTAAATAAACAACATTTATAAATTTATTAATCTGTGAAAAAAAAAAATATTTTTTTATTTTAATTTAAGGAAAAACTGAATATCTCATATGACGAACAAATTTTAAATACATATTTTAATGAAATTACACGAAATAATTTTATAGATGTTGGTGATTTTATATTATATTCGTCAAAACGAAATTGTAATTATAAGAAAATAATAAAATTAATAACACTGGCTACAAAGGACCAATTAAATATTAAATTTAATCATGTAAGTATGTAAAGTTTTGAAATTCATTATTTCCTGTAGGCATAAAATGTAAATGCGGTTAAATATCTTATAAAAATTGAAATAAATTTTAATATATTATTTTTCTAGGATGAAAAATCATCATCATTTGAAGTTGTACAAGTGAAAGTTTATGATATTATACAATGTTGGTTACATAATAACGATTTAACCACACTTAAAAAATTGAATAAACGTTTTTTCGAAATGAATATTTTAGGTTGAATTTTAATTTATGAAATTTTAATATAAATAAATTATATACTTTTTGTTTTTTTAGGAAAAATTATCAATTTAATTCGTCAGGCACAACAAAGAATCACAAAACAACCATTAAAAGAATATATATTAATCCCACAGTATTATAAATCAGGATATATTACAATAACCAAAAAGAATTAAACAAAAAAAAATATTTATAAATATTTATAATAATAAACAAAATACATTTTATTACTAATATAATATTAATTTATATAAGACATCACAAACTTTATAAACTATAAAAAAGGAACAAAATAATATAAAAACGTATATTAATAAAAAAAAATCTTATACACAGAAAACATATTTAAGTTTTTAGTATTTTTATATTTGAGGCGTTTATTTTCAAAATGAGCCAAGTCCATTTTAAAAACCAATGTTATATAATAATAACAAGAGAGAAACCCATATTTGATCTTTCTATCTGCCAAAAATTATAAAAAGACTATAAGAAATTATAATTATAAATGTTTGAAAAGCTTTAAAAATCCCTAATACACAATTTGTATTAAAAAGAAATCGTAAAACCTGAAATGTATCGAAAGGACAAAAAATTGGCTTGCCTCACTTTTAAAGTAAACGGTTCATTTAATTTCTGTATCATGAATTGGAAATTAGTTAATAATCTACGAATATATTAAAACTCCTTGATTGTATAAATAAATCTTAGTTCAATTATACTAGCTTCGGTGATTGGAAAAATTAACCATAACAAAATAGATTTTGATATAAAAAGTTATGACAAGGAATTTTCATTACTATATAATTTTTCCTAAAATCTTACCATAGATTTTATAATTTACAGAAAAGCTTATAAATATTAAAAAGCAACTTTTCTTTTAATGTTGTCTTCTTTATTTAAATTTTAATTATTGTTTTTATACAAATTACTAAAAAGTAAAAAAAAAAAATTCTTAATAAAAAAACAAAAACCAAAAAATTGATTATTAAATCTACTAAAAAAATTAATCCCACCATTAAGGTGGTGGATAATGTGATCTACCATATTGTGGTGGATAATAACCAGGATGATGTCCTTGTTGTTGCATAGAATGTTGTTGTGGTATATGACCACCCATTTGTGGTGGCCCTTGTTGATAATGTTGATGTGGTGGGACCACTGGATATTGTGCACCATATATTGGTGGTACTGGCGGTGGTGGAGGTGGTGCTGGTGTTTGTCCCATTGCACCACCCATTTGTTGTGTTACATAATGTGCTGGATGACTTTGATACATTTGACCATAATTTGCTGGTGGACCATAACCATAATGTTGCTGTTGAATTGCTTGTTGTTGTGGTGGTGGTAATGGTTGTTGTGGTGGCGGTTGTTGTTGCATTTGAGGTATTTGTTCTATTGCTGATGACAATAATTTGGGTATTGGATTACCTTCTAACATTTTATCATCAATAATTGATGATGATGATTTTAATATTGGTATTGTAGCAACAGCTGGTACAGTAGAAACTATTGATATTTTTGACGTATTTAATGGTAGTTGTTGTTGAGACGATGTTGATGGTGGCGTCATTGATCTTTTTGTAGAATTATTTGTAATGTTATTGACTGGTGATGCCATACGACTAGTTGGCTGTTGTGGTGGACTTGGTGCTAAAGTATTATTTGTTTGTTGATATAAATCTAAAACTTGATGGCATATATCTTCTAAAATCTCCATTGTTACATCAGCAACAAACATATCCCACCATCTTAAATGATTTGGCTGTCGACCAATCCAATCAATAACCGTAAATTTACTTAGTTTACTTGCTAAATGTATCATTGCAACCGCAATAATTTCTGGTTCCCATTGTAAACACACTGTTGTACTCAACGAATCATTAACAAAATTCCATGCCATTTGTACCATCTTTTGTAATTTACCTTGATCACCTTTTAAACATTTAGCATATTTGACTAAAAAACCATATGGATGTTCAACTTGCAAATCAAATTTAATAGTTTGTAATAGAATTCGTTCAAGTGTCATAACTTCTTCTTTTGGATCATCACCAAATGAAAAAAATTTATCATCTGTTAATAAATTTCTTGCTGTTTTTATAATATCACGTGCTTTTTTTGGTGTTTCTTCAACTTTACCGGCCAAAAATAAACAACAACATGCTGTCACATATCGTGGAAATTGTTTAAATGAATGAAACATATAAAAACGATGAAAATATACAACACCAGTTGCCATTGTATTATGACCAAGACTCATTGCTGTACCACATTCCATAATAAAACGTGCACCTTCCTTACGATAACGTCTTTCTGTATCATATGGTAAACCATCTTGAACTGATGGTGTAACTTTAAGATTCTTTTTATCATAATACCAACAAGGCATTTCGGCCGGAAACAGAAATACACATTCCTTCATCAATTTAAAGGAAATTAATGAAATTTATATTTTGAACAAGTGGAACTATTTTTTAAGAGCACTTTGATATTATTATTATTTTTTTTAATTAAAGGAAGCTATATATTTTAACAAAATCACAAAATTTGCTCCGTCAAAAGTTATAAATGTCACTCTGACTGTAAAGTAGAGAATAATATAAATCTGACAGCTGAACATGTCAATATAGTAACGACGTAATTTAAGGCAACCATATACGAGTAGGCCTTTCCAATACAGGTAATTAAGCCTTAATAGTGTGAAAAAAACATATTTTGATAGGATGAGGTATCTACATGTATATTTTATATGAAAATTATTCCTTAATCATTAATTTTTCTTATTTAGGGCAAGTATTATTACCTTTACTATCAAAATGGTTGATAGTAAAGGTAGAGCAGCCATTCTACTTTAAAACGACTATAAACTGTAGGATTTATTGACATATTTTAATTTTATTTTAGTACGATACCCATATTTTTATATATTAATTATTCGAGCTATATTATCTGCAACTGGATACTTATATGGATTGTTTTCATTTTTTGTATACGGGTTTACCGCACTATACCAAAAATTAGTCAGGACAGATTAAAGCCAAGTTTAAAATACTGGATACTAAGTTCAAAACTCTACCTAGATAACTGTTTGGCAATTTTTCAGCACACTAATAAACTTAAATAGTATTAAACTATTAAGCTTCTCTATTAAACTTGATATAGATATTACAGTCAAGTACGTTAATAAAGATTTTCCATCTATTAAAAAAAGATATTAACTATATAAAATGCAAAATTAAAAAAAGAATTAAATTGAACGTGTAGGTCTGCTCTAAAGATTCCGCGCTTTTGACAGCGATTTATATATCAACAGTAGCGTAAGAAATTTCCAAATCACTAAATTTTTCAAATAATTATTTATTAGAATATTCTAAATTGCTCATAGTTTACAAAATTAGCAGTAAAATATTTAATCAAATGAAATTTATATACAATATTTTTTTTATGCTTCCATATATAATCAATTAGTGAAACTGTAAACAGAATTTTAATAAAATAGGAAATAAATTTTAAGGGAAATTTTTCAAAATAATTAGTTGACATTACTGTGTAACAGCCGGCCTGGGATATTTTATATAGAACAGCATTTTCAAAGTGGTTTAAAAGTTAATTTTAATTTTAATTATATAAATAGAACATATAACAGATAAATTTTAAAAATAAACGGAAATTTATTAAGCGCTAAAGAATATTATTGATATAAAAAATAAGTAAATAAATTTAGTTTTTATAATGCATAATAATAATACCACCATTATGAATACTACACAAGTGTTTGGTCAAGCTGATTATTTAGATTTTGCTGGTAATATGCTAGAGCGTCAAGAATCTAAAGATTCAGCTGCCCCAGGACTGTTGGAGGTAAATATTTATAAAAATATATTTTCTAATATTTAATTTTTCTTGTATATTAAATTGGTATTTTTTTGATATGGACATAAAAATTCCTCTAACCTCAATAATTTATATTTTTATTAAAAATTATATTCTAATTGGATTTTTAAACATAAAAACGTTCTGAAATAATAAATAGATTAAACTTTAGGTGACCGGTATTAGTCAACATGGTATGGCTACAGCAAGTGGTCTAAATGATTATGATTATCAAGACCTATTAAGTTTATCATTAGGACATAAACCATTAAATCAAATTACAACTATAAATAAAGTGCCTATACCATCTGAAGTTTTAGAACATTTTAAACGTAAGTGAAGTGTTTTTTAAATTATACGTCTTTCTTTTATTAACCTTACTATTTCGTTTTTTTTTTGAAGATATAAAATGTCATTGTATGATGGGTTTGTTTCCAGAAATTGGAAGAGCATGGCTTACAATTGATTCAGAAATTTATGTAAATAAATATCTTCATTGCTTTTAAAATAAATTTGATATATGTATAACTTAATTTACAGATTTGGACATATGAACAAGCTCGTGATGTTGCCTATTATGATGGTTTAAATCATTTAATTGTTAGTGTTGGATTAGTAAAACCAAAAACTGGTGTATTTATTGAAGATGTTAAATATTTATTAATATTAACAACACCAACAGATATTATTGTATTGGGTGTTACTTTTGGTGATGCAACAAAAACAATATCATCACCAGCTAGAAATATACAAACAACAACAGCAACATATGAAGAAATGCAATTAATGAATAAACCAATATTTATATTAAATACAGATAATATATCAATATCAACAATACAAGGTAGTGATTGTGGTCGTATATTTTTAGGTGGTCGTGATGGTTGTTTATATGAAATTGACTATCAAGCTGAATCTAGTTGGTTTGGTAAACGTTGTAAAAAAATTAATCATTCACAAAGTATAATATCATATATGGTACCAAATTTTTTAAAAGTATTTTCGGAAACAGATCCAATAATACAAATTGTTATTGATAATAGTAGAAAATTATTATATGTTTTAACTGAAAAAGGATCAATTGAAACATGGGATTTAGGACACGATTGTAATACAATGAGAAGAGTAGCTAGAGCATCACAAAATGATATTGCATATAATGCTGAAAAGATAATTAAGTAATATATACAAAAAAAAAATATATCGCCATGAAAATTTGTATAATAATCAAAAAAAAATTTAATTTCTAGAACTGTAGATTCATCAATATTTAAACCAATTAAATCCTTATGTCCACTTACAATTGATGATAGTCCAGGATTGCACTTACTAGCTATTACACAATGTGGTGTACGTTTATTTTTCTCAACAATAACATTACGAGCTGTAACAAATGATCCACAAATTCAACAGGCAGGTGTACAAATAATTGATGGTAATCGACCACACGGATTATATTTGATGCATGTACGTTTACCACCTGGTTATACACCAAATACGCCATTAAATAAACCCAAACAAGTTCATTCTGCATATTATAATGAAGGTACATTTTGTTAATTTTGTCAATTAACTAATTTTCTTCATCAGTTTCTGCTTAATTTTTGCAGGAACTCTTTTACTTGTGTGCACACCACAACAAGATCAAGATATTCTTTGGTCAATTAGTTCAGCTCCATTTCCAAATCGTATTTATTTAGCTGAATCAACAACGGTTCTACCATTGGATGGAATTGTTTGGAGTATTGCTGAAATACGCGATAAAGAAAAGACAACATTAAAATCAATATTACGTAGCGCACAAAGACCAAAAAAAGTAGCTTTACTTACAAATCAAGGAGCCCATATAATAGCGTTATTAAAACCAGCTGATATTTTACAACAATTATTGGTAGCATGTCATGGTCCACATCATGAATCTGTCAAAGAATTTTTTAAATTGCAAACAGAACGAGAAGCATGTGCTACCAGTTTAATATTAGCTTGTTCAGAAAATTCACGTGGTACTGATGTTGCATTATGGGCAGCACAAGCATTTATGTTATATGGTGGTGAACCAAATTGTCAAATAAATCCTTTAAGAAATATACCAGGAGTTGTGCAATCACCAATCCAACCACCAGAAAGAGGTTCACCACAAATGTTAATGTCTACACCAATGATAGGAACTAGAAGTCCAACAGGTTTTAATACATCATTTCAACAACAATCCACTATAATGCACCATACTCAATATCCCCCTAGTCCAAGTAAAATTGTTTGTCTATCTATAAATTTATAAATTAATAATTTATTTACTTTGTACAGTGTCTGGTCAAATGAGTTTTGCTCCACATCAACAAATTACAGAATTTTCAAATATAATATTTTCAGCTAAACATGATGGATTATATTTATATATTGGTAGATTATTAAGACCTATATGGAAAATTCGTTGTATTACAAATGATTTTTGTAGCACAATAACACAGACTGATTGTAAAATTATTTTAGAAGATTTATTAGCAATTAATCGATTTTTAAGTGAGAATTCAGTTAATGAAATGTCGGGTACGTTAAATTTTTTTATTTAAATTAAATTTTGTAAAAGAAAACATATTTACATAATTTAATATAGGTTTTATGCGAGCTCTATCAAACCAAGCTACTTTATCTAATGGGTTTGGTCAATTCTCAATACATCATACTTCACCAAATTTAGCTATTGAACAACGTACTGCCATAGAGCAAGCACAAGCGGAAGAGAAGAAATCTTTAATGGCTTTAACATATTTTATAAGTCAGTAATATATTTTTAATAAAATATTTTTAATAATTTATTGTATTTCCTAATATGTATACCAAACGCAGAGCATACATGTGAAGTTTTATCACTTTGGAAAATATTATGTGAACATCAATTTCCAAATTTAATTTGTTTATTAACCAAAGAACAACAAAATATTTTATTGTCATGTACATATCGTGATTTAACATTATCACGTCCAGATTCATGTGCATTTTTAATTGTTGTGTTAATAAATTCATATTTAAATGACAATGCCAGTGTTAGTACAATATCTGGTAAATTACGTGATGTATGTCCAACATTATATCGACATGAAGATGCAGTATCATTTAAAGCAACTGAAATATTAATGTTATCAAAAACATGTTCAAATAATGATGAAAAAGATGAACGTTTACGTGTTGCATTACAATTATGTAAAGATGCAGCACCAAATCTACCATTAACAAATATTTGTCAACAATTTACATTAGCTGGTTTTTATCAAGGTATTGTTGAATTAACAGCAATATGTGCTGCAAAAATTGATCCAGAAGAATTTGCTATTCATTTTTATCGCAATAATGAACCAGTTGAAGATCGTGAAGGTTTTGCAGCATTTGCAGCTAGGTAAATATAATTTATATTTACAATTTTATTGTTAATTTTTATAAAAATATTTAATAGAATGAATTGTTACAAAGAAGTAAAACAAATGCTTGATATTGTCTATCAAAATTTATGTAATGCTAATGTAAATACAGATTTTCAACAATCTTTTAACATAACTGATATAAATCCGGGCAAAGATGTAACAACACAAATAATAAAAATTGTTTCATTAATATTGCAAACATCTGATCCATTATTACATGCTGTTGTTTATGAATGGTTGTTGTCACATGGTTTACTATCAGAATTATTAGGTCTTGTTGAACCTTCATTAGGAGAGTTCTTAAGACGTTCTGTTATACGTAATCCAGAAAATTTACAACTTACTGATTTATTATGGAAATATTATGAAAAAAATGGTCAACATTCGGCAGCTGCTAAAATATTAGATAATCTTGCATCAATGCAAACTGATTCAATACCATTAACACAACGTATTGAATATTTAGCTAGAGCTGTTATGTGTATGCGTAATGATAGTGTTGGTTATTCACAGCAAAATGGTGTATTGTTAAAGGATTTGGAAGATAAGGTTTGATTTACAAAATTAAAGCATTTTTTAAATATAATATTTTTTTTTTTTGTATTTTGTAGCTTGAAATTTCACGCGTACAAAAAGTTATTTTAGATGCCGTTGATTCATTAGACAGTCATAATGCACGTGAAGCTTCTATACGTCTAAATAGTAATCTTTATGATATGACACAACTTTATTCTGATTTTGCTGAACCATTTGAATTATGGGAATGTAAATTAACAATATTAAATTGTTCCCATTATAATGAACCAATGCTGATTGAAACTGTTTGGTCACAAATTTTAAATAAAGTTATTGATGTACCACGTCTGTCACCTCTAGAAAAAGCAACACGTTTATTATCTAAAGTAAAATTACTAGCAAATGAATTTGGTGAATCTGGACATTGTTTTCCTTTGGCATTTTTAGTACGTGAACTTGAAATAAAATGTTGTCAGTTAAAATTAAATGAAAGTACAATACCAGAAGCATTGATAAGCATGAAATTGGATATGGAATTATTGATTGATTATTATGGAAGGTAAATCATAAAAAATTTATAATTTTTACTAAATCAGATATTTAAAAGTTAAATTTGTACACGTTTTAGAATGCTTTCAATGAATGAACGTATTTGGGCAAATGAAGGTAATGAATGGCATTTGGTTAAAGCAGCTACAAAACTATCATCATTGGTGGCATCGAGTTCAAATCAAATACCAATTAGAACAAAGTAAATTAACGATTATTTTCTTTTAATATACGTATTATTATTCTTTTATTTTCCCGTAGAAGGAGAGTTATTGCCAAAGCACAGGATTTAATATCATCATGTTTAAATGTGTGTTATCAAAAACCAGAAACAGAAATATTAACACAAAATTTAAGAGAAATTCAAAGTAGACTTCAGAGAATTTTATAATTTAAATTTTAAAAATAATTATTTTTTATATATGTAATAAAAATTTAGGCGCTTTTTTAAAAAAAAAATTAAATAATTCAATGTTTATTTTTATTAAAATTGAATATATTAGAAATAAATCATATGTTAAGTTCATGCAGTATTTTTTTATATCATTTTATAATATTTTAATGCCAGATTAGCGTTTATATAAAAAGAAGTCTAAACTAATCCTCAAATCTGGACATTGACCATTGTTTTTGGCATACAGGTTGTATACAGATTTCTTGACTATTTTAATTATGGGCTATTTTAGTTAAGTTGTCTAAAAATCTTTATTTGTAGAATAAAAATTATAATTTACTTTGACTAGATATGAAAAAGGAAATATTTTCTTTTCTCAGCAACATTTTTCGATGTCTTGGGTCTAAATAATTAAATTTTGCTCAACAACGCAAGCCTCTGATAGTTTTAATAAGAGTCAATTCTGTAATTCTTATAAATTTAAATCAACATAAAATAAAAACAAGATAATTAAATTCAATCAAACTTTTATTCGATATTCCTTTAAAAAAAATCATCATTTATTCATCATCATCATCAAAATAAAAAAAATTGTTGGTTTTCTTATTTTTCTTCTGGTTTTGAGAAGACAAAGGTTAATGCACATTTACCGCAATAGTGACGATCTTCATGTGCAGCCATAAAGACACCAGCACCACAATTTTCACCAGGGCATTCACGGCGTAAACGATGAATTTTACCATTCTCATCAACCTTTAAAATAGAAATGTTTTTATTTAATATTTTTAAACTTACAAAAAATTCTATGTTTTTTCAATAGTAAGCTCTGGCATTCTCTAGTCATTAAAATAATTTTTTTTTGTAAGCGAAAGATCAACAAGACTCAAGAATTCCATTTTATATAAATTTTATTCTTTAATTTAGAAATTTTTTGTGTACCTTGTAGTATTTAAGAACAGCTAACTTAACCTTCTTCCTCTTATGTTTAATTTTTTTTGGTGTTGAGTAATTCTTCTTCTTACGTTTTTTGGCACCACCACGTAAACGTAATACTAAATGTAATGTTGATTCTTTTTGTATATTATAATCAGATAATGTACGTCCATCTTCAAGCTGTTTACCAGCAAAAATTAAACGTTGTTGGTCTGGTGGAATTCCTTCTTTGTCTTGGATCTTAGCTTTAACATTTTCAATAGTATCAGAGGGTTCGACCTCAAGAGTGATGGTCTTGCCCGTTAGGGTCTTGACAAAAATTTGCATGATTGCGTTGTCGCTCCTTTAAAATTTACTAAAAAAAAAAAAAAATTACATAAAAAAGTTAAAAATATTAAAAGTAATTATACACAAAATTTTGAAAAAAAATTAAAATATGAACAAAAATTGTATTTTAATTATTAAAAATTGTAATTTTATTCATTATTATCATAAAATACACATAAGATTCTTATGCCTAAACTTAATAGAAAATTAAAAAAAAAAAAAATTAAACTAGAAGTACTGCATTTATGACACCATCATTTTCTGGATTATTTGTCACCTGAGCATATTTACCCCAAACCACTTTACCAGTTTGTGTCACTAAACCTAATTCCGATATATTAACTTCAATTACAGTACCCTTAGTTATAACACCTAATGATGTAAACATTGGTGAACTTGGATTTTTCTTAACACCAATTATTGGTAAGTGAAATGTTGCCTTTAATTCTGGATGTGTAACATGAGCTTTTTTAAATCGTAATGCCATTGGCCTAATAAATCTTTCAAATTTTGGTGGTTTTCTTGTAAAATTTTCACCAACAAATGTTACTTTTGTTACCATACGTTTCCATGCTTTACGTTTTGTTTTACCAGATTTTAAAACTTTAAAAACTTCAGCATCTGATTGGGCTCGAACTTTTGGTATTGGTACATCCCATTTTCCAGCTTTTTCTTTACGTTTCTGTTTAATCATATTTGATAAAACTTTAGCAGATGATTGTATACCCCGATCTAATAAATAATGTGGTATTGCACCATCTTCAACTTTATCTTCTTGTTTTTTCACTTTTTTCTCTTCATGTGCTTTAATTTTCTTTTTAATTTGAATTTTCTCATTTCGTCGTTCTTTATTGAATAATTTAGCTTTAAGACCACGTAATTTACGTGCTTTACGGGCACGTTCTTTTGGTAAACGTGCTTCCTTCTTACGTTTACGTTCCTCATAATCGAGACGTCGACCGAATAATTTTCGGTGACGTTCCATATATTCATTTTGTGGCATATTTGTTGTGTATTTTGTTCAATGCAGTTATATCCAAAATTTTGTCAAGCAAAATTGATATCTGAAATTAAAAAAGAAAATATTTGATCAATGACTCTCCTTTAGGCAGGCAGTTATCTTTAACAATCAAACTTTTACTAGGTTGTGTTCGTGTAAAGAAGCCCATTTCTTCAACATCTGATATTTAAGACAACTACCTGCTATACTACTCACCATAAGAAGCTATAAAAATATTTTAGAATGAAAAATGGGGCTACAACACAGCAATTTATTTTTAGGTTAAGGAATTTTTGTTACTTCAACTAATTAAAAGCATATATTCTAATGAAACTTTTATTTCTACAATTTATCATATTAAAATTTGTTTCTATTTGTACTTAAGGAAGGCTAATTACTTAATTAATAATCATTTACAAAAAAAGTCAATTATACTTGACAAATTCACATGTGATACCGCACAGTTCAATTTTTTTGCAATAATTTCATCGAAATTCAAAAAGCCTTTACCGTATTTTAATATATTATAACTTAATCTTAAATAATTTACTAAAAACTTGTAAAATTACTTATTTTTAATTATATTTTTCGGCAATTTATTAACTGACAGAAAAAAAACCTACCTAGATCGACACACTGCACGATGCGAAAGAAGGAAAGATGGCGCAGCAACCGGAAACAGCTAATATTTTTCGAAAAATCACAATTCAGCAAACAGGAATACCAAATGAAAAAATTTTTGTTGACAGTTGTTGTGAATTGGAAAAGGTTATACATTATCTTCGAAAATATATCTCAAAAAGTCAAATGAATTTGTCAAAAAAACGCGGGAAACCGGTCTTGTAGCTTTGTGTTTTTATTGCGAAATTTAATTATTTTAGAATATTAAAATAAATATAATTATCATGAAAAGAAATCTACCAAAATGGATGCAAAAAGAGAATATGGATAATTCTATATTGGAAAACAATCAACAACAACAAACTAGTGCACAAATACCAATTAATAAAAGGACAACTCGAAGTAATTCGACAATTGAAAATTCTTCATTTGAAAATAATCAACAACAACCTTCTGCACAAATTCCAATTAATAAAAGGACAACACGAAGTAATTCAACAATACCAAAAGATGAACCAAAAAAACCAAAATTATATCAATGCCCATTTATAGAATATAAGGGTCAAATTAAATATTATACAACAACTATTGATATTGCATGTGCATGTGATGATCTTTTAACATGGATTGATAAAGAACAGAAAAATATTAATTCAATTCCAATTGCTTTTGATATGGAATGGCCATTTAGTTTTCAAACTGGACCAGGAAAAAGTTCTGTTATACAATTATGTGCTAATGAAAATATTTGTTATGTATTTAGTATTGGTGGATTGAAAAAATTACCATCTGCATTAATAGTATTACTATTACACCCTAGAGTTTTATTACATGGTGTAAATATTAAAAATGATTTTCGTAAATTACAAAGAGATTTTCCAGATACAAATTCAGATTTATTAATTAGTAAATGTTTAGATTTGGGTATTATGTGTAATGAAATTAAAAATACTAGTGGTCGTTGGAGTTTAGAACGTTTAGTTAATTATATTTGTGGATTACAAATAAATAAGAGTAATAAAGTACGAATGAGTAAATGGAATGTTATACCATTGGAGTCAAATCAATTAATGTATGCAGCTATTGATGTTTATATTGGACAAGTAATTTATAAAAAATTGGAAAAATTACAAAATGATAAAAATATTGAAGATTTACAAAATGAAATTATACTTAAAAAATTAAATTTAGATTAAGCTTTTGTTGCAGTTTCAGTAATTTGTTAAAATATAGTATTGACTTATAAGATAAGTACGATTTCTGTGAAATAGAGTCTTAAATTTCAATATGTCTTTTTTATTTATACATTTCAGATTAAGTTCCTTTAAAGAGGAATTCTTGACCTTTATGAATTGTAGATATTTGAAACCAATCATTTTTAATTTATCAGAAATAATATACTATCAGAAATAATATACCAAAAAATTATAAAAAACACAGAAATTAGATTTTAATAGGTAAATGTATATTATTAAAAAAAATTGGTATTTAAATAAGATAAAAAAATTCTAATTAAGTAACGGAATCAAATAATAATGTAGAGAAATAATTTCCTTAAAAAAATATTAATTAGTGGCAATGGAAAAATTTAGACGATGCTGGCGTTAAGTTGATATTTTTCTAAAATAGAATTGCATAATTCAATTTATATTTATATTGTTAGTTAAGACGTTGCATCTTTTAAATACTTGAACCAAAAAGATTCGTTTGTTTGTTAATGAAAAAGTTATAATATTATATGAATTTAAATTAATATTCTAATTATAACGTCAAGTACACTGTTGTCCAAAAATTTAATCAAATGTTTTTTGTTGGTAATTAACCATAGTAAAACACGGAATACATGATTCACATCACAAGTAAATAAAAATATTAGGAAACATACAGAAAAAGTACTAGTCACTTAATTAATAATGAATGTGAATAAACTCTGAATTACACATTGCTTTTAAAAATAATTATAAACAATATGAATAATTCTTTCTAATATAGTATTAGTATTTCACCACAAATATTAATAACTAAAAATATTTGTTGAACCAAAAATGAGTTCTTAATCGTCTGAAATATCTGAAATAAATTTACAATCAATTTATGGGAATGTTTATTTTAATAATCATAGAAGTAAAATTTCAATTTTAGATAACATTATATGATATAGTTAATTTTAATTGATTTTTTTTTAACATGTTTTTTCTTTATAATTTAAAATCAATTATTATTGATACACACATCCCTCCATTTAGATACGTTCCATGAAAAACGTGTAAATTGAAACCTCGTAAAACGAGACACGGAATGAATATGAAAAAGGGCGATTGGTTCTTTCCTTTAAACCGTGTAAATCGAAACAAGGAAGATGAAGAAAAGTCGAAGACGAAGATATGTTCAGAATAACCGTGTAAAACGAAACAAACATTTAATGCATATGAAAAATGGTGATTGGTTCTAAATAAATTGATTTAATTGAATTATAAACATAAAATAAAAATATTTCATAGGAAATAAAAAAAAATAAATTCATTTAATACAATTAATTAAACGAATGTATGAAATAAGTGCTTTAAATAAATCATTAAAAAACTATTTTTTTTTTGCAAATTTAGAAACCGTGTAAAGCGAAACCGTGTAAATTGAGAGATTGGTGTATATGTTGTAGCTGACTGCTATATATACTATAAAAAAAACCTGTTTTCTTCATTATTTTAGCAAAAGCTTAAGAAGTGAATATTTTAAGTAAAGTCAAACTCTAATATTTGCCAAAGAGATTGTTTCAAATATAAAAATAAATAAGATAGCATAATGATAATCTTATTTAATGGTCATAAATCATTGTTCCTATCATATAGGGGAATACCCCAAAAGTATATTTTAACACGTAATCAAAATATAAATAAAAAACCTGAATTATCTAATAAAAACAATTTAATATGAATATATGTAAATACATAAATTTATTTATATATTAAACATGTGTGATACAAGCATCAAATAATTTTCCCTTTCATAAAAAAATTATGTTACTAATCTCGAAGTTTCGACAATTTATTTTAGTTTGAATCGTCCTTTTTTGTAGGAAAGAAGTAGAAGTAGTAAGAACTGGTTTAAATAAAATGTCGTATAAACTTCGAGAATGATATTTTTTTTCATATTTGTGAGTCTTTTTATATTTCGAAAACAATTAAAATAAATGTTTTCTCCATTAATATGCTTTTATAATTACGATAAATATTTTTTAATTTAAATATCATTTTTATTATAGTACGGTATTTCAAATTTAATTTGATTTTAAATATCCGTGCTAAAATAAAAATGAAATTTTTTTTTTAAATGCCAGAATTTTTGGGAAATTTAGATAATAAATATTTGTCATCATTGGTTAATGTTAAACAGATATATAAATCGAATAACAAATTTAAATTGTATACCAACCATATTTTTTTACTCAAAGAGTATATATTAGTGCTAAGAATAATTTATTAAAATCGTTTAAGTTTCATATATTGTCACGGTCGGTCGCAAAAACGAGAAGCTCAAGAATTATATTTTTGTACTGAAAAAATATTTAGTTAGTTTTACAACAATATTGATCACATTTAATTCATTTCGCCTACTTATAGCTTAGATTTTTAATCTTAATGTACAAAAATTTGGTGATGACGACAAGAAGGTCATGTGAAATCATTGTTTTATAAAAAAAAGTGATGAACTGTGTTTATTTATGAAAAGTTTACATTATTTCTCCACAAAATTAAATTAAAAAAAAAAAGGAAGACAATTAATTTTTTGTGCTCATTTTTTGTGCCAAAACAATTAATTTTTTGTGCTCAGACCACAATTTTTTTTACTAATTTCGTGTTTAAGTTATTGTCATGGCTTGTATTACAAATTTGTCTGAATCAAAAGATATAATTATGTCTCCAACATTTAATAATTTATGGGAAATCATTCAATATAATCCAACTAATCTTTATACAAGCATAGAAGAAAATTCTAATAATAACATAGACAATTTATCGTCTACTTTATTTGAAATAAATATTTATGGGCATGAATTACAAAACGATATCAAGGAAGAAAATATTGAAAAAAATACAATTCAAGGATTACAAAGACCATATCCTAAATGGTTTAATGAGAAAAATTGTTGTACTGGTTTAATAAATCAAAATTTTCATTGTACACAAGACAACATAAATTTACATAATAAATCATTACAAATTCCTGAAAATATTTATCCATTATTAAAATCTGTTCCCCCACCAGCTGGACCACATCAAAATGAATTCTATCCAAAACAATATGATTTTATTGATCGTACTACATTAGGGAGTATATGGGGAAAAATTAAAACTGATGTAAAAGATATTTTTAAAGTGAATATTAATGATCATGAATCGGCACATAGTGCATTTGCAAAATATATTACTTCCAAAATTTGTATTTATGCTCCACCATTTAGTGGTAAAACTTCAGTTGTTACTGATTTACGTAATCATGGTATCCCAGCTACTGAAACTGATATTGCACCAACATTTAATAAAACATATTTTGATGTTATTCTATTTACCAATAATCCTAAATATTTACGAAATTCCGAAATAAAAATTGCATTAATACCAACTTTTTATGAATTTTCAAGACGACTTGGACGTAGAAATTTAAAAAATGATAAAAATGTTTATTTACAAGTAATTAAAACTATACCAAAAAATACAAAAATAATTTTTAGTAATGATTATCTTGGTCAATTGATGTATTTGACAAAATGCGGACAAAGAGCTAAACTTATAATTAAAAATGATACTAAAATAATTGGTAAAAACTGGTATTTTAGTAATGATATTGAAATAAAATATTATGAAATGTTAAATGAATAATCATAGATAATTATATTTTGGGAGGAATAGCCAAATTATTGTTAATTTGTTTTAATTATTTTGTAATGCAAATTAAATTATGTTAGTATTTATATATTATTCAAAAGATTTTTGTGATGTTTTATGATTTAATCAATATACAGAGAAGTAAAATTGGTAATTTTATATTAATATAACAAATTAGATTATTTAATTAATTAATTTTTAATATTTTAGTATTTTTTGTAGATCAATTATTATGAAAACTAGACAATAGTAAAGAAGAATCTGGTGTGAATGAAGACTGTATACCATTAATATAAAGAAATACTCGTTCGAGTTAAATTCCAACTAAAATTTATCCAACAAATACAACGAATATTAAATTTAAGTTTTTTTTTCATAGCTAACGATGTAATTCCGATTATGAAATCATTTTGAAAACATTTCGTGTCAAAGCAAAAAAATTATTCTAATTTAGTAAGCACCGCATAAAATACGTAAAAAAAAACAAAGTTTTTGTATCTTAATATTTAAAAATCAATTTATTTAATATTAAATAAAAAAAATTAATTAAGAATTAATAAGAGTTCATATTTTGTTTCTTTTTTTTTTGGACTTACATGACTGCGATTATTATTAATTTTTTCTAAAATTATTTTATTTATTCAATTTTTTTAATACATACGAACAAGAGAGGAGATACTGATTCAAAATGGTATAAATCCAAATAACAATTTACCCTATGAAAAGGATTAGATAAGAAACAGTTACATAATTAAACAAATTGTTGTTTTATTAAACATATTTGTTTTGTTTTTTGATGAAAAATCTTTTACGTACTGTGAAATTATAGAAAATATAGATCAGACATGAGTTTTATTTCAATTATGTTGTGCTTTTTTTTTTTCTATAAAATATATCTATATATTTTTAACGCCGACGGCCTCTATGTTCTCTATCACGATCATTATTTCGGTCGCTACGATCACGATCATTTCGATCACGTTCACTACGATCCCTTGATCTTGATCGACGTCTAGAATGATGACTTCGGCTACGGCTACGACTTTTACTACGTGATTTTGATCGTCTACTTGTTGAACCTGTTTTACTAGTTGATGAAGAATCATCTTTCTTCTTACGTTCACGGCTTCGTGATCGATGTACACGTGATCTTCTATCTAATTCTCTACCACCAACATGATAATTACGACCTGGACTTCTATAATGACCAGTTTTACGTAAATCAGCTTTACGTGGTCCAGCTGTTTTTTCCAATTCTGTTAATTTTTCACGTATTTCCATAAAACCCAAATGTAATTTACCACCAAAATGATCAGCTAAACGTATATCATTATCATGTATACCTAAATATGCTGAACATACTTCACATACACGTAATTTTTGTTGTTGATATGTTGATGCTGGCATTGATGAACGATATTCATGTTCAGCTTTAATTTTTTTTGCACGTAATTCATCAATTTCAGTCATTAATTTCATTGATTCTTCAACTTGACCAGCTTCACCTAAAGCTTCAGCTTTAGCTAGTTTCTTACCAATTTCTTCAGCTAATGCATGTACAGCGTTAGCTTTTTCAGCTACTTCTGCTGTTAATTCTTCTTGAGTTTCAGCTAAACGTTTTTTAGCCGAATCAGTACGACGATCACAATCAGCTATGAAAGCTTGTAAATGTTCCATTGCCTTTTTTTTTTTAAATTTAAAATAAAAAAAAAAAAAAATCAAGAAATATTAAAAAAAATATTTAAAAATATTACATCAATGTCATAGTAATAGTCCTTTGACTTTTGGGCAGTTTCAAAATCAGCTCTCAATGCAAGATCATGTAATTTTGGACATTCACCTAAATCCATTCGCTGTACAAGATGGATGAAGAAGAAGCCATAAATATAGAAAAAAATTTACATATTTGTTTAGTTTTATTTATTGATTTAATTTAAAATTTAATGTATTATTATTATTTTAGAAATTTATTTTAATATTAAATAAATATTATTACTATTTTTATTATTTATAATTATTATTAAAAAAAAAAATCTTTTAATATTTACCAAAAAATTTTTATAATTTTATAAAATAATTTAAATATTTTATTTATTTATTTATTTTTTTGCGTAACTTCCTGTTGAAAAATAAAAATTCAATCAAAATATTATTCAAATCACATTCATACCAATAATTTCATAACAAAATTATGAATAATAAAATTAATTCTTGAAATATTTTCATAAGCAATTTTGATTTCAATTATAAAATTATGTACGCCATCTGTTATAGAATTAGTGATAACACTGATAAGGATAACTTAATGTACAGAAAATTTATTATTAATGGATTAATTGTGAATTTTTATTTCAATTGCATTTATGTTTTAGTTAAGTTGCTTTATAATGTTCTAAATTTAATTTAAAACAACAAAAATATATAATTTTGAATTTTAGCCACGTGTAAAGAAAGCTGTTCCAAAATAAAATATTATTTGAAAGTAATTAATTATACGTTTATATATTTGGTATTTTTAACTTAGTTGCGACCTAAATCTAGCAATATTTAATATACATATCAACAACTTCCCCCAAGAATGTATAAACTAACAAATAAATTTGTGGATCTGTGAACACGATACCGATTAAATACAAATTTCCAGCGGTTCTTACAAAATCACTCGAAATACTGATAACAGGTGAATATGTCAACAACTATTTTTTTATAGTCGTGATAGAAACAGGAAAACTGGATTAAAATATGCGGCATTGTATTCAAACAATTATTTTATTATGAAATGTGGTATTTGAAAATATTATAGCTTAATACATTCTTGCGTAAAGGTATGTTATATTCTAAATTAAATAATAGTCGTGATCTGATTCTAGCTATAATTAGTACACAAAAAATAATAGCGTTGTAGAAGATGTTTACTGAATATTGAATTAATGTTTAAATATGATTTTTTAATATTTTTTCTTTCACTTTCGTCAGTCCAATAAGTGAAATTAAATTTAAAATTTTACTTTGCATAACTTTAGGCGAACCCGTATTAATATTGATAAGAATTTTTTAATAATTTAATTTTTCTTTTTTTTATAGTACCTCATTTTTAATATTGCTGAATTTATTATCTTCAATAACACACTCACTATTTAATAATTTCATAATAAAAAAGAAAAGTGAAAAAACTGAAAAAAAATAATAACTTTTTAATTGGATGAACATTAAAACATATAACAAAAAAAATTTCTTTAGTATTTAACTAAAAAGTAAACCATTGTTCATAAAGCTAAATTTAAAAAACATATAATAATTATTCCGACTAAATAATTTCACGTATAGTTTAGTTTTCTGGAAAAATATATACACAGAAAGAAAATAATATTTCCTAGGTCAAAATAATGTCAGCATTTGTGCTTAGTTTTTGTACGGAAGAGAGTAACTATTTTTTTTCATGAAAATTATCATGTGGTAGGCATTGGATTAACTGGTAAAAAATATTAGTCAGAAGTTAATTTAAGATACATGAAATAAGGTATTTTGGCAACAAGTTATCTTTTACATCATTAAAAATCTTACTACTCAAAATTAGTAGATACAGCGTTGTTAGAATAAACAAAATCAAGCCATGACACTTTGTAACCCTCCTAAAAGTAAGAAAAAAGCATAATACATGTGGAACACATGAACCGACAATAATCTTACGATATAGAAACTAGAAAGTAGACGAAATTGTGGCACACACAGTTGAAAACTTTTTGTAAAGTATGTAATAAGAGAGAATTTTAGCATAATGATGAAAATAATAATAAGATTTTGGAATTTATCTGCAATAAAAAAAATAAATTAAATTCATTTACCATAATACCCTATGTTACGATAACGTAACATAGAAATATATGTTACAGACAGCGCTTGCGTTAAACATCAATAAAGAAAACATTCTAAATATTTATCTCATACCCATTTTGTTTGGGGGGTTTTCCAATTCTATCTACAAATTAATATTTTTTTTAAATAAAATTTGAGAATAATTTTTCAGCCGGAACAAATTACAATATTTATATACAAAGAAAAGTTTTAGCGTGGCTGGCCATTTTGGCGCCCAAAAAAAAAAATTAATCGGTTTATCAAATGATGTAAAATAAATATAATAAAAAAATATGTTTTCAATTTATTTGTGTTTTATTTATTTTATAGATAAACTAAATAGTATAGGAGCATGTGATAAGCATTAATTGAATTAGTAAATTAAAGTTATTACATAAAATCATATAGAAAATTGAATGATTAATGTAAAATTTAAAAAATAATAAACTATTTAGAAAAATATGTTAAAATATTTGAAATATTTGCAGACTTTTTGTTTACATTTTAACAAAATATTAACGAAAAACAATACTTCTAGGAATTGACCTATAAATTAGAGTCTTCTCTTACCAAAGACGTCATAAAAATTAATTGAAATGAAATTTAACGTGACAACAAAAAGGCATAACAAAATATATGTTTTGCCTTATTTTATTCAGCCAAATTCAGCGCTCCGTTAATAGAGTTCTTTTTTAGATTGAAATTAAATTGAGTTGATTGAGGTAAAATCGTATAATTGAGAAGTTAATTGCATTTGTGTATATGTATGACGTCATTAAAAGAGATAAACGGGTTTTTTATTGCTAAAGCAAATGTTCATGAATTTTTTTTGTATATATATAGATTTTGAACATAAGCGCCGTGCAGAAACGTCTAGCACTTTAAGCAATTTAATTTGTGATCCATTTGTCATGTAAACAATTTACTAAAATAGTTAATCATATCATACCGAATTGATATTTTGTTTAACAGATTGACTGCTAAGCAAATTTGGTAAGTATAGCCGAGCGAGCAAATTTGGTAAGTACAGTTCTGGTAGGCAACCGGTTAATACTACAATAACATTACAATGATTAGAAATGAGTAGTGAAATTTTTAAAATCTACGTACAATTTGAATATTTAAGAAATGTGACAGAATAACGTAAATTTACAAAAAAAAGAAAAAAATTTACAGATTGTGACACAATTGGGAATTTAGAAATTTTCCAAATTGTGATACAATTAGCCATTTACAAATTGTGTTACACTTAGAAGTACATAATCCAGTTTTTATATTTCGCTTTTTTTACCTGGTGAGTTTATTTATAATTCTTAAAGTGATAGGCACTACTAAACGTACCAATTGTATGTTTATACTTCTCCGTCACCCTACTTCGTATTTTACAGATATTGTATAGTTTTTTTTCAGTTCGTTTCTCTTTTACTTAATATAAGCTATTTTATATTTCTAATTCAGTTTCATTTTAATCTTCTAATCGAGTAAAACATATAAAAATCTAATACTGGTGTGTAAAATATATATTTTTTTATATCTGTATAAATATAGAAATATAATGCCATCAGCTTCTCAACCATATCTATTTTGTCAGACAAATATATATAATTTTTATATTTTCTATATAGACAAATGCAACCTTGGTTAACATTGTGAAAATTATTTAAATAAATATATTTGTATAGAAAAAAATCTATCTAAAATAAAATACAAAAAATTTATTTTAATAATCAAACATAATTTTTTTTTGTGTATAGTAAAATTATGAAAATTGTGTGAAAAATCAAGTCGAAAAAAAAAAAATTCAAGTGAAGAAAAATCAATAATAGTTAATTTAAATATGAGTAATATTAAAAATAATGAAATAATTTTCTAATTTTTATTATTCTTGTGACGTAAATTTACCAAAAACAAATTTAATTAATCATTAAATCTTTTTTTTTAGGAGAATTCTGCGAATTTTCTTGTTATTAATAAATCTTTTTAAAGGCAAAATCTTCTCTTCAAACAAAAAATAGTCACGAAACAAAAATGGTGTAGTTTTTAGTAGTTTTTATTTTTTTTTTGGTATAATTACGTCAATAAAAGTAAACATATTCCAAAAAAAAAATTTCTTTTTTTTTTCGAAATTTAATATACCTGAATGCTTTCAAAAAAAATTATTTTTCGTTCGCTTATGATTCGGACATAGGTTAAATTGTTGTTACTGGTCCCACACCGAAACAATAACCAAAAAAAAAAAAATTAGCAATATAAAAACTTGTCTCAAATTTATATAATTTAAACATAAAAAAATAGCGTTTTTAATTAAACCACATTTAAAATTAAATTTTTAGATAGTTTTTTTTTCAGTTATATAAAAATCTAGAAAAATCTAAATGTTAATTTGATGAATATTTTATAATACTAAATCATTTTTTACTACTATAATAGTTAATTGGAAAAAAAAAAATAATTATACTGGAAAATTCATTTTAATATTATAAACAAAGAGATACATTATTTACTTAGATTTTCTGTAATTTCCAATAATATTGAATACTAATTTAATTTAACTATAATAATAGTTTTTCGAGAAAAAAAACAATAAACTGGAAAATTCACTATAATCTTATAAACAGACATGATTTTTACTTAGATTTTCAATAAATATTGAATATTAATTTACTAAGAATTTTTATATAAACATGTTCTAAGTCTTAACTTGAATTAATCAGAATAACATCTATTTTAAGATTCAACTTAAAACGTAGTTGGAATTTTTTTTATTAGTTTCACAAAAAAAAAAATAATAATTTAATTATTATTGTATTTAAAATTAAGTTTTTGTTAATCATTAAAAAAAACTTGTTAATTTAATTTATTTTAAGGAGACTTTTTCTTTTTCTTACGATTTATTAATTTCAAATTATATTTTCATTTTAAATTGTAATTTGAAATATTTATTAGTAAAATTTATTAACATATTTAACATAAGGTCAATAGTCGATAATTTGGATATTTTTACTTTAATAAACTTTGCAAACTAAAAAAACGAAGAAAAAAAATCAATAGTTGTTCTCTTCTCCCTGGTTTAGGTCATATTTTTAAAATAAAAACTTAACATTGAGTAAAAAAAATTTATTAATAGGTAATATACAGAAAAAAAAACTGTTTTGACCTAAAAAATAGGCATAATTATTAGTTTGTTCAAAATACAAAAAAAAAAATATGGATTTAGTTGAATAATTTTTCATTAAAATTTGAAAGTTACTTGATAATTTTCTAAAAAAATGTTTAATTATATTAAAAAATTACAAAATTTATAGGGAATACCCACATAAATGATTTGGGTTTTACCGGTAATTGAAACAAATTGATAAGATTTCTCAGCATAAATTTTATTTCTCAGCATAAATATCTGTAATAATTTCACGTGATTTCTACTGACGACTGAAATTTTTTTTGTTCAAAAAACAAACAAAAGTTACATGTTTTATAAAGTTATTTTCGAAAAAAACTTTAAAAACAAACATAGTACTTTTGAACTATAATTTTGTACCTTAAATAAATTTGTCATTAATATGACATTATCTCACAGATAATATATTTAAAATATTTTATCAAAATGTAATAATTTGATTACAAAAAAAAAAGTAATTTTCAAATTGCTTCATTAAGCATTTTTTAAATTTAATTTAAATAATTAATGTTTTTATTTAATATGCGACCCACATGCAAATAAATTTCATTTTAAAACATTGGGAAAAAAAAAGTAATCTATATCAAAATTTGTCATTATTCCTAATAATTTTAAATTATTTATGATTTTTGTTAGTATTAAAATGTAATTAAATAATAAAAATAATATATACACAAATTTCAGACAAACTAATAAAAATTTTGTCAGACTTCAATTTTCAATAACAAAAACAATAAATATGGTTATGTTAATTCTTGAAATTTTTAATATTACTCATATTATATGTAAATATTAAATTTTGATAATAAAATTTGAAATTAATTCTCTGGTATACCGAAATTTTTAGTCACTCTTAATAACAATATTTCGAAATTGTAATATAATTCTTTAAGAGAAATTGATAAAAGATATTGATTTTGTACTGCAAAACTCAACAATTTTTTAGAGATAACTCAATAAATATTATTAAAAAAATATTAAAAAATATAAATTGTGTTGCAATTATTGTTTAAACAATTTTATTGCTTTTTCAATGTTCATTAAAGATCGACCAACTAAAACCGAATAATCTTTAAGGAAATGTAACTAATATTGAATATGAAAATTCTTGTTAAAAAATACTGATTAAATATCAATATTTAATCATACAAACTTAATACCATTAAATATCAAACTTAATACCCGAGTTATTTACTTTAGTTAACGAATTTATTATAATTTCTTATCATAACACAAATTTAAATAAACTAATAAAAATTTCCAATAACTGATAAATGTTTAATCGAAGGTTGTAAAAAATATTATATTTCTACTCTAAATAAAACCTTATTGTGATATCACAAAATGGTTTATTGAATTTTAAAAAACTTTGTATAATATTTCTAATTTTCGAAAATCTGTTCAATTGTAGATAAAATAGCAAAACAAAGAAGCTATGAGACAATTCATTATCCTGGTATTAGCAGCATTTCTGCTAACTGAGGTACTTGGTGATGCAAAACGTTCATTGGGACGTGGTAGTTCAAGTCGTTCGAGTAGCAGTAGTAGTTCAAGACGTACATCATCACATGTAACAAGTAGACCATCATCATCACATTCAGTAACAAGTCGACCATCACCATCTTATAATTCACATGCTGATGCTTCAAAATTAAGTTATCCAAATTATAATTCACAACCAAATCGTCCGGCTGCGCAACCAGCATCAAATATTGGTTGGAATACTAATCAAAATAAACCAGTAGGTCCACCGCCAGTATATAGTCCACATAATCCAGCTGGCGGTGCTAGACCAAATATAAATGAAAAACCACCAAGTTATACAGGTGTTGGTAATACACCAATTCGTGCGGCCACTCAACGTCCATTACAATCATCATATCCAAAACAACCATTACCAGCTAATTCATATCCACATAATTCAGCTTTACCACCTAATGCTGGACCACCAAAATATTATCCAGTTGGTAGTGCACCAAATGTTGGATATCATCCAGCTGGTACAATGGGTGCTGGTTATCATCCACCAGCTGGCCCAACATATTTCCCATCTGGACATGCACCACCAGTTGGCTATCATCCAGGAGGTTATGGTGGGGGCGGTTTTCATCCTCAATCACCACCAGTATATGCTCCACCTGGCGCTGTACAACCCGGTTTTTATCCAGCTGGATCATTCCCACAACAGAATACAAATACTGGACCTGGTTTAGGTAAATAATTAAAACCAATAATTCAAAAAATTATTTTTTAAATTAACAAAAATTATTTTTTAGGTACTGGTTTAATTGCCGGAGCGATTGGAGGTGCTGTATTAGGACATGTATTGACACCAAGTCATTCTGGAAGTAGTTCTTCAAATAATAATGGAGGCCATTCAGACAGTGATCGCGTAATAATTATAAATAATACACCTGGACAGCCGTCAACAGTAGCAACTCAAGATGGTCATCAACCCGTAGTTATAAATAATAGTCAACCACAAGCAGCACATCCAGAAGCACCTGTGCCATTAGCACCATTCCAGCCAGGTTCAACACAAGTTGCTAATCAACCTCCATCAGGTCCAACTGATCAAATGGCATCAGCCGGTGCTGTGTCACCACCATTAGTACATAGTCCAAATTCTGCTGCACCTGGTCAAACATATCCTGAAGGTGCTGTACCATTAGCTCCATTAGGAGAAAACAATTCATCATCAACTGAAGCACCAAAATCTGGCGGTATGATGTGTTATCCAGTACTTGTAAATGTTACATCAGAAACTGATCCAACAAATATAACAACTGTTGAACAAATTGCTTGTTATGAAGTACCAGTTGGTTTTGATCCAAATGCAGCACAACAATCAACAACTGGTTCGACAACTGGTACAACAATGTCCCAGCAACCAGATTTAATGCATATGCCTGGTGAACAAATTACTCAAAGAACATCAACAGCAACAGTAGCTGAATCATCACAGATTAAACAAAATGGTGCATTAGGTCAACATTCACCATGGTCAACAATTACATCAACAATAGCAGCATTTGTTATTGCATATTGTTTACAATAAAGTATCATGCTTTGATCAAAGATAGGGAGAGTTGTTGGTGAGAATGCCTTTTTTTTTTGTTAGACAGTAAATAAAGTATGTTGATCTTAAAAGATCAAGAGCAAAAATAATATATTACAAAAATCATTATAAGTGAGGTCAAAATATTTTTTTTTGTGTTGAAAAAATCTATCCCGAAAGTGAAACTAGTCGTAAGAAAATTTTTTCGATTTATAAGTTTTTTGTTTTAATTTTTGTACTATTAAAAACCACATTTTTTTTTTTTTGGAAAATTAACATTTTTCTTCTGTTTTTCAATAAATTTCAGATAAATTTTTCCCCCGCATAGTATATATAAAGTATAGTAATTATAAAAAAGTATTGTAATTCAACAAATAATTTTATTTTGTAAAATTGCATTTAAAAATTGAAACACATAGAAAAATCACGATAAAAATCAGAAAAATCACTGTTTTTGAACATTTATTATAAAGCAATTTTGTATAAAAATCTTTAACACAAATTTTTGTAATTAGAAATTTTTTTAAAACAATTTTCTAAATTTTCGATATTTAAAAAGAAAATCAACCAATTTTCAGAAAAACTTTTGTAAAATTTATGTATGTGCCTCTATTTACGTAAAAAAAAAAAAACAACTTTAAAAAAGTAATCAAACTACTTCCGAGCTGTGAATATATTTTGTTCTTGTTTTTAATTCTAATTAATTTTTTTCTTGATTTTTTATTGTTTTTATTTTTTTCTTAATGTGATAATTTAAAATAAAATTAAAAAAAAAAAGTAATACTAAATATAAGTAAGAAAAGTTAGTTACTAGAAGTATATTTTAAAAGAAAAAAAAAATTCTTCAATAATTTTATTGGGAAATGTAGTGCTTTAAAACAAAACTTTCGAATATTTTGAAATTTATGAATATTTTATAAATAAATAAGATTGAAAAATGTGTAATTAAAATACTGTCGTCCAATTTGCTTTTTTTTTTTGGTATACTGAAATTTTGAAACAATTTGAAAAAAAAAATTGATTTTTAATATAAATTTGTAATTACATATATTTTTTTTTTGCTAAATTCAATGTTTAAATAAATGTAATAAAGAAAATAATTTTCTTAATAAATGTGTTATACATGTCCAAAAAAAATGCTTTTTATTAAAGTTCTCGAAAACAACTGGTTATTGCAATTATTATACGAAAACTTGGATTACTCGAATTTATATAAATTTCCCTTTAAAAAAAAATCAACGAACAGATTTTTCTTCGATAAAGTATAGAGATTCGAACCAAAGAATGGTTAAAAAAAACTACAAATGGAGATACAATCCGCATTGCTTTTATGAATATCAAACTTTGAAGCATTTTCAATTTTTTTTGGTAAATTCTTGATTAAAATTTATAGTTTTCATATAATGAGTCTTGTGTTATTCCTCATTAAAGTAGTTTTCATTAAATGACATAAATTTTGATGAAGAACATAAGATTTGATGAAAATTTACAATAACAAATCGAAAATGTTTGCAGACAGACGTTTCAATGGCTTCTTGACCGTCAAATATTTGTATACCCTTGATAGTTTTTTTGAATTTAGTTATAATCGAATTAATAAATATTTCTTGAAAATTGATATTTTGTCTAATTTTTCAAAACAAACAACAACATTTTTTTAATTCTTTATAAATTTATGGTAATTATACGTAAAAAATTATAGAATTTTATTCTATAATTTTTACGTATAATTACGTAAAAAATTATAGAATAAAAATTATATAAGTTTTCTAGTGAAATTAAATTTAAATTAAAAACATGAGACGTAAATAATGGAGCATCATGACTCTTAACAATTATGATAATTGTGAATAATATAAATTCCACTATAATCAATAGCACATTAAATTTTACGAGTAATACTGAAATTGACGAGGATATATTAAAAAATATTTGTGGTATAAAGTTTAGAATATAAATCAATTATATATACTGTGGTTAATTTGTAATTATTATCAAATAGTATATCAATTTGAGGGAATATTTGAAAATATAGTTTAAAAGTGAAATCTGCGAAAGGTACCAAATGCGATCTTATTTTTTTAATGTAAAAGCTGGGCCTAGTTTTTAGAATGAAATACTATATTACAGACTTTAACGAAATTGGAAGTTATGATAGAACGAAATCTGCCCTTATACTAACATTTATCGATATTGTACATTATAGCAAACTGAACTTATTACTTTGTGATATACACTCGTATCAATAATAAATAACAAGTTTAGTTTCTATATTATTTTTTTTTACATATAATATGGTGCCAACAACACATACTCGGATTTACCCATAACTAGGCAAACATGATATTAATTTTATTTAATAATAATGTCACTAGTTTTATTATGGTACACACTTAAAACGAAAATTGAAAACAATATCACTAAATAAATGAAACGTGGTAGGTATCAAAAATAGCACATAAGCAGGAAATAATAATAAAAACGTTGAATTATATAGTTATGACCTTTTAAAGATTATATTTTTATATCTAAATTTACAAAAATTTATTTAAAGTATAATTAACTGAAATTTAGATTGAACTCTGACAAAAAAAAAATATTGTCAATTACGAAAATTTTCTATTTGAGTCGTAAAAAAACGTTTATTTTTTGGCAACAAGCTTAAATTATTATATTTAATCAATTGACGTAAATATATAGAACGAATCCTTATAAATTTATGGGAAAATATTGCATAATAGTTTACAAAATATTTTCTAAAATTTTCTAAAGATATTTTAGTTGATTAACTAAAAGATTTATTTCGTTTATTTTTCATTTAATACCGCAGAAAAAGTTAACCGATATCGAAATTTTATAATAAATTTCAATAATTTTCCCAATGATTAAAGTTAATAAATAAAAATTCCAAGTAATTTAATTTGATTAATACTGAGAAATATTTTAATATTAGATTAGTTAAACTGTAATTGTAAAATTGACCTTTTTTATGTTTATCAATGAAGCTAAAAAATAATAAATTAGATTATTAACTAAATTAGATTTTTGTAAAGTTGTTATTTTCGAAAAATAAATAAATTGATAATAAAAATTGCTTACAAAAATTTATGTAAAAATGACCACACATCCAGATCATTCACTCATTCAATTTTCTGGTATTTATTTTTTTATATATATCTTTCACACGAATTTCTAAATACGTAAAATATATTTTTTAAAAAAATATCTGATTTATAATTTAGTTATAATAAAATTAGAAAAAAAAAAAGAAAAGAATATTGACTTATTATTTTTCACTTACATATTTGCATTTTGCCCCATTTTTTCACAACACAACTCCCCATTTTTTTTTATCGAACACATATAAATCATAAACAAAATAAAGTGATTTTGTAATTTATTTATATCCTAACTACTAATATTCGAATATCCATTTAAGAAAATAAGAAAGAAAAAAAATTATATAAAATTGTTAAAAAAAAAAAACGCAAAAGAAATATGCTGCATTTTTAGGAGAATCACTAGAAGAAGGCGGACAAATTTCTTTTAAAACAAATAAAAAAATCATGCAAATCAGTTTAAGAATTTTGCAGATATTGGAAGATAAAAGTATTAAATAATTATTTAAGACTGATCTCTTAAGAATCGATAATAATTATTTAAGAAAGAATTTGGCATCACGAGATTGAATGAATATTTTGAGAATATGTATTGTAATTTATTAGCAGATTTATACTTAAATTAATAAATTTAGATAAAAATTTATTTACAGCAAGTTACAATTTTTTTTCTTTGCAAATTACGAAAACCAATCACATACTATGCACAAGTTTTAATTTTGAAAGCAGAAATTTTTTGGACTATTTTTGAATTTTCGCTGTGTTTGTCAAAGTTTCCAATGATTATTTAGATAAGATTAGAATTTAAATGCACAAATAATGCGAACAGACAGATGAATACCAATAACTTGAAAAAATATAAATTTATTCCAAAAACAAGTATCATAATTTTCTATCATTTATTAGAAAATTATATAGTATCTGGCATTAATCGTTATTCAATGAATCAACCAAAATCCATAAAATTATTATGATATGAAGCCTTCTCTTAAAATGCAGCAATAATTTCAAATCTTTAATACAATTAATATTTGTAGTTAAATTTTGTTTCCCGCCTTTAAACAAAATAATAAAAGAAATTATTTAACAAAATTAGGTAAATTTTGTTTTACTCACCAAAAAATTTTTATTTACTCTCGTTTCAAAAAAAAAAAATATCAGTTTAAAATTTTGGTATTTATTTTTACGCTATTTGGAGAAACTCGTACTTCTAAGAAATTTATATTATTTTTTTTTTCAGAATAATGTACTTCTAAGAAATTATTAAACTTTTCTCAAAGAAAATAATATTTTCTGATTTCACTAATACGTACCAAAAAAACTGCGGGGAAGCTCCCAAATTCAACAACATTTTATTTTAACCTTATTTGAATTACTATTTTGCACGTAAAATTTGAATTATTATTAAAAAAAAAAATTTAATCAATAATTTTTGATCAAATTGAAGAATATTTTGACGATAATATTATATTTTTTAATACGTACCAAAAATAAGTGGGTGAGTCCCAAAATATATAAAACTTAGTGATATCTTAAATACGTACCAAAAAAAAGTCTGATCGATGGCTTTTTTTAAAAAACTGTTTTTTTTTTAAATTAAATTTACTATTTTCTTATGGTAATTTATTATTTTATTTTATTTTTTGTATTGTTTAATAAATTTTAGGATAATTTTATTATAAATTTACAGAATAATTGTTAAAGGGACTTTTTAAGAATTTAATATTTAGTTAGAGTGTAATAGAAAATTATGTTTATTATTTTTTGCAATTGTATTCTAAGTTATTGATTTAATATGGATATGAAATTTATCCTTTATTTACAATATGCAATACAATAGTCAATATAGTCAATACATTTTTTAAATATCTTTTTTAAAGTAAATTTTGTTTCTATACTCTCATTGAAGAAGTAATTTTCAATTCGAAATTAAGCTAAATAGCTGAAATATTTATTGGGTTAAATTAATTATAAAAATATTGAATGAGAAATTAATGAAATAATTAACAAACAAAAAGTTCTATTAACAATTTTAGAATCTTATTTAGTTAAAATTTAAATAAAATTATTTCGTTTTATCAGCTTTTCATTAAACAATACAAAAAAAACTGTTATAGTAACAATTAATTTATTTGACTTACCCAATAGCCGAAAAAGTTGCTATTAATATGTTTGTAAAGTCAAAGTTTCATTGCGCTTTTTTTTTTAGTCATCTCGAAAATGGTAAAGAAATTCTCGAAGGGAAAAGAAAGCTAAATAAATAATTTTGTTTGTTTTTGTGTCTAATAATTTTGAAGACAAGTACAATTAAATTTTGTTATAGAATGAATTATTAAAAGCTAATACATACATATTTCGTCCTGTTTAAATATTTTAAAATTTACTCACAATTTTTTGCCGATCATTTGGAAATCAAATTGGACACAGCACTATGTGTAAATTGGGTCTTATTTTTTTTTTGTGTTTTGGGAGACGAAATAATCTAAATTGACTTAAATAATATTTAATTGTGATATTTTAAGTATAATATTTAAATATAGTTTTAATTTTTTTTTGTTGATGTTAAAAAACTCACAGCTTTGAATTGTGTAATTTATTCCCCAAAAATTCTATTTTAATTATCTATTTTTTATTGAGTTTTTAGAATTTTTTCTAAGTTTTTTTTTTTTTTTTTTTTAAATTGTTTCTGAAAAGTACATTAAACAAAAATGAATTTGTTTTTATTAGTTTTAAATTTGAATTTCTCCATTTTGTTATATAGAAAAATATAGTAATTTTTTACTTTTTATAGAAACTTAGTAATCTAGTGTAATGTTTCTTTTTTGCTTTTTTAAGTTAATTTCCTGTATTTTAAATATAATGAAAGTATAATTTGAATTTTTGACTTACCGTTGAGGCGAGAATTTCGTGCGGACAACAACCAACAAGGAAACTTTTACATACTTTAACATCGGAAAATTTTGTATTGTACCGATTGTTTTCTCCTAAAAATGTAAATAAATATATATATTATCATATTTAATCGACAATGCACTTAAAAAAAAACAGTCAATTTTAATATATTTCAATTATATTCGATGTAACTAATGATATAAAATATTAGCTTGCCGCTATTCCGACGACAAATGAATTAATGAATTTAGAGGCTGAAAAATTTATTGTACTTTATATCAATTGTTTGGAATATCTAATTATTTTGTGTGGAATATCTAAATTATGTCTCATTTAAAATATTTGATTATTTTATGAAATCAGTTTTTATAATTTACACCTCATAGAATTGTTCGATCACTCTATTTAATTTTTAAATTTATAAAAATTGTTTACTTAAATTATTTAAAAATTTTTCTTAATTAGCTTGTGCGCATACATAATGTACAGAAATACATAAATATAAATTTTTATTAGAGTACATATTTCAGATTTATAGAGAAAATATTATTTCATACAGGTATATTTTGAAAATGTTCAAAAATATATTTAATATTCGGATAAATCATAAATTATAGATCAATAGTACTAATCCAAAAATAAATTATTTTGCTTTTAGTATATTAAATATATAAATATTTTTTATAGAATAAAATAAAACTTATGATTAATTATGAAATGGGTGAAAATGAAAACTATTAATAACAGAAATATATATTTTCGTAATTAAATTAGGTCGGTTAAATATTTGATATTTTTATTTAAATAAATTACCATTTCTTGCAGTTCCCATGAGTTGATCAAGCATAGCTCGCATTTGATCTGTTGCTGTCATCTTTAATTTCTATTTTATAATTTTTCGCTGGTTTTAACAATTTTTTTTTATAGAACACTCCAAACAATAATTTTATTTGATAAAATATGTTCCCTTATATTTTAATCACTTATAATTATATGAATTGGTGTTTAATAATACCTAATTTTAATTAACTTGATTTATAATTTAAATTAAATGTTTATGGTTTTATATTAAAAAATAGTCTTTTTCTATTTTAATTTTACCGTCAAATCTAAATAAAAAGATGGCAGCGGTTGATGACAATCCGATAACCCTGTAGAAATTTAATGTTGACAATTGACCCAGCAAGCTAAGCAGGAATTAAATTCATACTATTTGAAAAGCTGGCAACATTGCTATGAATTTAAAATTGATAATCATTATTATTTACAATTAATGTTCAAGCCTTGACCGTTATAACTGAAATAAAGACATTTATATTATAATATACAAAATTATATTTAGGTTGTCGCCATTAATATGTCAATCCTGAGTATTTAAAATTAATTCAAACCATTTTTATTTATTCATATGCACTCTGATTGAGTTATTGGGATAAGATGCAGACATGTAGGAAATTTAAATGGATATAGAACTAACAAAAGATAGAGACATGTCCACTTAAACCACAAAGTCTAAACGGTTTTGCTACAGTTCATCCCGAATTGGAAACAGCAGCATATATTTTTTTTAATTTTTCACTACAATGTATTTCAAAAGAAACATAATTATGAAAGATGTTTTCTTCTGACCTCGGTTTCTAATGTAACCTTTCTTATCTCTTTTACAGTTTCACAATAATTCCAAAACAAGGTCAATTAGTAGCCTTAGTTATTAAAAAAAATAAACAATTAAAAATGTTAATTTTTTATCATTTGGCAGCACTTACATTTGAAACTGTCAAAAATACATTGTATATATATATATATATATATTTCTATACATATGTATATAGTTTCTTATTAGATTTCGTTATTAAAAATTAAGCAAAAAAAATCCTTATGAGCCCAAGGTCCTTAATGTACCTTATAAAATAAATAATTTTACCAATAATGGGAGTTTGCCTTTGTAAAGATAAAATTGAAGACGGTTTATCACCTAATAATGAAGATCCACCACATCATCAACAAAATGATTCAGACTGTGTTTATAATAATATGAAATCGTTATCAGAAACAGTTGATCGATTAGTAAAAGAAACGTTAGAAGTGATAGGAACAATTGTTGACAAGTAAATTTTTAGTATACTTTAATTTAACTTTTACATTATTAAGTTTTATATATATACATATATCTATATTTTTTTTTTAGTGAACCAGAACCTCCTAGTTCGATGGTATTACTTCATGTTATAACAGATAAGGCACCCGGATGGATAGAATTAGTAAAATCATTAATACGTGTAGTACCAGTTGAACATCCGATGGGACCAAGTGTTATTGCATTATTATTAGATGATAGTCCCTTACCAACAAAAGATTCTGTATTAACTGTAGCAGATATGATTACAAATTCAATAAAACGCACACCACGTAGAGAACGTAATTTATGTGTTATACTTGGTTGTTTAGCTGAAAAATTAGCTGGTCCGAGTAGTATTGCAATGTTATCTGATAAAACATTACAATATCTAATACAAAATTTGGAAGATGATGTTAATCGTGATGTAACATTATTATCATTAATTGCACTAGAAAAATTTGCACAAACCAGCGAAAATAAATCAACTATTAAAGTAAATTTTTTGTAAATATAAAATATAATTAAACATTTATATTTTTTATTTTAGAAAAAATTAGGAGAACATGTCGATAATCCATTATTAAAATTAGAAAAATTAGCAAGTGATGACAATTATTTATTACGACAAATTGGATTTTGTGCTAGATGGTGTTTGGATAATTACTGTAAATTTTTAAAAATTTATCAAAAACAATTACTGATAATTAAAATTTTGTAAACACTATTTCTTTATAGTTACTGTCGAAGGTAGAAAATATTCATATGAAATTGTTGATTCAAGTGCAGTTAATGTTATGTTAAATACTGCAGATGTTTCAGAATATTTAAAAATATCTCCAGATGGATTAGAGGCAAGATGTGATGCATATACATTTGAAAGTGTACGATGCACATTTCAAGTAAATAAATTTTATTTCTATTTTTAATTAAATATAAATAAATGAATAACATTGATTTTAGGTGGTTTCTGGTTGTTGGTACTATGAAGTTTTAGTAATTACACCTGGTGTAATGCAAATTGGTTGGGCGACAAAAGATTCAAATTTTTTAAGTGATGATGGTTATGGAATTGGTGATGATAAACATTCAATTGCGTTTGATGGATGTCGTTTATTAATATGGCATAATGCGAAATCAACAACAATTGATGGTTTACCACCATGGCAAAGCGGTACAATTTTAGGCTGTTTATTAGATGTAGAAAAACGAGAATGTATATTTAGTTTAGATGGTCAAGAAAGTAAAATTTATAGAGGTCTATTTGTTCATGGAAGGTTTGTTTTTAATTTTTTCTTAATTTATTCATTTTATTATAATATATAACTTTATTTTAGTGGTGGTTATTTTGCTGCTGCCAGTTTTATGTCCTTTCAACAATGTAGATTTAATTTTGGTTCAGTGCCATTTAAATATCCTCCTAAAGGCAGATCATTTAAACAATTTAATGATTATGCATCTCTTAAAGCAAAAGATAAAGTTAGAAAACTTATATATATACATATTTTAAATATATATTTTGTTTTTGGTTTTTTTTCTTTTTAGATTGTTCTTCCTAGACATATTTATTTAGAAACATTAAGAAAGCTAAGCATACGTGATGATTCATGTACTATTTGCTTTGATAGAAAAGCCACAATTAGATTAAAACCTTGTAATCATAGGTATTTATAAAATTTAATCAGTATTATATAAAAGTTTTAATATATATAAATTATTTTAGTGGTTTTTGTGGTAAGTGTGCAAAACAAATAAAATATTGTCCAATGTGCCGAGCTGATATTGACACAACAGTTCAAGAAGAAATAGATAGTCCAGTAACTGAAGAGATTGTAACATGATGTTTTTTAATAAAACAAATATTTTATAATAATAAATAACAAATTAAGAAAATTATTCTAAATTTTAATTCTATAAAATGCTATTATCATATAAAACTAAACATTGAGTGTAGTTTAATAATTCGCTAATTAATAAGAAGTTAAATTAACAAAATATAAAAGCAAAATTATATATTTTTATTGAAAATTATTAAAGAAAATAACATTCTATGTATATTTTTAATTATAATATAAGTTTATTTTAAATATATATTTAATTATGTTTTTATAAAGTAACAAAAAAGGTAATTTTTTCACAATTGGAATAAGTTACAGTAGCGTGCAACATTGTTAACAAATCGCTAGTCTACATATCGCCATATATCGGCTCTTGCGATTTAATTGTTAAATTATGTAGCTGAAAATAGTGTTTTACCACAAATTTTGCGGCTTATAAATACGTAAGTGGATCAGTTTACCCTTCACACTTTTTAAGTGAATTATACGTTAATTTGGTATAAAGGGAAACTGGTGTCAAAATATTAATTTCATTGACATTTCAGCAACGTGGTGGGAACCAAAATAAGAATTGTTCTGCCGAAATAAAAATCGAATTAAATTCCGTATAAAATAGAAATAAAAGTAAAATGGGTAAAACTAAAAAATCTAGTCCTCGGACAAAAAAAGTTAATCCACTTGGTATACCTAGTATCCAAGAAGTTACAGAACAAGAAGATGAATTTAATTTAGATTCTAATAGAGGTGGACCAATTCTTGTTATAACTGAACAATTACAATCAGCTAATATTGAGGATAAAATGAATGCTCTTCAAAACCTTGCAATATTATCTATGAACGCCGAAAAAGTGAAATTAATTTGTGAAAGTGAAATAATTCGTATAGCGGCACCATTAATTGTTGATAAAAATGAATCAATTCAAAATGCGACAGCTGGAGCACTAAGAAATTTATCAGTTTGTAATGTAGAAATTTGTGAAAATTTAGTAGAACAAGATGTATTAACACCATTATTAGCATTATTAAATCAATATGCAAATGCTACAAATTGGGTACCAAATTTTGATTCTGCATTAAAAAATCAATTAGATTGTAAATCGGACACATTCTTACAAGCTATTAGCTTATTATGGAATTTATGTGAAAGTACATCGGTTGCCCTAGACAATTTTAACCAGACACAATTATTACAAAGTTTTATTCGTTGTTTGGATTATAAAATATTTGGTTTGGATATTTCCGTTGCTGTCGCACAATGTATTCTAGTTATTTCGGAAGATAATCCCAATTCATGGACAATATTAAATGATTTTGTACCAGAATTTATTTGTCTATTAAATATTGATGATATTAACAAGGATTATAGATTAACTTTTTTGCGTACATTAGCTGCTGGAATTATATCCAACGTACCAGCATTATCAGCAGCACATTTAAATTTAATATTTTCTGCTCTATCGAAAACTTTAAATGTGAATCATAGAATTATTTTAGGTGAAATTACAAGTAAACTGCCATTATTAGATGAAACAGATCAATCACAAATTGAAGTTGTCCCGGATCCGAATTTAATGGAAGGTATATACATAGAAATGTGTAGTTTTTTCAATTTTGTAAATATTTATAATTTTATTTAAGATGAAACACCAGCAGAAGCAAATATTCGACGTCGAAAAATGGATTTACCAACAGATCTAGAAATTGAAGTCAAACATATTGGCTTGTTATTAGAAGCACAAAGAGTTGCAGCTGAAATTATTTCAAATCAGTGTTCAACTGAAGATGAAGGTAAGCAAATACTGAAATGTTGTACTAACAAAAATATTCTTTGATTTGCATGAGTTTACTACTTTGGAATTCAAGAATATTATTCAACCGATTTTAAAATAACTTTCTAATACATTTTTCAATTTTTGAAATATGTATATTAATCTATTTTAATATATTTTAGAATGGATAGATGATACCGATGATATTTCTGATGAAGAAACAGTTCACGATTATGACACATCAAATTTTAATAATTCTAATAATATACAAAATGCGGATAAAATGCCAATTGAAATTTTGGAAGCTGTAAAATCATTAGGATTAATTGAAAAAGTAAGAAATATTCTAATATTATTGTTTTATAATTTTAAATAATTTTGATTTTTCTTTAGCTCTGGCAGCGAGCACAACCCATCCCCAGTAATGTTGAAAGTATTCTTCAACAAAGTAGCCGGGTTCTCTTTAGAAAGTATATATTATTATTATTAAAACAATTTACAAATATATATATTAAAAAATTATTTTAGATTAAAAAATTTACGAATTTCAACATTACTTTGTTTACAAAATCTTTGCAATTCAATGTCAACTGAAGATTTAGGGGGTCCAAATGCTATTTATAGTGTTTGGTTAGATATAGGACAACAAGTTTTTCAAGGTCCATCAGATCCATTAATTTTAGAACCAGCAACATCTTTAATGAGAGCATCATTAGAGCATTTAAAAAATAATTCCGAATTATTTAAACAAATGACCGAAAATGATTTAGAAGTAAATATTTTTTGATATAATACAGAAATTTGCTAATTAATTATTATTAATTTTACAGCTTATGTTAAATGGCGTAAAAAATTGTTCGGTATCGGAAATACGAGCAAATTGGATACGAATGCTTGGAATATTAGGTTGTCTAATGTCCGAACCATTAGTTAAAATAATTATAGCATTTATATTGGAAACATGTCTAAAAGAATATGATGTTTGGACAATTGCTGAAGGTATTGATTCAATTATGGATATGTTTTCGGATAATGATTGGAATCAAATTGCATATGATTTGAATTTATTACAACAATCTAAGGAACTTGAAAAAATACTTAAAAATAAAGTAATTATTTAAAAAAAAATATTTTTGTTATCTTATAATTAATATAAATTGTTTTTTATGTGTAGATGCGTCAACAAAAAAGTACTTTAAAAGATCGTTATCCAGCAGTTTTAACTGTACAAACAAATTTAAAAAGATTTACGAAATATGTTGAACAAGAATTGAAAAAGTTTGTTCCTAAGAATATATAAAATATTATATATTGATTTGTATTTTTCTATATATATTTATTAGAAGAGTTAAAATTTATATTCAGTTTATTTTCTTAATAAATTATTGAAGTATGTTAGTAAGAAATGATTTATACACAAAATATTGTAAATACTACATATACAATTAAAATGTTTCGGTTTTTATATCAAAATATATTTTTTATTACATAATTTTCGTAAATATTGAAAAGTGGCTATAATAATATATGAAACAGTGTGACTGGTACGAAGTTTTGGGTTTCCTATTTATAATTTACTATAAAAAAAATCAATAATAAATTTTATTATTTTTATAGTTTTATTTTTCAATAAAATACATTTATCATAAATATTTAAATAAATTTAAAAACCCTTATTTAAAATGAAACCTAAAAAACACTTCACATTTAACTTTGTTTTTGTTTTATATCTAAAAAAATTATCGATTATATTTAAATTTTAATTCATTCATTTAGCAATTTATATATTATTATTTAATGATTTTACTTCTTCTGTTATCAGTAAATCTTCTGTTAGTTTTTTCGTACGTTTCGGTTTTGGTACTGGATTCCAATCTAAATTTGAAGTGGTTGGTGATGATTCACGACTATTATTATTATTACTAGCTTTAAAAGCTGTGCATTTCTCAAATATGATATTATTCTCATTTTGTTCAATAGATAATGAAGGTGATGGCTGCTTAATTATTTCTTCATTATTAATTATAATTTCTTCATTATTATTATCATAAAATTTTTTTTCTTGGGTTATATTTAGATTATTTTCTTTTATTTCGTTACTATTATTATTATTATTATTAGAATTTAATTCTTTTGGATGTGGTTTTAAAAGACTTTGACTTCGATTTATTGATTCAATTATTTCGCGTACTGATCTACGTCTAGATATTGGTACGGGTGGTAAATCATAATTTTCTGGCGGTGGTGATGATGAACGTGAATTTCGTCTTTGTATTGTTGGTGAATTATCTTTAAGTGGTACAAAACGTATTTGATATTTACCTAATTCAGATTCATTTTCAATTGTTGGCAATTTAAAAATATCTTCTTCTGATTCTGTAATTTTTAATTCACATGTTGATGTTGTTAGTTTTTCGGTAATGTCTTCTTTTGGCGGTTTTTTTATATTTATTTCTTTAATATTATTATTTGATAAATTATTATCTGAATAAGATACATTTTCATTTTTCTCTTCTTTTTTAGTATTATGCTCAGTAGCTTTTACCTCAGAATTTACATATCCATTTCTTTCAATATATTGATTAGAATTACAATTTTTATTTGAATCAATATTATTAATATTTTTATATTGATTTACATTTCTCAATTCAACCTTTTCCTGACATTCTTTTTTATTTTCTTCAGTTTTTTCGATAATAATTTCAGTTTTAGATGGTAAATTCGTTCGTTTAATTTCTTCATTATTCTTTTTATTATTTTCCATTTTCGTAATTACAATTTCTGGTGATATTATTGTATTATTTTTAATCTTCTCAACTTTTTTACTTGATCTTGGTGTTGCTTTTGGATAATTATCAGTTTTCTCAGTATTTCGTGTATGATTTTGAATAATTATCGTTGTTGTAGTTTTATTATCGTTATTTTTCAATTTTTTTGAATCATCTGTAATATTATTATTATTTGGTTCATCTTCTGTTATTATTAATTCTTTAGTATTATTCTCTTTCTTAATATCATTATTATCGGAATTTTTAACAAATGTTTCAATTTCCGCTGTTAAATTTAATATATCATTTTCATTATTTTGGATTTTTTGACTAGTTGATTCCTCTTCTATGGCTTTAGATACCTAAAAAATAATTATAAATATATTAAAATAAATAAATATAGATATATATTTATGAACTATAATGATTTAAAACTACAATTTTTCGTTAAATATTGAAAAAAACTAGATTTTATCAATGTAAGATAGTGATTTATGGAATTTATCAGTTCAGAAAATTGTTTACAATAATACTTACAACATTTAAAGGGCATTACATAATTTTATAAATTTCTGATTAGATAACTGATAGTGTTAAGTTTTGATTGAAATTAAATTTAGCTTAAATTTAATTAATTTATATAGATAAACGTATTAGAAAATTTTAGTTTTCAGTATATTTGTAATCGAAACTAAAAAACTTAGGAATTGTGAAGATTATAAATTTAGAAATTCTGAAAACTCATATTGAACTAATTAAGGTCTAACTGATAATTTAGAAACCTTTATAAAAGACAGGACAGTTTAAACTGTTTAAACATAATTTTGAAGTTGTTATTTAATCGATAATTTCTAAGATATTATGTCTTTATTTGAAAAATCTCTCCATTCTAAATTGAAAGTATCAATTTGATTTCATTACCTACAAAGTTTCTTAATAAATCCAATGTCATTTTCATTAGTATCACTCCAACACTAATTATTATTGCAAGGCATGAAAATTTTAAAATTTTTTTAAAAAAATAATATTTTCAAATCTCACTAAAGAAAATACAAAACTATTTAATTTACCTGACTATTTGCTGATGGTGGTTGTGGTGCACGTCGTTTTTTACGAACTGGTCGTGAATTAAGTGACGTATTTGATGATGCACTATTAATACTTTTTCCCATAACAATATCATCGTCATCATCTTCAAATGGATTTGTCGCTACACTTAATTGTGATGATCTAAAATAAATAATTGTATAATTTAGCTGAACTATATTTTAGTTAAATTTTTATAATTGAAAATATTAATATTCAACGAAAAAAAAATCATAATTTAAATAATGAAAACATAATTATTTGTTTAAAGAAATTATACATGCATTTTTTACCACCATCATGCAAAATGTAAATTATGGTATAAATGTATTTTCCATACTTTTTTTTTAAAGAAAATGTAATGTTGGTTTAATATGTTTTATGAAAACATTTATTATTATAACAATAGGCGTAGTTTTTGATGTACATACACAATTTTCCACTTTTTGGACCCAACGAATATACTTTTTTTTGTAAGTTATTATATACGTTTTCTTTTTTTATTTTACTTACCCTCGACTAAAATTAGTAGTAGATTCATCAAAATTATAATAATTATAGCCTTTATTGTTATTGCGTATTGTTGGTTGTGGGGTTACAGACCCACCATAAACATACCTTCTATGTAGTGGTGTTAAATTTTGTGGTGTTGATGTATTTGATAAAGAATTTTCATAACGTTTCATACGATGTGGTGTTTGAATTGTACTACGATATTGCTGATTACGTCCAAAACCATTACCAAATCCATTTTGATATTCCAACTTGAATCAAAATATAAATAAATGAATTTTTCATTAGTAAGTATATACCGTATATAATTTTAAAGTAATATAGTTTTAATTTCATTTATCAATTACTGACATTTAGTATAAACTAATCGTATAGCTTCTACTAAAACAAGAAATTTTGTAAATATTTAACAAAAACACGACTGTTAAAAGTTATTTCAACAACAAGTTTCAGCGAGTTAGACTATGCTATGAACATATTCAAATTTAACATCAAACTTGCGTGATTTCTCGTTTTCAAAACATTCATTTCAAAAAAAAATTAGTTTGCCAATTATTCAAAAATATTTAATATTTTAATTAAGTTTCTGATTAAATTGTCGACAAACAAAACTATGATAATAAATCAATCATCTCATCGTATCGTTAATTAATTTTAATCAAAATGTTAATTGGATTGATTATCTTTTGGAGCTACAAAAAGCAAAATAACTGAATAATTAAAGAAACCGATAAAATTAACAAAAAAAAAAATATTAAACTTACCGTTGTTGTTGATGATCTGACATCTTGTAATGATGTCCGATATGGTACATTACGTTGAAAATTATCATTTTGTATAGTATGTCGAAGACTTGGATCATAAGTACCATAATTATCACTTTGTAAATCCCTACGAAGTGGTGGCGGACTTTCTGATGTTTTATTTATAAATGTACTGGATGATTGTTTTTTTGGACGAAATGATTTAAAAGCCCTTTAAAAAATTACAAAAATAAAAAATGTGTTAAATCAAAATGTAAATATTTATATTAAGTAAATATTTTTTTAAAAATTATCTTAAAATAAGTCAAGTAGCAAGAAAATTATTCTATTAAAACCACTTGAACTGTGCACATGTTAAATAAAATTGGTTGGTATAATAATAAATGCACATCAGAAAAAATTATGATTATTCCATATAATATAACATAGCGTGTGTTGCATGTATGATTTTTTGAATTTAATGAATTGTAAGGCGACTAAATCATAAAATTGCATCACAAAATATTCACACTCTTTTATCATAATGGAAGTCTACATTTTTTTATAAATTGATGTAAATTAATTTTTGTCCTACAAAAAATTATTTACGTATATCTTATAAAATGTTTTGTAAAATCTTTTTTTTTTGTTGCTTTAAAATGTTATCAAAACTTTTTAATGTTTTTCGTTGAGAGTGAAAAGATGAAAGCAAGGTTAAATTTTTGCTAAAACAGTAGACTAATTAAAATTTTACACTTAATTGTGAATATTAATTTTTTTGTTTATTATGGTTTTTGAAATTATGTAATAAATTTAAGTTTAAATGAATTTAAAATTGATTATATAACGTTTACCTTAGAAGTCTGTTTTAAAAAAATATTTAACAGATATTAATTCGAGTAGAAAAAACTTATATAAAAAGGTTCTTAAAATAAGAAATTTGATCAAGTTTTATGAAAAATTGAAGTGGCGATATATAAATGCTAGTCTACTAAGCAGTAGTGCGGTGTAATAGGTTGAATTACAGATCGGTCACAAAATCTTAATTGCAAAGAAGTTTAATTATAAAAGGAGGAACTTAATTTACTTAAGTCCTTTGATGTTATATGATCTGATAGGAGGAATATGTAATCCAATCCGTTTTGATTATTCTTAACATTGGAAATGGAAAATCATCAATAAACACTTACTATGCAGAAATCGCCATAAGCTTTCACACAAAAAATATAAAGAAAATAATTAAATTGAAATATTTAACATCTTTGACATTTTCTAACAAATTTTCATTTTCACAACAATAACAAAAAAACTAACCAAAAAATTAATTTTCATATGAAAACTTATGCGTTTGAATATACTTATGTCAAAAAAAACTTCACTTGTAACTTTGAATAGAAAAAGGAAACTCGGATTTATACTAATAAAACTAGTTATATTGCACTTATTATTCCAGAATTGACTCGATCGCTAATTAAATTTAATTTTTAGTATATTTTTAATTCCAGTTGAACAGTTTTTAATGCATATATTTTAATAACTATTTATAAATTCGACCAGCGAAAAATTCTTTACACAACCACTTTTAAGCCGGTAAAATCCACTGACATAACAATTGACAATTATTCCCCTATTTTCGAAATTAAATTTTTGAATTATATTTGTACGTAATTTCCTATTGCATTACGTAAGGGGAAATCACTTGTCATTTATCAGTGAAATTTCGCGGCTTAAACTTTTCAGTATGGAAGATTTTTTCTCGTCCTGATATTGTAAAAATTATTAAAATTTCGGTAAAAAAAACTTAGAGAATAAAATTAAAATCATGATAAAAATTAAATTTAATTAGTGATCGAATGAATTTTACAATAATAAGTGTGACATATCTAGTTTTATTGGTCCAAATCCGAATTTCCTTTTTCTATAGAAAAGTGTAAGTGAAGTTTTTTTTTCATTCATTTTGTTTTTTTATATGAAAATAATTTTTTTGTGGTTGTGTTTCGCTTTTGGTTCGAAATATGATTCGAAATAATAATAAAAAAAAATCTTTAAGTGATTTAACATTTGTGAGGATAAAATGCAAAAAATAGTGTAAAATATTGAAATTTAATTATTTTGTGTGTTTGTGTGAAAATGTATGGCCTTTATTAAAAATATGTAATGTTAATATTTACTATGTGCATAGTAAATATTGTGTATTTAAGTGTGTGTTTTAGATTCTCAATTCACAATTTCAAGGATTACCTAGTCCTCATAGAATATCAAAGGTCAGTAAAATTTATTGACTTCTGTAATTTTTCCATTAATTTTAATTGACGGTAGAAAAGTAAGATGGGAATTAACACTTACAGAATCATTTGGTATCTATTAAATTTATAATCACTGCATGAAAATCTTTTTAAAAAATTTTAAAAATTGACGAAGATACGAAGCACCAAAAATTTTTTAAAATATTAGGTATTTTTTTGGTTCTTTGTGACTTATGCTGTAAACATATTCATGTAAATATTACGTTTATTTCCAAATTCAATTAAGTGTTGAATTATTATTTTTAACATTTTTGTACGTGTAATTAAAAACAATTTTTTTTTGAAGAAAAAATTTTGTACTGTAGATGGCTTGGTCTAGCCCCAAACTAGCAAATTATTGTATTAATCATATTCGATTTTCATTGCCAAAAATAACAATTAGCAAAATATCTTATTTTTGATTGAAAATATTTGTGAGATGATTTAAGTGTTAAAAATATTATTAATAATTTCATATTTTTAATAAAAATTTGTAAAAATCATGAACGAAAATCTTAAATTTCACAAAATTTTGTAAATATTTTAAGGAAATATACTACATATTTTTATTTCAAATTTATTCGGAAATTCTTTTAAAATCTCGAATTAAAATTTTATGTAAATTTATTTTAATTTTGGAAAAACATTATACGTGCTAAAATTAAAATAAAATTTTTTATTTTCTGGTATGCTGCAAGTTGCAACATAATTTTTTTTTTTTTTGAAAATAAAATTACATTTCACAATAAATTCTAAAAACGGAAATAGAAATTTTATATATTTTTTCCTATCTTAATTTTGTATGATTTTTTGAATTAGTTTTTTTTTTAAAACGTATATGTATTTATTTTAACTAGAAAATTAAAAATACATTTTTCTTATAACATAAATTTCTTTTAAATTGAAATCAATAAAACTAAGTAAATTTGTTATTTACAAAAAAGAAAATTATGATTTTTATAATGAAATTTTAGGTCAAGTTAAATAATAATTAATAATTAAAATATTTATGGTTTTTAGTAAATATGATGGATATTTGTTACACGCAATTGAACATCTGGAAAATTTTTCTTATATTAATAATTTAAATTTTATTGATTAAATTATTAAATAAGAAACTGAAAATTATATATTTATATGACAAGATTCTTTAAGTTCGTAAAGCATTTTCTCGTTAAATAAAATTAGGTCATAAAATAAGATTTTATAAATCATAAATATAGAGCAAGTTCATAATTGCAATAAAATTGCTAAAATATGAGCACAGTGCACAGTGCTAGTCTAAAAATATTATTGAATGGAAATTGCTTTATAAGGATATTTCCGAAAGTCTGCAGCGTAGTTAGTAAAAATTAAAGTTCATAAAAGTCACATCAATTTCAATTAACCAGTAATTTAAAAAAAATTCTACATAACTGAGTTATAAAATTATTAAGATAGCATAATTAAATTATTAAAATAATTGAAGAGTTTATTGAATGAAGGTTAGATTTTCATTTTGAGTAAATCACATTTAAAGATTTTAGTTTACTACAAGAAATACAAATAAATAAGTCTAATTTGAATATTTTTAAAACTTCGTCAAAATTCTAGAGAGGAAAAGAAGAGAATAAATAGCATCAACATTTTTCTGACTGCCCGTTTTGATTGCTACAGTTTTTTTTCAACTCAATTGAAAAAAAACAAGGACGAAGACCAAAAATAAAGACAGTACTAGAAACATAAACGTATAAAATAGGATCTTCTTGATAATTTAAATTCTGTTCCAGTAACTTCAAGTCTATTGCATTACAAACAGACTACAAAAAATGAACCCAACAACCATAGTACTGTTTGTCGTCTTTTTGACAAATATGAACTTTTCCAAACTTAATTTGTGCATAGAAAACTCAATGATCTTTAAAAAATCCCTTTTCAGAAAAATATTCTCTCTAAGCTTTTTATAAAGATTATTGTTGTTTCACTTCTTCTAAAACACTGGACATGCCATCCAATCAGAAGGTCGCCCCTGTAAAAATTAGTAAAACTTTTCTCTAGATTTTCGAATTAGGTTTAACTATAATTTCCTCATTCAGATCAAATTAATGCCAAAAGTGTTTAAAGTAGCCTCCTGTTGTGCACTAAGGTTAACATAAATTGGGTTACATAAAAACGGATTTAAGAAGCAAATAGCTTAAGCATAAAATAATTTATGTCAACAAGAACAATAAAATTATATTTACCACATTTCTTTAAGTCCATTAAGTGAAAAACTTCCACGTCTGCTAACACCATTATTATTATTTTTATTTTTACCAATTTTCCAAAATCTTATTCTTTTATGATTTTCAGCTTCATAAAATGGATTTAAATGTTCTGGATAATCATATATAGATATTTGACTAGTTGATCGGCCATTATGTAATATTGTTGAATTTGAATCACTTTTTGAACTCATTTCTAATGTAAATATTTTTTATTATTTCATATACAGAATATTTTTCTTCGGTACTTTAATCTGTTTCTATTTTTTTTTGTTATTTGTTGTGATGTGATGTTTTTTGCATAATCAAAAATTTAATTTAATTAGCACATTGTATTTTCATAGCCACACATTACTATTATTATATATAATTTTATGTGTACACCATTTTTTATATAATACCTAAAATGATAAAAACAAAAAATTTAAGTGAATTAAAAAAAAATCATTTCTTTCTTTTTTTGGGGAATTTAATAAAAATATTTTTCAAATTAAGTCATATAAGATTTACATTTTGTGCAGAAATTTATGACAAACATACACTTTTTTATTAAAAAAATTTTTTTGCCAAGAGTTTAGAGTTTAGAGATAATCGAGCGTCTTACTCGATTAGCTTTCTAAAAGTATATAAAATATTAAAATGGCAAGCCTAAAACTTAACCAAAAAATTATCTAATTTATTTTGGAGATATTGTAGGTGTTTATTATTTGATGAAATATAAAATTTGATAATTTTTTTTACTAACTAAGGCGTACTTATAAGTTTCATTTAATTAGAAAATTTTCATTAACTTTTGTAGGAGATTGAATAAAGAATTTGTACTATGAATAATGTATATTTTATTTGTAAAATTTTCAAGTACGTATATGTACTTGATATGCAAATATGATTATGCAAGACTTTCAAAAAAAAAAATTATTTCATTTATTTCGTATTATTTGGTTTGTAGTTAAGTATAATCTTAAAAAGGATCTGGAATAAACTTAATAAAAAAATAGTAAAATATATTTGGATTGGAATTAGATATCATTAGTATTCTTAGTGGCGCCAATAATTGAATAATTATAATTATTATTTTCTAATTTGATAATTTACATAACAAATAAATATAGATAGCCAATTTGTACTTCAAACACTGAAAAAATTTAATGATTTTATCTATTATTATCTGATAACAAATTATCAATTTAAAAATACTATAAGTAGTAAAGTACAAAAAATGATATTACATAATTTTGAAATTGGTGTATTAATTATGATAAGCCTCAGTAACAACATATTGTTTTACAGACAGAAAATTTGACTTCAATTAATTAAATTTTATAAATCAAATTAAATATTATAACAAAATTGTAATTTTCCATAAAGTACATAGCAAGTAAGGCACTTATAACCTTTATATTTCGGAATATTGTAGAAATAATTGATAAATTTAGTGGAGATTGCGGAATTTATCGTGAACTTGCACCGGTGAACTGAGATAGCTTAGCTAATTGGCTGCGAACAAACCATTCCTCATAGTTCATGATTCAGGCACTGAACTAAGTGGAGCTTCTAGGAAAATTAATCATACAACCTAACTAGGAGCTACTGAGCAAATCCGTCCAGCTTCGTTCACTTCATTTAACCAAATATTGTTAATATTATGTATAACCAAAATATTATGATAGCATCGTATCTTTCAGTAAATTTTGAATAGTTCACACTTTAACAAAGTTTCTTTAATTATTTTTAATTTTTCAAAATAAATTACTTCCTAACATTGCTGGGATCAAATTAAAAAGTATTTTACAGATAAAAGATATTTTATTTATTTTATTTTATTTATTTATTTTGAAATTTATTTATTTAGTTATTCTTAACTATTTTTACATTATTTACAAAAATTTTTTGTTGCCATTCTAGAATTTATGAAATAATTTTTTATTTAAATTTATTTAAATTAATTTCTTGTATTAATTCATATGGTAATTCATTAAATAGTTTAACTCCAGAGTACATTAAGATATTTTGTTTCATTTCTAAAATAATTTAGACGAAATCTAAAAATATTTCATAAATACATAAATTAATCTACATATCACATAAATACTTTAGATAAAGATTATCTAAGAAGAATATTTACTATTCTTTTTCAGTTCAGTATTGCCAAATTGTAGTAAATTTTTAGTTTGTAAAACTTTCAAAATTTTTATAGGTACATATATGTTCAATCTTTTAGTTAGAGATGTTAGGTTGGTTGATACAGCGAAGCTTGATTGCTCTGGAGTTACAGTCACGACAGAATTATGACATTTGTTTATTTTGGTTGGTTGGTTTTGAAAAGTTCGTCAATAGGTTTTTTTTATACTTTTTCAATACTACTTAATGTTTTTTTCTTCTCAAAAATACTTTTTCGCGATCTTTTCACAACTTTTTCACGAAATCTTTCCCTAGGGTGGAAAAATCCATTTTAGTCCATCGTAAAATTTTACGGAAAACAAAAATGAAATTACCTCGACCGCAAAATTTTCCAGTATTTAAATTATATTTTATTGTAACTTTATTACTGGTACTCATTTAAAACTGAGTAAATTTAGACGAACATGCTTCGGACGGTAGTCGAACCTAATACCTTCCGAACCACCGTGAAATGAAATTTACCAGTAAGCCACCGCCGATTTTTATTTAATTAAGTATACTTGCAAAGTTATTTTAAGTATAATTTAAGTTATCTTCTAAAATTAATTAAAAATATTTTCCCTTTCATATACCAAAATGCAGAAACTTAAATCTTAAATTGATAAAAGTATTTGCAGTTTGATAATTAGTTTTTTTTTTTTTCAAAAGAAAATATACTTAAATTTTATTATTTATTTTGCAAAACATAAAAAAAATCTATAGAAAAATTTATACATATAAAAAAAAATCAATATTTATTTAACAATTTTATAAATATCAACAAATAAATATTTATCTATAAAGCAAAATTTTTATATTAAACAGTTTTTTATTTTTATCTCATAAGTTAATTACAAAAAAAAAATATTACTTATTTTCTATAAATTTATTATTATTTAATTAAAATTCTCGTTTAAAACAATTTCTAATCATTTACTTTTTAAGCTTATTATCGTACCGCCGTGAAATGCAATTTTCCATGCTCGTGATAAAGTTCTGAAAGTGTTGTGAATAAGTTTTATGGAGAAGAAAACATTAAGTTATATTGAAAATAAAGCAAATTGACGATTTTTTTAGAACCGAATAAGCAAACAAAATGATCAAATGTCAAAATTCTGCTGTGAATTAATGTTTTGAACATTATTTCACTAGCGAACAATTTTTACACTGAAAATTTGTCTTAACTTTAATATTTACAAAGTAAATTATTCCACGATGGAACATCGTACCACAAAATGAAATCGTTAGTGTAATATTTCACGAGATGTTAAATGTGTATGAAAATTTCTTTTCACGACGGATAGCATACTAAGCTTTAGTAATAAACTTCTGTACCGTACACTTGGTGTATAATAAATTCTTAGTTTACCATCAGTAATCTGGCCGACAATTTTTTTTTTTGTAAATAAGAAATCGAATGAACAAGATTAGGTCAAACCGGAAACTTTTTAATAAGATAATGCATTTTAAATATTATTAAATATTTAAAATCATAAATGTACACAGTTTTAAAAAAAAATAATAAAACAATTTCATAAAAAATTAAGATTAAGTAAAAAATTAGTTTTTTTTTCTTTTTCGAAATAATTTATAAAGTAATTCTGTTTCACGAATGAGACTTGACCCTGATCCTAATTTTTATAATCATTTCTCTATCAAAAATTGAATAAATTTTATATTACAGAAACAAATAAATTTATTTTAAAATATTATAACATTTTATGTTTTGATTAACTCGTGTTATTTTTGCGTTTTGTTAAATTGATATTAGAGTTGTGAGTAAAATTTTAATTATTAAACCTGACGTAATAATTTAATAATGATCTAACTATTATTTTATTTTGTTAGGTTAAAATTGTAATGTCATTTTATAGGCTTTAATACTAATTTATTTGTATTGGTGGAAAACCTGGAAAAAAAATTAACATGTTTATTTCATCATCACGTTCTAACACCTTGATCTTCAGAGACTATTATAATTCTAATAAGTAAACTTAAAAAAAAAAATGATTTTTAATATGAGGTAAAGTTCATAAATTTTCATTTAATTATACTTAGTAGTTGAAATTATTAGAAATTTTTTTAATTAATCGGAGTATAATTTAAATTACTTGCTGTACAGACACGAGTTAAATTACTTGCTGTACGCGTGCCTGTACAGCAAATAATTCAATCAAAGTCTAGTAGACTAAGTCTAGTAGACTAAGTAGTACCTGGTAATCAATAATTGAATAAAAGTAAGGTGGTGCCAAAAAACTTCATAATTCCTTAAAATATTAATTTGTCATCATAAATTACGTAATAGTGATGACAAAAAAATAGAATGTCTGATAGAGTTTTTATGAAATATTAATACCTGAAATTGTCTAGTGAACTTTACTTAATATGAATTAAAGCTTTTAGGAAAACGTGTTAAATAAGTTACAATTTTTTTTTAATTTCGTACAACTTTTCACCATTTATTAAACGTTAAAAAAAAATTGTAAAAATAATATTAAATAGTAATTTTATAAAAATTTTCTACTGAAATATATAATAATTTTTTCTTTAATCAAAAGCACACCTTTTCCACCGGTAAAACACTCGTTTTGTTCGACACCACCTGATGAATACTTAATTTCATAGACCTTTGAAAATAATTATTTAATAATTTGTTTTGCGTCTGTTTTAAACTAAGTAAAATTGAGAAATGTTTTTATATTTTTTGTAGAATTTTAATATGGCACATTAAAATTATTAAATTGCTAAAATATTTATTAGATTCCTGGGGAACTAATGTAAAATTTATTTAGAGTAAAAAAAAAGTTAATCAGAAAAAAAATCGGTGTAATCCAAAACTAATTACTGTCGTAGTCAGACGGAATATTTTTATTAAAATTTAATTCGGTGTCTCGAGTATGGCGGATAATACTCAAAATAATAAATTCCAGAAAATTACTAAACCTCATCGGGATCAAAGCCTACAAAAATCTTAATTATTTTGTAATACAATTATTTTAAACTCAAATAAAACATAAAACATTTTTTATTTATTTATTATTTAATACAAATATATTTTACGAATCTGAGGTAATTTTCAGGTGTTTACTTGTTTATCATTGGAAAATTACAACTGATGTGTAAATTAAATTGTAGATAAATTGTTATTATTTATTTTTTTTTTTGCAAAACACAGAAATTTAATTATAAATATTGAACTTTGAAATAAATTATTATTACTCTGTTTAAACTTTTTTCCAAATCCCTACAGAAATTTTCTATAAAATTGAATACAAAAAATTAATTTTGATGAAATTTTCAGTAAATATTTTTAATATTTCTTTATTATATTTACTATGACAAGGTAATAAAGATGACGAAATGACTTTGTTAACTTGAAATTGTGACGCAATGTAGTCCGAATGACAAAGATATTATAAACTTAAATCTAGAACAAAGAAGAAATAAAAATACCCAACTTTTGAATAAACTGTGCATATTTATATTTTGATTAATCAGTTTGCTTGTAGGCAAATTAGTTATTGCAAAAATATTATTCAATAATTTTGTTTCCATCTTTTGATTTGGAATTTTCTTTGATACTTTTATGTTTAAGCCAAAAGAAAACTTTACTTTCGCAGTCATATCTGTTTAAATTCATTACAAATATCGCAAATTATTTTTCAATCTTTAAAATAAAGACGAAATGCCCATACAAAGGCGTACTAAAAAATTAAATTACCTATTACAATATTAAACATCTTTTTGGATTTAAGTGGAAGAAATTCTACTTTCGGAATAACTTACAGGGTAATTGAGGTAAATGATAAAAGTAACGATTAGCTAAACAAGATTGAGAAAACAATTGTTGTGTTCCATTAAGCTAAGCAAAGACTGTAATTAAAAACTGGCTAAAACACTGGAAAAATCAGCTAAAACATTGAAAAGCTAAAACACTGGAACGCAGTCACAGGAAGCAAACAAGCCAAAATTGGTATCCATTATCTTATTTTAATAAATAAAAAAATACGACTTTATAGAACATTAGATTCGACGATTCATATCATTACAGGTTTTATAATAGACCAATGCCGCATAAACTATAATCTAAACAAATTTGACAGATGGAATGCTACGAATTGTAGAATTTGTGGTAATGAACGTGAGACTGCTGAGCTCATTCTATCCGAATGCAAGAGATTTACTCGAGTAAGATATCGATTTCTAGAACAAATGTTCGCTAAACCTAAGAATTTTGCCTTCTGCTTCCAAAAAGAAATTCTAGAATTTCTTGAAAATCTCAGTTTCTTAAAAAAATTATGTTATCACCCAGTGTGGCTGTTTGATTTTTCGGCCTGAACCTAAACCAGCCCTGTGGTCTATCTGTATTTCTCTTTAAATTTCAAGCTGAATGGAAAATATTATTAGTCCTTAAAATATACACGAAATTTCCTGCAAGGTCCACTTGCAAAATTAAATTACTTTTTACATAATAAATAATATTTTTAAACTTAAAAAAGTCTGTAAAATAATTTATTCTATACTTAATTGGCTATTAAAACTTCAGTTCAAATGTCCTTTAAATAAATAAACATATAACTGATAACCACATAATTAGTTCATTGAAACTATACTTAATCCTAACCGTAACTTAGACATTATTTATAATCAAATGATATTTTATTACTGAAATTTATGAAATTGAATAAAGATTAAGGTGTGTAATATTGCATAGGTCATCACCAAAAGACAATATTTATTTTATTGAAATTGATTAATGATTTTGATTATATGTTAATCTAAAAAAAGAAAATATGATTACTAATCATATTTTTATTTTATTTTTTTTTTTGTTTGATTAACATTTCAATTAAAATATATATAAAATATTTATTAATCCAAAAACAATGTAAATTAATTTATTGAAAAAGGTTGAAACAGACTTTAATAATAAAGAAAATTCAAAAAAAATCAATTTGAAAAAATTGATGGAATTTTCTTTATATTTTTTTATAAAAATAATTTACATATTGAGGCCAATTGATTTCAATTAAATTGTACGGATACAAAAAATATATGAAACTGCATAGTTTAATAATGTTTTTTTTTACATCTTCTTTAATTTATTAGTATTTTTTTCGAAAATAATTTTTTTTCCAAAATAAAGTAATATAATTTTTTTGTTTCAGTAATATTTCTTAAATAAAGAAATATTACTGAAAAAATAAATAAATATTAAATATAATTTTTGAAAAAAAAAAATAAACACTAATTAAACAATTTTTTTTTTTCTGTTGTTATCATTAACACAAAACGGAGCAAGTACATAATTCTAGAAAATATAATCTTATCGAGGGTTTTTTTTATTTTTATTTTTAATTTACGTACATAGAAATTATTAATAAAAATTTTTATATGTACAAATATTTGAATCACGTGGGATCATATAAATTTATTTTGACTCATCCATGAATTTTATATTAATTTCCAATTAAAATTTTAGAATTTTTCAATCTAAAACATTAATTATAATTTTTCATATTTAAATTATATGTTTTTTTTAATGTTCATAATTCTAATCTGAAAAATTAAGTAATACTTTGATCAAATTGAAAATTAAAACAAAACATATTAAAGAGACACTTTCTAGTTACATCATATCCCGATTTAATTTGGGAAAGAAATGAAGAAAATTCTAAAAACTTTTTAAAAAAATTTTTTCGATTTTAAACTAAAAATTGATATTATATGTATTTTTTTTTTGTGTGTAATTTTAATACTCAAAAATAAATGTTTTTATTATAAATATTTATGTTTTCGTTATGGTATTTTGAACAAAATGATGAAAACATATTACCGTATTCCGAATTATTAGACTGAATTTGTATGGTCAGAAAAATTTGAAAAGAATCCATGAGTAATACCGAAAATATCATTAATTTTATTATTGTGTATAATAAACTTCCTAATTAATTATTTTAATTTTTTTTTTCTTCATTATACTTTGTAACTTTCACTCTGAACCATAAAGTTTCTAAATCTTTTATGAAAAATATAATTTACGATAACATTTGTCCGAAAGAAGAATGTTTGGTCTAAAAAAAAACGTCTTAAATCTTAGTTGCTTTTAACCCTTTCGGAACAATTATGTTGAGAGACAACCAATAGGTCTCCTAAAACCAATATTACTGATGGAACTTATATAGGATAATTATTGTGTATTGTGGTAGCGATATACCGTCTAAAACGTTTAGGTATTAAACCGGTATATTTTCCACAGGTAAAATTAACAAACACAATTTATTTAGTAATTAAAAATTAAATAAAGTTTTAAAACTACACTGTACAAATGAATACTAGATTTGCAATCAAATTAGCCAGCAAAATAAATTTAGTAATGATGACTATCGAAATATCATATAGTATATTATTAAAAAATAGGCAAGTAACCACTAGCTTACTGACATACCATGTTTACATGTATACTAGGTTTGAGTTAAGGGAGGGAGTTGAAGATGGAACCTGTTTCGATTCTAAGTCGAGTCCAATGCGTCTCGGAAACATAAAGTTCCGAAAAGGTTAAGTTGTTTTAAAAATAATTATTGAGTTGTTTAACGAGTATGATTTTAATTTCTTGTAGTCTGGTTATGGAATAAATAGACAAGGCAATTCTAATCTACTAATAATTATGGTACATAAACCGGTAATTTCGCATTGCGGTTATTCTTTAATTCCCAATCAAAACTTAATGTCGAATACTATTTCGTATTAATTTAATTAAATTAGTATAATAAAATATGTAGTATTTCCCAACTGGATCCCGCTAAAAATAATTTAGAAAGCTTTAATTACCGAAAATTATCATATAATTTGATTTGAATTTAACTTGTTACGAAATGTCATATCCGGCTTTTTGATCTTTCTTAAACGTTTTTTAACAAGAAAATTAAGGAGATCACTATAGTACGATAAAAGACTTAAGTCCACTTAATCAGTTCAAATTAGAATTTGATAAACCGCTTAATTTTCTTGAATAAAAATTTAATTTTTTTTTTTTTTTCGAAATTTTTAATTTCGTTGAACCGTATAGTCATACCGCAATCAGTATGCTATCACAATGATTAATCTGTTTTTTTTTTTTTTTAATTTTATTTTATATGTTGTAGTTTTTTTTTAAAAGTATACAAGACAATTTACGAACATTTCGCGATATTTTACCTTTTTGTAATTTAATTTTCACTCTATATAAGTGAAAAATTTCTTAAGACTATAAAATTTAAAGAAATTTTTTTTTTTTAAATACAATTTTGTTGTTATTTAAGAAGTATATTTATATTAGAATACATACTAAAATATTCAGCTATTTATAGATAATTACGATTAGCACCACAACTAATTTATAATTTTTTATATAAATATTCTTGAAAATTTTTTTTTTATGTTCATTTGGCCACAAATGAACAAAAATACATATTTTTTTTTTGTTAAAATAATTACAAAACAACCAAATTTATTTTTAATTTAATTTTTTTAAGTTATTAATAAATTCATAAAAATTTAATTTAATACACATTTTAATTTTGCATTGAACATATTAATTTTTAACAATATTTAAATAAAACTTGCTTATTTGTCATATCAAAAAAATAAAATTAAGTATGACGATCACACTTTGCACAAAATCAAATAAAGTTAATTAATACCGAAAGTATATAGGAAAAATATTTTGTCAATAATATAAAAGTAAATGAAATTTTTATGTTTAATAAAAATTCACTATATTTTTATGTTTTTTATGTTATTTTTTTTACCTTTTCTTTAAAGAGCTTAACGAAATACTGATTTTTATCTGACTTAACAAAAAATTATTAAATACATTTTTATTTAAAGAAACAAAAAAAAGGTAAAATTTAATCTGAGTGCTAAATGGATACTATTTTAATAAAGTTTTCAAAAATTTGTGTCTGAGCTAAAAAGAAAAAAAGAAAGCTTTTTTTAAAATATATTTTCCTTTAATTAAAATAGATTCGTTTAAAAGCATTTGTGGCATATGATAAATGTAATTTTTGGCGGGAGCTTTTATTTAAAAGATCTTTTGGCGGGAAATTTTAATAACATTCAAGTTTAAATGATTTTGATAGTTTTTAAAATATTTAAACTGTATTTATTGATTTAAATCATATAATTGTAATAAAAGGTGGTTTTAAATGTAATTTACTTATTTAAACTGGCAGAAACTTCAAGATATATTTATGTAATATTTTACCTTGTTTTTGTTTCAATTGATTTAATTGAATGATCTGAATCGGAAAAAGCAACTGGTGCGAAAAATATTTAAATTAATAGCAATTTTCAATTTAATTCAATAGCAGATGTTTCGAAGTGATTTCATTTGAAAAGTTTTAAATTAATTGAAAAACTGGTAAAATTCAATTAAATGTTTGTAATTAAATGTTTGTTATACAGCTTTTACATATTGGCATAATTAAATGTTCGTAATTCATTCTGTAGTTAAATTTCTGCAATTTCTTAAAGAAAGTGATAATAAACTTTTTATATTAGATTTCAATTTATTCGATTCTTATCCACGTAACTAAATGAAAAATGTCAAATTTATGTTTGCAGACGCCTGTTGCAGCTTTTCTGCACTAAATCTAATAGAAGTCTTTCTTTTAGCTTAATTGCTATTCACTCGAATTTTCTTTTCGTTATTAAAGGAAAATGTATAGTTGGTGGGTAAAGTATATGTTTGCAGAGTATCTTAGCAGCATTTCTTTGCATGCCTTTTTGCAGAGTCCCTCTGCAGCTTTTCAGCACTAAATCTAATAGAACTCTTTCTAATTTCTATTCAGTCGATTTCGTAATTAATTGATAAATGTAAAAAGGTGTTTTGTAATTATTGAAGGGTAAAATGTATGTTTACAGAGGTTCTTTGCGGCTTTTCTGTACTTACGTAATATCATAGATGAAGAATATAAAATTATTAATCAATATTTATGTTATTATTGAATATTATTTAATGTGATATAAATCATCTAAAATGTTTCTTATAAAATGACGATCTATTAAGAACAATTTTCAAAATACGTTTTACTGAAAATATTTTTAAATTTATCTCAGCACTGCGTGTCAATGTAAATCGTCTATTCTTAGTTCGTATTTACTTTATTCTTAAAAATTATAAAATGCTGTGGTTTAAATATGAATTAACTTGATTAGAAAGTTGACACTAGTATTTAGTAAATTTACTATTAATTTAATATTCTTTTTACATAAAATTTTTTTATATACTTTCTTTTATTTAGCTAAACTAGATTTTTTTTTATTATTTTATTATTTTATTAGTCGCATTTTATTCTTAAATATAATTAAGTTTTTTGAATTTTTTATTTTTGACTTCTGTATTTAATTAATGTTAAGACAAACATAATATTTTCGGTAAAAGTTCATATACAATTTTTTTTAAAAAAAATAATAAAGATAAGCTTAAAAAGTATTTATATTATAATAGATATAATTATGTTTTTTTTTAGTGTTCTAACCCATAAAACTTAAACGTAATATAAACAAGAAAAAATAATAAGAAAAAGTGAAATGAAAGAAAAACTGAAAATATTTTTAAATTATATTTAAATATTTAAATAAATTATTTATTTATTTTTTGTGTAATGAAAAATATATAAAAATCAATGTGACAGCAAACATACTATTGAAATAATTCAATTTTATAGAAGAAGCACTTGATGTTGTTTTAGTTGTCACTGGTTTATTTTGGCTATTAGAACTTTGTGTTGTTGATGTAGTAGTTCCAGATTTTACAGTTGATGTTCCTATTCTCCCAGTTGTTGATGGTGTTGGTATTGGTGTTGTTGTTTGTGGTAATGATGAAGAAGAAGAAGTCGGTATTGTGGTCTTGCGTTCATGATCAGGTAAATCTATAAGAAAGAAATTCAATTTATAAAATTAGTTATCATTGTTAACAATTAAAATATTAGCGGTTCAGAATACAAAATGGTTAACTCAGTTTTTTTGGGATTCCCCAAAATTAATCATCCAATTTTTTGGGCTTTTCCAATATTAAAAAATATAGAAAATTTTAATAAATTTCATTATTAATGACACTTAACAACACCAAATGATGCATTCTTTCTTATGAATTATAAATAATGTTGTTTAAAACTTAATTAATTTTCTCTACTGTTTTTGAAATGGGGTTATTCACTGTGGCTTCCGAATGACTCATATATGGACAAAAATGATTTAGAATGAAACTAATATCAGGTAAATTACATTGTTAAGGTAAACAACACCAAATTTTAGATCCTGTTCTTAAAAAATTGTAAAATACATAAAATTAAAATTAGATGGGTAAAATTTATGTGTGCAGAGGCCCTATACAGCTTTCCTCACAGTCGAGATTAATGTCGATATTTGATTTTTTTCTCACAAATTTTAATTTAGAGATAAATTAAATCAAAGTTAGATTGAAGCCGAGTCGACAAAATTAATCGATAAATGATGTTTATTAACCACAATATTATCTGCAATTGATATGAAATTAATTTGATGAGGAATTATTATTAAAAACAACATTAATAAGTGAAGTATAATAATAATTCAATTGAAATGAATTTTACTAAGAAATCTTCTCATTTTATGATGAAAATAATTCATTTTTAATCAGTTGTGATATTTGATCAGAGTATTTGTAATATGAGTAAATTCAATGATCTGCATCCAAAGATATTGAATTATTTCAGTTGATTGAATTATTTCAGTTGATAACGAATATTAAAAGTAAAAATACTATTTTTTTTAAAAAAATTAATTCTATTTTTTATTAAATACTTACTAATTCCTGAGGGTATTTCCGAGATTGTTGGTGATGGTGCTGATGCAACATAAGGCGGTGACATTGTATGATTTACTTTACCATTATCAATCATACTTTCAATTGAAATTTTCTCATAAATCCAATTTAAATGTGTTGATAAACGTGTATAAATAGCATTTAATTTATTTACATTTGAACATGTTAAATTATTATGAATCGGTGTTATTATATAAGATAATAAACCAATTAATTTACTATCACATATTAAAGCTGTACCACGATCATTGCTTGAGTTAATATCATCTTCTGTTTTCTTAAGTTAAAAAAAATTTATTTTTTTTATAATAATATAAAATTTATTAATATAATTTTTTTAAGAAATATTAAAATACTTACATTGCAAATATTGCCAGAATTTAAAATATATGATGAACAAATATCATTTTTTCTAGGTGATGAATAATTTGTTGTATTTGTACAATTTTGATTATCAAATATTTGAACTGGATGAGTTTGTTGAATAATATTGGTTTCTGACTGTGTTAAATTAAATGTATCACAAAATTATAAATAATTTTTTTTTACGAAAAAAAATATTGATTTTAAAAATTTACAAATAAATTATTATTATTATTATAATTTTTTAATAACTAAATATAGAAATATTTCATAAATATTTATGCTTAAAAACGATATTATTGTTTGAAAATTTTTAATGTTAATCAATGAAAGTTTTGTTTTGCTAATTTAACTGATTTTACAATTAACTAAACTTTGAAGTATGACCAAAAACTATTTAAATATTTCATATTTGATTTAATATCTAAAATAATATTTTTTTTACATAATTAATTGAAATTAAATAAATATAGAATTATGATACTAATTTTTTTATTAATTAAAAATTGATTTTTAATTAATCAAAAATTGATGGGTAAAACCTAATATTAATTAACACCATGTTTTAAATAATTTTTAATTAAAAGGTGGTTTTAATTGTTTAATGGAATATTGTGGAAATTAAAAATGACGGAGTACTGTCGATTCTATGTGAAATTTCTTAATATTCACTATATCCTAATTTCAACCTTTTAATGGAATTTAGTAGATAGTTGTATAAATTGTATGATCCTACCATTGCTTTTACTGACTAAATAATATTACTGGTTGTAGTAAAAAATTTTATAAATTATGTTGAACATTTAAATAAATAAAGGGCACACTTGTATTACATTTTAAATGAATCAAAAATATTATATTACTCCTAAGTGGGCCAGACAATAATTATACACATTATTTTAAGGGTTTTTTCGGTGTTAAAATTAAGTAAAAATATAATATTTTTATATTTCATTGCAGATCAATACATCAAAGTATTATTTTACACTTTACTTGGTCTGGTTGTCTAAATTAGACCACAGTCTGTTATAAACTTTCCTAATTTGTATTGGTTTAATTGAGAAAGTATATCAAAGAATTAAGTTTTTGGGTCGAAATTCTATAAATTGTATTATTTAGAGTGCTTTTTTATCCTGGATTTTGAGGAAATATCACTCTTTTTAAAAAATAATTTTTTGTACTAAGAAAAACATCAAAATTTAAATTTATTACAAAACTATAAATCTTTTACTAAGTATTTCTACACATAAAATCCTAGACCACTGATAATTGGAACGATTTAGCTGACTTAATATTCCAGATTCTAATGTCTATAAGCAATTTACCCTATTATAGACTGCAGAGATTTCTTAGAGTGTTTAGAATTCTGAAATGTGGACCAATTTAAGCGAATAATATAAATCTACTGTAAATAAATAAGAATTTTAAATTTGTACCAAAAACATTTTTTTTTTAAATTAAAGTAAATTTTTATGAATACAAAAATTTTTTTTTACTATCTCTAATTACTCTGAATTATTCTATTTAACAGCGTCATAAAACGCTTTTTAACTAGAATTATAAATCATAATGAAACTAACAAATATTTAAATTTATCTTGCAGCTATTTTCATGATACAAATTTAAGTTAAAAGTAAATGTCGGTTATTATACAAAATTTTATATGAATTATAATAATAAATTATTTTAATTATTTTAATTAAATATTAAATTAATTTTATTCAAATTTAAAAAAAAATTCCTATTTTTAAATCTACTCAAAAAAAATTTTCAATTTGGTAAATATTTTCTGAGCAATTTCTATACTTACAGCTGGATTTTGTGAATTAATATAACATGAATTATTTTTAATATCATGATGATCATCTAATAATATCCATTTAATATCATTTCTTGTATCTAATGGTAATGATTCATTTAACCGTAATATACATAAATCATTTTCTAATGTTGTTGAATTAAAATCTTTTGCCACATCAATTCTAGTTACATTAACTTTTAATAATGTTTTAGCTGAACTATTTATTGAACCAGCTACAATAATAATCATTGTTGCAGATATTTGATTAATAATATTTGTACCAATAACTTTTGAATATAAACAATCTGCTGTAGTTAATATTAAACTTTCATGTATAATAGCACCATTACATAAATGTGTACCATTATTTGGTAATTTTCCTTTCATCCATATTGATACTTGATATGGTGGATGTTCAGCACAATAACAATTTAATTGTATATTAATTAATAATATTATTAAATTTAATATAAAATTATTATTTATTTTAAACATTTTTATTTTTTTTTTAAATTTAAATAAAAAATTATTACGACAAATAATTATTTTTTTTTTTTTAATCGTTCGTTTCACTTTGATTTTCTTTTGTAAACTGCGCGATTTTTCACCTGACACAAAATAAATTTAAGATCATAATTTTTTTTTAAAAAAAAATATTATCATCATTCAAGCATTCACAATATATATTATTTTTTTCACTGTATTTCTATGTATTACTTTAGTTATGGAAATGTAACGATAAATAAGTAACATATATAAAAATAAAAAAAAACATATATTTATTTTTCAATTTCAGATAAATTAAATTATCACCTAATCATGGTATACGTATATATATATGGAAAAAAAAAAATATATTTTTAAGTTTAAGGTAGCTTTTTTTAACCACCTTGTGTTATCTAAAAATGTGTGAATTGAATTTTGTTAGGTTTTTATTTTCATTATTATATACCTTGAAATTAATTTTATGTATATGTAAATTAAATAATATTTAACTTATAATACTTAATTAAATTTTCTTTCCATTTAAAAAAAATAATTAGCTGCTACATACTTGGGTTTTTTTTTTAATTTTTTTGTCAGAGACCTGTGTCATGCGCTTTAAATTAGAAGAGAAAATTAAAATAATTCTTTAGATAAATTGAAATTTCTATAACAATTTCTACGTACATATTTTACATCTAGAAATTATTTTAAAACTTAAAATATTTTACTGGTAAAATTGTGTTTAGCTTTTAATTTGGAAAATTTTCAAAAAATTAATTTAGGTTAGGTTATGTTTTATGGAGGACATTGCATAACCTTGTTTATTGATATATGTTGTTGAGATATATTTTCTAATGACTCTAAAATTTTGATGGATCAGCGCGAAATTTAATTACATAATCATCTCTCGACAGACTTTTTAAAAAATGTTATAATTCCTTTAGATATTTCCAAAAAAACGATATTTAGTAAAAAAAATCCATACAGTATATACAAACAGCATGATTTTGGTTAAAAACATTGAAATCGTGAAAAATCTTTATATATTAATTTGAGTTTTCGTCGAGCAATATTTTGAACTCTAGTATAGACATAAAATATTTTAGATTTATTACTTGTCCAGGAGTACTTTATGAACTAATTCGTAGGAGTACTTTATGAACTAACATCCACAGAACAAAAATTAACAATTTCTCATTTAGTTAACATAAACTAAAGTCCAAAATTTAGAAATGAATTCAAGCCCAACGTAAATGAAGTAAAGCCCAAAAAATTTTCGGTTTTTAACTCATTTCTGATGTTGGAGCTAAGTGGTTTTCCCCATTTTTTTTTTTTTTTGGAAAGGAAACATTTATTCTTTTACGAAAAGCCAGTTGAGATAGATAACTGAATATACTCGTATAATTTTCGACTAAGTGGATGAAAAATCCTATAAGTGTTTTTTACACATCCCTATACCTAATAGGGTCACAAAAAAAACGTCAGCATAAAAGTATTAATTAAATTCCACCAGTGCGGAGTAACTGATAAAATTTTTTTGAAAATTTCTAATTTCTTAAAAATATATTAATTTAAAAATATGTAAATACTTAACAAAATAAATAAATTAATATTAATAAGGTGGCGCCTGTCACATTAATGTCACTATTACTTTCTCAAATGTGCAATGAAAAATTACAAAACTTAATAAGTTTTACTTATTTTTTCAGTTTCATTTATTTTGTAATTAATAAAATTATTTTTCACTTGAATAAATAATTAAGAAAATTGTTTAAAAAAACAAAAACAAAATAGTTTTGATGACTTCATTGCTGTTTGTTAGAGAATAGATCTTAATTAAAAACAACATATATTTTAGAGGTATTTTTTCAAGATCATTATTTACATAATGATACATTTCTTATATACTTATGGGGGGATATTTTAATATTTAAACGTAATCTTTATTTAGATACAAATTGACATAATAATTTCTTGGAATTTTGGAAAAATATAAATAATCTTAAATAATTTATATACCAAATATTTTATATATATATAAATATTCCAAGAAACAAGAAAATCATGTGTAGCTAAAAAAATTCTTTTAATTTCTTTCTTAAATTTGGAAGTAATTAGCTAGTATTTAGCATATATATACATATAAATATATACATGTAACACAATGACGTATTCATGTTCAAAAAGCTTATTTTATGATGTTGTTAAATTATGTAAATAAATTTAATTCAATATTAAGTAACTTTAAAAATAAGGTAAATTAAATTGTTACGAAATCAAATAACTGATAATGTGAGTCAATATTTTCATTTTACATCTTATATACATATATGTCAATTGTTGGATTTTTGTTTAATTTTATTTAAATTTTAACCCTTTCGTGCTGTGCAGAGAATATGTCCGCAGAAAAATTCGATTGAAAATATATTATGTCACAATATGATATTATAATACTTTCATTATATTTCAGACAAGATTTATGGGCCACCTAAATTTTCGAAATCTATTGGGACTATTTTGTAACTTTCTTATTGGCCCATTAAACCAAGATAAGATAATTTTTTTTTGGTTTTTTAAATTCTGAACAAAAAATGTCTCGAAAGGGTTAACATAATAACTTCAATTTTCAATAATTTAGTTCATAAGTTTATTCAGTTCAGTAACTAAGTGAGTTTTTCCAATAACTACTGAGACACTTTGTACTTGGCCATAAATATAATTTTTAACTTATTGATTTTTTCATAAACTCTCCAACTAAATATATCAAGTAGAGATTGATAATTTTCTTGCTAGTTTTAATCAAATTAGTAAAATATAAAAATCTAATGCTTTTACTTAACAGATTTTATTTACTAAATTAACCAATTCTTTAAAAATGTTAATATATAATTTGGAAAACTAGAAAGCTATAAAGTTCATAATCAAAAATATCTAGACTAATTTTCTTCAGTAAAAGAGTTGATATTATTTGGAAAATTTAAAAGGTAAAATCTTTAAAAAAAAATGTACTTATAAATTTTAATTTTATGATTTACTACCTTAGACGGATGAGTTATTAAAATTTCTATCAAAGTCTTAAAATTTTAGAATCTTAAATTAAAAAATCTATTTACATAATAAATCATAAAAGAAATGCTTTTTAAGGTTAAGTTAAAATTACTTTAAATATATGCAACTGACTCTGTTGCTATCTAAAATTATTTTATGATTTACTAGCTTAAACTCTTTAGAAAATGAATCGTTTTTTTCTGATATCATTTTAAACGATATTTCTTTTATCAACAGTCACTTTACGTTTTTTGTGTAAAGTGATTGTTGATAATACTTGATTTATCTAAAAAAATTTTTTTTTGTTAATGTTTAAGTAAATAAGTTTTTTGGTGTGTAATTTAATTTAGACTCATTACGTGGTCATACTACAAAAACAAAACGTATTTTTCAAGCATCATACTAAAAATATATATTTTTGACGTGAATGATGGAAGTTCTACGCACTTTATTTTAGTTTTGATCATAAAACTTTTATTACACACTTTTACGTATGATAGACGTTTTATAAAGAGTAGTTCAATAGACTTTGTTCTATTGAACTACTGAATTGTGTGGAATTTTGTCAAAACATGATAATCATTTATGATATTTTTAGATAAATTCGGATTTTGATAGCTTAAACATCCAATGTTCAAAGTTTCCAAAACGCAATCACGTTTTATTTGGTATAAAGAGAATATGTTGCTGTTTAAGCTGTCGATATTAAGCTATAAACAGAATATGTTGTTGTTGTCTGTCGTCGAGTCTTTCACCAGCAAATTCAGAGCCAAATTCTACAATTTCTGAATATTTGTATAATGGCATATTACGAGATAAGTAATTTTAATTTTTTTTAAATTTTTACAGTCACAGAACATAGCGACATATTCTGTTTGACCCTTAAAGTTAAATTTTGGAGAATTTAAAGACTAGGTAAATAGCAATTCAAATCAAAACTTATCTAAAAGTGTTACAAAGTATTTATCATGTTTTGACAAATTTCCACAGAATTAACCTTTATCGGTATTCTATGCTCAATCTAAAAATTAGACTCTAAATTTGTAAATAAATACAGAAATGTTAAATTGAAAATGTTAATAAAATATTGCGATATTTACTTTCTAAATTGTACATAATTCATTGAAGCAGATTCAAATTTTACTCTCAATTTATTATAATAACATAAAGTACATCACGAAAATTTGTTAAATTTAGAATTAAAAGTTCCAACACAATAATTTTACAAAATTTATGAGTTTAGGTTGTACCTAATTTTCCCAAATCCTTAAGAGCTTAAATTATTAAAAACAATTTTTCATATTTTAATCATCTAATTATTTTTATCTATTTTTATCTATTACTGAGAATTGTTTTCCACATAAATTTAGAAAAACAAAAAATTTGTTTATCTTTTTTTTGAATAAAAATATTTATTAAGGTGACTTTTTAAGATATTTTTTAAAAGATAAAAGTTTATTAACATTTTTTTTTTTTTTTGTAGAATTTGCAAAAAAAAAATATATTGCAATATAAAATAAAAAAGTTTAAAAAAAGTTTTTTTTTTTATTATTTTTTTTATGTCGAAAGAAGATTAAATATGAATTTCAAAAATGTAGATAAAATTTTTGTGTACTGGAGTAAATATAGATCATCTGTGTAAATTGTAGAATACAAAGTAATATGAAAATATGCCTGTAAATATTATTTATAACTTGTGAAAGGTCACATTTTAATATATAAAATTTACAATATATACATATATATTATTTATTTATATTGCAATGATATCAATGCAAAAATATGTTATGTAGTTAATATAATCAGTTGAAAATTTATTACGGAAATTGAAAAAATGTAGAGAACATTGAAGATATTATTTATTTGTAAAATTTTGTAAGAAAGAATTTTCAATATTAAATCATGTCCAATATATTACATGTCCAATAGAGATACGTACTCTTCAGTCTCAATAATAAACTTACATTATGATGCATAGAATTTACTAATAAGTTGCTCCGTTCAATACTTCTGTCTATGCCTTATTTACATTGTCTCATATCACCTCCTTAATTAATTTTATAAATATTAAGGGCTATTTACTAAAATTCAAATCCAAATTTATTTAATAGTAATTATCGAAGCAAATTGGTTTAATTTGAAAGTAAGCTTTCATATCATTTAATGTATATACCTACTTGCTTCTTATTTTATTAAGCCATAAAGCTTAATAAAATTAGAAGCAAGTAGAAATAATTAATTAACTAATGAAATTATTGTTTTTAAGGATTTTTTGTAAACAATTAACTAACAAGAAATTAGTTAATTAAAAGCTCCTGAAGTTATGCTTGCATTTTTCTGATTGTCTGTCAGTCTGTTTGGCATTTTCTGCAAATTAATATTTAACACGTTAAACGTTCACACAACAAAATATGTGAAAATTAACATAAACCAGAACCACGATAAATACTATTTGACACTTTGAAATGAGTTCTGACATTTTGAAATAAGTTTCGAATGCTAAATTTTCAAATTTTCAAAATGCAAAGTATTATGTTTTCCAAATTTTAAAGATTGACTGTGTTCTGTGTAGCATTCAAAATGGGATCTTATTTGAAAGTATTTTCAAAAATTTTTACAAAATTAATTTAGCATAGTTAAAACTGACCAAATAAATTAGCTAATTGCGAAAGTAATTATTTTTTTTACTAAAAAAATTTTAGCGAAATATTTGAACGATATTCAGACATCAATAAATAAATTTTTCCAGGGAGAAAGCTTTTAATAAATATTAATAAATAATATAATTTTTTATTTAAATTATTTTAACTAAAACTTAATATTTATTTAAATATTTTCATATATAATTTTAAATTTTCTACAAATAAGAGGAATTTTTAATAATAATAATAATTAAATATTTTAAGTTCAACATTCATGAAAATATAATGATCCTGTCATATATTGTTCATGACATTGATGCTGATGATGTCCATAATATGTAATTTCATTATTATTATCATAACCAGTCATATTAAAATATGTATTTGTATTATTATCATAATAATTATTATTATTATTATGATTTAAATTTGTATTAATTTGATAATCACTATTATTTATTATACCAGGTTGTATTAAATTTTGATGATGATTATTATTATTATAAATAATATTATTATTATCATTATTATGATCATTATTATTATTTGTAAATTTTCTTTTTTTTTCTTTTGGACTATATTGAATTTGATGAATTTGTGAATAATTTATAAATTCAGCAGGTGATGTTGATGATGTTGTATCAATTGTTTGTATTGTTGTACAATTATTTTGTATATTATTATTATCACTATTATTATTACTACTATAATAATTGACACCATTTTGATAATTTAACAGCCTATTATTTGATTCATTTGTTGTATAATTAAATTGATTATAAATAGTTTTATCCAAAATATTAGTATTATTATTATTATTATTATTATAACATTGATCACCAGTTGATATTGTACCAGATCCTAAATCAAATAAAATTTGTTCAGCTGATGTTGATGATGTTGATGATATTGGTATACTATTATTATTACTATTAGTATTAATAATATTATTTGTATTATTATATTGATGATCATTATTATTATTATTATTATAAAATTCTTCATTTTTTATATTATTACTAGTAATTGATAAATTTCCAACATTATAATTATAATTAATCGAGTTTTGTATTGTTGATGATGTTGTTGATGGATGATAATTTTGTCGATGATGATGATGAAATTCTTCATAATTTGTTGAAATATGTTGAAATATTGTTGATGTTGTTGATGATGATAATGTATTATTGTCAAATTTAACATTTAATAATTTTTCAGATTGTAATGTTATTTTACATGTTGGACAATTATAATTTAAACATTTACAAACTGAAAATAGACAATTTTAAAAATTTAAATATTAAATTATAGATATTAAGTACATATCTTTTGAAACATATAATTTAGTTTTAAATTAAAATTTTATGAAAAAATGCAAAGAAATTTGTTAAAAATTTGAATGTAAGACATTAAATTAATTTCGCCTTTATTATTAATTTTAAAATATGAGCTTAAATGACAGAACAGGGCTCTGATTAATTAAAATAATTAGAGTGAATTAATAATTCGAGTGAATTAATTAAAACATGGCGAATTTTAAAAATTAATTTATTTGAGTTAAAAAAATTTCCCTCTTTTTATTTAATTTATAAACTCGCTGCCACGAAATTTACAGCAAAATGAAAGAATTCAAGTAGTTTTTACATGTTTCTTCAAATTTGACTTGTTTGGTCAATTTATTAAAAAATCAGTTAATTTGAATTACAAAAATATTTGTTTTTTTTTGCCTAAATCTTCGTCCAATTTTCGACAAACAATAATTTCTCTTTCCCTCTTTCGTTAAATTTGTGAACAATTTGGTGTTCCAAAAATTTACAGCAAAAATTGTATTCAAGGAGTTTTTTCAAGGCTGTATTAATTACAAACTGTAATTTTAATTGTTTGCACAATTTAGGTAGGCATTCAAAATGTTGCAAAATAAATTTACTGTACTTTAGTTCTAATTGAGCCTTTGGACAATTAAGAGTTTTAAATAAATTTTAGTTAAAAAAATTCGTTAAATTAAAATTATTTTTAACAAATTTTCTGTGCACATTTTCATAAAAATTTAAAGTAAGTTTCATATTTATATTTACCATTATAATTATTAATATTAATCTTTTTACTAATATTTGATTCGCGAGCTGTTAACGATGCTAAATACTACAAAAAAAATAGAATTGAATTTGTTATTTTAAATTTGACATTAAAAATAAGTTATTTCTAAAATTTTACTTTATTGCTTAAATTTCCTTTTTTCCCTGAACCAGCAAATGCTCTTCTAGATTCACTTGAATTTTTTGGTTCTGGTTTTGGATGATCATGAACACCTTTTGCTTGAAAAAATATCGAATTATTTGTATGCCGCCAAAAATGTGTAACTGGATAACCACAATGACCACGACATGGTTTTATTTCTAAACGACCACCACGACAATTTTTATTTGGACATGGTCGTCCTTGTTGTTTACGCCGTGCTTTATCACAAATTGCCGGACGTAAATGAACTTTTGTACCATTTAATGATACACAATTTTGTGAACATACTAATACACCTAAACAACTTTTCTTTAATATATTTACATTATGATTATTTGTATTTCTCATTGCCCAACCAGATGTATGTTTTTTAGCTTCTTCACTTTTATTTGAATAAATGTATCGAACATGTCCATCTGACCATTCATTAAATTGATTAATTTCATTGTCGGAACTTAAATGTGTATCATTTATGTCCCATTCTCTTGTGGTGAATTTTTTCATCATTTCAAAATTTTCAAAGAAATTTCTAAATTTTGGAAATAAAAATATAAAAAAAATAAAAGGAAATTTATTAATTATTAACCCATTAATGCTAAATGTAAGAGTATATTATTGATTTTTGAATTTTACTATATTTGGACTTTGATCGAATATTCGGACATTTTAATTTTATGGGAGTACATTTATTTCTTCCTAAATTAAGGGAAATATTTAGACTAAAGTAATTATAAATTAATTTAACTCTTCATTTCTGAAGAATTTGTCGAACAATATTGATTATTCTTCAGCTCGCGAAGAGTGTAGGCTCTCGTTGAAAGGTTCTATTGAAATTTATTCCTGCTAATTTTTATATGGATTCTGAATTAAAAATTTCCTATTGGTAAAGAAATTTTAACAGTGCAACAAGCTAATGGATTTATTACTTTAAAGTAGAGTAAACTTAAACCAATATCAATGCCTCGGATGGGGATCACACCAAAAATCTACCGCGTCACACATTTTTTTCAGTAATGTGATACTATAAACTAAAGGTTCTGGGTTGGTTTTATCTAAAAATCTATGTAAATATATTCTGAAATTCTCGTAAATTATTCTAATTTAAAATGAGCATGCAATTTAGTTTAATCTTAGGAAGCTCCAATTTTTTAATATTCAAATAAATCTTAAATTAAATTTCAAATATTTACTAAATTTATAATCATCATTATTAAAAGCTTTATAGTATTTTGATAAGAAAGTAGCTCCTATCAGTTACAGATAAATTGACATAGGCAGATGTGCTGATTACTTTTTTTTTCTAAAATTTTAATAAATTTTTATTTTATCTACCAGTAGATTCCATACTTAACCACCAGTTCTTTCAGTGTATAGGTTACTTTTGAAAATGTTATGCAACTAACAAATGAGTCTTAATAAATTCTCGTAAATTTAACTTCAGTTGTTCTACAGCACTAATACTATTGTTCTGACAATTTCTGTCAAAAATCTCTGTGAAATTTGCCATTAATTATGACATAAATTTATTGTAAAAAAAATTGTAAAAACTTATTAATTTGACTTAAGAATTATTAATCTTTAAAATCTATTAGATAATTTATTACATATATTTTCATAATTTCATAAAATTGTAATTCACTTAAGGACGAAAATTGATAATGATCGCTGTACAAAGAGAAGAATACCTTGCTGATAAATATTTCTTGTCCATGTTTGTATTGATCTAATAATAATAGAAATAGAAAAGTCAGCAGGTTGTCGGTTTATTTTTTTATTGTTTAGATGAAAAAAAAAATCTTTTCAAAATCTCATAAAACCATAAAACAAACTATAAGATAAAATTTGTCACCTACATGCCTATTCACATTTTTTTTTTATGTTCGAATACTTATCGATATTGTTTTTTTAAAAAAAATTTTACACTTTACGGATGGACAGACAGTCTAGTTTGGTCAGTTAATGATGGGATCAAAACAACAGAGAGTAACATAAAAAAAACTATGTAGAAAAAAAAAATTATCATTGTGTGGTCCTAATTGTTTTTTTTCTATACATTTTTTTTTTGGTTAGATTTTTTATGAAACAGTATGTTTTATGTTTTAAAATTAGTATTTGAATCTAGTTTTTTTAAAATTGATCCCACACGGAAATAACATGAAATATTTTATTTATTTCCAATAAATGCATAAATATATCAATTAAGTAGAGAGGAAGAAAAATTTATATTTTAAATCAAAAACGAGTTAGCTGCATAAATTTAATAGTTTTATGAAAAATTTGTATCTGAATGAAAAAAAATGTGATCAATATAAATTAGTGTTAATTTGAAAGCTTTTAAAATAGAATTGACATATAAATTGAGATATAGTGGAAGAGCTTCTAGTTTTCAAATAATATACTGGAATTTGAATGCTGTATATGAAAAAAATATTGCACGAATATAGCTTTTAAATATTCACAGAAATAAACTTTTTTCATAAATTTTAATAAAAAATAGAAGCTTTAAATTTTAGAAAGTTCTATAAAACTTTTCATAATTTTTAAATTTAGTTGTACACATTAATTTAAAGGCTAAATTATTAATTTCTTCACTTTGAAAATTCTTATTGGATCTTGTCAGTAGACTTGCAGTAGAATTTGCCAATAACTTCTTTTTTAAGTAAATTTAAAAATACAAATGCAATAATATTCATGAATAATTATGAACTCTTACAATCCAGAAAGTTTAATTTTATATGCTAAAAATCGTAAGGAATTAAGTTAAGTTTATTTCCTAGTTAAATATCAAATTACTGTCAAATTAATAGGAAATTTACCTATTAAAGGTCATAAGTAATCAACTTATTACCCAACAAAAAATTTTTGAAAAGGATAATAAACAAATATTTATAAATTAGAAAAATTTACATAATTTTTCATATTAATTTTCTCATTTTAAAAATAATAGTAATACCATAATAGTAATTTTTGATTAAATTTAAAATAAAAATATAATCTTAAAATTAAATGAGACAATTTATTTGGAAAAATAATTTACAAATATGTATTTATTTACTAATTTACAAATATTAATTTTTTAATGTCCTTTTTAACTATTTTTGTTACATAATTAAAATTATTGAATGCGAATTGATGAATCACAACTTTTAGAAAGCAAATGTCATATGAACTTGACTACTGATGTAACATTTAAATGACATAACGAGGAAATGTAATTCCATATTATATTTTGCATAACAAATTCTACTTCCTGAAATGGTATAGATCGTAAAAAACAGATTTAATTACATTTTTAGATTTAATTAGATTTAACATTAGTGTCAAAAATAAAATTGCCAAAGAATGTGAGTTCAGAAATTTCTACTCACGACTTATTGTTGCCTAAAAACAATTTTTTTTCCAATTTTTTTTAAATAAAAAAAATGGTTTAGACCTAAGAGAACAAATTCTTTTAACAAACAAATTAGATATAATTACAACTTTGGCATTATTTCTCACATTATTACAATCCAAAAATATGTAGGGAATTTCTAAACACTTACACTCTTCCGTAATATACCCCCAAGAAATATGAGCCTAACAGCTGAACTGTCAAATTTTCTTTTTTGGAATTTTGTTTATACTGTGAAGATTCTATAAAAGTTTTTAGAGTGAAAAAATGAATAATTTTGCCCTTAAAGGCACTGAAATAAAAATGATCAAATTTATTTGTGGTAAGTTTAAGTAATTCTTAATTAGTTCAAGAATTTAGGAATATTTTGAATAGTCAGATTACAAAATACTAAGTTAATATGTCCTAATCTTATTAGCATTTGTAGTTTATATTAGAGAACTTTCTTTAATCTAAGCTCTAAGCAATAACGACGGCATTTATATGTTAACTCAAATTTTTTCTGATCAAGTCTTATCTAACAGAATATTCAAAAAAGCTTTAATGAATATTTCGTTAACTACATTTCAAGTTTTATGAAGTTTTAATCATTATTTAAAATTTTTAGCTACTAAATTTCTATACACTGAACTAATTTAATCATTCCAATATATTTCATCTATCAGAATGTTTTGAGAAGCTACAATGAATAGTTCGTATCAAATTTTTAATTTCAATTAAAAAAATATTCACTTACAAAATCACCATATTCCTTTTTACAATTGAATTGACTTATTTAATATCCATATTTTCTGTGAAATTTTACTAAAAATTTCATATTTTTCTAAAAATTTAAAATTTTTTTATTCTTCATTTATATTCACTTAAATATTATTCTCGAATTAATTAACATAATCCTTTTTTGGTAAAATATTTAATTATTTTTTTTTTTTTTAATTTAATCACAATTTAATAAATATATCTTTTTTTAAAATTAATATTTCTTAAAATTTTAATTATGCAAATACATATTTTTGTAATTTTAAAATTAATTTTATTATTTTTTTTTAAATATAATTAAAAATTGCGTACGTTTCGGATGAAAATCACTTCGTTAAAATTGAAAATTAAATTGTATACTAAATAAGTTTTGTTTAGGTTTTTTTTTTTTTGATGATCAAAATTTTCTCTACGCGAGTTTCCTTATACAAAAAAACAAAAACAATTTACCTATCGTTTAATAATTCAAAGAATATGTTTTTTTTGGTAATGTTAGAGAGCGTCTTTAACTGGTAAACCATTGTCATCAATATCTTTTTTTTTTTGTTGTTCGGTTGTTTCGTTTTTGGATTAGGTAACTCCACCCCGGTTAATTATATATATATTTTTTTTTAAACATAAATATACATATATACATATAAATATGTATACAGCAAAAAATAATAAAAAACCGTTTTATGCACAAGTATATAAAAATTATGTTGTACCATTTATGTATCTTTTAAGCATAAAATGTTAAAAATGGGAGGAGCATAAATTTGTATTATATACTTTTTTATGTTTGTGTTGAAATTGTATGTAAACGAAATTAATGTTGCATATAAGATAGGGAATGGTAAATTGGTAAAATGTTAAATTTCAATTACGATAGTACTACTATATGTAATTTATATGAAATTTTCATATATTGTCCTTGAATTAAAATTTTATTATTAAAGGAATTATTTTTTTATTTCAATTTAACTGCAAAATAATTTAATTAAAGATAAATCATAATTGAAAAATTTAGTTCTTTTTCCCTATTTTCATTTAAAAGGTTGTTTTTTTTTTATAAAATTGTAAGACAAAGATCACTCAAAAAAAAAAAATTGTCGTCACTTTTTTGTTAGCTAAAATTTGAATTAGATTGTTTTGTCTGTGAAATTTTTAAATAAGTTAAAAGTTATATGGATAATATTCCAGATTAAAATTGACTGTAGAGTTTTGATACCATGTCTTATTAGAGCCTTGCTTGAGGGAATATTGCTTGAAACTTAACGTTCAAATTCAAACACGTTTCTCCTGAAAATATTTCAGGGCTATAATCTTTTACCAATGCTCTTATAGGACATTTGACCAAAGTCTGCAGTCAGTCTGAATCTCGAAGATTTCCTTCTGAATATAATTAATTTAATATTGAGTTTTTCACTTCAAAATAGATTGAAGCACAGGAGTACAGGATAGTATCTATAGATTATGAATTTCAAATTGCTACTGGACTATTTTTATCAATACACTATATCGCGGAGATTATAATTTAGCTTTTGACAGTGATAATCATATTTGTCGAAGTGTAAACTATGCTTGACTATTAAATAATCTACATGAGCTTACGGAGCATATTTCTTGTTTATTTCTCTGTATCTTCATGTAGGTCGAGGGATATATTATGGAAATTATTTAATTACACCCACCTGAATAGCAGGAATTACTCAATTATTTCTAGTACGAACAATTTTTTATCACCTTGATGACAAATATCTTTCTGAAGAGCGACTGTAATTATTAATTTATTATCCATTCAATTCTTGCGAAATGATAGCAGCATATTCAAATTAGTCCAAATGACTATATTCAAATTAGTCATGTGGACTTATAATTTGTCATTTCCAAATTTTTTTTAATCACTAACATTTTCTTTCGGTGTAAAAACATAATCAGACATATTCAAATAACACTGTCTAAGATTACCAAATAAGACTGTCTAAAGATCACTAAGCCTTAAGAACGTCTCACATATTTGGTTAAGAACTATTTAAGAATTCAGACCCAAAACGCTTAATACAATTTAACAGCTAAGTTAGATTTATCAATCCCAGCATTAAAATATTATAAAAATCCTAAATTTTTTCTAGAATTGGAAATATTCAGGCATAAATATATGGCCTAATTCTTAATAATTTTGTTTAAATTTTATCTTTAGCCAACAAACTTTTTATCTATAATTAACACTCTTTTTCTCTGTAAAAACTAAAGTGTCATCTATTTTCATTATTAATTTGAGTAAAAAATTGTTTTTTTCAATCTTAACTTACAAGAAATCAAAAATTATTTTAAAACACTTCTTATTACTAAAATAAAACAAACAAAACCATAATATTTAATGTGAAAATAATTTATTATTGTGTGTTTTTTTTTTTGTGGCAGACATATCCTGCGGTGAATGATCACTCCACAAATCTATATATCACCTGCGTGTCCATATATCACAGTTCAAGGCGACATCATTTCGCTCGTGCCACAATTTTTTTATTTTATTTTTATATTTGTAAAGAGACCACCATAAAAATATAAATTTTACTTACATAATTACACATTTTAGGTGTCTTATTAAATAAAGATGTCCTTATAACAGTTTATTAATATTTCTGAAGACGGAGTTTTTTGATTGAAAAAGGAGATTAATGAGATTGTGTGTTTAATTGTGGATAGGCAAAAGTATATACGCAAATAATGTAAAAAATTTGCATCTGTAGAACGGTCGTTATGCTCAAGCCAGTTGACCTCAACATTGATAATTATGATTGACAACCTAATAACATTGCAGTTATAATCAACAAACATTTTTTTTTTTAGAATTTATCGTACAAGCAAAAATCTTATGGGAATTTTTTTTTTTTAATTTTTCAATTCATTGGTGTCAGGATTCTAGTGATCGATTACTACAAGTCCATCAATGTGGGATTTTTTTGTAAAAAAAAATATCTTTAATTGTAAAATTATAGTACTATTCATTTGCATTAATGTAAAACTATTATTTTTTAGAAGATTTTAGTTAGTTATTTGAATATATTTTAGAAGTATTGTTAGTAAATCAATCTTAAGTACAAAGATTGTTGATAATTACTGTAAAGTTTCAGCTGCACTAATGATGTAATTTAAGCTATTCAAAGTTTATAGAATATGTTATAGTAAATTAAAGCGCAGCTTGAGATTATGCAATTTATTAGAATCATACTGTCATGAACAATGATCTGAACAAATAGTTAATTTGAATAAGTATTACAAATAGTTCACTATGTCCAAGTATTTTAAGTATACATACATATTTTTTCGATCCAGTCAATAGACTTATGATAGGTATCCTGACTGGGCACTACTAGCTAAGCAAAATGGTTTCGATATGACTTAGACTTGACTTCGATCTGACTTTGGTCTGACTTCGGTCGATCATTGCCCAAGATTCCAAGACTTACATAGTGGAGGTGAAGGGTGTAAGCCACATCCTTTCCGACCACACAAGTTTTATTAGGATTAGACGTGAAGCAATTAATATGAGGACTTGGAGGAGGAGGTGAATTACTAATAATTGATATTCTTCGGTTCGTTTAGGATGTTGCCGGGTTTTCTTACGGGAATCAGCTGTCGGAAAAGCTGAATGTGTCACCAGGTCAGACATAACCTAAATATATATTTGAAATACAGAGGCTATTTAAATTGTCTTATTATTGTTATTCTAAAGATTTAATAGTTATTTCACGTCTTTGAAAGCTTTACAGATTAGTTGATTTAATTACCATGCATTACGGTTGGTGTTCTCCAACTAATTTTGAAATAATTTTGACATTAAAACAAACTCATTTCTTGACTAGAATAAATAATTTTATAACAACTGAACGACTATGAAATACTTCCTTTTCAAACAGTCGACTTAAAAACTATTTTCTCGATAGTACTATTTGAATATAATAAGTCATGTCGAAGAACCCTTAAATATACTAAATATCTACAATGCTTCAGTATAAATCAATTCCGCAATATGCAATAAAAATTAATTTAATTATAAAATCAATATTTTAATAAGAATTTTTTTTTAATGATTTGTATACTTTTTTCAATGAAACAAATTAAATTATATTAAAACATTATTTTCAATAATTCATTTATATTATTATATGTTTGCATTTTTTTTAAATATGCCAGCATATTAAAGAAAAGAACATCAGGTAAATTTTTTTTTATAAGATTAACCAAATAAACAAACTAAAAGAATACTGAAAGATACAACCATAAAACAATTATTCATAGCACGTGCTGCCTTAATAAAAATGTGGTTAAACTAGAAAAAGGATTCTGTATTATTTTTTTTAAAAAAAAACTCTGATAGTGGTTTCGGTTTTTTTTTTTTCAAATTTATAATATTTATTCTATATTTATGTAAAAAAGTAAATTAACAACTTAAAAGGTGCACTCAAATTGTTCAATAATAAAATACTTTATATTCTGCACACAACAAATGGGACATAAAAAAAAAATATAATAATATTTTTCACCTGGCTATAGATGAGTCGCGCGCGTTAAATGAATATAATCTGTTTTAAAAGCTTCTGTGAAATAAAATTAATCTATTTTAAACATCAGTATAGTATATATAATGATCATCAATATAATGAAATTTAAAAATATACTAGTTTAAATTAAAATCTATAAATTTTTTTTATCTGGTAAGTAAATTGCATATATGTCAAGATATCAGCAGTTCATAAAATTTATTTTTATTATTGCTTTTAATTATTGATTTTTTTTTAAAATTGAAGAAAATGATTGTAAAAAAATAAGAAACAACATAAAATTATGTTGTATCACACAGATGTTATAATATTGATTTTAATCTAAAGTGTTGCAAAAAAAAAATATAAATTAAAAAATAAAATTATTTTTATGAACACGTTGAGCTTTTTATTTTAATTAATATTTTTGGTGTCTGGGTTTTTTTTTGAAAACTTGAATTATTTTTAAATCCTTTAATTTTTAATTCTTAAGATTAATAATGTTAAAATTAACTGGAATAATCTTATACATAGCAACATTGTGCTTCATATCGTCATAAATCATTAAATGTAATGAGTTTTTGGTACTAGCTTGAACCAATTGAAGTATAACCTGAAAAATTTTATAATATAAAGTAGTTATGGGATACAAAAGAGATGTTGAGTAATTTGCAAATTTACTAAGTAAAGTAATGCAGGAGTCTCTTTTTAAAAAATTAGTATCCAATAACTACTTTATATTATTTACTCAACATTGCTTTCGACTGAAATCACACGAAACAAAGAAGAGTACTGAAATCGGTCGAAACAATGAGGAGTAAAAAACTGACTACGTGACATATTTCAATGATATTTCAAGATAGTACCTCAGTAATTATCTGAGAATCAGGCTCATAATTTTACTAATTTCTGATACATATTAGATTAAGAAAAGATGGAGGTGCCAGGTAGAACAAGTAAAGTTCATTAGGGAGGTATGGTTAGTCGATATATATGCTTGAGGGGAACGAGTATGAGACCCTCTCTTTCAGACAGAACTGACTACTCGACGACAGGTACAGGTCGTTTGGTTTGTAAGGAGTTATATAATCCTTCGTATATATCTATTTTTATGGAGTACCCTATAAGATGCTAGAGGAATAATATATGTTTCTTTAATTAGGAAAGGCTATCTCCTAAATTGAAATAATGATGGTTTATCTCCAAAGGTTATCTGTCAGAACTCAGTAAAAGAAATTCGATTCAAATCCTTACAAGAATTGTTGCAGGCCACTACTGACTTAACTATAATCGAAACAAATTCGATGATTCAATTGCTGTTAACTATAGATTTTGTTGAGGTGAATATGAGGCCACTGAGCACAGCATATGCACAGGAGACTTGGTTTTTTTGAAACCGACATCGATTTCTATGATAGAAGCTTTCCAGCTACACAATAGTAATTGTATCATTTCTTCAAAATCTAAATTACTTTAAATTAGGGTATCACGAAAAACCCAGTGATTTTTGCGCCTAAATTTTACCCAGCCCTGTAAAATATGAATTTATTTAGTAATTAGAATAAGTTATAACAGAAACATATTTTAATAGTGATTGGCTAGTTAAATTGTCATTAAACATTGTTTAATTCATTTCAACATAAAATTAATTTTCTTACTCTTATTTAAATTTGGTTTTTCCCATAATAAAATTAATTTTTTTTTTTCCTGTTATGTAAATTTCAGAACAGTTTTTCCGACAATTTTTTAATTTTCGGTTAAGTATTATATTAAAATAAACTAAAAACCCGCATAACTTTTTAAGATTTTTTTTTCATTTGTTTTACTATTTTTTTTCTACAATTTATATTTTAATATACTTTTATTACCTTATTTTAGTTAATGTTTATATATTTATATCTTTTTTCATATCCTTTGAATTTGCTAGAACTTTCAGGTGTTCAGAAAAAAGGAAGTAATTAGTGTAAACATGGTTTAAAATTTTCAAGATGGTTTTCTTTATTTTTGAAATTTTTTTTTATTTTTTACGCTTAGAACATTGCAGAAACAGTGATAAACTCTAAGAAATTATTTATTCAGTGACGTCTGAAACAATAGAACTTTTTATTTTAATTAAAATTTTTTTATCATTTTGTAAAATATAGTTAAAGCATTGAGAAAACTGTAATTTTGTTATTTTTTTTTTGCTGGAAAATGCGGGTAACTCAGGTGAAAACTAAATATAAACGAAATAATATCTAAAAAAAAAAATTATTAATAAAATTTTAGTTAAATTTTTAGTTGTACGTGTCTTGAATTTATATAATAAAAAAATAATTGTCATCCAGTTTTTTTTAGCACACACCAAAAAGTGATAAGCTTATTTTTTTATTGTTCATATTACCTGAAATTATATTTTTTTTGATAAAAATATTGAAAGCAATTTACTTACTGATAACACAAAAAAAAAATAATAATGAATTTGATAATTAAGTTGCGTTTAATTTTTGGCATGTGCCAATCAATTGCGATTAAATGCTATCTCGTTATTGGGGAGGAAAATTATTTTTTATTAGACCTACAAGAGTGTGGAATAATCAGCAGTTGGAACAACCCACAACACTAGATATGATGCCTTAACAATTCCTTCTTTTCGGTTAAAGATTTTACTCTTTTCAATGGAGAGGCTGATTCTCCAAATAGATAATTCTGCATAATTCACTATATTCCTTCTTTTCGGTTAAAGATTTTACTCTTTTCAATGGAGAGGCTGATTCTCCAAATAGATAATTCTGTTAAACCATTCACTATATATTTTACTTACCTTTGCTTTCATCCCAGCAGTGGCTTAATTCGTCCATTAGATATATTTAGGAAGTCATTCAAATAGTTTAATAGAATACTACTCAAATAGTATAGTAATGTGGTAAAATTTTCTTGTTATATTAATTTGTAAATTTTTGAAAAATTTCGACACAATTTCGATACAAGTCTAATTTTAAATGATAATAAATATGTTTTTCCATATTTTACTATCGTGAAAGTTAAGTTACTAATTTTATAATATAGTATAGTGAGTTCAATTTTTATCTTATTGTGAGTTTTCGAACGAAGATTCTTATGTTTTCGAACGAAGACTCTGTGCTTGAAAATGGTAGTTCTGCCTTATTTCGATAAGCCTTTCACTGTATATTCTTATTAGCTTCTTTACTTTCGCTCCATCAATGACATAGGTCGTTCAATAAGTATAATTAGGAAAAATTACGAAAGTAGTTTAATAGAATTAGCTTAAATATATTATTAAAATTAGAATAGTAAATTTCTAAAATATTTCTCGGTTTAAATATTTGTAAATTTCTGAATAATTGAGCCAAAATTGTTTAAAGATTGCTAGTTGGAAATGAAAATATTGTATAACTTCTAAATGGAAAATGCTAATTAATATAAATTATGATAAATCTGTGTTTAATAAATCTTTAATTAATATTTTTTTCCAGATTGTATATACGATCCTTAAAATTAAATATATTAAAAATAATTTTATTTGTAATTCAATTAAAAAGATTATATTTCTTTATTTCATTATTTAATTCAATTAACTGAAATTCTTGGTAATTTTAAAAAGAACATAATATTTCTGTACAATTTTTTTTTCCGACATAAACTTATTATTAATTTATTTTAAGTATATAACAATCAAAAGAAAAGGACGAATTTGCCCCTAAAAAAATATATAATTTCGGTGCACGTGTATAGCATTGTAATCTTATTTACTACTATTTTATATTATTGGTCCTTAAAAATTATTAAATGTAAGAAATTTTTAATGTAATTTATTGTATATTTCATTGAATACCCTCATATTTAAAAAAAAAAAAGTGTTAATTGAAAATATCTGAAAAATTCTTAGAAAAACACATACTAATACATTCAAAAAAAATTTAATTTATTAATTTTCATTAAAATACAAGGCCTTTTAAATATATTTTTTTAAATTTTCAAATTTCCAGTCTTTTGTGCTGAACAACATGGATGATGATCTGAACTTAGAACTTGATGATTTATTTGATGATTATTTTGATGATGATTTTAATAATTATATAATTAGTTTACTTCCCGATAGTCCTGAAATTATTGAAAATAATATAAATTTTATTGATGAATTAGATGATATAATATCAAATGATTTATGTAAATTTGATGATGAAGCTACCAATGATCAAATATTTCAATCATATAAATATGATTTTGAAAATATTGACAGATTAAATGATAGTGCTGAAAATATTCTAATAAATTCATCTGAAGAATTTTATGAATTGACGAAAAAGAGTATTAATGATGAAATTGAGTTAAGAATTCTTGAAGAAGAAAATAAAGATATGAATTATAAAATTAATAGACCGTCTTCACCAGATATATTTGCTAGTTCTGATGATGAAAATAATCAGATTTTGCCTGTAAAATGTGAATTATCAATTTGTGATGATATTGAAATTCGTCGTAATGAAATAATTCGGAAAATTGAAGAACTTATAAAGAAGTTTTTACAAAATTTAGTTACGGAAGGGAATATGGAATTATTAATTCCTGATACTTCGAAATGGATTAATTTCGAAATGGAAAATGGAATGTATATATGTACATTTTCTCGGAGAGTTTTTAATATTAATATTGGAATTTTATTTGTATTTTTTAGTTTAAATTTAAGTGAAAATGCTAGTCAACGTAAAGTTACTACGGATAATCAGCATAGTAAATTTCGTTTTGCTTTAATAGTACATCTTTTATCAGAAATTTATTATTTATTGTTAAAACAATTAACGTGTACTTTAAGGTAAAGATTAATTTTAAGTCTTAATGGTCTGATTATGGCAGGGCTTTTAAATTATATCTCAAATTAAGTACACCATTTTAATTAGGATAAAAATTCCATAAATTGGTCCAATATTGTTGTATAGAGATACTTCATAAAATTTGTAATATTCGTAAATTTTGATATTTTTCCTACTTAGAAAAAACTACTTTTTAGTAAACCAGAGGAAATTACCACAATTCTATCAAAATTTCTCCACGTTTGGACTTATTAAATTTTTAGATTTCAAATTGTCAAATTGTCAAAATAATCGACGAACGAAACTTACAAATTTTGATTTTTCTTATGACCTTTTACAGCGACAGACCACAACAACTACATATTATATTTTGTACTTTTCGTAATTTTAACTCCAAAAACCCTTAGTATAATGTGTACAAAAATGTTCGGTCAAGAAACTTTTAATGTTCGTATAACAAAGATTATTAGATATCCAAAACATTATTTAGTTTCAGAATACAATCATGCTACTATGTAGAAAGTGGTACGATTTCGGTGACTGTCCCCTATACATATATACTATATACATATAAAAATTTCTTAACATTTTTCCAGAGAACTTTATTACAATGATCCAGTTTTATATGAAAAACAAGAAAATCTGAACAATGCTTTAAAAGATATTTGTTATTATTTACAAGCAGCACCATGGGAACTTGGTATATTATCATCATCAAAAGGTCTTATAGCTGGTTCATTAAATTTCATATTACAAAATAATGATATAATTGATTGTTGTGAATTATATCAAAATGGTACAATATTACCATTAGATACAACAAATATTGAATTATTACATTCAAAAGCTGAATTTGTTTTAATTGTTGAAAAAGATACTATTTTTGAAAAACTATTACGTAATAAAATTTTATCAAAAATTGATGAAGAAATTATATTAATAACTGGTAAAGGATATCCAGATATAAATACAAGAATAATAATTAATAAAATTTGGAAAAAATTTTCAATACCAATTTATGCATTAGTTGATGCTGATCCATTTGGTATTGATATAATGTTTGTTTATCGGTATGGTTCAAAAGTAAGTATTAATCAAATCATTTTTTTTAAAATTTTATCTTCATTTACGTATTTTCATTTCATTATTTTTTTTTAAAAAAAACAAGGCATTAGCCTGTAATGGTGATTATTTAGCATGTCCAATATTAAAATGGATTGGTATACATCCATCTGAAATTGATATACTTGGTATACCATCAATACCATTAACAAAAAATGATATTAAAAAAATTAAAGAATTACTTCAACGTCCATATTTACAAGATAATGTACGTAAAGAATTGGAAATTTTACAAAAAATTAATAAAAAAGCTGAAATTGAAGCTGTATCAAGTTTTTCATTAAATTTTTTGATTAATGATTATATAGTAAATAAAGTTAAAAGAAAATTATTTATTTAAAATGAATTTTTATGACTTAATTAATGGATAAATTGAACAGGTTTATTGTGGATTTTTTTTTGTGTGGATTTTGTTAAAACATAAAGATTGAAGAGTTAATTGAGTAAACAGACTATAAAACTTAATGAAAGGTTTATGTTGTTTTTTGTTTATTTAGCGTTGGTAAATCATAAAGTTATTGTGATAATTTATTTTAACAGAAAATTATTACTTTTGATTGACTTTTTCAAAAAAAAAAAAAAAAAATCTTTCCAGAAGTAAAATTAAAGCATTAAATGGTTATTGGCATTGATAGAACCATTTATTGCTAATTATTTAATTTTTTTTAGTAGCAACTGGCGCTTACAAAGTTGTATAAGAATTTTAATTTAAAGAATAATTTTTGACCCACGTTTTATCCTAAATTCCTTTATGTTGTGTTGTGGTAGTAAAAAAAAATCAGATTTTGTAAAATTCTGACCTACGTCTTGCCCTAATTTTTTTAATGTTTTGATTTTTGATCTACGTTCGTTTTATCCTAAATTCTTTTATGTTGTGTTTTCAGGGTAAAAAGAATTTGGTAAAATTTTGAGAATTTGGTAAAATTTTATGTTTTTTATTGGTTTAATTTTTTATTTATGCTTTATCCTAATTGCTTTAAGTTATTGTTTAATTGACATAAATAATCAGAATTTGAGATTTTGTTTATCGTCGTAATTCTGTAATATTTCAATTCAGAGTTAAATCAATGTAAATTTTATGACTATTTCTATACAATTTTGAGAGACATCAAATAGTAGTTCTTTATACAAAAAATGATATAACAAGCTTCTGGTGAACTTAAGTTATCCATAAAAAAGAACAGAAATTATTAGGTGTTATCATTTAAAGGACACACAAACTTGAACAACTAAATTTAAACTAATGACATTAAATTATTTGCCTTTGACTGATAAAATTTATATGTTTTAACCTTAATTTTTCTACATTCGGAAAAAAACAATTTTTAAATTCAATGGAAAATTATAACCAAAATCGTACTTTTAAAAGTGACAATTTATCATTTATAAATGATTTTATTTTATTTAATCGAATTACTATATTTATGAAGTCTACATCAATCTTACAGTGTTAACTATGTGAAAGTACTTCTAATTTTTTTTTTTTTAAAAAAACTTTTAGATTTAAAATATCAGTCAATGTGAAAAATAAAAATTTAGTTTATAATAATGCGGGTTCATATAAATACTAATTTCTCACAAAAAATGGCATGATAAATAAAAATAATATAGTAATCTGGAAAAGTATTGATACCAAAGACAAAAAAAAAGTGTGTGACTATTATAAAAATTGTAAAATTCATCCGGATTAATTTTAAAAGTTATATACGATTTAATAAATCCAATAAAAACATTTAATTAAATTTAGATTTAAATTGATTTGAACGGATTCGATTAAATTGATTTAAATTAATGAAATTTGAAGATAATTTAGCTTTCATAGATTGTAGAAAACTTAATAATTTAGATATTATGACGAGGCAAACAATTTTTTTTTGTTTTAAAGGATTTGAAGGTATATACAATAATAAGTCCAACTCTTTGTTTCTTACTATTTTAGAGCCTATCTAAAGAATAGTAAGAAATAAAGAGTTGGACTTGAATTTGAGCGCAATTAAGTTGAATTTGTTGCCCAATTCAAATTGTTGATGTTATACACAGGGTCAGATATAATCATTGAAATAGGGCACTTAACACATACCTGCACTACAGAAGAAATAACACTGGATTGCCGGCTAAGAGAAACGATGAACAGGCAAAAAAGATGAGAAAGGCCGCTTACGTGACGGCATGATGCTTTAAGTATCGCAAATCGAAAACATTTTTATTGCTAATTAGACCATTAAGTAATAAGTGTTTATTAACACTAATTTATCTTTCGTACTCTCAAAAATTGCAGGAAAATATTTCCCCAATACAGTCATGCGTAACCAAATTGGAGTAACTCTGTTAAATTTTATGATAAATTTTCGAAATATAAAACAAAATTCCAAATTAAAACCAATTGAAAAAAATATACTGAAATAAAATTTTAAGAATAATAAATTTGTTTCAGGAAACATATTGCATAAAAAACTCTTAAAATAATTTTTCATAAATTTGCATAATTAAACAAATTCTCCCTCTTCTACCAAAAAAAAATTAAAAATAAAATGTAAATTAAGACTTGATGAGTCACTGAAATATATGTAACATATAATATTTTAATATATATAGCACGCGAACGATTGCGTGAATATATTTTTCCACTGTATGCCAATTGACTGAATCTTAGGTGATATATTGTTTTTCCTGTTTTTCTCAATTGCCGCAAAGATAAACTTTATACATCATCCGAAAAAAAATATATATATTTGGCATAAATAGAAAAAATATATAATTTGTTGCACCGCGTATGTCCAATTAGATTTCTCACCCCATAAGCATAAATTTTTGTTTTTGTAAATTAAAGTAACCCTTCTCATAGACAATTTAACATTGAATCGACCATAATAAATACAATATATTATTTTAGTTCCTTCTGCACACTATATTAAAACAATAAATTCCAATATATGGATGAAAAAATAAAATAAATAGTCATGGATCAAAACTTCTGATAAGAATGTTAAAACTATTAAAATAACAATTTGAATCGTCCACTGGTGCCATATGGTATTTGAAATAAATAAGTTAAAAAAATTTGTATAAAAATTACATTAAAATGAATTAAAATCGAAATGGAATCCTTCATATAGGAAAAGTCCTTCCAATTGTTTTCAAAAATTATATGGTATGTTTATAAGTATTTCGAATATGTTTAGTTTCCCAAATGTTAATTTAGTTTTGGTAAAGGAGACAAAAGAACAGATCTTAATAAACTAAAAACAATCAATAGGATCCTAGTAGGATGACGAATTTCTAAATTGAAAAATATATTGTAATGCAAAACATTAAATAGATTTGAATACTTAAAATGACTCGTTTTTCTTTCAGGACATACTACTTGTACCGGAAGTTCATGTCTACATCGGTGATCGACAGAAACACTGCAAAACCACAGCCAGAGTACAGAATTTCCGACTAAATTAGTATCTCCAAAATGTATATCATCAAACAGCTAAATCCAAAAGTCGGGTGGAAGGTATACAGAAAGCACTGTAGAGCCATTGTAAAGGAAAAATAAGGTCATCGATAGATCTAAGGCCTCTTGGGTACACGGACCCAACAGGCCATAGAACGTGAACTTCGTTGGTCTCCTTCCTTTCAAGTGGTTTTTTCCCTCCGTTTTGTTTAAACAAAACGGTTTAAACCAACCTCTTACCAGTTTAACTTCAATTTGTGTCTTTTGTATTCTCTTTTTGAGGAATCAAAGTAATGCGGAATCTTAAGTGAGTTCCACTTTCATTAACTAAAATTTCATTCAACTTTTAATTACAGTCTGTATGGTATATGGATAGTTTTTTTGTTATTTGGAAAATATAAAAAACAATTAAGATTGTAATCTCAATTGACACGATTAAAAAACCGGAATACACAAATATGTAAACTAAATACCAAAACCGTAGACAATATATTAATTATATAATAATAATTACTTTATGAAATTTTCTCCCCTAAACCAAAAAAATATATACAAAATTGTTGATATTTAAATTAATAACTTTTGACCACTTGCCAATGATAAACTTTCATCATAAAAATACTGTAGTACGTTTATTTCTATATAAATTTCTTATTAGAATCACACTAAAACGAATACAAAAATTATGAGATATTTTATTGCAGAAAAAAATAAATCGGAAAATTTTCTACAGAATTATATTGCTAAAATAAATATTTATATTTTGTAATATAAAATATATATTTTATAATATTTTATTAACATAATAAGAAGGTTCTCTTAACTCTTTTTTTTTATTATATAAACCTCTATATTTGACTGATTTCAATCTGACACCTAAGGTTGGATTTGCAAACAACTTTATATAAGTTTTTTTTTACGATTACTAACAAGTCAACAAGAAAAATAAAAAAAATATTCAAATGGGTTTTATAGAAAGCAGAGTTGCTTTAGGACGAATTGTAACATAAAATTTACCTTTGAAATAACATAATTTTGAAGTAAACTAATACTACACAATTGTCAGAATCGCCAAATCCAAGTTTGAAAGACCAAAAGTTTTCTTATATATTTTTTTTTCGAAATTTGAAAAATCAAAAGTAATAAAGTTGAAATAAATAAAGTATTAAAGTTTATATAGTAAGAAAATAAACAATTATTGCTTATGGTTTTATACTGAACAGTAAAATAAATATTATGTCGAAAAAAAATAAAATCATATCCCAGTTGGAGATATTTCACAATCTTATCAAAATTTACGGCTAGAAATACAATGAATTGATTTTTACTATATATATGCACCTATATGCATATATAAGACCTAAAAAATAGACTTAAGTCGCACGCGCTTATAATTCTTATATTAAGTTTTAACCGGAATGAAGAGATTTTTGAAAATTGATGACCTATGCCATTCAGATTCTTGAAAAAATATTCTACAAAAGATACAGAAAAAAAAGCAGAAATATTTTCAAAAAAAAGATATTTAACTATAAATTCGTCGCATATTTGGAATAGTGATTATTTTTATAGTTAAACAGGAAAAAAAAGAAGAAATATTGAAATAGTTTTTTAAAATAAAATCATACTTACTGTCAGGTTATATAGCCAACATTAATTTTAATTAATTTTAATATTGGTTGGACATAAGTTTCCATAATTTTATTTAGGTTTTAAAATGGATTTGCCAAAATTTAAGAAAGCTTAAGCTTTCTCAGCTCATTAGTTCTTGCTCCTCCCTGCTTGTATTTAAGGAAACAAGCAGAGAGGAGCAAGAACTAATCTAACAGTTTTGTAGAGGTTGTGGCAAATAGGAGAAAACTACAGTGCCTTTTTTTTTTTTTTTTTTTTTTTTTTTCCTGTTCACTCCGCTAGGGAGTATAGGGCTCCAAGTACTGAGTTATCTGCACTTGAAGTTTCTGTAACAGTTTTGTATTGCAATTTGGACCTACTAATTTTATATGGATTCCGAACCATAAATTTCTTTATAGTGAAGAAACTATTAATTGCAACAAGCTAATGGTTTTATTAGTGAGACATTTGTTGTTAGCAAATGGTCTCTGCCGTTAGCATTTTTCCCAGTCTTAAATTACATTTTTATTATAATTTTATTACTGGTACTCATTTAAAGCTGAGTAAACTTAGACCAACATCGATGTCTCGGACGGGCGTCGAACCCAGTACCTAATGCACCACAGCTTAGCACACTACCACTTAAGCCACCGTCGGTCTTACAGTGCCTTTACTTACAACATAAAAGAATACACAACCTGGAGCACGATTTCCTTAAGTGTATGATTGAATCAGGCAAAATGTTGTCAACTATTCTTCTGGACATTTTCTTTAATACACCGAAAGAAAGCAGTCAGCTTTGTTAAAAAATTCGTTCACATCCCTTTTCTCTTATTGACAGCATAAATATTAGCTGAATTCATTCAACATGTCGAAAATTTCTTAACTTGCAGAATAATTGCATACTTTGTCTTTAAATATGTATTCATACTACTCCATGATATGCATACATATTTAAAGAAATGTTGAATCCTTCCGCTAATACAACTCGGAAATAAGATAACACAGTCTGTAAACAAAATTAAAGGATTAGTTGTCATGGTCATGAATAACAACGAAATAATCTGTATCTAAGCATAATTCAAAGATTACTTGAATTAAAAAAATTCTAATTTTATACAAACCCCTAATTTTATTTAAATTACATAAGTTTATTATTATGATTTCTACTATAATATAGTTTTTGTGTGTAGAAAATTTCTCTTATATACATCAATAATGGTGCATCTCATAGTGCAAAAGATAGTGATTGCACTTTTTTTAAAAAAAAAAATCTTCCAGGAAATTTAATTTACACATAAAAAAACGTATGTATACACAATTTATTATTTTAGTTAATAATATGAAAATTGCGCGAAGAAACTATTGAGATATTTCAGATTTCTAGTTTATTGTATCTATAAAAAAAAACATATTCTGAACTCAACATTATAGAGTAGTTCGTAGTATAAATATATTATGATTTTTTGGCTCTCCAATCTTAGTACCAGTGGCGGTTCGTGCAAAATTCGGTGTGAGGAAAATGTGATTGGTAAAAAAAAAGTGTACAGGTTTCCACTTCACCCCAGAATGGCTTAGATTAAGACAAAATATGTATACTTAATTTTGTAGCCTCTACATTCTCTATTTTTTATCCATTTTAACTGTATCGGAAAATAATATATATCCAAAATAATTCATTAGACCGGCTGTGGCTTAAGTGGTAGTGTACTTATCTGTGGTGCAGTATGTTCTGGGTTCAACTACTGTTTGAAACATTGATATCGGTCTAAGTAAGTTTAATCAGCTTTAATAGAGTATCAGTAATAAAATGTAATTTAAGACTAGGAAAAATGCTAACAACAAATGTGTCACTAATAAAAAGCCATTAGCTTGTTGTAATTAAAGTTTCAACACTATAAAGAAATTTATGGTTCGGAATCCATATAAAAATTAGAAGGTGCAATTGCAATAGATTATTATATATAGGTTGCCCTTTAAGGCAGGCCCAGGCTCTTCATTTGCTGTAGCACCAGAAGGCAGAGCGAGTACATACACAAAGAGGGGTTCTACTTAAGTCGGTTAGAATAGATCGCTCTGTCTAGGGTTGGATGAGCCCACCTACCTTATTAGAAGAAGGCGCTGCTGCTTACTACGGAGCAAAACTATATATAATTTTTTTTTCAATTTGATAAAAATCATATTGCACGTTATTGTCTTAACCATATTAAAAAGTTTGTCTACACAGTATTTTTTTTTTTATTTCAAATGAAATTATTGGAATTTTAACGTTTTTTTTTTAGACAATCATTGTTGAAATATTTTTATATTGAAAACATAAAAAAGCCAAAACGATGATTAATTGCGTCAAAATATCTATTCTGATTGGTTTGACCTTTTTTTTTTTATTTCCAATTTTGTTTGTTTTAAAATAGTTTTTTATTTTTTGTAGAAATTGAAAAGAATATTAAATATTAGAGACACTTTGAAAATATACGGAGATGAAAAACCGTAATGTTTCGAGGTTTGGATATTGATTTAAATTCAAACTAACCTGTCAGGTAGCTTAAATAAAAAAAAAAAATAGTAATTTTTTTTTTTGTCTATATACTAATTATTTTGATGTAAATGAAATAAAAGAAATATGATAATTTCTATTAGGTTTTTTTTATTGTTGTTGTTATGTTTATGTATATTTAGATAAAAAGATTAATAGATACAAGTATTGATCGATGGGAAAATATGTTTTTATATGATTTTCATATCTTGACCTTGATGAACTTTCTTTTATTTTTATTATTTTTTTTTGTGAAATTGATCTTAATGTTAGCAATGTGATGCTTTAGGCTTTTTTTTTATATATATATATAGATACTTACAAATGTCTAATATGTGATGAGCATTATTAATGATGTTACAGATAACCACTAGTCAATCTTGAAATTTCTACTTTTCTTTTTTTTTTTTTTTTTTGTAATTTGTTTTCTTATTAGTCTTTAACATTTGTGCACTGGACAACATTTTAAAAAGTCAGAATCATATTAATTTGTAATGATGAGTCAAACATAAAGAAAAAAAACACTAATTTTTTTTTTGGCTAATAATCTGTGTACTTAATGTGTCCTTAATGATAAGCTGCAATAAAAATAAACAGATTTTTTTCTGTATAATAAATATATGTCTACAATCTAAATATTGTTATACATATACTTACTCTTTACTTTTGAAACACTGTTTCTTTCTCCGTTTGGTGGGAATAATATCATAAGTGATGATAGTAAATTTTCAAGGATCAAAAGAATCATTCAACCTAATAAATAAAAATTTCTATTATTTTATAGGACAAGAATGTTTTTAAATCGAAAAATAAATAAAAAAATTAAATTGTTTAAGTTTACGACAAAGTTAAATAATGAAAAATCGATTTGGAAATTAAGTGTTTATTATATTTTGGCGGGGGTAAGTAAATTTGTTTACAGGATTATGTTAAAAATATTTGAGTTTTAGTATTATAAAGATATTTTAAAATTAGATTATTTTCTGATCCTTAAATATATTTAAATTGTTGACCAAAATATATTTAATCCAATTTAAATTTAGTATTACAATTTTGTGGATATTTGCAAAAACATGATTGGCTGAATTGGCGACTGTAATTTACATAATTTTCTTAGTACATACTATCATTAAATCGATTTGATATAGAATTTCCTGATTTTCATTTTGAACCTTAGTCCTGCTAAAATCTCGGTTTTTTGCAATATTTCAGTGTGTCACCATCTTCACTTAAGAAATCCAGCTAAATTATTCGGTCAGTGATTTCTGACTTTGACTATTATAGTCTCTCATTCTGTCTAAAACATTCGAAATTTTTTCATATCCTTTTTTCTGAAGTCGATAATATATTTATGAACCTATTTCATTTTCTGGCATATGAATGTTTCGAGTTAAACATAAAATGTACAAATATTTTTTTGCAGGATTAAATCGATATTTATCTTTTACAGAATTGAAAGTATATATATATAACAAGCAATTCCCTTTTTCACTGCTTTTACGTTATGAATTTCATCACATGAAGTGTAGAAGACTTTAAAGAATACAAAATATATTTGATCTTTCTGATTGGGGGAGATATTTTTCATATACGTATAGTATTTTAGTTTATTTTCATGTATATATATATATATTTATTTTATATATATACAAAGAACAAACAATTTTATTGTAGTTTGATTATCTTAATCGACTAATTAGTGCGCTTCAGTAATCCTTTTTTAGGATTAAATATAAAATGATAAGAGAGACAAAATACAAAAAAAATAAAATATATATATTTAAAAATATATGCTTAAAAAAGGTGTACTAATTGTCTATAATAAATTTTCTATATATATTCCTAAAAAAAAAGGATATATGGTACATACAAAAATATTTTATTTGATCTGGTATCAATAAAAAGATTATTTGAAAGGACAAAAATATATGAATTTTTTTTTTATTTTTGGATCAACATAAATGTTTTAATTGTATGTTTCGGGTTTGTAAATAACCTCACTCTTGTAATGATATCTGTTTATCATTGTTTTATTATAATTTTTTTTTTTGATAGCATGGTGTCCTCTTTTGATATGTTGTCAGCCCATCAGAAGCAAATTTATTAACAAGAAAATATAAAATTTAATATGTTTAATTTTAAGGAATTTATGGTTTTTCTTTTTTGAAGAATATATTTAATGAAATATTTTAAAGAGACCTCCTTGAATTAAAGGATCATATTTTCAATTATTATTTTTTGTTTTTTTTTTTGTTTACTGTAATTGAATATTAAAAGAATATTGTCAAAATAAATGAATATTTAAGATGACATAATTTTGAAGGATGAATCATGTTATATTCTGTGAGTGTTTAATTACTGTGTGTAGTTCTTCGGTTGTGTTTTCTTAAGGTCGTCTATTAAATCATTGCAACAAGTTATTTTCATATTTATTGGACATTTAGATCCTTACAGAACAGTTTATTTTAGTTTCAGGAGACTGCTATTACTATTGCTGCTTCGCACTCCTGAATAACCTGTATCTCCCTTAAAGAAACTCAGAAATTATAATTCAATATTGAGCTACTCATTTTATATGGATTCCGAACCATAAATTTCTTTAGAGTGAAGAAACTTTTTGCTGCAGGATTAAGCTAATTGCTTTATTAGTGAGATATTTGTTGTTAGCAAATACCTTCGGATATTAGGATTTTTCCCAATCTTTTCCCAATTTTATTGCTGGTATTCATTTAAAACTGAGTAAATTTGCACCAATATCAATGATTCGGATAGAAATATAACCCAATAGCTTCCACACAACAGACGTGATATATTTAAGCGTACACTGACACTAGTTCACCCCCACAGAAGATTATTCTTATCCTAGGTCAGTTTTATAATAATTTGCTTAATATTTTCTTAGTTCTTCTCGAAAAATGTTGAGGTTTCATAAGTTATTCAATAAAAATTTTATTTACAAAATTATCATTTGGCGTGTCTTTATTGCAAATAACTTTAAAAACGTTTTTCAATTGAAACTACGCTTTATTTTCTGCACAAAATATCTTTTTTCTTTCTTCTCTTGTTAAAAACAATTTGATTCCGGCTTTTTTTTCTAGTATTGTCTGCTTACACGAATTGACTTCACATTTAATTATAAACATAATCAAAATAGATATTCAATCGCTGATCATAATGCAGGTAGTGAATTACACAAATTAGGAATTATAAATGAATGCAATAGCTAAATCACAATTTATAAATTCCTCTATTATTCAAAAATAGAATTTCCCAAAATTTAACATTAAATAACACAAAAATTAATTAGAAATTAATTATATTATTGAAGTCTACACCGTCAGTGATAAACAGTGATGCATATCGTATGCATTATATGCATATTTGTTACAATATTATGCAAAAAAAAGGGGATGTTATTGATGATAACTGACCCTACTATTTAGATAATTTAAAATAGTATTTTTATTGAAAATCCAATATAGCACCGATACAAAAGTCAGTCATGCATACAATATATCCGTTTAAGGATGTTTTTAATAAAAATTATCAGGAAGAAAATATATAATGCCACATATGCCACATTAGAGGAGTCATAAATAAATTATCTTTTTTTTTTTTTTTGATGTTTTGTTAAATAATTTTCATTTTTTTTTTTGGTTTTATAATAGAATGTTAATTTTATTGTGTTTTGTGGGTTTATGTATTTTTGTATGTTAATAAATTTAATTGGCTAATCATAATTTATGAGACAATATTCAACATTTTGAATAAAGTACAATAACCACAAAAAAAAAAACAAATACTAAATGTATATTAATAAAAATATTGGTGACACGAGTTTTTTTTTATTTGTAAAAATTAGTCTTTTCAATGATTATTTGTTTATTGTCCGGATAATGTTTCATTAGCGTGTAGAATATTATACGTTTTTGTATACTTATTAATTGAAATTAGGGAGAGCTTCAGGGCGACTAGAACTTGTTGGAAATTTTCGCGGTGAGAACGCCAAAAATACCAAATCGTTTTAGTGAAAAATAAAATTTTCTATATGTTTATTATTAAATTTAGGAATTTCACTTTGGTCTTTTCCATAATAATGTTAGGTGAATTAGCTCCTTTGCCTCAATTTTGTTAATCCAATTGCTGATACGCACGTGTTCCAGATTTTAAAATATTTAAACATTAGTAAGATCCTTGTCAAGCAATTATAAATTTCACTGTGGCTAAAAACGCCACTGCATCGTGTAGTAGTAAACGTGTTTAGGTAACAGCCAAGTAAATTAAAAGGGCATACAATTTAAATTTCAAAAATTCATCATTAAATACTTCTTCCTTAGTCATTTTTACTTAAAATTTTTTAAAACTAAAAATTTTTCCTTAAAATCCTTTAAAATAATTAATGGTGTGAAAACTCCACCTTAAAAATTTAATTCCCATATATTTAATTTAAAATTCATTAATTTCTTTTTCCGAAAAAAAACAAAACAATTTTCTCACGATCATAATTTCACAATAAATTTTCCCAAAAAAAAGGACGAATTTGTTTTAAAATCTAAATTAAATAGTTTTATCTAATTCTAATAAAATATTATTTCTGAAGATTTCTATTTTCTAATTTGACCATACGATCGAATTTTATCACCTTGAGAAACACGCGTGCCCATCAAAATTATCACACTTTTTTTTTTATTATAGAATACACGAAATATACTCGCGTGCTATTAGCCAATAAGTATGTTGCTGTACTCAAAATTATCTTGATGGTAAAAAATTCAAAAAAAAAAGTGAACCATCAGCAATATTAAGTATTTTTTTTGGTAATCTATTTTTATGTTCATTAATATGTACACACATAACAGTATGAATAAATAGAAATTTTCTGAAGATCATACATATTTTTGTTTGTAAATCCTCTTAACACCTGGTAAATACCTGCTGGGAATCTATAAAATATAAATTATTAAAATGACCCAATCTTATAAAATAATTTTTTTTATTTTATGTTTATAAAACGAAGGAAATTTGAGACATCTTCTTCTTCGTCAACAAATAATTATTATATCACCAGGTTCATATTTTTCGCTAATATTTATTTCTCAAAAGCATAGTTAAATGAAAATTTTAAATATTATCTTTTGTGGTAATTTTCTTAATGGTTTTGCAATAAAAATACCATGGATCACTTTTTAAATGTCCTCGAATGCTCATATCAATATTTATTTCACAAAAAAAAAAAAAAATACTACTTATGTTTTTGTGTTCTGGTCACCGCAATAAACGCCAAATAAAACTATGGTTCACAAAAATAATAATAATAATAAAAAAAAAAATGAAATAAATGTGTATTTAACCCTAAATGTCTTATTTCAGAAAATAAATCTTCAATTTCTTCTTCCCATGAATTATCAATATAATCCCATTGATAGACAATTATTCTGTGTATCTGCAGATATAGAAGCATATATACCAGAAAGAAAAAAAAAACTGAAAACTGAAAACCAAAAAAAGCAGATGGATTTTTTTTTTTTTTTTTTTTGGTATAAACAAAGGTTTTATGGGTATAGACAAAAGCATTTACCTTTTTGCCCTTACAACATAAAAAAAAAAAATTGTTGTTTTTACTGGGTTTTTATTATTATCTCTTATGGGTTTTAACTAAGAAAAAAAAAAACTACTCATCAGAGCATCATCATCATCTAATAGATTGATGTCTGGCATAAGCATACGTTTTTTTTGCTGTTATGTTGTGTTGTTATTATTTGTTTGTTTGCTTATTTTTAAACACAATGCACAGAGAGACGAATATATAAAAATGTTTGGCACACTTTTTATGTAATTGCACGCGTGAAATTTGATATAATGATGAATTGATGTATACCCAGTTAGTTGACTGGACGGTGAATTTAAATGAATTAAAAGAAGATTTACTCTTTATCTTTTTTTTTTGTACTATTGCAGCATATATATATATATATATAAAAAATATTAACAATTGAATTTTTAAAGAATTTAAAATATCTTATAATTATATTTAGTTGGATTTTTAAAATAAATGTTTTTGCAAATAAAACAATTTTTTGTAAATAAATAAAAATGTGTAATATTATGGTAGTCCGGAGGATAAATTAAATAAAATTTGTTATGTATTTAGGCTATTAGTATAGTTTATGGACATGAAAGTAGTTTGAATAGAGAGAGAATTACAATTTTATTGTAGCAATTTGAAATCATGTTTGGGGAGAAACACTCATGACAGAAAATAGAATTCTGGATGAAGTAAATAGGTTAAAATTTCCGTTAATGAGTTAATTTAAAATTCGTGACCAAGCGAAAAGGCAAGTTATATTTTCCGCACGGCGATTTCTTGTCGACGATATCCTTACAATGCGGCCTAAAATCTTTAGTTTTTCTGACGGAATTCTTCTCTAAGTTGATTAATTTTTTCCGGCAAGTATCTCCATATTCGGAAATTATATGGTCTGTTCTTTGGAAGTATAGTAACCAAGTTAAGACCTTGATTACTAACGTTATTAAATTGGACATGCCATAAACTATTATACCCTGTTGTTGATGGTTTGTTGAATAAGATACTTGTCTGTGTATTACATGTTAATCTCAATTACATTTTTAATCAAAAAAAATCTGTAATTCAGATTTCAAGTACATTTTATGAAAATCTCTCACGCTTTTAAGTCATCTTTTTTTTATGTACATATCTTACATTACTGACTTTAATAATAAGCATATTTTCGCAGTAATAAATTTTAATAACCGAACCGCCCTAATATTACCACAAAACCTCTTCAATCTAATAATAAATACTTGCAACATATTGTCATCGATGTGTTAATACTATACGAATAATCAAAATATAATAATAATAATATTCCGTATCTAATAAAACTGATTTAATAACAACACGAATGGAAAAAAAAACATACGTTAATTTTCCAAACCTTGGACCCTTTTGCTATACACTACTTTGTGTTCTACAATTTTTTTTTTTGTCACCCGTCATAAATGTCATATAATCATCCCTATACATAACAATAACAAACCTTCCAATTTTTTCTGAATGCAAAAAGGCAATACGACACTTTGTTGTCAAATAAGGTTATTGATGTTTCCAATACACACCCCACACCCTCAAAATAATATAACAATAACTGCGGAAAAAAAAAACTTTGTAAAAATACTATTATACCAGTCAAGTATCTCTTATTATAGTTATTACCATAGAGTACCACACAGTCTCTAACTAAAAAAAAAAAATCTCAACTTTTATTTTGGAAGCCTCTAATGAGGGTGTTTTTAAAAATCATCAACGACAATGTTTACTAATGTTTTTTGTTTTTTTTTTTATTCAAAATTTCAAATATAGATTTTTGTATCTATATTTGAAATAATATTGTAAAAAAATCATATTTCTTATCTGTGAATGTAACACTGGTCTCAGTAACGTTAGTGTAGTGATTTGGTGGAGGGAAATATTAAATTGCTTAAAATGGCAAACAACCAAAAAAAAAAATTAATTTTTTTTGTAGAAATTTTTAGAATAGTAAAAATCAAAATAGCGTATACAAAAATCAACCCCTCTAGTTTGGTATTTGATTGGAAATTTAGATTCGGTGTAATTATATTTTTTTTTCCATATTTTGTCGATTTCTCGATATTAGATACTAGAAAATTTTTGAATTGAGTCAATTTTTTGATACTAGATTAGAAAAAATATGGAAAACTAACTAAAAAAAAAATATTAATATAAAAACGGAGGCGCTTTTTATTTGATTCAATATTGTGTTTAGTTATTGTTGATTATTTTTATAGTGTTTTTTTTTTGGCTCGGCGTAGATTGTGGCTATAAATCATTTAATCGTCCCTTTTTATTGTGTAGATATTTTTTTTTTCATCTGAAAGATTGATGTAGTTTTGATTTTTTTTTTTTTTTTCAGTTATAATTCAGAAGAGCTGTTTTTTTTTCTGGTGATATTTTGTTTTTGTCACAGTGAGGAGCTTGTGATATCACAATAATATTCCATGAATATAAAAAGCAGCTGTTTTTTTTTATTGTTTTGGATAGAAAGAAGGTTTGTTTTTCTGTTGTTGTTGTCAATTAGGTTGGTTTTGTTTTAATTTGAGTTGTATTAGGCTAAATATTGTTTTGGGAGTGATTTGTAAATTTTATCAATTATTGTAGTTTTTCAATTAATCTTCGAAAGATTTCGTGTTATTGGCCTTTAATAGATTAAGTCGTTCTGCTGTTATTTCTATAAGTTCACAAATTCTAATAAGTTAGGACTTTCTTCAATTCGTTATATCTTAAAAATCAATTCTTCTAAGCTACAAAAGGAATAATGAAGGTTCTACGAGAGATGGATCCATTGTGGTAAAAAAAGAAACAACCCATAAAATGGCCGTATTGGCCATTAAAAATTCTCCTCTCCCATAAAATGGCCGTATTGGCCATTAAAAATTCTCCTCAGATAGGTACATCAGCAAGTGCCGAAAAGTATTCTGCAATAGATCCCTCCCTAAGGTCACATTCTAGTGTGGTTTCCATCTTTTGAAGTTTTTAACAACAACTTCATAATAATACTTCGGAAGCAGCATGAGTTTTGACTAATGCATCTTGGTTTTAGGTATTTAAATTAAGTGTATTTCAAGAGTAAAAGATGCAAAGAACTAGTGTTGGGTAAGAAAGCATATAATAATAATAAAACACTCCGATTTCATGAATTAATATTTAACACTTTACCTAATTTGAATTTCCAGCATTTTTATGTCAATTTTAATTTCTAATTTAAAAGCCTAATACAATTTTCAAGAAAAGAGTTAAAAAATCCCTTTAAAAGTCAATGAAAGTAAAATTTAGAAATAACTTCATTAAGGTTGTTTTTCAAGTAACATCTTTTTAAAATTTACATTTCAACCTTTTTCAGTGTTGACTTTTCAATATGTTTTTCTAGCTTACCTTTAATACTTGTCACCTTTTTTTGTGGGTAAATTAAGGTAAACCACAAGCCAAGAAGGTCTACCATTTAAATCCTTACAAAAGGTTGATTATGTAGCTTCTATACAATTTCAGTATTTCAGTATAATTTTTTTCAAATATCCAAAATATATTCATTGTAGAAATACTGCCTAGATAATTTACTTATTTTAATATACTTTGAATTTTTATCCATCAACTATTTGATTGTAATAATCCAATTTAATTGAAATAGAGATTTAGAGGGGTGTATAACATGAAAAATGTTGACAGTCATATTTTTTGTTTTTAACCCTTCACACCTTGTATTTATGTCAGAATCTGTCGATATTTTACTGTTTGTCGAATGTCTATTTTAAAAGTATACAATAGATTTTGCTGTGCCCAGAAAAGGTCAATTGGATTACTTGTATAAAGTCTGAGATTTGTAATGATGTCGTTCAGTTTTTATATAGTGTATACTTTGGGGTTAGATAAGGGATTAGAAATAATGATGGTTACTGTCAACTTGAATATAGTTTCTGTCAAACAGTTAATGGTTTCTGTAAATTGAATCCTATTAACAATGCATATTTTTTGGTTAAAAAGGGTTACAATTACATTGCACAATTATTTTCTAATTTAGAAAAAAAAATTGATTGTTGTGCAGTTTTTTTGTACGAAAAATTCATAAATTGAAAACATATTTTTGCATCTGCAATATTTTGGTAAAAGTTAATTATAATTTTTTAATATGATTTTTATATATTTCAGGAGTTGGAAGGATACTGGACGATCTGGAGGCGCTACTAATGGTAAGTTTAAAACTTACTTTTTATATCTAGGATTTTTGGTATACAAACATTTTCTTTAGTTTTTTTTCTTGTATCCTAACGAAAAAACGTTAATTCTGTTCAAATATAATCGAATTTTTTGGCCTTTATAAGCGTACATTTGGACCGCATCCCTTGTGATCATAATGTAAAAATATTTTTAAACATTATATAAATATAAATATCAAATTTCAGACAAACTGATTATTATTTAATTTACAAAAGCCGGGGAGAAACATATGCATATCATAATAATAAAGAATTTGTTGTACGTTAAAGAATTTGTTGTTATTGAAAATTTATATATACATATGTATATAAAGAAACGTACATAGAAGAAGAAGCTCTTTAGAAAGATGCATTAATTCAAATTTTATTTAATAAATGATGTACAGAGGGAAATTTAAACTATAAAGCTGATGTTACAGCAATTGATGGTTAAATATACAAATATTAATTAGTTTAGTATTATATTAAATTTATTCACTCTATTCTATAATATCCTTAATAGTTAAAAAATGAGGGAAATTGATCAAGGAAAATTTATGTTTAAAAGTTAAGCAATAAACACAAATATTCTTCTTTTTCTGCAAAAATTTTGGATAAATTATTTAAAATCACCTTAAAATTTAATCATTCTTTTGGATAACAATTCCAGATAACGTGCGGATATTAACAATTTACAATACGATGTGGTATCCTGCACGGTGAAAAATAAACTTTGCTATAAATTTATTTGTAAAACAGCTAAACTTTTAATATTCAGCAAAGAACCTATACCAGTTACCAAAGAATTTATGAAGGTGATTATGATTCATTCGTATCACAGACATAAACCTTGAATAGTTTTTTAACATTTTCTTTTTTATTGAAATTTATGTAAATCCTCTTATTATATGCCTGCAAATGACCATTTTTCCCATCTTTGAAATTACACATTTGACTATAATGAACATAAATTGCGAATACGGTACTGCCTATTGCACTACAGTAAAGTGTAGGCAGTACACTGTACTGTTAATATCCACAGCACTGTACTACACCTCCAAGGAAAGGTTAATTTTTACATCTAATTCATCTGAATATATAAACCAACTGTGAACGAAAGATTTAAACGCTACGTCGGTTATGATTCCTACTTTTACTGGAAACAAACTTTTTACTACTTTTACTAAAAATTTTGCAAAAACTACCAGAAAAGACATTTCATTTGCAGTAAAAGTTTCTAAAAAAGCGTTTTTAAGAGAAATAAACTATATTGTAACTACACTTTGGTTAATGCTAATAAAACTACAAAAGAAACAAACGATCTTTGTGTTTATCGCTGAAAAATTATATCTGCAAATAAACCATGTAATGTAAATCGATCTTCAATGTTTACTACAAAGAAAGAAAAACATCCTTATTTCAAGGCTACCCTTCGGGGTCATATAGTTGAAAGGTGTACCAAGTTATTTTTGTCCTCCTCATAATAAAATAAGATTGAATTTCATTAATATTACAATTTTTTATACAAAGCTCCTTGAGACGATTATTGATACTATATTATTCTTTTGTTATAATTATATTCGAAATTTCGAAAATATAATATTTAAATTCAAAATAACCAGAAATTATTTAATTTAATATAATATTTTAATAATGTTTCTTTTTATAACTATTTAAAGATTTCAATTGTAAAGTAACAAAAATATTCAAAGGACTAAAGAACCAGAAAAAAAACGTTTAGGGCGAGAAAAATAATGGGAAAGCCGAACCACTTAAACAATAAACACAAAAACGAATCACTCTCTAATTTTACTATACAAAAAAAAAAAACAACAGAGCATAAGTTCTTTTGTGGTATTGTATATGTTAAGTGCCTCATTCCTGTATCTAGATACAATTGCTAGTTACTATATTGATTTAGAATGAAACAGTTATAAACATAATGGGAATTGTATAATTTTTAGTAGTTTTATTAAATGAAAAGTTTCTTTTAAATTTAGAAATTATTAGTAGTTTTGTGGCGGACTTTATAAGGACTATTTTGAGAAGGACTAAACTAATTTTCTATGTTGCGCTTATAGTTTCAGTATTTTAGCGTACAAAACTGTTTGAAAATTTCAAACAGTTTTGTACGCTAAATGGAGACTACAGTATTAGGAGTCCTAAAAACTGTGAAATAGTGCTCAAGAAAAATGATTGATTTAATGCAGTGTAGATCGACTGCAGACAAAGCCAAGAAATTTGAGTAAACTTTTATAATCCCATTGCAAAATCGGATGCAGAAAAATCATATTTCTTTACAATTCGTTAAAGAATTATATATCTTTTCTCTAATCCTTTCCAACAAACTCTTCAAAATCCAAAATTTTCCATTCAAAACAATAATATATATTTTGTGATTATGAAATAAATGTCATGCGGTTTGATATTATTTCATTTTTAATAATTCACACACCAAAAAAAACCACCACACATCAATAAGATTAATGTCATTATGACAATAAATTTTTTAAAATGTTTTAAAAATTCATGTTGAGAATATTTATTAAATTTTCAAATTTATGAAATAAATTTTTTTATGACACAATGTCTATGCTGCACTTATAAATGAACTTATGACAATTACAAGAGGTTCTAAAGTACATCAAACGTAAAGAGGAATATGCAAAAAAAAAAAGAAATTAGTTTTTTTAAGTACATATCCACATTAGAAACAAAAATGCGTTGAATTTTTAGTAATTTTCATATATTTAAATATAAGATTGATAGAAAAATACATATTTGTAAAACATATACGGTAGGACCTAAAATTACGCAATAACAAAATATTCAGGATTAATTATATTTTGAATTTATATTAACAGATAACCATAAATTGTACAGGATTATCTGGTTCTCTTAGTTTGTAAAATTTAGTTTGTAAAACTGAAAAATTATAGATGATACTATTTTTGCAATGACAAATGTATTTTCTTTGTTTAGATATTAATTATGTTGACCTCTGTCTGTAGTAAAACAATTTCAAAATTCTTAAACAATTAGAACCTATAAAGAAGTTCTTACAGGATTTCTTCTCCTGTGGCCTTAAAATACCTAGTTGGAAACTTGTTATTCCCAAAAAAAGATTCTAGAATCTCTAGAGTTTCTGAATTTTAAGGATCTTTAGAAATTCGCACTGGTTGCATTTAATTTGGTCCTCAATCTTAACCATATAAGTAGAATCTACCCAAATAAGTAAACTTCAGATTAGTGTACTATAAAAGTGTTGAAATAAATTCCATACTTAAATGTACGACAATTTTATTAAGAGTAATGAAATAATTATAATCGAATTACAGAAAAACTGTTCAACAGCAAAACTGTCCACTATTCGAATATAAAATAATTTCCTTCGGACAAATACTTTTATCTTCTAAGATAATGTTTCCCACATATATTCTAAAAATTTCCAAAAATATGTTTTAAAATTAATAATTATTTTTAAAACTCATAAACTAATAAACAAAGTTAATTATATTTAATATCTGTTAATGGTGTGGAATTCAATAAAAAATTTTGTTAAAAATGTTTATTATATTAAAGTATTATCCTGAATCAACCCCTCAAATTAAAAAGCGTGTAATGAAATAAAATCCATTAATAAGTACTAGCTAAAAATTTCCACTTCAATAGATCTAATATCCTTGAACGGATTGATAAAAAATAGTGTTTAAAATTTTGTTATTAAAAATTAAAAAACCATAATCAAAAAAAATTAAATTATTTTTTTTTTTAACAAAAATGTTTACATGATAAAAAAACAGTTCCGCTTCCGGATTTTTTACTGGTACAGTGGTACAAGAATAAATTAAATGAAAATAACATTTTTGAAATTTATTAGGACACGAATTATTAAGCGCATTAAATGGTAACGTAATTGCAGAAAATTTTTTAAATCAAGGATTTTAAAATGAACAACAAGGGTTTTTTTTCATTAATTTCTTTATAGCGTATATATTTTTTTAAATGCTGTCAAATTTTATTGTGAAAATCTATTTTATTGGCATGAAATTTTTTTTTTTCCAAAAGAAAAGAGTGGTGAAAAAAGGGGTGCGAAAAATTTAAAAATTATTTTTGTTTTGATTATTTTGTTTTGAATTGTTGTCTGATTATTGATTTTCCGGTTTAAAAAAAAAAATAAGGACATATTCTCAAACTTCAAAAGGATATAATTATAAATATTTAGTTTTTAAAAATAGAAATTAGCAATCCAGTGAATTCGGGATAATAAATGATATTAAAGGATTAGCTTCATGACTAATTCAAAGGACACTTAATGTGTTTATTTGAAAATTTAAAAATATGCTTACAGAATTTTCTATTTTATTTTTGTCGTAAAGAAGATTTCCTCTTGTTTAGAATTAGTCACTGAGTACGCTACTGTTTTCCGCAGTTTCAGTCTTCTCAAAGATAGCAAAGTCGTTCAATATTTAGTTCAAGTGTATGCAAATGTTTCCTAAGTTTGTAAAGAAGACCGACGTTGTTCTCGTTTTCTTCCATTGCACACTTGCTGCTTTGCAATATACGTCTTGAGCGAGCTCCATCTTTTTCTTCAGCAGTAACTTTTCATGGTCGTAGGATATGCATCAGGTCTCTGAATTTATCAGTTTTTTTTCGCTTCCTCCTTTGCTAGGAGACCTGTCTGTTCACTTCCTATACTTACATCAGCTTTTTTAATAAATCTATTAAAAAAAAGTTTAGTATTACCATGATTCTGTAATAGTGTCGTTTATAAAATCCATAATCAAAATTAATTTATTTGTGAAATCAGTAGTAATGGACGATTTAATTTTCCAAAGACAAAAAAATGGAATAAATATTGACTAAACTTTGAAAAACAAAGATAATTACATGACTAATTTTGAAATACAATTATTTAAAGATTGTTGATTTATAAATTTTCCAACATTCTTTGAAATGAAATTAAGTTAAATAAATCTTCATTAATATTAACCGAATTTATAATAACAGATTCATTTAAAATTTAAGTTATGAAAAACTCATAAACAGCAATTTATTTATTTTAAAAATCCTTTTATAATTATTTTATTTATATAACGATTTAATCTGAAAAAGATAATTCATTTAGATATTAATTTTTGGCCTTTTATTTAAAAATTTCCACATATGAGTATAATATATGTTTTATTTAATTGAAATATTAATTGAAATTATGCGAATGACAACTTGGTTTTTTTTAAATTAGATTAAAATCTCCATTGAAATTTCACGTATTACAAAATTAAAACGTACGAAGCAGTAAAATATTTTTGGAATTATTGTAGTAGAAGGTTAAAGGTCCTTTTATATAATGCAAGTTTTTTGTTAATGATGAAACAGATCTAATTTCAAAAAATGAAAAAACAGGATATTTTAGAATTGATATAAATATATTCTTAAAATCTATTTTGAAATTGACTTCAATTAATTTTAATTTCACTATGAATTTGACTTTAAATTAAATCCTTATTTAACTAAACTAATTAAACAATTCCCAATTAAACAATTTTCCTTTATAACCAAAATCATATCTTTTAATCTGATTCATAAAATTCCCAGAAAACTTTTCAATCCATCATTAACTTAGAAAAACAAAAAGGATATTTAAAAAAAAAAATTTCAAGTTCGAGTACAAGGAAAAAGGAAAAGAGAACAAAAATAAATTTTATTTCCCACCCAAATAATGCGGGTGAAAATGCAACAGTTTTTTTCCGGTATTTTTTTAAAAATAAACTATCAAAATATATTAGCGGCTTATTAGATTTGATTCAATTTATAATCATATAAAATTTCATTACTTAACAAGGACATCATCATTAAATTAAATTTATTTAAAATATTTTGAATAGTGTTGTTTTTTTTTCTGGTTTGTGTACCAAAAATAAAATTGCAATAATGCGGGTTTAAGGATATGAATTTGTAATTGTTTTTTTGAAAACAATATTTATTTATCAAATTTGATATTTAAAAATATTAAAATTTAATACACACATACATATATATGATGTAATCTAGATCACAGTATGTGGTTGAGAACGGATGTTAATAGTTAAATACTTACATCCTGTCTATTTAAATTATATATTGAAGTATATTTCTATATTTAAATCGAATTTATTTTAGAAGACACTTGTTCTGACGCAAAAATAATTCAAATTTTTTTTATTTTTTTTTTTTTTATGGAAAAGGATTAAAATAAATTGGGACAAAAATTTTTACAAAATGTTTCGATTTAAATTTTACAACAATTGAGTCACAAAAATTGAAAATATTTTTTTCCTTAATTGTAAAATATATATATATTTTTTGATTGAACAGATATAAATGAATGTTTTTTTTATCCTTGACTATTTTTTTTTCTATTTATTTTGATAAAAATCTTATTAAATTCTTTAATCCTCACCGCAGGATAAACATTAAAACAGCAGGAAACATTTAACCATTTTATTTATATAATGATGTGAGTTTTTCAATAATTTTTTTTTTAATGTTTTGTCAGGTTTTATCTTTTACTTGAATCTATTCAATTCATTAGTCACTTATTGTTAGAATTAGATGAAAATTTAATTAATCTAAAAGTTATGTGAAAATTGGGTAAAAAAAAAAATAGTTTTAGTTACTTAAAAAATATGTTATTTATCTGTTAATTATATTTTTTTTGGTTAGCATTATTATTGTGAGAAAATTGAAACAATAAATTCAAATTGTTTGATGTCTAGTCAGAACGAGGAAGTTAGACATTTCCTTGTTCTGACTAGACACTTTAAAAATGAATAAATTTGATTGGTTTCATTGATGTTTAAGGACTAATTAATGGAATTATGATCAACTATAACATTTTCATATTAAATGTGTTTTCGTCTAGCGCTTACCATCTATTCGAATGTTCGAGGAAACAAACTTATGTCAATTTCACAGATTTTTTCAACTTTATTTAATTACGAGATAGGAAAAGAAGACGCAAATAAAAGAGTAATTGCTGCACAACAATAAACCACTAATTATTTAAATTTAAAATATATTTAGTGTGATCATAAATCCTTGTAAAATATTATTTAATGAGTTTCTTCTATTTAATTCAAAATACAAATGTGTTGTTTCACTAGTAGTCTAGAAAAGACTACCCAAAGACTACATCACTATTAATAATCTTTTACTTAAGGATATCATATCCTTCTCATTTAAAAAAACCTTATTAATAATCTAAACTTTAGATTATTAATAAGGTTTTCTTAAATGAGGAGGATATGATATCCTGAAGTTTAAAGAAGATTTGATCAAACCATCGGAATCTGTTATCAATAAACCTTCACTTTCAATTAAAATGTGCCAGGATGGTTTCATTATTCTGCAGCTGGCATTGATTAAACTCGAAATGTGAAATTAATCTTCATTTTCTTACCACTAAAACTCCGAATAGTTTCTGACTGCCAGTAAAATTTTCAAATTGAACTTCGAAAATATAATTTTGATCGTCATTGATCTAATGGACATTGAACAAAGTCATTTAAATTTAGAATTAATATAATCTAAAAGAAGAAGTAATTTACAATAAAAAAAAACTAAATTCAATTCTAATTTTTTATCTTATCCCTTAAAAATGAAAGATTTGGAAAAATTTCTATTCTCACCCAAAATAATTAAGAATCCTCAAAAAAAAAATCTATAAAAAATCATAAAAAAAAGAAGAAAATATTATTAAAATAAATTGGTCGTTGGTCGTTTAATTTTACCATTGTAAAGCTATTAATTTTTTTACTATGCTTGTTAATTTATTTACTTAAATTTGGTTCTATTTTATTAAAATTATTTTTCTTACTATAGTTTTTTTTAATATAAATTTTTGGTGAGAAAAACATGCATCAAAGTATTTTATGTTATTCAATCCCCTCGTAATTTTGTTGCACATTAAATGTGTTATAAATAAATATTTTATGATATTTCTTTAGTTTCTGTGAAAGGGAAACCCTTAATTGAGATTAATTGATGAAAATACTCCAAAAAATTATTATTATATAAAAATACCTACTTTCTAAGTGTTAGAATTTGAGAAAAAAAAACCCTTCAATAAAATGTTATAACAACAAGTTGTTCTTTATTTTTAGAAAGCATATATTTTTATGTTTTTATGAAGATCTCAAATTAAAAATGATTTTTATATTATTAACCCTGAAATATTGGTATATAAAAAATAAGTTGAGAATGCGTGCTGATGATTAGGATTTGAAATTAAAAAAAAAAATGAATTAAATAAAATAGATTTAAATGTATAACAAAACAGGGGGGATTTAATTTTTAGATTAAAATTATTGTAAAATCATTCACGATCTTTGTAAATAATGTGATCTTTATAAAATTATTGTCTATTCGATAATTTTAATATTTAAAAAATAAAATTACATAAAAAAAAAATATTTTAAATCAATTAAAAATTTCTTTTATCAATATCACAGACTTTGATAATTGCGTCCACTGAGAAATTCAATAATTTTCAATGAGTAAATTATCAAAATAGACTCAAATCTTAATAGAATATCAAAAGATGCCGAATAAAAATGATATTTGGAAATTTTCGCAAAGAAATTTTGATCTTTCTGATTATATCCTTCTGATTATATCGAAATTTACTATTATTTTACTACTTTTGAGACAATAATTTACTATTATTGTCTTAAAAATTTTTCCACTTTTATGACTATTCCGGAGTTGATTAGATAAGATTAAGTTAGCTGCATTCGGAGTTGATTAGATAAGATTAAGTTAGACTGCATAGATTGCAGGATAAAATACTTTTGGGTTCTATAAACCGAATTGTTTTAATGCATTGTGAGCCAGTCCTTCACATTCACAGAGAATATGCCCAAACTATTCATTATCTTTATTGCATATTAAGCACCTGGTATTGAGAGAATTGTCCCTGTTTCTCTGATGATAATTTAAGCGACAGTATTCCGTAAGAAAACGGGTTAAAAAACGTATTTGATTTATCTTAATATTTAAGATTGTGAGCATTCGTTTCTTCAATACGGAAGGATTAAGTATTAAATTGAAAGAATTTTCTATTAAATACTTAAGACTTTGTAAAGATCAAGCAAATCTTGGACTAGAATCGACAATGTAGCAGAAAACGTGGTCGACCAAAAATATCCTGGATAACAATGTTGCTGACACATCTAGTTGCAGAAAAATGATGGATAGAAATAGAAGCGTTAGCAAGTGATGAAAATAAATGGAAGTGTTTTACAGAGGCTTTATGCTTCCCAAGGAGTCGAAGGAAGCAATAGTAGTGGTAAATATTTAACTTAATGTGTAATCCTATGTAAAACTTGAAAGGAGATAATTTTTCTCCGCACAGAAAGTTAAGTCTGCAATTAAGCCTCTGAATAGATTTGTTGAAATTTCAGTTTTTAATTAAAGTGATACTATTTTCCTTCACGTAAGCTACAATCTAGGCCTGCGATCTTGAAAATTTTTAATCAAAAAATCTTAAATTTTGCTATAAATTTCGAAATATTCTCATAATGTTCAATAATATCCAGTTAGCAAAAAAATATAAAAGAAACTCTGACAAAATAATATAAAAGGTGTGAAAATTATAATAATGATCCTTTTTTTAGCACCCTTTTTTCTATATTCTTCCCTTTTCTTGCGTTATTGTCGAACAAGATCGAATAGATTATCTGAAAAGTCTTTTACGAGTCTATTATTAAGTTGATTGACTCTTAGATTGTGGCACTGATTTTAATTTTTTTTTTTTTAATAATGTATTGTTTGGTTGTTTTATGATCTTTAAGAAGATTTTTGTTATGTTAGCGCACATTAAATACCAAGGACGAGAAGCAATAAGGAGGATACAAAAAAAAAACATTGTTAGTTTTTACAAAAAGGAACAAAAAAGAAAGAATCGGAAACATACAATTAAGATATTTTGATTTTTCCTTAGTTTTCATTGTACAGGATATTCTGACAAAATATAAAAGGGATAAGAATGAATTTATATTATAGATTTTTTTTTTGAGGTGTTGAAAGTGCGTGCATAACGTTTATTTTACTGTAGTACCTTTTGAATAGTTTTCAACAGTTTAGACGTTTAGAGGGTAAAAATATAATAAAATAATAAGAAAGGATACCATATAATTTTGATATTTTTAATGTGTTTATCAATTGTTCCTTCCTTTGCTGGTAAATAAAATATTTTTGGTTATTAATGCATTAACATGTTTAATATTTATTTGCATTTTAAATTTTACAAAATTTTCAATTTTCAATACAAATATTACAATTATATACATAATTATCATAAATTAGTTTTGTGTAATTTTAAACTAGGATACTGGGAATATATTTCCGAAAAAATTTATATTTATATGACAGTTTTATTAGATCTTGTGGTGGTAAATAAAATTTTAGTGAAAATTTTTATTATTATTATTGATTTAAATTGTAAATTTTTTGTAAAATTTTAAAATTTTATGATAGTTTATGATTATTACCCTGATGACATTATATAACTTGATCCAGTTTAGAATTATTTTATTGAAAATATTTAAAGAAATTTTGACAGTTTTATGGTGAATATTGTTAAAGTTAATAACCGAAAGGATATAATTTGTGGTATTGTTAGCCTTAGTGTTTAATTATGTAAATTTTAAAAATAATAAAAGGTTCAATATTTAGACATTTACAGTTTCAAATTAGCAACAATAAAATGTCATAAATTTAATTTCTATGCTGTATAATACGTATTTACGATTTGGAAATCAGATATTCGTTAAAATGTTATTCAAAAATCATACTGTATGTGATTCAAAATATTGGTATACATTAATGTTACCTAAAAATTCAAAAATTACCGATCTCATTTTAATAATAACCACAATAATCAAGAGAGATTTTAATAATTTAGAAAATATTGCTTTGTAAGGAAAAATGACTAAGTCCGAAAACTTAGTTCAGCGAAAAGTATGAGACAAGTTTTTCTACTTTTCTAACTCCTGATAAATCGGTGAGTTTTTTTTTACTAATTATTATAAACTTTTCTACTCACTTTGTAAGTTTTGGTACTAATAATTAGAATAATCAGTTTTTCGTGAAGTTCTTTTCATCTGGTCATTAATTTGGTCAGTTTTCTCTGAATTTATTTTAATTTGATCAATTTTCACTGAAGCTCTTTCTTTTTTTTTGAGAATATTAGAATAGTCGAAGACCAGTATAACCATTTGGCATATTTCTAAACAAACATTTTTTTAAAATAATTTAGCTTCGAAATAAGAAAAATCCATTTTGGTTGTAAACCGTCCATATTCCAGGTAATACTTAATAAAGTACGTCCAAAAATGTCATCAGCTGTAAAATATTCCCATTAGTTTCCTTGATGATTTACATTTAAATTACATTTAAATTAGTGAATTTTTCGATTACTCTGTACTGTCGGTACACGTTTTAGAACAGCACAATTTAAAGTTATAATTGGAAAATTAGTGTGATTTTTTGCACTTCAATTTAACAATTCTAATTATGTTTTAGTGATAATTTTACAAGTTTTTGCGTAAGAAGTTCTACAACCTACAATTCTTTTCGTAAGAAGTTTAGTGATAAAATATCTTGTAGGACTTCTACAGATTTTTAAGTTTTTTCCCACAAATTTAGTCTGAATTATGTGAAAAATAGGTAAATTTTTCTTGTGAAGATTTCTTACTAACAAAATAATGTTTTAATTTAGGCTAAATTATATTGCTGTTATTGATCACAATTGCTTACAATTGTTATTACTGTTATTATCACAAAAATCTTCATTTACCTCTAGTAATTCTACACTATATTTTATAACCTAAAAAAAAAACAAGGTAAAAGTTAAATTTGCATATACCATTATTAAATTTTCTTATTTCCTATTTTAATTAACATTTAAATTGTAATTTACTCATCCGAGTTTTGCAATTCTTTTGCGTAACATTGTCTAGGTGAACATTTTTGTTGTTGTTATTAAATTATTCAATAAAACCTAACAACCAATCACAGGTGAAAATATTCTTTATATACACAATATTTAACGTTTTTTTATATTAAAAATTACCTTAACTAATCTCATTTACAAATAAATAGGTAAATAAAATCAAACAATTACGTAAAAAAAAAATTATTGTTGAACCTTAAAAGGAGGAGCTTATAACCTAAAAGTATATAACAATTTATATACCAAAAAAAAAAAACATTTACCACTAATACATATACTAAATATATAAATAACACTTATACATTTGTAGATTATGTTCGTTACGCTTTTATGCGCACAGTTTTGTGAACAAGAATACAAAAAAAAAAATTTCTGAGCAAAGAATATATTTTTTTTTTTCATGTTTCGAAAACGAAAAAGAATTTTTCAGTAGAGATTGCGCAGTCGTTCAATTCGGACATAAAAATTTTTTGGTCAGGACTATTTACAATTAAAAAATTACAGGAGGTTTTTTTTTGTGTGAAAAAAAAAAACGAAGTTTCAAACTTTTTTTTTTTGTGTAGAATTAAGAAGAGCGTGAGTGTTTTTTGTGGTGTTTATTTAAAAAAAAAAGTGTTTATTAGTGAAATGGTTATTAATAATATGGAAGCAACAACTAAATCACGGATTACAATTGATTGGGACATTAATGATACTGTTGTACCAGTGATAAGTGTTTTTGATGATTTTAATGAATGGTCAAATGGACATTGTCGTTTAGTATATTCATCATTAAATGATGATGCTAAAAAACATACATCTGGTTGGGCAATGAGAAATACAAATAATCATAATGTGAATATATTAAAAAAAAGTTGTTTAGGTGTATTATTATGTTCAGCTAAATGTAAATTACCAAATGGTGAAAGTGTACATTTAAGACCGGCAATATGTGATAAAGCACGTAGAAAACAACAAGGAAAACCATGTCCAAATAGGTAAAAAAAAAATTAATTATTAATTTCAGTGAATTTTAATTTAATAAATTATTTTCCTCTCCTTACATTTTAATATCCAGTGAAAAAGGATACAGCTAAAACCTTAATTTACTTCCCTGCTTTAATTTTAAAAAAATGGAATCACTTCTAATAAAAATTATGTGTTATTCAATTATTTTATAGGACATGTTCTGGTCGTTTAATGATACAGCCTTGTCGTGGTCATTGTGGATATCCAGTAACACATTTTTGGCGACAAACTGGCAGTTCAATATTTTTCCAAGCCAAGGGTACACATGATCATCCACGGCCCGAAGCAAAAGGATCAAGTGAATCAAGACGAATTTTAGGTGGTGGTACCAGACGTGTTCGTAGTTTAACAGTTTTATTAGCTCAAGATGCTGCATTAAATACAAAATTATGTAGTTTAAGAAATCCACGTCAACATACTGCCTTAAAGTCAACAAAATCAATGAAATTAAAAACAATTAATTCGACAGGATTAATTAAAGGACAACACCAAAAGAGATGTCTTTGTTCTACCAGCAATGTTGAATGTTTTTGTTCAAATCCAAATATAAATTTTATAAATTTAAATACGAAAAAGGACACAAATCACATTAATAATATTAATTTATTGGAAAATCAACAAATTTATGGTAAAGAAAATTTTAATTTACCACAAAATGATACAACAATTACAGTGCAAACAATAATCTCATCACCGCATAATAATTATGAAAATTGTTTTACTACAGCCAGTAGTACAGTTGATATTAATAATTATCCGCAAGGATATTATCCACAACAAATTGAAGAAGAATATTTTTACCCAAATAATAGTAATACTTTAGAATTGGACATAAAATCAACATATTATGATCAAAATTCAATTACAAATTTCGGATTTTATCATCAAACACCAACATCAACAAATACTAAATATGAAAGTTATGATGATAATTCAAGTTTTACAAGTAATTCAAGTGTTTATGATGAAGTATATTTTAATAGTCCATTAATTGGTGATATAACAACAATTAATCATCAAGGAAATCATAATAATAATAATAATAATAATAATGATAATCAAAATTGTTTATATGAAAATTTAGCTGCATATTTTGAGCATTCAGATAATTTATATAATAGTCATGATTATGATAGTACTGGTAGTCAAGAAAGTAATAGTTCAAGTTTAATTAATTCATATAATAATCAGTATAATCATCATCATCAATTTTCTACAACAGATCCAGAATATTATTATAGTAATACAGGACGTAATAATGTTTGGAATATTCATCAAATGGAAAGTGAAAATTACCAAAATATTTATGGTAATCAAGAAATACGAAATGGATTTTAGTCTGGTGGTTGTAATTTGGATCATGATTTTCTGGTTTATGATAATTTAATTATTATAATTATGATAATTTTAGATTAGTTATTGAATTTTTATGAACTTAATCAAAAAAGAGCATTTTTAGATTAGTCATTTGATTAAAATAATTGATCAAATAATTAGTGATTACTTTATAAATTGATTTGATTTAAATTGTACTGAAATCTTTATTAACCAAATTTTGAGCATGCTCCAGAACAACCCTGATTTTAGGATAATATTATTATAATGTTAAGATACCATATATTTTTTTAAAAATATTAATTTTAATTTTACTTTTTTTTTATAGTCAATTTATATTTTTCTATATTATTTTAAGTACGAGTTGTGTAAAATATCTAGTCATTTCAATTAAAATCTAAACGCACATTCCAATTAATAACATTTTCAAATATAATTTTTCATTAATTTTTACTTCTGAAATTGGAAAATTTTACAGAAACTCTTTTGAAAATATTGCAAATTTAAATTATAATTTAAAATTGTTTATTAGAGAAAATTTCCATGAAAATGGAATTCAATTTTTTTTAATTTTTTCATTTTTAAATAATGTTTTATTAATTTTCATTTCAATTTATTATTAATTAATTAATTTAGTATGTAAAATGTTTTGTTGTGTTGCTAAAAAAAAATTATATAAAAAAAAACCAAATAAATAAACTTTTTTTAAAAAACTAAAATTGAAATTTTACAAAAAAAAAATCTTTGACTTTAACTTTCCTAGTGGAAAGTCCTTAACATAGAAAAATTGCAACAATTTTTTTTAATAATAGATCCTTGACAAAAAACTAAAAACATAAGTGGCTCTACAAAATAACAATTTAAGGGTCAATGATGTTCAAAAATAAAAAACCATAATCGCGTGGTAATCAAAAATGAAATCTTTATATTTTTTTTTACCACATACCAAGTTTATGGTTTCGAAAAATGGTAAAAATTAGGTAATTTTTATTTTTTCAAAACACTAAAAAAAAAAGGAAGAAATATTTTATTGTTTTTCATTTGTGCTCACTTTAATATTGAAGGGTCACGACCATAACATTGAAACGATATAAATATTGGTTTGGTTTATATTTGTGGATATAGATTAGGGGATAAATAATTATTCTGACAAAAATATTAACAGTCGAAAATTGTATATTATTTAATAAAATTTTCGTCCTTAAATCGGATTTACAAAAATAACTGACAGATTAAAAATTTTGTCAATTTAATTTTTAAAAAAGCATTATTGAAGGGTGCGATTTAAATACCATAATTTCTTTTAAAAAACTAATTGAATAAAAATTACGACTGTCAATTTATGAATAAATGATAAGTTGTTAATTATTTATAATTTCTATTTTTAAATATTAAATCCTATCTAATAAGTTTGAATATGATTTGCATAATGCATCATTTAATTTGCATAATATGAACATAATATTTACATAATAGTGTCAGTGTCGTTTTTTTGTAAATTTATGCAAAACATATTGAAATTAATGTTATTTTAAAGAGATCAACTACAATTACATTATAGTGTACTTCTAATATGACTTAGGTATAATAAGCGTGAATTATATTTAGCCCTTAAAAAAATGGGGTGTAATATTTGTTTATATATTAAAACTTTATGATGAGCATGAGAATGAGATTATCTACATTATCAAGTTACAATTTCATAAATAAAAATTACCCTTCTTAAATCATTTTCTATATTTTTTTTTTGTGTACTTAAATATGTAAATTTTTTGAAAATGATTTATTGATATTTGAATAGTTTGCTAAATTAAAAATATGGAAAATTTCAAAATGGGAAGTCAACACGATAAAACTAAAAGTTTATAAATATTAGTAAAAATTGGAAACATTTCTAGGAAAATTAAATTAGGAATATGTATTAGGGAACTAATACTAATTAATATAAAAGCAAATGAATGAGAATATTGAATATATTTAGGTTGGTTTAAAATTTTTATGACAGTAATCAGTCTAAAAAAATTTGTTAGTTCAAAAATAAAATAATGGATTCCCTCTTCAGCCTCTTATAATAATTTAATATTAATTATTGATTTTTTTTATAGAATTAATCAGAGAAGACCATTTTTAAATCAATCATTTGTTTATAAATAATTGATCCCAAAAGTAGTAGTCCTTTTATAAGTTTATCTTAAACCGTTTTGTAATCTATATGATTTTGATCCAATACAAACTTGCTACGCCAGACAAAAATATCGAAATATCGTTTTATAACTCGATTTTCTCCAAATCTAAATGTGTAATTCTTTGATTTATTCTATATTTTTTTCAATTTTTTTAAAATCATAATTATTTCCGGTTTACACATTATCAGGTTTTTGCTATTTACCTGTTCATAATTAAATTCTTATTATCCTTTTTTAACCAAGCAAATCCAAGTTAACGAAGTATTGAAAGTGTAGAGAATATTTATAATTCGCTAAAATATATTTATTTGTACCAGAAAATTCGTGAGTTCCATTCCGTTTGCGATTTTTTATAAATAATAAATTTCGAGTTCCAAAATGTAACTAAAACATTCATTTCCTTGAATTTATTATTTATTAGGATAATTAAAATATTTTCGATATATAATTAAGTAATTGAGCAGTGACATCTTTATTAATTTAGGTGAACTATAAAAATGGTTTGCATTTAGAATAATACTTTCACTATTTGTCAATTGAGGACTAATGTAATTGGGAAATTTTTTATCATTTCCCATATATTTTTTACAAATATTTCATCACCATTCACTGATAGATTGCGCTAATTATAAATGTTACAATAAGTGTACCATAATTGCAATAGATGTCACTGTATAATATTTTTAAAAAATAGTTTAAAATTTTTAACAGATTTTTAAAAAAAAACTGTTTTGAAAAACTTTATTTAATTTTTAATTGATTTTGATTATATGGTAATTATTCAGGAGTAGCTTTTAGCGTCTACAGTAATTCTTCAATTAGCTAATTTTACTTGGTACTGTTAACACTTTCCTACAGACACCTTATGCATAACAATTGTGATGAAAGATCATATTTTTGAAACAACGATGACTTGGACAGAGGGTTATTTGCAATTTAACAGGAATGGATTGGCGGTAGGTTTTTATTTGTGGTCCTTAATGAGACGGAAAATGTAGACAGGCCTTCTTATGGAAGCATTAGAGACGCAATCATTTGAAAATAAATATTTCATGGAATGCATTGATGATCTTTGAATCATAAATGCCTTCCATGAAATATTTAATCCGAGTAATTCTTCAGCAAACGAACGAATTATAATAAATAATTTTATTTTATTTGTTTTAAGTTATGTAATAAAAAGTACTACATATATACATTCTCAGGTAAGCGTCTTGCATCTGCTTGAATATTTACAGAAACCATACTAATTTACAATAATATGAACGGTTTTATTTATATGAATAATTTTTATTTTTGGTCCTTAAATTGGAACTAATTATAGTATTTGTGAATCATTCATTTTGTAGTAAAAAATATTAAATCCATTTTCGTTGCATTATTTTTATAGAAATAATTTGTAATAAAAAGTTTTGTGTAAAAGTTTTGTAATAAATTTTCCAATTAACAACTAATAAAACTAATTCCATTTCATCAAATTATTCGGTGGACCAATTTTTTATGTGTCATGTTCAAATTTTTCTAATTAATTCCTTTTCACAAAGAAAACATTTTTCTATTTTTCCCAAAAAAAAAAATGTCTTTAAATTTCGACATAAGTTTAAAAACTTAAAAATATATTATTCTTTAAGATATTCAAAAATATCTTTTATCTATCTAATAATACTTTAATTTTATTACAATTTTTTTTCCAATTTTCAAAAAGAAAATACATATAATTTAAAAATTTTCTATTGCAAAAGACCCAAAAAACTACAAAATTAAAAAAAAAATTATTATTTTTCGAATTTTGGGATGTAAAAGAATTTTAATGCAGTAATTTATCTAATTTTAATCTTCTGTTTTTTTTTTTTTTTTTGTGGGTAACTAAGGTTTTTCAACATAGATTATTTTGTTCACTATTATGTTGTGTTCTTCACTCACGGAGAAAAATTAGTTTTTAGTGTTTTTTTACCAGAGAAAAAAAAAAGAAATAGTCTTGTAATTTATTTTGTATAGTTTGACACAGTTTCATTTTTATTTCTTTTGTAGTGTTTTTCAAATATTTTACAAATTTCAAGGGATTTTTGGAAATTAACAAAAGTTTAGTTCTTTTTGTGGGGGATTTTTTAATGCCTAAATGTGGTTTTTTTTTCGTAAATATTTTCTAGTGGTTTTTATTATGGATTTAAAAAGTTGGCGGTGACCATAAACATTATGAAAATATGTGAATTCTGTCACAATTATATAAAGTTTGTTTTTGTAAAAAGAATTTATTGGTGCAGAAAAGAATTGTTTTTTTCAGTGGTGCAGAAAAGAAAAATATTAAATTTTTTAGTTGATATTTTTTTATGTTTTAAAATTTTAAAGAATTGTTATTTTTTCGTTGTTGTTAATATTTTCACTTCAGTATTGTTAATATTTTCACTGATTGAAAATTTAATTATTGGAGCAATTATGTTTTAAAATACAGTGTGGTTTACAACAGTCACATATTAAAGTGACTGACTGATACAAAAAGTTAATTATTGCAGCCAACAGACAACCTAGTAAAGATAATAGGTGTGACAAATATCGGACTATACGGAATTGATCTATTCGCATCCCAATAACTGGTGCAAAGACTAATTAAAATCAGATCATGGACTACGACTAGGTAAAGTGAAATCACCAGGAGCCAAAGGGAAATATCAAAAATAGGAGCAGTAGTAATTTATTATTCTTAGTTGGCGTTCTGCTAAGATACATAAGAGTGAATTTCTGTCGAAAATTCCAAGAGATTATACATTATTAGAAAATATTAGGCATGTGATCTGCGAATATCCTAAGAAGGCTTAGAATCCTAGGAAGCCATATTCATGGATTTACTGGAGGAAGTGGGAAATTTAATTTTATTATAATGGAAATGTGAAAGTTCGTGAGATATTCATCCTTTTTGACAAAGAGATGGATATCTATGCGCCAAATGGTATATCCTCTTTTAAATTAACTAACTAAAGTTAAAACTGCAAAGTTTCTTAGTGATCGCTGATAATTTTCTCTTTTTGTACAGATTATACTTCGAGACTAGTTTATTATACTAAGTATCCAATAAATTAATCACTTTTTTAACATTAAATTGTATTTTTATATTTTGTAATTTTATTTTATGTACATGACAGTGCAGAACTCTACTTATTAATTATAAACATAAAAATGAAAATCATTTAATCAACATAATATAACTTAAATTATTTATTGTGTTTCTTTTCCGATTTAATTGAATACTTTTTGAATTATTAAAATGTTGTGTTTAAAAATATGATTTTAAAAGTCAAAATAACAATTAATTATTAACCGCTTTAATATGCTTTAAGCTTAAGAGAAAGTCATAAATAAATATAAATAGAAAAAAACTATAAATTAAATTTGCAATTAATTATAATTACAGAAATTTAATACAAAGTACACGGAAAAATATTGATCAATAACAACCAATATAAATCATATATTTCTGTAACAACAAAGTAGATATTTTTCAAAGATACTTTGTAGCAAAACATAAATGTTTTTATGCAACAAATTAAATATTTCAATTTCTATAGTATACTAATATTCGAGGAGAAATAAAATAAAGTTTCAATTTCATTTCAGTAATTTGAAATTGAGACAAACATTCAATTTGTATTTTCAATTTGACTTTATTTTTTAGTATCTTTCGAGCAATGTTAGAGTGAATATATGCTTCAAAGTAATATTTTAAATGGTAAAATGTGATATTACTGTCAAGTAGTTACCATGGTATTTAGAGTTTTACCCTTCCTTAGTTTTACAAATTATAGAGTGTTAATTTTATGATTATAATTATTTTAAATTGTGGGTTTAGTGGGAAGATATAGTATTAGAAAACACCTTGTTATCTAACTTTAAGATTAATTTAAGGTAAAAAATTATCTAAACTAAATTAATCTTTTGAAAGAAAAAAAAATTAATAATTTTTATTTCCGCTCAGTTTAATTCAATTGAATTTTTAGCTAATTTAGTTTAACTGTGGAAATTATTATCAACATTGGATATTATTATGTTCCCTGTAACAGGAAAAAGGATGTATTTTTGCTTTTTAATTGTAGATTTAACCATTCATGTGTATAATAATTGTTTATTTGTTAGTAGATATTATTATTTTTTTCCTGGATATTTATATCCTGGATATTTTCAGGCGAATTTTAATTTGGAAAATAAACTTTTTAAAGTATTTATAGAAAAATTTTCATATAGGGCACATATATAGTGCATTGGTAAATGGACTTTGTTAAGGTACGACAATTAAATAGGAAAAAAATACATTTATAATTTAAGGTACTGACTAACTGTCCGAGCAAGATTAAAATGATGGGTAATAAAAAAATTAAAAATATGACAATTTAGTCTAGAGGAAATGGTAAATAATCAATTAAAAAACAGATATCAGGGCAAACGAAACGAATTGGGAAGCATCAAATTTCGGGGTTGTTGTCAACAATTGATAAAAATATTTTGGTCTAAATCATTTATCCTTGAATTATTTGTTTCTAAACCTTTAGATAATCCATTTTGCGTAACGCGGAGTACAAAACAGTCGAGCTACAACTTTGTCGTTAATATGAAGAAAGTAAGGACCCAATTTTATGCTTTATATTAATTTACACGGATGTTTTCTTACATTTTTCAGCCTGTCGAACCTATAGAAACTTATACGAGTTCTGTGAGGCTTAACAGAAAAATTATGATTTGAAAGTGTCCGAAATTGTTGCTTACATCATACTTAATTAGAGATGCATAATTAACAGCAGGAGTAAATCTTGGTTCTTTTAGTGTCATCAAAAGCAGTATTCATTCTATGAAAATTGTGTAAAAAAATGATATATCTACATTTTTTTGAGATATTGATAAAACTTTTGATTTCGATTGTAAAATATTTAATCTTCAAATTTTCCAATTCTCTGGTATTATAATCCAAAGAAAAATTGGTGAAGTCTATCACTGATATTTTTCTCTCTGCATTTCTGACTTTGCCAAAAAAATGTAAGTAATATTTTTTTTTTGGAGAATTATTAATGCTCCAGCATATTTATTTCAATAATTTACCAAAATATGACAACTGAATGCCTCCTCCCATTCATTATATAAATAATAAATTGACAAATTTTGGTTTACGAATCAATTACTTAAATGGAAAACTACCAAATACATAAAAAGATTATTTTAAATCTAATCTTTATAATTGAGCATTTCACAACCATTTTATTATCATAATTTACGGTGAAATTTTTGTTAATTTACTCTGCTGCAAATTAGTAATTATGTAGATATCATATTTTGTCAAAAAGGAAGAAGTTATATTGAATAAATTGCAGGAAAATGGTTAACAAGGAACGATTCACATTGCTCTTAAACTCAGACTATACTTTAATGAAAACTCATGAGGTGGTAGTTAATTCCTTGGCTGCTCCTTGTGAGTTTCGTACAAATGTTTTAAAATTTGGCCAAATACACTTACTCTCTTCGGTAGATATCCCTTATTTAGCATCATTTATAATTTTGATGGGCAGCATTTGAACTTTTTGAAGTTTAACTTGTAACGATAATTGCATAATACCGACTCTAGAGTCTAGACGAACCCACTTGTCTGCCGGTCTGAAAGGGGATAAAACTTCTCTTAACTATTTCGTGATAGCCATTTAACTTAAATGTATGTACTATGTAATTTTAAAATACTTTGTTGATCAAAAGACGAATCAGCTGGAAACCGGACGTTGTTACATAGATTTAATTTTTTGGATGAGAGAATTATGAATTAATGAATCTCTCATAACTTACAAGTATATATTATAAATAATACTTAAATACGTTTAAATAATAAAACATCTGTTAACTAGTTTAATTGATATTATAAAAATTAAAGTATGTATTTGTGGAATTTATTATTTTTTTATTAAAAACTCTTAAAAGTTTAACTGTTTTCAAGTTCGTTTATTATAAATATTTCATATATGCTATTGAAACAGTCAATCTTATTTACTCATAAATATTTTCTTAGTTTTTTTTTTTTCCAATTTTGTATTTGACATTCTCAAGTGGCTGAAAAAAAAAGTCTTGTCATATAATCATTCAATGTAGTTTATATTAATTTGATTCATTAAATAATAATAATTAACTATAAAATATATTTATATGTTAAATTCTTTACCAACATAATAACATTAATAAAAATTTAATAATATTCGACCCAAGGGCATTTAATTTATTTTGAATATACAAACAAAAATATTACATTTCCTTTTAGCATAAGCATGACAATATCATTATTTAACTGATAAACACTCTTTTACCCAGTTTTAAAAATCTTAAAACTTCTTTTTCGGCTTTGTGGTTTTGAAAATATTGAAAATATTTATTAAAATTTCATATCAATGCAAAAGGTTTATTAGCTATTTTTTTTTACATAAGATATTCTTAAGATATTCTGTTTCTGTTAGCATATATTTTTGCTGTTATTTGTTGTCTACGGTTCGGTTCTTTAACCATAAAGAAATTGAAGAAGTTTTTTATGATTAAAAATTGTGGTTTTATATTTCGATTTATAAATGTAAAAATTTTACTAGAAAAAAATAATATTCTGCACTGATGTACGTATGTATATATTGAAATTATAAAAAAATGGTTTCTTCGATTTTAGTTACAGTTTCATGTTTCAGGTTGACCGGATTTTTACAAATTTGTTGTTTATTTGTTATAAATATTTTTATTTTGTTTATAAAATAGTTGGTTGTTGGCTGTTGTCATAAAACAGTGTAAAGAAAAATGTAAAGCATGGTAAAAGGGATTTTATTTACTTGTATTTCATATTTGTTTTTTGGAAATTTACAAAAGAAAAGGAAGTATTAAAAAACAACGAGTTTTTAAAGGTTCTTATAATTCTGTAGAAATTTGCCAAAACAATATTTACATAATTACAAATTGTTAGAAGAACAAATTTAAGAAAATTCCATCATAACTTGCCATAATAAATGAATTCTGAACTGTTTTGAGATTAGAAACCAATATTTTGTGGAGGGTATTCAGTTGTCATATTTTAGCATTGTTAATCACCGCAGAAATAAAAGTTAGGTTTTAGAATTTACTAATTTTTCTATGGGTTATACCAAATAAAAATTTGCTAAGTTGGTAAATTTGGATATTAAATGTTTAACAATCGCAATCAAAACTAATTTGGTCAAAAAATGTTTATACCATGTTTTGGCAAAGTTCCACAGAATTAAAAATTGTATTTCAAGTTCATAAAAGTTATTTTAGTATATCCAGTAGTGGGATATTAATTACATTCATTAGCTCAGTTTATAATTTTTGAAAGTCGAATAAGTCATTTTGTTTTGTTTTATTGCTTCAACATTAAAAACTATATTTTGATTATTTATATAATAGCTATAAAGTTTGTTAATTAATTTGTAGAGATTTTGAAATATCTTAATTAATTAATTACGTAATCAATTAAAAAGTTAAGACTAAAGATTTGCTTAATTTTGATAGTTAATTTTAATCAATTAATATTGACACCTTCTCGCAAGACTGTATTAAGCTAGATTTTTAAAATTTTAACAAGAAACGGAAAAAAATTAATGCGGTTGTTGATTAGTTGCATAAATACATTTATTTTTTGATACGATTATTACACTAGAGACAGCTAATGACCTATCTTTTTCGGTTAATTTAAGATAATAGATAAAATTATGTTCTAAATTTTTGACTAACATTTCATGTTGTGATCTTTCAAAATATTGTCGGTTAAAGCATTTTACAAATCGAGGTGATTTTTTAGTAGCGATATGGCATATAATAAAAATGCTCAAACGAATGCGAAGTTCGTAAGATTTTATACTCATCAGTTATTCGCTTGTGAAAAGCGAGAAAATACGAATAAAATTAATTTAATTTTTTTTAATTAATTTTGATTGTCATAATTTTGATATCGTATTTTCCCGTGAAAAGCGTCACAATTTACTATTAAAAAAAATGGAATTTGTGAAGCATCAAAATTGATATTAAATTGATTCTGAATGCTTAATGTCTTCCTGGGATTTAGATTAATTATTCGTATTTAGATTAATTATGAATTAATAAGTCTAATAATGTAATAATGAAGCTAATTATGAAAATAACCCTTACAGAATAATTGTGTGGTTAAACTTGCAAAATTCATTGATTGTAATTGCAAAAAAATGTTATTTCTCAATAGCCATAATTTCCCTATAATTTATCAAATTTATTGAGCCTTTAATATGGCTTCAATTTAATCTTGAATATAAAGTAAATTTTAAAATATTAGAATGTTAAAAAAATATAGTTCATAATCATTTGTAAAATTGTCCTACATAATAAATAACAAGCTTTTACATCTTGACTGTTCCCATTAATTACTTTGATCTGGTATTCTTTTTCACGAAGTCATTACGGTTGAGATTTTCACAAAAAAAAATAAATAAAATAAACTTATATTAATAGTAAATTGTGGTAAGTTTCTTTTTAAAAACCATAATAAATGTTTAAAAAAAAATGTAATTAAACCGCAGATTCGTTTTTATTAGAGAAAATAAAATAGCATCGAGTAATTACTTGTAAATAAAATTTTATTGTATTTTGGTTAGCAAGTTTCTACTAATATTTTATCTAAATTTTCTACTTACTTTAAAATTTACATTAAAAAAAATAAAAAATGTTTGTTTGAACAATAAATTAATCTGAAAAGTATTTATTTTAAATTTATCTGTCAGTATTTTAAATTCTATGTTTTTTTTAGAGATCAAGGCAAAAATATTTCGATATGTTTACTTGTTTCATACTGAATTTAAACAATCTTTTTTTTATGCTAAACGATTGAATTTATATCAGTTTTCAAAAGCATAATAAATAATCAAAAGATAGTGTCATTGTCTATTGTTATCTAATTGAATATTTTTGTATTATTATGATTTCTTATGAAATTAAAACCAAAAAAAATTTTTTTTTCAATCTATTATGTCAGGTTTAATATTTTTGAAATGAAATTGAAATTTCAGTATTATATGCCAGATAATGGAAACCATTGTATATTAATAATTTAGTTTAGTTGTTTGTGAATTCTGCAGGCTCAACATAAAAAATAAAATAAACGAAATTCTTACACAATATGTCGTCGAAATGACATACTGTACAAGCGAGGCGTTAACATTTTTAATATTAAATAAGGTCTGTTTTTTATTTTATTATTTAAAAAATTACTTTTTGTCTGCTGTAATCTGCTGAAATCTTTTGGGAAAAATAAATAATATTTTTTTTAACACATAATTGGAATTTATTAATTTTACCTTGTGAAATGACGTTATCAGAATATTTGCTAGATTTGAATTTCAGAAGTAATTGAAATTGAAATTTAGCACATAAATGATTTTGGGTTATTTTTTAAAATTTTATTACTAAATTTTTTCAATCATGTTTAAGGCTAATAATAGTTTTACTCTGCAGCAGTTTTAATGAAGAAGATACATCTTCAGAGCATCTGCTCTGGCACAGTTGCCACTGTTTGGTTGAGCGTAAACAAACAGTAATATAATTAAAATATCTGGAACGTTATTTCATATGAAATTTGATGGAAACAGAAAATAAGATGGACCTGCTGCGAGAAATAAGTCTAAGAAAGTCTGTATGAAGAAGGCGACTGAGTACGCTTGGCAGCTTTTTTTTTTCAATAATGAACCTTATCTGCTTCGATCAAGTTATTAGCGAAATAGGGTAACAGGTGAACTTCTTCTCACACTTTTTGATAGGACTTGTATTTCATTCTAACTATTAGTTTATTATAAAAGGTGGTTTTTGGAAAATATTGTAGCTTAAAGTTTGCCTCAAATCGGACCGATTTTTTCGCAGAGTTTACTTACATGGGATCTTATAAAAATGCTCAAACCAATTCGAATTTGTCGCGATGTTACATGGTTTTTTCCGAGAGTATTTGGTCTAAGTACGTGGAGATTATAATTGATATCTCTCATTCCAAACCTACCAATCAACCAAACTTTCTCAGCACTCTGTACAATGAAAATTAAGCTAACAAACTACAATAGTAATATTCTATTTCCAATTTTCATTATTTAAGCTTAAAAAAATAGCAATTTGAAATAAAAATATTATTTTTCAATTTTATTTGAATATAATTGGTTTGTTCTATTTTAAGGAATGGCAAAAATCCATGCCTAAATTGTAAATTATAGTCCTGCAATAAATTCTTACAAAAAAACAATAAACCTATAGAAATATACGAACAGTATTTTGGTATTTCGCCCATTACAGTTTTCCACCCTTAACTATGGTAATCATTTAACAAAAATTCCATATATCCTGGTAGGATAAAAGGATTAAAAAAAAATATTTATATTTCTGTAACACTTTATTTATTTTACAAAAAAAAAAAAAGAATATCTTGTTATATTTTATTATCTGAAATTAGCAAATTGTCTATTTAACTTTCTATAATTTCTTCCATAAAATATATTTTGGTAAAATAAATTTTAAATTCATTTTTGTTGTGATAAGGTATATTGGTTCACTAATATATTGCTTAAATTGTTAACATGGCTATAAATTAAATATAAATTTAACTTTATCATAAATTACAAAATTCCTAAATGACTATATATGCAGTTGATAAAAGGATAAATCATATATTTTTTTTTATTGTGTGTGTATATGTATATTAATATGATGTATATGGATATATAAATGAAAATTATAAATCTCATGAGATTATTGAGCTGCAATAAAGGATAATGAATAATGAATTACAAATGTAGTTTAATTTATGTTTTATGTGAAATATAACCATATTATACATAAATATATATGTTGTTATGTAGGACTATGTCCATTTTATACAAGATAAGTTAAATAGATAAAATATTGTTTGTGATTATACCATTCCAATACTGATTATAATTAAATAGGATTGACGTTTTTGGAAACCGATTATATGGTAAAACCAAAATCTATTAAATTATTTACTTAATATTATTATTTATTTATGACTTTAAAATATCTATAATTGCGGAAATTTAAATTTGGTAATTCATTAAAAAACAGCGAAATTTTTTTATTAATAATTTATTTTTCTAATTGGTAAAATTTGTGAAATTAATGAATTTACTAGTATGGCTTATTATTGATCTTAAGTTAATTTATCTAACTTGGCAACCATATATTTATCTACTTACAAATTTATCAAGTGACAATCAACTAGTTACTATATTACTACCTCTACCACCTAAATTCTTATAAATTCGTCGAATTTAACTTGATAAACGTTGAACTTGGTTTGAAAATTGTTAAAATTATTTAGTAATTAGTAAATAACTTTTTTAAAAATTGCTACAATTTTACTATAAATTAATAGAATAATTTCGATTTGTAAAAAATTTGGAAATTGACGTGAGAAGCACTTAAAATATGTCATTAAATTGTTTGCTGGCATAACTTTAACTCTGTATGTGATATTCCGTGCCTTGTCACTGAATCTTATTAAATTTTGTGTTTTAATTGATTAAAAATGTAATAAGACTAAAGCTACAACTGGAAAACAGTCATAATTTAAAAAAAATGTAATTCAAAACGACTTAAATTAAGGACAGCCTATGTACTGGTAAAAGTATAGTAGATAATTACTATACGTAATTACTTTAGCTTGTATGTAAAACATATACGTTTCAAAGTAATCTTTTAATTCTGTTGCTGGACCTTAATATAATATTTTGAGTTGTATTTGATAAATTAATTAAAATTTTTGGTTGAAATATTATTTTCATGTTCAATTAAAATAAAAATATTTGTTGGATTCATATTTTCCCAGATTGTATTTATGATTATTTACATTTAAATGGTTTTTTTGTTTTTTTTTTTTGCATAAATATCATATATGATTACAATTTTATTTAATTAATTATATTTTATGATTTTATGAATAAAAATAAACATTAATTTGCTTTTAAAATAACTTTATTTAATTTATACATATTTTGAGATAATTTATTAAATTGACATAATATCATAAATAAATTTACTACAAATATTTATAGTTTTTAATTATTTTAATGAATTTATTTTATATTTACAGAAAAATTAATTTTTCTCTGAATTGAAATGTTGTATACCAAAAAAAGAAACAAAAATATTTTAACAAATGCGTATCGCCGGGAAATATACCAACGAATTATCTAAAATTAGTGTAAGTACATACTATATTATACATTATTAAAAACTAAAAATGTTTCATAAAGTTGTTTTTTTTTTTGTTTGTTATTTTGAATAATTCAAATTTAAAAATATCCAGAATAGAATTTATTTATTTATGTGAATTAGCCAGATTTCCTTTTTGCTTGTTTGTATATAACATAAATTTCATGAAGAATTATAAATCAAAAAAAAAAAAGAGTTAGCTGAATATTTTATGTAATTATTTGGCAGACTTAGATGAATTATTTATTTATTTTATTTTGAGTACATAAAATATAACATAAACTATACCATATGTTCTTTAAAATTATTGAATTTTTTTTTTAGAAATAATATATTAAACATATTTGATTAGATTTGAACTAATAAATAAAAATTTAAAATTTAGATGAAAATATTAGATAAAATATTAGATTTAATGTCTATATATGATAACTAATTAGTATTATTTATGGTTGAAATATAATTTCGGAGTATGATGGATGTTTCTCTGATGCATTAAGTTCCACATATTTATTTTGCTATAACATAATAAATAGAGCTGGCCTGGATGAGAGTTTTTAGAGTCAAATTTTTCTTTACCATACTGAATTGTGATGTATACAAAGCAATTCGTGGGTTTATGATTACCAACCAGCATATATGTTACATTTCCTATCCAAATGAAATCACCTTGCTCCATGAAAGATTAGAAATTAAAGCAGCCATTCCGACTTAACCTGGAGAAATCTCAATAAATTATTCAGATTTCTCCAGGTTCTCTCGGAAAGAGGATTTCTCAAAGTAGTAAATAGTTACCATGATCTGAATATTTTTTTTCCTGCATATTCATTATTTGAATATCAAAACGAATACTATTTATATTTTTCTTTTTGTTATAAATATTCGTGGTTAACAATTTTGTATAAAAACGGCCAAAAACATAATTTATTTCGTTGTAATTTGGTTGGTATTATGACCAAAAAAAAATTGATCGATTAACATCTTACAAACAGTTTATTAAATATGCCTTTCAGACTGCAAAGAACATGTTATATTTTGACAACCTAATTAATAATCATTTCTATGAGCATTAATTGACACATTGGCCATCATCTAGTGTCTTAAATTTCATAAAATTTTAATTTAATAAAATTTCAAAAATTTTAAAAACTTAGAAATTTAAGAATTGTATAGATATTTTAAGGCTGTATTCTAGCATAATTTCAATTGTTTAAGATTCTTCTAACAATATTGATCTAATATTAATATTTAATCTATAATTAACTCTACAATAAATTTAATTATTTTAATTTTTAAATCTTAATTTAATTTCTTTATTTTTCAAAATTAAATTATACCAAAATTAGATTAATTTATGATCATTTCTATTGCATTCATGAATCATTATGTATCACTATCTCTATTACCCAAATATTATGTATCATTTTATAAATTACAGTTTTTTAAATCATATAAATTACATAAATATATATACATACATCTATAATTTGAGTGAAAGACTATATATTTATTTCGTTGTACTTTGGTTTGAATTAGTTTTCTGGCACGTGTTTATGTTAAATATCAATATTTAAACTATTTGCTATGTGATGATGATGAAATTTATTTAACATAGTTTTATTTTGTTAATTCAATGTAAACCACCGTAAACATTTTTGTATTTAACTTTTATGTACATATATATTATTTATATGTTGATGCACTGATAACAAAAATTGAGACATTAATGAAGAGGGTTATATAGATATTGATGTTGTAGACTTCTGAACTGTCTGATAGTTTATTTATTTAAAATAAATTTTAAATGAGCAACAAAAAAATAAACTATATTATACTTTCATTTATTATTTTCTTAAATATTTTTGGGTTAAAAAAAAAAAGTGTTTAGAATAGATAACAAAAATATGTGATTTTGATTTAAAGGAAAATGGAAAATTTAGAAATAATTGTATAGAAACATAAATAAAATATTATAGCTAAATTATTCTAATATAAAATATTTAAACATGAAAATAATGTTTTATTAATTTAAAATCAAGACGTTTCGGAAAATTTTTTTAATGTTGCTTATAGTTTTTCTAGTAAAAAGTATATTTCTTTCTTACAGATTTTTGTCTAACAAAAAAGGTGAAAAAGTTAGATAAAATGATTAATTTTAATGGGACTCGTAAAAATCATATAAGCATAAAAATACCCTAATTAAATTTTTTCACGTAAAATAATAAAAATATTCTTAATAACATCAGTGATTTTTTACTGACAAAATTATATTTATCGGCTGGGAATTTAATTTCAAATGGTCCCATTTAAAATGTTTTGAAACCGATTAAAAATTGGTCCAAAAAATGAAAATCTGTAAAAAGAACAGTTTGAGAAAGGAATTTTCTGTACCCTCTGTTCCGAAAATATTTGATATATTGATCATTTGGGTTGATCGAGAATGGCTAATTTGTGATCGATCAGAGATATTCTCGCAAAATGGTTTCTATTGATTATAACATTGTTTATTCTAATTAATATTTGAAAGATTGTTGTATTTAAATATATTTCAATCAGAATCCAGTTTTTAATTTTTACGTTAACATATTCTTAAGAATTTTCTATCAAATTGTCTTAGGTTTTCCATTAATGATGAAATTATATTTCAGAATTATGAGGCAACATATAAGCCTTATTAATTTGATAAGCAATTACTTTTACTCATGGTAATAATAATGACTACTGTATGTTAAAATAATCATTAAGCATAAAATAAAATCAAGTGGAAAGAATTTAATAAATAAAATGTAACTTTCAAAAAACTTATAGAAAATAAATCCAAAACTGTCAAACTTATGGCCTTAATGATTCCCTTATAATTTATAACATGTTTTTTTACAAAATTTCTTAAGTTCATTTTAAATTGCAATTAAAATTTTATTTACGTTTTTTTCCCCCCCATTTTTTAACTAATTACATTTTTTTTTCTATTAAAATGTTATTTGTGTATCTTTTTGCTATACATTTTCTTTTTTACATAAAAAAAAAAATTTCCGGTTTATTTATTTATTTAATACACTTTTTTATTGTTCACTAATTTTAAAGAAATTATATCTACACTTTTCTTTAGATTTTTATTTTCAGAATAACTTTGTTTTTAGAAAGTGTCCTAAATAAAATCTAGTATCTTTACAAAAAAAAAAAATAGTTTGTTGACACAATATTTATGCTAAATTAAAAAAAAATCTTTTACAGAATTTTTAAATACATATTAAGTATAAAGGTGTAGGACACAAGAAGGTAAAAATCTATTTTAAATAAATAATAATAATAAAAAAAGTGAAATATAAAATAAATATTTTAAATTATTTATACTTTTAAATACCAAAAAATGCTTATATCTTGGATTTTTTTTTGTAATTTCATGCACGATTTAAAAAAACAAAAACTGCACGAATCATGAATCTTTCCGCTTATATTTTCTAGACTAGATCTGATGGAAACTGAAAATTTTATATTTTTTCTTATTTTTGGCGGTAACGTTGCGTGTCTAAAATAATTTTATTTTTTAACAGTACACTTAAATAAATTTACCTTAATTTTTTTGTACTTGTAAAGTTTTAATGTTAAAAAACATTAAAAAAAATTAAAAAATTGGTTTTTTTTTTTACAAATAAATAAAGAAATTTTTCTTTTAAATAAATAACTTAATATGCTCAAAATAATTTAATATCCAAAAAGTCAATATTGTTTCCGGTTTAAAAAAATTATGCTTTTTTTTGTTTTGGGGAAATTTGTTAATATAATTTTAATTTATGTTTTTTGTTATTTTGGAGATATTTTAATAATAATTTTATTATTGTTTGTTATGAAAATTACTTTTTAATAATATTTAATTTTAGTTTTTTTTTATAGTAATGAGAAAATTCGAAAAAAAAACCTTAAACTTTTGTAGATACTTATATGTTTGCTAGTTTAGATAAAGAAACTTAATTTATGTTATGCTTAAAAAAGTTTTGAATGTCTGTAAAAATAATTTCACTTATGATGTACTTGAATACTTTCTATATACTAATTATTTTTCGAATATTAATTAATTTTTAAGGAGGGTTTGTTACAATGCTTTATTTAAAATTTTAAGTACTTAATTGAGTGGGAAACGTAATTGTTGCAATTGTCAATTTAATTTTGGTAGACTATATTAAATCAGTAATAAAAAAAATGAATTTCCAGAAAAATCAGTTTTAAGTCGATTTATTTGTAAATTCGTCAGGTACCAATAATGAATTATAATTTATTTACACAGAGTCCATATGTTCCAACTTTATAATCTCTACCAAACATGTGGCTAATTCTCTGGGCAATTTGCAGCCATAAACAATTAAATAGAAGTATTTATTGGCAACTGTGATAGAAACAGAATATAATAAATATATGTAGTGAAATTTACGAAAACGAAGCACATAGAAAATATAGAAAATTGTGGTATTTGTAGATAAAAGCTTAAATCCTTCAATTACTTCATTCTTTAGAATGTTTTCGCAAAGATTTTGTTGGGTAGATTTTTTTTAATACCAAAAAGTTAGTAAAAAGAAAAAATTATTAAATAAAAATCAGACGGAAAAAATTCTATCAACACAATTCTAAAAATTCGCTAAGAAAAATCGCACGAATTGATAAAATTCGCTAGAAAAATTACGCGAATATCTTGTTCATAAGCCGCGAATAAATCATGTCGCTACAGCTGCAAGAAAATAGGGTTGTTTTTGAGAATGCTTTAATTTTGCAAACATAATTAATTTAATATATTCCTTTAAATTATTTCACATTAAAACAAAATTTTTATGAATGACGAAGTAATTAAAATTTCGGAATAAAAAATTAATATCATAGTTTTATGCTCAAAGTGAATTGACAACAAAAAATATTATATAAAATTCAAGTCAACCGTCGAATTATTAGTATTAAAATTCAAAAATTTCTTGACTTGGTGAGCATAAATTTTGTCACAATTTTATGTATATAATTAATTAAAGGAAGTTTTTAATTAATAAAAATATATAAATATGAAGATTCTTTCACGTTTTTATTAAAATTAAACTAAAATTTCAAAGAAATTCTGTAAATAAAATCATATAAGATAATATTTAAAGTTAATACTTTGTGTTTCTGAAACCTCGGGCTACCATATTTTTTATTCGTTTCTTTTTTTTACTAAACTTACAATATCTTATTTAATATTCTACCTCTTTGTGATTTAACTTTGTCAGTGGAATCGTCTTTGTGATGTTAAAACTTTACTACACTTTAAAAAAAATGTGTAGTAAAAAAATAAAGTAGTTTTAGTTTTAAAGAAAAATAAAATATAATGTTCTTCTCTCTGCAGACTGACCATTTTTTTGGAAATAACTTTGATTGTATTTCAAACTAACAAACTATAAAATACTAAAATGATAAAGGATTAAAAACCTTTGTTTCTTTAAAAGATAATATGAATACATATATACATATATAGTTAATGGAATATATACACAATTTTAAATTCATTCAATTCTATTTACTCTTTTGAATATTCGATTACTATGTATTTTACTGATCGAAAATTTTCAATAATATCATAAAAATATATTTCTGACGGTTTGTTCCTTTCTCCATGTCATAATATTGTATCGACAGGATATATCCTTTTGTTCCATCAAAAATATTTAAGTTTAGAGTAAATTTCTGTAAAAAAAAATAATAATGATGTACAGTATATACGTTACATTGTTGTGATACTCATCCTTTTAGTAATTTTTAGTATCTTGTAACTAAAACGGCAACATATATATATTTTTAAATTTTCGTACGACATGTGGGATATATACATATAAATATATACTAGTAACATGAAAATTTACATTAAAAGAAAATTCATTTTGCAACATCAAATAGAAATATTAATTTAAAGCTTTTAAATTTTAATGGAAACTTCAAAAGAAAATTGTACAATATTTTATTGTAAAATAGAATTTTATTGAATTTAATTGAACAATAAGTTTTTCCTATTTTCCAACCAATGTTAACGTTATGTCTGATTGCAGGTAAATGTAGATAGAAAGATACATATATAGATTGAAAGAGTTAGTGAAGATTGCGAACCATAAACCACTGCGACACGGTGGGCCTTAACTAAATATTTCGAACAATTCTGTATTCTTTTTAGAAGAATTCAGGTAGTGATATCCTCAATCGTAGCAAATAATTGTCCTAGAAAAGTTTTACCGAATATTTGTCCGAGAAATCGATACCTGACCGGATTCTCTAATTTGAGAAGAAGAAAATTAGACCGCTTAGCACATACTCTGCAAATACAGAGACTTCACTTGTATTTCCAAAGCTTGTGGTGTATTTCCAAATTGTGAAGTTCACAGCAAAAGCTAAACGTAACCTATATTATTGCTGGCCAGGTAAAAATATGTTAGAGAAAAATTAGTTTTGAATTTTATTATATTTCCTAGGCTATTTTACTAACAATCTTTAAATTAATTTTATATCTTTAACTTTCTTTTGTAAGTTTTATGATATAGAAAAGAAAATATTAAACAAAATGTTGGACAGACATGACATTGTTTTCGACCCTCTTTTTGCTTTTTCAATAATCGGACAGTCGTCATGACATGATATTTAGATAGAAAAATTGTGAAAATTATTTGTTAATACTGTTGGGATATTAGGAAATGAAATGTCCAAAATATAGTTAAACTTTTCGACATTGCCAGTTTCTGATAAATAATCATAACTTTTCAATTTTCCGGCTCAATCAATATTTTATCCTATACTAAAATAGGTTTTTTACTTTGATTTAAAATATGGTAAAGTTTTATGTAATTTTTACAATAAATAAGTTTAATTTAAAAAAAACTTAATAAATAAAATTGAATTTGTGTTTTTTAGAGATAATTAATTGCAAGGTATAGTCAAATGTCCGAAAAAGTTACAAAAAATTTAAAAAATTATTAATCAATAATTCCGTGTACAAGGATAATATTTCGACACTTATTTTCTGACAAATTAATTGCCTCCAATAAATTGGATAGCTTCCAGTAAATTTTTCAAATGTACACTTTTTTTTCATAATGTACCATTTATGTCAAAAGTAGTAATTAACCTCGTAATAACCCATACGCCGGTAACTGATAAATATTAATTTATATTGTTGGCAAATTATTAACAGACAGGTTATTAAGATATATCTTAACTAAAATTATTATTTTCACCTTGATTTTATTTTTTGTATATATAATTTTAAATATCAATTTCATTCATCGAAAAATAATGAAAAGCACCTTGATAACAAAATTGTATATATACGTTCACATTTTCAAGTGTCTAGCTTGTAATACCAACGTAGAGTGTACGGTAACGACAAAAGAATTTCAGGTCTTTTATATTATTTTTAAGGATATTTGTTTAAAAAATGTACTTTGCACTTATAGTAGCACTTTACCGTCCGTCTGTCCGTCTGTCGGTCCGTGCATACAATTTTATAAAATTATGATTTACCATAGTAAACGTACACCTAAAATATTGTCAGACTATTCATTGTAATTGTTGAAAAAATTGCTATCAGATAAAGGTATAAATTACTTTAAAATCAACCGATAGGCGGCATACTTCACGTTTCACGAAAACTTGTTTTTTTAATAATGAAAATTAGTACATAATTTAATATAGTAAATATTCTCCAAAATTAATAACGAGTCCCACGTTTGAAAGGTATTACAGAATAGAATAAAATTATAATCTACATGACTTATTTTAGAGTCGTCGTTAAAAAGATAACAAAGATTAAAACTAAATCCTATATAGTATAATTCAAGATTCTGCGCCTAGAGGGCGCATATTATATTACAGTTGAAAATATAACTTCAAAGAGTATGTCAGACGACAAGTTTGAAAGGTAATGAAGCGTAGAATAAAACAAAAAATTGTGCAATTCTTGATTTTTCCATTGACATAAGAAGATTTTACTCGCAAGCAAATAACCCCATTCATATGAAACTACTACTGTGCAGCAGTAGTTTGGTACGATTTGGCTCGTATTTTGTTTATTCAAAAAGACCAAAGTAAAAATTTACGTATTCGAAAAAAGAAGTAGATTTATACCTTTATTTATAAACTTACTGAAGGATATACAGAAAAACAGCAAATAAATCTTAACTATAAATAATATAATAATATGCCACGATATACTATTTATGCTACCAAAAAAAAAACAACCAAAACCTGCCTTTTTTAGTAAGAGAATTATATTAACTAAAAAATGTTATGTGGATAATTAAACAAAGATAGTATGTATATGTTAAAAAAGGATTCGTATACACTTCAGCACCTTAACCATTCGTGAATATATCATAAATTTTTTTGGTTTTGTATTGTATTTAAAATTTATGGTAAAGATAATTTAAACAATTTTAACAATAGATATATGAATACATATAATTTTTTTTTTTTGTATTATATTTTCGGTAAATTTAAAGTAAATATCTTTTCATAATTTTATTTTATGTTATGGCAAACAAGTATGCCTATCTTCTGGTAAAATTCTACAAAACTTTACAAGAACAATGAAAAAATTTGCCAAAAACAAAAACTAAACACTGAATTAAATTTTGCAAGTTTTTTAATGTAAAAAATGTTGTGCCTGATTTTAATAGATAAGAATAGTGGTTTTATAAATAATTAAAATAGTGCATATTTAAGGCATGTTATAAAATATTTTGTGAAACAATTTAAAAAAAAAGAATAATAGCTTTAAGAACATAAGCGAATTGTGGAAAGAAATCTTTTTGTTATTTTCATGATTCTGCTGTGAATGAATGTTTTACTAGCAAATTCTATCTCAAAATATACGGATAAATTGGAACCTTGTCTATTTTAGGGGTAGAATTTATTTCTTAAATAATATTAGTTTTATAATTTTTTAAATAATATTAGTTACACTGAATGCTTTCGTTTCGCTCACTGTACACTCTCTGTACTGTACTGTCAAAATATAGTTCAAATATATGAAATTGTATTCCGATAATTAGTATGAAATTTTTCGATTTTGAAATGTGTTGAAGTGCGTTTCGCTTTAGAAATGCAGAGAAAAATTAACTTTAGAAGCAGATCTTAGCGCTAGTCTTGAAATCTTATTAAGTAAGACTATAGCTTTAATATGTAACCACTGCATAAATTTAAAAACTAATCAGAAAACCCAAAAGTAAATAGATGGCTTATGAGTATTGTCGAAATTTGCGAATTTTAAATTTAAGAATTACTGGAACATCCATAGGAAAGTAAAATAGCCTACCTTTCTGATACTGTTTTCTGGGTATTTGTTTCCTTCATTTAGGTACTCCAAGAACTGTCAAAAAAATTTATAAAATACACAGATGTCAGTTAAAATTTTAAAAATTTAGTTCTATACTGTTTTTGAAAAAATGTTCTGTCATATAATTTTCGTTGAAATATGATTTAATTAGTTAATGTTTCATAAAAATGTTCTGTCATATAATTTTCGTTGAAATATGATTTAATTAGTTAATGTTTCATAAAATGGCATTGATAATTTCGGGCAGTAGTAGAATTAGAGTTACTAGTTGTAATTGAACATTCTGTTTGTCGGATTTGTACGGAAAAATATATATAAAGGTTCGGATTTGTACGGAAAAATATATATAAAGCTTTCTAGGAAAAATTACAACATTCATTGTTACTATCCTTGTCGTAGGCTGCTTAAACAGAGATCGAAATGGATCATTTATTATAAATCCGTAGTAAATTTTTATTATTTTTCGTACAAAAAAAACCTAAAATTAATTGAGCCTTTTATTAAAATAATCAATTCTCATTCCTGTCATGCAAAAAAGTCAATATTTAGCAAATTATATTTCAAAACTCATCTAATTCTAAAATTTAATCTAAATTTATAAGCTATGTATATACATAATAAATAAACATAATCAAAAAAAAAATATACATTTTTTTTATATTTATTTACGTTTAACCATTGAACTGAGCATGGCAATAATTTATTTTAACACTGGCGAATTAATAAAAGATTACATTGAAAGATTAACTCAACAAATACGAATTTTATGGCCAGAAAAGTTCTGATAAATGAAATTTTTCAAAATAAAAAAAAAAAATTCCGCTGTGATAAATGATTTTTTAACTTTTCCTCATATTTTATGTTTTATTTTGTGTCTATTTTTTTTTTTTTTTTACTATTTTTTAATCTGATTTCATTTTTTTGTTGTTGTTTGTTCTGTGTTGTATATCCTTTCGCACAACAACAAAAAATAGGATTAAAATAAATAATTCAGATTTTATTTATTACTAAATAAATTATATTCATTTTTTTTGCATGTTAAGCATTAATTTTCCTATATAATATCAGTCGGTTATATTTTTGCAGTTTTTCAGGACTATTTATACTGTTATTATATTATTCCTGATATTATGTACACAGCTAAGAGGATTTTTATCTACCTTGGATTGGTTTTTTTTTTTTGTAATGCAATGACAGTTTTTCAAGCAATACCAAAAAAAAAATTTGAAATTCAGATGACACAGAGTTGACAGGACCAAAGTTACTACGACATAAATAAAATTGGAAAAAAGAAAAATATGAAATTTAAAAGGACTAAGATTTTTTAACAATAATGCATTTAAATTTTCGAAATGGAATTGAAAATGTCGAAATTTTTACGGTCTTTATTAATAATTAATTTAGTCACAGGTAATTTGTCACGAATATTGGGCGGGAACGGATAGTAAGAAAATGGCACTGAATAAACTTCAATTTAAATTCAAATATTTTAAAATTACAGGAAAATCCATACCTGAATTAAATGTTAAATTTATTTTGATAATTGTATTGCAATCAAGTTTTACAGAATCAAACCTAGTATTTCAAAAATAATAAAAGGTCCCTATTCCATATCTGAAATTTTCTAAGTTATTAGATCAGTATTGGTCGACAAACCTAAATTAAAATTAATATTTTATTGAAATTATTATGTGCTAAAAAAAATTTGCGCGAATTTATTTCAGACAAAATTTTTAGTTAGCTTGGTAGAAAGTTGTCAACCAATCAAAGAACTAATCAAAAAGTAGTAAAATATTAATAAATATTTTAGGATAAATATTTTCGAAATGGAATTATAAATATTTTATTACCGTCCAAATATATTTAAGAGAATTACTTTAGTGGAACTTTAGTATTTTGCGGCACAAAAATATCTTTAATTGCTGAAATAAGATTTGCAGGAAAAGTCTTTATTAATTTTAATTTACTGTCTAATTTCCAGCTTGAAACCTAAAAGTTTATTAAAATAAAATCAATGTTAATTGTTTTCAAAATTGTCATAAAAATTTCAAATTTGGTGACATTGAAAGTAACTTAAAAAATTAACATTAATTAAATACATAATTTTATCTAATTTTTTTTTTCAAAACTTTATCATTTTTATGTACAATTAACTCTCTGGACAGTGTTTACGTATTCCTTGTTGGTTTATAACAAATTTACTATAACAACAATAATAATTGATAATTTTTTTTTTTTTATAATTTCTCACTAAACACGTGCCTAAACGCCTTAGGTGTTTAAAAATATTAAAATAAACCCAAAGTCCAAAAAAATAAAAATAAAAACCAAAATCTTTATGGGGTTTTTTTTTGGTGATGATAAATGAAATTATTATCAATTTTAGTCTACAAAAAAAAAAGTAGCCCAAATCTTTACTGATGATTCACTAGAAAATATCTTATATGTAAAATTACGACAAATTTAAATTTTGTGATATTCATTCATTGCACAAAAATATAAATTAGAATTTAAATTTTCATAGTAAAATTTCATATTATTACTTTTGGAAATTAATGAATAAATAAAATCTTACTGACTCAGCATAATTTTTAGGTCATTCATATACATACGTTTTTTTTTATTGATTTATAATTTATTATGTGACGACTTTGTTTTACAGTGATTGCATATATGTACACTTAAATTTTAATTACTTAAATTTCATAATTTTTATTTTAATAGGCGTTAAATAAATTTAAAATATATTAAAATTGATTTTTAAAAATTTATAAGAAATTTATTTTTTTATTACATTTTTCAGCTTCATTAATCAAAATAATATTAATTCAAACTTGTATCTGTATGTTTTAATAGTAATTCAGGAATTAATTGAGTTGTTAATTTCAAAATATGCTGCTTTTTAATGCAAATTTTTCGAATGATTTGCGAAATTTCGATTTGTAATGCAAATTTTTTTTTTTAAGAATTTCCGGTTATTGACTGGCATTACTGATAATCAATTTAAAATTTTAATAAAAATGAGTAAGCTTTACATTTTTATGGAGATTTGGTTTTAGAAGATATTGACCTAAAAAGCTTTTTATGAAACCAAAAAAAAAACTGTCAAGTGTTACAAAACACATAAGAATTTAAAATCACATATAATTAAATACAAATATACGAGCAGAAAAAAAAGCATAAAATCTATTACCAAATATGTAATAACATTGTATCTTGATTGATCTATTAAGCTTATAAGCTTCTCAATTCAATCCCATTTTTTTTGTTAAATAAACTCTAATATTTGCTGAAGTATTAAGTATTAAAAGTCACATTCATTTTCAAATAACCATATAAGTGAAAGTGACAGTTTATAATATTTGTTGTTTATTTAAAATTCCATAAAAAAAAAACCAACATTTTTATGAGACGTTAAATTTACCTTCAACATATATTATTTATTTTGAAATATATTTTTGTTATAATATTACATAAAGTTTGGTAAGCGTTTTGAAAAAAAATTAAAATACATACTGTCATTTTTCTTATTTGCATATTTAAAACAGTTCCGGTGTTATTTTTAACTTATAGCATTTTATGATTAAAAAAACAAAAATATGCTTAAATTACAATTTCCAAGTCAAATTAATAACAAAATAAAAAATATGGAATTTTTTACATAACATTACGAAATTGGAATTTATATAAGACGTGACACAATTTTCACTAGGAAAGTGCTGAATAAATGAATATTCTTTTCCAAAAAAAAAAAAAAAGAAGAAACAAACAAAAAAATGAATATTTGGTTTTTTTTGTTTATTTTTCCCTCATCTCCGTCAAGGTGATAATTTTATTTAAATGAATTTTAAGTAGAAAACAAATTATTTACAATATTGGATTTGAAAACCGTGAAATTGTAAAAAATACTATATTATTTTTACGTTGAAATTTTTAAGTTAATTTTAAAATCTGATAATGTTGGATAACATTTTTTATTTTTGTGTTAATGTTAAGGAAAAAATTGAATTTATGCCAAAATTGGATTTTTTTTTGAAGTTTTTAGATCTAAATTATTAGTACAAAGCCTTGAAATGTTTATTTTTTTTTTAGATTAGTGCATTTTGGATGAAATTCCTCTCAGAGTAGTCAGTAGTGGCCTTTTTAATACATATATATTTCATAATTATGAAAGTCATAAAATTTTGATCTGTCCTTTCCTTATATGTAAAACAAAAATTTTTGATTTTGGTTAATTTTGCAGTTTACCGAAAAATATTGTACTATGGAGCTATTAATCTTAGTCACATCTATTAGAGAGGTTAGAGTAGGTTGAGAAAGGTGTAAAGCAACCGACGATACCAGAGATTTCGATGGATTCATTGCAGATCATTCTTTCGAAATATATTATCCTTCATAATAAAAACTCTACGTTCGGCGAAAACTCTATTCTTTAACATGAAGAGTTTTATCTTCTATAGAGGTACTTAGTTTTCTACAATCAGTATCCAAGTATTTGTAGCTGGTGTTGAAACCGACAGGTACTCAAAATCTCCCATATATCGATGGAGGCTTTAATGATCCTTCGTTTGCTTCACTATATCATTTTGTTGCGCTATATTTTATCCTATAAAAACAACAACTGTAATGTTTGTCGAAAATTGTATCTATGTGAAGAGTTTGATACTCCATGTCAATAAGTTTTCGAAAATATAATTACTCAAGCACCTTTACCTATTGCTTCAACTGGCAGTTGCCCCACAAGACTTATATCTCAATGGTTTCGCTTCATATTATCCTAGAAATGAAAAGTTCTAATATTCGTTATAATATTCCTTCGAAAATTTTAATGGTATGGTCGATCAAAGTCTTCATAGAATGCCAATAAGTCTTCTAAAACATAATTACCCAAGTATTTTTTTTTACCTTAGTACATGCCATGCTTTTGCAATTTTCTTTTTTATTATGCTTCTTGGTTTTCATCCCCACAGCGAAATAGGTCTATTTGATTGCACTCTAAGGTGTAATTTTTTTTATAACCTTCTGTGATTCGATTTTATACTTACAATTACAGTTTCTACTTAGACTTTTTTCACTCTACAGAATATTTTATTATAAAAATACATTCGCGGTAAGCATAATTCGCCCATTAATTATTTAGATAAAATTTAAAATTTAGATTACTTTCTTCGAAATTTCTATATGCTTTTGGGAAAAATCACTAAATTATAATACATCGCATAACCTAAAATTTTCTACACCGAATTTTCCTCTATGTGATTTATTATAAATAAAAGTCTATTGTTATTTTAACAAAAATAAAAATAATATGATTCCTGCGGGAATTTTGAAAAGTAAAAACAACCCTCTTTAAATATTCATATCGACAATGTGCAGACATAAATATTTTGTGACTTTTATGTCCCATGGGAGCCTAAAAATACATAATAATTTCTAATTATATTTCATCAATTATTATCGATAAAATAATTTATATTTTGAATTTTATTAAATGTATTTTACGCAATCTAAATAAAATATTATTTTATTATCAAATTGAATAATTATTGGTTATATATTAAATATTTATTAATTTGATTCGGTAATTAATTTTCATAATTCAAAAAAAAAATAAAAAAATAATCATAAAGTTATAGTTTTTTATGTTTCAATTTTTATTTTTTAATTGTTTGTGATGTAAATTCCTTATCGATTTCATTGACAGATGAATTTTTCTTCATCCAGGGTGGGTTTGAATATAATTTTCAATTGCCTAGTTCAGAAAATATAAATCAAAGTTAATATTTTATAAAAATTGTAGAAAAAGACTATAAGTAATTTATGTTTAATTAAAATTAAAATCTATAAATTTGACTTACAGAATTCATTTACATATGTGATTCTGTGAATAAATAAGAAAAAGTATTTCGTGACCTCGTCAATTAATTCGCTAATTCTTTGTAAATTTTACTATGATAATCTTATTCTAACGAAGTTATGTGGTTATGTGCCCATCAGGAATATGATTATACCACATATTTGTGTAATGAATATAAAATTCATTGCGTTTTCTGAAACAATTTATCTATAAGTTTATGTTGAATTTGACAAATTAGACCAATTCAAGGCGTACATAGATGTCCACAGTAAGCTAATTAATTGCCTACGTAGTATGTAATAAGAATTTATTGTGTATAGTTATTCGGCTGCCGTTTGTAAACAAATTTTAACCTTTGTAGTTATTAGGCACCGTAAAAGGACAAATGTTTAAATTAGATCTTCGTGTTAGATTCTTTTTATGTCAACATAGAATTAAATAAAATAACAGCGAAGTCAAGTTATTTTTTTGACTGTAAAGAGTTAATTTTTGTGAAAACTTCTCTAGAAATATAATATTTACATTATACTTCATAATCTCGTCTTGACAAATTTGAACATATTATAAACAGTATTGAAATCATTAAATTCTATTTCGACTTATATTTCAAAATAATATGCATCCTAACCAATTTATTTAGAAAGATATAAAAATTAGTTAATTTTATTACACCCTGTACATTTTATATTTACTTTCATATTTGCAATTATTCTTGATTTATGACACTTAACTTACAACACTAAAAATAATTTTAAAAAAAAATCGTTTGTGTCCAGTTGTAAAAATTAATTGTTTATTTTTTAATAAAACTTTTTATTTTTTATTTATTGTTTACATAATATTTTCAGATTTAAATTACATATTATTAAGTTACAAATATATTTTATTTTAAAATTTAATTATAAGAATCGCATATGTTCACAAAACCACGAAGCATTTTTTAAATTTTTATATAAAAAATGTTTTGAAAATCGAGAAATCTAAAAACACTTAAAAGTAACAAATTTTATTACAAGACAAGCTATCAAATTTCTTCGTGTTAACTAACTGGAAATCAAAATAGTATTAATTGTTACTGTTGTGTCATAAAAATAATATAATCATAGATAAATATTTTACTTTCACTCATATCTCATATGTAAATTGGGTTTGGATTTTAATTGTAATTACGAAATATATATTATTTAATTTTAAATAAATTAAAATCTAATTTTAATCAATAGCTGAACGCCATAAATATAAAAATTTCCAATCTTAAATTAAAAAAATTAATCATCAGGTAATTTTACGTAAAATATAACAAAGCTCTTGGTATTTCTATTAAAATTTTGAGATTACTAATTATACTAAAATTTAATAAATTATTTTACAGTATGTTAAAAAACATATTAAAATATTATTATTACCTAGAAAATACACCCATTTTTTTTTTTCAAAAACAATTTAAAATATTAAAAAAGCAAAATTATGTTGTTTTATTATAAATCATAATTTAATTGAAACTATATAATTATTAGTGACATGCTGATAAATAGAAATGTTGTATCAACAAAAGTTGCTTGTATCTTTTATAGATTTAATTTGTATCTAAAGAAAATCTGATGTTAATAAATATAATTTAAATTAATAAAAAATGGAATGAATTGTGTTCCATTTAAAAATTAACTTTCAATTTTCCGTATTTCTTTTGTAATGCAATTGCATTCAAAAAAAAAGTATTGCCAGATATAAGCTGTATTATATTAATAATTTATTGAAAAATTATAAATTATATTTTTACCTCTATCAATCCAATTGATTAAAAAGGCTCTTTCTCCCTTATTTTCAGTAAAATAAACAAATTTAGACAAAATTTTGTCATAAATTTTTGTCAAGATTTCTATTTAGTCAAAACCTCAATTTTTTGTAATCTTTTCTAATTAATTAAAACGATTCTGTTGTCTGTAAATATTTTATTAATCTTTTTCAATAAAATACCACAATTTAGTCAAAATTTAGTAAAGATTTTATCAAAATGTTTTTGTCAAAATTTATATTTAGTGGAAATTAAAAATTTTTTTTGCAATCTTTTTTAATTGATTAAAATGGTTATGTTCTCTCTGAAATTATTTTCAATAAAATAAACCAATTTTGTCAAAACTATTTGTCAAGTTTTCTATTTAGTCAAAATTTTACCTGAATTATCTAATTAATAAAAATTGTAAAAAAAATTTATAAAAATCATAATTTACTAATATGACAAAATTTATTTACAATCTGGCAACATTTTACTTGCTGTGAAAGAATGGTCAACAACGAAATACAACATACAACAGAGAACAAACAAAATTTTAACAACAAAAATTCAAATGTTTTATTTTCATTTATTCCACCAATACTCAGTTTCAGTTCAGTATTACTATACTTCTATACTGTATACTGCATTGTTATTTCAATTTTTCTACCGACAAACTCAATTCTTCCTTCTTCCACAAAAAAAAAACACAACAAATTCACATTCAACACATTTTTATATTTTAGTTCCATTCTGACTCTTGTCTTGTTCAGACGTGTTTCGCGCTCATTTATTATAATCAAGTTATAAAGTGTCTGTTATACCTGGTTTTTTTTTCATAAATTTCTTTTTTTTTCGGTATACAAAACAATACAAAAAAAAAAAAAAAAGTAAACCGGTTTTTCTTTTAACATTTTTGCCGGGAGATCTAAAAATATTGGATTACCAGTGCTTTTTTTTCTTCTATCTTTTCTGTTTTTCAAAAAGAATTATTTACAAAAAAAAAATCTTGTAAGAAATTTTCCTTGTCAGTAAAACAGTAGAAACAAATAAAAATAAAAGAAAATTATGGAAAAATTAATATAAAAAAAAAAAACAGTGATAAAATTCAAAATAATGAAATTATTTTATAAAATTTAACTAAAAGTTTCCTTTTTTTTTTTAGTGATTTAAAAACAAATTTTCCTTCTATTTAATCGATATATTTTATGCTCAAGAAACATAAAAAAATAAATAAAATAAAATGTCTATTAAAACATTAAAATTAAAACACCTGTTGATATTACCATTTGGTATAATAATTTTTTTAATTTTACAAATATTACCAATATGTTTAGCTGGTCGACCACCACCATCACCAGTTAATATTAATAAATGTTGTCGTGTTGGTGAATATTTAGATCGTACAAAAAATTGTATTGCTGGTAGTTCATTACAATGGGTACCATTAATATATTTAATAGCACGTAAAAATTATTTTGAACCACGTGGTGAATCACCAAGATTTTTTCGTATACAAGAAAATCAATTTCCAAAAACATGTAATAATAATTATCAATTATTTACTGGACCAAATAATGTTATAATATTTTCAAATGGTTCATTATTTTTATATGAAAAATCAATATTTATTAATCCAAATGATTATTGTGCTGATAAAGAATCAGCATTAGTATGTTTACCAAATAATAATATTAATAATAATAATAATAATAATAATGATAATAATGATAATTATACAAATCATAATACAAATACATTAATTGAATCTGAAAATTTAACAAAATTAAAAAAATGTTGTGGACCAAAATTTTTATATAATATTAATGATAAAAATTGTATTATTTATCCAACAAATAATATTAAAACATCAAATAATATTAATATTATTAATAATTCAATAAATTATGATATTACATATGGTTTTCCAGATTGTACAGATTATGCTATTGTTGGTATATTTAAAAATGAATATTTAGATAATGAAAGTGGTAATTTAACATTAGAATCTGGTAAAATATTACAAACAAATGATTATTGTTTAGAACATACAATAACAAGTGATTTATTATTATTAAATAAATATAATTTATTAAATAATATAAATTTAACAAATGTTAATATATTTTCATGTTCAATATATTTTCCAAAACCAATTAATCAAATACCAATAATATTACCAAATAAAGATTATCAAAATATTATATTATCAATTGGTTTATTTATATCGGTAATATTTTTAAGTGCAACATTAGCAACAGGATTATTAATGCCATCTAATCATCATGTATTACATTGGAAATGTCAAGTATATTATGTATCATGTTTATTAGTTGGTGATTTACTATTAGCAATTACACAAATATCACAAAATTCAATAAAAGGCGCGCCATGTATTATGATAGGTAAGTTATATATTTTTTTGTTTAATCAAAAATAATATTAGTTTTATGTGGAGGCTGTAAAAAAAATGTATATATTTTTAAGACAGATATTAATAGCTATATATTCGGGGAAAAAAAACCCTGAGGTTCAAAAAACCTACGTAGAATTTTATTGAACTTTATCGTTTAACCGAAAAACGTAGAATCAAAAAAAATATATAAATTCTTATAAAATTTTTTGGAAAATGATAAAAATTTAATGATATTTTTTGTTGTTCTCTTTTTGTATCCAAAACCCAAAAAAATGTGGATTGATGTCATTTCCATTTTTATATAATACTTACTATAGATAAATGTTGATATTTTAGGACTTTATTGATTTAGGCTATTTAAATAGTCTCTGTTGGACCAAAGATAAAACATTTATTTTTTTCTTATCGATTCTCAAACCTTAAAGCAATATAAATTTTAAAGTTTATTGAGTATAGACTTTTTTATTTCAAACTATTTCAACTATTTTATTAGAAATAGAAAACGATTGACATTCATTTTTATTGATTTGGGTTAAAAAAAAAAATTGGAATATTAAAAAAAATTTAGTAGACTTTTTATTTCAACAATAAAAATGTCCTAATTTTATGACATCGTAGAATTGACTAACACCATTTATTTAGTTAATAATTGTCAATTGGACTTTCAAAAGTAGTGAAAAAAACTAATAAAGGTATAATTTAAATCGGGAAAATTTTTCCGCGGTTGAGGCTATTTGCTACCAAAAATTGGCTCACTAATAAAGCCATTAATTTGTTGCAATTAAAGTTACTTCGCTATTAAAAAAATTTTATGATTTGGAAATCATATAAAAAATTAGTAGATTCAAATTGCAATAGAATGTTTAGAAATCCTTAATAGACTGGATTTGGGTTGTTGCGGCGTTGAAGAATGAAGAAGAATATATTTTGTAAATTAGTGACAACACTTTCAATTTAAGCAGAAAAAACTAATAAAATTTACCCAAAATTTGACTGCAGGTTCAGAAATAAGTTTTAGTTTTCCATTTAACAAATAATATAAAGTTTTCATAAATTTTCTGGTCGAAACATTTAAAAATATCATTTGAACTAACTCTTACTCCAATTTCTATACACAATATTTCACCACTCGATTAAATTAAATTTTAAAAATTGAACATTTTGTTTTTATTGGAAACGACTGAAAATTGCTTATGTCCAATGCTCCTTACGGACTACTTTCAATTTCGAATTTCTTTCTAAAAATAGAATATTTTTTTATGTAACAACTGTTTCTCTTTATAATTTTTATTTAGTTTCAATTTCAATCTTTGACCTTTTTTCCGTTTTTGTTGATTAAATTAGAATAAAGAATATTTAATTACCATAAAGTTAATGAATTCAATTTCCTTTGACCTTATTTTCAATTTACTTTTTCAGTTCACCTTTTCTTTATAAATCATTCAATTAAATTATATTTATTTCCTCGTCGCATAACAACTGAATTTAATTATACGTAGATGGTAGATCTTTTATTAAATTTTCATGGTCTTATAAAATCTAATTATACTTTTTACCTTTTTAGGCATTTGAAGGGTTTTTTAAGTGGAACGAATTATTAGTGAGCTTAAAAATAAAAGGACATAAATCAAGTTAATTTAATTTGAAGAAAATTATAAAGGATTGTAATTAAATTTTAAAAAACGTTTTCATTTTCTGGGCAAATTAATGAGAAATTAGAAGTTATCTTATAAGGGATTTTATGCTAATTATTATACCTATAACAATTTCACTAGAAATTCAACGTTTCTCAACTTAAGTTCAATGGTTTTTCCATTAAATTCGTCATCAATTAATTTACATTGGACAATGACGTATTTAACTTGAAAAATTCTGAATTTTCACATAAGCCACATTCTTTATGACTACACAAGTCTTATGAGGAGCTAGGATCTTGGAATTTGAGTTTTCTGAATTAGGAGCTATGAATTTCAGGATTTAATGGACATGAAAAATTTGAAATATATTACTAATGGGTAGTCTTCGACTCATTAGGAACGCAGGATAAATGATAAATTTGTTTAAAGAACATTACCATTAGAGAAAATAGGAATGTTCTTACAGGCGGCGTAGTATTTCGTATGTTTCTTGCAAAAACACATTTTTTGGCGTGTCTATTTTTTTGCTATGAGGTCTTCCTCCAACTGACTTTATAGCTACCATGTTAATAAATTGAATGATAAAAATTTCACCAAAACCAGACACATTTTTAATCATTTTAATAAAGTTAATTTCATAGTCAAATTTTTTTTGAAACATATAACCTTCCATCAATTTTTTTTTTTCAAATATTTTACTCATATCATGTCGAATCATATTCCGAAGTTTAAATTACAAGAAAAAACATAAGAATCTAACTGAATGAAATGTTTTATGTCTATGATGATATCTGATAATAATTGCTCCAGTAAATCTACATTTTTTTTAAAAATATATTTTCATGTATCTCCGCTGTGCAAAATAAAAAAAAAAGGTTATTTTACTTTGCACAAGGAATACTAAATTCAACAGAATTGAGTAGGAATGCAATTATAACCGCATTTTTTTTTTGTTTCAACTTTAATTGTATGTATATAGGTTTTATTTTTATATTTATAATATATTCGACGTAAGTTCAAGAGAATTTATATTTAATTGCATTCCAATTTATGTACGACAACGCACCACTCCCACCTTTAAAACAAAAATTGTTGTTTACACCGTTTCGTATTCAATCAAAATTATTATATGTTATATATCTATAGATAACAGAAAAAAAAGTAAGTAAGTAAATAACGCAAAAAATAAAAATTTATTGAAAACATCGAAAACAAACTGTGCGCGGATCTGGAATTCCATCTATAAAAATGTTTTATAGATTTCCAGAGTAGTCGACCTTCTGTTACACAAAAAAAAAAAAAATATAAACCGAACGAACGAAAATTATGATCAATAATACATCTTACTTTATAATTTTTCCAACATTCTTCTCAGTATCTTATAATTTGTTGTTTTTTTTTTTTATTATTTTAATTCTATAAGATCGCAAAGAAATATGTTGAATTACTAGTTTTTTTTTTGTTCGTGTTATTTTTATGAAATTAGCTTAAGCTACTATCCCCCCGTTTTCTTCTACTTTTTTCTGTTTGTCTTTTTTTTGCCTGAGAATTTGTTAAAAAAAAATGTGGTTTTTTTTTTTATAGTTGTTTGTAGATCGAATTATATTGTTTTTATAGTTTTGGTCAAGGACGTTTCAGTTTTAAGTGCTTAAAATGTATTATCGAAAGATACATATTTAAAAAAAAAAATTGTTGTTTTTTTTTTGTTTTTGGTGTGTGATATAATTCAATCTTAAATTGGCCAGGCATATATATTTTTTTTAGTTGTTTGGTAAAATACCTTTAGTAGTAAGCAATTTTGAAAAAAAAAAATTTAATTAAAAGTATGATTATTAGTAATTATTTTAATTGGATATCAAGAGAGCATTTTTTTTTGATTGATTCAAAAATGTAACAAGTAAAATATTTACTTTTTTTTTTATATTATGAATATTTTATTATCGGTTTAAGTATGGTTTAACACGTAAATTGAGAATATTCCATCAAATTATGTTGGTATTTTAAAATGTTTATCAGTCAGTCGTTTTGAAATATTATCTTAATTTATACTCTGCTCCAAAATTATGGTATCGTTTTTGATATACAAATTAGTGTGGAAATGTATACCCATATTTAGGTGCAGTGGTATTATAAGTTATTATTAATATTTCAGTGTTTCATCAGAATTTTTATAGAAAGGTACAGAATCTACATTTTTTCATATATAGCGCATAATACCTGTAGTGGCTTAATGATAGTCTATTAAGCTGTAATACTGTACTGTAATCTGTAGTTTATTCAGAAATTCCAGTACAAAGTATTGATAGTGGTCTAAATTTTCACAGTTTTATATGACTATTACTAATAAAATTACCATAAAATATAATTTGAAGACAGTGAAAAATACCAAGGGTCTAGGCCATTTTGCTAACAACAAATGTCTCACAAATAAAGTTATTAACTTGTTGCAAAGTTTCTTCACTATAAATGAATTTATGCTTCGGAATCCAATTAATATTCATTTAAACTTCAAACTACAGCAGAATGATAAGAAAATCTTTAAGGAAGGCTTATGATTCTCACTTGCTGCAGTGCAAAGGTTCATAATATTCGTTCAATTGGCTTGGAAATCGTCCGACAGTTAAGACAAATTCAAATAAATATCCCAAATTCGACAGACAAACTAGCAATTTAAACCATTAAAGTTTTCGAATAAAATTTTTAAGTAACTTGGCAGCGAATGTTTAAAATTGTTTTTGTATTTTTATACAAAAGGTACATAAAAATCAGATCATAAATATTTTTTCTCAATAAATCTTATAATCTTTTTTTTATAGCTGACTAAACTTTGTATGTTCAAATTCCCTAAAAATACAAACAGAAAAAAACTAAAACATAAAAATGGACTATTTTAGTCAAGGATGATCTGAAATTTTCGGTTTTTGCAATAAAAACAAAATCTATATAATTTTATAAGCATAACATTCTAGTTTTATAGCAAAATATTTTACTTAATATGTCATTTATATTTTTTATGGAATGCTGTATATAAAAATAATAAATAATCGAGGAAATTTATTTCCAGGAAAAATGTTTACAATTTACATTATTTTAGGGGTGAAATATACTGAAATTTAATTTTCAATGTCAATAAAAATGATCCCTTATTGTGAAAGAAATACCAATATATACCAAAAAAAAAAATAATATTACATTCATGTTTCAACATTTTTATACTTTAAGCATCTGTCTTCCGGTAGATTTTAATAATGAATGGTTTTTATTTTTCATTATGGAAAATTTTCATTCTCTTTTATATTATTTTTTTTTTTTATAGAACCATTAAACATCTGCAAGGATATACCAAAAAAAAAAAATAATATGAAAAACATTCATACCCGAATAATCTGAAGCCAATGTGTGAATATATACAGATATATACAATGAGCCCCTCTCAAGTTGCAATTTTAAAATTTTAAATACGTTAGTGTTTAGTTATTACAGAAATTATTCGAAATTTTTATATAAATATTTAGCATATTATCATAATTTTTAGAGAATACAAATTTTTTGTAATTTTGGAGGCGATTATCTGTCATTTCTATTGACACTTCTTTAACTTAAAAACTTTAGTTCGGTTCTTTATGGAATCATTACTTTTTTAGAGTAAAAAATGTGAAAAGATGGTTCTAGAATTTACAACCACAGTAAAATGGCAATCACTGTTTTATTACAAAGATATATTTTACCCGTACTGTAAATATAAACTTGGCCTAAAAATCAGACTGTTACTTTTAACTGTTTTGACATTTTTTAGTTTAAAAAAAATTGGGTTTTTCGTGGTTCTACTGTCTTACTGGAACTTGTCCTCCTCACCTCCACTTTGTAGGGTCGTAAGAGTAGTGTTTTAGATATTTAATCTTTAGATATCATTGCATCCAATATTTGGATATCAATACATTATTTGTTTTAAACAGCTACAACGACATGAAGATTGTGGTTGACAATCAGTCGTAAGAGGATAAATGTTGCGCATTTTATTTATCTAAAGACAGATACTTCTTTAAATCATACATAGAACCAGATATTTTTCCGCAAGAATATATCATTACGATTTAGGAAATATTAATTTATAAACGGAAAGACAAATAACTATATTTCTAATCAGCTCACTTGATTGTCTGCAAACCCTAATTTTTAATATCTCTTTTCAAATTTTCATTATTACTTATAATTTTGAAGTTGAAAGTATTTTTCTCGTTATAATTTCAATTTATGAATGATATTCCTAATTAGATGTCCAAGTTGGATAAATACTTTTAATCTACATAATTATTTATTCATTAACAGCATTTAATACCCTCAGACATTCTCTTTTTCTGACTATCAAGTCTTTTTGTTTATATTTTATGGTAAAAGCACGTATTTTTTTTATATTTATAATGGTCAAAGTTTACAATATAAAATTTGCATGTCAATTGTAAAATAACAAAATTCAATTTTTAAATTGTGTAAATGATACTTAATAAATTTTTTGCACATTACACAGTATCTAATTAATGAGCCTATTGAACTTTAAATTTACATTAAATTAATTAAATATTTTGTTAAAAGAAATTTATGACAAGTTTGTCAAATGATTTTTAAATTTTTTTATGTGTCTTTTTTTTTTGCTGGTTTATGAAATGAATTTTAATTAGAAAAATTATGAGAAAAGAAATGTCAATGAGAAAATTACAGACAATTATTTTGTATTACCCCTTTTTCAAAAATAAAAATATGATATAGCTTTGGTATTCGTGTAGGTAATTGGAATTTTGACTATAAATTTTGGTATATAATTAAAAAAAATGAAAGTTTAGTTAATTTACAATTTTTAAATAGGAAAAAATAATACTTTGAAAGTAAAATATATAATTTTTAACACCGATCTGTCAATGTCATTATGATTTTTTTTAAAATTTTTAATGAAACGTTTAAAATATTAAACTGACTATTGTTAAATATACTTGTAACGTTAAAAAATATATTTTTATTAGTAAAAGTACTGTATTATTGGTTAATTAGAAAGTGAAAAATTAGAGAGTTGAATGTCTCTCAAGTTTTACGAAGTGTTAATAACATTAAAAAAAGGGTTAATTAGTTTCAATTGTCTGGCAATCTTGTCGCATCTTGAAGTACGGTGAGTCCTTGGTTTTTTGAATAGACACAATATTATATGAGAATATTTTACTCAATTTTACCAGTCAGAAATATTATGGAGCTCAGTTTCCTAGTCAAAGAAAATCGACCTTTAATTTTGCTACGTTTACTTATTTTTGGAATATCCTGTCAGTCAGCTTCTAAATGCAATCATTTTGAGTCTTAAGGTGGAAACAGAAATATTGTTCTCCCTGATGTCGAGTTCGTCTCTAATCATCTTGTCATTGTCGTTGTCTTGCCTAGAACATACACAATATATCACTGCCGGAAACAAATTCTACAATTTCTGAATGTTTTTATTTTATATGTATTTTAGTTTTAAAGCATACCAATTTTTCTTCGCTTTTTTAAAAAAATTTCAAATTGTCAAAATACAGCGACGAACGAAAATGTCCAATATCTTGAATATCTTGACGAGAGTTACATTTAATTGGTATTTGCATAAAATCCAATACGTAAGATGATTTTTTACGATCGGCAGACGATAGCGACAACGAGATATTCTGTTCTTTACGCAACATATTCTGTTTGGTTCATTTTTTCGGGAAATAATTTCTTAGACGTACTTTTTTTTGAGACGTAATTTTTTTACTACTTAATTTTTACATTGCACGTTTTGTGATTTTGTCTTCTAACACTGGACAGAAAGGTTAATATCTGAATTACTCATAGAGGTTGGCGCCTTTTCTTATTAATTCATCCACAACACCATTTTTGGTTAATTCCTTAATCGAATAATAGATAAAAAATAATTTTTTTTATAATTAATTCAAATCGAAAAACTATAATCGTTCAAAGAAGAAATAATGTTGGCAACCTAGAAGACAATATAAATAAGTTTACCAACCTTGAGAAATAACTTAAATGGAAGTCAAAAAATGAACGTGTTTTAAATACAAAACAATATAAACATTTAAGTATCATAATTACATTAATTTAAAAATTTATTCTTTTTAAGTAACAACTAACAACATTTTTTTTTAATAGCTTCCATTTAAATTAACTTCTAAATAACCAAAAACAAAAACGTACTTATATTTTTTTTTGATTACCTCTACAATTCTCTATTAAATTTCAGTTCTCAACACATTTCTAATACATTAGTAGTTAATCAAAAAATCAAAATCATTAAAAAAAAATTATGTTTGTTTCTTTAAATTTTTTTTTTATTATGTTTTTGATTTTAATGAATTTTCATAAAAAAAAAAAAACTTCTCCTACTTTAAGTAGGTGTTCGATTATAAATAATAAACAGTCAGAAAAGTAAATTAGGCGGTAAATAAAAATAATGGTAACAAAAATAACATAAAAAAAAATAACAAACCCACCTTAAAAGCAATTCATTTTCGATTCAGAAATTGTAATTTAATATATTTTATAAAAAAATTTAAAGAAACGAATTAAAGAATCATAAAAAAAAATCAAAAATATTCTAGATATTTTATTATGTGAATTTCTTGTTTCCATATTTTGAAAAATTGATTAAAATTCTTTTATATTAAAAATCTAATAAATATTATTTTTTTTTTTTTATGTTATTATGATTTTGATTTTAACTTTTAAACTTCAGATTTTAACAAAACATTAAAAAAAAAATATAGAAAAGAAATCCGCTTTCGTTTAAAAATTATTTCCTTTCAAAGAAAAAAACTATTTTTTTAAACCCATTCGGGACGAATAATACACCACATCAGAGAGTTTTTGAAATAAGAATTTTGTCGAACCTTATTTTATAATCTAATTTAATCTAGCGTAAAATATATGAAGGGGTACCTCAAGATGTTGATGACAATTATTAGTTTGCATTTTCCAGCTCTATCAAATTTTATGCTGAAAATTGATAAGGTTTGTTTTCGAAACGGACGCCTAAATAAATTAAAAAATTAGGTAGAAATAATCGCTTTAGTAAAGTCTTGTGATTTAAATTTTTGTATTCAATTCTAATTGTGTTTATTATTTGAGTGACTAGATGCTATTTTTTGTGTACAATACAGATGGTGTGTCATAGAACAAATTTGTTTAACGTATGCGAAACACATTGTGTGACATAAAGAAAAATTTCCAAAGAATCTGACGATACATACACACCGTGTGTGTTGTTATGATTTGGACCAATAATATCTAAAATGTACATTTCCAAAATATTTGTCTTACTTATTTTAGGAAAAACCAAAGAGTTTTAGGCTCCTGGGGACACTTTTGCCAAAAAATGTTCGTGTCAAATGTGTTAATAAAAATAATATAAATAAACTTTTTAATAATAAATTATAACAAAATTATTTTTTTTTATATTTTCATTGCGAATCTTAAATGACATCATTTTTTTTTTGTACAATAATCAAAAATACTTTGTAAGAAATCTTTTATCGAAATATTTTATGATCTTGGTTTGGTTTTATTTTTTTTTTCTTTAGATACTTTTAAAAAAAAAAAAATATGTGGCGAAAAGCGGCAAAATATAAATTATATATACAAAATGTATCCTGAATATTCTAGAACAGATGGCGACAATAATTACAAATATTATTAAAGCAATAAAAAAAATTTTTTTTTTATGTTTAAAATGTTTCTTTGTAATAAAAAATTGAATATCGGATAAATTGTACTTAGTAGTCAAAAATGCTATGTTTTCAACACGTAATTTGATTGTAAAAATGTGTTGTACATGAATAATTCTAAATTAAATATACACCCAACAGTTCTATTTTTCACACATATATTTTTATAGGTAAATAAAATAAATTTAAATTTCATAAATTTTTATCTTATTTTTATTTTTGACAAAGAAGTAGGAAATTTCAATGTCATTTTTCTTTGTTTATTAAAGTGTTATTACGTTATAAAAGTTCAAAGTTATAGCAGATTATTTTACGTTTGCATGCAGATTGTCTTTTGATAAAAATAGTTATATATTATGGCAGAAATATCAGATTATTTTAATAAATAACTTAAAAGTTGAATGCAAATAATTTTAAACCTAAGCCAATTTTTTTGTATTTCAATTTTTGAAGAATTATGTTATTTTGTCGTATAGTTCCAAAAATTGGAAATAAAAAATCATAGTTCTTAAAAATCTGATATGCAAAAGTAAATTTTAATATAATAGTTTTATAGGTAGATAGTTTAATCCTTTAATATTTCCTGAACGATTGTATCCAATTTCATGTTCTACAGTTGATATTTTCAGTCTGCAGTTCTTCCGGTTTCGTATTACTTACAATATGTCACTATATAGTGGACTATTCTTACTGCTTTAATATATTCCAGATGAGTGGATTTTTTTTTGTAACTTCTTTTATAAAATGAGAATTTCTGGAAGATTAGATGACATTTTTTTAAAACTATAATAATTTTTTTATTTACTTACGTTTCTATGTTATTTTAGTTGAGTACGTTTTTATGTCGTCGACTAGTTTTTAACTAATAACGTACTCAAACCAGATATCGATTTCTGGCACAAATGTTGACTAAACCTGAAGATATTGCTACTTACTTCCCAAAAGGAATTCTGGAATTTCTTGAAAATTTAAGTTCCTTAGGAAAATTTAAGGACCATTAGAAAAATTAACACATTGTGACCACAGTGATTTTGTACCTCAACCTTAAGCTCTGTAATCTATTTAATGAAGTTAACTGATGAAGTTAAATATTGAAAAGAAATGAATTACACAAACGGTGCGTTATTCGTCTCGAATAGGTTAAATCTAATTTAAATAATTATTTTAAATAAAATAACTGAAATTTAAATAAAATTAATTGAAATTCGTTATGAAACATTTATAACCTAATTTTTTAACATTTTGTTACAAAGTAAATTACGGATACAATTTAATGTTTCAATCGAAACAACCCAGCGCACACCCTCACCAAATCTACTCCATGCGTAAACCAAACACTTTAATAGCCATGATAAAAATTTTTGTAGCAGAATCCAAGAACCCTTAAAAATTGTCAAAAATATTATACATCGGATTTCATAACCTGTACAGACATTTAATTAGACAGTCGGGGGGAAGAAATTCATATTGTAATCAACTGACTTCAAAAATCAATCATTTTTTTTTTATGTTTAAATGTACAGACTTTATATTTTTGGGGTTGTTTTAGGGTTGAAATTAACTACACCTTAAAATTTACAAATATGTATAATTAAAAAATAAAATGTATTCTGTTTGTTGTATTATCACAGAGGGTGATTTTCAAAATTACTTTCGTTTTTTTCTTGCCATAGATACGAAAATGTTATAATATTTGTAGAAAGCATAAATAATTGTATGAATTTACATATAATTAGATATATTTTTGTATATAATTTCCGCCCTTAAGTTTGTTTTTAGAATATAAAAACTTGATGAGTATTTTTCATGTTTTTTTTTTATAACACTTTTGTTTTGAAGTTAAAAAAAAATAAACAAAGCATAATGAAAAATAGTTTTATGCAAATATCCTTAAAAATAAGTGCGGTTTATGGAAAATACGTTACAATTGAAATTTTGAGAATTTAGACAGAAAATATGATAAGGGTAGTTAACTGTTTTCATTCAAATTTTAGACGTTCTTTCAAAAAAAAACTTAATTAATTTCAATCGAAAACTTTCGGAATGTAAAAATTGTTATGACATTTTATTTCAAAAAGTTAAATTTATGTAGGGGATAGTTGTCTAAATCATAGCAATTTTCATTGTTGCGTTTTCTTTTTGTGTAGAAATAATTAATAAAACGTTTTTATTTTGTAATAAATTTAAATTTCGATATTTGCCCTAATTAGAAAAATTATTTTTTGCCGAAAGAAAAACGCAGTATTTCCGTAAAAGCCGAATTTCAAATTGTAATTTTGAAAACTGGATTCTTTGTTTCTTCATATTTTCAAGAAAAAGTACAAAACAGACCACAGAAAATTTGTCACTACAATGGTGTCCCAGCAATTTACTACAAATGCAGTTAGTGGCCGCGAAAGCGTTAAATAAATTTAATATGACAATTTATTAAAAAATTTATGCCTTTCATTATTTCTGTTTGCCATTAAATCCAAATTTAATTACAAAAAAAAATAGTTTTATGTATCATTTTTTTGCCGAAAATAACTTGATTGATTGATGATTTCAATACCAGAAATATTTCTATCTTACAAAATGGAAATAATCTTTTAAAAGTGCCAATATATACAAAACTTAAATTAGATAAATAATTTGATTAAATTTCAATCAAATCACAACATTCACTAAAGAAATTTAATTAAATTTTAGTGTTTCTTTTAAAAATGAAAATATTTCTGTAGAAAATTTCATTTTGTATACGAAACTTTGAAATAAACAATTTTATTAAAAGCATTTTACTTATATTTAATTCTTGAAACTACAGTGACCACTGGCCTAGAAATGTAGTTCTTATAGCAAAAAAATAAACCTTTAATCTGTTTAAATTATATTTTTGGCTACTATACTGGTGTATACAAATATGTCTTACCAAAAATATTGAAGTTTTCGGTATAAAATGTGTCATAATATAAACAAATCACGTATTCACTCACAATTTATTTTAAGTGTTTTTAAAATATTTATTTTAAAAATAAAAAAACCTAAATTTTTTATATTTTAAAAATAAACACAAATTTTAGTTTTGGTTTATTTGGTTTCCCCGAAAATGTTTTGTAATTAAAAAGATTTTTTTTTTTTATGATGAGATTACAAACGCATTTATTTTAAAATATGCTGAATAAAAATTAGCTATGAATTTTTAATTACGTAAATAATTTAAGAGTTTTGGCTTTTTTTTTTATTAGTTTATTGGTTTAAGATTATTTGGAATTAAAAAATTTAGATCATCAGTTCAGTTTTTCAAATTTATATTGAACTAGTCAGCAAAATTGGTATATCTTTTTTTTTAAATTATGACCTCGTATATTGTCCTCAAATTACTAAACATTCTCTGGTGCGGATTATTTCGAGAATATCTAAGTATAAAATTTTAGCGCCACTTGGATCTCCTGCTGTTTATGTTGATGAAGTGATTACAGATTGTTTAGTTAGGATTAGGTAAAAAGAGTCCACTTCAAATACTTAAAAATATTTAAAACAGAGTTAGGCCTATCTAATAGTTTGTAGTTTACAATTTTTGATAATTAAAACTAAAGATTTTCCAAAAATATACAAATTCAGTAAAATTTATATATTTCGGTTTATTTTCCTCCATTTTACTTTCTATTATTTAAATTTCCAGTAAGAATATAATCCTTGCTAAGTAATCCACTTGCATCTGTTCTAGAATATTTAATTATAAAGTATTAGCGCCATTTCGAATGGAACTCCTGCTGTTTCTCTTCATTGAAGTGAATACAGATTGTTTAGTTAGGACTAAGTACAAAGAGAGTCCACTTGAAATATTTAAATCAACTTAAAAATGAGCTGGGTCAATCAATAGTCCGTAAATTCCAATTTTTAATTGTTATAACCAAAAAATTTCCATCCACAAATTCAAAAAAATATTTATTGATATCGGTTTATTTTTCACCATTTTACTTTCTATATTTAAATTTCTACTACAAAAATTACCCTTGCTTAATAATTTTTGTAAACATCAGTTATCCTGTTGAAGTGGTTTGTCCTTTTAACTAGTTTTTTTTTTCGTTACAAATTCCAAAACAAGAAATTAAATCTAAAACAAATTTTCTTAAACTTTCTTAATATTTTTAGTATATTTCATTACAAAAAAACATATTTTTTTTAGGGTAACGTAATCCTGTAATAATATCCTTTGATCCTAAAAATAAATTCCGCAATTTTTTTTAAAGGACTTTTACAAACATGAAAAAGGGAAAAATTCTATTTCAAGTTTCTAATAATCCTGTAAAGATTTTAGTAATATTCTGTCAAAGGAGTTTTTATCCTTTACAAATAAAAAAAAAATTTGTTCTACTTTGTGCATACAAATTACAAAATCTTAAAGGCAAACTCTAAAAGTTTTAGTCCACAGATTTATTCTATCATAAATCAATATAAATAAAAGACACATTTGTAATTTGTATTTTATGGGAATTAACGAACGTTCTGCATGCACACACAAAGGTTAATTTTAGGATATATATTAGGATTATTTTACTCACCAAAAAATATATAAATATTTCCCTAAAATTTCTGAACATAAAAAAAACCTTCATTAAATTAAGTATAATTACGATATCCCTTTTTTTCCAGGATTTTAAATAACAAACTATTTATGGATTATACCAATTAATATGTCGCTATTAATCATACTAAAAAAACTAATACAGTATATAATAATTTCCATATATATGTATATATACCTAATTACATAAAATTACATTTTCACGAATTTCTTCATAAAATTTCCCCCAAAAAGAAAACAGAAGGAAAGGTTAAAGAAGGAAAATATTATTTTACGTTTGAACGAAATGAATATATTTTTTTGGCGCCAATCAAATTATGCTATCGTCAAAAATAAAAAAATATAAATAAATAATAAATCGAAAGGGGACTAAAAAAAATATAACTTGAAACATACACAAGTAACTATAGCAAAATAATTTTTTTGTTAGATATTTAAATACATATTTTTTTTTATGTTGTTATGTATAGATATATTTTTTATAGTTGCCTTGGGGCAATTAAATAATGTAATTGACTATACTAGCAACAATAATTTAAATGCTAATAATCAGTTTAGGAAAATTATTTGAAAATTTATGTCGGATAAGAAATTTACGATTTTATAAAAGTTAGAAAATTTTATGAAATTTTCTTATCTATATAAAATATAGATTATATAGTGTTTTTGGTATTTTAAAGGAAATATTAACTTTAATTTCTGAATTTTATTGTATATTTATTTTTGCAATGCTATATATTTCATTTCAAGTGGTATGCAAATATTCGAAAATATATTTGGTAAAATACATGAAAAATTTAAGTAAATTTTTAAGAATATTTTATTCATTGGCGAAAATTTTTAAAAATATTTAAATATTCCGGCTTAATTTCCTAAAATTATTCTCCGATTATACTTGCTTTCAAATCCGGTTAAGTCATTTTCTTTGTCATTAAATGACTTACAAGACTGTCATACCTGCATAATATGAACACAATTTCTAGGAATCCATGAATCTTTCTTGAATATCTTATGAAAAATGTTAGAAATCGTCGGATGATATTTCTACTCCTAAAATATCTGAAAAAATTAAACTTTGGTATATAGGAGGTATCAGCTGTTGTTTACTGATAGGACGAAAACTCTGGGCCAGTTTTAGCGCATAGATATTCCCTTATTCTGAAAAAGAACTTATACCATTCATTCACGAATGCTGCCTCCATAACAAATTTGAAAATTACCATTATAGGAATTTCTGATAGATATTTTAACCCTTTAAGCCTACAGCTATCTAGGATTATAAGCGTGAAACTTGGACTGTCACAGACTAACGTTCTCTACAACTGAAATATCTTCTACTCTTGTAGAAGATATTTAAACAAGACTAGAAGAAATAACTTCTACTCTTCTAAGAACTATCATTTTTCCAATTTGCCCTAGGAAATATTGCCTTGTTAGAAAACCAAACAAAAGTCGGAGATTGTGCCTGTTCACTGAGATTAGTAAAGTCTACAGCCATCCAGAATTTAAAATATAATAAAAACATTTAATAACCAAAATAAAATTTTAATAATTTATATGCTCGCAATTCCAGAAGAATTGCTAAGAATATTATTTATTTTATTAGCTGTACAATAAATCTAAATTACTTAGCGTTAACAGTATTAATTCTATTCTTTGATTCATTACCTACTTAGTCTAATATTATGTTTAACAATAAAAAAATTATATTACTCTGACTTAATTAAAAAAAAAAACTAAAAATTGTGATCTGTAATCAAACACCGGTAATTTACTGTAACTAATTTCGAAAATTATTTTTATTAGGCTAAATGTCATATCGTTATAAATGTATATATAAAAACTTTTTAACTGTTTTTTCGCTATTTGTATCTTTTTATTTTTTAGATACTTTTCTTAACTAATTTATTATTTCGAATAATAAAATGACAAGAAAATTGTGTACAGTAAATATAATATAATAAATATATAAAAATTAAATTCCAAAATTATATATGAACGAGTACAAAACCGTTTCAAAAGTTTAAAAAACTGCAAAAAGGTCAAAAAAATATAATTTTTTTTTTCACTATTAATATGATATTTTTTTTTCTTACTTGTATAATTCACTGTGCACTGTGTATTGAATTGAATACGTTTTGTCATGTAAAATATACTTTGAAACTTTCTTTTCCCTGTTAATTTCTTTAGATACACGGAAGCATAAAAAATATCTAAGAATTTAGATTATGATTCAATGTATTAGTTGATTTTTTTTTAAGTTTTGGAAAATGTTAAATTTCCTCTTCAAAGTCAATCAATAAATTTTTTTTTTTCAAATTTAGATACAAGATTTTTTTTAAAGATATTTTGCGAATAATTTAAGTTCAGTGAAAGAAATACAATTTTGCAATTTTTTTTTCTAACAATTATATTGTCAGATTGGAAAGAATGGAAATTTTTTGATAGTGTAATCTTTGACTATATTTATCTTCACACGAACCTTTTTGAACTATTAAAATTGTAGTAGTAAATTTATTTTTATGGCGGTAAAAATAGTGATGAGATGATCACTAATTTTCTGTAATTCAGTAATAAGTTGTGGTAATTTAGTTAACTGGAATTTGTCGACAATTATTTATATTTTGCAAAAACAAATTTTATGAAGATATATGGAGAGAAAATTAAGAAAATCTTTTCATGTTCAGTAAGTGAGAAGGATACATTTATTTTCCAATTCTAGTTCTTTGGGTAATTTAAGCACTATTTGAATTTACTTGAAAATTTCTGAAGAATTTACTAATTTTTAATGATGATTTGGATAGTTAAAAAATAGATTTATTCGAATTGGTGAAAATTTTAGAAAACTTAATATATTTCAGTTCTTGGGCAATTTGTAATATTTTTCAAAAATACTTCAACGAGGTTATTTGAATTTAAATTCCCCGATGGTTGAAACTAAATTTGTACTGGTGATTATTCAAATGTTTTAGATTTTGGACAAATAGTGAATTTAAGTTATGTGAGCTTATATGACAGTAAATAAGAAATTTTAGTTATTTTTCTATAGCTGAGTCTTAGAATCATTACATTTTTTGTCTCCGCTATTCAAAACTCCTCAAAAAAAGTGGCAAATAGTTTGAAATATAGCAAAACAGATTCTAACATAGTGTAACAACAATTTAAAAAATGAATTTTGTAGAAAAAACATATTCATATTTGAAATTCTTTAAAAATTATTCTTAAAAATCAGATAATTCGTATTTATTTATATGTTTTTCAGCAAACTGAAAATGAAAATGGAAAATATTTAGTCCAGAATTAAATTTTCCTGAGGGGCAATCAAGATTCGTTAATTTATTTTAAACAATTTTTTTCATATATACCTATCTATTTTCAGTTTGATGAAAAACATAATTTTCTACTGCATCGTCACTACAAAACACCAAATTTTCATATTTTAACGTAATTTTTATTTTATTTCAAAATAAAAATAATTTGCACTAAAAAAAATTATTTTCATGAAATTCATATCTACACTAATGTGCACTAATTCCAATTCATTGTTTCCTACCTTTCAATATGCTATTAAGAAGCTTGTCTACAGCTAAATTTATATTGAAATATAAAAAAAGAATCTTATTTCCCCAATAGAAAGCATGCACGTTTCCACTTAATAGAACAAAAAACTTTAATAAGTTTCAGTGTACAGAAAAATCTCTTATAATATTATACGTATAGCACTTAAAAAGTGATATATATATACGCTCAAATGATTTATTATCATATAAGGAGTAATATAAAGTTATAAAAAAAGGGAAGTACGTTATCTGAAGGTGTTTAAGTGCTTGCTAATACCAGAATAAAATGAAAAGAAATAAGCGGCTTTAAAGAAAAGTTCAATTTTATTTTTTATATATAGGGTAAAAGATTCTAAATTCAGCCATCTCCAGTTTCCAGCCACAGTCGAATAAAACCATTTAAAATTTGAAATTTGACTGTTTCCTTCTTGTCTCAATATGTGACGTGAGGTGTCTTCTAAAACATAACAAAAAATATCGCATAAAATCTAAAAGTGTTGAGGCGGATTTCTTTAACTTGTAATCAACTTTAGTATTAATTAAGAGGAGAAAAACGATAGATCTTAGAATTTCTAATATACTCAACATATTTACGATCAAGTATCAAAATAATACTCTTTTTCTTTAATACTCTTTTGGTTAGAGTTTTATAAATGTTTTTTTTTTTGAAAACCATCACTAAAAAATGGATGTTTTACCCTAAGTATAAGTAGTTTATGGGTAATTTTTTTATAATACCTAATCTTTACTTAATCTTGATTGTAATAAATATCGTAAAAAATTATATAAAATTTAAAAGAAAAAAAACTTCAAAGATATTACAAGTGAACTTTAGAAATGTTGGCAAAAGCTCTATTGATCTGCTATACATATTTAGCAATCTAATGATTAATCATATAAGATGAATTGAAATTTATCAATCATTTAACTCAATACAGATTTAAGATTTTTGTTGAAAGTGGAAATCAAATCATGTGTGATTTATTACCTATATATTTTATTATTCATATCTTTTATAAAAGGCTATAAAGTTTAAAACTTTAAAAGCTGTTATTAAACATAAAATTGATCTCAAAGATATATTTATTGTTAAGTGCTAAAGTATGTTTTTTATAAAATGAAAGGAAACTACAATTTTCACAAAAATAATATATATATTGAAATATTACATTTATACTGCACATTTTGAAGCTAATACCTTCGACAGACGATGGTCTTTAATGATCATTAATTCTTTAAGTATAATTATGCATCTCGTCTGTCTTGTTTAATGATACATTTATCATCAATATCTCGAGTATTGATCATAACTTTAAGTACGTTTTCAGAATGTATTTAGTAACTACCGTTGGCAGCGTTATTAAATACAAACATCATTAGTCGTGTGATTTAAAATATTAATGATCATTAATGACCAATAATTTACTTAAGGTTTATCAAATAGCCCCAAGGTATATAAGTTTATTTTAATATTATAAATATTGTTAACAAATTAGAGAAAAGAAGGTATGATACTTATGTAATGTCAAGATTCTTTATTTGTAATTAAGGTGACATATCACGAAACGCATTGCAGAGCGAAGAAGGCTTGAATTTCCATGACAATTATAATGTCTTTCCAAAAATTTCTCTCAATTTCTTAATTTTTAAATTTAAGTTAACGCAAGAAATTACCATTAAGTAAGTAGGTGTTGTAGTTTATATTCAATATTAAGTATCAATTGCCATTTCATTCCAAAACTACTCACAAGTTCTTGTCGAGCCAGTTTTCACACATTGTAGTAGTTTCTATTGCCATATTAAAACATCACAGATATACTTCAATTATTCCATATTATCCTCTTCAACTTCTGCTGCAATATCATTAGCTTAAGCATACATTGTTTGTTTTTTTGTTTGTTCTTGTTCTTCTCCATACACCAACATAGTATTGTACCATTTTCTTTTTAATTATATTATCTTGATTTTTCACAACAACAAAAAACCTTTCACCTGCTCCAATTAAAAAGTATACCAAGCCAACAAAAAAAAACAGCATCACAACAGAAAGTTTTCTTTGGCCACCTGCTTCAAATTTCAAATTATGATTATACGGAAAAAAATGAGCTAAAATAAATAAAATTCAACGATTACTCACGAATTTTTTTCACATTTTTTTCAGTTCAATTGTTCGAAAAGATTAAATTGTCTGCTGGCACTTTCAATTATCTTTGTATACCACAATAATAACAACAAAATGGGTGAAAGTGTTCGAATAAAAAATATAATTTTCTCTTAATTTACATTCAAAATATAATAATTGCTAAATTAATTTTTATCTTAGTAACTTAATAAATTGTTGTTCTTATGATTATTATTATAATTAATATTTCGTATATATTTTTTTTCTTTTCTCGTTACAGCAATAATAATGCATTTCTTTTTCCTGGCAGCATTTTTCTGGTTAAACACAATGTGTTTTAATATTTGGTGGACTTTCCGGTAAGTAAAAAAATGTTTTTTGGTATAAAAACTTTATTGTAATTTTTATGAAAAAAAAAGAGATTTAAAATAATTATAGTTCGTGACTTTAGTAGTTAAATGTTCGTTTACGTATTGTTGAGATTTAATTGTTGAAAATTAAGTGAAAGGTAGAAATAAATCGATTTTGTGAAATTAATAAATTTTGGAATAGGATTTTTAATTTTTTTAGTGAAATTTGTTGGTTTTGTTGAAGGTGTTTCACCTCTCACTTATATGTGTACAACAGTTTTTAGATTTTCAAACACTATAAATCAGTCATTCCTTGGAGTAATTATTTTTATCGCTGAATTTTTAAAATTGATTAGTATGCAATCACCGAAATCGTACAACTTTCTATGGCTACCATATTCGATAAAGAAAAATCCATTTATAATAGTTTTATCTTGTAGTAACGGATAAATGTGTTATAAATGGATTTTCCAGCAGACTTGAAAACTTCAGAGTTAGCGAATATCCCACTAATGGATATTCTTAGATTCGTTAAGGATGCCAGCGAGATTTGTTAAGCGAATTGGTCGTTGGAGAAAAACAAAGGAATCTCTACGAGACAGCTACCATCCTATAGTGTCTGATTATCCCCTGGTGAGAGATAATCGCACCAATTGTCGGAGCTAATCTAAGGGATACCAATAATACTAGTTTTTATTTATGGTCCTTTTAACTTTTAGGTGTGTCGGACTATCCAAACGAATTTTTGGTCCTTATATTTAAATATTTATTGTAATAAATCTTAACGTGAGTCTAGTTGCTTAATTTGGATTAATTTTCCTATATAGTACTTGTACAATTAAGGAAAATTAACATTAAGTTATCGGTTGTTACGAATTTAACGAGTTATTTCGGCTTTTGCGGAAGTGCCATTCTTTTCTTTAGCAAAAATATTGTATTTCCAAGTGGATAAAACTTCAAAGTTTAAATTCATTACAAAATGTAAACCAGAACACTGATAGTTGTCACGATTTAGGCAGCTCTTTTTTTATGAGAAGAATAAAAGTAGCTAATAATTTTTGTCTGTACTCCAATTTCTGAATAAAAGTACCCAAAAACTCTTGTTTTACATTAAAGTACTTAGGTGTCGAATAGCAAACTCAGTGAAAGAAATGATTTATATAAAATTAGAATAAGTAAAAGCCATTTTCTTCATTAATTAAGAATAAAGGAAATTATAAGTTGCAGGCCCAGAAGTCATGTATATTTTTACAATTTACATTTTTAATTGCCCTACAAAATTGTTAACTTTTGTTTATTTAATAATTTCATTACAGAGAAAAATTTATGTTTAAAAAAAATTCACCGATTAGTAAACATTTATAGTTTTGTAAACATTTACATTGTGTATATTGCCGCAGTAGACAAAGTGTTGTCTTAGGTTTATTTTTTCCTTGAAAATTGCAATAAATTTTTGAATTTTCTATTTAATGCATAATACACTTTGTTACAGAATTATATTAATATTATGGTAATTAAATTTTTCAAAGATATTTTATTCAATTTTAATAAAACAAAAAATTTCAAATATTTTCCGATTTTCTTGTCGGTTGTGATTCATTAAAAATAAACATAAGAAATTTCCGATGGAAACTATGTGAAAGAAAAATATTTAAACAAATATTTTGTAGATTTTTAATAATTTTCTATTATTTTCTTAAGTTTTCCACAAAGTGTTAATTGAAATATTCTTGAAATATGATTATGAATTGTCTAAAACAAAAAAAATAGGAAAAGTTTTAAAATTCCAATTGCTTTTCCTCAAAAAGAATTTTTTTTTAACAAAAAAAACTGGTAAACTTTTATACAAAATATTTTGTTGAATTAGTTTTCATGAAATATTGAAAAACTATCTACAATATCAACAGTTCAATGCTGTTTTTATTTGTCTAGCAAAGTTATTTTTTTTTTTTTGGAATTTATATAAAATATATTTTTAGTTTTTTTTTTATACAAACTTTGCTGTGTCATTTTTTAACAAAAAGTTTCTTTAAAAATATGAAAAGTTAAATAAAGTTTTTGAATCCAAAATTTTAAAAAAAATAGTGAATTACGTATAATCCAATAAGGATTATACTTTTAACTACTTTAAATGTTTTTGATGTACTAAATGTAAATTTCAAAGGAAATTGAGTGACGTAAAACCCACTGGTTTTTTTCTGTTTGTTAAAAGATTAGATTGTATAAATTTTAATTTACCAGGCTAGCGAAACTTTTAACAGATTATATATTTTTTATAACAAGACAGCTAGACAGTCATTCTAACTTTTTTTTTTATCTAATATTTTCATATGATCAACTTATAATTGCCATATTTTAACTATAATTTTGTAATTTTTGTGAGAATCCTGCTTGCGTGACCAAAATTAGGAAAACCCCAGTATACATAAGATAAAGAAAATGACATAGAAAGTGATTAATTGATTCGTATTTTTTATTTAAGCATAAATGGGAATTTTAATAGCAATTCAGTGTTATGTAAAGACTTGGATAGCCAGAAATTTATTTAGCTGGAAAATTACTAAGAACTGGAAAAACATAAAAATATAAGCTAGGAAAATAAAGTTGTGGGAGTATCACTAAAGGGAATATTACAAAGTCGTGTATTACGAAACCCTGTTTCACAGTTTTTTTTTACAATACTTTGGTATACTAATTGGGTCTAACAACAGTGGACCTCTGTCATAGATACCAAGATATTGCAAGATGTAACAGTAAAGCATATGCTTTGTGACTGTCCTAGTCTTAACGGGAGCAGATTAGAATACTAGGAAACCATCGATTTAATGGATTGGAAGAGGTAGAAGAAAAATTTTAGACGTAGAAGAAAAATTGGAAAAGATGGAATAAAAATTAACACGTCTTATTTCATGAATAATTTTAACTACACCACTGTTTTGTTACATTTTTCATTATCAAAAATTTCTCATAAATGGTCTTTCTATTTAGACATCAACTTATATGGTAGATTATTTTTTTTATGGTAACTAAAAAGTACCTAATAAATTAGTGTTGATTTTTGAGTGGGCTTAATATACTTAGATAGGATTATCGAAATATATAAAAAAAAAATTTGTATTTACACATAAGATTTTTTTATCTATAAGTTATTTTTTTTTTATTATTTATTCAATCATAAATTTTTTCAATGTTTACCTTAATAAAATTCAGTTTATCTTTACAGTCATTAAACTTGTCTTCAATCTTATATACGAGTATTTACCAGTGATAAATTTGTTAATTCCTTTTAGTGAAGTTAAAAAAAAAACCCAAATAAAGGTGTGAAAATATAGAATGAATACTTTAAAACATATTGAATCAATTATTTGACACTATTTTATTTTTATATTATTTATAAACAATTTCGTCTATCAATATTTACAATATAGTCTGGAAAATATTTTCCAAAAAAAAAATTTGAAATCATTTATATTATTCTTCATGATGCTATTATTTCTCAGGATGCTGTTCTCTGTTAAGTCAATAAGTTTTTTTATTTCGTTAATCGTAAATATTCCAGAAAACAAGATTTTTTGTTGTGTTTGCCTTTCAGTCTTGTCGTTAAAAAAAAATTATAAACACAACAAAAAAAATTTTTGGAACGAAGGATCCAACATAAAAAAAAAAAAGATTTAAAATATAAACCGTCATTAATTATGTAACACAACATAAGAAGATGAGGAAAAAGGAATTTTACTATTTATATTGTTAAATTGGAAAAAGTAATAAAAATCTCAAGAGGATTTTTAAGGATTTTCTTTTTTTTTTGTGTGTTGTGTGTTTTGATTACAAGAAAATTTATGATCATCATTAAAATATTTTAGTATTATTGTGATGAAAACGTATATACAGACAAATTAATTTTAATATTTTACAAAGTATTTATTTTGACTAGTTCCACTAGCAATAAAAAAATAAACAGTTTTTCTTAAAAGGGTTAGATCACTTGTTGAGATTTTCAACAACACTAGAATGAATGTTAAATAATTTTAGTGTAGTGTTTATCATTTTTAGGGAAATTTACTATCAATTTTACTATATATTTTTTAATGTATTTCTGATCGAAATTAAATATTAAAGAAATTAAATAAAAAGGGTTCAATAATTGGGGTAACTACGAGATTTTATTTTACGTAAAATAAAATCTCGTAGTTACAAAATGTCGTATAAAAAAAACTCGTAATGTCTCGTAATGTAATTCATAATCTCGCAAAACAAAAATTCATAAGTTTTGTAAAATTTCAGAAATCTCCTATAAATTCTATTCAAAATATTTTTATTAATTTAATTTAATTAATAAATTAATTTTATAAATCAAAACTATTATACAATATATTGTCAGCTGGAGCAAGTTCAGAAAATATTTGACCTGAAAATTATGTAAAATAATTTCCAATTTATATTTTGATTTTATTTACCCGACTTAGCCCTAATTAAATAGTTACTAAATTTAATTACGAGAATTTTAATTGAATGATTTTGTTTCCATGATTTTAAAATATGAAATTTTTAAATATGCAATTATGTTACTCAACCTAATCATACATCATAGTTATTCTAAAAGTTGAATTTTATAAATTTTAATGATGAAATATTGCAAGAAATAGTAAGAACCAAAATAATTGTAAAAAATTGTTTTTAATATTTAGTAAACCATTTTTGTAATTAACTTGTTCAGTTTTTTTGCATAATATTAACGTACTTTTGGCATAAAATTTGGAACACAAGTAAATACGCTATGAATTTTTCATAATTATGAAAAGTTTATGTCGTATTTACTATGTCTATAAATTAAATATAATTAGTGTCGATATTGAGTTAATTTACTCATTTTTTATGGAAATCAATCAACAATTAAATTGTAAACTCATAAGGATTTAATTTTTTTAGTATTTTAAGTAAATTAAATTTTGGTGTAACTAATGGTTGGAGTTTTCTATTATTTTTTCAGAATCCTTTATTTTTAAATTTTAGTTTTCTAAGCGAAATGTTGGTATATTTGAATACGTAATTAACAAAAATTACTGTGCAGAATAAATTTTACTGCCATTAGATAGAATTTAACTTCAGATTTTATAGAATAATGACAGTAAAAATTTAGCACAATTAGAATAATTATGAATGTCATTGGAATTTGTGAAAGAAGTAGATTTGATTTAACTTCGGATACATTTATCATTTTCAGGATAATTTATTATTTCATTAATTTTTGAATAAACTAATCGAAATTAAAAATTCCCATCGTATTTTTGCACTGTATATTCAAATCATACTTACACTAAATTGAACAACAAAAATGTAAATTATTTTAACATGTTAATTTATAATAATAACACCATTTAAATTTACTACAAATCTCTTTTAAAAAAGTGTTAAACATGTCTTTTTTTTTAAAAAAAAAACAACACACACAGTAAAAAAATATATCTATATTTAAATGAAAGTTTATATTTCATTTGCAATGATATTGAATTATTATTAATTATCACTTCCGTTTCTTTTTAATATTTACCTTTCCACTTTACAATCTTTATGTTTTTTTTTTTTTGTGGTTGTTACCTTTATATTCGAAAATCTTTTTTATTAAATTTATTATTTGTTCTCATATTAAGAGGTCAATGGCTTTCATAAAAAAAAAAGTACAATCTTATAAAAAAAAATATGTAATATGTATTTCTTAAAAAAAATCAAATGCAATTCATCTAACCACAATTTGAAGTTTTTTTTTTTTCAGAATATTAATGTGATGTTATTAGTTGATTGATGGTACATTTAAGAAAAAAAACGTACACACCTCAGTTAATTTTTTTTATTACTTATCATGGTGTTTTTTTTTTTTTCTCATTTATTTTATTTATCTATTCTCTTTACCGTAAATTATAATTTGCCAATATCTTTACATTAAACATTATTTTCTTTAACATATATTATGATGAAATTCTCCTCGCCTATAAATAATTTACATTTATTTTATTTTTTTCAAATTTAAAATTTATTATGTTGTGTTTCAAAAATTAATGATTTTTTACATGAAATATTGAATTTTTTTTAAATTTTTTTTTTTTTTTACCTGCTAACATTTATCAATTGCACAGTTATTGGTTCTAATTATTTTACATTAAGCTAAAGAAAAACTCCATCAGAGTAATAAAAGTAATTGAAGTATATACTTGAAACTTTGCCAAAAAGTTCAATTAACTTTTAATTTATAGAATGGAACAAGTTATTTTTATTTTTTCCATTATTTTTCATTATTTATTCAAAAATCATATTTTTAATAAAATCATTTAATTTACATATACAATTAAATTTATGTTATATATTTTTTTTTCAGTGATTTTCGACCAACTTCACTTGAAAAAAATCAAGAAGTTTTACGATTACGAATATATAGTGTATACGCTTGGGGTTTACCATTGATTATAGCAACTATTGCAGCTGGACTTGATTTATCACCACATGGTATAGATGATAATTATTTAAGACCACGTTTTGGTGAAAAAACATGTTGGTTTTATGGTAAGATATATAAACAACAACACAAACAAACAACAAAAATAATTAATAAATTTTTAAATTATGTTAAGTTAATTAATCATTTTTTGAAATAAATTACTAAATTATCTGATTTAAAGATTCAAATTTAGGCCAAATAAAATAATATTTAGTGAATAAATTTAGTTGAAATTAGTTGTTTTTCGTCATAGAATAAGTAACCCTGGAAGTAACCTAAAGAAATAAAATTATCGAACTTTCTTCTATATTTGTATTTTTCATTTTCTGTCAAAAATTGTGAAAAAAAAATTAAAATACACAGATGACAGTTGAAATTTTGAAAATTTAATTCTAAATTATTTAAAAACATTATGTTGTGTTATGTAATTTCACAATAATTAATATTTTAAAAAATGGCATTGACATTTCGGGGATTAGTAGCAAAAGAACTACTAATAGTGTTGGTTCTAGAGTTTGTTTGTCGAATTTATTTAGAAAAAATATTCAGGACGCTTCCATGACTACTTATTCTATGATTTTCTAAAAAATGTTTAGAAGCAAATGGATATAACTGGAAAAATTTAATTATCTTAAGTAATTAATAATTAAAATACTTTTCTCTAGAAAATTTCTTTGTGATAACCAAATAATTAACAAAATAACATAAATCTAATTCGATGCAGAATTTATTTTAAATTCTGGATAAAAATTTGTTGAAAATATTGGATTTTCCATAAAAAATTCACAAGCAAATTAATGAAAAATGAAAATATACCATATTAGTAAATAAAATATTATTTTGAGATCATTTCTTACAGACAGTCAAATCATTCATAAATTTAATTATTTAGTTTCAAAAATTTAAAAAGCTAATGCATAACCAAAATTTGATTGTCATATTGGTAATTAATTAATAATTAAAATAATCTTTCATGGAGAATGATCAAATCAATAACAAAAAGTCTAAATTTATGTAAGTTATCATAGATTTTCATCCACTTGTACCTAATTTTATGTCAGTTTTCGTTGATTTATTTTAAATTGCGTACAAAAATTTGTTAAAAATCGTAAATTTTCATAAAAAATTCACAAGCCAATGAATGAAAATTGGAAAAATTTTACTAGCATATTAAATAAAATATTATTTCGTTAAAAATTGCTAGTGACAACCCAATCATCAATAAAATTAATTATTTAGCTTCTATAAATTGACAAGTAAATGCATATAATTGCAAAAATTTCAACACTATTATTCCGAATTAATAATTGAAATAAAATATTCAAGGAAATCTCTTAGTGACAAGTGAATCATTAAGCAAAATAGCATAAATTTAGCCTCTAAGTCAGTTATCATTGATTTATTATTTACGGATTTCAATTTTTATTAAATTGAATTTTATTTACTTTTTACACCACAAAAACAAAAATATGTTAACGCTAAAAACTTATAAATCAGTTTTAATTATAATCGCGTTTCTTAGCATTTCGTATAAATTAATATTTTCTTATATATTTAATTCTGAATTAATTAGCGAAAAAAAAAACCCCGGAAACAATTTTTTTTATTATTTTATTTACAATTCCTTTCAATCTGATCTATACGCGCCACCAGGAGAGCTTGTCTTACAATTTCATTCATTTTTTAATTGAATTTCTTTTATTATTAAATTTTTGTTTCTGTGCTGTTTTTGCTGTTAACACTCTTGCTTCTTTTGGTTTGTGCAAAAAAAAAAAAAAAACAGAAACGCTCCACACTATTTTATGAACTATGGTAACCTCAGCACAATCCAGGCTTAACACAATATTACAAAATACTCGTTTTAAATTACTTGTTGTTTTTTATTATTATAAAATATTATATTCAACATAATAAAATATAGGAAAACTACTTGAAAATTGAACTTTCTATAAGTTACGAGTTTTATATTTCGCTTGACGTTCTGTAAGAAAAAAATATAACGTTCAGTCTTCTATGAAATGTAATGCGGATCTCAAAAAAAATATAATAAATTTTCATTTCGATTCGTTGACTGATTTGTTGGAATTTTTATTTATTTATTATTTTATGAAAAACTTCAATTTATTATTTAATATTTTTTCTTGATTTTAATAATCTGAAATAATGTAATATTGATACCTTCTAGGAAGAATTGATTAAGTGACAATATTTTCAACAATTATTTTTTAGAATAAAATAATTGGTTGGATGATATGCAATGTTTTGGGTTCGGTTTTCATGGTATAATTACAAAAAAAGTAATAGCGGGAAATTTGGTGAAAAAACTCTAGCTCTAGGCCAGCTAAAGTCCACGGAAAAAAACACCACAAAACCAGGCAACGATTCAATAAAACTCAAATCAACATTTATATTTTTTTAAAATCCGCATTTCATTTTATAGAAGACTGAAAGTTTTTATAAGTCAAGCGAAATATAAAACTCGTAGTAAAATCCGGTGGTAAATTAAAGTTTTAAAGAACGAGGTGTCTACCGTCCTTAGTTTCCTTTCTTGCTCAGAACTCCTTAGTCATGTTTTTCGCACGGACGGATCCCTGTGCGAGAAAGAAAACTCAATTTTTTACTAAATATAATGCAGGAAAAAACTGAATATGCAGCATTCTGTGTTTTTCTGCAGCATTCTGCGTTTTCTGTAAAATGTTGCTTAATACATTCTTGCGATAGGGGTTCGTTATTTGTCTGTTCTTCTTCTGTTTTTTTTTTCAAATTAAATTTTAGTTGCTGCTTTTTATTAAATAAAATCCTTTTTTAATATAAATTTCTCATTTCAGGTGACATGGAAATTTTAACATATTTCTTTGGACCAATTGGTTTTCTTTTATGTATAAATTTATTATTATTTGCTTCAACTGCTCGACAATTAACTTGTGGTCTTTGGAAATTAGACGACGTTAAATCAACAACTGAAAAGTGAGTTTAATATTTGAAATTTGAAAATATTCTTATAATTAATCATAAATAAAACGTACTTGAAATAATTATAGTATAATATTTCGTATGATGATATAATGAAATTCCAAGAAATTGCACAAATAGTTTCATATTACGTTGAAAAATATTTTAATTTATAAAAATTTTTTTTAAGGTCACTTTATTATTAATCGTAATTATTATTTTTTTAATAGTTAAATGCTTCTCTCGTATAGCATGGTTAGGAACGCTAGTAAATATAAAATTTAATTTATATTACTTGCTAAAGTATAGGCATGTTTATAAAATGTAATATTCAATTTAGTAATATATTTATTAACAAATTGCACGCATAAGAAGTATTGATTTATAGTAAATACTTATACGCCTATTATCGTGCTAGTAAACACGTAAAGTAATAGGTTTTTATAAATATAATTCTAGTTGCACAATCAACATGTTCGCATAAATGATATGCAATGTCAAATAAACTTTTAAAAAAATTTTTTTTTATTTAATTTTGTCAAAACATGATAATTACTTTTTGTCACTGAATTAAGTACCGATTAGACACTCTGTTTTCAAATTTTCCAAAAGTTGAAGTTTTTTTTTGTATCAAGCAAAGGGTCTTGTTTTGGAAATTTTAATATTAACTATTCAGCAGCCGAAATCAGCACTTATTTCAAAATTTCAAATAATATAATGTTTTAGTAGTGTTTTACAGGTTTAATATCTCTACAACAATTTTTAGTGCAAAAGTATTTGCTGATTTGTTGAAATGTATTTGAAATAAAATATTGTATTAAAGTAGTTTATTTTGCTCAGTTTATTATCTGTCAGTTTTTTTAAAAATACTTTGAAGTTTGGTACTAAAAACCTTACTTCATATTCTGTCAATTACTTAAGTCTTTAGTCATTACTACTTTCTTTAATTCCCTCTTGAAAAAAAACTACACACTCAGAAATAATTGAATTATGACAGTTTTTAGTTTGCTATTATTTAAAGTTCACTTGTATGAAAAATTAATTTTTATTACTAATATAATAACCTAATTTTAAGTCTGTAATCTTAATCTAACTAATTTTCAGTAATCTGGTCGTCTATAAAGGTGAAAATATATTTGATTTTTCCATTGTTTCATTTTATTTATGAACTACATTTTTGCAACACAATAAATTACAAAATGTGAAAATTTTTTAATTAATAATAGCGAAATTTTTTCTAAATTCACATTTTTCATAAAAAACATTGCAAAATTTTTTGATGACATAGGAACAATTTTAAATAATGTGTTTTCACCTTTATAAAAAAAAAATCTTATTTTTGTTTAGTTTGTAATAGAAATTAAGATTGATATCTAAAAAAATAATTCAAATTTAGTTTAAAACCAAAATTTTCTAGAGCTGCATTGGGTCGAGTCTGTTTAAAATTAGTCATTGTTATGGGTGTAACATGGGTAGCTGATATTGTATCATGGTTAGTTGGTGGTCCACCATATGTTTGGTATATTACCGATTTAATAAATGCAATGCAAGGAGTTTTTATATTTATTGTTGTTGGATGTCAGCCACAGGTAAAAAAAAAAAATTAATTATACTTTTTAAAAAAAAAAAATCCTTAATATTTTAACTAATAAATCGTAATTTATTATTATTTTTCTTTTATTCGTTTTTCTTCGAAATTTCTAATTTTATTTAGGTATGGTCAGCTATAAAACGTATCTGGACATCAAAAACTGGACGAAATGTAACTGCAAATACACAAGGACCACAACATTCTAGTTCATCTCATGGTTTACCATCAATTGGCGAAACAATTACAAATAATACATTGACAAATACAACTAGCACCAAAGTTCCAATGGAAACAGTATGTTAAGTAAAAAGTTTAAAAATAAGAGAAAACTTTATAAATATTTTTAAATTAGTAATAGACTCTTGAAACCAGCATTACACAATATGCCGAAATTAATTTAAGTTTCACTAAAAAAAAATATATATATAATTAAATTCTCTATGCAACATTATCTTTCTTAATTATTTTCATATTTTTTTTTTTTTTGTTAATTAACAAAAAAAATAATTAATAATTTATTAAGAAAAAAAGATATTTTAAAAAAAAATGATTTAATGTTTAAATTATGTATAAATGTGTACAAAAAATAAATTTATTAATTAATATTTTTTTTCTTCATTTAATTTATTGAAAAGTGATAATTTATAATAATAATAATATAATATTTGTGATTAGTTATTTTTTTTCTCTCTATAATATTTTAATGTGTATAAAAAAAAAATTCAAATTTAATTAATTTTGGTTTTTACTTCAATTAAATTTAATTAATTTTGGTTTTTACTTCAATTAAATTTAAAATAAATGAAATATGCGCGCCATCTATTTAGTGCTTTTAACGCCAGAATTTATAATTTTAAAAAACATTATATGTAAAAATGTAGAAGAAAGAAACATTATAAAAAATTGTAGTTTTATCAGAAATACAAAAATACCAAATATTAATATCTAGGTAAATGAAATTTAAAGCTTCTTTAACTGATAAAAGCTTTTTTTAACTGATAAAAGCTTTTTTCAACTGATAAAAGCTTTTTTAACGGATAAAAGCTTTTTTAATCTGATAAAAGCTTTTTTTTTATTTTACTTTATTTTGGTAATACATATATCATCTTTTTAAACAAAATTATTTCATCTTTTTGAAAAAGTTGTGAAATATCATGAAGTGCTAAGAGCTTTAATCTGTAAAAAAAAGAGTTTCTATCAGTTACCTTTTTTTTGTTTTCAGTCAAGTTTTAAATTTATAAAATTGCATCTTTTATAATCTTTTAGAAAATGTTTCCTAATTGTTTGTAACGAAAAGAGCTTTTCCAGTTCTACCATTCAAATTTTGGCAATGAATGCAGAGCTTTAATCTGCAAAAAAGAGCTTTTCTCAATCAATAAGAATTTTCTTTACAAACATTTACTAAATTGACAAATTTTTCTCTTTTAATTTGTTTTCAAAGATATTTCTTGATGACATTTTATCAGTCAAAAGTTGTACAAAGCTTTTAACTGGTCCACTCTCTACAAACTAGCAATAAATTCTATTTAATTTATATGTTAATATTTGGTATCTTATGGTTTTTTTTGGTAAATCAACAAATTAAAACATTAGCTACTCTAAAATTTATACTTAAAATAATATAATAAGTCAAAGAACTGATCAACAAATTGTTTTTGACATTTTTGTAAACGTCAATTTTTTTTTTTATAAAACTTCAAATTTTTTATATTATCTTTATTATATATTTTCCTTAAAATTGGAAAATGTTTTTCTTATAAAATAAAATTTTGCCTTTTTGATAAACATTAAAAAAAAACTATAATATTTTTTTGAAAATTTTTTTATATTTAAAAATACAAAATTAAATTAAAATTAGTGACAAAAAAAAAAAAAGAACTGATTTTTGTGGATTTGACTGAAATTAAATTAAAAAATTTTCAAAATAATTTTTAAATTAATTTGTAAAAAAAAAAGAAAATATTAAAATTTATTAATAATATTTAAAAAATATAAATAAAAAAAAACTAATAAAAACTTACGTTTAACTGCCTTCCAATTTTTTTTTATTAAAATATATATAAAAATTAAATAAATAAATTTATAATCAGTAGATTTTTTAATAATTAAATGAATTTAATAAAATGTAACTATATTTAAATAAATGTATCGAAAGCAATAACTACTATATTATACTATTTAAAATAAATCATTTAAATAAAAAAATAAAATAAAATTTATAATCAAATTTCACAATAATTAATATATTAAATAAAAAATTATTATATTTTAATCAAATTTATTTATAGCCAAATAGAAATTTAAAACTAAAATATATTAAAATCATATAACAAGCACAATTCAATCACATTATTTAAAAACTATATATATATAAATAATATAAATAATTATTAATTAAATATTTAAAATAATAATTAATTCAGAATATAATAAATTGGAAAAAAAAAAGTTAATAATGTTCGTTTTTAAAGTAAAAGCCAAAGGTAGTTTGTAGTAATAAAAAAAAAAATATATAAAGTTAATAAATGTTTAAATGTAATAATATGGCATACAATAAATTATAATTAGGACTGATCCAATTTTGTGAAAACTAAGACAGTTTCAGGTTTACTTTAATTGCAATTTAATCGCTATAAACTTATTCGTTCTAAATCTGACGAATAAAATTCAATAAAAATTTACTATTTTATTCACTGAATCTTCTATGCAATGGAATGCAATACTCAAATCAAATTTTTAAAACACTCTGTAACTTAATAATAATTTGTTATATTTTTTAATTGTTTTTAAATGGTTTTAATTGGTAAATTATTCAGTTTTTTTTTATTTAGCTATTAATAGAAATAAAACAGATTTTTAATATGTAAATATTTTTGTTTATAAAATACGTTTATGTTTAGCTTTAATTGGTCTAAAATTAAATTCGCATATTTCCTGTCTAATATAATTGAAATGTAAAATGATTTTTAATTAATAATTATATTATAATTTATTCAAGTTTTATTTCAATTTAATTCGAAACAATTTATTTCATAGTTCATTTTTAAACGAATGTCTGAATTTATTTTTTTTCAATTTAGACAATTATTTCTATATTAGATCTGCGGTAGTCCGTAGACAAATTAATCTGCTGTAATTTGGCATAGAATTGATTTATTTCCAAAAAAATATAAAATGTTTTTCGATTAACAAGACTTCCACAATCAATTAATTATACGAGCTGTCAGTTTTATCTAATTTATTATTCGTTATATATCTGAGTTGTGCAGACTAACCAAATAATTTGATTAGTCTGCAAATCAGACAAATTGTTATTCGTTTCTCTTACTTTTTAATCAAATTTTATTTTATATATTTACAATTTTCAAACTGAAAATATGTTAATTAAATTTTCCTTCTCCTAACTATTTATCATCTCAATTAAAGGATCAACCTAATTCTGTCAACAAAATATGCCATAAAAGTGACAAAATTTTCTATCAATTTTAAGTCACTTTTAAATAAATTATAATTTATTGAAACATAAAAGAATATTTCAAAAAAATATAAAATAGAATAAAATGCACACAGTTTAACATGAATCACATGCAACCGAAAAAAAAAATCTGTCCAACTAGCTCACAGTAAAATTATTTTTAGAACTTTTTTTTTTAAAAATTAAATATATATACCAGCTGTAATTTCTAAATAGGCTATTTTGTAGTTCTTATACAGTTTAATCACTATTTTCGCTCAAACGAACAAATTGTGAGAAAGTAAATTAATGAACGTGTAACAAAAAAAAAATTAACTTTAAAAAAAAATTGCCATTTTTTAAATTACAGAAAAAGTAAAATGGAAAAATATCAATTTTTCATTGGAAAAATATAAAGAAATAAAATTTCCGGTTACAATTATATCTTTTTTTTTTTTTGTTTTCAAGAAAAACGAATTAATTTTATTTAATTTTATAATTTACCTTTAATTATTTTAAATTATAAGAAGTAAAATTAAAAAATATTTTTGTTAATTAAATTTATGTTTTTTTTTTGTATCAGTATTTTATGTAAGTTTCGAATTATGTAAGTTTCAAATTACAAAAACATAATAATAAAAAAAACTAATTTTTTTTTTGTATAAGTCTAAATAGTGTTTCATTTTTTTTTGCTATAAGTTCTATCGAGGTCATAATTTAATTTAATAATATTTTCAGCAAATGGTATAATTACATTCATTTTTTTTTTTCAGTTAATTTTGAACACAGTAAACAGCAAAGCATAAATGGTTGGGTAAGCTAAATATTTCGACAAATTCTAAGATATTATTTATTCATTTATGATTATTCAGCTTTTAGTCATTTAAAATATGGCAATGTTTAAATGAAGTATGTACACGGTTAGTATGTTTCAGAAATTGTAATTAAATTTTTAAAAAAAAATGCAAATTAGAATCTGTTAGAATAAGTAACTAAATTATAGCAATTAAAAAGTGACAAATTTGTGACGCAGTAAGAACATATTTCAATTAATTAATTTTATTTTTTAATTTATTAAACCTATGCGACTTCCAGACCCCCTGACGGCATCAATAATATATTTTCCGTAATATTTCGAACATCGTATGCAGACATCTTTTTATCAAATTCTTTTTCGACTGCATAGCTTGATAGGTTTAATAATTAGCGTCTGAGATTATAAAAAATCACTTATCCCTTAAACATAATATATATCAGTGCACAAATTAGTCCAATATTTTTTTTAAAAACTTTAAAAATTTCGACAAATTATTAATTATTTTTTAGTACAAAATTTGTCACTGAAAATTGGAAAAAAAATGTTAATTTTGAGATAAAAATTAATTTCTTCGATTAACAGATTGCTATTTTAAACAGATTTTAGAAATTTTATTTTAACTAAAGGCCACTTGCAACGCTTAAAGTTTAACAAATACGACAGTTTCTCAAAAATAATTTATCAAATACTTAATTTAAATGCAGACAGATCAGAATATGACAAAATTGATATATTTCCGAATTTTAAATACAATTTATTTACTTAATATGTTTTAAAGGTGTAAATAATAAATTTTTTGTTCGTTTCTTTAATTTGTCTATTTTATTGTTCACTAACCTTCTGTACATTCTTGTTATTATGCTTGCATTAGATTAAAAGAGATTTAAGATTATTATTATATTGCCACACAGAATAGGTACATTTTGGCAGTGGGTTTTGTAATTAGTCGCCTCATTCTGGCATACATCTATCTAGGTATCAATCTAGCGTTAAAACTCGTGCCTGCTTCATCTCAATAAACATCATATTGAAATTTAGATTTCCTAAAATTTAATATGGACTCTGAACCATAGTTTTTTTTATAGTGAACAAACTTGTATTTATGACAAGCTAGTGTCGACCTCAGAGAAACATTTGTCCTTAGAAAATTGCCTTAACCGTTAGCATTTTCCAATTTAAAAAAATATTTTATTGTAATTTTATCTCTGGTACTTATTTAAAGTTTAATAAATTTAGATCAATATTGATGAAGCAACCGCAGTACATACCACACCTCAGGTTAGTAAACTACCCATAAAACACCTCCAGTCTAAAATATAAAATCTTACAAATTATTTTACAGCAAAACTTCTGTTAAATTTAATTAAAACAAACAAAATTTAATCAGGATTTCAAAAATTACATTCAATTAAATCTTGAAATATGCCTTAAGCTTTCTTAATTGAGGAAATTAATTATGTTGATGAAAATATTAAATGAAAGAAAATGCCAAGAAAATATATAAAATGCATTTATCATAATTTTCATTTCCATAAATGCATCTAATATATTGAATCTAATAAAAAATATTCTTTATTTAAAGTAATTAATTCTTAATTTACGCTGGGATTAAATACATTAAATAATTAGTTAAAGAAAGATTTAATGCTTAATTGGCATATCCTAATAAACTCGAAAATAAAATAAAATTAAAAAAATATTTCATTATTTCTAATTTGATATTTCCTTTTTTTCAAATTCTTCTTGCTACGATGGTGTTTAATTAAAATCATAATCTTTTTTTTTATCTGTCTCTTTTATAGACTGTGTCGTAGCAGATTATGAAATTTTACATCATATGATTATGCTGTGACAGCATAAAATATCTTTTATTTTCATAATTCTATATACTTACGACAGCAAAATTTATTGACACTTTTTTTTTCCAGAACTCAAAGATATTTATTGTTTCTGAGAAATTTTAAATATTAAATTGTGGTCAGAGTAGAAAAAAAAAGGATGTTTTGCAAATTTAAAATTAAATACAGAATCGACAGTTAAATTATTTGATAAAAGTTTTAACGAGTTTAGTGCTCTTTTTGATGTAGCATTGAAAATAATTTGTCAAAATTTAAAATCAATAAAAATGATTATATTTCAATTTCCGGTAAAAATAAAAATACTAATGAAGATTGAAAAGAATCATCAATTATTCAAATAAATTTCCATTAAAATGTCATCCTTTATTTATTAATTTTTGTATGGAAGAATTTTTCAAAATATATTTTAGAATCCAATTTTTCTGTTGCCTTTATCCATCAAAATATCAAAGAATATTTCATTTAGTGTCAATAAATTGATAAATAGAAATTAGCTTTTACAGATTAGCTTGAAATTAAATTGATTTGATGGAAATAATGGGTAAATTTGTGTAAACTAAATTTGTGCACCAATCTTTATAAAATTTTAAAATATATTTCAGCATCGATGGTATCTGATAAAAATTGGGTTTGAATCAATTATGGCTCATAAATATGATTGTAATTAAAGCTAATTAAAATATTATTCAAATCTTCAAAAACAAAAAAATATTTTAAAGACGCGCAATTTGTAGTCTTATATTTCTTTCATTGAACCAGAAATCTTATTTACAATAATAGTGAACTGTCTGTGATATGTAAAGACATTAAACTTATTTTTTATTAATTTATTGTTTATTTACATTGAATTTACATAAACTTCTTATAAAATCGAAATATTTATCTATTTTAGTGCCATATTGGCAATAAATTGCGATTTCTCCTTATAGATTTATATTGAACAGGCAACTCTCGTTTAATACTTACTGTACAATATCTAGAAATCTTTTAAAGTCCAAAGCAAATTCGTAGATGAAATTTTAATTATAGTTTAAATAATTTCTTTCTTGTTAACTTTCGCCTATTCACCTATCCTTCCATATTTTATACAGTTTTTCCATTTTCTCACTATATCACTATCTAGCAATCTTTTCGGCGCTCTTCCTTCACCAGTATGAAGTATTTACCCTGCCGTATATATTATGTACGCTTTTACAAAACAGGTCATGTTTTCATTACTAATATTCATCCCGCACAAATTTATTTCTAAACCTATTTGTACCATCCTAACTTTTTACTGGACCAAAAATCTTCTCAAATATTCGCTCAAATATTGGTATACTATAGAAGAGCTTAGAGTAGTCTGACTATTCCATATTTCACAGCCATAAGTTAATACTGGTCTTACTGTTGTGCTTTCAGTCTAAGTTTTGTTGTGCACCTGAGAAGTGTTCAGTTTAAATTCGGTATGCAAAATAACACATAATTTTGCTACTGTATTCTTGTACTCTATGGCTGTTATTTGAACATTCATTTAGTAACACGCCTAGATATTTGATAGATTAACATTTGATATGACATCATCCATTTTTTAAACCAAAAATTGTTTATAACTTTATTGTATTTGCACAAAATCGATTCGTTTATTTATGCTTATGTCATAGAACGATTTGTATATTTATCATCATGACATATCGAAATCACATTTATTACCATGATAAATTGAACAGTAGCATGGTATCAGAGGTTTGACTGTGTATAAAACTTAATTTGTAAATTTCTATAAACACTTAAATAATATTAAAAAAAAAAAAATTTGCATACTGAGTAGGTGGATTTATTTAACATTTATACTTTTATTACCTCATATATGTATCTAAAAAATTATAAAAAAGTATTTTATGATTTTAAATAAAGAATTTTAAGGAAATTTTTTAATAAACAATTTTCCTCTTCTCTAGGAAATTGAAAAAAAAAATATTACAACTCGCTTTGAATCGAATAAAATTTATATCAAGGCGTAATTAAATTTAAAGAATTTCCTTCATTTTTTTTTCAATATTATATTATTTAATTTCAATATAATATCTATATAAAGAATTTGGTGTAATAAGAATCACTTGCGTACAAATAAACATCCGGTTGTTATAAAAACATTTAAAGAAACATACACAAAATTTTTATTTTTCTTTAAAATAAACATTTAATAATTTAAGATAATTAGGTGCGATCAAGGTCTTGCCAATTTCCCAGATATATACTAAGAAACATTAAAAAAAAAACAATGGGTAAATGATAAATATTTAATTAAATAAGCAAAAAAAAAAAACTATATTAAAAGAATTCTTGGAAAAAAAAATACGTATCTATAATTAAAAACATTTGTAAAAACGTATTTGTAATTTTAACAGAAGTTATTCTAATTATTTTTATTTAGTACAAATTAATTTAAATTATTTTTTTTTTTTGTTTATACGGAATAATTTATTGAATGTTTTTTGTAGAAAGATACATATTTAGATTATTTTTTACTCTTAACACTAATTAAACAGCATCATTGATAATAAATATTTTCGTTTAGTTTAACATTTTTAATTGAACATAAATTTTTTTTTGCAAATTTAAGTGATGATCTACTAATTGGTTTTTACTGAAATTTTTTAAATCAAATGAAATGGAAACTAGAATTATATTTAATAAAAACTTGGCTGTATGCCTCTTCTATTTAAAAGGAGATTAAATTATTAAAGGAGTACCCATTCAAAACAAAACAGCTTTAATATTTTGGATTTTTAAGTTGTAATCAAAATGAAATTAAATTAATTATAATTCAAATATTTTCGATATTTTACTGCAATATTTTATAATTTAATTTTTAGTAAATTTCCTTTCAATTTTTGGCAAGCATACTTTTACTGTCAAATTTTAAAATTTGGTTTAACGAAATCTATAGTTTGTGGCCATCTCAATATTAATTTTGCAATTTTTAATAAAAACTATAAAAAAAATTAATAACAATATCGCGTTCTAGTGCGTAAAAAAAATATTTTTAATCAAAATGAAATTTAACTGTGGATATTAAATGGTCCTTATTTTTTTCGGAAGTCTCCTTTTTTTATATGTTTTTGTAATTATGATTAAACAGGATATAGTTTTTTGAAACATATAAAAATCTATCTGAATCACCAAAAATATCGAATCACTAAAATTATTAAAAAACCAGTAAAAAATAACCGAGAAGCCTTCACTAGAAAACCCCAAATGATAATTGATAAAGCAACTAAACTTTTAGTTTTATTTGCTCTACAACCATCCTTTTTTAAATTCTAGATTCATTCTAGATTCTAGTCTAGAGCGATGCAAACTACAACCAAATAACAAAAATGAGAAATATATTTCAACCTTAAAAAAGTTGAACATTTTTTGAATTGATTTCTATTTGGATCACGATGCACTACTATGGTTAATTTATCTACAAAAAAAAAACATTTATTAAATTTTAACATAAAAAATGTAATAAATCGTAAAAATTCGTTAATAATAAAAAATTTATTAAGCCATCTAAAAATATTTTTTAATATAAAATATCATAAACCAAAAAAGAAATATTTGGGTCAAATTGAAAATATACAAGAATACCAATTCCTTATACTTAAATTAGCCCAAAAGCTGAAAGTAATTAAGAAAATTGTTTAAAATTTATAATATTTTATTTTGCAATGAAATATATCAGAAAAGAATACGAAGGTGAATTTATGTTTCTGAAGTCTTCTAAAACTAAGAATACTTTCAATTTCGAAAAAGTCAAGGAAACTTGAATATAAATATACAATTATTTTACCTGGCGTCAATCTTCCAGACAAAGAAAGTAATATTGAAAATGAAAATGGTTTTAACTAATAAAAAAAAATTTTCTTTTTCAAATTAAATAAAAACTCCCTACTAAGATAATTGGGTAGATTTCATTGTCTGTCTAGCAAAAAAAAGAACATAACCTGTAGTAAAATCCAATTCCAATCACTTAAAAAAAACCACCGAGGGCTGGAACAATTATCAAAATTAGATGTAATTGACAAGAAAATTAGTTTATGTAGGAATTAGCTAGATAATTAATCTCTGAAATTTTGTTAAAACTTTACACGGTTTTTATGAAAAGTAAAGGGAGAATTTTAATTTTTTTATAAATGCTAAGCAATGGATAGCCGATTTGTATACAGATTGCTGCTCGACCGTGCCTAAATTCCTTGAAAAATACTCTAATAGTCCATACTTGTGCGCAAGAAAACTAGTAAATGTAAATTAAGTCGATAATTAATTGAGATAGAAAAATTAAATTAAATTTGCGTGTTTTTTATGATTTTGCGTTAAGTATTTTGATAGTAAGGACATATGCATATTAATTTTTTGGAACTGCTAAGGAACTTGTAGACTGGTTTCTAGAGTACAATAATGTTGATGGAAAATGAGTAAATTCCTTGAAAAATACTACATAGAAATTGTTTAAATTTCATAAGCATTGCCACCATTCTTAGAATCTTAAAAGCAAAAGATTTCTTGCCGTTGTAATCATTACGCAGTGGAAAAACCTTAAAAGATCTTACTATAAATTTAGATACCACCAACATTAAAACACTAAATCCAAATAACACAAGATAAGTTATTAATAATTTTGATTTGTAAACGCTGCCTTCACAATTTCTAAATCTAAATTTTTATCAATTTTTAGAAACGTCCTCTAAAATTATCATTTTTAACGCTTTCGTAATCAATCAATTTCAGTAATTGTCGAGTCGCTCAGAATTGTTAGTTGATTGATTACCAACACGATTTCTTTCTTGCCTTTTAATATATTACCAACTCTATAGAAATCTGTAATTTCTTACCAATACACAAAATCAGTATCACAAAATACCCTCAATAATTGATTAAAAATTATATGGACAATCCCATCACCATATAAACTTTCACTCTTTTCGTATTACATAAAAAAATTGTATGTTATCTAAAAATTATCTAATATACTATAAGATTAGTATAATATTGTCTGAAAATATACAAAATTAAATTCAAAACTACGTGACGTTAGAAATACATTAGTGTAAATTTATGTAATAAATAAAAATTTTAATCAATAAACTAAGTATATAAATAATTTCACTACTATCCAAACGAAATGGAAATTATCTTTCCACATAATAAATTTAATATTAAGAATCTTTTCTGGAATATACTTTTAATTTTAAGATTTCATAAAAATTCCAGTTGTATATAAAAAAAAAAATTGAATTCTTGCCAACGAAATAAGATTTTTTTTTTTATATATTTTATTTTAGTATTGATTTTTTCTCATAAAGTTTCACTAATTTATCTTTACTTTCTATCATGACGATTTTATGTTTTGTATCTCCGTCTGGTCTGGACTGTTTTTAATTTAAAAAAAAAAAAACCCCAAAAAAATGTATCAAAAAAAATGTATATATAATTTTCGTGCTGATGGTTAAAAGAACATCAACGGGGCCATACATAAATTCAACTTTTGACTTTATTATGCTTCAAACGATTTACTTTTTATGAAATATATATAAATTTATTTTTTTTTCTGAATTTTATGGAAAGTAAATCTCAGCATCATAATAAAAATGCAAAATAAAATTATGCGTACAAAAAATAAATATGTTTTTTGTTTTTGATGTGACTATTTAATGTTATGATGAAAATGAAAGAATTCTTTAAATTTATTTTTTTTTACAGTGAAAATATAATTATACTTATTTACAAAACCTGGGTAATAATTCTTTTTATGTTGGAGTTTTAATAGGCGTGTTTTTTTTTAAAAGTGCACCTACCATAAGAAAATTATGTATTTGTATTTAAAATAATTATACGAAAATAAAACTAATTAAATCATCTATAAAATTAAAAATAAATTTTTAATTGTTAAATTATGATGATTATTTAAATTTATGAAATTAATATGATTTATAAGACTATCGTTTTAATTTATGACAGGTTTATCTGTACAATTTTTATAGCTTGATTTTAGTAATTTTGTATAATTTTGTTATAGTAAGAAGGAATTTAATGAAAAAACAATTGCAATTAACAATTATTTTTTAATTAATATCCTGTAACCGGAAATCGTTCCACTTCATAAATCATTTCATTACTTTAGTAAAGATTTAAAAATTAAGTAAATATTTAAGTAAAAAATACTAAATAATTATTTTAAAATTTTAATTCTTTAAAAATTAGTCGTAACTAAATATTTATTTGAGCAAGCCTTAACTTGAGTATAGTAGCCTAAATTGGATCGCTGTATCAATTTGGTTATATTCTTTATACGACAATTAAATCAAACTCTTAAAGCATTAAGTTTTGTGGGTGATACGATTAAGAAAACTAGATTCCTAAATTTTCTCATTTGGAATATTTTTTTTTATTGCGGCGTTTGCGGAAGGTTAGTGTCAAGCTTTGCAAAATTAGTGTCAAGCTTTGCAACTTATAAATCATTTAATTACTTATAGTTCTAATAATCATAATTTAACAATTAAAAATCTAATTCTAATTTTACAGATGTTTTAATTAATTAGTTACTACTTATTTATCAGAATTTAAATTAGCATCAACATTTAAATTAATTACAAAATATAAACTCTTTATTAAGTACTTCGATGCATAAATACCAGAACACTGAAATATTGTATGATGCACTAATTTAGCAACCATTTAGATTAGCATAACCTCACTGGATTACTAGCAATTTTGTGGTTTTTAATCGAAAAAAAAGTTTCGTAAGATATTCGACAATAAATTTGATTCGACCATATCTTGGTTAACTATCCTCAATAATAAAATAAAACTTAATAGAATAAAATAAATTTTATTTCAATTTAAATGTGATTAATATTGCAAAATTATACAAATTTAATTACATAAATTTATAAATTGCATTGTTTTAATCACATTTTAATTAAATTTACATTACATTAAAATACAAATGTTTTCAATAACAATAATGGAATAAATTAATTAATATTTTATGTCCTTAAATATATACATATATGTATTTAAATTATAGATTGTTTATATTGCGACATTATATAAATTATGATTGTAATTTAGTTTAATATTTATAATTGTAATTATGCCAGTAATTTGTATTTAACATTAAAATATTTAATTTGAATAAATATTTAATTGTCCAATATTCACAAAAATTGGTAAAAAAAATAAACAATTTAATTTAAATTTAAAACATGAAAACTTAAATGATGCAAATTTGAGAAATTAAATTGAAATATGTTTGTTTGTTTGTTGTCGAATCGATATCGATAGAATATTTTAATCATTTATCGTTGTGGTATTTGCGTTCAATCCGTGTAACCAAATTTTGCATAAATCCGAGCGAGTACGTTACACTTGTTTTTTGTCACCAATTTGAGCCCAATAACGAATCCTAGCTAAATATAATTCGAAAGAGAAAACTGATTTGAAGGTAGGTACTTTGCTTTTACTGAATTTTTCAGATTTAAATTATTTATGTATTCTTCCATCACTAAATTAGCTGCATGTAAAGTTAGTTATAAATATTTCTGTTAAAAATGCATTTTAGGATATTGAACATTCCAGTAATCTATCAACTATCCTAATTAAATATTATTCAATTAGTGAAATTTTAGTATGTATTTTAATTTTAAATTTTATTTTAAAATTATTATAATTACTAATTAATTTGACATGCAAAATTGTGCAAATTATGTATAATGTATAAAAGTAATTATTATAATCAACAACTGATACAAAAATTGCTTAAAATAATGTGAAACTCTGCTTAATGTCAAAATGATAATTTTTATTATTTTTAAAGGTCATAACTCTGCACAAGTATTTAAATCAGAATCGTGATTTGTGTATCATAATTCCAATCTAACATTTTTTACATATTTTTATATTTATTCTGTCATAATTTTATAAAAATTCTAAATGTATGTCCAATATTCTTTATGTCAAATATAATTTTTGCCGTCATATTTCACAACTTAACACCAAAAAATCATTCTAGTTTAGTCATTTCAACCTTATAAATTCCAACCTTGTAAATTCTTTTTCAACATCAACAAAAAAAGTTTGAAAAAAGTAGTCCTTGTTACCTTTTTTTTTTTGTTTTTGAATTGATACTCCAGTTTATTTATACATTTTTAATGTTTTTGTTTATATTTATAAGGACATTTTGTATAAAATAAGTATGAACAAGGAATTTAAGTCCAGCAATGCAGACAATTTTTATTTTCATGACATTAACAATAATAAATGTGTATGGTGAACAATTTTTTTTACAAACATAACATTCAATTTACTTTTACAACATATATATACAAATACTGCATTGCGAATTATTCCGTTAAAAAGTTATTTTGGTCATTTAGAAAATTACCCTTCTATATATAAAATTTTGGTTTTATGGCACTTGACTTTAAATAATTACCCACCTACAAAAATTGCAGACATAATAAGTTAAAATATTCATTTTATATATTTATATAAATTTTGAATTTACATATAAGATAAATAAATTTATGTAAGTTACATAACTATGTGCAAATAAGTTTGAATATAATAATTATTTTTAATTAGTTTGTAGTTAAATGAAAATTTGATTTTATTAATATATAATCATGTTTCTAAAAAGTAATTATATTTTGAAATTATTTCATATTTTAATTTTATAGTAAATTTTATTTATTTCATTAAAATAAATTCAATATTTTGACTAAATTTAAATATTAAAATAATTTTTTTGTTATGGCATAACATATAAGGGAGAGTTGCCTACATCGTACCACTTATCAGAGTTCTAGTATTGTACAACAACAAACAAAGTTATGGTATAGAATAGAGCAACTAATATAACAACTAATAGATAATAACAATGTTTTTTATTTTTTGAATACAAGCAATTTAGGAAGTGACTCGACTTCGACGACTGTCCCCTAAAATCAAATATTTTTGGTACATAACATATATCTGTATTTCCAAATTAAAATAATATGAAATTTATGTGCTCTTAAGCAAGTTGCATAAATGACATTATTGTAGCATCAATTACCATTAACATTTTCACAACATATCATCTTCAGGTAAGCATAAAACATACACGAAAATTATCTCCAAATTGAATAAATTTAGTGAAAAAATACATAACTTTGCAGATTACAGAAATATAAAATTAAATTATTTATTTATAATTATAAATATTATTTTTTTTTTGAAAACATTTACATAATCTTTCAAATGAAACATACAACATTTTTCCATTAACTTTTATATATTTTATATAAATCCTACTCGGGTTTAACTTATTTTATCCAAAATATTTAGCTATGACTTGTGTGTACACATATTATTATATGTTTTTACCTAATTTTTATAAAGGCTACCGGAATTTAATTAAAATATCTTAAATTATTTACATTTCAAAATATATAAAATTATTACAAAAGTTTTTAAGTAATTTCCGTTTTGAATTATTTATTCAATTATTTTCCGGAAATTTTCTCTGAAAATTTATGCAATTTCTTATCAAAATACTATTTATATATCTATTATGGTTATAGTAATAGGAATGAGATTGCTATTTTATTAGCCCAAATCAAGGAATGTAATAAATTGCAATCATGATATGTTTTTTTTTTAGAAAATTTTGTAATAGTATCATAGTCAAATCGTGAAATAAAATTGCGGACTACAGGTATTAAAGTTAACTCTATTTTAAAGTGGTTCCTGTATGTTAACTGAAATTAGACTTATTCCCTAACACTGTCTTCATTTGAATAACATTTTAAATCTTGAATGAAACTGGCAACATTACAATTCTAAATTTCGCTGGGTTCTTTAATTTATCATTAATACGACCGACAAAATTTTAATTTTAAAATTGACTAGAAATATGCTAAAAATATGTCATTAATAATTTCTAAATGGTTTTCAAAAATACCAAAAGTTCAAAACTTTTTTCCTTTGAAACGATGCTATAATTTTTACCAACACATTATTTATTCTATTTTATACTGTCCTTTCCTATTTCTATAATAATTACTTTTAGATTTCAAAGTTGTAATATTTTTAAAATATTTATTTCTCACTCAGTTCTGGAAAAAAAAAACCATTTGAACAAAAAAAAAAAACCCAAAAATTTATGCTGACTTTAGATTTTTTTTCAAACATATATTTTTTTTATTAGAAAGAATGAAAAAAAAAAATATTTGAAATTTCTAACTAATAATTTCACATATGCTTATAATGTCTGCTATATAGGATTAATATCATAACGACACGGCTAGACATCCGGCTTGTTTTCAAGAAATTTTTTGTGAAAAAAAAGACACACCGGTAAAAAACAAATAAATAATAATACATAAAAAATAACATAATATAGAAAACCTTTATAGACTGTGAAACTTTGTAGAATAAATAAAATAAAAACAATTTTTAGAAAACATTATCAAAAGCCATGGGTGCCAAAACAATAATACGAGTTTAATACATAGAAAACAACAAAAATACATTATTTGATGAAAATGTTGTCGAGGAAATTATAACTAAAAGAAATCGTTGTTTTTTTTTATTCGAAATATTTTTATGATTAACTTATTAAACAAAAGGAAATGCTACCGCATTGCTTTGAGAAATATTGAATTGTTTTGTATCTAACTAATTTTCTTGGATATATAAATTCTTTTGTTGGAGTTTTGTAGTTTTTGAAAAAGAAAGTAATTGAAAGAAAGTAGTATAATACAATATTACCTGGAATTTTAGAATAACAGTTTGATTTCCTAACTAGATATTCAATTGCATGTTTGAGCTCAGATTTAATAAAAGCTTTAATTAACATCTCACAGACTGTGTAGCATTGACTGAAGAACCAGACAACAATGGTCTTGAGCTAACATTGCAATAGTGTGTTAAAATCACAGTAACATTGTGGACTGTTGTGCTGTTAATATTGTTAATTGTTTCGCTACCTAATCTTGGGATACCGATCTATTTGTCCTGCTCGATAATTCTATAGCTAATTCCAATGCTTTAACAAATTTTGAGGTAAGCATGCTAGACCGACTAGCCAGCCTACTTAAACATCACAAAACTTAGACTATTGTAACCAAATTGGCAAGCCTTGATTTTAAAACAGTTTCACTATTATATTTTATGGTAATCTTTAGCCAACATAATAGTGTGTTCAAAGCACAGTAATATTGTGAACTGTTTCGGTTTGTATTACAATATTATTTACAATCTTGGGATACCAATTTAATGATAAAATAAAATAAATCAATTCCACATTTAAGACCAAAAGAGCACTGATATAACAAAATCTTTAGTAATTAATACCACAACCGTTCGGCCACTGATGGTTCACCAAGGCCTAAAGTTTCTATTAATTTGGTAGCGAAGGAGCCTGTTCCTATTAATTTGGTAGCGATTGACACAAGTGTGACCTTTAGTTAACATCACTACTAATATTTAATATTTTAATTAATTGTGGTAGTAAAGAAGAGAGTATTATTTTCAACTATTTCGTTTTGCTAAGGCACTTAACTACAATCAAAAATATACAATCAGAAATTTAAAACTTTTCCAAAACTGATCCTTTCCTGTGTGCAGAATATTCTATGGTTTCCTTTAATTTCATTTTGTCAACAAAATATAAAACAATCATTTTCATTAAAACGTATACAAATTTTTTAAGTAAGCCCCATTGAATTTCTACTTCATTACAAATAGACTACAGACTATTCATAAATCTAAAGGGATTTTACCCCAAAAAATTGTTTTTCATATCCTATATAATAACTTTCAAAATTTAAGCTGTAATAAATGAAATTGTGTAAAAAAAATTCACATTTCAGAAAATTTCAGTTCTAAAAAACATTTTAAAACCAGATGAGGTCATATATTTTCCAAAAACCCCCATATATACAGTCATTTAGTATTATTGTGCTTTTGAAATTTATGATGGCACTTGAAATTTCATGATTTTGATATGTTGGCTTATGCAGAAAACCAAAAAAAAAATTGTAATGAAATGAAAGTGATATAAAATAAATGATAGACAAACCAATAGTTATAGCCACACTAAAACCACTTATAAATTCCAACACTGAAAACAAAAACATTTCTTTAAATATACCTGGACCTCTAGGTATTACAACTATTTCGTTTTTTCTTAATCCGAAAGCAAAGTTTTAATTAATTAATTTATGAAATGATTTATTAATATAATTGATAGATTAGTCAAAAAATTTCACATAAATATTTCGTTCAATCGGTTCATAATTTTTGTGGATTGGAATAAATTCTGTCGGCTATAAAATTCATTAAATTTTTTTTCTAAAGAGACTTACTTATTTTAGCACTTTGCTATCCATCTTTTCGTCCGTCCGTCCGTTTGTAAAGTTTTTCAAATTAAGATTTAGCATAGTAAATATACACATTATAAAATATTTCCGGATAACACAAAAGCTGAAGAATTTTCTATCAGAAATATTATTTTAACAGCGTCCGGTAGGCGGCTTGCATAAAACCACATAAAGTGCATATGCACAAAATATAAAGTGCATATGTACAAAAATAAGCCTATTCTGATAAAACTACTGCACAAAATTTCTGCTGCGTGTTATTTTTTTTAATAAATTTTTAAAACAATTAAATTTTCTTTAAGTCAACACTAAGAACTTGTTAAAATCGTAAGCTAGCAGTAAATAAAAAAAAAATGTAAACTTAAATTAACAAAACTTTGATTCTTTTTACAAAGCACTGAATTACATATTTTTAAAATGATTTTCAGTAATTTATCATTTTTAGTGTAAAAGCAACAAAATAACTAAACAAATATTTTATATAAAATATTCACCCTTATTTTATTTATTTTCAGCTATTTTGCAAGAAAAAGTTAAGGGTGTCTGCTGCGTTTTGTTTTCAGTTGATACGTTAAATTTTTTTTTTTTTACCCAAAAGGAAGTGAGAAATAAATAAACAATTAATTTTCCTGCAAACAAGAATCGTTATAACACTTTTCCTTTAGATTATCCTTTAGATTAGGGGTTCGTAATGTAAAGTCAATATGTAAATTTTTCAGTTGTAAATATTTTAAAGATTTGATACACCAGAGATTTTACAGAAGATACTCGTGCACACAGTGAGATAGTCTAAAATTTTTTTATTGAAATTAGAAAGTTTGTTAAAATAATTTAATAAAATTTTGAGTTTCAAATTAGAAACGTGTTCAATTATAATAGCGGATGTAATAGGATTTAATTTAATTACAAAATTGAATCCGTTAAGCATTAAAATGTCACGTTTTATATCGTGAAAAGAAATTAACATAAAATTTTTTTTAAATATAATTTATTGTGGTTAATGTTTAAGGAAACATTTTGAAGATTTTATAAAATAATTCTTTTATGATGACTGAACAGACAAAATAAAATTAATATTAATATTTTTGTTTTTATTGAATTGTTCGTATAATAATTCTAATTTTCTGTATCTAATAATTTTCAATTGCCCTTACTATAATATTTTCTTTTTATATTGTTTCTGTAAAAAAAAAAATGTATCTTCTTTTGTCTTGACTTATGCTTTCTCCATGTTTCTTGGTATTCGGCACGTTTTTTCCATGTTATAACTTTTTTGTTGTTTTGTTGTTGTCAAACTTGGGAATATATTGTTTGTTATTGTGATTTAATTTAAAATAAAACTTATTCGATTAAAGTTATAAAACGATTTATAAAAAAGACATTACACTAACTGGGAAAATAGATATAATCGTACGTAAAGGGAAATAGAAATGTATTGACAGTAAATAAAATATTAATAATTGAATATAGTGAATTTATGCTATATATTAGAGTTTTATGCAGTTTATTAAAAAAAATTGTTAGAAAACGAATAATAATTTTCCAATTAAAATATCATTAATGTGTTTTTTTTTTATAGTGAAAAAAGTAGCTGGTAGTAAAATTAGTAAGCAATTTTTTTTAATTGGAATTTAGAATCACAAATAATATTACAAGTTTTGCTATTTAGATTATAGTTTAGAATAGATGCCGGAAATTATTACTAAAATTGTCTTAATTCGTTACTCAGTTACAGCCGTTCGGCATGTCTGTTGATTTACGCCTTAATTACGACTCTACTTTTGATGAAAGTATATAACTGGATATATTTCATAATTCCGAGGAACGAATTCGTACAAAATGTGTTATAAAAAAATGTGGTATTTTGACACGCAACCTAGAAGCCTCTTTATTACCTCTTTGACTGCTTGGGGAGAAATCTATATTACGCATTCACAATATCTACAGACTAGCTATACTATCTTTAATTTTATCTGATAAGAAACCATGGCTTTTAAAGTCATTTGACTGTTAGAGTATATAATTATTGAATCATTTTTGTAACATTTCCATATATTTTCGTGAATACTGAAAGTAATAGTACATATCTCTGAATATATTTCCTAAAAAACGGTAATATTGCCTAAACTTTTGTACATCTTTGGTTATACGACATAAATTCGCAAAAACTTATGTTCAGTCTTTACTGACTGTTCACATTAACCTTTCCAAAAATTATGTTTAATTCTTCTTTGATTTATAAAAGTTTAATAAAAGATTTTCAACTAAGTAATTTAATGAAATATATTTTCGAATAAATTGTAACTAATTTCTACAATTTTTTTCAATTTCTCAATAACTATCAATAGACATTAAATTAACTCGAGTATAAATTCTCAAAGCATATTATAAATGAAAATAGTAAATTTTTTACATGTCGGCACGTTCATACTGCTGGCTGCTTACATCCATATCCGTATTATAAATGTTGGTCATTCTCAGTAATTGTATTCTTTCATATATCATTTATACAGAGTTTGATTACAAAATTAAATTTACTTCGATCACGAAAATATTTATTATAATAATATAATAAATTTATATATTATAGTTAAATTTAATATTATGAAATTTATTCATTGGTATAGATTTACAGTCGATAATTTATATTTTATGACCTTCTCCTGCAAAAATATAAGACAAATTATAGCTTTCACCTTTTCCTATTTTTATATATTGAAAATTATATTCCAAAAGAAATTTATCAAAATTGTTAGTACAAGACAAAATAAAGGAGTTGGAAAGGTTTGGTATATTTTTGAAAAATTACGTGTCAGTGCCTGTAAAACTACATACATACTTGAATTTAACTACGTTTCTACAAAGTTTTTTGGCAATCTACAACCAAAAAGATTTCGTATATGATTTTGCAAAAATTTCTGTTATAGGACAAAAAAAAAATACCAATTTCCTAAAGCAGGTTTTTTCTTTCATATAAAAGCATTTATGTAAAAGAAACTTACAACAAAACTTTCAGGATGTCATTTCTGTCCTTGTTTTTTTGTTACACAAAAATTATAAGTTAGTTCCTTAGAAGAAATGGATAATTCAGAAAATGTAAAAAAAAAAAATAACACAAACTTAGTTCTATTGAATAGATACAACACGGAAATTATATTCTTTCAGGATGTTTTCTATTCGTTTTGGTATGTCCTTAAGAATTATATATGTATTATAAAAAAAAACTAGGGAAAGGTATTCTTTATTAAAGAGTACGTATAAGAATAGAAAAAAAAAAGAAAATGTAGTAAAAAATAAAATGAATTATAAAACTATTTCTGGGAAATATTTCCAAACAAAAAAAATGTAAAACATAAAAAAAACGACAAAAGGATGAAATGTTTTCAAAAAAATGTATTTAAAGAATGTTTTTGATTATAATAAAAAAAAAAAATGTTTATAACTTTTAAAAGGGACCATCCCCTTGTGTACAATTGTGGTAAGAATATAATTGGTAATTTAAGAATTGAAGTTTATTTTTCGTTTTTTGATAGTATACAAACATAATTATTAACATATTTCTAACGAATTTTTGTATTTGTTAAATTATGTCCTGGATTTTCATTACAATTATAGAATGTGTAAAGTTATAGTATCTAAATATGGATTTATAGAATTTGTATATTGTGCACGCAATATAAATTTAGTTATTTTAGAATTTTGGGAATGAACTTTTATGATTCTAATAAAAAGTTTTATTATGATAGAGTGTTGCTGTAAAAATTTTTAAATAATACACAGACATGGATTTTAGATAAAACTAAAAAATGTGGATTTGTGACCATAATTAGTGCATATATCTTCTGTCATGGAAATGTTAACTTTTCGGAATTTTATAAATTAGAGATAGAAAGTAATTATTAAAATTGAAAAAAAAATGTGGGTTTATGATTCAAAATCTTACCCCAATTTTAATACATTGTAGTCTTTGTTTAGGAAAAAAAACTACTTTACTTATTAATAGTTGCTTTGTTCAACATATAAAATGTTGCAAGTTCTTTAAAAGACGTTGTAATTGTTTATAAAAATATTGTAATGTTTTAGAAATCGCTGGAAGTTCTTTCAAAAACGTTGTAATTGATTTTAAAATTGTTGAAATGTTTTGAAAAACGTTTTAAAAGTGTGAAAAATATTGTAAATGTTTTAAAAAACGTTGTAATGGTCTATAAAACGTTGAAAATTCTTTTAAAAATGTTGTAATTGTTTTTAAACACGTTGTAATGCTTTGTAAAACGTAGTAAAAGTTTTAAAGACATTGTAATTGTTTTTAAAAAGATTGTACTGGTTTGTAAAACGTTGCAAGTTCTTTAAAAAACGTTGTAATTATTTTTAAAAATGCTGTAATGTTTTAGAAAACGATTTAACAATTACAATGTTTTTTAAAACTTTTACAATCTTTACAACATTACAACGTTTTACAACATTACAACAAACATTTACAACGTTTTGAAATTTTTTAGAACGTTTTCTAAAACATTACAAGTTTTTAAAAATTTTTTAAAAAACTTGCAATATTTTTAAAAAAATTTTACTTTTACAAAGTTTTCCAAAACATTTTTAAAAACAATAAAACGTTGCAAGTTCTTCGAAAAACGTTTTATTGTTTTTAGAAATGTTATAAAGCTTTAGAAAACGTTATAAAATTTTTGAAAAACGTTGGTTTTGAAAAAAGTTGACGTTTTCAAGCTAAACACAACGTTTTTAAATGAAGCGAGCAGTTAAATACAATATGTTTCAAAACAGATTAAATGTTTTCAATTAAATATTTTAAATATAAATACAACAGTTTTAAAGCTAAACTAACCGTTTTCAATTTAAATGAAACGATTTCCAAATCAAATTAATCATTTTAAAGTTCATTTAATTCTAAAGATCCTAAAAAAACCAATAAATATAAATATTCAATAAAATTTCCATAATCTTCTAATTGATAAAAATAATTATTTGTAGCACTTTTAATCCAAAACTAAAAAGCCAGACAGTTTAAATTAAAACCAAAAATAATCTTGAATTTTTATCTAACAAAAAGAATTGATGTTCTTTTCTAATTATTGCCTACAAAGAAAGAAAACAAAAAACCTGCTTATTTAACTTTTAGTTTAAAAAAAAAACATAAACGAAAGATACTAATTGTATACAAAATACCAACATAAGTAAATCAGAGATGTAAAAACTAAGATAAGAAAAAAATCTTCTTTAAATATAGTTCAAGCAAAAAATACTAAAAAAACTACAGAATAAACTGAATTAATGAATTCTAAATGAACTTTTATATACCAGCTCTGATATTTTGTTTGTTTTTAAAAAAAAAATATGCTACATTAAAACAGAATTTTTGCGATTCTTTTCGACGAAACGATCATATTTCGGAAGACATCTGCCTCAATGTTATAATATATTCTTTCTTTCTTGTTATTTTTTTTTGAGATTTTTTATCATGTCCATTGATCGTGTAGTCTATAAATATAATTAAGAAACAAATTTATTTATTTTCTTTCATATCTCAACCTAAATTTTTGTTTTTCATGTAAATTGGATAAAAAAAAAAAAAAACAACAAAATTGTTTTTTAATTAAATTTTTACAATTTTTAATATTGAAAAAATCATTGCAACACTTGATGAAGGGCGCCAGCTTAAAATAATCTCTAATATTTTTTTTTTTGATTTATTCAAAATTAAAAATTTCTGAAAAAAATTTTCAAGTGATGAATATTTGATGAAAAAAAAATATGTGTAATTTTAATGAAGAAAGTAATCATAAATATTTTATAATTAAAATATTATATTATATAAATGATGTTTTCGGGGAGAAAATATTGCAAAAATCAATTAAGATTTAATTTAAATTCAATTAATGTAAATTCTTCAGCAATAAATTTAATCGGAAGTTTGATTATTACCAGGAATTTTAATTAATTTTGCAGAGTTCTTCATAATTAAATTAGTTCATGAAATCATTGCGGTTACTAATTTCATGAAATCTTAAATATTTTCGAAATTCTAGAAACCACTAATTACGATATTTTAAAATTTCACTTGAACCCACCAATATTATCATGAAAATGGCAACACTGGTAATGTGAGTGGAATCTGCTGTTCATAACAATGATTTATGGTTTCATAATTTCTAGTCACATTTCGAGTTTTAAGGAAAATTAGATTAAATTATATATATATGAGGCCTGGGCCAAATACATCTAATAGGAATTGCGGCCAAAATTAGCCTACTATAGTATCCTAAAAATAATAAAGCTGACTGAAGAAGATAAACTTGTAAATGGTCCCGAAGATTTCTTTAAGAAAGTTCAACGTATAATCGCCTATATCTACTGATAAATATCCCTTGGTAATCTCCCAAGATACACTTTTTTTACGAAATACATACCAGAATAATTTCATTATGTACTAAATTTGTCAACTAAAAATGCTAGTTTCCCAAAAAAAAAAACGCAAAGACATTTTTCGACTTAAAGACTATGAATTAATCCATTGTCACCCTTTCACACTCTTGGCGTATGTCACTGAAAAATAATACTGACATAATCAATGACATATAATTAGTCGGGACATCAAAATGTCTGCAACAATCAAAATTGCTTGTTTTTTCTCCTTTTGGAATGAAACCAAAATTGAAAATAATTTTCATATTTATTATCCGTTTCGAAACCAAATTAATAATTTCTGTAGAAAAATTTAATTTTTTTTTTTTGGTTTATTGTGAAATATTACCCAAAAATTGAATTTATCTTAGTAGTAATTTTTTAACCTTAAATAAATTTCCCCAAAAAAACAAAACAACTTTGTCTAGTCTTGTTGATAAAAAAAAGTTTTAAACAAGATTCAACATTTTCCATATAATAACATCAAGAATTTCGAACAAAAAACAAATTCAAATCCAGAATCTTTTACAAAGATTAGAGTTAAAAGAAAAAATATAATATTTTTCAGATTTTCCATTATTTTACACTAAACGAAAAAGTTTATAAACAAAAAAAAATAAAACAACTTTAAACTACTTTTTAGTACGACTTTCGAATCAATTTTTTTAATGTTGTTTTTTTATGTGTAAAAGTTGAATATTAAATAAAAATGTAATACCAGAATTAAAAACTTGAAGAGAAACCGAGAATACCTTTTACTAAAAGTTTTTGATAATTGAATGACCACAATTTTCATTACAATAAACTTACAAAGAATAAATCTCAGCATGAAAGTTATATACCACAATTGTTTCTGTACATTATTTTACATAAATAATAATCATCATATTTACTTAGTAATTACCTGAAAAATGTTCTTTATTAAATAAAATTTAATTTTTTTATTTTTGGAAAAACTTTCAAAATATTTAAATAGTAGTAATAATTTAATTGAAAATTTTTGAAAATATTGTGGCTATATTATCATAAATCCTCCAGACACATGTTTTCGTTAGAGTGCAGAAAAGTATCTATATGTTTATTTTACTAAATAGAATATGTATAATGTATATACAGATAACCTATAGTAATTTTATTTGCACAAGATTAATTTAAATAATAAATGATTTGGATTATAAAACAATTTGTATTTACTTAAAATCTTTACTTCCTCTATAAAATTTTTGTAAATATTTCTATCGTTTATTAAATTCATAATTTTCATATTTTTTCTTATTAAATGTATTCATTGATCTGGAAAAAGAAGATATAAATATTTAATTGAGAAAATTATTGTGTAAATTGTTCTAATTAATAACAAAAAAATATTGGCAAATTGAATATATTTTCTATTCATCTTTTTCTTGAATCTAATTTTCTAATTTTCATCTGGTTTTTATTGTCTTAAATGTGTTTTCAATAAAATAAATTAAAGATTATCTGCACTGATAAAAATTTGCTAAAAATTGGATATTAACAGTGAGTGAGATTTATTAGCAATAAACAAACTGTAAGCAATTTCATTTTATTCTATTAAAAGAGTTTTATTTTATTAATAATTTGAATGGAACATTTTCTTGTAATCTTTCAAATATTTGTAGTAAAAGTAGTAAAAAATTTGCAGTAAATAAAAATTATATTTCCGTTTACAGGGCTTATAGATACAACAGCAAAACCAAATCAATTAATTCGCCACAAATGTAATTCATTTACACCAAAAGCATATTTCCAGCAACAACACTTGCAACGTCTTTTATAAGTATTTACATTTTCCTCACAAACAATTTTTATTTGCGGCAAATATACATAAACGTTTTGGCTGTTTTAAAACACATAAAAATACAAAGTTATTTTTATCAGTGTGATTCACCATAAAAAAATTTAACTATATATTTTCCTCAAGTACCACAGAGCTTTTAACTATAGTAAAATTAATTTATTAATAGTACACGAATAAATATTACGATTTATTTAACTTGATTATTTTATGTTCCAAAATAAAAACTTAAATTTTTGGTATTTTGTCCTTGTATCCGAAAACACTTCGCCCAGACAATAATATGAAAATACAGATTTTTATTTTCATTTTTTGGTTGGAAAAAACATTTAATTACCAATTGTTGGTCAGGTCAATTTTCGATTCATGTATAAAAGACGATAGTAATATTTTCATATCCACAAATTTTATATATGTATCTCCGAAATATTTTCATCTACATTATAATTTATAGTCAAGTATTTGTTTAAACGAGATAAATCTACTAAAAAAGGATATAAATATGTCTGAAACAGATTGTAAATTTTATTTAATTCTTTTAAATTCTTTTATTTGTTATTTTTTTTTTGCCGAATTGTTTGACTATAACAAAAAATTGGAAACGGTTTGGACACAAAAAAAAAAGGATATGCAAATAAAAATATCGTTTATTTTCCAAAAAAAAAAAATAATTTGTGAAAAAGTAATTAAAATAATCTTCAAATCTGGACATTTCAATTAATTTAATGTAATTAGATTTAAGACAATCGTAAACATTTAAAATTGCATTCTTTATCACTTCCTTTAATTAAACAATAAACTTAAAAGAATAAATTCAACGTAAACGGCAAAGAAACTAAATCCAAAGATAGTTGGAATTTCGCAATTAAGATAAAAATCTTTGTAAATCCTGAATTTCTGAACTCAGAACTTTTATAAATCATAGAAAAGTGAATTCAAATTAGAAGATAAATGTTTTTAAGTTGCCACGAAACGAAATTTAGTAGTTTTTCTAATTGAAAATATTCAAAAAGTTTCACGACGAGAAAGAAATTCGGAGATTTTTATAAACATTTAAATTTTGAAAATTCATTTTAATAAATTTAATGACTTATAGTCTGTACACACAATTTCAGTTACATGGTATTTCTTTTAATGATTAGTAGCCATTACGGTTCTGTGATTTATACAAACTATTTTAAATATAATGGACACTGACAGAAATTACAACATGGAATATAAAGCAATTTCCTTGTAAAAATACATTAATTTCATGTGGCACCATGTAATTCGTCCTCATACATGTTTTAATGGATTTAGAATTAAAAAAAAATTTTACGACATTACGAAAAAAAATAGATTTTTGAGCGTATTTTACTTTTTTTTCCACAGATGTCGGAAGGATTCAGAGATATGACAAGAATAATTTTATCTCATCAGCTATTGTCAGTTAAACAATCAAGAGTTTTGTAACAAATTTATTATCAAATACAATTATGATTATCAATGTATATTTTTGTTATTTGTCCTAAAATCCTTTAACCAAAAAAAAAGGTTGTAAAGTTTTATATATGAAATTTAATAGCCTAATATCATTTGTTCAAACATAAATCGAATAGCACAAGAAAATATTGTATTTCTATGATAAATTATCATCATATTTTCCAATCTTCAATTTCATTTTATCAGGTATCCTTGAACACTGTTTGTCTGCTGTTTGTAGACTAACATAGTAATGAAAAAATTATGTTCAACGAATAAATTCTAAAAACAATTACATTAATATTTTTTCTTACCAGAAATAGATAAATTGATAATTGAAACATCATCAGTTTTTTATTTTTGCATTCTTTCAATTCTGAATCCTTTCTTTCTTTATCATTTTCTCATAACTGCAGAAAAAGGTTTATTTAAATATCACGAAATGTATGCAAAAAAAAAACCGATCTACATTTTAACAGAACTACTATATATGAAGATAAAACATAATATTTTGTCCATTCTTAAAGGATTTTGAATTTTTCTAGTTATAAATTCACTATCTAAAAAAAAAAAAAAAATATGCTGCTAGAATAACATTACTCGTACGTGATGAAAATTTCATATATTTGCTCCCCAGATGAGGAAGAGTAAGTTAACGTTACTGATTTTAACCATTGCTTTTTTTTTTATGTATAAATATATGAAATGAATTGTAAAAAAAGAATTAAACTTCAACTAAAGGATATTTAAGAAGTGTTCTTGTGTAAGTGTCATCCTTAAAGCAACCAATTGTAAAAAAAAAAAAAATTGTGAAAAAATTTATATATGAAAGGATATTAAACTTCCGGGTTGTTGGGATATCATTGTTGGAAAATTTTACTCTTTTCGTAACTTTGTTGTTGTGTTTTTTTTAATGCTGTGTGACAATCTTTTGCACAAATAAAAATATTGTGGAAAAATCTTTTATTTGTAAGTGTTATAAAAAATATGAATCGAATAAGAAAAAAAAATTCTATGATTTATGATGATTATTTTCAAATGATTTTTTTCATTGAAATTCGTTTTTTTTTGTCGTTGGATAAATATTTATAAATTGTAAATAATTTTGAAGGAATTCCGATTTATATAAATTTAATAGTATTTTTATTTTCCAATTTTTATTAATTGAAATTTTTGTAAAGTTGTACTAAAAAAAAATAAATATTTTGGAAAACATAAAACATATACATGTATATAAATAATTGTATTTTCCTCTTGTGCGAAATTTGGTATTATGAAAAATATAAAAAAATTATAAAGGTTCTTAAGTCCGGCCCTAATTCCGAACTGGCAAACCAAAATTCTAATAATAAATGTATTTTATGCTATAAAATTACATTATTAAAATTTGAGTTTTGTTCAACTTTTAGACTTTTTGCACAATATAGTGATTTAGGTCTTTATCTACAAATTTGTAAATTTCCATTAATTTTCTCTCCAATATCAAAAAAAAGATATAGATAAAAATTACTTAGGAAATCATAGAATGATTTCTTTGATTTCATCATACCTGTAAAAAATTTTCAATGCTGCGGATATTTACAAAATAAAAATTATGTATTATAGTAAATAAATAAATACAGAAAAATTTTGTATTTGTTGGCTATCTAGCCATAAAGGTACTTTTGCAAAGAAGCTAACACATTAGAAAAAGAAGGTTCGAATTGTATTTAAAGTTTTCTCATTTGAAGAATATACAGAAAATAGTGAAGTATAACACCATTTTTTTCTTAAAATTTTTTAATTAAAACGTCAACTGAGAAATTATAAAATTAAATATTACTGCAAATACCAATTTTTACCAATATTTTTTGCCATTTGAATTTTTCAAAAATGCAAAGGACCAAATTTACATATTTTTAAGCCCCTAAATTTACTATATTTTATACCAGTTATATTTATACGACTTAAGTTTAGACATACACCACCAAGTTTCGCTATGCACCACTAGAGTTTCTGTTAATTTTTATTTTAATACTTTATAAATTTCAATACAGATAGCGCTAATCTCGGTGTATATTAGCGATATCTGTTGTACAAGTTGTACAATTTAATTTAAACAATTTTATTTGAGAAAAGGATCTAAAATTAGATTTAAAAGGGTCTACTTTTTGAAAATCAGGGAATATTAAAAAAAATTTAACGTTTTTATGGTCAAAAACTGTCGGAAATGTGAGAATAACCCATTTTTTCCTGTTTGATTCTGAAATTCTACAATTGGTTATAGAAGAAATTTTAAAACAATCTTAGAAATTGTAAAATTTGTTCCAAATCAAATTTTACTTTTTTAGGTTAATATATAAAGTTTCTGTAAAGTTAATTATATTTAATTTTATTTAAATTTTTGGAATTTTTCTATTAACTGCAAAATAACATCATTTTTAAAGACGACAAAACAACAGAGGTAGGTGTTGTTAAGGGAAATTGTCATTTTTCCTAATTCATTTTCCCGAAATCATATCTAATTTTACTAAAATATAATTTTACTAAAATATAACATAACACAGCCATTCTAAGCTCTTCAGATTTAGAATTGTCAATTTGAATGGGTCAACATATTTATTTTGAAATATATAATTTTATGAAAATTTTTTATTGAATTTTATTGGTACACAACCTAAGCCAATATTGTTAATACATAAATCCTAACAGGTTTAGACTAAATTAGCTCTCTGAAAATTGGAATTCTACCAAATCTAAAAATAAAATGTAAAAATTGATTACGTCAGAATCTATAGTTAGTAAATTAAGAATTGTAAATATTTATTGGTGGAATAAACAAAAAAACTTACAACATTTAAAAAAAATTAAATCGCAATAATTTATCTTCTTGAATTACTTAAAAATACACCAAATAGAAAAAAAATTATACTCTGTCCATTTTCACTTCTATACAAATTTTTTTCACACTTTCCTGAAACTATAATTTATTTATTTGATGAAAATTAAGTTCTTTTAAAACTAATCAAATATTAAATTATTTTCTGCAATTATTTCTATTTTTATATTTTGTTTATATGTAATTTTATGATGTAAGTAATTTTTCTCCGCAAGTAATTATTTCTAAATCCATGTACATATACTCAAAATTTATTACAAATCAAATTGATAATTGAATAATGTTTGGAAGAAATTAGAATAAACTGTGCTGATTAGTTCTGTCAAAATGATTCTAACTTTTTAATTAAAATCACTCAAAGAATTGATTAAAACAGAATTAATTATACTGACTTTATTCAGTAATTAATATTAAAATTAATATAATAATTTTTCAAAACCATTATGCAAAATTTATCAATCATCCCTCGTACACTAAGAATATAGTACTACAAGGATAAAAAACGTAAAAGAGCAACAACCGTGTTATGTTATTATCAACTTGAGATGAAACAGTTTTTTTATTTAAGGACTAAATTATTGTTTTGTCTGATTTTGACTTCTAGCAAAATCAATGAAATTATTTTTTTTCTTGTATAAAATAATTTTTGGCGCGACCTCATAAAGTTTTGTATGAACGAAAAAAAAAACCAAGGACAACACCGATAAAAAGGAATTTAAACAAAGACACAAAAATGTTACAAGGTTAGATAAATATCTTAAAAGATACATAAAATTTATCAGACTATCAGACAAAGTAAAATATATTTTGGAAAATTTAAATGTACTTACAGATATTTTATAATTTTATCCGTTTGTTTTTTTATTTGAATTCTTTAAAAAAAAATTATATTTACGGTCCACTTAAAGAGTACCGTAAAATAATTTTTCCCCATTCCTGAAAATTAAAATGTAAAAAAAAATATTAATTTACCACAATTAAAAAATCTTTTATAAAAAATGTAAATTAAGATTTTAGATTGATTGCGGTTTTTAAATATGCTATTTAATATTTTTAAAAGTCAGGCAATTTGACTCTCTCTCTCTATATCGATTAAGGATGTCAAAATTAAATTACCCAAAGCAATAGTATCATTGGAAAATTAAATGTCCTTATTCGAGGTATCAGCAGTAACAATAATTGAGATATTCGTGTGACAGTTTCAGAGCAGACGACTGAAAGATTTAAATGAAATTAAATCAAAATTTCAATTAAAAAAAGTTAGCAAGCTTCAAGTATATATAATTCGACACTTAAGTGCCCTATGCTACAAGTGCAGAAGTGTGAACAAGGAAAAATAATTCAAATTTTTAAAAGTTAACAAACTCTATAAAATGGCAGTTAAAAATAATTTTCCAGACTTAACTTTCACTCTCTTCTGTAATTTACCCTTAAATTACAACCCTTTACCTTACAAAAGAAACCAAAGAATTTATATATTTTATGCATTTCTATTGCATATTTCTTGGCGCAGGCGCTATTAATATTAAAAAATATTTAATTCTATTAGATTTGATGCTGAAAAGGTAAATATTATTTTCACTTTCAGTTTTAGTATTAAACAATCTTTCATCTTAAGCGTAGCCGCGTAAAAAAAATATAAAAAAATAATTATTTTTTATTTAAAAATAATATTTTGTTTACAAATTTAATTTAATTTTGAATTTTTTTTTAATATTTTTATAAAAAAATTATGTTTTGATATTAAATTTTATTTACAAAAAATTTTATTTTAGTAATTAATTTTGTGTACTAAAATAATAAAAAAAAAAATTAATAAATTAGATTCAAAATTTTTAATTACAAAAAGTAAAATTAATCCAATAATTTTACCAGATAAAAATAATTTTAAAGAATTAGTATGGAATTCAAAAGATGAAATACGTGTAATTGGAATAGAACCAATAAATGAAACAACTGAAACAAATTTAATTATTAATAATTTAGTAGCAATTAAACCAAAGAAAAAAAATAAAATTTTACATAATTGGAAAATACCATGGATTGCAATACTGACTGGTCTGATTCAGGTACTAAATATTCAAAATTAAAAAAAAAACATAATTATTTTTTGTAGAATATTTAAATAAATAAATATTTAAATGTATATAATGTAGAAAATTTATCTGTTTTTTTTTTATTATAATTACTATAATATCCGAGAAAATCATTCAGTTGGCATAATATATGTTTCAATAAATTTTCTGTGGTTAAATTTTGTTGATTTTGTTATTTAAATTTTTTTATTTCTTGCGAAATCGCGGATTAATCTTTTGAAGCGAAATGTAATATATTTGTTTATTATTTGAATGACGCAAGGTTGAATGAAAACCACGAATAGTGGCGCTTAATTACAAATATCAAATTTTATTCACGCTATTTTCGGATATAAAATGGAAAAAAAAAGCAAATCTAGTAAATTAATATTTTGATCATTGTAATTCTAATTGCTTTATAAAAACTATCTTATGACCCATCTATAAATTCCGAGTAATTTTATTGGATTTATTTCAGTTTCTGGATCCAATCTGAATTACATAAAAATCAGATCTATTAGCGATAATTCACAATTAGAAATAATTAAACAAAAATGCTTATTTGTTTTTTTAAGGCATAGCATATTTTGATCTAAGATTTTGCTTGAGCTATTTTCTATTACATCGCCAGAATGCACCATAGAAAAGAGGCTACGTTACACTATATTTTGGTCATTGATTTGGGACCAATGATGAATGCTTATTTTTCTTCTATCAAATTTGAAAATTCAGAGAAAAGTTTTCGTTCCTTTTTACCGGATTCGAATCAGGTTTCTTTCGATTGAACAGTAAATACTCTATTCACTAAGAGCACGTCATTAGACGGACTGCTTTACACATATTTTCGGTCATTATTTTGCCCCGGTCATTAAATGAATGGTAGTTGGTAGCCGAACCAAATTCAGAGAATTTTTAAGGATTCGAGTCCGGATCCTTGCGAGGTAGCTTCTCTATCCACTACATGTAAGTGCACCACATTTATTCAGTAATTTGAGACCAATGGTAGCTAAGTAGAATGATAACTACGCCAAATTTGAAAAACGAAAGAAACCTCGATTCTTTCTGCTCAGAAGGCAGGTGCACAACTTAGCAAAGAAATACTCATTTTAAGTTTCACAGATTTTAAATATATTAATTTAAACGATTACGAAAGCATAAAAAATTCTTATTCTGTTTACATAAACTTTATTCTGAACTTTCTTAAATTTATTGCCAAATACTTAAGTTTATATATTTGACCCTATTTCCTTATTTTTATACAACAACAAAATTATATATGAAATATTTATTGTTTCATCAAAGAAAATTAAAACATTTTGGTGTTCTACAAATAAACATAATTAACATAATAATTCCTCTATACTGAAAATAAGAAAATTTAGATCGGAAAAACTATAAATATTTGGAAAATTAAACAAAAATTAAAGAAGTATACTTAAAAAAAAAAAACACAATACATAATAATAAAGAAATTCGTGTATCTTTTTTCAACAAATATATATTTATATGATACTTTTCGGAAAAATAAACATATGGTTCTAAATTGTAATAAATTATTGAAATAAAATTGTGAATAAAATTAACACTTTACATTCAATAGTTTATTTTTAAGCACACCAGGTTGAATATTTTTATAATTTATAAACAAAAATTGCCAAAATCTATTATTGAATTGCTGAATAATTAAAAAAAAATTAGCACTATGAACTTGAAATAAAATCTGTGAAATTTTACCAAAACACAATTTCTCCATAATTACAAATTTTCAGCAGAGCACATTTAAGAAAAGTTACAGTCAACTTGTCATGATATAAAAACTTTTGAATTGCCCAATTATTGAGATTAAAATAATGTTGTTTTACAGATTCAGTTGTCATGTTTCTGCAATCTCAATCACCGCCGAAATAAAAACCATGACTTTACCAATTTTTATCTGGTTCATACCAAATACAAATTTGTCATGTAAATTTAAAAATTATATGTTTAGCAATTGGAATCAGAACTTATCTAAAAATCTTAAAAAACGTATAGATATTGTGTTTTGGAAAAGTTCCACAGAAATATTGTAATTCATTTAAGAAAATTTTAATAAGAGTTTTCCTCTATCTGATTCAATATTTATTTGCTTATTAGCTTTTTTGTTCACTGAACTAATTAACTTAGAATATATTTAAATAATCTAAAAAATAATAATTGACATTTGTCATGTAAAGGGCTAATATTATGTTCAAATTAATTTAAATTCAGTTTAAGATTACATAAGGGGTTTATCATCTATTACGATTCTTTATTTTGGTTATTACTACAAGGTCAGATAATATTCTCGAATGTGAACTGTCAATCTGTTTAAAAATATAAACAATATAAAAAAATATGTAAAACAAAAACAATTTAATTTAATTGATGTAATTATAAAGAAATCTTCGAATAAATCGCTCTTTTTTGTGTATTGTCAATTACTCATAAAAGTAATATCACCGAACGCTCTCAAGCATGAAATTAAATAAAACTAGAATCAACAACTACCTTTTTTAGTATTAAAATCTGATTTATAATGTGATATAAAATATTTTAAAAAATCTAAAAAAATATGTTTGTAAAAATTACAATTTGTCAGACTAAACATAGGTCCCATTCCATTGACAAATGTTTAATTGGACAGAATTTTCAATAACTCGAAAAAAAAAACAATTTTTCTTTTACTATCATTAACAGCGCCTGATTTGATAAAACAGAGTTTCTTGGCTAGGTGACAAATGATTTTCAACATGGAAGATCAATGATTTTCAAGTTGAATTCAAAGTTTTTGAAACTAATATTTTTTTTTGTAATTTTATGAAACTCTACTCTCTAGCACTTTAATTTAATATATAATAAAAATAAATTGTTTCTAACACTAACTTGGTTTGAAAAATGTGTTGAATTTGACTTGAAAAACATAAAACTTGGTTTGAAAAAATGAGTTGAATTTAATCTGAAAATGATAGTCCATATTTTTACTTGATTCAAATATAAAAAGTAATTCCTTTTTTTTTGCAGCATAGAATAAAATAAAATAATTTTAATAAAGCATATTTTCAGACACCACAAAATATAAATCTGAATTTTTTTTTTTAGATATTGATGTTTATATTTGCATCTGATGAAATTATTGGTCTGCTTCTTTATACACCATATCGTAAATATGAAATTTGGAGATTTTTAACATATACATTATTACATTCGGATAAAATTCATCTTTTCCTTAACATTTTGCTACAGGTAGAAATGGAGTATTCTTCAGTTTTTAGAAAATAATTTTTTTTTTTTTAAATTAAACATTTTTTTTATTGTGAATAGTTTTTGGCATCATTTTTTCTCGAAACGGAACAGGGTCATTTAAAAGTTTTTATCACATATATTTTAGGTGGATTATCAGGTTCATTAGGTACATCTATATTTCAATCAAAATTACTTATGATTGGTTCTAGTGCTGGGGTTTATAGTTTGGTAATAAGTCATATACCACATCTGATATTGGTAAAAAAAAAATAAAAAAATGTATTTTTTTAATTTATAATTTTTTAATCATAAATGTATGTTTTTTTTTACAGAATTTTAATAATTTACCATTCAGATATTTTAGAATAATAGCTGTGATAATATTATGTGTTAGTGATGCTGGTTTTTCAATGTATCATTATTTTTCATATGAAAATCGTAATCCACCAATTAGTGTTGCAGCACATATGTCTGGTGCCTTAACTGGTCTATTAATGTTTGGTATATATTCATCATTATATAAATTTCAATATAAATATCATATTTATTTTAAATTTATTAAATATTTATCAATTATTTTATTAATTATACTTTATTCTTTAAGTATTTATATTAATTTAAATTGTGAAAATAACAAAAAATGTTTTTTACACTATTAAAATTATTAAAATTTAATTTAATTTTTAATATATTTTAAATTTTAAAAAATAAAAAAAAAAAACCCAAATCACCATTTTAATTTATCCCCAAAAAATATTAAAATTAATATTCTAAAAATTATAATTAAATATTTTAATATATTTATACATATAATTTGTGTAACTTTTAATTATTAATTTGTAAATGCTAAAGTTTTAATTAAAAATATTTTTAATTTAATAGAAATTTAGAAAAAGATAATACAAATATTTATTAAATTATTGGTAATTATTTCATTTTTCATAACATCCTGTTTTTCGAAATTCATTTTTATGGTTTAAATTTATAAAATTCTGAATTGGCTAAGGTAACCCTCTCTAAATGAAATTTGGCTAGATTACTACTTACTGATCTAGTTAAGAAATTAAGAAAAAAAAAATCGCATTACAACAGATTTCTAACTAAATTTTCAATAAAATATTTCAATTCTGTACTAGATTCTATCAATTACAATTATTTTTTTTTAACTAGTTTCAGTTCCCCATTTTATTCACTTGCTTATAGGTTTCAACTAAAAATATTATTCGAACTAGTTTCTTAAATTAATTTCTAGTGTCCAAAGTTACATTTGAAAAAACAACTCTTATTCATAGTTAAATTTGATTCATAGTTAAATAAATCTAACTAGAATATCACTGCAAGTTATAGTTGCGTTTGTATAGTTTCTCGTCTAGTTATCTTGAGAGTGTTTCTAGCCAAATTTCGGTTAGAGAGCAAAAATACTAAACTAAAAAATTAAATACTACTTAAATCTTAAATACTACTTATGCTCTTAAAAAATAATATATAAAAATTACTAAATACTTATTGAAAATTAAAATCAGTCTGATTAAAACTACGTAATTAAAATTATACGAGCCCAAAATTATATATTTGATCCCACATAGTAATTTTATTTTTTAATTTTATCAAGAAAACACTTACAGGCTTACAGTTTTGTTACCTCTGAGCCTTTATATAAAAAAGACTTATTTTTTAAAATTATTTATTAGTTTTTTTAGCAGCGAAAATGTTTCAATACCGAAAAAAACCAAATTAGCCAGATATTTGTACCAGTAACAAACTGTAAGTATTTTCTGCATAAAATTAAAAATTAAATAAAATTACTAGACCCTAATAATATAAGTTTGGGTTCGTAATTACTTTATTTTTAATATTTGAAAATTAAAAAAAAATTATAAATGTAATTGATGTCATAGGGAGTGTAATCTAATGAATTTTTAATCACTAACTAAACTAAATCAACGATTCTAAAATTATATGTCTTGATCAAATAAAATGAAAAATAAATTGTTAATCCCCAACTAATTAAAATTAATTGATCAAGATTTTCCTTAATACTTGCAACTAAATAATTTTTCAATAAATCAACTCTTTTGAATAGTCAATTTTTTAAATTGAAATTAGCCAAACGTCTAAAACTTGTAATTCTCTAATACTTAACTAAGATAAATCATATCGCAATAATTGTACAATGTGAAAACTTTACTTAATGGTTCTGAAAATCTGTGTCTCGAAAATTTACTACAAAGGGTTAACTAAATATTTTTTTAATTTAAATTATAATGGTTCAATTTCATAATAATAATGCGACCAGTTCAATTGTAGAAAAATTTCGTTAATAACTTTAAAAAAAATTATATTTTTTGGCATTTCGTTCGGTGATCTTCGAATTTCAGCATTTATCAATTATAATTTTCTTACTATAAATTTTTCCATTTTATAATTTCTGAATTAAAATTACTTTAATTTTTGAAATTGGTCTATTAAATCAATAAATTTTTAAAATTTATTGTTTTTCACATTTCAATGATACACAACTAACACCAATTTCTGTACATTTACATTCTAAACAATCATCTGATAATTCTGATATAATTTTACCAACACGATACATTCGACCATATATATTACAACCAGCTAATAAAATTCCAGCTGCATCATTAATACTATTATTTGTTGTTGATTTTGATGATATTTGTGCTGGTATATTACTTTTATATTCTAAATGTTGTTGATGATTTTCTTTTTTTAATTTATCAACATCAATTGGATTTATAACATATGAATCTGTACTTGATATTGTTGCATCATTTGGTATTAATTTATATGCACCAACAGTATATGTAGCACCTTTAATATTTGATTTTTTATTAATTTTTGATAAAATTATATCTAATTCAGTTTGGTATTCATCTTTAATAATTTTTTTATCAATTTGTTGTAATGGTTTAACAGGATAACTTTGTGTTAATGGTAAACCTTTAAATGGATCATTTGTTGTTGAAATTGTTACCGATGAAGAAACAGATTGAATAGAATTTTTTTTATTATTTTCATATTCTTTAAGTGTTGTCATTTTACGATGTGGTACTGGTTTATATAGCTCAGAATCTGGTACAGTATATTCAGTTTTTAATAATAATTTTTCTAAAATATTTAAATTATCAGAATTATTAATATTTATAGATTGTGATGGTGGCATAGTAATAATTTCAATATTTGAATTTATTTCTGGATTTGTTGATAATTGTTGTGACGTAGATTCAGATTTTTTTGGTATAAAAAATTTATCAAATATAATATTTGGTGGTAAATTTTTAAATGGTGGTATTGTACTTGGTATATTATCATTATTATTATTATTATTATTATCACTAATAAAATATTCAACTAAATTATTAAATACATTATTATCTTTATTTAGTTTATCATCAATTGAATTTTCCAATTCGATAATTGAATAATTTTTATTAGAATTATAATCAGTTGAATTGATTTTCTCAAATAATCCCATTTTTTCTGTAAAACTAATATTTGAAATATTTAAATTTTGTCCATAATCAATACGTTCTTCAGCATTATTATATTGTGGTGTTAAATTATAATTGGTATCTGTTGTAATATGAATTATATCTTTATCATTTTTATTATTATTTTCATTTGATTCAAAAGAAATAATTGGTAAACGATTTGATTTTTGATTTTCTTTATCAACAATTAATGATATTAAATCTGGTGGTGATTCCGCTTTAAGAACATCTTTAAATCGATCTGTTGATGTAATAGCTGAAAAAAACAATAAAAATTATTAAATTATTTAGAAAAAAATAATCACCTATAAACTTACCAATAATTTGATTCTGTTCTTGATTTTGTTTAGTTGATTGGGTAATTGATGAAAATGGTGGTGTTGTGGTTGTTAATTCAATAATTATTTTTGAATCATAATATAAATTACCACCAACAATTGGTTCTCTTGGTACAAAACCACCTTCTGTTTTAGTTGGTGGTGAAAAACCATTACGATTACCCAAATATATAATTTTTGAATCAAGATTTGAATCATCATCAATATTTGAATCAGAATATGTTATTGATGGATATCTTTCAGAATGTTCATATTGTTTTTTCACTGATTTAATATCATCATCAAATGAATTACCTTGTGACCATACTGATGAATGTCTATCTATTGATGGAAATGATGAACCAATTTGTCTTTTTTCAGTTGGTAATGCATCAACTGGTAAAAATGGTATAATTTTTAAATTTGGTAAACTTGGTGGTAAAGTACGATGTCCATAATCATATGGTAAATCAAGAATTGATGGATTTGTTTTAATGATAACAGCTGAATTTTCAGTTGTAACTGATGCTAAATTGTTAATTTGTGATGCAGTTTTAGCATTAATTATTTCTAATTGTTCAGTTGATTGTTGTAGGTTAAATGGTGTTGTAGAATGAATCATTTCATCAATTTTTCCCGTGGTCATATTTTTTTCAGACATTTTTTCCGTGGTGGCATTGTTCGGTGGTATTGGAATATTAGAAATTATTATATCCGTTCTATTTGGAATATTTGGATGATCATCACCTAAAAGATTTGACAGACCATTTAAAAGTGATGTGAATAGATCATCGGTAATTGGTTCTTTTGAGTAAGCAGAAGTAGTAGAAGTAGTAGAAGTAGTTGTCGAATTATCATTTGAAGGATAACGAATTCTATTATTATTATTACTTCCAGAATTATCAATTGAATTGTAGTTATTATTATTTATCATTTCATTTGAAGTATTAGTACCAGAATACGTTGAATTTTCTATTTTACCTTTATTAGATCCAGCAGTGACATCTGCGGTACTGATAATATTTGTCATAGTTGTACTTAGTTCAATATTAAATCGCGGTTCTGTATTTACATAATCTTCACTTAAATATGTTGGTATAGTTGAATAAATGTCATCATTCTTAGCCGTTGTCACAGCACTCAATTCATTTACGTCAGATATTGAAGTTTCTGTATCAATTACACTTTCTGTAGGCTGTTCAGTATCTGCGGTACTTTCATCTTCAGTTCTAGACATAATTTCCTCAGTTGTACTTGAGTCGTCTTCAGTAGTCCAATCATTAAAATTTTCTGTTGTAGCAAAGGTAGATACTAAATCCGTAGTAGATACTGTATTTTCAATTTCATTTTCTTCAGTAGTTGATTCCTCATCAAATTGTGTTCCAGAAAAATCATCATCAGTAATTGGTGTATGGTTTTCTGTTGTACCAAAATAATCTAAATCGTACATACTGGTAGTTGTGATATCTTTTAATAAACTATTATTTGTTTTCTTAAGATCTTGTATTGTAGAATTGGTACTCTCCAAAAATATATCAAAGAAATCATCATCATAATCCTTATAGTTCTCTTCATTAATTGATGAATTGTGATTTGAAGCTAATGTCGTTGCATTCAAAGTTGTATTAGTTTTTGTTCGCCCAAGTAAAATATCCAAAAAACTAAAATTATCATCATCATCTTCATTATCATCCTCATCTTCAGATCCCAAATTAGGTTTCTTTGTAATCGGATTTACTGTAGAATGAATTATAGATGTTGAACTAGATATATTATTCAATTGACTAAAACTATTATTTAAATTCGTTGTCGAACTACTATCGATATATTCTAAACCTTCACGAATAACATCAAAAATACTCTTTTCACTTGTAACTTCACCACTAATTTTTTCAATATTTCCCCCCACCGTCGAATCAGTTGAATTATCATTTTCATCTGAACCAAAAATTAATGAAAATAAACCAATTTGACGTGATTTATATGATCGATTAATATTATCTCTAGATGAACCACATTCATAACTTGATGGACAGCATTGTCCTTTCGGTATAACCGGTATACAATATCGTAATGATGGTGAACATTTTTTTGGTGCACATTTTTTTATACCACGTATACAAAAACATATATCACATGGTGAATCAATATCATTTGGCATTTTTTCTCCTTCATGATAATAATCATAACCAATTGTACAGCCACGATTTCTTTGATATCTTTGTGATATACGTAAATAATGTTTATTACTTGTTTTTCTAGCATGACTACGATGTGCTGATTTACCAGCTAATGTTTTTGATGAACAATCATATCGAACTGGACAACACGTTGAATCAACAAATATTGCTTTACATCCTTCCAATGGCAACATACATTTTGGTTTAACACATCTTTGTTGGCCACCTTCGAAAATTTTTTTAAAAATGAATTAAAAGAAAATTATATAAAATATTATAATTTTACCTATACAATAACAATATGAACATAAACTGGATGATGACATTGCTGATCCTGACTTATAAACAGTACCATTTTTAATACAAACTGTTAAATAATAAATTTAAAAGAATTTTTTTTTTTTTGTGTAATTAAAAATTTATACTTTCACCCGATGTATCCATATCGAAATCATCTGAACGTCTTTGTAAGAAATTTTCATTAACAGCTCGATCAATACTTTCTCTTTCGTAATGATTTAAATATGATACAATTCGTCCATTTATACCATTATAAAAATTATGTACTTTTAAGCATGACAAATAGGGACAACATGAATTTTTACGATGTACTAGAACACATCCGCGTGGTGGTGGTACTGGCATTTCAGGACATACTTTTAAACTACAAATTAACATACGACTATTACATTTACAGCTTAAACATGGTTCTAGTGTTGGAACTAATGAACGGTCAGCATAAACAGTACCATTATGATAACAACCTGTCAGGAATGTGAAAAGAAAAATTAAAAATTTTAGCTTAAAAAAAATGGAATATGTAATCATTAAACTTTGATGTTAATCTAAACACACAATGTTTCATAAAATTTTATATTAAACAATTTGTATCATTTTGCAAATTATTCAAATTATACAACCTATAATAAATTAATCTTGACAATCACTGATTTACAATATTTATCGGTTAACCAATTAAATTTTTATAATTAAAATCATAATTATTAAATAAATTTATTCCATCTTTTAAATAACCATCAATGTTGTTTAATTATTTCTATGACACCAAGGTGAAATTTAAGTGACAGGATAATAAATCAAGTTTTATTAATAATATATGTACTTCTATCTTAGGTTTTACTTAACTAATTTGAATTATTTTCATAAATAAAAAATATGCTATTAACACAAAATTTTCACTCATAAAATTTAAATTTATTATCCTGTAACTAGAATTTTAGCTTGGTGTTATAACGAATAATTCAAAAACCACGTTGCTTGTTGTCTAAACAGAAGAATTAATTTATTAATAATTTTGACTTTAATATATAAAAAAAAGTATGTAATACCAGGTAAGATCACGGCGCACCTAAATAAACGCAAAATGTTCAATGAAATGGCATTTACTGGAAAAATGAATAAAATATAAATTTATTTTATACTTTCACTACAAATAACTGTGAACTCAAAATACGCCTGCCAATAACGGTACTTTTCGAAAAGGAGTTAATTAATTCACACAAGCATACCTTATACTGTATTACCTTAACTAGTTTAGAAGAAGTTCTGATTTCATAATTGTTTCAGGTTGAAATATTGAAAGAATCATTATACGTTTTTGTCATGAAATGAACCAACCAATTAATCATTAACATATTTGTACCCTGATCCAAAACGCCCTGTAAGTACCAGAACACGTCCGTGTATATACTGCGCTCCGGTGATAATAAATTAAAGATTATTAATTGCAACTTTCAAAGAGAAAATTCGTTTCATGATCCACAAAAAAAATATTTTTATAATTCGTTATTATTCTTTTCTAAGAAAACTAAAGATATGATCTTAAATTCAGATTACATTTGGTTCACAAATAAAATAATAGCCTCTAGCGTGACACAATTTTAAAATCGTTATAATCTAAATAATCGCACAGTTCTTTTTTTTTATGTTATGGACAACAAACTTTATTTAGATACAATGTAAAATTAAAGAAATTCTGATAATAATGATCCAAAAAAAAAGAATACATTTTTTTGAACCATCATCATAGTGAAATTTTATGTTTATCGTTGGGAATTTTTTTTTGAAATTTATTATTTTGTTGTGCTGAGAATTAGAATAAGTATAATTTCCGAAATTTAGTCACTTTTCTTTCTTAACCATTTTGAAACAATTTAGATATTTTTTCTTCAGGTAAAAAAAAAAAAAATGTTATTTTCTTATAAGTGTAGGAGGTGAATGTAAAGGCTATAATACATAATTATATTTTACAGTTAAATTTTCAGCACTTATTTTTAAATAATTGTACATAGAAAAAATATATTCTCATATAAGATAAATAAAGAAGAAATATACTAAAAGAATTAAGTTCTTTCCGTGTCATAGAATATAATTTTTTTAAACGAATAGCAAAAATATCTTCTATGTTATTAAAAAAATAAATAATGGCAATAAAAAATTATTATTTTGTTTTTTTGTTTTTTTTTAAAAAAAATCATTTTACTTCTTTGCTAAAAAATAATAATAATAATGTAATTTTTTTTTTTCGGTTTGGTGAAATGAGGAGTGTTAAAACCATTTCATTGCTTTTTTGGTATTTTTGCAGTCAGAAAAATCTATCGAATTATTAGCACTACCGTCATTTTCATTTAAAATTTAAAATTAACCAAATGGTAAAATTTAACCTCAACGAATTACAGAAGTAAGTATCACTAATTACATTTTCAGTCAAGAGAAACATTAACATATTTAGATATGGAAGAATGATGTGGATGAATGCTGTAGTAACTTTATTAAATAACGAACCTCTTTCTTCTTATTTAATCTTCATGGGTTAACATTTTTCAATGTTATGGTCAAACTTATTTTTTGGCGGTGTTAAAAACACTTTATTCTAGAGAAGTTAATTCGGTTAGCAAAAATATCTTATATGTAATTTAATGTCTACACATTCAAACTACCCCTAGATTAATTAAATTATAGCCCATGAACTCTTACAGGACAATTCGAAGCAATAACCATAGTATCATTAATATAGTGAAGATATTTAAATTGTAACAAGGCTTCTATTAGTGAGACATTTGGTGTTAACAATTTTTCCCAGTCTTAAACTACATTTTATTGCAGTTTTTTTAATGGTTCTAATTTAAAATTTAGTAAACTTAGGCAGTAAACTTATTGATGCCTTTAACGAATGTCGAAACCAGTTACCTACCCAATCATAGAGTAGTACAGTACTAAGCCCTGATCCGCATGGAATTTCTACATATTTAATATTTAACCTTTGTGATCATCACAGACATAAAAATTACATAAGAACATAAATTTATTATCACCTACGACCCTTGAGAATGCTTGAGAACAAGTTAGTTGTCCTTGCAGCAATAATAAATTTGTGCTTCAGTCAAACTTTTCCTTAATAATTCTTCAATTATCATTAAATAATAAGCAACTCATTAATTTTCTTCATAAAACTATAAAAAAAATTTAAAATTTTACCATCAATTTTCTTAATGGAATTATTTTTATTATTTTTTTTGTTGATTGAAAAGACATTCCTTATAGAACCATTTTATCCTCCTAAGCACGAAAAAAACTTAATAAATATTTTCAGATTTTACAATCATTCTCCTTGAATTCCTTGTAAAAAAAAATATTATTACTTTTAAATTGCAGAACTAATTTTCCAATACATATTTTTATTTTTACTGCAAGTTTAATGTGATTACCGAACACAAATTCAATCAAAAAATTAATGCTTATAAAAAATAATGACGTTTTATAGGTGGAAGAATTTTAAAATTACTTTTAATCAATCAATAACACTGCAAATACTTAAATTAATTAGTTAACTAGGTTATTGTAAAAAAAAAATAAAATCTTACCTGACGCTTCTATAATAGCTCCATTAATATTTTCCAAATTCCATTGAAAAATACTAATATATCCAAATATTATCCAATTTATCATTTTTAATTTAATAATCATTTTCATTGATTAAATTTACAATAAAAACATAAAATATTTCTTTTTCAAAACAAAAACAAAATTATGTCACATTAAAAATTCTTTAATAAATATTTTATGTTTCTGTTCGCACAATAAACAACATTAATTTTTTTATTTTTTTGTGGCAAAGTAAAAGTTCTTTTCTGTTTGAAGTAATTTACATTCCACATAAATATAATACATTAAAGACAAAAAAAAACCATTAAAATGTTTAAATAACTGTATAGAAATTAGTAACATAACTAAATACATAAATATAAAATAGTTCTGGTCTAGTGGACTGACAATTCAATTAAAATTATATACATTAAAATTCGAATGATGAACTCAGTCTTAAACTCATGCTATTCTATATAGAAGAGTGTTTGGTGGTTAGTTATGTGGGTTTTATTAACAAAAAAACCAGCTACTGAGATTTTTATAAGTTGAGGGAGTTACATGTTAAAATTCTACAAATAAGTAAAAAGAATTTCAAATTCAAAAAAGTTGATCCTTCGGTAAATTGTTGTAATTACTGATCTACAATATCAATTGGCTTTCATTTAACTAATATTCATCTTTTAATTACTTTTGAAAAAATTGTCCAACAGACATTACCTAATAAGAGTTAAGATCGTTTAAGAACAGAAGTATTAAGTTACACTATGATCAACTTAAAACATAGGGAATAAAGGCAAAGCTGTTTCCTGAATAATCTTTTTTTTCAATAGCGAAATTATCTAAATTGAGCACAGACCTTCTATTAAGAATTTCTAAAATTCGACATACTAATTTTATATGGATTTGTAATCATGTTTCATTATAGTCCGAGAAATTTTTAATGGCTACAAGCTAATGGCTTTACTAATTAGACATTTATTGGCCATTACCTTGTAGCAATTAAAAATTCGCAATCTGAAATTTACTTTTGAAGAATAAACTCAATTCAAGTTAATAGTTGCTGGCAAGAACAAAATTTCTCTTAATCTGTATTGCTCTAAAAAAAAAAGCTACGAGCTCTGTGCTATCTATCGTCTTTATTTATAGAAAAGTTATATAACGATCAACTTAAAAGCAATGCTGATTCAGGTAAGAGATTTTAACTGAATAATATCAAGCTTTAATTCGCTTTTAAAGAACAGTCTCAGCATAATCTACTAAATACTAATAAAGCATAATATTCTTTTATGTATTGCTAATAAAATCTAAATTTCTGTTACATAATTTGTATTTATATTTCTAAAGAGAACTTAAGCCTGTGAACCAATCAATCATTTTTATGAAATTAATTTTATTTCAACCCATTTCCTTAAATGTAAAATAAAACCTGAATTCAATTCTAGTTAAAGACGTATTATACAAATGGCGTCACAGTGTCTCTTTTATAAATTAATGTAAATTGTAATTCAGTTCTTTTTATATGTTTTCTATCTTATATGTTTTTTTACTTGTCGCATTTACTTGACATAATATATGAAATAGTAAAATTTATTTACTTGTTTAAAAACAGAACAAAAAACATAATTTAGAAATAGAGAGTTCATCATTATTGCATGTAATAAATTTTCAATTGTTTTTGTTTTTTAAATGGTAAAAGATTTAGATTTTATAATTTTTAATAAGTGAGTAAAACTAGGTTTAATAATTAAACCTAGTATTTATATGGTTTTTTGATTAAACGAAAAACGAAAACTTGAACTTCTTGTTTGGTAACTAGAAAGCAAGTACATAATATATATTGTTGTTGTTTTTTTTTTTTTTTTTTTGTAAGTGATTCTGAAAAGTGAGTCTGGAAAACAACAATATCAAGTATTAAAAATATAATTATTCAAGCTTGGGAAAAATATAATTTCTAATATGATATATAAATCAGAAAGAAAAACAATGCAACATTATTTTTGTTGCAATTTTTATATAAGTTCATCAAGAAATGAATTATCTTGTTTTACTGGAAATTCTAGATGTGCAAGCTTCATAAATATAATTTATTCTGGATTGTGAGAGTATTAATTTTCTTTTTAGATTAACAAAAGTATAGGGAAGAGTTTACAACTTTCCGTGATGCCGTGTTATTTTTTTTTTGTAGAAATACTAATAAAAGATTTCTGAAGGTTTTCCTAATTAGAGAAGTTATTTTTTAGCAAAAGAAAAGAGTAATATTTCCGGAAACTCAAAATAAAAAATTGGATGTTACAAACTACTTTTCTTAATCGTACCTTTCAAAAACTTAATGTTTTGACAATTTGTCTTAATTGTAACCAGTACACAACGGTCCAATTTAGGTAAGACAATTGTCCAATTTAGGAGCAACTACACTCAACCTAAGATTAAATATTTAATTACTAGTTATTTTGATGAAATAAAAGTGGTCGTTGTAAAATATAAAATAATTAAATCAATACTTAATTTTATTTTTAACACCAAAAAACTCTTAAGATAGTCTGTATAAAAATTATTGTTCGACACTCCTAAAACTTAAAATAACAATAAATAAATATAAGTGTGGTCAATCAATTATTTAGTGTTAATATCACTTAATTATAATGCTCTCACCAAAATCTCTTATCAATAAATATTATTTAGCTTCCGAATTCAAACAATCCTACGATTTAATAATTGGTACAATTTCGATGACTGTCTCCTACATTCAATGTAATAATTATATTCGTTCGATATTTAGTGAATTCTATATTTTGTACGATTAAGTATTACTTTTGAAAAAAAAGTACAAGGAATTTGCATAGATAATAGAATTTCTAAGAATTATTGGAAAACTTTATCAGTAACTTTTTAGAAATTATCTGTATTTACCAATGACAGCTTAATATCTACCGAAAATCCAGAAAATTCTTATTTAATGTATTAGAGAAATATTTCGTATGCTTTAAAAAAATATATTAAATGATTTGCTAGAATTCTGTAGAATTAAAAGGAATATTGCTTTATAAGTAAATAATTTGACCAGAATTTCAACAATTTCAATTTTAGAATTAAAAGTGGATCATTAAAAATTACTATAAGAACAAATGTAAAAAATTTTATTTAATTTTTCATGTGCAATAATTATTTGATAATCAAATCTGGAAAATATTCTAAAACTATAAAAAAATATTCATTATAAAGCAAGGTATAGTTTTGGGAATTTTAAAGATTAATTATTTAGCAATCGAAATCATAACTTATCTAAAATTATCAACAATATTAAATTATTCTATTTAATATTTAATTAATACACAAAGTTATAGGAATAAAAATAGTGAATTATTATTTTTTCCCAAGCCCACAATAAATTTATTTTACTTTATAAATAATAATATTAAAACATAATCTTTCTAACCATAAAAAAAAAAGAACTACACATAAAACATAAAATTCCATAAAAAAAAATATTATTATTAAAAATTCTTAAAATCTATAACCATAAAAATAGCAAAACCAAAACTATGTTATTTTATCTTATAGATATACAAAAAAAAAAATAAAAAAAAACTTTATAACGATTTTATCTGACATAGTTCTGGGACTAGTCTCTTATATACAATATCTAAAAAAAAAATAAACATAAAATCTACATAAATAATAACATAAAATATCAGCAGCAACAACAACCACAAAAAGAAGAAAAAATTATTAAATACATTTTTTTTAAATTTTTATTATTAAAAAAACGAATATTGCAAAATTCAATTTAAAAAATACAAAATCGCACTATAAAATAAAAAAAAAAACATTTTCTTTTTTTACCACACAAAAAGATCACTTAAAAAAGTTAAATAAGAATTTTTATGTTCTTTCAATTTTACTTTACATATAAATATTATTCTTTTTTATCCAAAAATACGAAGAATAACAACAAACAAGTTGCAAAAAATTTCTTTCTTTATGATGAAAAACTTATACCATAATCATAATGATCGTCAACCATGATCCACAAAATAATAATAAAAAAACAAAAAAAACCGCACTGTAACAACCAAATAAACACTAACAACAATGACCAAAAAAAAAACTTATGAGTCAATGAAGTTATATGTATCTATAAGATACAAATTGATCAAATGTATCTATATATATCGTTTTAATGTTATAACAGCATGATTGCAACTTTTAAAATAAGGGAGTGAAAGACGTTTTCCGTCTTACAGATATTATTAATATTGTTTTGACCGATGAACAAACAACCGTAACAAAACGCACACAAGGTTCACGATCTCTTAATAAATGGTTAAAAAAAAAAATATAATAATTTTCAATCTAAAAGAACTTCTTCTTCGTGCTTCAAACTTCTTCTTTTTATGGTTTTTCCATATTTAGAGTATTTTTATCTTTCACTTGAACTTCTTTATAATTGTTTGTTTTTAGAGATCTGTTTTCATAAAATAATATAAATTTTTTTTTTGAAATAGAACCGAGCACGACGATAGTTACAACATAAACTGAATTCTAATCAGGTATGTTGTAAGCTTTTAAAGAAAGTTTTTCTTCTTCAATTTTTACTATATGTACTCTCATTGAAACGTTGGAAAAAAGGCAAAAATAAAGAAAAAGCAGAAAAAAAAAAAAATATTGGTATGAACTTGTTTTCTTCTTTAAGAACTTTCAGGTAGGTAAAAACGATGAGATATGGTTAAGAATATATTTTTTTAGATACGACGACAGACGATAATGGTGGTTGGATTATGATATTGTTGATGCTATTTTTTTTTTTAGAAGTACACAGTTTCTGTGTTTGATGATGACGGTTTTTAACATTTAGATGGTGGACTGGAAAAAAAAGAGAGTTTTTTATATTTAAGAATATTGGATAAAAAAAAAAAATAGAATTAAAATATATTTTTTTGTGATTAATATTTAAAATTTATAGCATAATTAAATGTGACCTGCTTTCAAAAAAAAAAAATGTGATTTTAATCTCTTGAAATGAAAAGAAATATGATTTGATTTTATGCTACTTAACAGCTTTTTAAAATATTTTTATTAGATAATTTAAAGATAAAAACTGTACGAAAATATTTGCAGAGTAAATTAAGAGTTTGCAATTCACATTTTTTGTTTTTGCAACATAGTTATAATTAGTAAGTAATAAAATGAAATTATGCAAATATATATGCAAATTACGGATTACTTGTAATTTGTAATGAGTAATATCGAATCAAATATTTATTAAGTTAGGATTTTTCGAAAATTATAAATTTCGAGTTCAGTACGAACATTTCTACATGAATTTTTATATAGCCTATTAAAGAATCACATTTCAAATCGTAGAATGCTTTTTATACCAAATATACTCTTATATTTAAAAAAAGGGATACAGAATACGGAATAAATTCAAGAATAAATAAGGTAAAGTCTAAACGTATATGAGTCGGAGTTTGTACAAATATCTGTTCTTATGTAAATACGAAGTATCAAACATGAGGTGAATACACTCTGAACATTAGCAAACTGGAAAGAATCAAAGAAGGAACAAACTTTATTAAAAGATCAATCTAAATTGAGGAACAAGAAAATCAGGGCCCAGCGATAATATAGACTATTTCAATTCTGGAAAGGAAAGGAGAACCTAATTATGCCTTTGGTTACCACTCGAGGAAGTGGCCGGAAGATGATTAAAAATAACTGATTAACACGATCAACTATATTATGACTTTTAAGATGACTTCGGGTAGCGACCAAGTGATTAATTTCAAACAGAAGTTTGAGAGATATAATAGATAGTGTTCCATGCTTGGTCACCGGATAACATTTCTTGTTCGCATTGTGATAATATATACAAATATTTTTACAAGCATTTACTTCCAATAATTTATTGTTGACTGCACGTATCGACCAAAAAAATTAAAATTATAGTGCTAAATATTTACATGTCTCTATAATAAATAGCATTCATAATTCTCAAGTAAAATATTCCTTTTTTTTATTAATTAGTTATTTCTTTCAGAGTTTCAAATAACCACAAAACATCTTTTTACCAATAAATCTACAGAACTTATTTAGTTAAAAATCCATTAATTAATAACCATGCGCATATAAATATTTATTTGCAAGAAGAATGTATAAATTTACAATCAAATTTCATGTGTAAAAAAAAAATTATGAAAAATATCTTAAAATATTGAAAATAAATTATATTATTTATTTTGAAAACCATTAACAACTTCTTCAAAATAATAATTAAATAAGAAAATTTATGTGGTTATTAATAATGACATAAATAAATTAAGAATTATTGCTGTTTCCTTCGATAAGTAAATTTTGTTTGTAGTAATTTCTATACACTTAGCACATCTAATTTTCTTTGATTACCTGTAAAGGTATTAATGTTTTTGTGAATTTTCCTTTAATTTTTTTCTTCTTTAAATATTATATCCTGCTGTTATATAACTAATTTCATATTTATATGCTAGTTTATTTTATAATTCATTAAGTGTGCCCGTAAAGAAAATTATAAAAAATTCTTAATAAAAATTGTATTCCTCGTTTAAATGTTAAATACAATCTGTAACCACAAATAAAAATTGTATCTCATTTTACCTATTAAATCTGTACTGCCTACGTATGTTTTTTTTTAAATTTTAACACGAACATACTATAATAACCATTCTGTAAAAATCATTTTCATAAACTAAATTTTTACAAAAATAAAATTAATTTAATGAAATCCTCATTCAGAATCTCCTAGTTTTTTTTTTTATATGTTTACACATATGGTTTATTTATAAATTTCAAAAAATAAAATCATCCAATCCAATAAATATCAATTTATTATGATTTTTATATCTGTAGAGAATAAATTTATGACACAGAACCAAATCTGTAAATATGTAATTTTATTTTTTTTAAATTGATTTTTTTTTTTTAATTTGATTATCTTTTCATATTAATTTAAGTAGTGAAGAGTGCTGGGGGTAAATGATTATTTTATTAAACATATATAAATATATTAAATTGTTGCTATATCATATTTTAAGATTTTGTGTACCAAGTCTGTTTATTTGGTTTTTATTAAATTATATAGTGACAGTTCCTTTTCATATATTTCTACTCTTTTGGGTTAAATTGATTAAAAGAAAAAATATATGTAAATATTATGTTGATTTCTAAAGTATGTAATAGATTTAATAGTTAGATATATTGATAGATTACATTGAAAATTAATTGGGTGAAGAATTTATAAAATCCTTCAAAAAATTTCAAGAAAAAAAAATTTCAAAAAAACTTTTTAGTAAAATTAAAAACAAAAATATGTTTTAAAGATTTTAAGTGACGTATTTTGTTATTAATCTATTATCTAATAAAATTCTTTCCTATTTATTATCATCGTACTAAATTTTTTTTATTTTTATTTTACATAATTTTATTATTAAATGATTTATGAATTGGCAAAAATAATATATATATATGTATAAACGAGTATATTAAAGATTTATCAAGCAATAATAATTTATATAGACTTTTATTATCTGTGGTCTATTAAAAAAAAAAAAAATTATATTTTCATGATAATTGCAGCTATTTTGACCTCTCTTTTTTTGCAAAAAAAAAATTAATTTTAATTTTAAATATAATTAATTTGCAAATTACTATATAAATAGTTCATTTATTGCTAATATTTAATTAGGCTTATTTTAGAAGATTAAACATAAATATAGTTTTACATATCTTTTTATTTTTATTATGTATTATATAAATCAGTGATATAGTTTGTTGGGCTGAATCATAAAATAAGTAATTAATTTCATTTTTATTTTATTTATTAATATTTCCTTATTTAATTAATTTTATTAGTTTATTACTCTATTATTATTATTAGAATATATGTTGTTTTTTAAGCTAATATTATAAACACATTTTTATATGTTTATTTTGAAAGAGAAATTAAGAATATTATCAATTTTTTATTTGGATTGATATGAAAATAAAAACAGATAAGAGATGCAATTGTAAAAATATGCTAAATAATATTAGAAAACAAGATTAAATTAAAATAATATAAATATAAATAGTTTGAGGTAAAAAACAAAAAAAAATTTTAAAAAAATTATTTATGAATTTTAATTAAAAATATTATTTAAAATTATTATATTTTTTAAAAATATTAAAAGGTCATTCAATAATAAATAGTTAATTAATTTTCATATAAAAATTCACAATTTAATAAAAACAATTTAAATATTTCGTGTTGTTCTATAGATAGAAATTTGAAATGTAGCTAAGTTTTGTAGCTAAAATCCATACAAATTGTAGTACAACATTACTTGCCTGATTTCAGAGACTATAATAGAAAAAAGGTATTATGCCATAAATTTTAGTACTTACTCTAATTCGATCCAATATGTAATTTTATGCCATAAATTTTAGTATTTAAATTTAATTCGATCCAATATGTAATTAGAAATAAAAATTATTTAAAACTAATTACAAAAATATTTAAGAATTAAATCAAATAATTAATTTAATTAACATCTAATTAACTTAATCTAAATTCTTATTTAATTTGGCCAACTTTGTATTTGTTGGAAAGATAATTAGGTCATTTCCAGGTCACTAATGGTACAAAAATTTAGTTTTTGTTTTTTGTACAAAAATTAATCGTAGTTGGGCAAAAAAAAAAACTGAAATTGTTTTCAAATATAATATATTAAATTTGAATGATAATGATTTCTAAATAAAAGTTTAACATTTTTTGATGAACTTTTCAATGATAATGTCACAGAAATTATCATAAATTATATTTATGAAAAAAAAATGTAAATTAGGTAATTAATACACAGTAAATATTATTAGTTGTAGAAAATTATTCCACAAAATATTATAAAAAAAAATGATTTTCTCGATTGACTACAGAAAATCTGATAAAAAAAATTTCGATTAGAAAAGAAATACATATATTGAATAAAATTACTAATAAGAATTCATATTCGCCTGGAAGTATGCATTGTGACTGTAAAAATTTGAATTAAACTAATTTTTTCAAAAACTGATATTCCAGTTTTAATTTATTAATAAAAACCAATTTAATCAAATTGATAATGAGAGGCAGAGTAAGTTTCAATTTCTCATGATTTCATAATTAAATAATCTGTTTGTTTTTTTTTAACTGTGTACATAAAACATTTTGCGAATATTAAATATACTTTTTGATAACTTAAATATAGTTAGTAATTAAATAATTCGTTACTAAGGAGATAAAATTATAGTTTAAATATTAATTTATTCGAAAGACAAGAAAATTTATGCAATTAATTGTTACAATAAAGATCTATCTACAATGCTGGCTAAAACACAAATTTTGACTAACAAAAAGTTAAACATATGGTAAGCAGCATAACAATTTTAATGCTGGTATTGTCATTTGGAGCCACCTGTTTATCAGATTAATCATAAATTACAACGGTTATGGTCAACTATTACCCTGTAAGCAGTGTATTGTCACGAAGACGATGTCAATTTGCATTAGTCTTAAAAATTTATTTCTACTTTTCTGAATTTATTGTGATCTAAATTGAAAATTTTTGTAATTATCCGAAAAAAAAGATTAATTATTAATTAATTTCTAATTATAAGCAATTGTAAAGATTGTACAAAAAAAATTTTGGGGTTAACAATTGTTTTTGCTGATATACGCGTTTTAACAACAATATTTGATAAATTTTTGCTATTGTAAGCATATGTCGCTTCGTTTATATATGCAGGTTTAAAGTTGAATGAATTATTTATGTGAAAAATTAACTGATTTTGGAGTAAATTGCTTTTTGGGTAGATCACGATTAAGATTTAGTCAGATTACGATTTTTAGGTTTTTTAAATTTAAACTTCGTTGTTATAATTTGGTTGTTTTTTTCGGTAGAGGCAAGGTAGTTTTGAAAATGGAACATATGTAAACCACGACATTGAATTATTTATGTGAAAAATTAATTAACTGTCGAGTGAATTGCTTATTTGTTAGATTGACAATAAAAATTTGATTTAACTGCAGAATTAGTACAATTCACGCTTACGCAAATGCTCAGTGCAAATTTGGCAAAGCTTATTTAACCTGAACATAAGCATCAAATTAAATATAAAATATCAGATATTTGTTACTAATATATATTTTTAAACTTTTTTCGTACTTGATTTAACTTTTGTGTTGATGCATGTCGATACTGTTATGTTAATATTCAGTTTATTTATGAAAATTTATTCGATATTGTTAATAAATTGTTATCAATTTTCATTATATAAATTAACGACAATTTTTTTCATATTATAACCTGGAAATTTTGTTAATAAATTAAAATATTGCGTAACAGTTGTAATTGTATTACGAAATTAAATTAAAAATTTGCCAATATTTTAAACCTCAGTTCATTAATTATACAGGTCATAATAAACATGACAATGCATAATTATTATTACTATTAATATTTGTAATTAAATTATAACTAATCATTTTTCGAAGAAATCGATTCAATAATTTGGTAACGTAAGAAATAAGACGTAATATTTGAATTTTCAATAGTATAATAAAAATGTCAAAATAAAATTTAATAATATTAATAAATTAAAATGTCATTTAGATTAGAAATGATCAACACAAAGAACATACCAAAAAAATCTCGCGTGAGCTTAAGTGACATACTGACGTCATTTTTTTATAATTTGGAAAAAGGTCGAAGGTTAATATATATTAGTCCAAGATAGTACTATATATAAAACATGGTAAATTATCCCAATCATATATATACATATTATATAAATTTGTATAAAAATTTCTACGAATATGGTTCATTTACATACGTAGTTTCACCCCACTCATATCATAGGGCCAAACAAAATCAGTTTCACTGATAAGAAAGTATATTTTTTTTTTTCGAAATTATTATTTATTTTCTCAAGTTTTTGAAATATATTCATCATTCTTAGTAGAGCGTTCAACCAGTTCAGTTTAATACAATTAAATCTTTCAAGTTTTCTCGTAAGTTTGTGAAAATAGAAAAAAGTTTAAAGAAAAAAAAATATATATAATTAATTTAATTATTGAAAAAATAATTGTTTTTGTGAATATATTTTTTAAAAAAAAAAACGATATAATCTTAAAAAATTAGCTTAAAAGTGAGATTTCCACAAAAATTTTCTTAACTGAAATTCGATTTAAAATCAAATTCTGATGTTCTGACATTTCCTGTTTTTTTTTTATCTGAACTGAGTTTTATATTGACAATTCTGATAAAAATATCGTCAAAAAAGAATCGATTTTGAAATAACTAATGTTTATAATGCATAACTTTAAACTAGTTCGTATGTAATTATTACATACAGCGCAGTTAAAATTAATTTTATACTTCGGAGACTTATATTCGTCGGAAATATTGATTTAATATATTATTTCGGAAATAAATCACTATAACTTGAAAATATTTGATATTGAGTGAGTAATTTATCTTTAAAAGAATATTACTTGAATCATATTTAGAAAGTGCATAAACGTGTCAGAATAAATTAAAAATTATTAATAGAAAAGTTTTTCTTACGCAAAAAAATTTGTAAATTAATTAAACAAAAAGTAAATATTAGATACATTTCTGCTTCAATTATATTGATTATTATTCATTGAATTGTTTAATACTTTTCAATAGTTTTCGATAAAATTACAAATAAATCTTTATCACTTTTATAAACCAGTTTGATTTACGTATACTATCTAAACATATATATATATATATATATATATATGTATTATTAACTGTAAAGTTATTAATTTGTTAGTTATTTAATTCGAATATATAAGTTTGTTTCATTATTATTACTAGTTGTATTAATTATTCGTTAATATTACAGATTAGTTAATTTTAATCGACCTGTCAGTTATCACTCAGTTTTGTCATTTGTCATTTTTCTTTCAACATCCTTGCGGTAGAGTTCACTTTTGTGCGCTAAATATATACATATATTAAAAAAAAAGTTATATAAATTAAATTTTTTTTGACTTTAATCCATTTAACTAACTTATTTCAAATAATATTAAATTAAACTAACAAAATTATTAATTTTTCAATAAGTGTATTCTATAAAAAAAAAATTTATATAATTGTAATCAAAAGTGTACACTCTTCCCAGGAACCAACAAAAAAAAAAAATCAAGCCCCCATTAGGAAATTAATTTTACATACATAAATATATATGAGCAGAGAAAATTTATTCTAAATTAAAATTATACAAAAATCTAAAAAGGTCAAATTAAAAATAAAAATATTAAAATGCCACAAACAAATGGATATACCAATGGTCACAATAATGGTGATGTTTATGATATGGAAGATGGTCAAACATTCCTCTTTACATCTGAATCTGTTGGCGAAGGACATCCCGGTAAGTACATAATTTTTTATATAAAATTAATTTTCATATAATTATAACCTCAAAAAAAAAAAAATTGAATAAAATTAAATCAATGGAAATTTATTTTAAAATGAAAATATTAAATATATGCTGACAATTTAAAAATATTTGACTAGACTACGTTATTGTATCAAATTTCTAATTAGTTTTGCTGGCTCGCGACTTTGCTTTTTTTTTTCGTGTAGTAAATACAAAAAATTGCGAAATATTCTAAAATATATTGAATATATTATACAGAATTTCTGCTCCTATTACACAGGAGCCAACTAAAATGTAATTTGAAGTATACAAATATAATGTTGCCTGTATTAAAAAAAAAAAAAGAACTTTTATTTGTGATCGTCTAATTTTCTTCACACGAAATTTTAATGTTTAATTCTATAATATTTTATGTTATATTTTTATATAGATAATTTTACTTTGTCTAACAAAATGGCGTCATCATTCTGTATATCCCAACCACGCGTTTTCTCATACTTTTTCTTCTGCTCCTAAATATTTAAAAATTCTAAATATATAATTTTCTTATGTTTAATAGAAAAAGATATGATTAAATTTTTATTTGTTGATTTTTTACAAAAGTTTTTTAATTTAAATGCGAATATAATTTATTTAAAATCATTGAACTATTATTTTTCTTATTTATTGCAGAATAATCGATAATTTCTTGCTATAAATATATATATATCTTATCCTAATATGTAATTTCTTCAATATTATGATTATATGAATGCATTTTAAAATTTGGCGATTGCAATCTTGTGCAAATAAAAGAAAAAAAAACAAAAACACCTATCCAATTATAAACACGTGTTTTACTAACTGACAGTTTTACGGATTTTCGATTATTTTCATTCGTTGTCTGTCTGTCATTTACTTGTATTTTGTAAATTTCTATTATGTACTTATTTGTTTTGTGTTGATAGAAGGAAGCATGGCTCCGCGTTTCGGTTTTTTCATGACCTCATGGTATTTTCGAAATTGTATTTTTTTTTTGTTATCTTATTTCTGTTTTTATGTTTCTTTTTTTATTTTGTTCGCCTTAAAAAAGATGAATTTAATGCGATTTATTATTTCAAAAAAAAAAAAAAAAATATTGCGTAGTAAAAACAGGGTGTTTTGTGTTGTATGACCGCGCGTAGGGCTGTTGGGGGGGGGGAAAACAAAAAAGTTTCACAAAAACAAAAATCTATTTCATAATTTAGAAAAATTGAAAATGACTAATTTCAATTAGAAACTTCTACAAACTCTGAGGTTTTTTAGTTAGTAAGATGTGTAAAAAAAATAGTTGAATTTCAGTTAAAAGCTTTACAATTAAATGTCAGTGATTGATAAGAATTTAGCTTTTAACAAAAATAAATTTCTAATCGAAATTTGCAATTTTTAATTATTTAATTAATTAGATTATTAATTTTTTTTATAGTTTTATCTCTATTTCGAAATATTAGTATATGTACATTTAAATATTTCAGAAAATCTTATTGCGAAATTCGGAAATACATAGAAATTAAAGAAAATTTATTTAAAAATTGCAAAGAATTTATAAAATGACAATCAGGGACAATTAGTAATTAAGTTACGATTAAGTTTTTAAAATGTACATATGGAATAAACCCATTACAAATTTTAATATTTTTTATATTGTTCCATAATTTGGTATTTTATCTTTATTGAATAAATACAGCTTGAACTAATATCATTACTGTATTAATTACACTATAAATATATATAATTAAAAAACTGTTACAGATTAGTTGACCATTTCGTACTAATTTAAACTTAAAGTTGTATTTTTTAGTTTCTGATAAAAATTAAATACTTTCCTAATGAAAGAAAATGTTATTTTTTTGAAGTAATCAGATGTTTCCTAATTTGCTTTGCCTGTAGCTTATCCGAAATCAAATTACTAAAATGTATTAATTTTTTTTTTTATAAAAAAAAAGTGATTATATTTCATGTTTTCTAACAATTAAAATTATTATTAAATTTTTTGCTGATTTTGAAGCAATCAAGTAAAAGTGACATTTGCTTTAATGGCAAAATATTCTTGTTATTCACATAACACCCAGACGATTATTTTTTTTTCCTTGTTCATTTCAATATTGATAAAAATTAACTTTTTTATTTTGGACTGTCGGCTTATTAGTAGTTGTTCATAAAAATTCAGATTATAATCTTAGTACAGACACGTGCTATATTAATATTTCTACATAACTAAACATATATATATACCGTATATATACATATATATATTATATATATATGCCCTTATTTATTTGTTTAATTTATAATCCTAATTATGTTATTTATTTATTTTATTCGTTTAAATTTCAAGACAAAATATATTTGAAATAAAATCTTTCAGTCTTTTTTTGTATTGTCTGTAGAAAGATGATCATCACGTATCTTTCTTATCTCTCTATTTTTTTTTATTATTATTTTTAAATGGTTCCTTTGTGTTCTTTAAACTTTGGATATTAGTTTTATATTTTTTTTATTTATTATTTACAGATAAAATGTGTGATCAAATTTCAGACGCTATATTAGATGCACATTTATCACAGGATCCAAATGCTAAAGTTGCTTGTGGTAAGTTGAGTATTTATTATATATATTTTTTTATTAGAATTAACAAAATTTATATGATACTTTATTATCTAATTAATTTGAGTTTTATATTTTTTGTTATCAAATTTTAATAATGTAAATAAACTGCATCAAGGTAAAACTAAAAGCAATATGAATTACATAATTTTTGTTTAACCCTTTTGAAATATTGCTTTAATATTCTTGAAAAAAGATTGAAAACTTCACTGTGGAAAAACATAAGTAATTTTTAAATAACAAACTAACTTATTAACAAAATTATTCAGTCAGAAATTTGGTTTAAAATTTAAAAATGTAAATATTTTAAAGTTAATAGAGTCAAAAAATCGATACAGTATTTTGCATATAAAGAAATACAATTTAATATATTTTTAGAATTCTAATTAATTGAAACCCACGTTTTCATTTGTTCACCTAAATTTTATAGATAATATTTAAATATTTAATAAGATGGAATCAAGCACAACTTTCATTCCATTTGATTGAACTACATTAAAAGTTCATATTTGAATTTGTATTTTCGAAATCTACAAATCAAAATAGGAAATAAAAACGTTCAAGCGCCTAAAAACCTTCTTTATAAAAAACAAGATATTGCAATTTAATTTTCATCTATCAAATTTCAGACATGTCCTAAATAAAAATGATTGATTTATTTTGAAATGGACTTTATTCTAACATTTCTTTCTTTTTTTATGATTAAATAATTTGACAAATTTAAAAAATATGATAATTTATTATACAAATAAAATCTGGACAAAGAATGACGAAAATAGTTTTAATTTTAATAAATAATTTTTGTTCCAATATTCTTACTTTAAAAAACTAATAAATTTATCAATTCATCTGCCTTAAACTTTTTTCTTCAGTAACAATTGATACTTGGAAAATTTAATAAAAACTACTTATATTTTTAGAAATTATTTAAATTGGACATAAGGCTGCATTGCTTTTCTATTTTTAGATAACTATTTCAAGATTTTAAATTTTATGTAAAAGATTTTGTGTCCCCCAAAACACATAAAAACATTAAGAACAATTTTTACAATATTTTTAAAAAAATTTCTTTGTAAATTTTTGGTTTTTCTATTTAGGAGAGTTTTCTATTTCGAATGTTTTCAAATATTTTTTAATTTCTCATGTTATAAAATAAAAATTAAAATTATAAATGTAATTTAATTCATTTTTTATAGAAACGGTCGCAAAAACTGGTATGATCTTATTATGCGGTGAAATTACATCAAAAGCTGTTGTAGATTATCAAAAAGTTGTTAGAGAAACAGTACAACACATTGGATATGATGATTCATCGAAAGGTAATTATTCTATGAGAATGTTTAAATTCTAAATTTAATTAGAAAGAATTAAACAATCTACTACTGCGCCAAAGATTTCACAAAATTTATATTTTATTTTCTGTTTTAATTTTTTTTATTGTTCTTATAAATCCTCCCAAAAAAAAAACATTCGTTACTTGTTGTTGTGTGATACAAAACGATTACCCTAAAAAAAATTATAATAAAAAAAAATGATAGGATTTGATTGGAAAACATTAAATTTGCTGGTTGCTCTTGAACAACAATCCCCAGATATTGCTAACGGGGTACACGTTGATAGGGAAGAAGACGATATCGGTGCTGGTGATCAGGTACAGAAACAAAACAAAAAAAATGGATTACCATTTTTGAAAAAAAACTATATTTGCATTTTTGACTCATTACAAAAGAATTATGTTTTAAAATCATAAAAAATAAACTAAAGCGAACGAATTAAAACCAATATGTTCATTAGAAAGACAATAATAAATCTTCAATTTCAAGAAAGTTTCCATAAAAACATAAATGGGATTTCAACAAAATTTGTACTTTAGGGGAAATAATTTTATTTATTTTGGAAAAATATATTTAAGTAATTTTATTTTATTCATTGTGAAGTCAAGTCATAAAACATTTCAAGAATTATGAACGGTCTCGTTTGGCATGTCTTATATTTATATTGAATTTGAAAATAGTCTTTCAGCATTGATGTTAAAAATTAAAGTCTGAGTACAAAAAGCTATTATAAAACTGATTTGAACAAAAATGCTCTGCTAAATATAATGTAAAACAATTATTTTTGTTTGATCAAATTAAACTCGAGATTTATTTTAGTTTATTCACACTTTTTGAATTTGACTATTTAATGATAAAATAAGTCATTTCAGTTTTATAATATCTACAAATTTGTATAAATTAAGATAGTAATTTCATTCTATATTATTAAAAAAAAAAATTATACGTCTTCTAAATATGATGCTTCTTTATTGAAGATTATTTGCTACTCTTGAAGAGTCGTGATGAAATTTTTATTAATATCTGATTTATGAATGAAGTATAATTTTTTTTAACTATTTTTTGGGAAATTATTTTTTAAGTAATGCATGTTTTATTTGAATAAAATATTGGTTACTTTAAGAACGAAACAAAGGTCGTCATAAACTACGTCAATTTGAAATTGAATAAAAAAGTAAAAAAAAAATATTAAAATTTTCTTAAAGGTTTCGATTATAAAACATGCAATGTTTTATTAGCATTGGATCAGCAATCACCTGAAATAGCTGCTGGAGTACATATAAATCGTCCAGAAGAAGAAATTGGTGCTGGCGATCAGGTCAGAAGAAAACGTAAAAGAGCAATAAAAATTTAGTTCTTCTTATTCCTTTAACATTGTACACTATTCTATTTTATGCTCTGTTAATTATTTAACTCGGTACACTACTCTAATTTTCTGTTCTGTTTTTCATTTTTACAAACTGTTCTATTCTTTTATATCATATAAGATATTATTTAATTATTTTTTGCTTCTATTTGATGGTGTTTTGAAATAACGCAAAATATTAATTTATATTTAGTAGTTATTTGTAATGTTTTTTTTTTTTTAAATGAAATAAAATTCATTTATTAATTTTTATTGCAAAATTTATATTCTAAAGCTGTTTCACAGCGAAATCATAAATTGTTTAATAATATTGTTGTACCTATTAATAGTTACAAATAGAATTTTGTTTTCAGTAATTTCACATTTTTGAAGTTTTGTTGATGTTTATCAAAATTTAACAGGTTTTATATAATTTTAAAATTAACGCTTTTATAATATTTTTTGATAATACTCAAAATAGTTTTAAAATTTTGCATGCTTGGTATTTTTGCATTACATAATTTAATTGCATTTTGTTTCATATACTATTTTTATATTATATAAACAAAGTTGTTATTTTCAACAATACAAAAAAAAATCATTTACTTTATATCAGCATTTTAAGAACGTAATAAATATTTTAGGGAATTATGTTTGGATATGCTACTGATGAAACAGAAGAATGTATGCCACTTACAGTGGCACTAGCACACAGATTAAATCAAAAAATTGCTGAATTAAGACGATCTGGTCAATTCTGGTGGGCTAGACCAGATTCTAAAACACAAGTAAGAAATTAAATGTGTATATAAATTTAACAATCTAAAAAAAGGAAAATTCAAAAATTTACCATGATGTTTACTAATCTTAAGATTATTTGCTACTCTTGACAGATAATGATGTTAAATATAAAACTGAGTTTCAAAAAATAATAATCTACAATTAGTTTTGAAAGATTCTACTTAATTTATCAATCGTTTATAATTACAGGTTACATGCGAATATGATTTCCATCAAGGAGCATGCATTCCAAAACGTGTTCATACAATTGTCGTATCACTACAGCATTCAGAAAAAATTACACTTGATGATCTTCGTACAGAAGTTATGAATAAGGTCATTAAAGAAGTAATCCCAGCACAATATTTTGATGCAAATACTGTTGTTCATATTAATCCATGTGGTTTATTTATAATTGGTGGACCAATGGGTGATGCAGGTTTAACTGGACGTAAAATCATTGTTGATACATATGGTGGATGGGGAGCTCATGGAGGTGGAGCATTTTCTGGTAAAGATTTTACAAAAGTTGATAGATCAGCAGCATATGCAGCAAGATGGGTAGCTAAATCATTAGTTAAAGCTGGTTTATGTAAACGTTGTTTAGTTCAAGTATCATATGCAATTGGTGTAGCTGAACCATTATCAATTACAGTATTTGATTATGGTACATCAAAGAAATCACAAAAACAATTATTACAAATTATCAAAAAGAATTTTGATTTAAGGCCTGGTAAAATTGTCAAGTAAGTTTAAAATTCTATTAATTTAACATTTTCATTACCGCCAATTAGAGACATCTCATAATAAAACTTATATGTAAAGATTGCCAACTACAAAATAATTCGTATTAATTAACATGAATTTATATTGAGTATTTTTTTGTCAGAACGAAATTAACTTTTCAAAAAGAATCTGGCAATTAATATCTTAACACATATTTTATTATAAATAGTTGAATATACCATTTTTTGAATATACCATTTTAACACATTCTGTATCTATTAGAAATTTCTAATGTAATATATTTTTCTTTACAGAGATCTTAATCTACGTAAACCAATATACCAAAGTACAAGTACTTATGGTCACTTTGGACGAGAAGGTTTCACTTGGGAACAAGCCAAAGAATTAGTTGTAGAAGATTGACTAGGCGCCGATGATATTGTTAATACTAGTGCTGATAAAAAAAATTATGTTGAAGTAGATTTGCAATGTTCTAAAAAAATTAAACTGACTATTGAATAATATTTACCATAATTACAGTATATTATAAATATCTTTCATAAAATCAGAACAAAATAATTTTATGTAGTCAAGAAGCAAAGAAAAAGTAAAATATTTAATATATATATATATTATTTTTTTAAATTATGTATGATGATGTTTTTCCTTTTTACTTAATTCGTTTTTTTTTTTTTTTAATTGTTAAAAAATAAAAAGTCTTTTAAAAAATAATAATTTGTATAAAAGAAAATTTTTAAAATTAAATTTATAGAAAAAGATAAAAATACAGGTAGTCAGCCGTCAGTATATATTTTAATTCTATATTAATTATGTAATTATTGTTTTCTTCGTTTTTTTTTTATCTTGTGTTTATTTTTAATTTAATAATTTTTATTGGCTATAAAAAAAAAAATAGTTTTCTTTTTACTGCCACCGAAAATAATTTTTACATAATTTATATAATTTTATTTCTAGTTTTTTTTTAAGAACATTGAAAAATTGCGAAAAAAAAAAACAATTTTAAATTTTAGAACAAAAAAATAATGATTGTAATTTTACTATTAAGCTTAGGTAAAAAAAAAAATATATAAAAATAAAACAAAAATCGTAAAATTTTAATAAAATATATAAAAAAATAATGATTGTAGAAATTAGATAAAGATGAACATTACAAGAAAAAAATAAGATCGATAATTGTTTATATTTCAGATAATTTTTTTTATTATTATTATATAATATTATAAAACAAAGTTTTTATTTGTGGCTCTTCAAATTATATAATATTTAAATATGATAAAGTTTTTAAAGTTCACTTTAGCATGACTTATAAAATAAATAATTGTACTTTTAAGAATACATTCTATTTTTAAAAATAAAAAAACAAAAATAAAAAAAAGTTAATTAACAAATTAACTTATAGATAAAAAAAAAAATAGTATGTTAATAAATTTCTTAAAAGATTTCTCATAAAAAACAAAATATATTACAAATTTTAAAACAGAACTGTATAAATAAAGCAGTAAATAAAATAAATACAAACATACAAGAATATCATTTTTCAAAGTTGTTTTTACAATATACAAATGACTTATTCTTTAATTTAATTTTTGTAGAAGATTTTAATGTAAAACCCTTGAAAATTATAGAAGATTTTAATGTAAAACCCTTGACAACCCTAAAACCCAAATTAAAATAAATATCTTTAGTTTTATATGTATGAAGAAAAATTTCATGGAACTATTTTTTTCTCGTTTATTCAAAATAAAGAAAATATTAAAACTATTTAATATTAACATATTATTTAATTAGAAATTGATTTAATTTTAAATCATATTGTAAAATTAATTGGAAAGATAAAGGACTAGGTTTCAATAGGTCAACAAAATTTTAGTTAAAATCTTGATTTATTGTCAATCTATGCTAATTAACTTTTTCAATAAAATAAATTTATCAACTGAAGTTCTACAAATAATCCATAAAATTATAAATGCTTTGTGATTCTGTCCATGTTTAGTACAGCTTTTTGGGTTTTTGTATATGCTAAAATATATGAAAAAAAAGAAATATTTCACCTGCACCATTTTCATACAAAAATTACCAAAGAAAGAAAATTGAGGCTAGATGAGGTGAATTTTTTTAGGTTAAATGGGTAGATGTGATGAATGGAAAAAAAGTATTCGTTTAAGAAAAAAATATGGAATACGTGCAGACAAGTTAAGAATAAACATCAACAAGTGCTTCGTCTAATATACTTTTTTTATTAAAATATAATCATAATTTTTTTACTGGGTAATGTTGGTCCGCGTAATCAAAAAAGGGCTACTGCACTGGATTGGTATTAAATTGTCAAACTTATTTATTTTTTCCTCAATTTGAAATGTCTGTCAGTCAAGTGGATCAAATTTTTTATACACTCCAAAACCTTAATAAAAATTAAAAATTAAGAGGCTAAAAATAATAATATAAAAAAACATTTTATAATAATTGCTATAAAATTATTTAAAAACAAAAATATAATGCATTTATTATTCGTAAATTTATCTTTTTTAATATTAATTCTCGTAACGATTAGTTGTGTAAACGCTCAAATTGGTATTGCACCAAAAATTCCTACAACCGGAAATGATAACGATAAATCAACTAGTTTACCTCCATGTAAATCATGTTCAATTCTTGTAGAATCATTTAAACATGTAATTTCAATAAACATAATATTTTTATTTAGAATAGTTTTTTTTAAATTTATTTCAAAATTTTAGGGAATGGAGAGAACATTACGTGGCAAACATGATGGTGGTGATGCTGCATGGGAAGAACAAAAGTTAGGCAGTTATAAAACAAGTGAATTACGTTTAGTTGAAATTCAAGAACATCTTTGTACTGAAATCAAACGTGGTGAAAATCAATGTCATAATCTTGCTAATGAACATGAACAATTAATAGAAGATTGGTGGTTTAAAAATCAAAATGAATATCCAAATTTATTTTCTTGGTTATGTATTGATCAATTAAAAGTTTGTTGTCCAGATAACCATTATGGTCCAACGTGTAATGAATGTACTAATTGTAATGGAAATGGTAATTAAACTATTTAAATTTTTTTCAAAATAAAATTAATTTTTCTATATTATATTTTATTAGGAAAATGTAAAGGAAATGGTACTAGAAAAGGGAATGGAAAATGTGCATGTGATACAGGATATTCTGGTGAATATTGTAATGATTGCGATATAGAATTTTATGAATCTTATAGAGATGAAAAGAAATTATTGTGCTCACAATGCCATTCAGCGTGTGGTGATGGTGGTTGTACTAGTGGTGGACCAAAAGGTATTAAAATATCATATTTGAAAAATACTGTATATAATATAAATATTTATATTTCTTTTAGGTTGTAGAAAATGTAAAAATGGATGGGCTATGAATCCTGAAGCTGGTTGTTTTGATATTAATGAATGTTTGGAATTATCAAATATTTGTAAACGGCAACAATTTTGTGTGAATAACGAAGGTTCGTACAGTTGTTTAGACTGTGATAGATCTTGTGATGGTTGTAGTGGTGACGGTCCAGATATGTGTCGTAAATGTGCTATGAATTATGAAATTCGTGATGGAAAATGTACTGGTAAGTGATTTTATTTATTAATATTCTATGTTGAATGTTTTTTTGTTTATTTATTTAACATAAAAATATGTGAAATTATCAAAATTCATATAACATAATTACAAGTACCAAGTAGAATTCACATCTAAATAAAATTACATTCATAAAGAAAAGTAAATTAGTAAAATTAAATATGTAAAATATTATATAAAGCATAACAAATGTTAAATATGTAACATACTATTAAATATTAACATCTACGTGTTATAAACTTCGCTCAAACGGAACCGGAAAAAATATATTTGTGAAAACTCCTGAAAACAGATGTTCATTGAGGAAGTAACTAATTAACAGCATTTAAAAAGCTTTTCTACAAATTCAAACATCAAAGTAATTAAAATTTAAAATTACCTGATATTGTAATTTTAAATTTTAATTATATTACTGACAGTTTTGTATCCTAATTCCTAATAAATGTTCCGCCAGCTAATCGGAACAGAAAATAGTGAACTAACTTGGGTACACATTATCCTATATAAATTATATTATAAAATATTAATAATTTTTGATGTTAATAATTATTAATGGTATAACATATTGAAAAAATGAATATTTTGATGACCGTTCGTAAACCTTTTCGATTGTAATTTGACTAATTGCAAATATCCTTTTGGGCAGAAAAATTTGAATTTAGGTACTTATTAATTATGCATTTGTTAATTAATTATTTTATCGTATTTTTATTAGTTTTGTATAGTTTTTACTGATCCCTTAAACTCCTATCCTATAATTTGTATTGTTCCATCAATCCTCTTTTTCTTAATATTCCCCTCCAGATATCAGCTTTGCTCAAAATAATCAAATTACTTAATAATATGCTGTGTTGATTTTCATTTTGGTGTTATTCATGACTAACCCGTAATTCATTTATTTTTTGTACGTAAATATATTTGTTTTTATAGATTTAACATCTGAACATCGTGATCAATGGGTAGTTTTTACACGTTTTTTAACATATTTGGGTTTATGTATTGCAACTTGTGCTATATTCCAAAGTTCTACATATTTAGCATCTATTGTTGGTATTACTGTTGCCATTTATATAGCATCATCTGAATATTGGTTAAATTCATCACCATCTAGCCATTCACCAACTTTTGACACAAAAAAATTAGAAGAAATGATTAAAAATACTTTATAAATAAATAAAAACATTAAAATATTTAAAAAGTAATGAAAAATGATCACAAAATAAAAATTAGTTAAACACACATAAAGAACAAAATTTAAAAATATAACAAATAAATAACAAAACTAAAAATATAATATTTTTTTGCATAAAATAGAAATTAAAAGCAGTATTTAAATTTAAATTAAATTTTACAATATTTATCTATAATTATATAAAAAGTAAATCATATTTTACAGCAGATAACCATACGGAAAATGGTAGTACATCTTCTAGTCCGGAAATATTAATAAATAATAGCATTAAGAATGAACTGTGAATAAATTAGTTAAATTTAAATTAATCGGCAATTAGGAAATTCTTTTTTTTTAATTATGATCGAATTAATATTTTAAGTAATTTTTAATTTTGCACTTCATACCAAAAAATAAAAATATATATTAAAAATAAAAAGACAAAAAATAAATAATTTTAAGCGTTAAGCATTTAAATGAAATTTATAATAAAACAATGTTTAAAAATCTAATAATCTTGTTTATTTGCTTAAAATAAATGTTGGATATGTGGAAATTGAGAAGATTTATGCGTATTAATCTGGTACGCATAACAATTGTGTAAACTTAGTTTAATCGTGAAATAAGTACTGAAACAGTCACGAATAACCATGTAGTGATAGTATTTAATTTTGAACTGATATTTCAACTTCAAATTAAATAATAGGATGTAATTCACAAATACTGGATTTCTGCACATAACTCACTAAATAGTGACGGAACGTAATAAAAGAAAAAAATCAATTTTCCCAAAACAGTAAAAAGCGGTAAAAAATAAAAAGATCAAGGTTCTATAATTTTAAATCAAATTAGAAAATATATGGATTATTTGTACCAGAAAAATCACAACTTTATGAAGCATCACTGTAGCGGACTTATATTTAGTGTCTAATGAGGATATTATATTAACATAAGCTATTAAAAAAAAATGATCATACTAACGAATTTTTATAAATCTAGAAATTGTATACTAATAATTTTTAAAATAGAATAATAAATCAAATAGAATGAATGCAGAATATTGATGAATCAAATTTATTTTATTATGAATGGAACATAAACTATATTAATAAATTTATTTGAGTGCAGTAAATTTATTGAAGTCTGATAAAAGATGTACTTACAGGCATTTTATTTCATTATCGTAGAAACATATGTTCATAAGTTCATTACGTTGAATTTAATTTTATGTAACCTTATCAGTTTATTTTTTAAATTTAAATTTAAACAATTAATACACTTAAGACTAATGGGTTTACATTTAACTAAATACTTTGATAATGTTTACAAATGATTTTGATTTCTAGATTAAATACACCAGTGTACTATCGGGGAATATCAAATTTATAGGGCATATTTGATATAATTCATGACTAAATATCAAAATTAATTAGCATTATTTAATGACTTATAAGTAAAGAATACAAATATACTTATCAAAAGAAAATTTATATAAATTAATTTATTTGTTTTAATTAAAATTAATTACATTTTTGCGGTAACTAATAAAATTTATTACTTTCCTTTATATCTTGTCTAGAATTACTCTAGATATTTTTTAAATATTTTCTTACGTATATGAACCGCATTTAGTTTTCATTAAAACAGTTTTTCAAAAATATTTCCCCAGACTTACAAAACTTAAACATTCGTCAAGCTCATACTTAAGGAAAATATTAATATATATTTCTAATATATTAAATTAATCATAATTAATTAATTAATATAAATTAATTTATAATCAATAATAAAAATCTGAAAATTTAAATTATATTTACCAATGAAAAATATATAAATTGCCTTAGGTAAAATTTGGGGAACATGGGGGAAAGTCTTGATAAAAAAAAAATTTATTGTAAACAAAAGAAAAAGCAGAATATAAAAGTAAAAACGAATTTTTTTTTTTATATGAAAATTATTTATTAAAGAAAGACAAGATGAGCTGTGGTTGAAGGTGGCGGGCTTAAATTTTATCATAAAAAAAAAAAAATCTAATTAAAAAGTGGGGAATGAATATAAGTAGAAACATGTTTCAAAATATTCAACATTCAATTGGAATCTCTTCGGTTGTGAATATAAAATATATTTATTAAATATATATTAATTTTTAATTTAATTTAAAAAAAAATTATTGAAATTAAAAGAAAGGTGAGTCCTGAATTTCTAATTATTTAAAGAAAATTCACAACAAGATAAAAAAAAACTCAATAATTAATTCTAGTTAAAGTGTAAAAATGAAAGTTTTATTCTGTTTATTGGTCACAATTACTTGTGTATTTACATTACCACAACGTGAAGGTGCTGCATATACAAATGAAGCAATACGACAGGCACAACAAACATTTTTAATACCAAAAGATGCACAAATACAACAAGTACAAGAAGGTATTGAATTAGGTGCATATGAACAAATACCAGGAAATCAAAGAATTAATTTATTTGATATATTGGGTGATACAGTACCATCAGAAGTTATTAATAATTTACAAACACAAGTTGATCAAATAGGACGTAATTAAAGAGAATATATGAAAAGGATATTAATAATAATGTACATAAATATAATTTAAAATAATAAAAATAATGAAGAAATTTTTTTAATACATTTAGTAATCATTATTATTATTAATATGATTTTAATTCTGTATCATTTTTAAAGATAGTGTTTTTAATATTTTGATTAATTTTACTTTTTTCTTCAAATTCTTCTTCAAATTTTTTTCTTTCTGTTAAACTATTCTATCATAATTTATTTTCATTTATTAGATTTTCTTTTTAAAAAAATATCTTGTATTCTTCCATTCTAAAAGTGCCACAGAATTCTATGAAAAATGCAAAAAAAAAAAAAATAGTATTATTATTCATTTCACATTTATAATTTTATCTTAATTAAATCAAAATACAAAATTTTTTTATATATAAAATTAATAAAATTGTTTTATTTTTCTCGTTTTTGATTCAAATTCCTATTTAAATTAATTTTAATTAAGCAATTAAAATAATTATTAATTAAATATTCTCATCGCGTAAAGAAGACAAAAACATAAAATAACAAAAAAACAACATAAATTAATTACAGCGCAGACAAGGAAATTAAACAATAAAACACGGAGAAAGTTTAATGATTACGTTGTCAACTGCATAAAAAAAATGTATGTTTTATATGCTACTGGAAAATTGAAATTATCATAAAATGCGAAATTATGCAATTTTTAATATAAATAAAAATATTATTTATTATTATGACAAAAATTGGATATAAAAGGGAAATTATTTGGAATTAAATCTTTATTTCATACCAATATAATTCTAAATTCTGAATATTTTCGATTATTATTTATTTTTGGTTACCATAATAAGAAATAATTCTTTATTTGGTATAAGTTTATTAAACTGTGTAGACCTTGAATATTATTTTGAAAGTGGGTTAAATTAAACAGCATATTTGCTATTTCTGAAGTACAAGTTTATTTTGTAAATAAATTGAAAATTTTATTAAAGTTTTTATTGAATTGGTGATAAAAATATGATATTTATTATATTTTGCTTTAATAATATAATAGAAATTATTATTTACTTTCACTCTTTTTCTTGTTTTTTTTCGGATCATTAAAACACCAACAAATCATCATGTTCACCCTTCCAACTTTGATCTCCCTCTTACAACTAATGTAAAAATTATATTTTTACACGATTTTTTATGTGCGACACTCTTCACGTTAATATTTTCTGGTTATTAACATTTATTTTTAGACAATTTTTTTTTACAAATTTTTGAAAATAATGTACTCACTTATTTCATTTTTGTCCGATGTGATAATAAATGCGAAAAAAAGGATTTCTTTAAAATATTAAATGTGCAGAAAGCGGGTTAGAATGGAGTACCAATAATTAAACTACAATATAATATAATTTATTACTGAGAAAAATGGCCAGTTTCTACCTAGAGTTTCCCGGTCTTAATTTAATTTAAGACTGAGAAACGATGGAGCCCATTTGCTAAAAACAAATGTGTCGCTAATAAGGCCATTAGCTTGCAATTAAAACTTTCTTATCTATAAAATTTATGGTTCGGAATTGATATACAAATTGATACACAATTTGATTTGATTTTTACTACAGTTCTCTACATTGAGGAGCCTAGAACCGAGTTATCTGTACCTGAAGTTCCTTTAAAATTTTTTATTGTAATTAATACCTACTAATTTTATATGGTTTTACGGTCATTACTGCCAAACCATATTTCTATTTAGTGAAAAAATTAGTAGTTTCTTTCGAATTGGAATGGAATGTTTCGAAAGCCTTAGTGGAAGGCCTCTTCTCGATTTAGGCTTTTGTTCCATTGAAGAATGTAATTTTTATTAGTCCATAATCTTAATATTTTCGCCACAAAAATTTAAAACTGATTAGCTACCCTTGATGAACTAGACAACTATATGGGAAATGTATAAGTAGTATAAGTACTGGTTTCATCAATGGTTTATATAATTATCTTTTCATCATGACATCATTGTGATTTTTCTATTGTTTTACGGTCATGACGGTTAAATTTAAAAATATTATTAAAATGTACTCAAAAATATTTAATATTGTTTCTGTTTTTTATTATATTGCGGCTTTTTTTATTATATTTCCCGATACTTTACCACTTAAATTACGAAAAAACTTTGCTCTGTTAATATCAATACCCCCATTTGTGGTAAGTTCAATAATGGAAAATTAACATTAACATGTTATATTCATATTTTATATACCCCGAATTTTGTCATAACCATTTTTCTTATAAAATTTGCTTTTAAATGATTAAAAATAAATATAAACAATAAACCTCAATCAATTAAACCTCAATTTCTTAATTTACAACAAAGTGCGATAATAAAATCTTTAAAAACTATGCTGTGAAAATAGTTCATGCGACTAAAAATTTGAATATTTCAAATATTAGTAAAAAACACTTTTTTTTTTTTTTTGAAAAAATTATTTATAATTACTTTTTGACGGTGTGTTTAAAAGTCATTGATATTTTAAATTTACCATAATATTTATTTCTGACAAATCTGAAGGATGTGATGCAATGTGTAATTTTAGTTAATTGATTTTAGAAGGTTTTCTTTCGAATATTCATAAAAACTATTCGATTTGTTCACTAAAATTATTTAAAATATTAAGAAAATCGTATTTGTATTTAATAATTAATAAATTATTCATAATTTCGATTTTATATTTGCAATTTTTTTTTGCCTATTTTAACCTGAATTTCATTAATTTACATTTCTGTATATCTTAGATTAAAATCATAAAAAAAACATAACTTTCTAAGAATAAATCATCATAAATTCATAATTTTATAGAGAAAATATTCGAATTAAAAAACAATAACCCATAATTTAATTTATTATGATTTCTTAATTAATATAAAATTAAAATATTCGGAAGCTAACACACAAAATAAAATATAATCGAAATTATGAGAAATATTAAATAAATTAAAAAGTTGGCGCCTCTATATTTATAATAACATAAAATGATTAATAAGTCGTGCTCAATGGGAGTATTTGGATTCCGTAGTAAACTTTCTGAAATTTGAGTAAAATTATTTATTTTATGTAAATCATGAATCAGTAATACAAATTATCATATAACTTGTTTATGACAACAGTATTATCGTAAATGTATTTATATTTTGAAAGACTTAATGTTATTAGGTTCAGTTGCTAGCATGGCTCTTGAAACTCTGATTATTTTTGTGTATTTCTCAGTAAATTTCTCTCTTAGTGGAATTTCAAAATTATAGGATTGATTATCTTTATTTTTTAATGGCATAAAGATTTTATTCCAGTCTATAATTTGTATAACATCTAAGAAATATAAGGAATCTAAACTTCTGAGCTCCTGGCTAAAGAGGGCTCTGATATTATCTTGACCCAACCATCACCACTACTACTACTATTTGATAATAATATTCCGATATGTCATTAAGTATATAAGTAAAATAAATTTCAATATAACCTACTGCGTGTTTTAATTGCCTACCTTAGATGCCGCTGTTGGCTCAACTGCCATCTTCACAAAGAAGACAGATTATATGTACCACTCTGCAGAATTTATGGAGAACACAACGAAACAGGTGAACAGATCCTTTCGTGTTTGTAACGGTCTATCTAATCATAAATTTAAATTCTTGAAGAAAGGGTTTTAATAATTTGAAGATTTCATCTAACTTGATCTGCGACTCTAGTTAATTGGTATTTTACACCTATTTTTCTATTGATATTCGAACTAGAATAGTAAATGGAAAAATGGCGTCTATAACAGCCTTTTTCCATCTCATTGACCGTGTGACCAAACATTTTCTTTGCAATAGTACTTTGACCCAAATGCTAATAATGTTAATTATGAATAAATTAAGTTTGACAATAAATTCTGCAATCAGTTTATATTGACAGTGGTTCAGATGAATGTCGTTTTATAATAAATACTTGAATTTAATTTTTAATTTTTTTAAATTCAATCTAACTATAAAAATTGAATTTAACTATTTTAATTCAATGAAACTGACCCGCCGTAGAAATTGTCCTAATCGTGACTGGGCCATATAATAAAATTTTGCATCGGTACTCATCAAAAATCTAATGCCACCCAATATCAACACGATAGGTTCTGAAGAATTCTAAAATATGCTTTAAAATATAATTGAAATTTCTTTTTATGTTAACTTTTATGTCTGGTTTTATTTGTCGAGATATATTTCAACGGTTTATGTGAACCATTTAAGAGATATTGATCTTAGTTTAATCAAATAAATACAACAAAACTTAATAATTATAATTAATACATTTTATTTAATAATAATTATTTAATTTTTTTGTTTTTTTCATTTTTTTTTTTTGATTAACTAATTTTTAATTTTAATTAATATTTATATAGTTTAATTATTCTAAAAATTATTTCAATTTATTTATAATAATAATTTTATTCATATTTATTTTAATTTTTTTAAATATTTCTTATATCCAAAAGTCTTGTGGCACGACTTAATCAAACGACAAAAAAAAAATGTATTTAATTTGAAAATTTAATTACAAATTTTTAAATAAATATGTTTTTTTTATTTTAAATATTAATAATTTTATAATTTTGTCAATTAAATTAAAAATTTTAATTAATAAATTTTATTTTTTCAAATAATATAAAGTTATATGTACTTATAAGTTTTTTTTTTTTTAACTTAAAAACAAAAATTAGATGGCGCTGTAAAAATATATAGACTCTTTTACAAATATGTAATTTTAAAAAATTTAAAAACAATCTTTTTGATTTTAATTAAAAAAAAAAAAGTGAAATTATTCAAAAAAAAGATTGCAAATAATTTTTTTTTTTAAACAGTTCGACTATTATTACTGTCATCATCATATTTAACACTTTCTGCATCATCTTTTGGATTAAATGTATCCGAATTTGATGGACTACTATCATTACCAACTGATGTATCATCAATATCAACAATATATGTATGACGTGTTGTTGTAGCTAATTCACGTTCTTTTAATTGTTGCATCATTATTATACCCATACCACTACCACTACCTAAATCCAATTCAATTGATTCACTACTACTTCGCCATGTATCTTCAGTTTCATTATTTTTTAATATACCATACATAATAACATCTTCATTATCTGGTATTAACATTGATGATGCTATTGAATTATTACAACGATATTCTGTATAATTTGTTGTTATATTACGTTCCCATTCTGGTATTAAACATGGTTCACCTGGTGCTCTTGGTTCTGGTGGTAAATCAAATAATGTTTGATATTCATCTGCTGAACCTTCTGTTGATGTTAAATCATCATCAATTTTAATATTATCTAATAATTTTGATATATTTAAATTTGATATTATTTCTGGTTTTTCGGATGATGTTATTGATGATAATTCCATTGAACTACGTGGTTCTTCTTTTAACTGATTATGGTGTTGATGATGATGATGATTATGTTCTGAAATTGGTCCAGCTTTTGTCCATTGCATTCCTTCAGGATAATCTTCACTTTCAATCTGGAAAAAATAACAAAACAAAAAATGATAATTTGATTCAGTTTTTGAATCATTATTTTAAAAAAAAAAATGTTTACTTCTCGTTGGTAATTGCTTAAATCTTCATCTTTAATAACTGGATATGCAGGATTTTCAATTGGTGTTGCATCATATTCTATTTCAACATTATGTCCAATTTGATAATTATCTGTATCAATTGGACTAACTGATGATGACTGATTATCATTAAAATTTGTTTGATTTAAATCATTTTCATAATAAATTGTATCATAAATTGGTTCATCATCACTACTACTATTTGATAATAAATTTTCTGATTCACCAGTATATAAAACTGTATCATATATTTTATCTTCAGATAATGATGAATTATCTGATGTTTCAGTTGTTGAACTAATTATTATTTGAAATATATCACTACTAGCATTTGGTATTAAATCTAAATAACTATCATTTAAACTTGAATCACTATTAAATGATGAAAATTCTGTACTATTTATATTTGTATTATCATAAATTATTTCAGATGGTGATATCATTTCACTTGGATCTTCAGCAATATCACCACGTTGTAAACCTTTTGTATCAAATACTTGAATTGTTTTTGATTGACCATCTTTATCAATAATTATAACTTGTTCAGTTACTTGTTCTAAATGGGTAATTTTTTCCTTAGTATCATAAAGTTTTGTAATTTCCGATGTTATATTAATTTCACTTTTAATTGTTGTTGATTGTTGTTTATCTAAATTAAGTTTTTCATTTGATACAGTATGTCTGACAATTTTTTGACTATCTTCCATCGATGGTAATACAAGTGTATCAGTAATTTCAATTTTATTTTCAGGAGTATCTAAAAAAAAGTTAAAAAGGAAGAAATAATAAATGGATTGATAAAATAGATTAGAATTATTCTCTAACGAGAACGATATTTTCTTTTGGTTGAACCGCTACTTTTTGTTGGAAATAACTAAGTTCGGCCAGAGAAACTACATAAAAGAAGCGATGCAACCAAATTACAATGGGGTCTAAATCTCGACTGAGATCATTTTAACCTTTCTTTCGGTATTTTTTTTTCTGCTGCCCGTGTTTTGCTTTTACTACTACGGTTAGTAGACCTTTATTTATAAGGACTTTTAACTCTGTAAAATATTTTCTTAATTTAAATATAACCAAAATTTGATTATTCTCTGCGACCAAAATGTTTTAAGGATATAAATCGGTATAGCTGCAGGAATTACCGTGCAATGGGCTATTATTTTTTTTAAAAAAGGATGCCTCAGTTGACATCTGTAAATCAAATATTTAAAAAAAAAGGAACATAGCTTTTATATTTATGAGCCAATATGAGCCATCAGTATGAGCCATTTGGACCCAGAAAAAATCCATAAATTCAGTAGATTCCGGTTTTTTTTGGAAATTTCAAGCTAAATTTCCATTTCAGTATGAAAAAAGGTGAAAATTTTGAAAATCCCTTTTTTTGATTACATTTTTTAATTAAGAAATCGATTTATTTGAGTAAATAGACTTAAAAAATAACGTGGCATTCAAATTTTGAATCAAATATAAAGAAACTTCAAAAAAAACGTACGTCATCTAGTTATGGAAAATTGTAGTTGAGGATATTCACCATTTGGTTTTTGTCTTTGCTAACCTTTGATTTTTTTATAAATGAAATATAGTTTTTTATGCGTGAACATTTTTAAGAATTTATTTTTTTTTTTTTTTAAATGCCCTACTTTTAAACACTTTTTTACTTCACTGAGGAAAAAAAAGAAATAATTCTCATTTCTTATAAATGATAGGTGAATAAAAATCAAATTTCCAAAACAAATATTTCTTATTTGAAAAATAGATGGCATTATTTGGGTGTAAATTAAAAATTTCTGAGTGTGAGTGAAATTTAAATATTTTTGGTTTTGAAATTTCTTCTTCACTTTTTTGTATAAAAAACATGTAAAACCTTGCCTCAAAATTAGAACAATACTCACTTTTAACATTAATTAAATCATCAATTTTTGGATTATTTTGTCCAACAATTCGGATTTCTTCTTTTTTGGTTATCTCTTTAATAGTTATATTTAATTTTGGCATCATTTCTTGTTTAATTTGTAGCTGTGATACTTTTGAATTATGTTCTAATTTTGATGTTGTTGGTAAAGTTGATGTTGATGTAATTTTTAAATCTAAAAAATATTAAAATTTTTAATATTAACTATATTTAAAATTAAATTAAAAACTTACCAATAAGTGGACAATTATCATATACTGGACAACATGTTCCATTTATAAATTTTGGTTCACAATCATCACGATTGTAGCATGTTACAGTACTGCAAACAATTTCACCACCTTTAGAAAAAAAGAAAAATTCATTTAGTTTTAAAATTACATTTTAAACTTAAATTTATTGTGTAGGAAGGCTAAGGCCATCAATGGTTTTTAGAGATTAACCATTGCTTAAAATTGGTTCATTCAATTATTATTTTTTGCAAATATTTGTCAATTTAATTATGAAAATATTTGTACATAACCGATTTCAAATGAATTATTAGATGTTTTTAAATTTATTTGATAATCTCATCAACCCTCCACAAAAATACACTGAATTAAGTTACTTTTGGTCCAACATTTTCTATTAATTTATTTGAATTTTTTTGAATTTATAATAAAATTTTCTTGATATCAAAAGAAATTTTTAAATTATATCTAATAATTTTATTTATTTACATAATTTCTTTTTTAGAAATCAAAACAATTTTTTCTTTTTATTAGAGGTGTAGGCACAGTGCTATGTCTATTTATGACCTGGTTTTATTTTTTTATGTTTTTAACGACAAAGAATAACGATAAAATCAACATTTATTCAATTGATTGGTCCTCTTATTTCATCATCCATTATTAAATAAATATTATTATTATTTCTTATTTAACATACCTCGACAAGAACAAAAATTACATGGATCAATTTTATCCAATTTAGCACCATCAGAATAAGTTTTACCATCTCGTTCGCATTCTAAAAAAGGATAATAAGGAGAAAAACAAATGAAATAAAATAATATTCTTATTTCTAATTTATATTTTATTAGATGTAAAATTATTAACATACCACATTGATATTCAGGACAACAATATCCAGTTTTTTGTATTGCTCGACATCCAGGTTTTTTTTCACAACTCACAGATGTTTTAGATATTGTTTGGCCATCGAATAAACAATTTCCCGATGGTGCTTCTACAGCAAAAAAAAAAGGAGATAAATTAATTTTTATTTTCAGTTTTTATTTTTGGTGTTCATGGCATAAGTAAAAGTAGTGTTGATTTTTTTTTTATGTATTCTAATGTTAAAAAGAAAACGAATTTTATTCATTTTTGACATTTCTAATAAAGGAAAGTCGTATAAAGTAATAGTCCTTCGTACAAGTCTTATAAAGTAATAATTATAGGAATAAAGATATTTACACTTTTCTACAATATTAATTATTAGGTCTTAAATTATATATAATTGAGCAATTACAGTACGTAAGGGCTGGTTAATTTTATTTTGTGCTAATTTTCTGAGAGTTTGCCAAATACTAAACTAGTAGAGGTCTGACATAAAACTCTCTTTGGTTTGAAGCTGTTCTTTTATTGAAAATGAAAATTAATTAGGATAAGTTTATTAAAGGTTTTAAAAATTCACTTTAAGGTTCTAGTTTGGCATGGACTCTGCATGTAGATCTTAAAAAATAATTGTGTAATATTAAATGCTCATCTTGAAATAATTTCGAATTATATTTAAAATTTACATTTATATGCTTACCCAGTGTCTTATTTTGCAGCGTTGTTTCCAATTCACGTATCATTCGATGATGTCTAACATTAAGTGGTCCTGAAATAATTAAAATTTATTAAATTAAATTTTTATATTTAAATTTTCCAAATGTTTGATATTATTTTAAAATTTTGAATCTCATTTTAAAATATTTATGAATTAAAAATTACTACAATATTTTTGAGAGTTTGTGTCTAATTTTTTAGAAAATTTACTTCAATTAAAATTATTTTAAGGGAAAAATTATACTTAAGAAAATAAAATAATTAGGAAAAGTATAAGAAGAATTTTAAAAATTTTACTAAAAGCTCAGTTCTAGTTTTTATAAATATCCACTATTGATTGCATAACTAGAAAGTGCATCACTAGAAAAATCATTAATTTTTTTATTGAAATTTATTGAAAATATTATACTGCCTCATTGATTCTGTATTTAATTAAATCAATTAATTAATATACGGTTTAATAATTATAGAAATTTTAGTAAGGATTTATATCTTAAGATAATTTTCAAAGTTGAATTTCATAAGCAAATTCTGTTGTTCAATAAAATATAGGTCAGAATGAATAAATCATATTTTAATATATGATCTAAAAATTGTGTACCAGTGCTAAAAGCGTATTTCAACTTATTACCATCTTTTGTGCCAGTTTTTTTTTTAGCTGTTAACAATTTTGTTGCATTAATTCTTTAATTTATGACTCTTCTTCATAGTCATATTTCAGAATTAGTTGAATTTATTGAATAGAAATCCCATATAAATTAATACAATTTCACAAATTAACAAAACATCTGGCAAGTAATATATTTATATTCTATAATTTATTGCAATTTTACTTAAAACAGTCAAGTAATAAATTGTTCAGTAAGTTTAAATTGCAAAAGAATAACTCGAATAGGTCAGAATAATTTGCAATAAACTGATTTCTATTAAATCTGAAAAATTTTCTAGGTAAAAATTGGAATCTTCTTAAATTAATTTAAATATAACTAGTTTTTTTTGTTCAAATTCTATTAAATTCAACGGCTTTCAAATTGAATGATGGCTGATTGATTTGACAAATTGTAAACTTAGATGTTGAGATATAATTTTAAGATTTATTGGTTTTGACAAAATTTAGATGTTAAACTATAATTTTAAGATTGATTAACTTCGGTGCTGACTATGCATAACAAATTTCTGGGAATATCGCGATGGATGGTGCCGCCGTTGTCACAATTATACAATTCGATACAGCAATATCAGTTTCACATAAATTTTCTAAATATACCCGTCATAAAATCATGATAATTTTAAAGTTTGAAAATGTTCTTACCGGCCAATTATTTTTAAGAATGTATTGTCATAAAAAAGTCATATACCAAAATTGTTATGGCCATATTGAGCACATTATGATGACACCCTAATTATATAATTTTCTCAGTGGGCTCCTCTTCAACTCCAAAATTTTTAGAGTTGGCAACAATTGATTAGCCTAATTTTTTTTAGGTTATAATTAAGGCGGAATTCGCCTAGGGATATTTCGTAAAAAAGTGAATCTGATTCCTTTTGGAAGATTGATCTTTCTTGCAATAATAATACATACTATATTTTATTTCAACTTGTCTTCTAATGTGATTTAAAAGTTCCCTGGTAGGTTCCAAAAAATCTATTTTTAAATTTTTCCACTTTGTTTTCTTCCTGCATAACAAAAGGATTTCCAACATTTTTTTTTGGATAATTTCTTAACGTGTATGTATTGTCATAAAAAATAATTTTGTTTAATCTACTATTTGTGACATGTAAACTATTTTAAAAATTTCCATTCCTTTATTAAATTGAAAATTTCCCATTTTTCCTACTTGAAATTCTATGAATTTTCCATAATTTTTTTTAACTTTTTTTTTACTTTTTTTTTTTATTTTTGGTTACTATACCAATAAAATAAAATTATATACCAATGATGGTATCACGTTCAATCAAAACTACCCCATCTATATGGTGATAATTTATATATTTTATTCTACACTTTATGTCGTTAATTTTGGTTTTAACATGTTTGCAAATATCTTCATTTTTTTTTTTTTAAATCTACTATGGTATGAGGGAAAATAAAAGGACAATTTTAATATAATTTCATTTTTTACATATATTTTCAGTATATTTACAAAACAGCAAAAAAAAAAAAAAAACTATAAGATATGTTGAAATTGTGGTTAAATATAAAGTGAAGCTATCAAATCATTTGTTTCCATTCAAACGTGACTTTGGTCTATTCAAATACATAAATTCGAAAGAAAGAAAATGAATAAAAAATATTTCATATACGTATAATAAAATCATAGTAGTTAGAACAGAAACTCATTTTCCGATTTAACTTAGAAAAATGATTTTCCTTGTATAAGTGCTATGGGTAAAAGATTATGTCACGTCTTTGTTAAAAAAAAAAAATAGAAGACTATATATATGGAATATGATTTTTTTTTATAGAGGTGTGTATGGATCATTGTTATAATAGTAAAGTCATGGTAAAGGAACTTCGTATTTTTCTTTATGTTTGCTGCATTTTTTTGGTTTTTAAGTTTAGTATATTTGGTATGTGACTCGCTCTGACTACTATTTTAAAATAAAGATGTATAGAGAAAATTTATTTTTTTCCATAAATCTAGATATTGGTTGGAATAAAGTTTCAAAAGCAAAATATATACGGAAAAAAAAATGTTATTCCTTTGGGGGCAATTATAAAAGTAACGTGCTTTTTTTTTGGGCATGAGCATATGTGGATTGAAAATATTTTAGATTTTTATGCATATTAGAATCAAGGAATATTAACTTATATAAATTTTTAAATCAGAATATTTTGCAAGGTTTCTGTATAAAGTTGTAAATGGGAATTATTGTTGGGGGAAAAAAAGGTATTGTTTTGAACTTGAAATATTTTATTTATAGATTAAACTAAAAATATTCAAAAATTATAACTAAGGTAGGTTAAGTTTTACTTATATTTAAATGATTAAAACTTAGTATTTCACTGTAACAAAAACAGGATAATGTACAGGATGTTTTTTAGTAAATTCCTTATTTAAGTAATAATTTTAACTCAACTTCTACAAATAACACGGAGTATTGGCCAAATGATAATTAAGGAAATAAATATTCAGTTTTTCGAAGAGTAGATTGAGAACAGTAGATCGGAAGGTTTCGGGAATTCAGGAAAAAAGTCTTCGAATTTTGGCTACCATTAGTCATTGGACTTAAATTAATGACAAAAGTAGTTTACTGTAGTCCTCCTCATGCGGTTCTGTCAGAGTAACATAAAATAGATTACATAAAAACGAATTTTAGGAGCACAAAGCTTAAAGATAAATGATTTAGTTCAAGAATTGAGTCGGATAAAGATAAAGTACAAAGTATATCTAATGGAAACTTAAAATAAATCTTTAAACTGGACCAACACATGCCATATTACTCAAAACTGTGAACAACCAGATGTGAACAACGATTTTATATATTATGCACAGTATTTTATGACAGTAAAAACCAGTTATTAAATATTAAATTTTAAGGAATTAATTTGTACTTTATCCTTATCCGAATTTATTTCTATCGTAAAAACATGTTAATTCCCAAAAGTAATACATAAAAAGTCAGTATTTATTCTGTATTTTAATAGTATATTCGTTTTACAGATAAAAGTTTAGAGATTAGAATAATCAATGACATTGAGTTATGAAATATATACAAAAGAAAAAAACGCACCGCCAATAAAAGACAGCATTATCTTATAAAATTTAAATTTTGAATTATTTATATTGGGTAATTATACTAAGAATTCTCTATATTTTACTCAGCTCAGGTATTCCTAGATACAAATTTGGAGAAGAAATTGAGGTTTTAATACCTATGTTTTTTTGGTTTTTGGGACCAAAATATAGCATTTAACGATTAACGAATTAGAATTAGGGTTTTTGACTATCACAAAAAAAGAATCTTACCCCAAAAAAATTGTAAAAGAAATGTGCTGCATTTACAATTAAACTCATATTTTTTCATCATAAAAAGATTAAAATAGATAATTAAATAATCTTCAAAATGGACATAAAAAATGTATATTAATGCCGTAAAATAATATCATAATTCAAAAGGTTATTTTTTATTAGTTTCCATTCAAAAATTTAGCCTTCAAACTCGATTTTCTCAAAACTATAAATTTTGAGATACTGTAGTCTTTTATTGGCGGTGCAACATCATAGCAACAATTATAGATTTTCCATATTAATATATAGAACCTGGCGATAAATAACATAAATTCTGTATAGTTATAAGAATCTGCACAATTATATTATTTAAAGTTTAAAAATTGTTAAAATTTCACGTATCACAAAATATTAAATTACACTTTTACTTTAGTAAATAATATCCAGCAATTTAAAAAAAATTCTTTTGGTTTTAAATCTGAAAATAATGTAAAATTTATTTTGACAATATTTGTGTTTATAGATATTTCAGAAACACTACACTAACCACATAACGCAGGATAACTCTAAATTTTATGTATTGGGTTAAGGAAAAGTTTTATTACATTTAAAATGAAAAAAAAACTTTTCCACAAATTTATTTTTCAATTTTTTCACCTTTTTTTACTGGCAAAGTAAAATAATTTTTTTTATAAAATTTATTTTGGTCATCAAAAAATATAAAAGTTTATCTTTCTTTTTAGTTCTGTCTACAATTTTTTTTATGCCAGTTTAGTCAATCTAAACTTCATCATAATATATATTATTAGATTAGAAGACAAGTCATTTTCAAGTTTACTTAACTGAATTGAATATCACACTTGAACATAATTTTTTATGTTTTTTTTTGGAAAGAAATCGAAATAAATTGTAGATTTTTTTGTTGTTGTTGGTGAAACTTTTCTTAATTTGAATTTCATTTACGACAACACAAAAATTCAATTGGAAAATTTAAAAAAAAACTAAACTTGATTACTCTTTTTTTTTAGGAATTTTTTGTCTATAAATTCTTGTTATCCTGAATTGTATGTAATTTAAATTAAATATTGTTATATGTTAGCATGTGTTATTATTATTATTATCCTTTGGGATGATAAGAAATAAACATTAAATTTTATTTTAAACAATTTATTTGAATTGACCATAACATATATAAAAAAAAGTAAATAATTTGAACATGGAGAATCATGCAATAATAATGAAAATAATGTATTATGTACATATATCCTTTTTTTTGTTTTCAATTACTTTTGAAAAAATTTATTATGTACACACATATCCTTTTTTTTCTATATATGAAAAAAAAAAATGAAGTGCTAAAGAAAATTTAATTATAATCATTTTGTTAAGTTTTACTATATATACATATACATATTTGGAAAAATTAGTTCAAGGAACAGAATTTTCATTGCGTGTTCTTTTTAAAATAGAAATTCTATATGGTTTAAGTTTAAGTTTTTTGGTGTGATATGTTAGTGAAAATTATATATATAATTATAGAAAGTGATAGTTGGTGTGGTAAATATAGCATTAAAGACAATTTTTTATAACAATTTTTAATGATAAATGAGTAAATATGATGAATAAATTGAAGTAATGCAAGTTTAAATTGCAATATAAAAAGGACGAATTAAGAAAGATTTTGATTTTTAAAAATTTAGAGATTTTAATTAAAATTTAACTTGAAATCAGGTATGAGCAACACAAAATGATCATGCATGAACGAAAGGTTGTACAGGCCTGCTGTAAACTATTAATGAAGACTGTGACCCAATATGGAAAAACTTCTTTTAGAGCCTGAAATATGAATTAAAGAAAATGAAGTAAAAGGTGTTAGGAATTTCGTAGTTGGACTGATTTATAAAATAATAAATAGAAAATTATTAAATTATACTTTCATGTTAGTAAGAATATAAATTACAAATTGTTTAATGAATTATTAAGCATAAAATTACTGATTTAATTAATATTAGTTATTTTCGGTGTTTTACTATAATAATCCTTCAAATAAAAATAAAATATTAATGTTGTTATAAAATATGTATATAGTTCTTCAATAAGCCTAAAATTATTATCTTATTAGTATACATTGCATTGAAGATTAACTGTCTTAATAATCATAAATTTTTTGGTACTCAATAATAAATACCGTCGTGTTATTACAATATTATGCTTTTTAAACTTGTAAATTATGTGAAAATTGCACATCATTAATCTTAAATTTTAATTATTTTACAGGTGTCAGCGCATTGAAGTAGCAGCAGTCTTTTCAAAACTGTGCACCCCAATCCAAGTTGTAACCTGCCAATTCAAGTATTTATAAAACTTTTTTTTAAATTTATTTAGTTCTAATTGAAGCGCTTTGTGGATAAAGATGTTAAGTGACATTTTTGTAAAATGAGATATTGCTGTAAATATAAAGATTTGAAAGTCATACTGTATATGAATTTTGACATATAAATGTTAAATTCTTTCACCTATGTACTTGTACCAAATAGAAGTTTAAACTTGATTTACTCAAAATTAGTCATAAAATGTCACATAACATCTTCAACCTCTTTCATTGTCGTAAGCAAGCTTAAGCACAAAACATATTTTGAATTTTTTTTTATACTTATTTTTTATAATTTTTAATCGACAACCTAATAATATCTCTCTTTATGTTTGTTTTCCCTGAATGAAACACATAATCTTTCTTAAGTCCTTATTTACTACAAAATGTATTTAATCCCAATCATTATATAACACAAGTTAGATACTGATTCGGATTAGATACTGAATTACTAATTAACAATAAACAAATGAAAGGAGCTGAATTCATACAGAAATTAGCTAAACTTGCCCTAGTTAGCTAAAACAAATTTGGCAAATTTTCTCGTGATATTTGAGTTAAGTCGTAGTGTACTAAGCTGCGGTGCAGTATGTACTGGGTGCAACTCCAGTCCGAGAGATCGATATTAGTTTATATTTACTAAGCTTTAAGTTAGTACTAGCAGCAATAAAATTACAATAGAATGTAGTTTAAGACTACGAAATATGCTTACAACAAATGTCTCACTAGTAGAAAGCCATTAGTATGGTGGAATTAAAATAAAGTATCTTTACAATAAAAAAATATATGGTTCGGAATTGATATAAAAATTCGTGGGCCTAAATTCCGATAGAATGTTATGAGACCACGTAAGGGAGGCTTTTCACGAGGTCAAAGATATGATAAATTTCATAAATTTTCAAAGTGAAAGAAAAATGGAAAAATATACTAAATTTTTTGTAAATTTGCGACTACCTCAGAAAGAATTTGATTCAATTTCCGAATAAATGGACTCTTGAACGAAAATACGGTTGTTAGACTAATTAATTTTAATCTATTTATATCCTGTGACAAAAGAACGATTTACACTTGTAACACTTTTTACAAGAACTTTTCCAACCTCATGATTTTTACTTTAAACAGCAAATTTTTTCCAACTCATATATTATCATATTAAACAACATAAATAAATTATTCAAAGATAAAGTATTTTTTTTTTATATGGGAAGCAACCATGTCACTTAAAGGTTGTACATATACATATATTGATTAAATCCTTTAAAAATCATCAAAACGTTTTGAAACGTGCACATAAAATGAATTTGACTTTTCTAGTTGGTGTTTTTTTTTTTTGTTCTTCCGTTTTTGTTTCTGCAGTTTTTTTGAAAAAAAAAAAATTTTCTATTTATATCTTTAAATGCTTATGTTTAAATCAGTATTCCTGGCACATATTCATATTTTTTTTTTTATATTGTTGCCTTTTTTTTCTGTGCCTTCATATTATAATTTCTTTTATATTTTGTATTACAGAAAATTTTTTTTTTTTTTTGTGTAACAAAACAAATTTGCCTTCAGCTTGATATCCTGTAGAAAAGTAAGACTTTGAAAAAAAAAAAACAAAAAAATTTAATTTTGATTTCAAAAGAAAATTATGAATTAAAAGTTTTAACAGATGAAAAAAATTATGCATTTAATGTTTTTATGATTTTAATTTTCGAAAAACACAAAAAAAAAAATCTACATTGAAATGAAGTGAAGAATTGTGCAGCAAAAAAGGATTTTGTTTCTTCTGTTTTTGTTTGTTTTTGTGTTATGAAATTTTGTATTATAATTTTGACCATTTTTTTCCAGAGAAATAAAGGTCATAAAATTGTTTTGTTTTTTCCATCAAATGAATAAAAAATTAATTTACTATAAGTTTGTGTTCAACTGCCATACTGACTGAATACATACAAAGTTCAGTTAATGACAGTTTTCTTCTGAAGAAATTAATTATTTTTTTTTAACAATATTTGTCAATTTTATCAGTCTAAGAAGTAGTCATTTTAAATTCAGTAAACACAGTCACAGCGGGTCATTAAGTAAGAAGTAAAGATAGAGTCTGTAATGGCTGTCATTACAATAAAGTATTATTGAGTAACACCGTCCGCATATATTTTAAATTCAGATTTGTTTTAGGAAATAGTCCTAAGGGCAGATAGATTAAGATTGAGGTCAAAAAACCAGTGCGCCCAAATTGGCTTTTTTGTGATACCCTATTACTAAAGGTTATCAAATAATATTGGTTATCAAGAAATTATAGAATCTTTTTTAGGGAGTAGAAATTAAGGAATATTTGTCCTAGAAATCGATATCTGGGTAAATCTGCTGCACTCGCATAGCATGTGCGTGATGTTCTCGTCTTCAGCTCCACAAATTCTACAGTGCGGAGCATTTTAGATTATTATTAAGACAACAGTAAGTGAAAAATCTTGCAAAGATTTGTATTCCTTTTGAAGTTAAAAATGTAGTTTTTTCTTTATTAAAAGCAGATTAAAAAATTTTTTCATGCATGCAGCCCACAAATATTCCATTCCAGTGTTTTGGCTGTTCTGTCTTTATCCAATTGTTAGTAGCGTTCTTTATAGATCTAAACGTAATTTCACAGAAAGGTACGAGAAGCATGAAACTGCTTTCTCATAAAAATGTTTCTTCCCAGCTGTAAAATCTGTCAATCAAATTTTCCATTAAAATTTATGCCCACACATATAACATTAAGTAACCTGCTAGTTAAATAATAATTTTTTTACATATATTAACTCTATATTCTACTTTATTATTCTTCATCTACGAAATATAAATGCAATATTAATTTAATATTTCATTAATCGAAAAACCACAAATTTACTAAATAAAACCATTTTACCAATTATGATATGTTTTGGTTTAAAATCAATTCAACCATCAAACGGAAATGACAAAACTTAAAAATTGACTGACCGGCAAAAAAAAAAAAAACTAACTTGACATGTGGTTAATTACTCTTAACAGTTTCTTGAAAAAAAATAACAAAAAAAAATCTTAATTTACGTTATTATTATGAAATATCGCGTGGTGATGACAGTGACAAACATTCTATACTTTTAAATTAAATATCATTCATTGATATTGTGTTTAAGGGGTGATTTTGAAAATTTCCACTGTTTCTGTTTTAGAATTAAAAAAAAAGTTCCAGGAAAAATTTCAAATTTTTTTAAAAATTTAGTAAAATACGCTTTAAGGTAACAGAGTCACCAGCATAAGTCAAGTAATATAGTTTTTAGATAACTTAAGGGATGACGCGAAAATCTACTGAACTAAGGACTATATTAATTTGCTTGTCATCCCACAATTTTTAGTATAATATTTAGCAAATTAAATTGATTATTTATATTTATTGTAATACGTATATTTTTATTACAGCACACGCTGCTAATAATATGATCTTTTATAATTATTATTCTGTAAGATAGAATTTCATTAATTAAATATTATTAAAATTTTTGTATTTCAATAAAAAATCACTCAAATTACGATTAAGTTTTAAATTATTTTAATCAGAAAAATAATAATATTAATAATAATATATTTAATTTAGTCGTTCTAGTCATTAAATTATAACTTCACGGAAAATAAATATTGATATTCAAGTTGACCTTGTTATGAAATTTACCTGTAACATAACAAAAAAAAAAAAAAAAAATTTAATATGTTTTGTGATGTTGCACATATACATAAATATATATTATTGCCATTTTTATTCTATTATTATTGTTATATCCTAATAAAATAAAATAATAAAATAAATAAAAAAAAAAAACCAACAAGAAAAACCCATAAATTTTAGGTTGGTTTATATTCCCTTATTATACAAAAAATTTATACTTATATATATTCAAGTGGGATTATTTCATAAGAGGTGAAATATAAATGTTAATTTTACCCTTCTGTAACCTTTTTAGATAAACTTTGATTCTTTAAATTGTGGTAATTTCTATCTTACACTCTCTCAAACACTTATAAATCTACATCTATACTTATATATTAAAAAGGACACTCTGGTCCTAGGTGAACAAAACCAAAACCAAAAAAAAAAAAACCCTTGTCACCCAAAATAAAAAAAACATACATTTTTTTTTTTTATTTTCAAAATATATTTTCTTGTATTTTACCTTACGACAAAAATAAAAACCGTTTACCACCCCCTTGGGAAGAATTAACAAAAGCGTGAAAGATCCCATAAATTTTTCAATAAATATTATATACCAAAATAATAATAATAATAATAAAATCCTTATTTTTCCTTCTTTTGTGTGTATAGAATAAAAAAATTTATTTTTTCACAAAACAATGGAAAAATGAAACAAGTGGTTTGTTAAAAATATAAAAATTAAGGTAAAAAATGTAAACGGTTGTGTCGGACATTATCCTACTCTCCGTAAAATAAAACAAAAAAAAAACCATAGAATAATCATTAAATTGGAAAAATTAGTATTGTAGTTCATTATATTTTGTGGTTGTTTTTTTTTGTAAGGATACTCGTTGTTGTTAGTATTTATGGAAAGTAAAAACGTTTTAACAAACAGCAAATAACTATTATTTTTTTGTTTGTTTCGGTGTAAAGAGTGTCAAATTCAATTTAAATAAACAAAATATAAAGATAATTTATAATATATTCTAAAATAAAAAAATGTTTTATTGTCGAGGATATAATAAGGACAAATAATATTTTTAATACTTGATGATAAAAAATTATTTTGGTGAATGTGGTGGAGAAGGTTATTTTGTTTTTAAGCATAGTGTATTATAATAGTAAGAAGATTTATGTCAGTATAATTGGTAATTTTAAGAACTTTGAATATCGGGTTTCAATGTTATGACCCGTGCTCTGAAAATAATCGTAATTTGTCGGGTTCCAATGTTATGACCCGTACTCTGAAAATAATCGTAAAAATCATGTTAAATTTCATATATTATTTTCTAAGATATACATAATTTTAGGATAAAATTCTAGAAAATAAATCAAGTACACCTTCTTATTGATTTCCTCATGGAATACTAAACGAATAACACAGTGTAGTATATTTTGTATCCAAATATATGGCAAACAGAGTTTATTTCTCAGTTAGTAGCTAAAAACTAGCCGAAAATTTTCCACTTAACTTCGAAAAGTTTCATCTAATACTATTTTTTCATAAAACTTTTAAAAAAACTTGTTATTTTTAGAATCAGCCTGGCATATACTTTGTGAATCTGATGGTTTGGTTTAAAATAACTTACAAGTTTTAAAACCTATCCTGACTTAACGAAATTTAATTTAGGAACATAAGCCAGATATCCTGGCTTAGGTTCCTAAAATTTGTTAACGTGCTTTAATAGTTAGGAGCAGTACAATTTGGTCAATTACTTCTCGCAGTGATAACAAAGATAATACTCTGTTTCAATCTTTGGTTTTTAATCTAATCTAATTAATACTTGTAATTCACATTCAATTCAACTTGTTGCTTCTCAGAAGTAAAACAAAGCTGTATATTCGGCCTATTCGAGTTTATAATCTTCACATAGTTCACATTATAAACTCGAATAGAAAAATATATTAGATAAAACTTCTTATTATTGTGTTCTATGCTATAAGCAAGGATATTAAAGTAATAAAATATTCAGAATTATTTAGACACGTTACTCTATCTTACTATATGGTTTGAGTAAATTTCAAATTTGGTAGTAGGAGATTAGTTAATAGTGTTACTAGTTAAATTTTTGTATAGATGTTAAATAAAAGGATAAATATTAACTTAATAAGGATTTAATTAGATAAGGAACAACAATTGAAATTAATTTAATTAAAATTTGTAATTTTATAGTTGTAATCACCCAAAAAATAATTAGCATTATTGTTAGTATAATATTGTGTAAATAATTAAATTGGGACTAATTAAAGAGTGATTACGTGAACAGGACCTTATTTAAATTAAAATGACATATACATAAAACAAATAAATTTAATAACATTCTATAACAAATAACTTCTGTAAAATTATTGATTTTATCTATAATATTCCCTTAAGAATTAATGGTCAATTTAAATATAAATTTTATGCTATACATCAGCACATTGAAAATATACATATATGACATAAATTGTCATAAATAAAATTTTATATTTATCTATAAATGTTGAAAATTAATATCCAACATTAAAATTTTTTTTACTTCATAACAAATCTTCTTTCTTTTTTTTATTGACTTATTAAATTAATTTTCTTAAAATATAATTTTCTTCCATAAAACAATATCTTTTAATTTATTCAAAAAAATGTCAATCAAATTAGATATTTTTAATCCAAGTTTCTTTTTAATTTGCCATTTTATTCAATTTATAAATTTTCTTAAAGATATTTGAAGATTTAAAAAAAAAAAATACCCTTAAAAGTCATCATGAAAATAATTGTAATTTGATTAAGGCGATTGATTTCCTTTTTTTTTTTGATAATAATAATTTTCTAATTGAAATTCTTTTATTGAAAATTTCTAGATTTTCTTGAAATCGATAATTAAATAAATTTTGTATTTAAATGAAAACTTTCGAGATTAATATAGAAAATTGGCATTTAATAAAATTTCCTTGAATTATAAATTTCTAAAAATAATTCTTAATCCGGTAAATTAAATTTTTCAAAATATAATTTAAATTCAGGGAACTTTAGATAACAATTATTGCGTTATTTTAATTAATGTTTTTACATTTACTTAGCATGACTTTATGATTAATATAGCCCACCTTCGTTAGTATTTATCATTTTATGGTTAAATACGTTAACAGAATAACTATTTTTACATTATTCTTTAGACAGCACTGCAAGGTCAACATCAACAATAAAAAGGACAACATAAAATTTCTAGTTTAGTAAAAAAAAAACCTAACCTCAAATAATAAAATAGACTATTAAAGTAGCAATTGTTTTTAATCAGAAAAAAAGTTGCGGACTGGTAAATAGAAATAACCACTTATATGGCTAAATGCATAAAACAAAGTTTTTTTTGCTCCTTTTCTGACCAACTGTCTGTCTTTCATTGTACTCTTTCAAATTATTTTTTCTACAGCAATTGTACATAACACAGCTAGTAGGTTGTGGACTAACGACTGGATTCGATTTTCTTGTAGGTTTCAATGAGAACTAGTAATAAGATTAGAATTTAAGACGGGCAAAATTAGTCCAATTTGCAACAGAATGTTAGGAGACCATTAAATAAAAGCTAGGACTTAATATCGGTCAAGTGTGCCAATAATAAGAATTGGAAAATTTACTTTTATCTAGACCAAGTGTTGTAAACGTTGAAGTACAAATATGGGTAAAAAAAATTTGGCACCTAATCTATTCTAAATAATTTAAAAGGATACGCCAATTGTTTCAAAAATAAGTTTATTTGATAAATTTTTTTTTACAATTTAACATAAATATTCTCCAAAATTAATTATAAATCGCCTAGTATATTATGAGTAAAATTAAAATGGCTTTAAAACCAGGAAGTTATTAGTACTCTCAAGAATCTGTAAAGCCTTTAAATATGAAACCACTGCACAGTGATTTTGCTGCGTAGCTCTTCCTTTAACAATTATCCTTTTTGCTTTCATAAAAACAATTGCTAACTTTAGCTAATTTATAGACACTATAATAGTGAAATAATAATTTTTTTTCTTTTTTGCTTCACAAATTAAACATCATATTTTTTTTTACGTTGTCCTGCTCGTCCATAAGAAATTTTCAATTCTTATTCTAACAACGTTAATAAATAATCAGTACAACAGAAGAAAAAACGTAGAAATTTTGTAATAAAGCTTTTTTCTGGTTGTCACCAAAACTAATATTAAAATTATTTCTATCATAAAAAAAAATTTCCTTTATTTTATGCAAAAAAAAAAGGATATTTTATAACTTCAACATGAAAATATAAACACTGGACGAAAATGTGAAAAGTGTAAATAAAAAATGTAAATAAAATAAGAAATGGTTTACTAAATCTAATAAATTTTCGCGGTATGACAACGAACCAAAAAAAAACCACCTTAATTCGTTATGCTAAGCTATAAAATAATAAATATAATAATAGATTTTTCCTATTTTATATTTTCCTTATATAATAGTTCGTAAATTAACCTGCAAGAAAAAAAAAGAAAATATATTAAAGAACATAATTCGTTAGAAAATTACAAAATTTTCATTTACAATAGTTTTGAAAATAGGTTCAAGGACATGACACAATATTAAACATTTAACGTCAGTACAAATTACGTGTGTAGGTGGTTTTTCTTTTGTTGGAAAAACCACAAGGACTATATTTTATATACTGGTATTAAAATACTTTTTATTAAAAAGTATTTTAATACCAGTAGTCAAGTCATATTTTCACTTTTATATAAGTTTCTTCTTTTTTCTGTGTGCCATTTTTTTATTATTCGTGATTTTTTTTGTTTTATTTTTAAAAAATAATTTAAAAGGATACGTCAATTGTGGACGTACTATTTCATCAAAATAATAATATTAATAAAAAAAATCATATCTCTTACATAATCTCAACTTTTATTTATTTTGTTGTTTTAGTTTCTTAAACTAAAATTTATAATTTTACTTTTTATGTAATCAAGGAATTAATTAGAACAATTCCTTAAAGGAGAAATTGTTCTAAATATATTCATTAAAAAATAAAAGAAAAACTTTTTGCATAAAACGTATAGCTACACTAAATAAGTATAATTTGAAAGTAGATTTGTGCATTGTAGATAAGAAACTTTTTAAATAGAAAATTTCTACTTTCTTTCTGGTGGAACTGATATTTTCAAATTGTGAAAAGTTAAGTAAGTTTTTTTCTTGTAAAATTAGTGAACTAATGAATTAGTTTTTTTATTTTTAAGTTAGTGTAATTGTACGTGTTTGCTTCGTTAAAAGAATATTTATCCTTTGTTTTGATTTGGAAAATTAGTACTACAGGACATTTTATTTTACTTGATCATATAAAAAATTAAGATGTTTTGGTTAAGAATTCAAGTATTTAAATATCATTACTAACAAGAGACAACTCCATTAATTTTTGTTTATATTTAGCTTAAACCACTACGAACTCAGCTAAACATCTAGTCATTGTGAAGAATTATATCTAGTTTGAGTTTGCAATTTAAACCGAAATAATTGCGCTAGAAAATATTTAAATAGAAAAAATTTGGAATTTCTGACCAATTTCGAATATTTTTGGTTTTTGATAATTCTTTTCGCCAACAATTTACTGTAGTTTACTGTAATTTTGAATAGAAGTACAAGGATTATGTAAAATTTATAAAATATTCAAAAATTTACAAATTAAATGTTTTATGTATGTCGGAAAATATCAGTTTAATTCATTAGAATATTCTGAATATTCATCAATTAGCATATTTTTTTTTTTAAGAATTTATTTTCTTGAATAATGTTACCCTAAACTTTAATAAGTTAATGGAAATTGTAGTAGTCTTATCATAGTTTTAAGAAAACAGTAAAGTTTAAAGGTGAAAAACGTCAATGAGAAGTCCTTGCTACTATTTAAAAAAGTAATATTTGATTTGAATTTAACAAAAAAACATACGGAGACTGCATGAAATTAGGCTCTGGTTAAGAAATTGAAATTAGGCAGTATTGAGGCTGAAATTAGGCTGTATTATCAAATTAATCGTGAAAATTAAAAATGGTCCGTTTATTCTCTGTAATATAAAATTACATTAGATCTAATATTTTATTTTTGTACACAGGCGGTTTCTTTCAAATATTCTGTTTAAAGTTCAAAATTCTATTTAATAATTTTAATAAAATATTGCTAATTTCAGACAAAGCAGTACCCTATATTCAGAATATACCAAAATTAGCATATTTTCTGATCATTACATAAAATCAAATCTCTAATTTCTCACTTTCTGCGATTACTAGTTAAGATCTTTTTAATTAATTTAAATTACAAAAATTAACAACCACCCCCTCAGTCCATATCTGAACAAATAATATTAAATTAAAAAATTGCATAAAAATTAAAAATTCGGAAAAATTATTTCGAAGGTCAATAATTCCCTAAGTTTATTTTCTACCTGTGTGTGTGTGTGACAATCTTTAAAAACTTTGAATTTGTCATGATTAAAAAATTTAAAAGAAAATTGAAAAAAAGGGAAGAAAGATAATAAATTTTCATTTTTCTTCTTTTTATTGTCTTTAAAGATAAATTTTTGCCCAAAAGGGGTAAATATTTTTTTTTTTGCTTAAAATTTTATTTATTATTTAATGCTCTTCTAATAAATAAAATTAAAATCTTATTTTTTAAATGAAAAACTGCCTCCTCAAAAAAAAAAAATTAAATTTCCTGTTGTGATTGACTATAATAACAACAAGGGATTATGATTTGAAGAATTTTTCAACCAGTTTTCATTTAGTTTTTTTTTATTTTATGTCCCTATTGTCAAATTTTTTTTAAAAAAAAGTGTCCTAATTGACCGTTTCAAAAATTTTTAATTACCTATAAAATTTGAAAGGGGCTAAAAAATAAAAAAATAAAAATTAAATTATCAAAGATTTTTATTTAGGGACTTTTGTTTTTGGTGTCCTTTCGCCAGTTACGCCTAATTAAATATCCAACGGTTAATCGCTTATGGTTTAATGGAAAATTGAAGAATTTTCCTTTTTCTTTCTGTTTTAATTTATATTTACATTAACAAGAATAAAAGGAAGAATAGAGATTTTCTTATAAATTGGAATGGGATTACTAATTAAAAGATTATTTTCGGAATTTGACTAAAAAGTGTTATTTAGTATGATTCGGACGATGGTGATGGCAAAGCCATTTACTTTTCTTTTTCAATAATGTAATTTCGTTTAGTTAAATACTTCTTACAAACCCGGAGATTAAAATTTTTTCTGGCGTTTTCTTTTTAATGAAAAATCCTTTTCCTTTTTTTATTATTTTTCACAAATTGAAAGATTAAGTTGTTAATTAATCAAAATGAATATTGTTAAGGATATTACGTTGGAAAATTCAATATAAAAGTGATCGTATAAAATTTTATAGGAAATTTTGATATTATTTTGATGATTTAAATTTTGTGATATAAGTGAAATTTAGAATAATTTGAATTTCCACCGACAATTTTCAATAATTATGTAAAAATTAGGCGTAAATAATAATAAATATTACGACTATAAATTTAATAATGTTGGCTCACTAGCTTTACGCTCCTATACCATAAACAATTAATTGGAAAGAAAATTCAGGAAAAATTGGCTATTAATCAGAAAATCAAGGGAGATCATACCTGATTAACATTATTTGAAAAATTAAGATAATTTTGTGTACTACTCGTTTTGCATTATTTGAGTATGTATCAAAATTTCTTTTGAGTCACACTTTGAACCTGTTGGCCGCGGAGTCGGAGCTTATTTTGGTAAGGGAAACCAGCAACTCTACGAGTTTTGGGTAAAGATATAATTATCTCAATTAATAAAAAATCCTACGTGTTCGTTTTCCCAAACCTTCTTTTCAAAGGCCTTTTAGGGGTTTCCAAAGCATAAATAATGTTTAAGTATTTCCCAAACCGACACGATTTCTTCGAATTGTTTCGGCACAATTATAATTACTTCGGACAAAACTTGTGAAACAATATTTAATTTTATTTTACTAATTGGATATTATTTTTTTTAACTACTTTTTTGTTGTACTGACAATTTCAAAATATTGCTGGATATTTTCCATGCGAATAAATTGTATCGGTATGAACATGTAGTTAAAATTCGCACAAGAAATTACTTCGATTATAGTAAGGATTTTTTTCAGAAAATATTATATTTTCCGAGAAAAGTCCTTTATGGTAACTTACTATAATCTTGATACTTGAAATAATGAATGACAAAGGGTTAAATAAATATTCAGGAAAGGATTGGCTCATCAGATGAGAATAAAATCTGTGGTCAATTTTCGTTGGTTATAAATTTTATAATTTTTATTTAATGCCACAGTATTTCCTGCTGCTTAGTTATTATTTTAATGAATTATCAGTTTTGTGATTCAATTTGCATATTAAAATAATTTATCATGAATTTTAAAATACAAATTATATTAATTAATGAATTGTCGTATAAAATTTTTTTAACTTTAATAGTTTTTTTAAAAATTTTCTACTACAAATTAAAGAATAAAAATCAATAAAAATAAATTTTAAAGAACAACATTTGTTGCAAATAACATAAAATTATGTGCTCAGTCACTAAAGTGTAAAATTAACGTTAAAAAAAAGAAAATAACTTCATAATTTTTAAGACAAAATAGAATTATTAAAGGAATTATACACACGATGTATTTCCCTTTTTACGAATTCATGTCACATGCATTCGTGCACAAAAATCATTAATTTGAACAGTTTTAGAAAGTGAAAGAGGTGATGTAAACAAAAAAAAGTTTAATTTTTCTAATTTAGAAATAAAATAGTTTAAAAAAAAAACTTAAAGAATCATTTTCTTTTTAACCTTGATATATATTTTTTTGAACAAGATTTTCAAACTTTAAGGTGTATATTAAGGTCACGCGAATTTCCTAAATTAGATTAATTAAGTGTAATATTAGGGTGCAAAATTTAGTTGAAATGGCCGCAAAAATGTAATTAATTCTACTAATTAATTTATATAATGTTATCAGTTTTTTTAACGAGAAAAATTGACATGCTAGTATTTTAGAAATAGTTTGAAACATAGCCTACAATAATGCTTAGAAAAGAATACAAATTTTTCTCAAAACATTAATAAAGTTTCTTAAAAAAAAAGTTTCTTTACATAAAGAAACTCATAAAGTTTCTTTACATAAGTAAGAGTGAAGAAACATTAATTTGGAATTTTAAATTAATTGAAACTTTAAAACTAATCTTGGTGACTGACAACTTGTCTCTATTGCCAATTTATAGATGATACTTTAAATGTTTATAGGAAAGGTTATAAGAAGGAAAAGTCCGTAGTACTTCTTAAGCACAATAAAAATCAGACTTTTACTTTAGAAGAATGCAAACTTAACTAAAAACAGCTGGACATGGGTAAGTTACGTTAGGTTAGCTTTATAATGGGTGTGACAATCGATGTTATCCACATGATACGGTGCCTAACTCATGTCCACCTTAGTTAAATTGCCCTTCTGATTTTTGCTTTGCTTAATAAGGGAACCTTTTACTGGACATATTAGGAATGACGTTTTTGGCATGTGTTGAAACGATGGTTGTGTGCTAATGACTTCTTAGGTTTTTGGTAAACTAGGCGTTATAGTAATTTATGTTGTATTCAGCCACAACTCATACTATCAGAATTTATGTCAAACATTGTAAATTTTAACATGAAAATCCTTTATTTATGCATTGTTAATATCAAAATTAAATTAAATTAAAATTCAGTATTTATAATTAATAATTCAATTAATTATTTAATATTGACAAAGAGTAATTAATCTATTATCATAATGTTGACACTTTATCCATTTAACGCGCCTATATTATTTATACAAATTGCATGTTAATAACTTTTTACCCTCTTTTTTACAAAATCCATTTTTAAAATATGATAAATATCTATCAAAATTCATCATTATTTGCCAATTATTAATTCATAATTAAAATTTATACCAAAATTATTAATTAAATTTTCCCATTTTCATTAAATTTATCGACAACAATGTATATAAACATTAATTGTTACATCTTGTTTAATTAATTTTTTTTCATTATTTTATAAAAATTATTGAATTTATTGCATGCTGACACTTAGTCATTAAAATGAAACATTGAGTAATTTTTTTTTTTTTACATAATTTTTTTTTTTATGCTTACCTGCATATGTTACTTGTAGCAGAAATTGAAATATTACTAATACTAACATTGTTACAGTTGCAACAGATGCATTATTATTATTATTATATTTTAAACCTTGCATAATATTTCCGGATATTGGTCTACAACTGTTGATTATAATCGAAATTAGATTAGATAAAGAACAGTAATGTGATTCAGTAATATAATCTTTAATCCAATTAATTTTATTTTGTTGTTCTTGTTGTTGATTCTTTATAGTCGTAATTGATACTGATACAGATGATGATGAGAATGATGATAATAATAATGTTGTTGATGATGATGATGACGATGATGATGCTGAACACCTTAAAAATCCGGAATTACATTGCATTTCGTTTAAAAACTGTAAAAAAAAAGAAAAAAGAAAACATAAAATATTAATACTGTTTTTATAATAAAATCTTATAAAATATGTTAAAAGTCATTAAAGTTAACTAAAGTAGAACGAAAAATAATGATGATACAAAAAAAAAAAGAATTTTATGTTTTAGCATAAAAATTTCTTTTAACTAAAGCAATTAAGATAAAATTAATTAGGTTCAATATTGTAGTAAAAGAGTAAATAAAATGTTCATTAACATAAAAAAACCGTCATATAAGTTATATTAAGTAAAGTTGCATTTTTAAAGTGCATCTTAACTCACTTTATTTATCTTACTAGACGTCTACTTAGATGATGACTTTTTAAATAGATTTTTTTTTTTTGGTACTTCAGAAACAAAGACTAAGTTAATTTTTATAAATGTGTAAAATTAAATTAAACTTAAATAAAGTTTAATTATTTTTTAAATGAATTTTTGTAGTCGTGTTATGTTGGGAAATGAAATTAATATTAATTTCACAATTTACTTTACTATGTTTGGGTTAATGTAAATAATTTCTGATAGTCTGAGAGACGTTGAAGACTTATTTATGTATTTGCGAAACTCTGTCAATTTCCGAGAAGTTGTTTGTAGATTTAAGTAAGTCAAACTTAAGACGGAGAAAATATGGTAACGAAGATCAAATTAAAGTCGTAGTTGTAGGATAACTTTTAATTTTAGCCACGTACAGAAATGTCAATAAAAATATATGAGAAGTATATTGTAATAAAGATATATATTGCTAAATATAACATAACTTTTTTCTTAATTCTTTCCCTAGGAGTTCGTTAAGTCGGTTTTATTGGACTTATTTCTAAATTTTCCAAATTTTATATTGATTTTATTTACTTAATCTCTTCTCATCTGCAGTTTCAGTTTAAATTTACTTTAAAAACCCGAAAATTACGTTTAAACTTAAGAGTAATCTCAGCTAGACATTTACTATCAATTTCAGTGAATCATAAATTCATCAGTACACATTTTTTTAACTTTTCCAAGTACTAATAAAATTTCAATAATTGATTATTAATAATTAACATAAAAGCAATTGTTTAGCAACTAATCAATCCCATTGGCTTAGTCCAATCAGATGGTTCAAAAAACGAACATCTCCCATAAATATTTTGATAAACAAAATATTTTAATATAATTAACAATTTCAATAAATTTTATATATTTTCGGAAAAGCTTTAATAACTGTCATGGATGTTTCAGTATATTAAGAGATAATTAACGTACAAAGGATTAAAGAGAATTTTGAACTTATTTACGTCAATTGGGTAAAATTATTTACATTATTTTTAAATAAACTTGTTAATATTTAAACAATATTATTAATGTTAAGTATATATTTTTAACCCTTTAAAACTCAGGGTCGTTTTGTTGACTGACTGGTAAGAAATATTACTTTTTTGTCAATCTGAATTAGTTACATATCACTATTGTTTCTCTGGCGGGTCAGAAATATACGTATAATTATAATTCCTACTTCTCAGTTTTACGAATTAATTTAAATTACTTTAATAATTGATTAAAAAGAATTTTCTATTTTCATTTTCAAAGAAAGTTTATTATATAAATAAAAAATGGTTCCGGTATAGTCAAACATTAAAGAAAGTACAGTAAAACTGATAATTGAAAACGGATGCATTTTAAACATGTTTTTGTTACAAAAATATTGGCACTCGAAAAGTTTTAAAAAAAAATCTTTACTTGTAAATTATTATTGTGCACCATTTATGTATTGTTTTATGGTGACAGTTTTTATTTCCTAATACCAACAGATATTTGGGTAAGAAATGGGTTAAATATTATTTTTTTTTTTAGTAATTTTACACAAAACAAATTCATCGTAATTTTTTTTTTAACATATTGTACTGATAGTACCGTCATGGTATTATTGAAAATTTAATTTGTATATTTTGTATTTTTTTTTTTTTTTTTGGTGACAATGAGTACAAAGTTTTTTTTAACTTTTCAGATATTATTACGCATTTTATAAACATTAAAAAAACCCCCAACATAAATAAAAAAGAGTCATAAAAGATTTTCGTTTTTTTTAAAAAGAAGTATATTTTTTTTGTCATTTTGTTTTATAGTTTTTCCAATTATTAACTCAAATATTAGTCATAATATTTATGAATTTTGTAGCATAAATATAAGAAGATAATATATAAAATATATATACATATAATATCAACATAAATGTAACTATAATTTTTTATTATAGATTTACCAATTTTTTTTTTTTAAATTTTATTTTTTTAAGTAAATTGTCCACATTATTTTTTTATAATATTTTCTAGTTCGTTGAAATTATTTATATTACATACAATTTAATTTAATTTTTTGTATCTATACTATTTTAATATTTTTTTACTGTGTCATTGGAATGGAGGTTAACTTGAACAAAATAAAAACTGTGCATTGAATCTTAAATATATATAAAAATTTAAAAAAATAAAAATAAAAATAAACAACCTTAGCAACAAGTTTTTACAAAATGTGGTTTATATACATATATTTTATTTTAGAGTTTATTTTGGTCAATAAAAATTCGAGGAAAGTGTGCATGGTCAGTACATAAATATGTTTATTATTTACCATTATAAAATATATGTATGTATAAAATGCAATGCTGCTGAAATTTCAAAAAATTTTAATAAAAGAATTTTAAAAAGAAAATCTAAAAAAAAAAAAAAAACTAGAGTATGTATAGTATTTGTAAAGTTATTGTATCACAGACATGTATTATAGATAAATGGGTATCTTATAGTATAATTTATAATATATATAGTTTAACATATTTTATTCAGGTATTAATAGTTGTATTACTTATTATACTCAATTGCAAATTTATTTCCCGGTAATATTACAGAAATATAATTTAAATATGTAATAGTTTTTTTTTTTTTTTTGGATAGTCTACTATACTTAGAAGAGTATGAACAGAAAATTAATTTGTTTAGTAAATTTTAGATATTAAACTTGATATTAAATGTAATTTGTTAGTTTTGAAAAAATATACTCGTATGTTATGAAAATATCTTAATAGACACTTTATTGGCAGACTATTAGAAAAATATAGGTTTTTTTGTTCGATAGCATATTATAATGAAAATTGATAATTATTCATAATTTATCTAGATTACTAAATTTATTTTGAATATCAGTTTTTCGATAAAATAATTAGTTTAGATTTATTTAGTTTTGGTTTAAAGGGCCATGTGTTTGTGTTGGTAAGGGCCAGGGCATTGCATTATTTGAAAAAATTATCTAAACGAACTTAGTTACCGAATTGTCCACGGACACGTTACGGTAGGGTTATTTTAATGCCACGAGATCTACTTAGTTATTTACAAATGGTTGAAGTTAAAGGTTCAATCAAGCACCAAAGTGCGGTTATTTTTCTGAATATTGTATCAATTTGAAATTTTGTAGAATTCCTGAAAAATTGGCGAAGTATTTCATATTTTTAAAAAAAAGTGGAACGAATTTTTGATCGGAATCAAAATTTGACCGGAATCAGGGAATATTAGTTTAAATGTCTGATATTTGAAGAGTTTAAAGGACTAATGTGTTAAGTAATTTTTTCATTAAAGGACGAATGATATTTTCAAGCAATTATTACTTAGTTTGATTATTTATAACTTGAAAATTTGTTTGCCTTGGAAGAATTTGAAGATTCATAATTCCGTCGGTACCTGAATATAGTTCAGTTTAACATAAATTTCCTGTTAATTTTTAGTGAAACATTTACTACTTGTTTTGCCAATTTTTATTAATTTTTTTAAAAACTTGCTCGCAATAAACGTGAAATCTTACAATTGTACAATAATAATAACACATAATTCACAAACAATTCTATGATTTTAGCGCCAAATTTTTTTAACATAAAATATAGCATGCAGAAAAAAAAAATATATAAATATTGATATGACTTAGACTTGACAGTTTGACTCATAAAATTAATAACTAAACAATAAATCAATAATTTTTATATATTGTAAAAAGTATCGCAATATATACAGTAAGGTATCAAAAATATTCACTGAATTTTCGTAATAATATTGTACTGACTTTGAGTTTCATTTATTTTCTTTTGGTAAAAATATAAATATAAAAAGAAAATGGAAAATCCTTACATTCTTTTCAGGGCTGTAAAAAATCAATCTTCGAATCAAATCAGCGATCAACTCAAATTTTGAGCCGAATCATATTTTAATCTGATCTTTTTTTCTGTAATTCCAATTAAAATTTGAGTCAGCTCAATCAAAATTTGAGTCTTAATTTCCAATTAAAATTTGAGTCCGATCAAAATTTGAGTCTTTATTTCAGTCAGATCGCATCATCGCTTGAATCAACATTTGACCGGAATCATATTTGATCAGACTCAAAAGTAGATCAATTTCATGATTTTAGGAAACTGATTCGGTCATATTTTGATTCGCGCGGTGATTCGATTTCCAAATCACGAGTACGCTTGTTTACAACCCTGTTTCCTTTAATATATTTATATTTTTATTTTTATTATGACATTGTTGCAACGATTATTTCTGGTATGACTGAACTCTAATAATATTGTGCACAAAGTATTAGTGCATAAAAAGTCTATGTATAATAAATTTTATTTTTTAACTTGTTTGTTTAATTATTAACAAAATACAATAATAATAATAATAATAATAATAATCTTAATAAAGAATTTAGCCTAAAGCTAAAAATAAAACTTTCAAAATTTTCATAAAATATTTTTTGAACCTACAAACATTAATTTCTTGTGACGACAATAAGTGTTAACTTGTTAAAATATAAATTATAAGATAAAATTTTAGCCAGAATTGTATTTAGGAATTAATGTAATTAAGGCTGTTTTTTTTTTTTTAAAAGAAATTTGAACTGACTATGACATGACAAGTATTTACTTTGATACTGGACTGAATTTTGAGTTTGAAATTCAGTTTTTTTTAACATATAATTTCTAAAATACCGCCTTAATATAATTTCTGTGTTTTACTTAATTTGAGGTAAATTTTCTAGCAATTTTTTTAACTTCGGTATTCATTAATTTGGACCTGACATATTTCTTTTTATAGTATTTGAAGGTAAACCTTTTTTGTGTGAATATGGAATTTACTTCTAAAGTGATCATTACTCTCTGTAAGAATACTTTGTATAAAAACGGTTACAAAGTAGGATTCTTCTCAAACAAAAATTGAATAAGATTTCTTCGGGAAAATAAGTTTAATTAATAGAACCAATTTAGAACGAAATTATAACTTTTTAAATAAAATATTGCTATCAGCTCAAATATTAATCAAGATGAAAACACGGTAGTAAACTTTGTAGATAATTCTGAATTATTGGAAAATTTTGTCGATAATTTTAAAATTCGACGACAGGTCATCATCAACAGTTTTTGTAAACCTTACGAAATTTCATATCAAAATTCGAATATGAATATTATTTTTTTTTAACAATTTAGTACGTTTTATTAGGATTCCATTTATAAAAGTTAGTTTCGATAATTTCGTTAGATATGTGGACAAACCTTTTAGAATTGCTTATAATCTGCAATAAAATTATTGACTATGTATTTCTAAACTAAAAACTCTAAATTTGTTTAAGAAGTTTAATTAAATTCTCTATTCATGTTTATGAAACAATCTTTTATGATAGTTCGATATGGAAATATGAATTATTGATATTAGCTTCTATGAAATTAAAATTAGACAGATAAAATATGCTTGTAAATAAAAAATTATAATATCATAAATAATGTATTGTAAATTTTAATTTAAAAAACACGGAATTATTTATTAATTAAAATTTAATTTTTAACTTTATTATTTAATTAATTAATACTATTTTGTAAATGATTTAATTTTATTATACTTAAAAAAAGCATTAAATTTGCTCATCAATTTTAGTATTTTATTAATAATTACAGTTCGAAGAAATAAAGAGTTTTTCAATTTCTTGATAGTTCATTTCTACAAGTTTTTGTCTACCGAAAGAAAACGAATCCCTTTTTAAGGCTAATAAATGGGCGATAATTTTGAAAAGAAATAAATTCTGCCAGTTATGATAAATGATCTACGGTTGTCTGTCAATTTTAAAAGAATAGAAATCATAGTAAATAAAAATTTAACATATTTAAATATCTACTTTAAAATTATAAGAAGTTTTTCAATTATATTTCTGATATCCAACAAACTCAGAAATATAAACTTCAATGTCATTTTTTTTTACTATGTAACACGATTAAAAGTATCTATCAAAAAAAAAAATTTACATAAAAATATTTCATATATAAATATTATTTTTTGTAAATATGTAGTATAAAAAAGTTTACATTTTAACTTAAATGTTAAATTTAAGTAATGAAAACATGACATAAACTTAGTGTCAATACCCATGCTATAATATTAATGCAAAGAAACAAAGTATTTTATAGATTTTTATTATAGTGTATATTAAAAAAAATAGATATATAAATTATTTTTGTTATTGCATTTAATATTTTGTAAGAGATTTTTCGATTATCACAAAATTTCGATCAAACAAACTTTATTATATTCCATAAATTCGTGATTATTTATTTTTGTTTCAGTTTTTTTTTTTTCATTTTGTTATTTTGGAAAAGTTTGTCATTGTTGGAAAATGTGTAAAGAAAACTTTAGGGTTGTAAGTTTATCGTGAATGGAATTTTTCAAAATATTTAAAAAAAAATTGTTGTTAATTTCCAAATTAAAATAGTGGTTTGAAATTAATAAATATTTGATAAATTAATTATTTAAATTATAAAAAAAGGAGCGGATCATAAACTGACTGGCTCAGAACCGTTCTGCGGGATACCACTCTATCACTTAAAAACAATTTTAAACGAAAGAACGGTCCTTGTTTAAGATAGTTATTGAAACAACCGTGAAGGCTTACAGCAGTCTGAAAGTCTTCAAGGTGAAAGCGACTGAACTGTTTCATCATTAAATCCTTCAAGAATTAAACCCTCAAAGGAGCAAACGACTGAGGAAAACTTAGAACAATGGTAGTCTTGGATACGAGACACTAAAACATTTTAAAAGACCAGCTGCACACACTGAGACTGAACAATTATGTAAATGCCGATGGAAAGAACCATAATTGTTCACCGTTCAGCTTCAGTGTGTGCAGATGGCTATTTAAATTTATGATGTCGTGTAAGGAACCCAACCAAAAGTCACTGATATAGTAGTAAAGCTTCATTGCTAGTACTGGCTATAATGGTGACTAAATAAACTAAGAAAAGGGACATCACAATAAGCCAAATACCTGCGGTGATTTGTCCCACCTTTTACCTTCAATTTACAATTACAATTAAATTAAATGACTTATAAATTTTTAATATCAAAATTAATAATAAAGTTAAATTTTCTGACACAATTTTCTTTATTAGTGTCTGACATTTTACTCAGACCGACAATAAAATTTTTAATGTAATAAAAAGTTTAACTAAATCTAATAAAATTATAGTCTGTTACACAGTGAATTTACGAATTAATTTTGACTAATTACATAAATATTTTTACTTTTTTCTTTATGCATAATTAAAATGATGATATACGTGAAAATATTATAAGAAATGAAAAATATTAAATAAAATATGAACAGAAAAATTATTATATTACTAGGTATACATTAAAATTTGAAAATTTAATTGAGTTTTATAGTTTTTTAGTTAATTAAAATTGAATTATTAAAGTACGTGCTTATAAAATGCTTTTTATGATTACATTTATATATTAATATGTGAAAAGTTTTGTAAGATATTAATTAAAGAGCATGGAAAATATAATAAAAAATTATAACAAATATTATTTACAAAGTGATATCAACCAAAAATATGTTATTACATTTATATTTATATTTAAATTTCGGTTGATATTAGTTTTTTAATTATTTTTGATAAAATATTTATAATTATTTTATTGTAAAACACGTTAAAAGGTAGAATGATATAATTGAAAATAATTTATACATAATATAAATATATTTGATCGGTTATGATTTTGACATTGACATTCTATAGTTTTACGAAAATTGAATTCTAATATTTAAGCTAATTTTTTCACTAATGTGTATAGGCAGCTTAATTTTTATAATTTTATGTATATAATTGTGCGGTTATTGCCAGTGGTTCACAGAAGCAGAGAAAGTTGCACGCAGCCTCTTTAAAAATATCGTTTGATTTTGATAATTTAAGGACCCTACAATAGAACAACTAATAATCGCGGTGGTATTTATAGATATATATCCTTTACCAATTCAAAGTTCTAACCCTTATATGATATGCAGCTCAAATTTAGATTTAATATTAGCATAAAGCTGGAAAATAGCATTGAAATATCTGTAAGAGCATCCTAGGTCTAGCAATTTTTGGTTGCTTAAATTTTTAGTTGCTTAAAATGAACAGTAAATGTTAGTTGGGGATTTTTTAGTTGGACCAACTTTACAAAGTTGCTCAATTATAAAATTGGAAATGCACGGGTGCCCTAAATGTGTAGACCTAATTATTTGAAATAGTTTCAGTTATAAGTACATGGGACATAAGTCTAATTTAAGATCTTTTTTATATTTTTCGAAAATTTTTAATAAGTTCCTGAAATATTTCTAATAAATTATTTTTCCGATTTTTCACTACTCGTACTCACTCACTGTAATTGTATTTCGTCTGTAAATTCAGTGTCTGTACTAATTGTGTCTGAACTAATTATGTCTTTGCTAAATTTTACATTTTTTAAACTCAGATAATGTAAAATTATCTGAAGTATATTAAAGTACATTTTCTGAAGTACATTTATCGATAATCTTTCGATTTTGTTTCTCCGAGCACTTCTTCATTAGAATATGTAAATTCCTCTAACATAAATAATTTTAGATCTTAAAAAGTTTCTAATTGAAATTTTCCAATAATTCTAATTTAGTCGCCGGGGTTTGAAAATATTCATAAAATTACTAAACTTTCATTAGACATTAAAAATTGTCAAATAAATTATATATTTAAATTCAATTAAAAAATTTACTATATTTTTTTAATTATCATAAATTATCATAAATATGTATGTAATAATAAAAAAGAACAATTTTTCAATTTCAATTCAAAATGATTTCATTTAATAATTTCTATAAAAAATAATTGATTCATTTTGTTTTTTTTTTTTGCACCATTTCTCATAATTATTTATTTATTTAAATTTAAAAGTAGACCATGAAACAATATAAGTTAAATTGAAATCAATGTCAATGGCAAACCACAAAATTTCAACTGAAAATAAAAATTTATAAATTAAATATTATTTTTAATCATAAATTTTAAGTAGCTTCCCCACAACAAACCAATTTGAAATAATTTCTTATTATTATTTTTTCTTAAATAAAATAAAATAAATATAAAATATAAAAAAAATATATAAATTTAAATTGTAACAGAATTGATTATTATTATACATAAATCATAAATTTCAACAAAAGAAAAACATACATATACGAATAGAAATGATGTGGAATTTCGCACAATCAAAAATATTCTCACCTCTATTTTGTTTGTGCTGTTTATGCTGTTTGGATGATTATGTAAATTACTACTTGAACCTTTTTTTTTTTTTACTTTATTACAAATGAGACAATTTTTTTTTTTTAATATGTATTCATATTAATATAAAATGGCCCAAAACATATAGATACATATATATGAAGCCCGTTAAATTTATTCAGTCTAAGTCATCCGTAAATGTTTATTTAAATTTATAAATCTTAACATATAAAAAAAAAAAATTATATGATTTATTATGTCTATAAATTTAAGTTTTTCCTGTGAATATTTTTTAATATTAAGATATATTAATAAAATAGCAAACTTGAAATATTTTAATTAATCGAGTACTTCCAGTTGGCAATTTTTGCTCATTTTTTTTATTTTGAAATTTAAATTTAAATATAAATAAATAAAATCAGGCAATTTTAATTTTTTTTAATGTTTTATGTTTTGATTTATAAATTAAAGTTTATAATTTACTTTTTTATTGAGAAAATGTAACAAATTCTTTTTTTCCGGTAATAAATTAGTGTAAGAATGAGTTAATTTTTAAAATTTTTATTGATTACCAGGATAATTACCGACAATTTTATGTAATAAGGTAATTTATATGTTTTGAATGAAGTGAGAATATGTGTCGTGACATTGAAGGATAAAAATTTAATTAATTACTTAACAAGGAAAAGAGTTAAAAAAACAACTGATTAATTCCTATTAAATTAATTGAAAATTTTCCACGAAATTGTTGACCAAATTATTCGTTAAATGTTGGAAAAATTATTTGTTAAATGTTGGTCAATGTGATCGTCAAAAAAATATTGTCAGTTTGTACAATATTTAATTATATTCTGTAGTTTGACAGAATAATTGTCTTACACTTACACAAGTCTTACACTTTTTCCAAATAGCTTTTGACAATAAAAATAGCTTTTGACAATAAAGATTGCTTGAAGAGATATCGTATTATTGCACTTGTTTTTCGAGAAAATAGGTAACAGTTGTCGAGCTTTTAAGTTATTCAATTTCATGACTTTATGCAAGAAGTTGAAAACAAAAATATATCAAAAAAATATAGTGTAGTTTAGTGCAGGTTGGGAAATAATCAAAATTTGAGAGAATTTTAGTGCAGATAAAAAGTTCTAGTTGAATTTCAATGTGAATGATTCGGAGAAGTTTTGGATTAATCAAGTACAAAAATCGAGTATTTAGTACAGGTGTAATGAATTCGAAAACGGTCAAAGTATAGCAATCAGTCAATATTAAATATTAATAGTTCATATAGAAATTGGTCCTTAAACGAATGTTGTGAAATGTTGTCTATTTAATAACATTCGTCAAAAAAATTTTTGTTTAAAGCAATTTTGTCAAACTGCTTTTAATTACAAACAACAGTACACATTATATTGAAACACCCTGTAATTTTAAGTAATAAAAATAAAATATTAATATTTAAAAAAAAATAAAATAATGTTATTTTTGCATAAATAAAAACTAAGCTTTTTTCTGTACAGAAATTTATTATTATTAACAAAAAAAAAAAACAAAATAAATATTAACATTAACAAGACTTAGGGAAGTGAACAATTTTTGTAGTGTTTATCTATTAATGTTTTTTATGCAAAATAATTTCGATTCTACATAAATTTTTTTTTTCTGTTCTTTTTTTTTCATTACTTATTTAGAATAAAATTATATTTATGAATAATTGCTGATGATTTAGAATTTAGATTTTTAACACAAAAACAATTATTACTAAATTCTAATAGAATTTTTGTCGGGTTAATATTAAAGATAAATTTATGATATTTTTTTTTTTTTTGATAATTACTGAGTAGGAGCAGAAAATGTGTTGTATTTTTTAGTAATAAAATTAAAAGTAACTATTTTTGCAATTGTGAGAAGAACGTTTTTTTTTTATATAATTGAAATAATTTAAATAAATTGTTAAACTATATTTAAGCTTAGACATTTATTTCGGAGGAAATGGTATTATATTTAATTTCCTCCGAAAGAGCTGTACTAATTTTCTAGGATTTGTTTAACTTGCACATAATTTTTCCTGCATTCACATTACAGTACTAATTGCTTTCATTTAAGTAAATTTATGGTTCATTCGATGTTTCTACTGTGACGGAAACAAAGGAACTACTGTTGTAACTCTTTCTCCTTAGTAAATTACACTTCTTTCTGATGATTTCTTTTTTTAGATTATATACGCTATAACGTTGGTGCTGTACAGTCACTGATTGTAATTTCTTTGGATTTCAGGGAAATACAGTAAAATCAGTTAAAAAGAATACCAAATGAACATATTTAACATTAAAATAGTGAAAAATTGCAACAAAATTTTTAACTTACCAAAAGAAGTTAGAAAGCTGAAAAATTATAACCTGTACATTTTTAATATCAAAACTATATTCGATTTTCCAATTTTCCCTTGTTTTAATCTTTCAATTATCATTGTAATTCTGTAACAAATAACGACCCACTTTTCATTAAAAGTAATTAGAAGTTAAATTTGGTTTTAGAAGATACAAAACTGAAAAATTCAAACAATTAACATAAGATATAATAAATTTTATTATATTTTTAACATCAATTACTTTCCTTTAAACATTATTTTTTTTTTTTTGCATAACCTAAAAACTAATTTTTACTTAGTTTGTTTAAATTTCATTCACAAAAATAAAATAAAAATTCAATTATGGATTTGGTAGTACATTAGCCTCACTTTCTTTTGTTGTGTCGGTGTTTGCGGCTTCTTCCAAAATGTGTAAAGTGTAATAATTAAAAGAAACGTGAAGAAATATAAAAAAAAAAAAAATTCCCCAAAAAAAAAAAACATAAATTTATTTATTAAAACTATCAACATTATTTATAGATAAGTATTTTTAATATATTTTCGTGGTAATAATAATGTGCTTACATATTAAAAAGCTTCACTGTTTAACATTTAATTTAATTTAATTTAATTTTTTTTTTTTTATTTGTGTCTGTTTGTTGTCTGGCGTGTAATGTTTTAAGGAAAGTTATTGAAACAAAAGCGAAACTAGTTTGTTGTAATGTCTCGAATATTTTATTATAAATATATATAATAAAAAATAATATTTCAATTATAGATACGAATTGTCAAAAGTACAATAGAAAAAAAAAACTAAAAGTAGTTCACTAATTAAAATTACATTTAATGGGGGTTTGTTAATAATTCAGCAGGTATATAATGTGAAATTGAGAATTTCTGTAAATTTTGTTATGGGTCATTTATCTGAATGGGTACTGTTGGAGGTATATTAGGGTATTTGAAAGTTTTATAAAAATTATTTGATATAGGCTAAGAGTTGATGTTAGGAAAACTGATTTTTATTATAATCCTTTTCAAAAGAAGTTAGCATTAATTAATATATAGTAGTTTTAAGCATTTTGGCTCAGCAAGTAGTGAGTTAATTAATTGGACACAAATTTCATTTATTAGCTTCCAGCAAATTAATTCAAGGTGATATAAATTCTTCAATGTTAATTAAGTAATTGGAAAATAATTCAAAATGGTAAAAACTAAAGTGGACTCCGAGCAGCACTGATTAGAAGGTAGAAGGTAGTTGAGATTTTAAAAGGAGGGCATATGTCCAAAAGAGTTTCGGAGACGTTGGTATAATGAAGTACTGTATGAGTTTGAAGTGGGCATTGCCAATCTTATCCGGGTAAAATGTTAGCTGATATTGACATGTATAGTGGACATTGCCAATCTTATCCGGGTAAAATATGAGATGGCATCTTTAAATTTTACCCGGAATGTTCGAGAAGAGACAGATCTGTGTTTTGGATGGAAGTATAGCAACATAAATAGTCTGCGTTGTTCGCGCCAACAATGAGAGAGAACGGACACAAAGTAAAAACGAGAAGAGTGTGTTCAACATTAATAATTTAGAAAATTCGGTTGATTAAAATTAAAATTTAATATGTTTTAAATATAAATTTTGAGAATTTTCTAAATTTAATTAGTAATATCATATATTCAATCTGCAATTTAATCAAAAAAAATTCAAACAGACTGACAACGAGTAGCCAATTTAATAACCTTAACCATATTTTTTTTTTCTACAATTAAATTTTAAATAAAAAATTTCGCACTAAAAATCACCTAAAAAGAGAAAAGTAACAACAAAATAAAGCATAAAATAAAAAAAATAAATCTTAAATATTTATTCCACATCTCAAAATTTTTTATTTTGGTACGCGTGGACATCAATTCCGCAAAAAAAAAAAAAACTTGATAATGTTTTAAAAAAAAAATTTTATGCTAACGTGTATATTGACATAAGAATTATTTGCTTTAATAAAGTTCAAGTACTTGGATGGTATTTGTAAGTAATAAAAAAATATGTTTTTGGATATGAAATTCTGTTTGTTTGTTTTTTTTATTTTTATGAAAATCATAAACTTGATTTTACCGTTAAATGAGCAATGTAAAGTTTATGTATACATATATTTTTTTTAAAGCTGAATTACTCACAAATACATAAAACAGTTTTTTTTGCAACAAAAATAAATATATAAATAATATTAAAAAAACCTGTCACTTTATTTAAGAATTTAATTAAATTTCTGATATTATTTTTAAAAAAAAAAAAAAATTTGATGTTCTTGTTAATAATAATAATATTAAAAAAATAAAAAGTGCATCATAAAATAGTTTATGTTTTTAAAAATGAAATTGAAGATACATACATATATTTCTTTTAATGGATTTTAGTTAGGAAAGATATTATGAAAAATCTAATCAAGTATTATAACAATTTATAATGATAATTTAAATTTAAATTAACTTAAAAGACATAAACTAATTTTATTATTGTTACGTTGGACTTAGTATATTAAATAAAATTCAATTTTAAAGAGTATCTTAAATAAATCTCGTATCTTAAATTGTATTTTAAATAAAAGTCAATTGGAAAAGTATTTAAAAAAATAATGCTGGGAATTTTTTTTAAAATATTTAATTTAATTAGTATTTTTTTAACCCAGTCATCCCATTATTTCTTGTGATACAGTTTGTGTCCTTCGTTTAACTATTGTTAATTGCATATAATAAAAAAATATTTATTGCTGTATCACCTACTTGCAAGACTGCATTTTAAAAAATACAAACTGCACTATAAAAAAGTGGAAATTATTAAATTATTAAAATATTAACTTGTAAACTAGCGTAAACTAAATCTATTTTCAATCATTCTTATGTCAGTTTAGCAATGTATTAGTTAGTTCTTGTGTAAATTTCAAAATATATGACGATACTGTCTGGAATTAAGATTCTGCTCAGCTAATACAGCCTAAATTTCTTTGAAAACCAGACGGTATGCTTGAAAATTTGGATACATAATTATACGACAGACGCCTTACTGCAGATGATAAATTTGACATTTCAAAAAATGAACAATTATTTAGTGTGCGTAGCATATTGAAAATAAATAAGCATCGTTATTTTTTATTAAGTATACTTCAATTAAATATTAAACTAAAAATTATTTTTGCAATTTATTTTGCAGTTTATTTTCAATAACTGCAATAATTGTAATTTCTGCGTTTGTTTTCAGAATTTTAATCAGTTAAATTGTCTGAGGTGTTTTGGCAGGCTGAATATTTGGATAGCTTCAATTTTTGACCGTAAATTGTGAAACGACTGAATTCTTTATTCTAAGTTAGGTTTGGCTTAGCTGCAGGTCCTTACCGATAATACTATCTGTACGACTAACACTACTGCAGTCTGGCAGCCGTAAACTTTAATAGTCTCTTATAGAGGCACGTGAACTTTTCGACAGTGCAGAGTTTTTTTCTGACCGTTCCTTAAATCGAAAACCAAACTCAAAATTCAGATTCACCTTTAAAAAACATATCTCTAAGAAATCTACATGAAATTTTTCAGCGTTAATCGTAATTTTACGGAATCAGGTGCAATTATACTATTAACGAATTTCTTTAAAAACAATTTACAATTCTTAAAAATCCCAAAACATATTATCAAATCACTAAGCTCATTAATTAAATTATTTTATTTATTTTCTGTAGGTATAAAAATATTAATTATTAAACTAAAAACCATAAAGTTTATATCATTTTTAACACGATTTCTTTATTACTGCTTTCAAAATAAACTGACTTAATTAACCAAATTAATATGATAAAAATAAAAATCAATTTTAAATTAGTCACAAATATATAAATGAAAAATTTCAGTAAAATATTATTTACTCACCACTTTTTTTTTTAAAAGTAACCCAAACTTATAATTTAAATAATTTTTAATTCGTTTTTATTTAATTTAAAGTTATTTAACTTAATTATGTTTATTTAAGATAATTTTTTTTTTTATGTTTCATTTGAAATTTACATAAGAATAAATGACCAATTTTTTTGTTTAGTAATGGTAAAAAATTAAATGATTATGCACTTTTCACTAAAATAATAGTAATTTGTAAGAAAATTTTTATAATAAAAAATTTAATTTAATTTTTATGATTAAAAAGATTTTTTATTAAAATTATAAGAATTTTTATGATTTTTATCCATTTTCTGGTAACATTTTTATTTAAAACTATAAAATATTATAATTTTTATTTTAAAATAAACATTAATTTTTAAATGTTAACTTTATTGGTAAACGAAATGCTGTGACAGTTTTATATATAAAAATTGAATTGATTTAACAAAATTATTATTACTTCTGGTTGTCCTTAGATACGAAATTTTTTTTTTTTACCCTAAATATTTTTTATATTTAAAAATTTTTGTTATTAACCTTATTTTGGTTGTTGTTGTTAATTTGGGTATGAAAATGTAATATTTTGGTTTGTTAATTTGGGTACATCATACTATAAAGTTTTCAAATAAATATTTTCAATTTTGTAGTATTTTTTGAAACTTTATAATCAAATAATTATTTGTGTACACATAAATATTTCCATGAAAATTTTTTATATTTATAATAAATATTATATATAATTTTAATATTAAATCTTGTTGAATAGAAATATTTTGTTAGTAGATAAGTAAATATTGCATGACATTAATCTGGATGATCTATATTTGTTTTATGGACTATTATGTTATTGTAAAGCAGATAATGATATTTTTTATTTACTAAACACAATTTGTCATCATTTAATAGTATAATTGTTATGAAAATTAATAGTTTTTCGAGGTAATTTTTAACACGATGTTGTATAATTTTATTTTTTTTAAAGGCTATGGGAGACAAATTTCAAAAAAATGATTATAATACAAATGTAATGCTTTTTAATTATCCCTGAATTTAGTAGAACCTCGAAAATAATGTAAAGAAATATAAATATATTAAAATAGCTTAGTATATTTAGTATACAATAAAAGATATTTAAGTGCGTAACTATCTACCCTCAAAACCGAGGACTAGTTTGAGAAATTGTAAAATAACCCGTATTCAAATCAACTCAGATTTACGCATCCAAAGGAATTTAGAATTTTCCTTGAGTGAATGTGGCAAAATTTCCAATAGTTCTTTTATGCCATACCCGAAGTGGTTTAATTTGTACCTGGACAGACCCTCACACTCACAGAGAATATTCTCTCCTCTTCGTATTCGCAAATCTTACGAGTTATGTTTATTCGGAGAAGGTCACTTGTTCTTTTGGCTGAATACGAATAGTTGTCTGTTACGCTTAGAGGAGTTTTAGTGTGATTATGGTTGTCGTTTGGTTCACTTTATAACAGACATTTTGGTATCGCAGAAAGATATGGAAATGGTAGTGGATATCTAGAATATTTAATTTAATCTAACATAGTTGAAACTAATTCAATTTTGCTATTTTATATTGAATTTACTATAAAAAAAATTGGATTCTTTCTAACTCTTCTACTTAATCACTGATAAAAAATAAGTATTTTCAATTAATTTTCACAAAATAGGATTAATAAAATCTCTATTTAACGAAGCACAGTGCTTTTTATCATATTTAGTAAAAAGAAAATCATTATCATATATTCAGTAAAACTTAAAAAATGTTTTTGATTATTTAAAATTGAACAAATTGCCTAATTTAATCCAAAATAACAATTTATAATTTTCATTTCTAGAATTTTGATCAACATAAAATTATTCCTAAAAACTTCAAATTAGAAAAATATTTATTAAGTTTATCTGGTAGGAAATTTTATGTTTGCCATGGAAAATATGTTATAATTAATTTAAAATTTTAATTTTTCACTGGTTCAGTGGTACAGAATAATAGTACAACGAAACTTTACTTAATTATTTTCAGCTAAATAGGAAATTTTCTGTAGGAAAATTAATTAAGAAAGTATGTTATGCAGAAAATTAAGTTCTATTAAATTTCCTTTAAATTTTTAATTTTATTCAACTTTCAAGTCTGTGTTTCACAAACTGAGGACATAATTCAGATTAGACTATTTATTTTTCATAAATTTAAACAACAAATGTTTTTACTAAAAACATGATTTATTTTTGACTAATTTTATTATTTATAATTTTCTAAATTATTATAATTTTCATTTCTAGAGTAACTTTATCCCTGAAAACTTCATATTATAAAAATATTATTAAGTTTATTCGCTAGAAAATTTTAATTTTGCTAGGGAGAATTCCAAAAAAAAATTTCACATTTAATTAATAAAAGTTTTACGTCAATTTTATACTTAATTTTATTTATGTCTTATCTTAAATTTTTAAATAAATATTAAGCTTATTTTAAATACAGAAAATATTTATTTATATTTCACAATAATAAAACTTGATTAACTTTGAAAGCTTTCATGTGAAAAATAATAATTTTATAGATTCTTAGATTTCAAATCAGGAAATATAAATTTCATTTACCTTCGTTTTTTTTTTTATATAAACATAGTAAATTTTAGCATTAATTTAATAAATATATTAATTTCATAAATTTTTTAGAAACATAAACCAAAAGTTTCAACTAATTTAATAAATAAATCTAAATTAAAAAAAAAAAATTGTACAAAAAAAATTATATGCTAATTTTTTTATACCATATTTTTTGAATTTTTTATTTATGAAGCAATCACTTTAATGATCTAGAAACTTAAATTTTCATATTATTCTAGATTGAAAATTTACATATTAGATAAAATATGCTTTTTAAAATATAATTTTTTATTATTATTATTACCATAATTTTTCAAATAAATTGAAACAAAAAAAAAAAATAATACAAAATTAATTCAGAGAAATCTGTTTTATAATTAAATTTTTTTAACTTATTAGCTTAATTGATTACAAACTACTGAAAGTAATAAATAAGTGTTTTGTTAATTAAAGCTTAAATACAATTTTTTTTTAAAAAAAAGTTCATTATAGTAAAATTATTATTGACTTTAACATCTGTACACTTTTCAATGTTTATTAAAAATTCCATGTAATTATAAAAAATACAAAATTAAGCAGAACGAAATTATAATTTTCTATGTAATTTTTCTACATAAAATTAAAAATTTTAAAAGAAAATTAAATATAGAAGTTAATTTTCAACATAAAATAAAAACTTCTATTTAAATTATGAGTAATAACAAAAAAATTTACTTAAATAAATATTTTTCAAAATTTATACTTAAATTAAGGAAGTCCCCTGTTTTAGTTGTATTTCAGAAGCTAAAACTTTTAAGTTTCGATACTAGAATTAGAAATTATAGATTTTACAGTGATTATCTTAAAATCATCCAACATTTATAACCAGAACTTTCACAGTTTACTAGAAATAATTAAGTAAAATTTCATTGTATCATTATTCTGTACAACTTGACTAGTGGAAAATACAATGTTGAATTAAATACGGTATAACATATTTTCTTTAGGAAAATTCAAATTTTCTAGCAAATAAACTTATTAAGATTTTTATAATATAAAGTTTTCCGGCATAAATATATGTTGATTTAAATTCTAGAATTGAAAATTATAAATTTTCATTTTGAATTAAGAAAATTTTTCTCATATATTCTTAATTCAAAATTTTCATTTTGAATTAAGAGTATATATATGATAAAAGGCACTGGTGATATATTACATAAAAATTGTTTTAAAATATTATTTTTAATTAGAAAATCTTATCACATTAAAGGCTTCCTTTATTTTGTGAAAATTAAGTGAAAAATATAGATTTTTTTTAAAATCTATATTTTTCACTTAATCTTTAAGATACTTGTTCAAAAAAATTAAATACTGAAATTCAAATATATTTCATAATATTTCCATGTTGCCAACATCATTTAAATAAAATATCATTCTTATTTTTAAATTATTTAATACTTCAAAACTTGTTAAAATTAAACAATTTTCTTAATTTATTGCGCAAAATAAATTTTCTGTTAATTAATTTTCACGACGAAAGAAAGTCACGAAAATATATTATTATTAAAATAATTTTCATAAAATTTATAAATTAAAATAATATAAATAATTATATTTTCTCATTGATTTTTAGTGGTTTTAATGTAATTATTTTCATATTAAAGAAAACCTGAAAAGTATTTATTACTTCTGTGACTGACTATTAAAAATATAAACAAAGTTTTAAGGAAAAACTTTTATATCTCATCCATTTATACTTTAATTCTTTAATTCATTTAGCCTCTGTGGCTAAAACAAATTAAAGTTTTATAATATTTCAAAAATAATTTTCAATTCTATGAAGGAAATATAAAATTATGATAACAACTGCTTTCGAAATTGTGTTTTATTGCGATATTGACGTAAGTTTATTGCATTTTTGTTCTTTTTTTTGTTGAAGAATTTAAATATAGAACTTTTCTATAAAAGTTTAATAGATACTTTTTCATAGTTTTATTATTTATGCTAAAAAACTTTTAAGTAGAATTAATAAATTCATTTTTTTTGTATAGAATGATAACAATTATTATTAACTCCATGACTAAAAGGTTCTATAAATTCTAATGAAAAGAAATATTGGTAATATTTAAAAGTCGTGCATGATGTACTTTTTTTTTTAACATTTAATGATATTTTTAACGAAATATTTAAATAAAAGATTTTATGTACAAAAATAATTTTCTTTAGTATATTAAGTAATTAATTTTAGCATAATTCATTATTCGAGACTAATTTTAATTATAATGATAGAAGGTTTATTATCATTAAATTACTGTCATGATTAATTTAGTTAATGATATTTTTAAAAGTTTACTAAAATATTAGGAATTTTAAAGTTTATTGTGTTTAAATTAAAGACTTTTGAATTTAAGTTAGAAATTTTTGATAAATTAAGGAATTTAAATGGGACTAAAAGCATAAATTAAAGTATTAAACAACCTTTATAGTTTAATTTAGGTATTTGCACTCAAAATACTCGTCCAGACACTAGTGTGACTCTCAAATACCGCCACCACATATGGTCAAATTAAAAAGCTAAATATTAAGATTTACAATTAACCCATTACCATTTGAGTTCATATCTGTTAGCCACTAATTTAAACTCAGTTAGCCATTTAGTAAGTTAACAAAAAACACTATTCAAAAGAAGTAAGGTGCCATAATACATTTCTTATATTTTTTTCTCTGGCTGTCGATGGCCTTTGAAACCTATTGATACCAACAACAAGATTGACAGTTTGAATCAGTTATATATAAGGAAAATTGATATTTCAGGAAAATATTTGCAAACTATCTTTTCAAAGATCCGTAAAATTTGCCAGAATTACTGATAAAAAATCTAGTCTAAATTATTAATTGACTTTCATATGTTCAGCTAAAACTTCAAACAAATTAAATATTAGCTATTACATATCATTAAAATAAGTTTTATTGGCTATGTTTTACATAAAATATTTGTATAACATTTGAATTAATTGTTTATTCTTGAAAACAACAAAAAAACTATGTATACTATGTGTACCACAAATATGAGGAATTAATATATCGATGTAAAAACCATGATAATTATTATTTTGTCAATAAACTTTTATTAACCATAATGAATGACCACAAAATTTAAACGAAATATTTCACCACAATTTATATGTAATATAAAATTTATCTCTTCATTTTTGGTTTTTTTGTAATTTTAAAAAGGATCAACATTAAATATGTATATAAATATTATAGATTTATACGAATAGGAAAATATGTATGTGTTCCGTTCTGTCATATTACTCTGTCATATAAATAATATTAACTGAACTTGAATATGTGAAAATGATTAATATATGTAAATTAAAATTTTATAATAACATAAAAGTTTATTGAAAACTTATATAATATTAGATTAATTCACAATTAAAAGCATCATGTTAATAATTTATGATGGAAATGATTAGAATTATCGATTAAAAACTGCAAAATTAATAAATGATTTCGATTTTTTTTTCAGATTAGTAAAATGGGTGAATATTTTTAAAAATTAACAGATTTAAAATAACTAAAATAGTGCAGAATGAGTATTTACGATAAATTCAATTTTGAAAATTTCGATAAAGCACTGTGCAATAATTTTTTGTTGGGACCATTATTAAAGATTTCCTTTTAAGCATAAATATTTCCATGTTTCTCTTGCAAAACAATTTTCTATATGAATTTATTTCAAAAGTTTCAAAATTTTTAAAAAAATAAAAGGATTACTATTGTAGAGGATATTTTAAATCCTATCCTTAATATAATATTTTTGTAAAATCGAAAAATAATATTTGAGAAATAAATCTTTTGAAGTGAAACTTTACCAATTAAGTTCATTATGTCTAATAAATATGATAATTTACTGGACTGTATTCAAGTTGGAATATAAAAAAAGCCATGTTAAAAATTGGTGTAAAAAAGTGATTGGAAGACAATACTATTTCTACTTTTAATAGTCAGAGAATAAATTATTTTCACGGTGCTTTAATATAAAAATAAAATTAAAGTGATAAAAATTAATGAGAAAATGTGAATAAGTATTATATTTTAATTTATAATTTCGTAAAAAATGCTAATAAATATACAAGTAGATTCTCGAAAAAGTCTACAATACAATACATTGGAATTATGGAGATTTATCTTCTGAATTCTGTTCGGATATAAAATGAATTTTGGAAATGTTTTAGTCTATTTATATTTTTTATTGTAAGACAATAAAAAATATAAATAGACTGGGTAGAATAAAGCCTGCTTTTTTATACAATGTGGGTCGAAAAAAGCAGGTTGTCTTAAGACGGAACTGAACTAAAATTATATAGTATTGATAGGACACACAGAAAGGGTTTTTTTTTTTTAATTAAATAATTTATTATTATTTACAATATAAAGTAAATTTAACTGACAGCTCATGTCTGATTTTCAGAAAGATTTTATAAAATTATCTAGTTTCGAACGTTTTTTTAAGAATACTAATTTCAAATCCTATCGAAACTCATTTTCATATCGAATTTAGAATGACACTGATATGTGAGTCAAAAGAAAATATTGTCAAAGGAATAAAACATATAATCTGAAAAATGTCAATTGTTGAAGAATTTAGACATTGTCCAACATTTCTCACAAAAACCATTCGTGTTAGAAATTCTAAAAATAATACTAAATTAAAAGTTTTTTTTTTTAAATTTAAATTCAAAAATATGCCAACAACATAAAATTTCTTTAAAAAAATTATGTTTAATTTACAAGGATATTTCGTTTTGGTGAAGAGAAAAAAAAAATTAAAACTTGTTCTATCGTCAATTTAACTATTTTTATATTCAATCCAATAATTTATTGTTTATACCAGACAAGTAATCATTAATTTATCTTTAAATTCTCATTACATATTTTTTTAAAAAAAAATTATATCTTTACTACAAGAAAATATTATATCTTTTTACAAAATTCTGATGTAATTTCAAAGTAAAAAGAAACTATAAATAAATCGTTTAGTTTTTTTACCTTAAAAAAAATGCTTTAAAGAAATTTATCAGTTTTCCATTAACCATTAAACTGAAGCAGAAAAAAGAAGATCAAAAAAATGAAAATTACAAAAATATGTTATAATAACATCAAGTTTTTTTTTTTTTATTATTATTATTATTTATGTTACCACTTATTATAACATACCACAAATTTAGTCACGGTTATATCCGGAGGACGAATTCCTAAGAAATGAGCGATAAAATTACGAAAAAATAATTTTTGTTTTCATTAAAAAAAAAAAATTCCTTTTCTGACATATCCGCACGATTTCTTTTACGTTTTTTTTTTTTTTATTAACTTGTTACTTGTTTTTTTTTTATACCTTTAGCCACATACGATCTTAAAATTGATTTTCAAAAGAAGATGCACTTCCAAACCACATAAATGCAGGCAATGTCCTTTATAATACTTACCAGTATCTTATATATAATATATACAAGAACTAAAATTACCAGTTCAAGTACCTATCGTTAAGAAATAATTTTAAGTTCATACACCTAACAACAATAATTAAATTTGAAGTGAAACGCATTAAAAAAAAAAATCTTAGGATTTGACTGGGTAAATGGTAAAAAAAAAATGAGAAGGGTATTTCATTCTTTCTATTGGAAAATTGCATTCCATAAGAAATAATATTATTTTTTTTTTGAAACATAAGAAGATACGTTATAAGACTGAAAAGAATTATCTTATTGCACGTTTTTTTTTTGTACCTTCATTTTCTTCTTGTGATTATAATAATTTTTCTTATATAAAAAAAAAATGTTTAATGTTTTCTTCGTTAAATTTACAAAATACAGAGTTTTTGTTGCGGAATTTTTAAACCAAAAGATTCTTTTTTTTGCTACGCAGGCATTTGTAACTGAAAAGTAATATTATTATTTTTTTTAATGGTTGGGTTGTTTTTATTATTATGATTATGACCAACCAACTTATTCCAACTATTATTTTGTTCTAAGTTAAAGAAAGGTTGTCATTATCGTGATAGAAAATGACGTGGAATGATTTACAGATTTATAAGTTGTTTTTGTTAGATGAAGTTGTAAGGACAAGTTGTTTGACAAGTGAAGGATTTTGGTAGTTACAGTTTTTATACTCGAAATTATGTTTTTTACCAAATTAAAAAAAAATTCAATCTTTTGCAAATAGTCTTTTTAAAAAATGATTTGAAATTATTTCTAGCTTTAAGATTTAAAAAGTGTAATTAAATTTAAAATATTCAAAATTAGGGTAATTTTTTATTCTTAAAGATGTCTAGAAACACTTGTGGTTAAAAAATAGATAATTTTCATCTTTAATGGCGCAACAGCCCAAATCGAGCTTAGGCTTCGCATTAAGGGTTTCTAAACATTCTATTACAATTTGGACCTACTAATTTTATATGGATTCGGAACCATAAATTTCTTTATCGAAACTTTAATTGCAGCAAGCTAATGGCTTAATTAGTGAGACAAATAAATAATAACATTTCATAATTACTGTAAAAAATTGAGACTATCTCATCTACAGTGTTGCTGTTTACCGGCTAATTAGATATACATAATTGTGTCTAATAATTGTTACAATCTGAGAATATAGAGGACTTGTAGGGCTGGGATATTTCGAATTTGATTTACTTCTTACGAATTTGATTTACTTCTTACTCCATCGAAGAAGTTGAAAAACTTCTTCGATGGAGTTCACCATAAGTAAATTAATTAGATTTTGAAAGAAATTATTGGTTTCCTCCTAAAGGCTCCAAAATTTTGAGAATGTTAAAATTTGAAAAACTGGAGGTAGTTTAATGGTAGTGTAATATGCTGTCGTGCAACAAATATTAGTAGATCTAAGTTGCAATAGAATTTTTCGAAATCCTTACTAGGAGAAATAGTTTTTATTTAGGCTGTTTAACAGAAAAGTAAAGAAGAATATTTGAAACTGCCGAGTAATAAAGATATGTTTTGGGGTAGTCAAATAAAAGGTTTGGGGTAGTCAAATAAATGTGACCAAAATATACCAACCATACTGTGATTAATTATATTTTTGAATCAAATCCTTTCGAACAATTCATTAGAAATTTTGGTTATTTATGTTCTACGAAGTACTGATAGTACTTTGTAAAACATAAATTTAATCTTTATAAAATTTTATCGACTTGACTCTATTTCTTGATTTTATCTTCCCTTTAATCGGTAGCCACCAGACTCTAATTGAAAATATACTAAAGTGACTAGAATGAAAACCAAACTTTATTTTGAGTATATTGAAAAGCGAAAAAACATTTTTTTTTAAAAATGGGTGATGATAACTTCACAATTTACGAATGGCATTTTTGATTTTTATTGTAGTTTTTTTTCATTAACTCAGCAGGATGGATAAGCGCACACAATTTTTTTTTTTTTATGATTTGGTTGAGTTTTTGAATTTATATAATGTTGGTATGCGCTAAGACCGGAATTTACTCACGTGCCAATAGACTGAGTCACAATTTTTTTTTGTTTCTTTGTAAATGTTTTTGTTTGTGTTTTTTATTTCCAAAAAGGTGTTTTTTTTTTTTTGTTATTGTTGTTTTTGTTTCATATATTTTATGTTTTAATGCTGGACAAATTCGCATCAGGAGATAAAAAAAAAATGGAATTTTAAGTAAGAATTATAAAAATTTATATAAAAAAAAAAGGAAAAAAAAAATGTTTAATGCTTAAAATTCTTTAATACTTGATTTTTTTTTTGTAGTTGATGAAGAATCTTTCTGTGAGAAATTCTTTTTAATGGAATTTTTAATGGTATAATTATAGTTTTATTGATTTGATAATAAATATCTTTTAATGTATTTATAAGTTGTTGTTGAAAAAAAAAGATTTTCAATTAAAAAATAATAAAAGATTTTTTTTTATAAATTTTGTTAAATAATTGTAGAAAAACAAAAAATTTAAGGAGATTATTTCAGATTGATTTTGAATTATAAGCTAGAATTTTAGACAATCAATTAGTAATTTATAATTTGGTATTAAGTTGGGTATAGTTTAAAATATGATTTCACATTTATGACTTAAGGTTGATTTACTAAATAGTCTGAGTCATTTATTATAAAGGACAAATATGTAATTTTGTGGAATATGAATGTTTGCATAAAAAATATATTAAAACAAATTAAATTTTATTTAGTAAATTATAATAAATAATAAATTAAGTCATCAGAAAAAATTAGTTAAAGTCACGTAAAAATGGTCAAGAATTTAAATTTGAATTTGGAAATTTTTTTTTTTTAATGTTTTGTAGGTGTTATTGTTGAAATTAATTTGGGCTCATAAATACATAAAGTGTATTTGTTGTGCTTGAAAAATTATTGTGATTAGTATCATACAGAATTTGACTTAACCAAAATAAATATAATTAGTAGTAATAGTAATCAGGTTAATATATAAAATTAGTAACACGAATTAGTTTTAATATTTTTCGAAATGTTTATATATCGACTGCTAAGTGATGAAAAGTATAGAGCAACTGCTTTTCAATCGGAAGGTCATTTGTTTGAATTCAGTAAAAAGTCAATTACTTTTCTCTCGATTTTTGAATTCAGTTTAGTCGAGCTGAATTAATTTGTCACGTAGGAGTGTGTCGTAGTCCGTTTCGTATGGTGCATTCGGTGTAATGTAAAAACAGATTTGACAAAAAAAATAGCATAAATTATTTAGGTCAAATGCATCCTATCCAAATGAAAAAATCCTAGTTTTTCAAATACAAGTTCCACATAATTAGATTTTTTAAAATTTTGAAAAAAATGTAATATAAAGTACTGACTCTCAAATTTATACACGTCATTTAACTTCACTTTAATCGCAGTGTCAGAAGGGAGTTTTTTTAAAAAAATTTTAAATCAACGAATCTCACATTAACCTTTTTGAAAAGTGAATTGATCTGAAAAATAATTATTAAAAATTTGTCATATAAATTTTTTTTTAACTAATTAAGTACTACCACATTTTTTTGAATAATTAATATTTTTTTAGATGCTATAATTGAAATATTCAAACAAGATTAAACTAGACTTAAGATTACAAATTTTTAATTAAGAATTATTTATGAATTAAAATGCAACTCTTAAGAATTTTAGTATTTAAGTAATTCAGTTCTACTCTGTTGCACTACTTTAAGATTTGCGTTAAGTTGTCGTTACCAAATAAATCTATAAACTTTTGAGTCAGGACTTTTGTTTAAATATAAACTTTCAAAATAAAATATTTCCATTCAAACTAATCAGGGAGGACAACATTACTGTCCATATCACAACTTATCGTAAATATTATAAAATATGATAAAAAAATATTATGTTTAATGTTTTTTTGTTTTTAAATTAGGTAAAAAAATTTGTCAAAAATTTTATTTAATTCTTTATAATTTAATTTGAATTTAATAATTTCTCAACTTACCAGACTATTTTTAAGTTGATTTCTTTTCTATTTCAAAGATTAAATTTGCACAACAAAAATTATGAAATTTATATTTTAAATAATCAAAATTTTATATTTTTTTAAAAATGATTATTCGTAATTTTTTATATTTTTTTTACCAAATTTCTTTATAAACAAAATATTATTATTATTTTTTTTAAATATTTACACAAAAATTTACAATATTTTTTTAATCATTTACAACGAAAATAAAAACAAATTTTCCAAAAAAAAATAATATAAATAAAAATTATGTTAAACAATTTTAAACTACAAAATTTAAAATAAGTTTCATAAAAATTTTACAATTAAAAAATATAATATTTTACTTTTAAGTTTTTATCAGACAAATTTGTGTGAAATTTTTGAATATTTTCCTTTTTTTTTTTTTAAATTTTTCTTTAAATATTCTCAAATAACCTTTCCTTCCACTCTTTTACCATAAAAATTTAACCGGTAAAAAAAATTTCTTTTAACAATTTAACAAAATAACAATTTAAAATATAATTTCGCAAAAATTAATTTATTTACTAATTTAAATTTTTTTTATTTCTTTTAAAGTTATTTTAAAGTTTTTCTTTGAAAATGAAAATTCAATTTTAATTTATATATATATATATATATATTTTTTCCAATTCACATAAAAATTTCACGATTTAACATAAAAAATAAATTAAAATATTATGTTGCATAAAAACCGTCGACTATATCGTCTGAAATAAGGTAACAAACTAAATTGACTTCTAAAATAATCAAAAAAATTTAATGTTTTGTTTAAAAAAAAAAAAGTAAAGTAAAGTAAAGTAAAGTAAAATAAAAATTAGTCAGCAGAACTTGTCGTTGACGTTGTTGTGCCGGTGACGCTGACATAATTTTGGTCGCTATACGATGTCGTAAGCGTTTTGTTGTTTTACTAAAAAAAAAAAAAACTATCTAAACAAAATAATAAAAAAAAAACGATTTTTTTTTTTTATAATAAACTACGATTGTCGCTTATGAAATAGTATAGATTTTCTTTAACACTTTTTTTTTTATGTACAAAAAAAAGATACATTTTTTTTTTTTTTTTTTTGTATTAATATTTCCTTCGTCTCTCTGCGACCCAGCAGAAAAAAAAAAAAAATGTTGTCAAGCCAACAACAACAAACTAACTCCAAAATAATAATAATAATAAAATTTATAAGATACAGAGAAAAAAAAAAAAAACAAGAACCACACGCGAACTTAAACTTGGACTTGGATGGGTTTTGGTTAGCATAAAAATATACAAAAAAAAAACTTAAATGTACAAAATTAGTTTGGTTGTACTTGCATTATAATGTTTTATGTTGAAATGCTTGTGTACAGAATCAAAATTTTTTTTATTATATAGGTAATAATAACCAGGTATTATATATATAAAAATAATCAATAGGTAAGAATTTGCGATATATAATTACATATTTATGTATAGATAGTATGTACTACATAAATATGTATAATATAAAATTTTGTACAACATATTTTTAGTTGAAGTTTTTTTTGTTGTTGTTGTTGTTGTTGCTGTTGTGTGCTCTGTGGCTTTGTAACTACAAAAATGTTATGGAATTTATTGCGATGATGAATTTAAAAATAAAATAAAATAACATAAAAATTTTTTTTTTTTTAATGTTTATTTTGAGGAATTTACCCAAAGAAACTAGTTTATTTTAGTTTGGTTAGTTGGTTATTTTTTATACAGCAAATTATTTTGTTGTTTTTTTAAAAATATAATTTAGTTTATTTTTTAATATGAAAATCATTATTAATCCAAAAAAAAAAAATAGAAGTTAGTAAATGAAATAATTTTGTATTTTCCTTGAAAATAGTTTTCCTTGTAATTTTGATAAATTGTGCAGCGAAGATATTGCAATTTATAGATTTCTTCAAATATGAACAAAGTACTTGTATTATCTAGGTATGATTTAATTTGGTTTGAGTAGTAAAACTTTTTATGGTTTAAGTTAGGCCATTTTCTATAGTTTACATAAATTAACTCTTATAAATTGTTACTAAATATTCCGATTTTTGAAACTTAATTTCTAGTCAAAGCATATTACATAATGCCAGAAAGAAAATTAATTAGATATTAGAAATTAATGATTTCTTTATCTGGGAATAGACCTTTCCCCTGACTACTAATTTTCTAGTAATCAACGAAACTGACTACTAATTTTCTAGTAATCAACTTTGAATAAAAAATAAATTATAAATATTTATGTGCACTTTTACTCCAAAACTGCATATTTTCAAGTTTATTTCTTTAATTTCTTGTTTACTTTAGAAATAATATTCAAAATAGTTCAACAGTTTTAGTTGATTGACTTAAATCTAGTCGTGCTTCAATGGGTATTAATACTGGAACCTCAAAGGCTCCTTGAAAACTCATATTAATCTTTGCGCCTTTTTTCCGTTTAAAAAATTTATCTCATTTATTAGCAATCTTAGTTTCTTTATTTTTTTTTTAACTCTAACTGTGGACCATACAAAATCAAGTGCAGAATTGTCTATACTTGAAGTTGCTTGTAATAATTATATTACAATTTTGATCAATTTTGATTGTAATTTTATTACTGGTGTTCATTTAAAGCTTCGTAAATAACTTAAACTTTGTTTAGACAATTTAAACTTTATTGAGACACCTTAATCTTTGTTTAGTTTTACAAAATTTTCTAATAAAAAATCTTCTCTGTCGTATTTTTTTGTTCAGAACAGAGAAGATTCTCTAAACATATATTACTTAGGTCTCATTCAATCGTCTCGCAAATTTAATTTCTAGACTAATAAATTAGAATATTTAATTTCTAGACTAATAAATTAGTTAAATTTTTAAAAACACTGACTAATAATACTGACCTAGTATTATTGTTGTTGTATAATTATTAATAACGCAATTAAGTCCAAAATTTACCTTAAATATTAGCTATTAAAAATTTTAAAAAAAAATTTACAACTTTTTTAAAAAAAATTTTTGAATGATTATAGAATAGCTTTTATTAGAACATTTTATACGTAATTCTTAATCGATTTTTTTTTTTACATTTAAATAAAGTAAGTTATGCAAGTAAATTTAGATATACGTATTTTTTTTTTTTTTTTAAATTTAACGTAAACAGAAATTTTGGGTCATAAATTTTTTAAAAACTTTGTGTTTTTTTTATTCAATTTTAAAAAAAAACAAGTTTATTTTTATTTAATTTATTTTATTTTATTTTTTTTCTTGCTACAAAACAATTGAAATGACTAATTTGTGATATCACCTCTGTGTCCAGATTAAGACCTACTGAAATGTTATGATTATGTTTTTACTTGCTTTGACAATAAAAGTTTTATTTTTTTTATAGCTTTTTTTGTATTTTTTTTTTTTGATTATGATTTTCATGACACAATATAATTTAATGAATGAAATATGCTCAGATTTAGAGAACGAAAAAAAATCTTTATTTACATGTTTTTCGGTCATTCTCATTTTAAATTAATAATTTTTTCTTTTAATTATAGTAATAAAAATATGTTGGAGTAAAATTTCGTTTTCCAGTAAATAAAATATAGTATAAAAAAATTTAAATTTTTATTAAATTAAATACTATTTTTAAAAAAATAGCCTAATTTTGATTTGTAAAAAATAGTCTACATTTTAATGACAACTTGACTAATGACAACTTGACCAAATTAATGACAACTTTTAATGACAACTTTAAACATTATGTTAAGACCTTCCCGCGAAAATGTATTACTCGCCAAATTTGGATTAAATATTATGTTTTGGTCCAGTTTTCATGGTTCTATCACAACTGCAAACAAAATAACGAATATTTGCAGCTGTGATCAGTATTATATTGCCAGTGATTTTGTAAAAACTGTTGAAAATTTAATATCAAGCTAAATCGTTCTCAAAAATAAATGGATTTATTTTTGAGCACGATTTTCAGCACAATTTTGAGCAGAATAAAAATTTCGTATAAAATTAACACTTAAAAGTGAAATTGAAATATTGTTTTGAAGTTTCTTTAATCATATCTGAAGTAAACCCAATCCTGTTAATTAATTTGTATTAATTAAAAAAATTAATACAAATCACTAAGCCGCTTATATTTTTAATGCTTTGTAATAAATTACAAACCTTTAAAAATATTAGACTATAATAAATTCTATTTTAATTTAAAATGCAATATTTCAGTTGGAAAATTTACACTTTTTCAAAATCAGAAAATACTTCAGCTAGCCACAAGGAGAGCTATTGAGTTTGTCAAATAAATATATACCGTATAAAAATATGTTTTTTTTTCAGGTATTAATTTAAAGAATCCATAAAATCAATATTTATATGATTTTTTTATTGGAAATTATAAAATATTTAGTTTTTTTGTAAGTAAAATTGCAATAGCAACTACAGACAACATTTTAGCTTTTTGAATTACATAATTTGATAATAAAGTACGGAAATTTTAAACAGCAATAGTGTTTATTGATAGTTAAAAGAATAATTAAATTATAAATCTTCACATAAATGTTAATTTTTATTTTTGCATATATTTAGGCACAAGGTTAATTTTTTATAAGGAATTAATTTAATTATATATACTTAATTTATACCAGGTAATTTACTAAGATCTTCATTGCAAATATAATTTTCCATTTTTAAATTAAATTGCCGGAAAATATAGTTCAAAAATTTTTTATATTTAAAACGAAATTTATTCTAAAATCACTTTCAAACCAAATTCTTGATTAAATTATGCTCTAATAGGCTATTCTTTCAATCTTTGTTTATTTAATATTAAACTCAAGTTATTCAAATGCAAATTTAAATGTTATTTAATATTCCTTTAGGTACATAAAAATTGTCCTAAAAATGTTTATTTATGTGAAAAATAAACAAAAATATTCTATTTTATGAAATTCTTTTAATACTGTATTTGAATTTATAGCATAAAAATCTAGATTTATTAAAAATAATACTGATGACGGTTTTTGGATTGCTTCAGGTACATTAACAATCTTATATTATATCTAATTTTATATAAAATTTGTTACAAAATTGTATAAAATTGTTCAAAACTTTAAAAATAAATAGTGTTTCCCTCCACAGTCAAATAATGATGATCATAAAGTTTCAGTTGATTTACTTTTGCTGTTTTTTTGCCAAAAAAAAAAATAATAATAAAAAACTAAAAGGTGTCCTATCATCTTATTTAATATCTTTACAGATTGTTAAACAATTACCTTTACCCCTGATTCAATAAATTTACTCTTTAATTTACAAATCACATAACAAAAACTTTAACAAAAAAAATTAATGTAATTTTCTAATTAAAATATATTTACTTTAATTTTAAATTCAATTTTAATTACAATTAATTTACCAGGTAATTACACTTATTTGGCAAATTTTACTACTTGTGTTAAAATGAAATTATACATTATAATCAAAATAATTTTAATTACCAACCAATTTTATTCAATTGAACTAATTAAGAATTGTGGTATTTTATTAGGAATAATGATTTCATCAGCAGAAACAAAAAAATATATAAATATATTTTATGTGTGTATTTAAAATTAGGGTATATTACTTACAAAAAAAGTATGTAATATGCTTTATTGACAATATAATTTAGTTTAATGTAAATAAATACACTGTTTAAAATATTTAAGAAAATATATTTCCAAAATTGTAATTTTTTTTGATGCGTACTCTCTTGGGTACATGGCTAGTTACTGATGCTTGTTCTTCAATGGTATAACCTAAATCGAGCATAGGTGTAAGAATTTGGTATCATTTTCTTAAAATTTTGTCCTCCTACTTTTATATGGATTTCAAACCGTAAACCTTTTTCAAATAAACCCGAGAATAGCATTTAGATTTTAAAATACAGTTTATTGGAATTTTACTACTGGTCCACATTTAAAGCTGAGTAAACTTACACGAATATCGAAGGCTTGGTCGGGAGTTGATTACCCTACCGCAACACAGCATAGGTACAATACCACTATGTCACAACCAATCTAGTTAACAAATAAAATGAAATAAAAACAATTGTTTTTTTATTTATTAGATGCTTACCAGAAACAATTAGAATAAGAAATTTAAATCCAGCTAACTTTGAAGAAATATTTCTATCTACTAGATTCTACCTGTTGCAATTATTTTTTTAACAACATTTAGTGACACGTTTTATTAACTGAGTTATATGTTTATAAATTTCGACAGTTATTATTATTGTATCTAGTTTATTAACCTATGCAAACTTACTGAATCATAAAAAATCTAAGTGGAAGTCCTAGTTGCTCAATCTACTTATTGGATCTTTTGATCTAAATCATTTATCCTTTATCAATTTTTTCTTAAACGGGTTTTGTGCGTTAGGTAGCTAAGCCTTTGCCTGGATTCGAAACTGGGACTTTTCGATTAGAAGTCAGCTGCTCTATCAGTTGGCAGCACTTAGGTGGTTTCTTTTATCTTAAAAATGTTTCCAGCCAAATTAGGCTTATAGAGTACACATTTTTGCGATATTTCGTAATTAATATTAATATGTAATGACATTAATGTTATAATTAAATATTACATTCGATATTTTGGTGTTAAATTTAGTCATAAATTAAATTTTCTTTTTAACTTCGTAAAAGCTAAAGGTAAACATGATGTCTTCGGAAATTCTCATTTTTTTTTGTTTTAAGTAACCATATCAACTTTGCAAAAAAAAAAAAACAACAAAAACTCATTATAATTTGTTTTCTTTTTTTTGGTGTGTGAAGGGGTTTACATTTTACCTGAAAACTTTTCATTATCTTTCATTACCATTCCAATTTCCAATTCCATTCATGATTTAAGAAATATTGTTTGTTATTAGATATTCAAAAGGAAATTTCATTTAGCTTTAATTTTATTTGAACACCTGTCTATCCAATTAATGATTTTATGTTTTTTGTTTTGTTTTGTAGAATTACAAAAGTGTTTGTTTGTCATTATGGCTTATAATATAGATGACAATCAATATTAGTAAAATTACTACATAATTAGTTACGATGATCTATTGCTTTAAATAACGTAAATAATTAAAGGAATTTATTGTAATTTCTATTATAGGAAATTTATCTTTCTAAAAAGGATTTAATACTATTTTCGCAATGATAAAAGTGAAATTCTCGTCCTCAAGAACAAGAATTAAACTAGTTTTTTTATTTCACTTTCATAAAAAAAAAATCGGTAAAATTTTTACTATAGTTTTTCGAAAATCTACTTTCGTTTGCGAGTTTTACTTGAATAAATTTCAGTAGTTTTCATATTACTTGTTATTATTAATATTATTGTGATGGATTTAGATAAACCTACAAAATATTTGTCAGTTATTGATTATTATTAATTTATTAAATTAAATAAAAAATAATAGATAATTTCTGTCGACCAGATTAAATACCATTTCAATTAAGTATTTAAATTAAAGAAAATTAAAATTGAGAATTTTTTTTTTATGTTTAAGTTCCATAACCAATCAACCAACCAAAGGTATCCATTCTTAATTCAGTATCAAAACAGTATAGCTTACTCAGTATCGAAACACTATTAATTTAACGATTTAACTACAGATAGAAACTTGATAGTTCAATTCACAGATAATCCGATATACGTCTTTAATTATTTTTTTTTAATCTATTGAGTTTCTTTAACCACTTTCTTCGGATTATTCGATTTCCCTCGTTAAATTCGATTAAATTTATTGGTCTGTTGAAGTACCGACTTATCTCGGTTCTACCCGTAAGTACAATATAATCAGCTGTTTATTCAGATAGATTAGTACCAATTACAAATTCTATTTTGGTTCCTTTAGCTATTCGCATTTTTCGCATTTAGATTAAATTTTCCTCAAAATCTGATTAGTTTTAGTAAAATATTTTTAATAATTTCTTATTAATAAATAAAATTTATTTAGTTTTATTTTTAAAACATTCTAGATTAAATTTTTCATTTTAATTAGAAAAAAATTTAAATTTTCCTTGCTAATCATAAATTTTCATAAAACTTTTCTTATTCATTATATATGTATGTATTGTAAATAATTATAATTTAATTTTTGTTACAAAAAATATCATAAGATTAACAGCATAGTATCTAATAGATAAAAACAAACTAACTTTAAGAAATATAATTGATAGCATAAAGTTTCTAAAATTTCTTAAGTTTCTATTTAAATTATAATTTAATTTGTATAATTTTTTGAATATATGTACATAATTTTAAATGAATAATTTATTGATGGCGTGATTTATGTATACCAAAATTTAAACATAGTACATATTTTCAAATTTAGTATAATTTGGCAAATTAAGCATTTTATAAAATTAATTATGCCAAAAAAAAAAAAATCTCATTGTAAAATTTATTTATTTTGCAAATATTTATTTGTAAAATAAGATATATTAATATGTGTATCCGGTCGCAATATTTAAATATCGATTTACATATCTTTTTAATGTCGCGTGGTGCTAAGCAAAATTTAATTTCTTTTTTTTTTTTTAATGTTCGATTATTTACATATTTCAGCAGAAATTTAAAACACTTTTTAATAATAATTTCTTTATTTTATTAAATAAATTAGATGGTGGCAGACAGCATGGCGTTATTTTTTTTAACTTTTTCGATATTGAAGGAAATGAGCGTATAGGTAATTGATTCTTTAATATTGAATTACACATATATTACAAATTATATAGAATATAATTATGCAATTATATCTGTTTATACCTTTCAGGATTTTGAATAAATTATAATTATTTATATAGTTATTACACATAATAAATTTCTAATTAGAATTCATAATTTTAGGCCACAAAAATATGCCATAAATCTGTACACAAGGTAGGTAATACAAAAGACTTTTTTATAATAATTACATCAATAAAATATGAATACTTAGTTAAAAAACATAATTTATTATAATAATTAATTAATGAATCATTTAATTTTCTTGCTTAATGACTCATTCATCATAAAGAACTAAAAAAAAGATTTCCGTATTTTCAAGATAAAAACCATTCTACTGATTATGAACTGTAAAAGATTTGAATAATTTACTTATAAAAGTTTCACAAAATTATTATATAAATGAATCTAAATTTAATGGTTATTTTTGATGTTATTAGATTAAATTTGAAGAATTACGGATATTATTTAGTTATAAAACAGAATAGGATCATAAAAAAAAAACTTATTTAAAAACAGTATGTCTTTGGTAGAGATTTGTTGCAGTCTTCATAAAGAGCTATACAATGTTGAATATAATGTCCGTTTATTTTCTGTTAGTAACATTTTAATACAATATTTTTTTTGGTAATATTCTTTAACAGCATAATAATCTTTTTTTTATTTTTTTAAAGAAAAATATTTATGATAAAATTTATGTTTACATTTCTGGATTTATTAAATTTTTTTTTAATAGAAGATTTATTAAATTCTTCTTTACTCACATAATTATTAAGTTGTATAATAGTGGAATAAATATTGACTAGTTGAGATCCTTTTTAGCAGAAATTTGAAATATTGAGGAATATTATTCAATAAGTGATTGGATTATATATTACATAGTAACACTGGTGCATAGTGACACTAATTATTTGAACATTTACTATATTTCAAAATTACTAGAACCTGGATAATTTATTCGATGATTTTTTTTAAATCTGTAGAAATTCTATTCAAATCATTTTCTCCGAATAATTCGAATTACCCTTTAATTCAATTAATTTTTTAAGTTTATTGAAGCAGCGAATTATCAGGTATTACAGATGTAATTTAAGTTATAAAATGATAGTTTACTTAATATTATGTTGTATGCTGTATGTTGTAAAAGTAACAGATTTAGAAAGGGACGTTTTCTGTACGTTTCAAATCCATTTTTTTTAAAAACTTCATTCTTATAATTAATCTCATAAAAACTTCTATTATAAAATAATAAGGATTATGCCTAAATAATATTATTATGCCTAAATTTTACTGATGATAAATTCTGAACTAAAATTAATGTTATACATTTTTAACCTAAAATTGAATTTGCTAAAATGAGAATTAGAATAATATTGTCATTTTCCGAAAATATTTCCATTACTATTTTAATAAATTTTTGAAAAATATCATTTCAAAACTAACTAATTTGTTTTGTAAAATTATGTTGAAGATATTTACTGTTTTTTTCTATAAATATTTTAAATAACTTCTAAAAAGATTTTTTATTTTATAATAATCATAAAATGAGAATACTCACTCATACACATTCAAAAAAACTGAATTTATTTCCTGCTACCGACATAATGGGAAGTACCTTCTAAAATTATACATAAAATATTCGAAGATATTTTATAATATAAAAGCTAAAAATTGTCAAAGCCTATTAAAGTAAATGGGATTGAAATACGCCCCAAAGGCACAGCAAAAAAAAAAAAAATAAACTAAAAACCAAAAAAAAAATCGGTTTAAATTTATGCGTGTATCTTCTGCAAGTATGGAAACAATGAAAATGAAAGTTCTTTTTTTTTTTGTATTTTTCCAAGGACCAATGTAAAAATTATATTTAAATACATTTCTATTCATAAGTATGTACCCAAGGAAGAAAATTAAGGAAAAATAAAATATGCTGACATGAACAAAAAAAAACCAGAAATAAAATTAATAATACCAAAAAAATTGTCGAAGAAAAAGACTCTCTCTGAAAATATAGTTTATTTTTTTTAAAGGAAGAAAAAAGCATATCATATTTTTTTGGGGAGCTTAAATGATGAAAATTCTACACCAAATGAAGCAAATAAAAGTACAAAAAAAAAAATTTAATATTGTGGATTTATGTACTAATAATTTATATTTCAATATTCCTTGAATAGAATTTTCTTGAAAAGCTTCAACATAAATTTGCTTTAAAAAATTCATTTACTTTATTTTATTTAACTTAAAAATATATTATTTTGGTTATGTTTTTTATGTTTATGTATTGACTGGAGAAAGGGTTACAATTTTTTGTAAATTGAGCTTGTTGATTGTGAGTAAATTTTTAACTTTTAAAATTTGTTACCAAATACAATCCCTAGACATGTGTTCAGAGATTGGGCTCGATAATTTCTGTTTCGAAAATGCTCGAGAATTTTTATTTGCTATATTTTCGCTTTTCTCGAGAAAATTACTTTCAAGATTCTCATTTCTCGAGAATTTTTCCTTCTTTCTCGAGAAATTTTCACTTTAGTTTAATTTATCTATTGGCCAACAATAAAATTAACACAATTTTATTGTTGGCCAATCTCTAGTTTTTATTCAGTTGAATTTGCTAAAAATTGAAAAAAAATTAAGCCAAATTTTAATTTACTTAATTCAATATTTTATTATATAGTTTTGTATTAAAGTACAATTACTTATTCTATGATAAAGTCACATTCTCGCCAACAATATTCTTTCTCTATCATAATAAGACTAATAAAAAATATTAAATATTTCATATTTCAAGATATTCTTAATAATTTTACTTAGCAGTCTAGCAATTTTCAATTACAAAATAAACTTTGTATTTTTTAAGAAACTCTTATTATATAAAATTTTTCAGTCAAAGATTTTGGAATTAAAAAAAAATTATCATAATTCGTAACAAATTAACTTTTTACGGAAAGCTGTAGAAAATTATGCAATTGTAATTAAATTTTAATTAAGAACACAGTTTTCAAAAAAAAAAACGCTTACAAAATTTTTAAATACTCCTAAACAATTTAAAATTTTGGAATATGTGGCACCAAATTTTTCAATTTTCATATGTGGCAACAAATTTTTCAGTTTTACAAATAAATTTAATTAATAATTCAATATTTGCGAATATTTTCGTATACTTACTTATTCAAAATTTCTACAAGTGTTTCTTTCAGGACTAATTTTCTGAAAATCTTATTCATTTTGGGCTATGCTTTCAAAATAAAAGTTTCTTTAGCGAATCTTTTGCGAAAATACAATTTTTGCAAAATAAATTATGCATATAATGGTTCAATCGAAGACTGAAACTAATTAATCAGACTTCAATTGGATTGATATTCACAAATCTAAATAAAAATAAAACAAATTTGATTTTTTCAATTTAATTTATTTTAATTATCTGCCATTTTATGAATTAAATGAATTAGAAATCACATTTATTGATTTTAGCACTCCAACCAACAATAATATTTCCTATCAACGCCAATGAAATATGTTATGTTTTTTTGAATTAAAGACAATATAAAAATCATTAAGAATAATTTCATATTTCCAAAATCATTAGTTTTCATATGTGGCACCATATTTCTATTTCAAAATAAACTATTTTATCTTTAAAAAAAACAGTATTTATAGTGAGAATAATGAGAAAATGAGATTATTTGGTCAAGAAAATTGCTTAAAATCAATTTTAAAATAAATTAGTCACAATTAAGAAAAATTAAAATAAATTTAAGAAAATTAGTAACAAATTAAACGTTGAAGCTTATTTTTAATATCACCTATTAATTGCGCATTTATATTTAAGATTCACTTAAATTTAATTATAATATTTTTGAAAATTGATTAGTTCCATTCAAAATTAATGGCACAGCTGGAAAATTTAAATTGGATAAATCAGAGAATAGTCCAGCTTTTTCGTAAATTGTACAAGTCATTAGTTTGGTGTAAAATTTTTACAGCGTAGTTAACTACGTGAAACAGTGCATTATGATTTAAAAAAATTATAACATAGAAAGGAACCTATAAAGTCTATAGACTTCAAAAATCAGAAGCGAATGTGTAGATTATTAATAATATATTTTTCCTTTTACCTAAAAATCCTTTTACGTCAAAACTATTTACCACTGTTTAAAGTTTTAATCTATCACTTTTTTTAGAGTTTAATAAATTTATACGAGTTAAATTGTTTCCTAATGAAATCATATGCCCAGTGGAATTACACTTAGTGTTCTAATGGTATCTGCCTAGAATCGAAGTCCATTTAAAGTTATTTCGTTAAATGTCTAGAATCGAAGTCCATTTAAAGTTATTTCTTTAAATGCTACCACCCTTGATAGTGTGTCACTCACTTTCAGTACATGCAAGTCCATTTAAAGTTATTTCTTTAAATGCTACCACCCTTGATAGTGTGTCACTCACTTTCAGTACATGCAAAACAAAACATATTTTCAGTAAATCTCTATGTTCCAAAGATATTTTTTTTTGAAATTTTATGTTGTTTACTGATTTACATAAATATTTGTAAAAGAAATTTTGTGTATCTTATTCTCTTTGATACAAGTTTTATTATTTTATTTCCACAAATTAGTTTAAATAAATATTTACATTTAGTTTAGAATAAATATTCTTCACCATATTAAATGATAAAGAAAATTTATGTAATTGAACTTTCTAATTTTGCTTAATTAAATTTTAATACCTAGAAGACCAGCTCCCGTATTCATAATTTGCGAAAGTATATGTAGTGCACATATATTTCCACAAGCATCATAAAAATTCCTAAGTATATCCATTTGACAGTTAAGACAAATACCGGAAAATAGCTCTCCATTCACTGTAACCACTATAACCATAATGAAGAATAATACAGTTTTCATTCTTAAAAAATATAGTATTATATTTTTTTAAAAAATCCGATGATGTTCACTGCGAAACTGAATTTTATATTCTAAAAGTACTGGTTTTTATGCAGTTGCATAAGTTGGCTGAGTTTTACGGTACACAATATGAAAGAAAATTCATTTGATTATTTTAGAAAATCGTAAAATATTTTGGGCTAAAAACTTTTGTTATGGAAATTTGAAATGAATTTATATTAATTACTTTTTCGTATATCGTAACGTTTTTTACGGGGTTATAATTTATGATTAATTAGAAACCATTTAGCTACTAATTAGTCAAGAGTCCAAACTTAACAGTCTAATTAAATAGAATCTTTCACTTTGCGCATTTCCCAAGCCTTAAGACTTACATAGATACATTTAAATTATCTGCAGATTGGCTAATTCAATCAATCTTTGCTTTCAAACCAATTTTTCTTATTTTTTACATTAAGATTCCGAATTGATATCAGTTTTTCTGTATTTATTTAATTATGGCGATTATTTTGCATACTTCTGCCACCAGCCACTTGGAAACTGAAGTTTATATTCTGAGAGTACTGGTGTTTTTATACTGTTTCACAGTTTGATTTAATTGCACGGTTCAGAATTAGAAAAATATAGATTTTCTTAAAAAAAATCGTAAAATCTTTTATATGGAATATATTTGGAGAACTTAGTGGATTTAAGACTAAAGCACTAAGAACTTTAAACTAAATTTATTCAAATTATAAATGTTACTTAACACCTGCTTCATCCACTAAAGGTTTTCAATTACGAAGAAGAAATTAATCATTCATCATGTTCAATTTTATGATTATTTGGTGATTGCTTGCATTCACTTAAATATAATTATAATATGTTTGTAAGCTATAAGTTAATTGCATCGAAAAGTAGTACTTAAACCTATTTTTACTAAACGATGTCAAAAAACGCTTCAAATAAATTTTTCTGTCAAAAAGTTATTTGAAGAAAAATGATTAAAGTAAACAAATAATATTATGTTAAACTTTTAAACTGTAACGCTCTTCATAAAAATAATATTAAGGATATAAAAAGTGAAACAGAGCATTATGCTTTCAAAACAGATGACGAATACATTGCCTTAACTGCGAATCTATGGAAATTAAGTAAAGAAAATAAACAATTCATATTTCAACATAATGAATTTTTAAAAAATACAGTCTATGACAAAATTGCTTCACTGCTTTAAATGCCAAATCAAATTCTCGAGAAAATTTAATAATAAATATCTTTTAATTATTTTTTCCATATTAGTTTATTATTACTTAATTTTAGTTGTTTTATTAAAATAGTTGTAAATAATGCTTTAATTTTTTATTTAATTTAACATAATTTGATTTACATTAAAAAGCCTGGTATTCTGGCGCACTTGTAATATAAAATTACTATTAGCTTAATCAAATTATAAGTCTAAAATTTGCTGAATTATATGTGCTCCACACTTACGTCCACATGAATCAAAAAAATTCCCAAGTAAATCCATTTGACAGTTACCACAAAACGGTATTAGTGGATATTGCTGATAAAATCCATGCACTGTAACCACAATAGCCATAATGAAGAATAATACAGTTTTCATTCTTAAAAAATATAGTATTATATTTTTTTAAAAAATCCGATGATGTTCACTGCGAAACTGAATTTTATATTCTGAGAGTACTGGTTTTTATACAGTTGCACAGGTTGGCTGAATTTTACGGTACAGAATGTGAAAGAAAATTGATTTGATTATTTTAGAAAATCGTAAAATATTTTGTGATATAAATTTTTGTTATGCAAATTTGAAATGAATTTATATTAATTACTTTTTCGTATATCGTAATGTTTTTTTATGGGATTATAATTTATGATTAATTAGAAACCCTTTAGCTACTAATTAGTCAAGTGTCCAAACTTAACAGTCTAATTAAATAGAACTTTTCACTTTGCGCATTTCTCAAGCCTTAAGACTTAAAAATAGACACATTTAAATTATCTTCAATTAGTGCACATATTGCAATCAGTCTTTGCTTTCAAACCCATTTTTACTTATTTTTTACATAAAAATTCTGAATTGAAATCAGTTTGTCTGTATTTATTTAATATTGGCGATTCAATATTCAATTCTGCAAAAAAAAAAAAACGGTGCCTAAATTTCTCTTCAATTGGAATGCACATATTTTGGAATTTCCAAAATGTACAGATAATTAATGTAAATTTTGAGACCCACTAGATTGTGGAATGGAAATGATCGATACAATCTAAGAGAGAAATAAAAAAAATTGCGTAAATAATATTTTCAGTTTTATTTTTCATATTTGATTTATATTTAAAGCAAATGTATACTGCTGTTGTATTAAATAATAAAGAATAAATAATTTATTTCAATTTAATGGTTTACGACCACGCAACTGAAAAATTTTTTCAAATATACGTGGTACACATTTATTTCCACACGAATCAAAATTCCCAAAAATACCAATTGTACACCTTCCACATATATAGTTTTGGTTACTATTACCAAAACCCTTATTTTCTATACTTTTGCTAGTATCATAATTTGTCATATCATTACCACTACCTTCACCATCACCAGAAATACCTCCACCTACAACGGGATTACCTCCATCTTCACTGAGCTTAGCCCCGGCACGGGAAATATCTCCACCCCTAATGGAATATTCTACAACTTGCTGGGGCTTAGCCCCGGCACGGGAAATATCTCCACCCCTAATGGAATATTCTACAACTTCCTTGGGCTTATTAACTCCAGCACCAGAATTACCACTAGGACTACCGGAACTATCATCATCGTTATTTCGCATGTTACTACGAGTCATAGGTAAATGTATAACTATGGAATGTCTTGTATCACCAACATCTTGTATCATACCATTACCACCACCGGAATTATATCCACCATTTCCACCACCAAAATTCATAGGTAAATGTATAACTATAGAATGTCCAGCATATTGCGGTTGCTCTCCATGCACTGTAATCCCAATAACAATAATTAAGAATAATAAAGTTTTCATTATTATACAAATTATTAATAAATTTGCTGATTTTCACTTGGAAACTGAGTTTTATATTCTAGGAGTACTGGTTTTTATACTGTTTCACAGTTTGATTTAATTGCACGGTTCATAATTAGGATAAAAAATTAATTTTGTTAAAATAATCGTAAAATCTATTATATTTGACTTGAAAAAATTATTTTTTTACGGAAATTTGTAATAAATTAAAACAAGTTCTGTGCTTATCAGAAAATTTGCAAAGCTATGCTTTTTTTATTGGGTAAAATTCTTATGCAGATTAGGAGATAAGAAATTATTATATATGTATAATCAATTTAACTTCGGGTTTTTTTCTAAGAGTGGAGAAATGTTGGAACTTGTAAATGGCATTTATATTTCCTGAAAATTAATTAAAAAAGTTTTCTAGTTAAATCAGATGCTAAATCTTAAAATTTATTGTAGAATAAATTTTTCAAGTCAATTTTTAGTTTTTATTTGTCTTCTTATATTTAGCTTACATCTATTTCCACATAAATCAAATGAAAACACTGTGCCATATATTTGGGCAACTAGTGGATTTAAGACTAAAACACTAAGAATTTTAAAGGTGATTTATTCAAATTAAAAACTTCACACCTTCATCATCCACAAGTCTATTCAGCTACGAAGAAGAAATTAATCAATATGTTCATTTTTTTGATTATTCGGGGTTGGCTTGCACATTTAAGATTCACCTATTTTTACCGAAAAATGCCAAAACATACTCTTTACTATTTACTATTTGTATACTATTTACGTATCTTAGATCATGGGACATACGAAGAGAAACAGGTGCCACTAAATAAATTTCTGATTATAGGAAAAGTCGGAAAGTCAATTGAAGAAAATTGATTAAACTGAGAAAATAATTTGATATTAAACTTTAAAAATGTATCAGTCTTGGTAAAATAGCTTGGTAGAGATAGTATTAAGGATATAAAATGTAAATCAGGGTATTACGCTTTTAAAATTGATTACGAATAAATTTACTTATTAAATAAAATAAGAACAATAAGCAATTCTTATTATATTTTATTTCCACAAAATGAATTTAAAAAAAATAATTTCTCTCATAATTTTACATAATTTTTATTTTTATTATTATTTTACAGATTAATTATTAAAGCATAAACAATTTTTATATAATACCTGTAAGTATATTTGGCTTACATCTATTTCCACATAAATCAACTGAAATCCCAAAATTATCAGGTCGACATTTTCCACATATACCGTTATTTACCACCACTGTAATATGGCATACCATTACCACCACTGTAATATGGCACACCATTATTACCACCACTGTAATATGACATACCATTACCACCACCGTAATTTGGCATACTATTACGAGTACCATAAGGCGGCATACCATTATAATTAGTGCGTCTACCATTATTCGGCATACCAGAACCGAGATTTACTATTTCAAATAATAGCTTTTCTGCGAAAGTCTCTGCCGCTTTAGCCGCTATAACAATAATAAAGAATATAAAAATCTTCATTTTTGGAAATATTTGTTTAATTTTTTTTTAAAAATAAATTTGATGATTTTCACTTGGGAACTAAAATTTAAATTCTCAAAGTACTCGCTTTTATACTGTCCAGTTTCCAAGTGAAAATCAATCCAAAAAAAAAACTGTTCATAATTAGAAAGAAAATTTATTTTAGTTCCAATGAAAATTTTAGATTTGTGATAAAAAATCTTTTTTTTATGCAAATTTGTAATGAATTAGAATAACTTTTATGTGCTTATCGGACTAATTGGAAAATCGTGTTTATTTTTTTAAAATCAGATATATTTTATAAAGAAAACTTGAGAAACTAAAATTGAAAATAATCGGTTTCAATGAGTTCCAATTTTTTCGCAAGCATTATTAATGAAATTGGTGTTAATTGGTTAAATCTGTCATTAATTTAAAGTATTTTATAATTTCATTAACCACTTATTAGTAAAACCGTTTCACAGAACCATTTAACAAACCGTTTTTACTTACTTCTTACCTAGAATTCTGATGTTCCACTTGAAATCAATTTTTCCACAAGAATATCAATAAAAAATAATATGTAATTTTTTTATTATAATTACGAAGACGAAAATAATTGAATCATTTAATTTATTTCATGCTTCAATAAAATAAGATTTTGCACTAAAGTTTGAAATAACCCACAGTACACAGTGTTAATTTTTCAAAATATGTTTCAATCTATTGATTGGTATTTGGAAAAGTAATGGGGAAAAATCGGCATTGAAAATTAAATCTGTGTAAAAACAAAAGGTTGGGAAAAACTGCACCAATTTAATGTAATTAGGCGTTTCGGTTTTCAATAAAAAACTTTTATTGAAAGTTGTCTAAGAAAATTTGGTATAAAGAACAGGTGTCTTGCGATTTGCACGACACCAGTGCGGTGAATGAAAAATGATACTTGAAGATATGCGAACTTGGGTTTAACAAAAACCGGGGTTTCCTGGAAAACGGTTTTCGGTTTTGTAAAAATCTAAAAATCGGTTTAAACCGGTTTTTGGTTTTTAAACACTTTTTTATTTTAAATTTCTTAAATAATAATAATGAAATAAAAATAAATAAAAAATAAGGATTTTTTACACTTATTGGCCCCCCTTCCAATAGGTTCGAAACCGATTTTTTTTTTTTAAACTAACCCTAATCCTAACCCTATTTTTTCCTCTCAGACTAGCCCCCAACCCTAACCAAATTTGACGTCTAAATCGTTTTTAACATATTTAAAAAAAAGAAAAATAAATCGGGATTCGAACCCATTGGAAGGGGGAGGGGGGGGGGGAGCAATAAGTGTAATTAAACCAAAAATAATTCAAGTTTAACAAAAAATAATTCAAATTTAACAAAAAATAATTCAAATTTAATAAAAAAATAAATTATAGTATCTTTTAAGTGTCTATTAAAACAAAGTAATTAATGTTTCAAAAAAACTAAATTATTAGCGAAGAAACGCTAAGCCGAGAACGAATTTTCGTTGCAAAATTACCTGCTGTTGTTGTATAATTATATCGAATTATACAAATTGTTCATTTGGTGTATCTTGTATAATTATCTTATTAATTATACAAGATTTAACGTGAATAAAATAAACGCACTTTTTTAGAAATAATTTTAAAAAATTTATTAAACTTAAAATCGTTATTTTAATTTACACTATTATTTAACTATTTAACTCTTAAAACTTAAAAATATTATATTTTATACAAAAAAATATAATTGTTTCCTACTTAAATTTACCGACTCTTAATAACTTTAAGAAGAACTTCCCGAACCGATGTTCTTCCTCTTATCTTTTTCTATCACCTTAACGTCTTTTACATAAGTAATATTTAATTACTTTAGTTGAGTGTCTCTACGTGTCCCTGAAAATATCCGTAATCGGACACCACAGGTAATGAATTTGAATTTAAAAAATAGTTTTGGTCGCAGAGCTTAATAATCATATTTTAATTTAATTTAAATAATAAATTTAGAAATTGCATTTTACTATTTCCGTTGTTAATAAAAAAATAAAATACAAGAAAAAAAATAAACAGGGTGACCTATTTTATTCACAACACTGTTGAGAATGTACGTTCGATTTCAGTGGAATGTACGTTCGTTTTCAGTAGAATGTACGTTCGCTTTCACAACAAATTAATTAAACTTGAACGTCAAAACGTCAAAAGTCAAAACAAAATATAGACAGTAAACACTAATATAAAAACCAATACTCTATAATAAACAATTTAGCGAACTCGCTTTGGATAATCGCACACACAGCGCATTAAATTCACAATAATAAAATTGCCATATGGAAAAGTCCAAATTTTTCTGTATTTATAAACCGGTTTTTTTCAGTAAAACCTGGTGATTCGGTTTTTTGAGGAAACAAACTTAAAACCGGTTTTTTAAACCGGTTTACATCGACAGAGAAACCCTAATGCGAACATATACTATAACTGAGAAAATACAGTCTTAGTTTCATTTGTAATTTTTTTATCCCTACAAAATTTTTGTAAATTTATACAAATTATGTAAATTTATGTTTCATTTAATTAATGATTCCAATTGGCTAAATAAAAACAAATTAAGAAAAAAAAAGTCTACAGATCTACAAGTCAATGCAAATTTCTCCTAAAATTTAGTACATATTACTAAATTTTACAAAAAAATTTGTAAAAAAACACCAATTTTAAAAAAAAACCACTCAATCTATATCAGAGTAAAAATTAAAAATTTAAAAAATTTTCTAAATAATTAAAAATTATATTAAAGCCAGCAAAAATCCCCTTTTTTGTAAATAAACTGAAAATGTTAGGATTTTTTTTTTAGAAAAAATGTATAAAATATTTGACTTTAAAAAAAACCTATAAAACCTATAAAAATTTAAAAAAAACCTATAAAACTTAAAAAAATGTATTTCTTATTAATAAAAAAAATCATATTTAATCTTTAAGATTTTCATAAAAACAATATTTTTTTAAAAAATTACGAAATATTATTAACAAATTGCAACTAAATCATATCATTATAAGGAGTGGATTTACCAAATTTAAGAAAATTTACCCAATACTTTTACTAGATTCAAAAACGATAAAGAGATACTTTTTGATATTCATCTATTTTCAGATAATGTCAATCCGATAGTTTAAGATTATAAATTAAATTATTGCAAGGATTTGAACAAATTAAAAAATACAATATTTCGTTTATGTAATTTTGTGACACTATGGACTATGCATACTAAATTCTATATGCGTACTGTAATTATTGTACACATAGTACTATAATTTTGTGAGACTCATCGTAATAAAAATTGTATATTCTCAGTGAAAGATATATTAGGGTTAAATCTGTACTAAATCTGAGTTAAATTGTGCACAATAAAATTTTAAATATTAAGGACACATTTTTTTGCTTTTATTGTTTTCATTTAGCTTAATTTCAGTAAAGTTCAATGTTATTTTCTTTCTAAAGTTTGGAATCAGAAAAAAAGGCTTTGTCGAATGATTTGCTAAAACAAGAAAGCAGATTATTTAAGTATTGATAATAGTTTTCGTAATACAGTCTGTGCCTGTGTATCTAAATTCCTGAGTGTAAGAAAAACTACTCTTGTCATAAAATTATAAATTATCTTAATATGTACTAAATTTTGGGAATTTAGTAATATGTAAGAATGATTTTTTTTATGATAATTGTTAATTTGACAAGAAAAAAAAGCAAATTTATATATTTAAAAAATTTGTATTTTTAGATAAATTTTGTGCAATAGTTAATGTTTTTTTATTTGTACAATTTTAATAAATTTATTTAATAATAATATTAGAGGTAATTTATTATTTTAAATATTTATATATAAAAAAATATGAAAACCAAAAACTTATAAGAAAATGAACTTTTCGTATACGACAATTTACATATTACATAAAAACAATAATTATGTATATAGAGTATGTTTTGGCCCAAAACATACTCTTTACTATTTACTATCCGAAGCGAAACAGGTACCACTAAATAAATTTCTGATTATAGGAAAAGTCGGAAAGTCAATTGAAGAAAATTGATAAAACTGAGAAAATAATTTGATGTTAAACTTTTAAAATGTGTCACTCTTGGTAAAATAGCTTGGTAGAAATAATATTAACGATATAAAATGTAAATCAGGGTATTATGCTTTCAAAATTGATTACGAATAAATTGACTTATTAAGTCAAGTGACGAAAATAAACAATTCTTATGATATTTTATTTCCAAAAAATGAATTTAAAAAAAATAATTTCTCTCATAATTTTACATAATTTTTATTTTTATTGTTATTTTACAGATTAATTATTAAAGCATAAACAATTTTTATATAATACCTGTAAGTATATTTAGTTTACATCTATTTCCACATAAATCAACTGAAATCCCAAAATTATCAGGTCGACCTTTTCCACGTATACCGTTATTTACCACCACTGTAATATGGCACACCGTTACCACCACTGTAATATGGCATACCATTACCACCACCGTAATTTGGCATACCATTACCACCACCGTAATTAGGCATATTATTACCCATACCGTAATTTCGCATACCATTACGAGTACCATAAGGCGGCATACCATTATAATTAGTGCGTCTTCCATTATTCGTCATACCAGAACCGAGATTTACTATATCATATAATAGCTTTTCTGTGAAAGTCTCTGCCACTTTAGCCGCTATAACAATAATAAAGAATATAAAAATTTTCATATTTCGAAAAATTTATTTAATTTTTTTTTAAAAATAAATTTGATGATTTTCACTTGGGAACTAAAATTTTAATTCTCAAAGTACTCGCTTTTATACTGTCCAACAAAAATGTGTTCAGTTTCCAAGTGAAAATCACTCCAAAAAAAAAACTGTTCATAATTAGAAAGAAAATTTATTTTAGTTCCAATGAAAATTTTATATTTGTGATAAGAAATCGTTTTTTTTTATGCAAATTTGTAATGAATTAGAATAACTTTTATTTGCTCGTCGGACTAATTGGAAAATTGTGTTTATTTTTTTAAAATCAGATATATTTTATAAAGAAAACTTTAGAAACTAAACTTGAAAATAATCGGTTTCAATGAGTTCCAATTTTTTCGCAAGCATTATTAATGAAATTGGTGTTAATTAGTTAAATCTGTCATTAATTTAAAGTATTTTATAATTTAATTAACCACTTATTAGTAAAACCGTTTCACAGAACCATTTAACAAACCGTTTTTACTTACTTCTTACCTAGAATTCTGATGTTCCACTTGAAATCAATTTTTCCACAAGAATATCAATAAAAAATAATATGTAATTTTTTTAATATAATTACGAAGACGAAAATAATTGAATCATTTAATTTATTTCTTTTTTATTATTATTAATTATTAATAATTAACATTATTATTTTATTTTAATAAATTTATTTTTTTTTATAAACAATCAGAAAACATGTAGAAATTTGTGGTTTTTACTTTAATAAGAATTTCAAAAAAATTTATGAACAATTTTTGGTTTTAAAATGGAAATTTTAGAAATTTATTTATAAAAAAAAGAATGAACATTTTTCTAAAAATTGTTTTTTTTTTATTTTTAATTTAATGGAAATTTATGTTCAGAATTTTTTTTTTTTTATAAATTTTATAGATTTTTTTTGTAAGGATATAAGAATGGATTTATGTATTTGAAGAAATTACTGAAAATAAATAATTTTACTGAGTTATTCCTTTATAATTTTTAATTAGGAAAACTTGCTTTGTTTTAGTTTAATTTTCCTGATAAAAATGATACCGAATAAGCTTCAATAAAATAAGATTTTTAAATAAAGTTTGAAATAACCCACAGTACACACTCTTAATTTTTCCAAACTAATGGGGAAAATCGACATTGAAAATTAAATCTGTGTAAAATCAAAAGGCTGGGAAAAGCTGCACCAATTTAATTAACTGGGCGTTTCGGTTTCAATAAAAAACTTTTATTGAAAGTTGTCTGATAAAATTTGGTATAAAGAACAGGTGTCTTGCGATTTGCACGACACCAGTGCGGTGAATGAAAAATGATATTTAAACATATGCGAACATATACTATAACTGAGAAAATACAGTTTCTTTTGTAATTTTTTTACTCATACAAAGTTTTTGTAAATTTATGCAAATTGATGTAAATTTATGTTTAATTTAATTAGTGATTCCAATTGGCTACATAAAAACAAATTAAGAAAAAAAAATCTACAGATCTACACGTCAATGCAGATTTCTCCTAAAATTTAGTACATGTTACTAAATTCCCAAAATTTAGTACATATTAAGATAATTTATAATTTTATGAAAAGAGTAGTTTTTCTTACACTCTGATTCCAAACTTTAGAAAGAAAATAACATTGAACTTTACTGAAATGAAGCCAAATGAAAACAATAAAAGGAACAAAATGTATCTTTAATATTTAAAATTTTATTGTGCACAATTTAACTCAGATTTAGTACAGATTTAACCCTAATATATCTTTCACTGAGAATATACAATTTTTATTACGATGAGTCTCACAAAATTATAGTACTATGTGTACAATAATTACAGTACGCATATAGAATTTAGTATGCATAGTACATAGTGTCAAAAAATTACATAAACGGAATATTGTATTTTTTAATTTGTTCAAATCCTTGCAATAATTTAATTTATAATCTTAAACTATCGGATTGACATTATCTGAACATAGATGAATATTAAAAAGTATCTCTTTATCGTTTTTGAATCTAGTAAAAGTATTTGGTAAATTTTCTTAAATTTGGTAAATCCACTCCTTATAATGATATGATTTAGTTGCAATTTGTTAATAACATTTCGTAATTTTTTTTAAAAATATTTTTTTAAAAATATGAAAATTTTAAAGACTAAATATGATTTTTTTTATTAATAAGAAATAAATTTTTTTAAGTTTTATAGGCTTTTTTTTAAATTTTGAAAGTAAAATATTTTACACATCTTTTCTAAAAAACAATTCTAACATTTTCAGTTTATTTACAAAAAAATGGGTTTTTTCCTGGCTTTAATATAATTTTTAATTATTTAGAAAATTTTTTAAATTTTTTAATTTTTAGTTTGATATAGATTGAGTAGTTTTTTTTGGTGTTTTTTACAATTTTTTTTTATGATAATTTTTAATTTGACAAGAAAAAAAAGCATTTTTTTTCTGCGTTGTGATTATTATTAATAATTTTACAAAAAAACAAAATTTATATATTTAAAAAATTTGTATTTTTAGATAAATTTTGTGCAATAGTTAATGTTTTTTTATTTGTACAATTTTAATAAATTTATTTAATAATAATATTAGAGGTAATTTATTATTTTAAATATTTATATATAAAAAAATATGAAAACCAAAAACTTATAAGAAATTGAACTTTTCGTATACGTTAATTTACATATTACATAAAAACAATAATTATGTATATAATTTTGCTTGAAATTAATTAGACATTAGATTTTTAATTCTAATAATTAAGTTTTGTATATTAAATTTTTTTTTAAAAATAATTTTATACAAAAAAAATAATGTTAATTAAAATTTATGGAAAAAAAATAATGTAAATTAAATTTAAATCACGGTTTTAACTTTAATTATGATAGAATATTGACTGACGGTTTGGTTAAATCAAGAAATAATTCTTTAAACTCGGCTTTAGTATATGAACAGAAAAAAAACCTAAAGGACTAAGTTTTTTTTCTGTTCAGAAACAAAAAATTTTGTTTAAAGAAGCTGATAGACTAAAATTATGTAAATATTGGAATACTATTAATTTGCAATTATTATGACAATTTGTACTTTGTATTAATAATTTTTTTTCGGTTATTAATTGAAAATCCTTACAATCAATTGAACATTTTTAAAATTCTAAATAATTTGGAAACTTAATCCATTGAAAAATATAATTTAAGATTAAGATTAAGATTAGAAACAGGTAGGTCCCTCTTGTCCCCGATCACTACAGCCACCATGGGCTTATTGTGAATTACCTTATTTTAGAACCCGCCCTTCAGACCTGTACTTTCGAAGAAGCACAAGATGGCTTTGAGTGGGTTAGACGACAGTTCCATTTGATTTATGAAACCGCGCCCAAGGTGGTGATGTCTGGAACGAGCCAGTCCTTCACATTCGCATAAAATATGCTCCGCCGATTCGATATCGTTTTCGCATATCCTACATAGGTTATTGGGAACTTGTCCTATTAAGAATAGGTGCTTCTAATATAATTTAATGTTGGTCATAATTTTGAATATGACACACCACATTTGACACAAAGCCAGCGGTTTATGTCATATGTGGTGATCTTCACTCAACAGCTGAATGCACTAAACCAAAAAATGAAGCAAATATGAAAAAATGCAGCAACTGCGGTGAAAAACAAACAGCTAATTATAGAGGTTGTGTAGTTTATTCGGAAATGAAGAGAAGACTTTACCCAACAGTGATAACTACAACACCTAAAAACAATGTTGTGTTCAGCGTAAATAATTCCGCTAAAGTGAATGCTTCCACATCTTACGCTAATGTTGTCAGAGGAGAAAGCGCAGCCGAACACACCTTTATTCAAACCATGATGCAATTTATGTCATCTATGCAAAATATGATGCAAGAGCTCATCAAAAATCAAAACATGCTAATTCAGAAACTAGCACCTCTAGTATGAATTATCTAAAAATTTGTCATTGGAATGCAAACGGTGTTCATCACCACAGGCTAGAATTGGGACAATTTCTAAACGAAAATGAAATTGACATCATGCTTATTTCCGAAACTCACCTTACAGATAAATACAATTTAAAAATATATGGATACAACTTCTATGATACAAAACATCCTGAGGGAAAAGGAGGAACAGGCATTCTAATTAGACAAAAAATTCGCCACTACGGGCTCCAAAGTCACTGCTCGCTTAGCGTACAAGCCACATCAATATGCATCAAGCTTAAAGATGGAAATTTTGTTACTTTATCAGTCTACTGTCCACCGAATCATCAACTAATAGGTGAAGAATTAAGCAGGTTTCTGGTCAGTCTAGGTCACAAATTCATAGCTGCTGGTGACTTTGATGCCAAATATTCATTCTGCGGTTCAAGATTAATAACTCCACGAGGCAGAAAATTGTACAACATCATTACGATGTTGCATCATGTGGTCAACCAAGTTACTGGCCAACTGACAGAAGAAAATTATCTGACTTAATTGACTTTGCAGTGACAAAAAACATCAATAGGAGCAAAATAACGACGTCTTCAGTGCATGATCTTTCATCTGATCACTCTCCGGTTATATTGGAATGGAATATGTACCGGAAGTTACTTTTGATAATTGTGTTAATAACTTAACGAGCAAAGCTACAAACTGGATCAAATATAGGAAATATATCAGCTCACATCTAGAACTGCAAATTCCATTAAAATCTGAATCCGATATAAATAGTGCGATCAAAGATTTCAACGAATTATTGACACAAGCATCATTAGTAGCAACTTCAGTATCCACTAAAAGTCATCAACGGATAGTTACGACAGCGTCTGAGGTGGAAGAAGCTATATTGGAAAAACGAACGCTGAGAAGAAAGTGGCAAAAATATAGACTCCTACAGCAAAAGCACTGCTTGTTCACGCAGTGATTAAATTAAAAGAGTTATTGAAGGATTCAGCAAGAAAAAAATTCAGAAACTATATATCTAGTCTAACTGCATCTGAAGATACAAATTATTCACTGTGGAAAGCTACAAAATCTCTTAAAAGGCCGCAACAACATGAGCCACCTATCAGATTGAATGATGGCGAATGGGCAAGAAGTGATAGTGAAAATATAAGAAGAAGAAGAAGTGCTAGTGATAGCAAATTTCCACCTCTCTCACGCAAGTATCCAAGGGTTAGGTCAATAAGAATCACAAGCAAACTTGTGCAAGCTATAATAAAGTACAAAATTGAATGTAAGAAATCTCCAGGATATGATAACATTACAGGTAAAATGCTGAAAGAACTTCCATGAATAGCGTTTAAACATATTTCTTATATCTTCAACGCCATCTTTCGAACAGGCAGTTTCCCCGAATCTTGGAAACTGTCCGTAATAACGATGATTCCTAAACCTGGCAAGATCCAACAAAAGTTAGTTCTTACAGACCAATCAGCTAATTACCTATACTTTCCAAAGTGTTTGAAAAAGTTCTATTGCATAAACTGATGCCAAAATTCAAAGACAGTGGAGTAATTCCACTACGTCAATTTGGTTTTCAAGCCGAGCACAGTACAATTGAACAAGTGCATAGAATAGCAGCTTATATCAGGAAAGTATTTGAAGAAAAAAAGTGTTGTTCCGCTTTATTCTTAGACATCGCACAGGTTTTCAATAAAGTCTGGCACAATGGCCTAATCCACAAAATACAGAGCAAACTTCCGCTTGAATTTCACAACTTCTAAATTCGTATTTATCAGCAAGACGTTTCAAGGTTAGATATAAGTCATACACGACCAACGACCATGTCATTAAAGCAGGTGTCCTGCAGGGTAGTGTGCTTGGACCAATGTTGTATCTATTGTACACAGCAGATCTACCGGTAAAACAACAGGTTCTAACGTCCACGTTCGCAGATGATACTGCCATCTTAATTGGTCATTCAAATGCACTCGTCGCATCCAATCATCTTCAAGACTACCTTAATGAAGTAGACAACTGGTTGAAAAAATGGAAAATCAAAGTGAATGAAGCAAAAAGTGTTTCACCTTTACTCTTAACAAAAAAACGTCACCTTTACTCTTAACAAAGGAACGTGTCCACCCATAACTCTGAATAATGTCACCATACCACAAGCCGATAACGTTAAATACCTAGGAGTACACATTGATCGCAGGTTAACTTGGAAAAAACATATCGAAACCAAAAGAAATCAATTGAAACTAAAAATTAACAGCTTGTATTGGTTGGTCGGCAAAAAATCGCCACTAGATTTGGAACATAAAGTTCTTTTGTACAAATCCATTTTAAAACCAGTTTGGTCATATGGATGCCAGCTATGGAGAACACCTTCGAACAGTAGCATCGAGATAATTCAAAGGGCGCAATAAAAAATATTAAGACTTATCACTAATGCTCCGTTGTTCGTTAAAAACCGTCAGATACATAAAGATCTTAACATTGCAACGGTAAAAAAAAACTTCAAAGATCTACAAGAAACTATGTAAATAGATTAACAGACCACCCGAACCCAGTGGCAAGAATTCTGTTAAATACACCAAGTGAAAGCAGGTTGAAAAAGAAAAGTCTAGCTGTCTAGAACAAGCGACAAAATCTAGCCTCTAATCATTGGATTAGACCTATTTATGTTTAGTTATAAGAATAGTATTATTTATGTAAGTAAAGTCATAGTTGGTGTGCAAATTTATTGTTATTTTCTTTAAAGAAAGATCCAATAAATAAATAACTAAGTTAAAAAAAAAAAAAAATTATTATACAAATTATTAATAAATTTGCTGATTTTCACTTGGAAATTGAGTGTTATATTTTGAGAGTACTATTTTTTATACTGTTTCACAGTTTGATTTAATTGCACGGTTCATTATTAGGATAAAAAATTGATTTTCATAAAATAATCGTAAAATCTTTTATATTTGACTTGAAAAAATCATTTTTTTACGGAAATTTGTAATAAATTAAAACAAGTTCTGTGCTTATCAGAAAATTTGCAAAGCTATGCTTTTTTTTATTGGGTAAAATTCTTATGCAGATTAGGAGATAAGAAATTATTATATATGTATAATCAATTTAACTTCGGGTTTTTTTCTAAGAGTGGAGAAATGTTGGAACTTGTAAATGGCATTTATATTTCCTGAAAATTAATTAAAAAAGTTTTCTAGTTAAATCAGATGCTAAATCTTAAAATTTATTGTAGAATAAATTTTTCAAGTCAATTTTTAGTTTTTATTTGTCTTCTTATATTTAGCTTACATCTATTTCCACATAAATCAAATGAAAACACTGTGCCATATATTTGGGCAACTAGTGGATTTAAGACTAAAACACTAAGAATTTTAAAGGTGATTTATTCAAATTAAAAACTTCACACCTTCATCATCCACAAGTCTATTCAGCTACGAAGAAGAAATTAATCAATATGTTCATTTTTTTGATTATTCGGGGTTGGCTTGCACATTTAAGATTCACCTATTTTTACCGAAAAATGCCAAAACATACTCTTTACTATTTACTATTTGTATACTATTTACGTATCTTAGATCATGGGACATACGAAGAGAAACAGGTGCCACTAAATAAATTTCTGATTATAGGAAAAGTCGGAAAGTCAATTGAAGAAAATTGATTAAACTGAGAAAATAATTTGATATTAAACTTTTAAAATGTATCAGTCTTGGTAAAATAGCTTGGTAGAGATAGTATTAAGGATATAAAATGTAAATCAGGGTATTACGCTTTTAAAATTGATTACGAATAAATTTACTTATTAAATAAAATAAGAACAATAAGCAATTCTTATTATATTTTATTTCCACAAAATGAATTTAAAAAAAATAATTTCTCTCATAATTTTACATAATTTTTATTTTTATTATTATTTTACAGATTAATTATTAAAGCATAAACAATTTTTATATAATACCTGTAAGTATATTTGGCTTACATCTATTTCCTCATAAATCAACTGAAGTCCCAAAATTATCAGGTCGACATTTTCCACATATACCGTTATTTACCACCACTGTAATATGGCATACCATTACCACCACTGTAATATGGCACACGATTTCCACCATTGTAATATGACATACCATTACCACCACCGTAATTTGGCATACCATGACCACCACCGTAATTAGGCATACTATTACCCATACCGTAATTTCGCATACCATTACGAGTACCATAAGGCGGCATACCATTATAATTAGTGCGTCTACCATTATTCGGCATACCAGAACCGAAATTCTGCCTTGAAGCCATCTGTGCCTCTGTCGCTTTAGCCGCTATAACAATAATAAAGAACATAAAAATTTTCATTTTTCGAAAAATTTGTTTGATTTTATTTTTTGAAATAAATTTGATGATTTTCACTTGGGAACTAAAATTTAAATTCTCAAAGTACTCGCTTTTATACTGTCCAGTTTCCAAGTGAAAATCACTCCAAAAAAAAAAACTGTTCATAATTAGAAAGAAAATTTATTTTAGTTCCAATGAAAATTTTAGATTTGTGATAAAAAATCTTTTTTTTTTATGCAAATTTGTAATGAATTAGAATAACTTTTATTTGCTTATCGGACTAATTGGAAAATCGTGTTTATATTTTTAAATCAGATATATTTTATAAAGAAAACTTTAGAAACTAAATTTGAAATAGTCAGTTTCAATGAGTTCCAATTTTGTCGCAAGCATTATTAATGAAATTGGTGTTAATTAGTTAAATCTGTCATTAATTTAAAGTATTTTATAATTTCATTAATCACTTATTAGTAAAACCGTTTCACAAAACCATTTAACAAACCGTTTTTACTTACTTCTTACCTAGAATTCTGATGTTCCACTTGAAATCAATTTTTCTACAAGAATATCAATAAAAAATAATATGTAATTTTTTTAATATAATTACGAAGACGAAAATAATTGAATCATTTAATTTATTTCTTTTTTATTATTATTAATTATTAATAATTAACATTATTATTTTATTTTAATAAATTTATTTTTTTTTATAAACAATCAGAAAACATGTAGAAATTTGTGGTTTTTACTTTAATAAGAATTTCAAAAAAATTTATGAACAATTTTTGGTTTTAAAATGGAAATTTTAGAAATTTATTTATAAAAAAAAGAATGAACATTTTTCTAAAAATTGTTTTTTTTTTTATTTTTAATTTAATGGAAATTTATGTTTAGAATTTTTTTTTATAAATTTTATAGATTTTTTTTGTAAGGATATAAGAATGGATTTATGTATTTGAAGAAATTACTGCAAATAAATAATTTTACCATATATTTAAATAAACTGAGTTATTCTTTTATAATTTTTAATTCGGAAAACTTGCTTTATTTTAGTTTAATTTTCCTGATAAAACTGATACCGAATAAGCTCCAATAAAATAAGATTGTTAAATAAAGTTTGAAATAACCCACAGTACACACTCTTAATTTTTCCAAACTAATGGGGAAAATCGACATTGAAAATTAAATCTGTGTAAAATCAAAAGGCTGGGAAAAGCTGCACCAATTTAATGTAACTGGGCGTTTCGGTTTTCAATAAAAAACTTTTATTGAAAGTTGTCTGATAAAATTTGGTATAAAGAACAGGTGTCTTGCGATTTGCACGACACCAGTGCGGTGAATGAAAAATGATATTTAAACATATGCGAACATATACTATAACTGAGAAAATACAGTTTCTTTTGTAATTTTTTTACTCATACAAAGTTTTTGTAAATTTATGCAAATTGATGTAAATTTATGTTTAATTTAATTAGTGATTCCAATTGGCTACATAAAAACAAATTAAGAAAAAAAAATCTACAGATCTACACGTCAATGCAAATTTCTCCTAAAATTTAGTACGTGTTACTAAATTCCCAAAATTTAGTACATATTAAGATAATTTATAATTTTATGAAAAGAGTAGTTTTTCTTACACTCTGATTCCAAACTTTAGAAAGAAAATAACATTGAACTTTACTGAAATGAAGCCAAATGAAAACAATAAAAGGAAAAAAATGTGTCCTTAATATTTAAAATTTTATTGTGCACAATTTAACTCAGATTTAGTACAGATTTAACCCTAATATATCTTTCACTGAGAATATACAATTTTTATTACGATGAGTCTCACAAAATTATAGTACTATGTGTACAATAATTACAGTACGCATATAGAATTTAGTATGCATAGTCCAAATTACATAAACAGAATATTGTATTTTTTAATTTGTTCAAATCCTTGCAATAATTTAATTTATAATCTTAAACTATCGGATTGACATTATCTGAAAATAGATGAATATCAAAAAGTATCTCTTTATCGTTTTTGAATCTAGTAAAAGTATTTGGTAAATTTTCTTAAATTTAGTAAATCCACTCCTTATAATGATATGATTTAGTTGCAATTTGTTAATAACATTTCGTAATTTTTTTTAAAATTATGAAAATTTTAAAGATTAAATATGATTTTTTTTATTAATAAGAAATACATTTTTTTAAGTTTTATAGGCTTTTTTTTAAATTTTGAAAGTAAAATATTTTACACATCTTTTCTAAAAAACAATTCTAACATTTTCAGTTTATTTACAAAAAAAGGGGTTTTTTCCTGGCTTTAATATAATTTTTAATTATTTAGAAAATTTTTTAAATTTTTTAATTTTTAGTTTGATATAGATTGAGTGGTTTTTTTTTTAAATTGGTGTTTTTTTACAATTTTTTTTTATGATAATTTTTAATTTGACAAGAAAAAAAAAGCATTTTTTTTCTGCGTTGTGATTATTTTTAATAATTTCACAAAAAACAAAATTTATATATTTAAAAAATTTGTATTTTTAGATAAATTTTGTGCAATAGTTAATGTTTTTTATTTGTACAATTTTAATAAATTTATTTAATAATAATATTAGAGGTAATTTATTATTTTAAATATTTATATATAAAAAATATGAAAACCAAAAACTTATAAGAAAATGAACTTTTCGTATACGTTAATTTACATATTACATAAAAACAATAATTATGTATATAATTTTGCTTGAAATTAATTAGATATTAGATTTTTAATTCTAATAATTAAGTTTTGTATATTAAAATTTTTTTTAAAAATATTTTATACAAAAAAAATAATGTTAATTAAAATTTATGGAAAAAAAATAATGTAAATTAAATTTAAATCACGGTTTTAACTTTAATTATAATAGAATATTGACTGACGGTTTGGCTTAAATCAAGAAATAATTCTTTAAACTCGGCTTTAGTATATGAACAGAAAAAAAACCTAAAGGACTAAGTTTTTTTTCTGTTCAGAAACTTAAAAAAATTTTGTTTAATGAAGCTGATAGACCAAAATTATGTAAATATTGGTATACTATTAATTTGCAATTATTATGACAATTTGTACTTTGTATTTAATAATTTTTTTTTCGGATATTAATTGAAAATCCTTACAATCAATTGAACATTTTTAAAATTCTAAATAATTTGGAAACTTAATCCATTGAAAAATATAATTTAATGTTGGTCATAATTTTGAATATTTATTATAAACTATACAAAGTTTTATTTGAAGTACATATTGCTTTTTGATACCATAAATTTATATTTTAATATTTATCGAAATATTAATATTTTATTTATGAATCTATATTTGTCAGTATAAACATGTTCAATTTTATGATTATTTGGTGGTCGCAATAAAGTCAATTGTAAATTCATTAGATTCATCAATATTGCAGGAATATATAATATTTATTACTGAATAGAAAGAGTCCTTTCTTGGTTATTTTTATTAAAAGTTTTGATTTGTTAATTTTTTTTAACCAAAGAATTTGTTTTAATTATTAGGATAATGATTTCGATTAGTAAATAATGTATTATTTTCGTATACTTATCATAAATTTGTGTTTTATAGTTTGTTGTGTTATGACAATTACAGTTTTCCATGTTGTCAATTTGACTTCAGTATAGACTAGCCTTTCTCAACTTTATTGGCCACGTGACCCACTTCCGCTGAACGTAGGATAATTTTTGACAATAATACTGGCGAAACTAAAATTGTTACCAATTCGAGTCCCTAATACACAGAAAATCATTCGACAAAACCTTGCGTTTGCGATTTCAAACTTGAGAAAACTTTAATATTGAAAGATAAAATATTAGAAAAATTATAAAACCAAAATTTATTGCCATAAGTTCTTTTCATGAATGTTAAAATTTTCCAAAAAATCGAATAATATTTCAATTAAACTATACTAATTTGGCCGATTTATAATCACTGAGAATGTTGCCAAGTTAATTCGAAATTGTCAATCCGACAAATGAATTTTTGTCTTAGAAACAGAAAAAACTATTTCGAGATCCAATTTTTCGTAATATTTATACCTATAAATCAGTTTGCCTTAAGGACAAAATATCTGTTTCAAAAACCAACTTTTTCTATTTAAACCAGATACCAAAATAGATAATTTAAATAAAATTTTCAGTTCGATAATTTTCATAATTTACTAATGGTAACACGTAAACTTTTACTTTCCTCAAAATTTATTTTACCCCGGAAAATCAAATAAAAAGGGAAATAAATAAAAAAGAAAAACTAAAATAGAAACAAAAAAAAAGTTAAATTTATGAAATTTTATTTTTGAAAACCTTCACCTTTTATTAATATTTTCGTATTCATGTAGAAATATCTTAAAAATTTATATATTTATGTTGTTTTTTTAAAATGATTAACAAAATGTCAACATGTTGTTATAAAATAATTTTTTTTTTGCTTATGGTTGAGATGCCATTCGGATTCTAGCTGTAGCACGAGATTTATTATGGACTTCCGCTGTACGTAGGGTAATTCCAAATATATCTTCATGATATCGATTTTCATCCTATTTATAATATTGAAGATATATGTGCATACACATATTTATTTATGTTATATGTGTGATTCCATTCCAAAACAACAAGTCAGCATTATAATCGTCAAAAAGAATCAACAGCAACACATGACATGAAAATCATATTGAAGAAATTGGAAGAAAAAAAAACGAAACAAGAGAAAAAAAATGAAAATTTAAGAAAATTGTGTCTAGAAAAATTATTTTTTATATAATTTTATTAGCACATTTTATGTAGTTTTATGGTTTTTATGAATTATGATTGTTTTTAAATTTTATTTTTGAAGAATAAGAAATTTCCAATAAATTTAAATTGCGACAGAACGATGTAAACAGCGAAGAGTTTAATGATTTAAATTTACGCCAAGCGATATACTTTAAGTAAAATAGACATACTGCCAGTATTTTAGGAAATGACAATATTAAATGAGTAATTGGTTATTACTAGTCCATTAAAAATGAAATTTTTTAATTTTCACTCCAGGCTATACTATTTAATGCTCATTAATTAACTGATAAATAATCAGTAATGATAATTAAATATTTTGCATGACACACAAGCTAATACTGTTAATATTGGATAAGTCTCTGATAATGGAACAAGAGCCTTAATTTTTATAAAAGAATTATCTTGCATGTACAGAACAAACCCCTAAATTTTGTCAATTTGTTTTATTATGTCATAAGTCATAACGCTTTAATATACCAATCAAATGAACAACTTAAGCGTATAAATCTTTATAAGGACATGTTATAGAAAATTCATACAATTCAAAGTGAAATATTATGTAATAAATTTTTATGTATAATTTAAAAATTGTATTTGTAAATTTTTTTTTTTGTTTCTTCTGTTAAATAAGATTTAAAAATCAAAAATGTATAATTTTCAAGTTTAGATTTTTTCGTCCTTAATACCAATTTTATATTTCTCAAATTCAAAATATTTATTTTGAAAAATTCAAAATATTTTCCAGTACAAAAATTTTCAGACAGATTTCAAAAACTTGTATATATATTTTATTTAAGGACAGAAAAATTGTTGTACGTATTTTAATTGAATTTTTTATAAAAATTGTTTATATTAAAATTGAAGGCAATGTCGGTTAATGACATAAAATTTTGTGGTCATAACAAAAAATAACAACAAAAATATTGATAATAACTTGTGAACTCTATGTGATGGTCATGGCTTATCAAATTTATTAATTTGGAAATCAATCATGCGGTTTGATTTTCAATTAGATGATTTTACAATGTAATTGAGTTTTTTTTTTTATGTGTAGGTTAATCATTGAAATTTATCATTACGTGCATATATTTTCTTATTAACTCTAGTAAGGTTTTTAAGTTATTAAATAAAACGTACTAAAATAATTTTGTATTTTGAAAATTTCTGAGAAAAATTTGTGCAAACATGTAAATTAAATTATTATATCTTTATTTCAATTATTTCCGTATATGTTTCGGAGATATTTGATTAACAAAATATTACAAATTATTGCAATTATAAAGCTGGCATTTGTTATCGTATTACTTAAAAAATTTCTTAGATTAGTCACAAAATTGAATTCATTGTGAGTAATAGGAACTGTCATTATCAGTAAAAAAAATTGAGCTTTGAATAAGTAATCTTAGAAGTCATTTAAAAAGTATAGATTACAGGGATTAATAAATTTGATAATGTCGTGTATAACCACTGCAATTTAATTCACAAAAATAGTGAATTAATTCTGGTTGTAGGATATTTCCAGAATAGTCTGGAATCATTAAAATTACGAATATTAAATATTTAATTGTGCCAGACTCGCTGCATTTTATTTTTAGTATAAAGATCGACTCCTTCCCGCCAAAATGTATTATGCAATATTTTCAAAATTTTGTAGCAACCGTATAAAATAAATTGATTTCTGTTATCACCGATTTTGTCGCATAAATATATCCTTATTTTTGAGAACCAAGAAGATTGATTTTAATTTTCCAGTGGTTCAAACAAAATCGCTGATAAACGGTGAAAATATCTTCTAACTTTTTTCATGTAGTTGGAAAACTGGACCAAAAGGATACCTACAAGTCTGAGTCACCTAGTGTCTCATATCATCTGGCCATTTCTAACCGAACATAACCATGGCATTTCATCATCATTATTTTGTTATAAAAAAAAGTAGTTTTTGAAAATTGTTTCGCTTAATATATTTTCGCCCACATGTCCCACATGTAACTTTTTTTAGAAGCACACTATTTGATAAATGATTTTTCTTACTCTCAATGATAGAAGAAACTTTTCCACATCAGATTCACTTCTATTTTCCTTAGCAGCTATTATTTTCCTATTACGACACAAAAAAAAGATTATATTTTAATTAATTGTAATTTTTGTTTTTGTATTTTATTATTATTTACATGCTGTAAGCTAAATTAGCTAAAGCAAAATAGGTCAACAAAAATAACAAAGGAAAATAAAACAAAAATAGAGGTATTTTACCTGATAGTTTGATAAACATGTTCAGCCATTGTCACATCACCACATACATAAACATGTCCTTTTTCTGTGACAATTAATTTGTATAAAGCATCTGCTTCTTGTGCAGCTATGTCTTGTACATAAGTCTGTATAACATAAAATAAAAATGTTAAATATTGTTACATTACAGTGATTTTTTTTTAAAACTTAATACCTTTGGAACATCTGGTTCTCTTGATAATGCCAAAAATACTTTATCAAGTACACCCATTTCTTTTAATTTTAATTTTTCATTACCATATAAATCATATTCTTTTAAACGACAACCAAAGAATAACCAAAATTTTGGCATAACTCTACATGGTTCTTCTAATTTTTGCATTTCTAAATCTTGCCAAAATGAACGGAATGGTGCTATACCAGTACCAGGACCAATAAGTATTGCTGGTCTAGTTGGATCTTTTGGTAAATGAAAACTAGTTGCATTTCGTACAAATAAATATAATTCATCTGAATCATTAAGACCTTCTAAATAATTTGAACAAACACCATAATGTTCAGCACCAGAACCATCTTCAACACGATACGATACAACACCAACAGTTAAATGTATTTCATTTCGATGTTTTTTCAATGATGATGATATAGAATAGAATCGAGGTTGTAATGGTGTTAAATGTGCTAATAATAATGCAACTGATGGTTTACATGATGGAAATTCTTCAAGCACATCTAATAAATGTGGTTGTTTCCAATGTCGCCAATCTTCATACGCTGTTGATTCATTAACTAATATATTAATACGTTCCTGTTCAATTTTATTTTCACAAAATGTTGCAAGTAATGTTAAAAGTTGAGTTGACGGTGGTGTTGTTATATCAAAAAATCGTGTTAATAATGTTCGTATTGAACATGTTGGTATTTTATCATGTGCATCCCATGATTTATAAATACCATTTGCTGTTTGTTTTTCAGTTAATAATTGTAATTGCATTATTGCATCTGGATCATCAATATCAGATAAACGTTTCAATAAACCATCGACAATTTCAGTACGATTAGCTGGTATTACACCAACATGATCACCTGGTTCATATTTGACATTTGGTGCTGATATTTCTACAAGAATTGTTGCACGACCTTCAGTACTTTCATGTAAATGAATTGGTCGTCGTTTAATTTGATATTTTGCCACTCTCTTATTATGATATTTCTTTAATAGGACTTCTAATGGTGTAATATCTGTACCAGCTATAAATCTTACTGTATTCAAAGTTAATGTTTCACCTTGTAATGCTAATGATGCATCAGAGAAACTTTCATCTGGATCTAAACAGAATGTTTCACAAGCAAATTGAAATACTTCTGGTGCCCATTTACGAAATGATTGTTCTTGACCGCACATTTCATCACCAAATGATACTTTTATTAAACGTTCACCACCCAATTCACCCAATACATTATCAATATATTTGGCAAATGCACAGAAATTTGGATAAGCTGATGATCCTAATCCAAAAACAGCAAATCTGTAAAATTATAATTAAATAAATTTAAGAAATATTTCAGTTAGATAAGAATTTCAGTATAAATCGAGGGGTTTAGTTGTTATGTTTTGGCAAATTCAATCAATGTAGAGATAAAAATATCGGTTTTAGGTTTTACCAATTTTTCTTTGGTTTATACCAAATGAAAACTTGTTATATGTTTATAAATTTAAAAATTAAATTTTACCAACCGAAATAAGAACTTATCTAAAAATGTCAAATAATATAGATATCATAATTCCGGCAGCATTATTATAATTCCTACAGCGTTAGTCAAAAAGTTTCTTTTTAAGTCTAAAATTGTTATTTTAACATAATACGTGCCTGTCTCTTCACATATTCATTCATGTTTTATGTAAAACAAAAGTAATAATTTTTTTTTTATTATTTTGTAGGCTGCAATTAATTAAGCTTTTCGTAAGTACAATTAAGCTCTTCAGAGCACCAATGATAATATACATAACAATTAATAAATCATTAGTAAACAATGTTGGAAAAATTGTTGATTTTGTAAAGTGCAAAATATAAACACAAATAAAGTTTTTTTTTATTATTATTATTATTGTACTTGAAAGTTAAGTGAAGGATTATTATAGCTGGTCACGTATGAAGTTTGTGTAACTAATAATGGGAATTGCCTGCTGCTGGGTATATGGTTATGAAAATTTATCATCTGTCGACGACGGAATATATATATATATATATATATATATATATATATATATATATATATATATATATATATATATATATATATATATATATATATAGAGAGAGAGAAAATGTTATGTTGATGTTGTTGTTGTAGGATAAATGTGTTTATGTTTGTTCATTAATTAATCGTGCTTTTATATATTAACCATAGTACAATAGGATATTTTATTAGGAATTTTCTCTTTTTTTATATATAAAGCGCTAGTTTTGTAAAAATACTGTCTGGAATTTTTTTTAAAAATATTATTAAGATATTTAATTTTAATATTAAGGATAATTTTTATGATATTTATTTTCTGTGATATTTTATTTTCTTTTTGACAAATAGTTAAATTTTAATTTTTGATGGACAATTTTTAAAAGAACTTTTCTTAAAAATTAGTATGAAAAAATTATGAAAATATATGTGAAAATTCAGTAGTTTGTTTCCAATAATAATTTTTAATTATTTATATATAATTATCTGAAAATATTCAGATTGTTTTCAATCATTATTGGATTGAACCTTAATTAAGTTTTTCTGATTCACTTCTGCACTTTTGATAACTGAAGGACCTTTGGCAATGCTTGCTTGTATAGAAATGATAAATATTACTTATTTGCTGATACCATCTTTAAAGTTTGTAATAAATATTTATAGTGCGTTTATTAAAGGACATTTGGAATATAGTTCAACAATCCGGTATCTATGGAATATCGAAGATAAACAAAATTTGCAGACAGTTATAAAATATTCCCATGAAATGAATTTTAAATGTAAGCAGATTTACATTTATAAAGTGGATGTTGGATGCATTGAAATGTATAAGGATTGAACAAAAATTGGAATTTAAATTGAAATTTTTCTTAAAATAAGTATGTTTAATTTTTCAAGAACTATAATCTACCAAACTATTTTAAAATTAAATTAAGATTAGTAGAATAATGTCCGCCAACATAATACTTTAAGAAATGCCAATTTGAATATTACAACTAAGTAATAGTAGGAAATCCTTAAACCTTTTCGGAAAATATTCAAAATTGCCCAAGAAATCGAGAAAATATGGAAATTTAATGTGATTTTATAGAAAACATCAGATTTTGTAGCAAAAAAAAAAGAAAACCCTTAAAACTGAAAGCAATCCCCACATATTTGGTATCTCCGTGTAGGGAATTTGATTTCTAGCGCATTTCCGCAGACCTTTTCGAAAAATATTCAAAATTGCCCGAGAAATCGGGAAAATATGGAACTTTAATGAGATTAAATACAAAACATCAGAATTTGTAGCACAAAAATGAAAACCCTTAAAACTGAAAGCAATTCCCACATATTTGGTATCTCCGTGTAGGGAATTTAATTTCTAGCGCATTTCCGAAGACCTTTTCGAAAAATATTCAAAATTGCCCGAGAAATCGGGAAAATATGGAACTTTAATAAGATTCAATACAAAACATCAGAATTTGTAGCAAAAAAATGAAAACCCTTAGAACTGAAAGCAATCCCCACATATTTGGTATCTCCGTGTAGGGAATTTAATTTCTAGCGCACTTCCGAAGACTTTTTCGAAAAATATTCAAAATTGCCCGAGAAATCGGGAAAGTATGGAACTTTAATGAGATTCAATACAAAACATCAGAATTTATAGCAAAAATATGAAAACCCTTAAAACTGAAAGCAATTCCCACATATTTGGTATCCCCGTGTAGGGAATTTAATTTCTAGCGTATTGCCGAAGACCTTTTCGGAAAATATTCAAAATTGCCCGAGAAATCGGGAAAATATGGAACTTTAATGAGATTCAATACAAAACATCAGAATTTGTAGCAAAAAAATGAAAACCCTTAAAACTGAAAGCAATTCCCACATATTTGGTATCTCCGTGTAGGGAATTTAATTTCTAGCGCATTTCCGAAGACCTTTTCGAAAAATATTCAAAATTGCCCGAGAAATCGGGAAAATATGGAACTTTTATGAGATTCAATACAAAAGATCAGAATTTGTAGCAAAAATATGAAAACCCTTAAAACTGAAAGCAATCCCCACATATTTGGTATCTCCATGTAGGGAATTTAATTTCTAGCGCATTTCCGAACACCTTTTCGAAAAATATTCAAAATTGCCCGAGAAATCGGGAAAATAAGGAAATTTAATGAGATTCAATACAAAACATCAGAATTTGTAGGAAAAAAAATGAAAACCCTTAAAACTGAAAGCAATTCCCACATATTTGGTATCCCCGTGTAGGGAATTTAATTTCTAGCGTATTTCCGAAGACCTTTTCGAAAAATATTCAAAATTGCCCGAGAAATCTGGAAAATATGGAACTTTAATGAGATTCAATACAAAACATCAGAATTTGTAGCAAAAAAATGAATACCCTTAAAACTGAAAGCAATTCCCACATATTTGGTATTTCCGTGTAGGGAATTTAATTTCTAGCGTATTTCCGAAGACCTTTTCGAAAAATATTCAAAATTGCCCGAGAAATCGGGAAAATATGGAACTTTAATGAGATTCAATACAAAACATCAGAATTTGTAGCACAAAAATGAAAACCCTTAAAACTGAAAGCAATTCCTACATATTTGGTATCTCCGTGTGGGGAATTTAATTTCTAGCGCATTTCCGAAGATCTTTTCGAAAAATATTCAAAATTGCCCGAGAAATCGGGAAAATATGGAACTTTAATGAGATTCTATAGAAAACATCAGATTTTGTAGCAAAAAAATGAAAACCGTTAAAACTGAAAGCAATCCCCACATATTTCGTATCTCCGTTTCGGGAATTTAATTTCTAGCGCATTACCGAAGACGTTTTCGAAAAATATTCAAAATTGCCAGAGAAATCGGGAAAATATGGAACTTTAATGAGATTCAATACAAAACATCAGAATTTGTAGCAAAAAAATAAAAACCCTTAAAAGTGAAAGGAATCCCCACATATTTGGTATATCCGTGTAGGGAATTTAATTTCTAGCGCATTTCCGAAGACCTTTTCGAAAAATATTCAAAATTGCCCGAGAAATCGGGAAAATATGGAACTTTAATGATATTCAATACAAAACATCAGAATTTGTAGCAAAAAAATGAAAACCCTTAAAACTGAAAGCAATTCCCACATATTTGGTATCTCCGTGTAGGGAATTTAATTTCTAGCGCATTTCCGAAGACCTTTTCCAAAAATATTCAAAATTGCCCGAGAAATCGGTAAAATATGGAACTTTAATGAGATTCTATAGAAAACATCAGATTTTGTAGGAAAAAAATGAAAACCGTTAAAACTGAAAGCAATCCCCACATATTTGGTATCTCCGTGTAGGGAATTTAATTTCTAGCACATTTCCGAAGACCTTTTCGGAAAATATTCAAAATTGCCCGAGAAATCGGGAAAATATGGAACTTTAATGAGATTCAATACAAAACATCAGAATTTGTAGCAAAAAAACGAAAACCCTTAAAACTGAAAGCAATCCCCACATATTTGGTATCCCCGTGTAGGGAATTTAATTTCTAGCGCATTTCCGAAGACCTTTTCCAAAAATATTCAAAATTGCCCGAGAAATCGGGAAAATATGGAACTTTAATGAGATTCTATAGAAAACATCAGATTTTGTAGCAAAAATATGAAAACCGTTAAAACTGAAAGCAATCCCCACATATTTGGTATCTCCGTGTGTAGGGAATTTAATTTCTAGCACATTTCCGAAGATCTTTTCGGTAAATATTGAAAATTGCTCGAGAAATCGGGAAAATATGGAAATTTAATGATATTCTATAGAAAACATCAGATTTTGTAGCAAAAATATGAAAACCGTTAAAACTGAAAGCAATTCCCACATATTTGGTATCTCCGTGTAGGGTAGTTAATATCTAGCACATTTCCGAAGACCTTTTCGAAAAATATTCAAAATAGCCCGAGAAATCGGGAAAATATGGAACTTTAATGAGATTCAATACAAAACATCAGAATTTGTAGCAAAAAAATGAAAACCCTTAAAACTGAAAGCAATCCCCACATATTTGGTATATCCGTGTAGGGAGTTTAATTTCTAGCGCATTTCCGAAGACCTTTTCGAAAAATATTCAAAATTGCCCGAGAAATCGGGAAAATATGGAACTTTAATGAGATTCTATAGAAAACTTCAGATTTTGTAGCAAAAAAAATGAAAACCATTAAAACTGAAAGCAATCCCCACATATTTCGTATCTCCGTGTAGGGAATTTAATTTCTAGCGCATTACCGAAGACCTTTTCGAAAAATATTCAAAATTGCCCGAGAAATCGGGAAAATATGGAAATTTAATGAGATTCAATACAAAACATCAGAATTTCTAGCAAAAATATGAAAACCGTTAAAACTGAAAGCAATCCCCACATATTTGGTATCTCCGTGTAGAGAATTTAATTTCTAGCACATTTCCGAAGACCTTTTCGGAAAATATTCAAAATTGCCCGAGAAATCGGGAAAATATGGAACTTTAATGAGATTCAATACAAAACATCAGAATTTGTAGCAAAAAAACGAAAACCCTTAAAACTGAAAGCAATCCCCACATAATTGATATCTCCGTGTAGGGAATTTAATTTCTAGCGCATTTCCGAAGACCTTTTCGAAAAATATTCAAAATTGCCCGAGAAATCGGGAAAATATGGAACTTTAATGAGATTCAATACAAAACATCAGAATTTGTAGCAAAAAAATGAATACCCTTAAAACTGAAAGCAATTCCCACATATTTGGTATTTCCGTGTAGGGAATTTAATTTCTAGCGTATTTCCGAAGACCTTTTCGAAAAATATTCAAAATTGCCCGAGAAATCGGGAAAATATGGAACTTTAATGAGATTCAATACAAAACATCAGAATTTGTAGCACAAAAATGAAAACCCTTAAAACTGAAAGCAATTCCTACATATTTGGTATCTCCGTGTGGGGAATTTAATTTCTAGCGCATTTCCGAAGATCTTTTCGAAAAATATTCAAAATTGCCCGAGAAATCGGGAAAATATGGAACTTTAATGAGATTCTATAGAAAACATCAGATTTTGTAGCAAAAAAATGAAAACCGTTAAAACTGAAAGCAATCCCCACATATTTCGTATCTCCGTTTCGGGAATTTAATTTCTAGCGCATTACCGAAGACGTTTTCGAAAAATATTCAAAATTGCCAGAGAAATCGGGAAAATATGGAACTTTAATGAGATTCAATACAAAACATCAGAATTTGTAGCAAAAAAATAAAAACCCTTAAAAGTGAAAGGAATCCCCACATATTTGGTATATCCGTGTAGGGAATTTAATTTCTAGCGCATTTCCGAAGACCTTTTCGAAAAATATTCAAAATTGCCCGAGAAATCGGGAAAATATGGAACTTTAATGATATTCAATACAAAACATCAGAATTTGTAGCAAAAAAATGAAAACCCTTAAAACTGAAAGCAATTCCCACATATTTGGTATCTCCGTGTAGGGAATTTAATTTCTAGCGCATTTCCGAAGACCTTTTCCAAAAATATTCAAAATTGCCCGAGAAATCGGTAAAATATGGAACTTTAATGAGATTCTATAGAAAACATCAGATTTTGTAGGAAAAAAATGAAAACCGTTAAAACTGAAAGCAATCCCCACATATTTGGTATCTCCGTGTAGGGAATTTAATTTCTAGCACATTTCCGAAGACCTTTTCGGAAAATATTCAAAATTGCCCGAGAAATCGGGAAAATATGGAACTTTAATGAGATTCAATACAAAACATCAGAATTTGTAGCAAAAAAACGAAAACCCTTAAAACTGAAAGCAATCCCCACATATTTGGTATCCCCGTGTAGGGAATTTAATTTCTAGCGCATTTCCGAAGACCTTTTCCAAAAATATTCAAAATTGCCCGAGAAATCGGGAAAATATGGAACTTTAATGAGATTCTATAGAAAACATCAGATTTTGTAGCAAAAATATGAAAACCGTTAAAACTGAAAGCAATCCCCACATATTTGGTATCTCCGTGTGTAGGGAATTTAATTTCTAGCACATTTCCGAAGATCTTTTCGGTAAATATTGAAAATTGCTCGAGAAATCGGGAAAATATGGAAATTTAATGATATTCTATAGAAAACATCAGATTTTGTAGCAAAAATATGAAAACCGTTAAAACTGAAAGCAATTCCCACATATTTGGTATCTCCGTGTAGGGTAGTTAATTTCTAGCACATTTCCGAAGACCTTTTCGAAAAATATTCAAAATAGCCCGAGAAATCGGGAAAATATGGAACTTTAATGAGATTCAATACAAAACATCAGAATTTGTAGCAAAAAAATGAAAACCCTTAAAACTGAAAGCAATCCCCACATATTTGGTATATCCGTGTAGGGAGTTTAATTTCTAGCGCATTTCCGAAGACCTTTTCGAAAAATATTCAAAATTGCCCGAGAAATCGGGAAAATATGGAACTTTAATGAGATTCTATAGAAAACTTCAGATTTTGTAGCAAAAAAATGAAAACCATTAAAACTGAAAGCAATCCCCACATATTTCGTATCTCCGTGTAGGGAATTTAATTTCTAGCGCATTACCGAAGACCTTTTCGAAAAATATTCAAAATTGCCCGAGAAATCGGGAAAATATGGAAATTTAATGAGATTCAATACAAAACATCAGAATTTCTAGCAAAAATATGAAAACCGTTAAAACTGAAAGCAATCCGCACATATTTGGTATCTCCGTGTAGAGAATTTAATTTCTAGCACATTTCCGAAGACCTTTTCGGAAAATATTCAAAATTGCCCGAGAAATCGGGAAAATATGGAACTTTAATGAGATTCAATACAAAACATCAGAATTTGTAGCAAAAAAACGAAAACCCTTAAAACTGAAAGCAATCCCCACATAATTGATATCTCCGTGTAGCGAATTTAATTTCTAGCGCATTTCCGAAGACCTTTTCGAAAAATATTCAAAATTGCCCGAGAAATCGGGAAAATATGGAACTTTAATGAGATTCAATACAAAACATCAGAATTTGTAGCAAAAAAATGAAAACCCTTAAAACTGAAAGCAATTCCCACATATTTGGTATCTCCGTGTAGGGAATTTAATTTCTAGCACATTTCCGAAGACCTTTTCGGAAAATATTCAAAATTGCCCGAGAAATCGGGAAAATATGGAAATTTAATGATATTCTATAGAAAACATCAGATTTTGTAGCAAAAATATAAAAACCGTTAAAACTGAAAGCAATTCCCACATATTTGGTATCTCCGTGTAGGGTAGTTAATTTCTAGCACATTTCCGAAGACCTTTTCGAAAAATATTCAAAATAGCCCGAGAAATCGGGAAAATATGGAACTTTAATGAGATTCAATACAAAACATCAGAATTTGTAGCAAAAAAATGAAAACCCTTAAAACTGAAAGCAATCCCCACATATTTGGTATATCCTTGTAGGCAGTTTAATTTCTAGCGCATTTCCGAAGACCTTTTCGAAAAATATTCAAAATTGCCCGAGAAATCGGGAAAATATGGAACTTTAATGATATTCAATACAAAACATCAGAATTTGTAGCAAAAAAATGAAAACCCTTAAAACTGAAAGCAATTCCCACATATTTGGTATCTCCGTGCAGGGAATTTAATTTCTACCGCATTTCCGAAGACCTTTTCCAAAAATATTCAAAATTGCCCGAGAAATCGGGAAAATATGGAACTTTAATGAGATTCTATAGAAAACATCAGAATTTGTAGCAAAAAAATGAAAACCCTTAAAACTGAAAGCAATTCCCACATATTTGGTATCTCCGTGTAGGGAATTTAATTTCTAGCGCATTACCGAAGACCTTTTCGAAAAATATTCAAAATTGCCCGAGCAATCGGGAAAATATGGAAAGTTAATGAGATTCAATACAAAACATCAGAATTTGTAGCAAAAATATGAAAACCGTTAAAACTGAAAGCAATCCCCACATATTTGGTATCTCCGTGTAGGGAATTTAATTTCTAGCACATTTCCGAAGACCTTTTCGGAAAATATTCAAAATTGCCCGAGAAATCGGGAAAATATGGAACTTTAATGAGATTGAATACAAAACATCAGAATTTGTAGCAAAAAAACGAAAACCCTTAAAACTGAAAGCAATCCCCACATAATTGATATCTCCGTGTAGCGAATTTAATTTCTAGCGCATTTCCGAAGACCTTTTCGAAAAATATTCAAAATTGCCCGAGAAATCGGGAAAATATGGAACTTTAATGAGATTCAATACAAAACATCAGAATTTGTAGCAAAAAAATGAAAACCCTTAAAACTGAAAGCAATTCCCACATATTTGGTATCTCCGTGTAGGGAATTTAATTTCTAGCGCATTTTCGAAGACCTTTTCCAAAAATATTCAAAATTGCCCGAGAAATCGGGAAAATATGGAACTTTAATGAGATTCTATAGAAAACATCAGATTTTGTAGCAAAAAAATGAAAACCCTTCAAACTGAAAGCAATCCCCACATATTTGGTATCTCCGTGTAGGGAATTTAATTTCTAGCGCATTTCCGAAGACCTATTCGAAAAATATTCAAAATTGCCCGAGAAATCGGGAAAATATGGAACTTTAATGAGATTCAATACAAAACATCAGAATTTATAGCAAAAAAATGAAAACCCTTAAAACTGAAAGCAATCCCCATATATTTGGTATCTCCGTGTAGGGAATTTAATTTCTAGCACATTTCCGAAGACCTTTTCGGAAAATATTCAAAATTGCCCGAGAAATCGGGAAAATATGGAACTTTAATGAGATTCAATACAAAACATCAGAATTTGTAGCAAAAAAATGAAAACCCTTAAAACTGAAAGCAATTCCCACATATTTGGTGTCTCCGTGTAGGGAATTTAATTTCTAGCGCATTTTCGAAGACCTTTTCCAAAAATATTCAAAATTGCCCGAGAAATCGGGAAAATATGGAACTTTAATGAGATTCTATAGAAAACATCAGATTTTGTAGCAAAAAAATGAAAACCCTTAAAACTGAAAGCAATCCCCACATATTTGGTATATCCTTGTAGGCAGTTTAATTTCTAGCGCATTTCCGAAGACCTTTTCGAAAAATATTCAAAATTGCCCGAGAAATCGGGAAAATATGGAACTTTAATGATATTCAATACAAAACATCAGAATTTGTAGCAAAAAAATGAAAACCCTTAAAACTGAAAGCAATTCCCACATATTTGGTATCTCCGTGCAGGGAATTTAATTTCTACCGCATTTCCGAAGACCTTTTCCAAAAATATTCAAAATTGCCCGAGAAATCGGGAAAATATGGAACTTTAATGAGATTCTATAGAAAACATCAGAATTTGTAGCAAAAAAATGAAAACCCTTAAAACTGAAAGCAATTCCCACATATTTGGTATCTCCGTGTAGGGAATTTAATTTCTAGCGCATTACCGAAGACCTTTTCGAAAAATATTCAAAATTGCCCGAGCAATCGGGAAAATATGGAAAGTTAATGAGATTCAATACAAAACATCAGAATTTGTAGCAAAAATATGAAAACCGTTAAAACTGAAAGCAATCCCCACATATTTGGTATCTCCGTGTAGGGAATTTAATTTCTAGCACATTTCCGAAGACCTTTTCGGAAAATATTCAAAATTGCCCGAGAAATCGGGAAAATATGGAACTTTAATGAGATTCAATACAAAACATCAGAATTTGTAGCAAAAAAACGAAAACCCTTAAAACTGAAAGTAATCCCCACATAATTGATATCTCCGTGTAGCGAATTTAATTTCTAGCGCATTTCCGAAGACCTTTTCGAAAAATATTCAAAATTGCCCGAGAAATCGGGAAAATATGGAACTTTAATGAGATTCAATACAAAACATCAGAATTTGTAGCAAAAAAATGAAAACCCTTAAAACTGAAAGCAATTCCCACATATTTGGTGTCTCCGTGTAGGGAATTTAATTTCTAGCGCATTTTCGAAGACCTTTTCCAAAAATATTCAAAATTGCCCGAGAAATCGGGAAAATATGGAACTTTAATGAGATTCTATAGAAAACATCAGATTTTGTAGCAAAAAAATGAAAACCCTTCAAACTGAAAGCAATCCCCACATATTTGGTATCTCCGTGTAGGGAATTTAATTTCTAGCGCATTTCCGAAGACCTATTCGAAAAATATTCAAAATTGCCCGAGAAATCGGGAAAATATGGAACTTTAATGAGATTCAATACAAAACATCAGAATTTATAGCAAAAAAATGAAAACCCTTAAAACTGAAAGCAATCCCCATATATTTGGTATCTCCGTGTAGGGAATTTAATTTCTAGCGCATTTCCGAAGACTTTTTCGAAAAATATTCAAAATTGCCCGAGAAATCGGGAAAATATGGAACTTTAATGAGATTCAATACAAAACATCAGAATTTGTAGCAAAAAAATGAAAACCCTTAAAACTGAAAGCAATCCCCACATATTTGGTATCTCCGTGTAGGGAATTTAATTTCTAGCGCATTTCCGAAGACCTTTTCGAAAAATATTCAAAATTGCCCGAGAAATCGGGAAAATATGGAACTTTAATAAGATTCAATACAAAACATCAGAATTTGTAGCAAAAAAAGGAAAACCCTTAAAACTGAAAGCAACCCCCACATATTTGGTATCTCCGTGTGGGGAATTTAATTTCTAGCGCATTTCCGAAGACCTTTTCGAAAAATATTCAAAATTGCCCGAGAAATCGGGAAAATATTGAAATTTAATGAGATTCAATACAAAACATCAGAATTTGTAGCAAAAATATGAAAACCCTTAAAACTGAAAGAAATTCCCACATATTTGGTATCTCCGTGTAGGGAATTTAATTTCTAGCGTATTTCCGAAGACCTTTTCGGAAAATATTCAAAATTGCCCGAGAAATCGGGAAAATATGGAACTTTAATGAGATTCAATACAAAATATCAGAATTTGTAGCAAAAAATGAAAACCCTTAAAACTGAAAGCAATTCCCACATATTTGGTATCTCCGTGTAGGGAATTTAATTTCTAGCGCATTTCCGAAGACCTTTTCGAAAAATATTCAAAATTGCCCGAGAAATCGGGAAAATATGGAAATTTAATTAGATTCAATACAAAACATCAGAATTTGTAGCAAAAAAATGAAAACCTTTAAAACTGAAAGCAATTCCCACATATTTGGTATCTCCGTGTAGGGAATTTAATTTCTAGCGCATTTCCGAAGACCTTTTCCAAAAATATTCAAAATTGCCCGAGAAATCGGGAAAATATGGAACTTTAATGAGATTCAATACAAAACATCAGAATTTGTAGGAAAAAAATGAAAACCGTTAAAACTGAAAGCAATCCCCACATATTTGGTATCTCCGTGTAGGGAATTTAATTTCTAGCACATTTCCGAAGACCTTTTCGAAAAATATTCAAAATTGCCCGAGAAATCGGGAAAATATGGAACTTTAATGAGATTCAATACAAAACATCAGAATTTATAGCAAAAATATGAAAACCCTTAAAACTGAAAGCAATTCCCACATATTTGGTATCTCCGTGTAGGGAATTTAATTTCTAGCCCATTTCCGAAGACCTTTTCGAAAAATATTCAAAATTGCCCGAGAAATCGGGAAAATATGGAAATTTAATGAGATTTAATACAAAACACCAGAATTTGTAGCAAAAAAATGAAAACCCTTAAAACTGAAAGCAATGCCCACATATTTGGTATGTCCGTGGAGAGAATTTAATTTCTAGCGCATTTCCGAAGACCTTTTCGAAAAATATTCAAAATTGCCCGAGAAATCGGGAAAATATGGAAATTTAATGAGATTCAATACAAAACATCAGAATTTGTAGCAAAAAATGAAAACCTTTAAAACTGAAAGCAATTCCCACATATTTGGTATCTCCGTGTAGGGAATTTAATTTCTCGCGCATTTCCGAAGACCTTTTCCAAAAATATTCAAAATTGCCCGAGAAATCGGGAAAATATGGAACTTTAATGAGATTCAATACAAAACATCAGAATTTGTAGCAAAAATATGAAAACCGTTAAAACTGAAAGCAATCCACACATATTTGGTATCTACGTGTAGGGAATTTAATTTCTAGCGCATTTCCGAAAACCTTTTCGAAAAATATTCAAAATTTCCCGAGAAATCGGGAAAATATGGAAATTTAATGAGATTCAATACAAAACATCAGAATTTGTAGCAAAAAAAATGAAAACCCTTAAAACTGAAAGCAATTCCCACATATTTGGTATCTCCGTGTAGGGAATTTAATTTCTAGCGCATTTCCGAAGACCTTTTCGAAAAATATTCAAAATTGCCCGAGAAATGGAGAAAATATGAAAATTTAATGAGATTCAATACAAAACATCAGAATTTGTAGCAAAAAAATGAAAACCCTTAAAACTGAAAGCAATTCCCACATATTTGGTATCTCCGTGTAGGGAATTTAATTTCTAGCGCATTTCCGAAGACCTTTTCCAAAAATATTCAAAATTGCCCGAGAAATCGGGAAAATATGGAACTTTAATGAGATTCAATACAAAACATCAGAATTTGTAGCAAAAAATGAAAACCTTTAAAACTAAAAGCAATCCCCATATATTTGGTATCTCCGTGTAGGGAATTTAATTTCTAGCGCATTTCCGAAGACCTTTTCGAAAAATATTCAAAATTGCCAAAGAAATCGGGAAAATATGCAACTTTAATAAGATTCAATACAAAACATCAGAATTTGTAGCAAAAAAATGAAAACCCTTAAAACTGAAAGCAACCCCCACATATTTGGTATCTCCGTGTAGGGAATTTAATTTCTAGCGCATTTCCGAAGACCTTTTCGAAAAATATTCAAAATTGCCCGAGAAATCGGGAAAATATGGAAATTTAATGAGATTCAATACAAAACATCAGAATTAGTAGCAAAAAAATGAAAACCCTTAAAACTGAAAGCAATTCCCACATATTTGGTATCCCCGTGTAGGGAATTTAATTTCTAGCGTATTTCCGAAGACCTTTTCGGAAAATATTCAAAATTGCCCGAGAAATCGGGAAAATATGGAACTTTAATGAGATTCAATACAAAACATCAGAATTTGTAGCAAAAAAATGAAAACCCTTAAAACTGAAAGCAATTCCCACATATTTGGTATCTCCGTGTAGGGAATTTAATTTCTAGCGCATTTCCGAAGACCTTTTCCAAAAATATTCAAAATTGCCCGAGAAATCGGGTAAATATGGAACTTTAATGAGATTCTATAGAAAACATCAGATTTTGTAGCAAAAAAATGAAAATCGTTAAAACTGAAAGCAATCCCCACATATTTCGTATCTCCGCGTAGGGAATTTAATTTCTAACGCATTACCGAAGACCTTTTCGAAAAATATTCAAAATTGCCCGAGAAATCGGGAAAATATGGAAATTTAATGAGATTCAATACAAAACATCAGAATTTGTAGCAAAAATATGAAAACCCTTAAAACTGAAAGCAATTCCCACATATTTGGTATCCGCGTGTAGGGAATTTAATTTCTACCGTATTTCCGAAGACCTTTTCGGAAAATATTCAAAATTGCCCGAGAAATCGGGAAAATATGGAACTTTAATGAGATTCAATACAAAACATCAGAATTTGTAGTAAAAAAATGAAAACCCTTAAAACTGAAAGCAATTCCCACATATTTGGTATCTCCGTGTAGGGAATTTAATTTCTAGCGTATTTCCGAAGACCTTTTCGAAAAATATTCAAAATTGCCCGAGAAATCGGGAAAATATGGAACTTTAATGAGATTCAATACAAGACATCAGAATTTGTAGCAAAAAAATGAAAACCCTTAAAACTGAAAGCAATCCCCACATATTTGGTATCTCCATGTAGGGAATTTAATTTCTAGCGCATTTCCGAAGACCTTTTCGGAAAATATTCAAAATTGCCCGGGAAATCGGGAAAATAAGGAAATTTAATGAGATTCAATACAAAACATCAGAATTTGTAGCAAAAAAATGAAAACCCTTAAAACTGAAAGCAATTCCCACATATTTGGTATCCCCGTGTAGGGAATTTAATTTCTAGCGCATTTCCGAAGACCTTTTCGGAAAATATTGAAAATTGCCCGAGAAATCGGGAAAATATGGAAATTTAATGAGATTCAATACAAAACGTCAGAATTTGTAGCAAAAAAATGAAAACCCTTAAAACTGAAAGCAATCCCCACATATTTGGTATATCCGTGTAGGCAGTTTAATTTCTAGCGCATTTCCGAAGACCTTTTCGAAAAATATTCAAAATTGCCCGAGAAATCGGGAAAATATGGAACTTTAATGAGATTCAATACAAAACATCAGAATTTGTAGCAAAAAAATGAAAACCCTTAAAACTGAAAGCAATTCCCAGATATTTGGTATCTCCGTGTAGGGAATTTAATTTCTAGCGCATTTCCGAAGACCTTTTCCAAAAATATTCAAAATTGCCCGAGAAATCGCGAAAATATGGAACTTTAATGAGATTCTATAGAAAACATCAGATTTTGTAGCAAAAAAATGAAAACCGTTAAAACTGAAAGCAATCCCCACATATTTCGTATCTCCGTGTAGGGAATTTAATTTCTAGCGCATTACCGAAGACCTTTTCGAAAAATATTCGAAATTGCCCGAGTAATCGGGAAAATATGGAAATTTAATGAGATTCAATACAAAACATCAGAATTTGTAGTAAAAATATGAAAACCGTTAAAACTGAAAGCAATCCCCACATATTTGGTATCTCCGTGTAGGGAATTTAATTTCTAGCACATTTCCGAAGACCTTTTCGGAAAGTATTCAAAATTGCCAGAGAAATCGGGAAAATATGGAACTTTAATGAGATTCAATACAAAACATCAGAATTTGTAGCAAAAAAACGAAAACCCTTAAAACTGAAAGCAATCCCCACATATTTGGTATCTCCGTGTAGGGAATTTAATTTCTAGCGCATTTCCGGAGACCTTTTCGAAAAATATTCAAAATTGCCCGAGAAATCGGGAAAATATGGAACTTTAATGAGATTCAATACAAAACATCAGAATTTGTAGCTAAAATATGAAAACCGTTAAAACTGAAAGCAATTCCCACATATTTGGTATCCCCGTGTAGGGTATTTAATTTCTAGCGCATTTCCGAAGACCTTTTCGGAAAATATTGAAAATTGCCCGAGAAATCGGGAAAATATAGAAATTTAATGATATTCTATAGAAAACATCAGATTTTGTAGCAAAAATATGAAAACCGTTAAAACTGAAAGCAATTCCCACATATTTGGTATCTCCGTGTAGGGTAGTTAATTTCTAGCACACTTCCGAAGACCTTTTCAAAAAATATTCAAAATAGCCCGAGAAATCGGGAAAATATGGAACTTTAATGAGATTCAATACAAAACATCAGAATTTGTAGCAAAAAAATGAAAACCCTTAAAACTGAAAGCAATCCCCACATATTTGGTATATCCGTGTAGGGAGTTTAATTTCTAGCGCATTTCCGAAGACCTTTTCGAAAAATATTCAAAATTGCCCGAGAAATCAGGAAAATATGCAACTTTAATGAGATTCAATACAAAACATCAGAATTTGTAGCAAAAAAATGAAAACCCTTAAACTGAAAGCAATTCCCACATATTTGGTATCTCCGTGTAGGGAATTTAATTTCTAGCGTATTTCCGAAGACCTTTTCGAAAAATATTCAAAATTGCCCGAGAAATCGGGAAAATATGGAACTTTAATGAGATTCAATACAAGACATCAGAATTTGTAGCAAAAAAATGAAAACCCTTAAAACTGAAAGCAATCCCCACATATTTGGTATCTCCATGTAGGGAATTTAATTTCTAGCGCATTTCCGAAGACCTTTTCGGAAAATATTCAAAATTGCCCGGGAAATCGGGAAAATAAGGAAATTTAATGAGATTCAATACAAAACATCAGAATTTGTAGCTAAAATATGAAAACCGTTAAAACTGAAAGCAATTCCCACATATTTGGTATCCCCGTGTAGGGAATTTAATTTCTAGCGCATTTCCGAAGACCTTTTCGGAAAATATTGAAAATTGCCCGAGAAATCGGGAAAATATAGAAATTTAATGATATTCTATAGAAAACATCAGATTTTGTAGCAAAAATATGAAAACCGTTAAAACTGAAAGCAATTCCCACATATTTGGTATCTCCGTGTAGGGTAGTTAATTTCTAGCACACTTCCGAAGACCTTTTCAAAAAATATTCAAAATAGCCCGAGAAATCGGGAAAATATGGAACTTTAATGAGATTCAATACAAAACATCAGAATTTGTAGCAAAAAAATGAAAACCCTTAAAACTGAAAGCAATCCCCACATATTTGGTATATCCGTGTAGGGAGTTTAATTTCTAGCGCATTTCCGAAGACCTTTTCGAAAAATATTCAAAATTGCCCGAGAAATCAGGAAAATATGCAACTTTAATGAGATTCAATACAAAACATCAGAATTTGTAGCAAAAAAATGAAAACCCTTAAACTGAAAGCAATTCCCAGATATTTGGTATCTCCGTGTAGGGAATTTAATTTCTAGCGCATTTCCGAAGACCTTTTCCAAAAATATTCAAAATTGCCCGAGAAATCGCGAAAATATGGAACTTTAATGAGATTCTATAGAAAACATCAGATTTTGTAGCAAAAAAATGAAAACCGTTAAAACTGAAAGCAATCCCCACATATTTCGTATCTCCGTGTAGGGAATTTAATTTCTAGCGCATTACCGAAGACCTTTTCGAAAAATATTCGAAATTGCCCGAGTAATCGGGAAAATATGGAAATTTAATGAGATTCAATACAAAACATCAGAATTTGTAGCAAAAATATGAAAACCGTTAAAACTGAAAGCAATCCCCACATATTTGGTATCTCCGTGTAGGGAATTTAATTTCTAGCACATTTCCGAAGACCTTTTCGGAAAGTATTCAAAATTGCCAGAGAAATCGGGAAAATATGGAACTTTAATGAGATTCAATACAAAACATCAGAATTTGTAGCAAAAAAACGAAAACCCTTAAAACTGAAAGCAATCCCCACATATTTGGTATCTCCGTGTAGGGAATTTAATTTCTAGCGCATTTCCGAAGACCTTTTCGAAAAATATTCAAAATTGCCCGAGAAATCGGGAAAATATGGAACTTTAATGAGATTCAATACAAAACATCAGAATTTGTAGCTAAAATATGAAAACCGTTAAAACTGAAAGCAATTCCCACATATTTGGTATCCCCGTGTAGGGAATTTAATTTCTAGCGCATTTCCGAAGACCTTTTCGGAAAATATTGAAAATTGCCCGAGAAATCGGGAAAATATGGAACTTTAATGAGATTCAATACAAAACATCAGAATTTGTAGCAAAAATATGAAAACCGTTAAACCTGAAAGCAATCCCCACATATTTGGTATCTCCGTGTAGGGAATTTAATTTCTAGCACATTTTCGACGACCTTTTCGAAAAATATTCAAAATAGCCCGAGAAATCGGGAAAATATGGAACTTTAATGAGATTCAATACAAAAAATCAGAATTTGTAGCAAAAATATGAAAACCGTTAAAACTGAAAGCAATCCCCACATATTTTGTATCTCCGTGTAGGGAATTTAATTTCTAGCGCATTTCCGAAGACCTTTTTCAAAAATATTCAAAATTGCCAGAGAACTTGGGAAAATCTGGAACTTTAATGAGATTCAATACAAAACATCAGAATTTCTAGCAAAAATATGAAAACCCTTGAAACTGAAAGCAATTCCCACATATTTGGTATCCCCGTGTAGGGAGTTTAATTTCTAGCGCATTTCCGAAGACCTTTTCGGAAAATATTGAAAATTGCCCGAGAAATCGGGAAAATATGGAACTATAATGAGATTCTATAGAAAACATCAGATTTTGTAGCAATAAAATGAAAACCGTTAAAACTGAAAGCAATCCCCACATATTTCGTATCTCCGTGTAGGGAATTTAATTTCTAGCGCATTACCGAAGACATTTTCGAAAAATATTCAAAATTGACCGAGAAATCGGGAAAATATGGAACTTTAATGAGATTCTATAGAAAACATCAGATTTTGTAGCAAAAATATGAAAACGGTTAAAACTGAAAGCAATTCCCACATATTTGGTATCCCCGTGTAGGAAATTTAATTTCTAGCACATTTCCGAACACCTTTTCGAAAAATATTCAAAATTGCCCGAGAAATCTTGAAAATATGGATGTTTAATGAGATTCAATACAAAACATCAAAAATATGAAAACCCTTAAAACTGAAAGCAATTCCTACATATTTGGTATCCCCGTGTAGGCAATTTAATTTCTAGCGCATTTCCGAAGACCTTTTCGGAAAATATTCAAAATTGCCCGAGAAATCGAGAAAATATGGAAATTTAATGAGATTCTATAGAAAACATTAGATTTTGTAGCAAAAAAATGAAAACCGTTAAAACTGAAAGCAAGCCCCACATATTTCGTATCTCCGTGTAGGGAATTTAATTTCTAGCGCATTTCCGAAGACCTTTTCGAAACATATTCAAAATTGCCCGAGAAATCGGGAAAATATGGAAATTTAATGAGATTCAATACAAAACATCAGAATTTGTAGCAAAAATATGAAAACCGTTAAAACTGAAAGCAATCCCCACATATTTGGTATCTCCGTGTAGGGAATTTAATTTCTAGCGCATTTCCGAAGACCTTTTCGAAAAATATTCAAAATTGCCCGAGAAATCGGGAAATATGGAAATTTAATGAGATTCAATACAAAACATCAGAATTTGTAGCAAAAATATGAAAACCGTTAAAACTGAAAGCAAACCCCACATATTTGGTATCTCCTTGTACGGAATTTAATTTCTAGCGCATTTCCGAAGACCTTTTCGAAAAATATTCAAAATTGCCCGAGAAATCGGGAAAATATGGAAATTTAATGATATTCTATAGAAAACATCAGATTTTGTAGCAAAAATATGAAAACCGTTAAAACTGAAAGCAATTCCCACATATTTGGTATCTCCGTGTAGGGAATTTAATTTCTAGCACATTTCCGAAGACCTTTTCGAAAAATATTCAAAATAGCCCGAGAAATCGGGAAAATATGGAACTTTAATGAGATTCAATAAAAAACATCAGAATTTGTAGCAAAAAAATGAAAACCCTTAAAACTGAAAGTAATCCCCACATATTTGGTATATCCCTGTAGGAAGTTTAATTTCTAGCGCATTTCCGAAGACCTTTTCGAAAAATATTCAAAATTGCCCGAGAAATCGGGAAAATATGGAACTTTAATGAGATTCAATACAAAACATCAGAATTTGTAGCAAAAAAATGAAAACCGTTAAAACTGAAAGCAATCCCCACATATTTGGTATCTCCGTGTAGGGAATTTAATTTCTAGCACATTTTCGAAGACCTTTTCGAAAGATATTCAAAATTGCCCGAGAAATCGCGAAAATATGGAACTTTAATGAGATTCAATACAAAACATCAGAATTTGTAGCAATAAAATGAAAACCCTTAAAACTGAGAGCAATTCCCACATATTTGGTATCCCCGTGTAGGGAATTTAATTTCTAGCGCATTTCCGAAGACCTTTTCGGAAAATATTGAAAATTGCCCGAGAAATCGGGAAAATATGGAAATTTAATGATATTCTATAGAAAACATTAGATTTTGTAGCAAAAATATGAAAACCGTTAAAACTTAAAATAATTCCCACATATTTGGTATCTCCGTGTAGGGAATTTAATTTCTAGCATATTTCCGAAGACCTTTTCGAAAAATATTCAAAAGAGCCCGAGAAATCGAGAAAATATGGAACTTTAATGAGATTCAATACAAAACTTCAGAATTTGTAGCAAAAAAATGAAAACCCTTAAAACTGAAAGCAATCCCTACATATTTGGTATATCCCTGTAGGGAGTTTAATTTCTAGCGTATTTCCGAAGACCTTTTCGAAAAATATTCAAAATTGCCCGAGAAATCGGGAAAATATGGATGTTTAATGAGATTCAATACAAAACATCAAAAATATGAAAACCCTTAAAACTGAAAGCAATTCCTACATATTTGTATCCCCGTGTAGGCAATTTAATTTCTAACGCATTTCCGAAGACCTTTTCGGAAAATATTCAAAATTGCCCGATAAATCGAAAAAAATATGGAAATTTAATGAGATTCTATAGAAAACATTAGATTTTGTAGCAAAAAAATGAAAACCGTTAAAACTGAAAGCAATCCCCACATATTTCGAATCTCCGTGTAGGGAATTTAATTTCTAGCGCATTTCCGAAGACCTTTTCGAAAAATATTCAAAATTGCCCGAGAAATCGGGAAAATATGGAAATTTAATGAGATTCAATACAAAACATCAGAATTTGTAGCAAAAATATGAAAACCGTTAAAACTGAAAGCAATCCCCACATATTTGGTATCTCCGTGTAGGGAAAATATTCAAAATTGCCCGAGAAATCGGGAAAATATGGAACTTTAATGAGATTCAATACAAAACAACAGAATTTGTAGCAAAAAAATGAAAACCCTTAAAACTGAAAGCAATCCCCACATATTTGGTATCTCCGTGTAGGGAATTTAATTTCTAGCGCATTTCCGAAGACCTTTTCGAAAAATATTCAAAATTGCCCAAGAAATCGGGAAAATATGGAAATTTAATGAGATTCAATACAAAACATCAGAATTTGTAGCAAAAAAATGAAAACCCTTAAAACTGAAAGCAATCCCCACATATTTGGTATCTCCGTGTAGGGAATTTAATTTCTAGCGCATTTCCGAAGACCTTTTCGAAAAATATTCGAAATTGCCCGAGAAATCGGGAAAATATGGAAATTTAATGAGATTCAATACAAAACATCAGAATTTGTAGCAAAAAAATGAAAACCCTTAAAACTGAAAGCAATCCCCACATATTTGGTATCTCCGTGTAGGGAATTTAATTTCTAGCGCATTTCCGAAGACCTTTTCGAAAAATATTCAAAATTGCCCGAGAAATCGGGAAAATATGGAAATTTAATGAGATTCAATACAAAACATCAGAATTTGTAGCAAAAAAATGAAAACCCTTAAAACTGAAAGCAATCCCCACATATTTTGTATCTCCGTGTAAGGAATTTACTTTTTAGCGCATTTCCGAAGACCTTTTCGAAAAATATCTAAAATTGCCCGAGAAATCGGGAAAATATGGAAATTTAATGAGATTCAATACAAAACATCAGAATTTGTAGCAAAAAAATGAAAACCCTTAAAACTGAAAGCAATCCCCACATATTTGGTATCTCCGTGTAGGGAATTTAATTTCTAGCGCATTTTCAAAGACCTTTTCGAAAAATATTCAAAATTGCCCGAGAAATCGCGAAAATATGGAACTTTAATGAGTTTCAATACAAAACATCAGAATTTGTAGCAAAAAAATGAAAACCCTTAAAACTGAAAGCAATTCCCACATATTTGGTATCTCCGTGTAGGGAATTTAATTTCTAGCGCATTTCCGAAGACCTTTTCGAAAAATATTCAAAATTGCCCGAGAAATCGGGAAAATATGGAAATTTAATGAGATTCAATACAAAACATCAGAATTTGTAGCAAAAATATGAAAACCCTTAAAACTGAAAGCAATCCCCACATATTTGGTATCTCCGTGTAGCGAATTTAATTTCTAGCGCATTTCCGAAGACCTTTTCGAAAAATATTCAAAATTGCCCGCGAAATCGGGAAAATATGGAACTTTAATGAGATTCAATACAAAACAACAGAATTTGTAGCAAAAAAATGAAAACCCTTAAAACTGAAAGCGATCCCCACATATTTGGTATCTCCGTGTAGGGAATTTAATTTCTAGCGCATTTCCGAAGACCTTTTCGAAAAATATTCAAAGTTGCCATAGAACTTGGGAAAATCTGGAACTTTAATGAGATTCAATACAAAACATCAGATTTTGTAGCAAAAAAATTAAAACCCTTAAAACTGAAAGCAATTCCCACATATTTGGTATCTCCGTGTAGGGAATTTAATTTCTAGCGCATTTCCGAAGACCTTTTCGAAAAATATTCAAAATTTCCCGAGAACTTGGGAAAATCTGGAACTTTACTGAGATTCAATACAAAACATCAGAATTTGTAGCAAAAAAATGAAAACCCTTAAAAGTGAAAGCAATCCCCACATATTTGGTATCTCCGTGTAGGGAATTTAATTTCTAGCGCATTTCCGAAGACCTTTTCGAAAAATATTCAAAATTGCCCTAGAACTTGGGAAAATCTGGAACTTTAATGAGATTCAATACAAAACATCAGATTTTGTAGCAAAAAAATGAAAACCCTTAAAACTGAAAGCAATTCCCACATATTTGGTATCTCCGTGTAGGGAATTTAATTTCTAGCGCATTTCCGAAGACCTTTTCGAAAAATATTCAAAATTGCCCGAGAACTTGGGAAAATCTGGAACTTTAATGAGATTCAATACAAAACATCAGAATTTGTGGCAAAAAAATGAAAACCCTTAAAAGTGAAAGCAATCCCCACATATTTGGTATCTCCGTGTAGGGAATTTAATTTCTAGCGCATTTCCGAAGACCTTTTCGAAAAATATTCAAAATTGCCCGCGAAATCGGGAAAATATGGAACTTTAATGAGATTCAATACAAAACAACAGAATTTGTAGCAAAAAAATGAAAACCCTTAAAACTGAAAGCGATCCCCACATATTTGGTATCTCCGTGTAGGGAATTTAATTTCTAGCGCATTTCCGAAGACCTTTTCGAAAAATATTCAAAGTTGCCCTAGAACTTGGGAAAATCTGGAACTTTAATGAGATTCAATACAAAACATCAGATTTTGTAGCAAAAAAATGAAAACCCTTAAAACTGAAAGCAATTCCCACATATTTGGTATCTCCGTGTAGGGAATTTAATTTCTAGCGCATTTCCGAAGACCTTTTCGAAAAATATTCAAAATTGCCCGAGAACTTGGGAAAATCTGGAACTTTACTGAGATTCAATACAAAACATCAGAATTTGTAGCAAAAAAATGAAAACCCTTAAAAGTGAAAGCAATCCCCACATATTTGGTATCTCCGTGTAGGGAATTTAATTTCTAGCGCATTTCCGAAGACCTTTTCGAAAAATATTCAAAATTGCCCTAGAACTTGGGAAAATCTGGAACTTTAATGAGATTCAATACAAAACATCAGATTTTGTAGCAAAAAAATGAAAACCCTTAAAACTGAAAGCAATTCCCACATATTTGGTATCTCCGTGTAGGGAATTTAATTTCTAGCGCATTTCCGAAGACCTTTTCGAAAAATATTCAAAATTGCCCGAGAACTTGGGAAAATCTGGAACTTTAATGAGATTCAATACAAAACATCAGAATTTGTGGCAAAAAAATGAAAACCCTTAAAAGTGAAAGCAATCCCCACATATTTGGTATCTCCGTGTAGGGAATTTAATTTCTAGCGCATTTCCGAAGACCTTTTCGAAAAATATTCAAAATTGCCCGCGAAATCGGGAAAATATGGAACTTTAATGAGATTCAATACAAAACAACAGAATTTGTAGCAAAAAAATGAAAACCCTTAAAACTGAAAGCGATCCCCACATATTTGGTATCTCCGTGTAGGGAATTTAATTTCTAGCGCATTTCCGAAGACCTTTTCGAAAAATATTCAAAGTTGCCCTAGAACTTGGGAAAATCTGGAACTTTAATGAGATTCAATACAAAACATCAGATTTTGTAGCAAAAAAATGAAAACCCTTAAAACTGAAAGCAATTCCCACATATTTGGTATCTCCGTGTAGGGAATTTAATTTCTAGCGCATTTCCGAAGACCTTTTCGAAAAATATTCAAAATTGCCCGAGAACTTGGGAAAATCTGGAACTTTAATGAGATTCAATACAAAACATCAGAATTTGTAGCAAAAAAATGAAAACCCTTAAAACTGAAAGCAATTCCCACATATTTGGTATCTCCGTGTAGGGAATTTAATTTCTAGCGCATTTCCGAAGACCTTTTCGAAAAATATTCAAAATTGCCCGAGAACTTGGGAAAATCTGGAACTTTAATGAGATTCAATACAAAACATCAGAATTTGTAGCAAAAAAATAAAAACCCTTAAAAGTGAAAGCAATCCCCACATATTTGGTATCTCCGTGTAGGGAATTTAATTTCTAGCGCATTTCCGAAGACCTTTTACAACATTCAATAATTTGCCTAATTACGTTCAAATTTCAATTATTAAAAAGTAATTTTAATAAATTATATAAAATCTAGAACTTGATATTTAATTTAACTTATATTATCTAATTTATTATTAATATGCAAAAGTATAAGATATTATTATTATTTTGGACACTTACACTTACAAATGATTATTGTAAGATTCAATGCAGTATTTTGCAATTAACAATATTTGCAACTTTAAATTCCATTATTCTATAATAATTAGAATAAAATTTGCAAAATATGTAATCTTGTTATGAATTTTGGTCCATGCAAATAGAAATTTGAATAGAATACAATAATTTATAAATACAGTTTTATAAATATTTTCTATGAAATATTTTGTAGTTCTAATGATCATTAAATATCCTTTATTTGGATTCCTTTAAAGTATTATAGATAGTATACAATTAGGACAATTATTCATTAGAGAATTTAGTAAAAAAAAATGTACGTATAAAGTAAAATTTTACGTAATTGTTATATGATGATAGTACATTTTCCAAAATATTGAACAGAAAATGTTTCAGTTGTTTACCTATTTTTTTATTTTATTATAGTTTTCAATATATTTGTTTTGATAGACATTACATATCCTATATGTAATATCTATCATGTTTTGATAGATATTACATATACGACATATATATGCAAATTTTGTAAATTGATTTCTCTAGAGTTCTAAACAGCATTACTCTGTAAACGTAAAATAATTTTCAATTTCACTAGAAAATAACAAAATAATATCAATTCAAAATTAATTTATCAAAAAAAATATATTTGCTAAAAATAGCACAGACAAATCACTAAAAAAATACTCAAATAAAAAACCAATTTTCACTGTTTAAAATATATCACTGGTAACATTAATTTATAATGTGTGAAAAAAGTACCAATTTATCAATTATATAATTTTCAATATTTTAAAAAACATATTAATCTTACCTGACATTCGATAAAGGTCCAAATGTTTCATCTGTAAATGTATCTGATGTTGAACCACGTAATGTATCCAAACGATCAATTTTCTTTTGCTGTAATACCATTTTTCCAATTTCTTGACGTGAATTCACTTTCATAAAAGATTTTGATGATGAAACTGTAATACTACAAAAATAATATTTTGAAAATTAAAAGAAAATATTGGTACATATTTTTTTTTTTAAAAACTCATTAATTATAAAGTAAAACCAGAAAAATTTTTAAAAAAAAGGATATTTTTTTTTTTGGTAATAAATTGTTTATAGGAAAATTAATATAAAATAAAAACTATTTAAAAGAAGAAAAAAACTATGTTAATAAAAACTGATATATATCGTAAATTATTGATAGTTTTCTGTAAGTTTTTGGAGTAAAAGTTTGCTCTTTTTGATAAGAAGATAAGAAAAAAATTTATTGATCGAACGAATTATTTTTTGGGGTTAAAGTTTTTCTGTTTTATAAGAAATTTTATTTATTGGATTACGACATTTTTGAAGGGAACTTTTCGTTATAAACAAAATTAAACTTAAAGTTAATGTTTTAAGGAGGGTTTTCTTAAAATAAAATTAAAGAGTTAATTTAATAAATAATAAATATTTTAAAAATTAGTGAATTGATCAATTGATTAAATCGACGAGGTAATAGTATTTATGGAATCTTAAATGGGAACTTATATTTCTTAATCGATTTCTTCAAATTAATTGATCTTCAAGATCTAAAAAAAAAGAAGGTCAAAATGAATAAATTTTCAAAATCAAAATATTTAAAATTATAACACGGGGAAAAATTAAATAGAAATGAAAATTTTAGCTTTTGGAAAAATTGGAAAAATATAAAAATTTAAATATTTCAATTATTTTATATTTAAAATACACATATTCTGTTAATCCAACCGATTAGTTAGCAAAAAAAAACATTTAACAAAATTTGCGTCTGCTCCTAAAAATATGCAATTTAATATTATATTTTAACGAATTAGTTTGATTAAAAAACAATGTTTTGGGCCAGTTTTCACTGGTCACATTAAAACATCTTCTTCTAAAAACAATTAGAAAATTTTTTAGAGGATATCAAGTGACATATCAGTAGTCTATTCTAGCGATGTTGTAAAAACCGTTCCAAAGTTAAAATTAAGCGCCAAGCGCCATAATTTTTCTTCAAAAAGCATAAAAATAATAATCGAAATAATACATTTATTGTTAATATAGGAAAAAAGCTGAATACGAAGTATATTTGCTGGAAAATTTGGATAATTTCACAACAATTTTTAAAATACCAAGAGACAAACATTCGCAAACTAATAATTAATTTTTTTTTCAATTTAAATTATATTAGTTTCATTACGCAATACATTTTATAAAAATTAATTGAAATAAAATCAGAAATTCTTTACAATTTGATTATATCAGCTATTTTTAATTATGTAATTATATTGAAAAATATTTACATAAATTGAAATATTCACAAAAAAATCTTTTTATAAATAATAATATATTTTTTGGATATATTTTTATGTTTCTCTTCAATAAAATGAAATTTTACAACAATTTTTCTATAAAAACTTTAATTAAATTGTAAATCAAAAAAAATATTTATTTATTAAATATGAAAAACTTGGAAAAATATATGTTAATATGCAAAATAAAGAATATATATTTTATTAAACATAAAGTTTCTTTCCTTTCAATTGACATTTTTGTTAAATTTTTTTTATTTAAATTCAAAGTTTATGTATTTTCATAAAACATAAAATATTTAATAAAATTTTCAAAATAAGAGTAAAATTTATATGAATTCAACATTAAATAAAATAAAATGAAGACATTAAAATAAATTTAATACAAATAAATGTCAATTAAAGTAAATATATTTCTTTTAAAATACGTGTTTGTTTTTTTTTCCGTGTCCGTTTGTCGTTATCAATTATTCTGGATACTATATATCCTAATCTGTTAATTAAATTATTATTATATCGAAACAGCTATAAATCGACAACTTCTTCACCAATAATCCAATTAAGGACTTTTTGACTTTTTATTTTTTCTCTTAATACTTTTACAATAAGCTTTATAGTGGTAGTTTTATTTTCAAGATCAAAATCGACTTAATAATTTTATATTGTCATTCATTTGTTGCGAGAAAATTTCAAGATAAATTTTTAAATAATTAGTTAAATTTTTCGCCACAATTTATCCATTTGCACAAAATGGTAAATTATTTAAATTTTGGAAAGTCTTAATAGTTGAGAATAAAGATTTAGAGTGACTTGTTTAAATATTACCAACAGTATACCACTACCTATTTCGGTAAGCGTTAAAACATGCAAATATAAAGAAAAGCAACGACTATATCGGAACTTCATAAGAAATCTGATTCGAATCCTTAAAGTATTTCTTACAAATTCGTAAAATTTCTGAAAATAAAGACGAGTCCGCTGAGCACATCCTACAGATAGGACTTTTTTCTGCCAGATATACATTTCTATGACACATTTTTGCTAATCCAGAGGCTTTCTCTTCCTGCTTCTAAATTTCTTGAAAATCTAAGTTTGTTTAAGGACTCTTAGAAAATTAGGGTAACACAACAGATCTATTGCTTCGAACTGTATAATTTGATGTCCGTCGAGTACATACCTTACTCGATTCATATAACGATTTCTAGGAGAAATATTCGGGAAACCTGAAGATATTTTCTGAAATTCTTTTGACACGTTTGGGCTATAATCTTGACCATCAGTTTAATTTATATTATTTATTTACAGAGAGTTTTAAAAGTCGAACAAAATACTGAAATTCTACATAATTTATAGTGAAAGAAATTGTGTAAAATTATAACCTTACCCCTAATTTCAATAATATTTCTTTAATAAGCTAATAAATTATTATATATTTTATTTAACTTTTTGTATATTGCATTTTGAAAACTTATTCTTTTTCTATCTCCATAAGAAAGCATTATATTAAAACACGTACTATAAAACATTTAATATCCTTTAATACGACTATAGTCAGAAAGATGTTATAGTATATTGAGTAATCCGTCACACATTAAAATCTATTTTATGTGAGTGATATTCATTCACCAATAGATTTACTATTTTATACTCAAGAGGTTATATCCAACCAAAAGGATATATGAGAAAATGGAAAAATCCTTGCAAGATCTTTATATGTGTATATTGGATTTTGCGAATAGTGTTGAGATTTTTTTGGTGTAAATTGCTGGTGAAAAACATAATATATACTCGTTAGTATTTCTTTATTATATTTTTTATAAAAGTTAAGAAATTTTTATTTGCCATTTAAGTTCATTTTTTTTATGTTGGTTTTTAATTTTTTTTTTTTATTTCTCTATCAGAAGTTAATAAATTTCTAGAGAATTTTTAATGGGAATTGACAAAGTTTTGATTAGAAACTGGGTAGCATATGTGATTTTATATTATTTGTAGTTTATTGGATAGTAAATCGAATATGGTAAAGTTTTTGATGGAAAAAAAGAATGAAATTAATAAATGGTTTATTTATAACTTTTGAAGAGATTGGCTGAAAAATTAATAAAATGTCATTATAATTTATCACTCTTTAAGAAAATTATATGTGAAAATTTAGTGACATGCCAAATTATCAACGACACCATTTTTCAATAATATATCTAATAAATTTTTATAAAACACTTCAGTCTGAATAAGTACTATCAAATTCACTGGCTTTAAAGGATATTGAAAGATATTATAGTACCTGATATTTTCTGTCACGCCATTTCAGAAGCAAGAAATTTATTTTAATTAACATGGATGCAACAATTAAATTATTAAATTCTTCAGTTGTTAAATCAACGAGGGTTAATAAAACACAAATTTACATAAATTTACTTGGAGGTCGTTACAAAATTTGTGGACTAAATTAATAAAATAACTTCATTTCTACTAGAATTTTGAATCCAACCCTTGTTCAGAATATAAACAACACCAATTCTGAAACTATGTAAACACATTATGCCAAATATTTCTCAAAAATGATAAATAATAGAATCAAAGTAGAAATTTAACTGAATTATAGTACGGAAACAGGAATAGGTTTTAAATAACTTATTAAAGAGAGATTCAGCTTTTTATTTTACAGATAATATAAATGATTTTTATTGATTTTTTTTGTATAGTCATTTTTAGATATTACTTACAAGGCAATACCAAAAATGAAACTTTAACTAACAAAATGGTTTTTAAGGAATAAATATAAATTTTGTGAAAAAAGGTTCATAAAAAAAAGTTATAAATTTTTTATTTTGTATATCTTTATTTTGAAATCTATAAGTTAAGTTTTAAAATTTTTTTCCTTATTGCGTATAGTTTGAGAGCTACTTAATAAAAGTGATTGTACTAAATTGTTATATTTTTTTTATCAATTGCATTACCCTGTTTTTAATATTATTATCTTCCTTTTTTTGGTTGATTTAATTGTCCTCATTCTATAAAATTTGTCACAACACCAAGAATTAACTTTAATGTTCAAAATATGTCACGACACAAATAATTAAAATTAATTAAAAGTAATTTTTCGATCAGATTACCCAGAGTTCAAAGCAACAAGTATGTTATTCACTTTACTGTGTAGAAATTTTCCATAATATAATTACATATTTTTAGAATAGCAAGTTTACGAAAATTTGATCATAACTTGTCATAATAAAATGCTTATGAACTATAATGTTTGTTTATGTTCTTGGTAGTATTTCTTTTAAGTAACTGATTCACAACCCAAAAATTGTCAATTTATCATTTATATAATAATTGGGGGATTCAGGAAACGAATATGATTGAACATCAACAATTTTCAAAACACTATATTAATTCTTTCGGAAAAGTCAATCAACTCAAAATATCGATTTTAGACTTTACCAATTTTTCTTTGGTTTATACCAAATAAAAATATGTCGTGGTAAATTTTAAGAATAAATTTTTAGCTCGAAATAAGAAAAGATAACATTATCGCCTATATTTGCTTACAATCAAATTTAAATGTAAAAATTAATTGTGCCACTTACATTGGTCTGTAAGGATTGCGAATTCTGGCAATTCTAATTCTACAAAATTATTCCACAGCCTCATTACTACAACCATAGCATTAAATATTCGAAAATTGGAAAAAGATAATAATAATAAAGGATGTCATAAAATTTGCTTAAAAGCAAATAAACAATTTTTTAATACCCTCCAAAAAAACGAGCCCAATTTTTTTTTTTTATTCCTTTTTTATACCTGAAACAAAATTAATCCTTGTTATTTGAAAAGAGGTAAAAGAAAAAAAAATATTTATCTGATTAATTTCCTGTGAAAAATTATTTATGAAAATTTTTGGCTAAAAACATTTATGAAAATCATGAAAATTGTGCATTTTTTTTTTGTTCGGATTATTGGAAAAATTAAAAGGCAAAAAAAAAATCTATAAAACATAATTTAATTATCTGGAATTTTTAATACCAATACAAAATATATTAAAAATATAAATTAAGGAAAAAATTCAATTAAATATTCATAAGGAATTTTCATTTTCATTTTAATTTTTGTTTTTTTTTTCTAATTTCGAAAGTTTTTTTTAAAGATCTTTTTGAAGAAAAATTTTTTATGAAAAAACTTAATGGTTAGAAAATATCCCAAAAAAAAAAAATATAAATATGTATATGTTATGTGATGTTCTAGTTTTTTATGCTATTTCTTAATTTTAGACAAAAACAAAGAAAATTATTTTTATTTCTTTTATTTTAAAGTGCGGAAAAACAATTTTTGTTAAAATAAAATATTTTCATTATTTTACATAATATGAAGAATAGATTTTTTAGCTAAGTGCAATACTAATTGCGTTCTATTGTTTGGTCTGTTGTTAGCACCAAAAGAGTTTTCAGATTTCAAACTAAAAGAAAAATATTAAACATAATAAAAAATAAAAAAGTTATGTATACAGAGTTGGATTTAGATATTATACATATTTATTTATTTTTAATATTTTTGGCTAAAAAACCATTTATAAAAAATTTCAGGTCAAATTTTAAATGCACAGACTTTTTTTAACCAAAAAAACTAAAATCCATTTATTTAACAAAAAAAAAAGAAAATATTTTTACAAATAAATTTCAAAACATATAAGATACACTTTTTTTTGGATAACATATTTTTTTGTATTTTTGTATAAATTATGATTTTTTTGTATGGTTACAGATCTAATCAACTAACAGAACACGTTGAGAATTACGAAAATATAAAATCACTTCCAAAAAACAGATTACTAGAATTAGTAGAAAATTTACATAAGGAGCCTTATGTAAATTTACATATTTCATATTTGCATAGAAAGGTAATTGCAAAATTCATTTATTTTTAAGCTAAAATTTCACTAAATTCTTAAAAATTGCAGCTTAAATTTCACTAACATATGTGATTTTAAAAATTGAGCAGATAAATCAATTGTAAGTATAGAAAAATCACCTTATTTAGCCACATATGCAATATATAGAGTCCGACTATAATTAATTAAATAAGCTATAATCACAGGTACAAATAAATTTTTAAGATTATAAAAGCTAATCTGTTACTAATCTGTTTTATGGATTATTTTTAATTCCAAAAATGCCTTTTGTGTAGTTTTCCCTTTAGGATATTGTAAAGTAAAATTGTTATTACAGAGTCCTTTAATGTGGTTTAAATACTTAGATTACACCAACACAGAAAAAAAGTAAATTAACTGAAAACATTTGAAAATCATGTCCAGTAAATTAAAGTGAGATTTTTCCTCTTTTTTTTTTACAATTTTCCTTATTCCCTACCTTTCTAAAAGTTAACAAACGAAAGGAAAAACCATACGCAACAACAATACTTCTGGCCCAGCAAAAAAAAAATGTAAAGTTTCGAATTATCTTATTCCTGTTACCGGTGGTGGTTCTTTTATTTTCTACCCACACACATAAACAATGGTGCAAAAAAAAAAATTCACTATGTAATTAAGCCGATTTTTTTTTGTAACCAATGTGTAAAATTTTTCCGACTTCAAAAAAAAAAAATAAGAAATATTTTGAACAAAAAAAAAATATCTAGAGGATTACATTACATGAAAATATTTTAAGGTTTCTTTATTTATTTTTTGTATGTTTTTGTATCCAGGAAGGATCAAAGATATAAAGGATATCAAAGTTACAAAAAAAAAAATAAGGTTACTATAGTTTTTAAAATGATATATGTTGGTGCAATTTACTGCTTTTGAGTAAAATTTTCCTTTTTTTTATAAATGTTGGGTAAAGTATAGGTGAATCAAATGATCTCTAGAGGAAAAATCTGAATTTGAAAATATTTAGGAAAATGAAAATAAAAATATTTTCTTAAATATTTAAATGCACTTTAATCTGTTGGGAATTTTTAGATATCGGTTTTATATAGTTTTATTGGGCTCTTGGTAAATTAGGATTAAGGATTTTGTTGAATAATTTATATCTAGAAAAATTTCCAAAAAAAAATTGTATTTAAATAATTGAAGGATATTAATCAAAATCTAATTGAACTTTCAATTTAAAATTTAAGAAGGTCTGAGGTATTCATATATATTAGAGTCACTAGGACAAAGTGAATCAAAATACTATCCACACTCAAATTCATTCAAATTGAATAACCTAATCTTACTAATTCCAGTAGTCTAAGGCTAATCTTACTTATTATTTACTAGTCTCGCGGTGAATTTCTGAATTAATCAGCTTAATTAATTATCCGAATTGCTTGACTTCATATGCAAATTTTCAAATGAAATGGAAGTTATTTGGAATTAATTTTAAATCTGTTATTGAATACTTTTCAGGCAATTTTTTTAATGAAAAATCCGCCAAACATTGTGTAGGAAGAATAGCAATATTATTATTCAAACTTACGGACTCGCCAAGACGTGAGCTACTACTGGAATATAAAGACGTGAGTTTATTGGAATAGACCCGAATGTAATTTATTATTGTTATGGAATTAATTCTTATGGAATTAATCTTAAATTTTGTCTGATAAATGTAAAAATGTAGCTAATTCAAAATTATGATTGTTAATACAAAATAAAATTATTAATAAGATTCTTTACTTTTATGAATGTTTCAATTTAAATCTTTCATAAATCATCTGACAATCAGAGCCGAAGTTATTAATTACCCTGTCTATCATTTCCAAAAAAGTCAAAAACTTAGAGAATCTTTATCAGATCAGAAATTTAAAATTTTTACAAAAAATTTTCAAAATAACTAAAAAATATTTTCTTTTATAAGATTTTCAGGTTGAATTTTTGGAAAATTTTCCGGTTTTTTCGTACTTGTTCGATTCAAATACTCTGATCACCAACTCTGTGTGATAGTGATAGTAAATTAGTTAAACAAATTTAATAAAAAAAACATCCTATTATCTTTTAAACATTTAAAACCAATCCAAAAAAATATATATCTGTAGGGAAAATTTTGAAGAAAATTATCTTAGTATGATATTTCTAAGATAATTTTCTTCAAAAATGTTTGTATACAAAAAATACTAACATTTTTTATAATTTGTTTCTTTTTTGTTTTTACCAAAAATCAGCTTAACATATAAACTGAACTAATATTAAAGTAAAGCCATACAGCACCCCTTTAATTTGTTCAACAATTTTTCCATAATTTGTTTTTGTTTTGTGTTTTCAAAATTATGTAAATAAAAACATAAGTTAAAAAGTATAAAACAAAAAAAAACTTATTTGTAAACGTGTATCTTTGCACAAATTGACAAACATAAAAGTAGTAGAGGGTTCAATAGTAAGAAATCTGTTTTTTTTCATCTTTTTACACAAATGTTACAAAATCTTATGAATTTTTATTCATGTTTTTTACACAAAACAAAAAAAAAATTATCATTTATGAAAGTGAATTGACAATTTTTGTTGGTTTTATTTTTTTTTTAATGTTCAATTTCATATAAAGAAAAAGGATATAAACTTAAAATTGACAATAAAAACAATTTTCTTGATAATTTATTAACCAATATTTTTCTGTTGTTGTTTAAAAAAAAATTCATTGAAATTTTTGGCACGATTTTCAAATGACATTATTAAAAAAACACACACAACAAAATTATGACAATACTTATATTTTAAAGTCTGTTAAATTTAAAGAGTATTGAGGTGAACTTTTCAAGGATCTGTTGACAGTTAACATTAATAGCGATGAAGGAGGTTTTTATTGCGATTTAAATGGCAATTAGTAAGTGTATTATATAAAAATGGATGTTTTTGATTGGCAATAATCCGGAGAATGTAAATATAAAAGTTGTGTAAATAAATTATATTATTTTATTATTTTGAATTACTGTGTTAAATATTTAAAAACATAATATTTTATTAAAAAATGTTATCACTTAGTGAAGAATTACCATTTTTTAATTTGCTGATATTTTTTTTGTAAAATACTTAACAAAATGTTTATATTTTGTTAATAAATTTAAATTTGAATGTTATTCCTATTTAAAAGAGGAGGACTTCCACAAATTCCGAAATAAATAAAATTCAAAATGGTATAATTTATGAAAGTGGTTTGAATGGTGTTGTAATTAAATAAAATATAGAATTTAAAAAACTGAACTTTTAAGTCCAAAAAACCCCTAGGAAAATGCGTATAAGAAACTATTGTCTGACTTCCTTAAAACTTAAAATTATAACTGTGTATACTAGAATCAAAACCCGAGAATTTCTCATAAATTAACCTAAGTTTAATTTTTTTTATAAATACCAGATTGAAATAGCAATATTATGCTTAGAAAACGACAATTTAAAAATACAAATTGTGACAAACCCCATCCTTTTGGAACCGCAGTTGTTGCAGCATAATCGAATTTACTCAAAATAATGAAAAAAATTGGTTTTAATTCTAATTAATAAATACAAATGTGGCCAGTTAACTTTTAATTTTGGTGTCATTTTTTTATAAAACTTTTACTACACTCTCCTATCAATAAATATCAATAATATTATTTAATTTCCTAAAACAAGAAATGCAACTATTTATGAAGTGGTACGATAACGACGACTATGCCCTATTTTTTATACTAACAATTTTATCAATTCTAATATAAAATTTATAAAAGTATTTATGAAATTTACCAAAATCCACACTAATGTCATTACAATAATTATAAAATTCATAAATTTAATTCATAAAAAATACACATTTATTCCATAATCGAAATTGAATAAATAATAAAATATGAAAACACTTTATAAATAATTTGAAAGGATGGTTACGTTTTTTTGTTTGGTTGTGAAAAATTGTCCTAAATTTTTTATCCAACATTTTTTTAATAGGAATAAAAAAAAAATTGTTTCTTTTTAAATGATTTAGTCCTTAAAATGCCACTCAATTTTCTTTTTATTTGTGTATTATTACTTTACATTATAAACGCAAATTTTACATAAATTACATTTTCTTTTTCTGAAAATCTAAAATTCAACATAAATTTTTTTTTTTTATCCGTTTCTTTGCATTTAAATGTAATTTATTATTTGATTATGCACATATATCTCCGTCTCATTACAATCAAATTATAGAGTTAAACCAGAGAATAAAAAAAAAATGTCAAGCAATTTATATATTCATTTGATTAAAGGATTTGTTTTTTTGGTAATATGTAAAGGCGGAGAGTGTATTAAAAACTGTACAGAAACTGCAGAAAAAAGAATAAAATATATTTTTTTTAAAATGTATCGGGCAATAAATGTTGTCTAGGGCGGGAATATTCTGATTAGATTGCGATAATTTACAAAATTTATTGTTATTTAAGGCATGAAAAATATATAAGTTTTTGAAGAAGTTGTCCTTTTACTAAAAAAAAGTCATATTTATGGCTGATGATTTCAAAACTAATTTAATATTATTGCCAATTGGAAAAAGGTTTTGAATTCTAATTTGTAAATGACTATAAAAGATTTAACTATATGTCATTAATTTTGGAATAATTTTAATTACTTTTGAGACATCTTTTATGTTGATATGATTTCTAAATTCAAAAACTAATCCATTGAATCTGGAAATTATTTACAACTCAATTAATCTTTCAGATGATTAAATTTTGTAGTCTTTTCATAACAAAAAAATGTAGTTACTTTCAGATATGTTTGGATACACTGAGAAAAATAAAAAATCTTTACAAAAAATGTATTTTTATTTGCTGCAAAAATACTTCATTTAGAAGAAAATAGTAAATACTGATTGATTGTTTTGGTTGCAGGAACATATTATTGAAATTTATGTAAATTCTGTTTATTATTTTGTTAATAATAAACAGAATTTACATAAATGGCCGCTTTTCAACCAGACAGCTATGTCTCGGACGTGAATTGAACCTAGTTAATAAATATAAATGTGGCCAGTACCTAATGTACACTATTCCTAAGCCAGTAAAGAAAGTACTCCAAGGAAATTTCATTTGGACTAAAAAAAGTAGTTTTAAAAGCAATAAATTACATTACTTGCAACTTACATTTTTGGTTGCTGCCAACAAATTTCGTTTACTACAAATTTCGTATCATTAAAAAAAAAAATCTGGTATTAGATGCCTGATTTTTTACGATACAATAATTCCAAAAAAATTTGAAAACATTTTAATTTCTAAATCTAATAAAAACTAATCCTTTAATTAAATTTCCATCTGAAGGTCTTCAGTTTGAAATAAAACCTTAATATTATCTCTCAACATTAATGTTACTTAAATTAATTTCCACATTTCGTTTTTTCATTAAAATGAATATTTCAAAAAGTCATATGAATTCATAAAAGTTTTTTCCAATTTTACCGGAAAAATAAATTTGTAATAAAAATATAATATGTTAAATATATTCAGTTTTTGCAAACGTTTTTATTAAATATTTTTTTTTACATTTTATATGTAATTTTCTGAATTATAAAGAAAAATATGAATTTTCCATATTTTCTATCGAAAAAAAATTCCATAAAGTATTTATTTTTCTACAAGAAAATGTTAATATTTCAATTCGTTTAATTTACATTTGTATAATATTTTCCAAAAGATAAGAAAAAAATGTGCAATATGCAAAATTGAACATTTTTACTATTTCTAAATGAAAATTTTATTTAAATATAAATTAAAGATAAAGAAAATAGATTTCTGAATTAAAAGGATAATATTTTTTATTAGTATGTTTACAAAAACAAATACATATATAGGTCAGTCTGTAATAAATTATATTTTTTAATTTACGAAAAATTATGATTTCGAAAAGGAATAAAGTTTTTAAATAATTTAAGTTTCAGAATTGAAAACAGATATTTGGCGCGCCTAATGAAAATAAAGAAAAAAGGATATTCTTATGATTTTATTACGAGTAATAAAAGTTGTAAATAAAATTTGATATTATTTATGTTTTGAAAAATATTAATTTAATTAATTTCAAAATACGATGTTTTTTTAACACCAAATATAATTTAGGTAAAATAATTTTTGATTAATTGTTTTCAAAAAATTAAAAAATATTAAAATAATTATTAAAGTTTATTATTTCGCACTGAAATTCTAGTCTAATTAGTACATAAATTTAGACTTGCAAAAACTTTTATAATTAATTTTATGAAAATTAATTTTCAATATTTCAAACTTATCATAAAATTTCACGATAATTTAATCTTTTTTTAACACTTTATAAAATTAATTAAAATATAAATAAAATAAAGAAATAAAAATATTCACCTGGAATTTGTATCTACACCTTCATTTTCCGATTTCAATGAAAATAAATCTTGTGCAAATTCCTAAATATATAAATAAATATATAAGTACAGGCAATTTGTAAATTAATTTGATTATATTTTTCACTTACTTCACCATTTTCTGGTGGATCACCATTACCAAATGTTGAAGCAATAACAATTAAAAGTGCTTCATGTTCAATTGATGAGATATCGTAATCTGACATACAGTAAACCTAAGTAAAGAAAATATTTATTAGCTTTTATATAGCATACGTGAAATTTACGTGACAGTAAAAATTAGATTTATTTTTACTAATGGACAATTACCTGAAAAATATGACAATAAATAGAAAATTTATTTGGTGAATTGAAACAAAATTAAGTCAAATTAGTAACATTATACATAAAAAGAAAATTCGAATTAAGGATAAAATTAACAAAATAATAACTAAAATCTTAGTAAAATTAAATTAATCGAAAAAATTTAAATTAAAAAATTGTCCACAATAATTTTCTTAAAAATTTATCACTTTTTCAAATTATTTCCATTTCATTTAGTATTTCGAAACATTCAGGATTGTTTTGCTTTCTATGTTGTGCAGTATTTTGTTAAATTCCCCATGAAGCTGTAGACGACTATAAGATTTAAATAGCAAAAATTCCATTAACAGCAAATTTTTTATTATTTAGAATATTTTAGAAAGCTATTAATGCTGTTTTAAGGAAAATATTTGGCAGACCAACTCTATTACACTATAATTTTAAATATTATTTTATTATTTTCTAGCACAAAAAGAAAGTGTTTAAAAGTTCATTAATTATAATTTTTGTCGCAATTTCTGCAAAATTCAGTATAATTTCCAGAATTGTTTTAAATGTACACAGCGTTTGAATAATTATAACCAAACTTCTGAATTTTATTTAACCCTTAAATAGAAAATGTAAGCCAAATGACTTCAGTTTTAAAATTACAACTTTGTAAAAAATAACACTATCTGATAATATGGATCCAGTGGACCCAATAGAAAATATTAATTACAATAGTTGAAACAAATATTTTGCTGCTAAAAAATTGTCTAAGTGTGAATAAGGAAACACCACAAGTTTAATCTGCTTAAGACGCACCACAAAATTTGTTGAACGATAGAACACACCGCAGAATAAGACGCACCCCAAAGTAATGAGCTGTTTTGGGAAAAAAATGTTTTATTAATTTGATTTTTCAATGCAAAAAAAAGGTCTTATTGTCCCAAAAATATCATGAAAATGTTAGGAATGTAGCTTTAAAAAAAACTAGCATATTCAACACATATATATTCCGTATCTTTTGAAATTTACCGAATCTAATCGAAATGTTCTATTCCAGTAGCTGCTCCCGTCACTATGTGGCCGTAGGAATAATACTAATTAATATTTTAAATTGTTGTTGTAATTGGAAATTTAATTAAACTCTGTTAAAAAACATAGAAAAACATCGATTAAATTCGATGTTTTTCTGTTTTTTTTTTTAAATTCAACAATTAATTTTTGTAATTTTTAATTTTAATTTATATAATTTCATAAATTAAAATATGTTTGAAAAGTGTAATCTTTGAATATTTCATAAAGATTCACTCTTTATTCGTTTATGTTTCTAAGAACTGTTTCCGTTTAGGGTTAAATCATATTTATCCTGATTTTTATTGTTATGTTCTAAAATATTTAATTTAAATGTGATGGTAAATATTTGTTTTTATCACTATAACCGAAATATAATATTTAAACTTTTCCAATTTAAATCTGAAAAATCCTTTAATGAAATGAAAATACTTTTCAAAAATAAAAGTGGATTTAATTTTAAAAGTTTTTTGTTTTACAAAAAAAAAATATATATATTTCTATAGTTGATAAAAAGATTAATTTAATCTCGACATGATATTATTTTCGACATTAAATGTCAATATTGAGTTAAACTAGTTGCTAAAATAACACTCGAAAAACTTATTCAAAATAGAATAATTCGGATATGTGAGAAGTTATCATAAATTTTCTCTTTTTGAATGAAAATTTTAAAATATATTTTAAATATGTGGATTCAATTGTTTTGACAATAACATAAATTTTCCAGGAATAATATATACATATAGAAATATATATTTTTGTTAAAAATATTAACTTAAATTGACAAATCCATAAATACTCTTTTACCATATTACAGCGATATAGTAATAAATTTTGTATTTGGTGCGTGACCTTATATATGGAAAATACTATAAAATTTTCCGGAATTTTTTTTTTGTTGATAAATTTAAGTTTCTTTTTACATGTGTGTATATTTCTTGTCAGTCCTTTTATAACCTTCATCATTTTCTATTGATATTTGACAAATAATTGGTATAAGATTGTTACAATTTTTATATAGATTTAAGTTATTGACATTTTTAAGTCAACCACTTTCTTTACACAGAAAAATTACATGAACAAATATTGTAGTAAAAAATTTTCCTCTTCAATTTCTTTCAAAAAAATAGTAAGAAAAATAAATTTTCCAACACTAAAAAAAACCGAACAAAAAAAACATTTTCTTTACTTTTATTTCGTTGCACATGAATAAATAATAACACACAAGTTAATTTAAATATTTTAGTATTCTAGTTGGTCTCCGAACTTTATTCCGTCATTTCTTCGTTTATCCTTTAAGGAAATTTATTGAAACATTTTCTCTTTGTTTCTGTTGTTATTTTTATTTGTGTGTGTACGATATGATTGTAAATTTTAATATTATAATTTTTTTACTATAAATATCAATGTTATTGTTCAAAAAAAAAACATAACACGAAAAAACTATATTCTTAAAGTAAAAGATTTATCAAGCATAAATTATTGCATAAATAACCAAAAACAAGCTTAAGGAAATTTCGAAAAATTTTTCTTATAACCAAATAATATTTAAAATGAATATGATATTTTATTGATATTGAAAAAGAAAATTTTGATTTTCTATTTTTTTATTTTTAAGAGAGAAATTTTATGTTTTACCTGAAATAATGAAATTTTTATTAGTTTTTTTTAAAAAAAAAGTTTTTTTACTCACATGAGCATTAAATGCATGCGACAAAAGTTCACACAGTTGTTTAGCATATTGTTCTGATTTACCAGTTTCAGTAGCATATAATACAGTAGCTTTTATACGACGAGAAAGTGCACGTCCAAATAATTTTGATGTAAATTTAACAGCTCTTTAAGAAAAAGAAAAAAATTTTTTTTATGAAAGAGGACTTTTTATGAAATACGAATTGTTATTGGAAACATATGCATAAATCCTTAAAATTGTATAAAATTAGAAATTAATTTAGGAAGGATAATTCGATTAACAAAGTAATTTTGTTTTAAAATTACGTACCATTGCGTTAATGGTATTGCGTTAAATTATTTGTGACAATTTGCAATTACAAGGATTTTATGAAATATGAAATATTTGAAAATAGCGAAGCTATGTATTCACAAACTTCAATTACATATAAACCTCAAACAAACGCGAATTCCACATGATTTTGCACGTCCCACAATTTGTACTACTCACCGAATATATATTATACTTAAATTCTACATGGAACATGCTTTCACGTGACACAATAAACATATTTGAGTTGGTATTTATTCTATTTTAATTTCAATAAAACTAATATCTATTTAACCATCCAAAAATTATTTTTTCTACATATGTATGTGCATTTTCCCCACAAAAAACAAGCAAATTTCATAAAAAAAACTGTACGTCATTAATTCTCAATGAAAATTTACAAAAAAAAATCACACTTATATTTTCTTACAATAATAAATTATTTTCTATCAAAGTTTAGATTCAAATTGATTAAAATTTCAAATTATTTATAGATACACAGAGAAAGTGAAAAAAAATTATTCTTATTCTTTATTTTTTATGTGTGTAAATCATTTTTAAAATTGCAATAGTTTTTACTTTACACTAAAAAAACACAAAAAAATTTTCCTACTTCTATGTTTCAAAAACAAAACAACATCGAAATTTCCATTTTCTCTTAACTATAATCTATAAAAAGAAAAATTATTTTATAAACTTTTTTTCCAGGGATAAATTGAAAAATAAAATTGATGGTATTTTTTCATTTAGTGGAAATATATAAAAAATGTTTACTTCTTGTTTTCCTATTGTCAGGAAAAACCATAGTAAACAAAAAAAAAAAAATTTTTGTTTTTCTTTACGATCGTAAGAAAATGATTTTTGCTCACCTTGCAATTTGTTTAAAATGAAATTTACGTGGTGGTTTCTTGCTTTTTCCTTGATCTCGTCCTTTTTTCCATTCATGTGTTTTCCATGCTGGATCTTGATATTCAAATGATGGTTTTAAATAATATAATGACATTTCTTGATGATAAACTGGTGTTATTGAACCAGATAATGGTGGTACTATCCAAATCCAATCTGATGGACAACCATTTCTATGTTTTATAGGTAAAAAAAATGAAAATTAAATTTAAATTCATGTAAACAAATTGAAAATAATGGAAAGTTTTTATCCGGTTTGCATTAAAATAATAATTTTTATACAGAGTGCTTTAAAAGTTTAAACGAATGTAGATTTTTTAAGAGATGAACTTTATCATTTTCTTTGAAAATAAATAAATTTTCATGTTATCTTAATTTTTTTCGTATATATTGTTAAATTTCGTGAAAAATTTTACGTTTACCTACATAAATAATATTATTTTTCGCTGAGTTTTCTTGTGCCAGTAAAGTTTTGTAAAAAAATTTATTTTTCTAAACGATAAATGAAAAACAATAAATTTTTAGGAGAAAATTGTAAAAAAATTTATTACCGCCTAAATAAATGAAACACTTAAATATACGAGAATCTGAAAATTTGCATTATGTACATGATTTACTACTAAAGATTTACGAAAATTTATCATAAAATTTATGACTTGATAAACAGGAAATACGATAAAGGATATAGGTGATTAAAATAATATTTGATTTAATGTTATCTTTAACAGCAGGTCAATAAGGTAGTGAAAATATGGTTCATAAATAAATTGTAAGAAGAAATTTACAAATATCAGAATTTGTCCTTAAAATTTAAATAAATATAAACCCAAACGGAAAACTTTGTTTTACCGCGAAGTTTTGAGCAAATGAACTTTTCCTTCCATAAAACTTTTTGTGTGTTCGCCACAAACTGAAAGAACAGTAGTAGGTTGATATGTCATAATGAAGAAGGATTAAAAGAAATTAATAAGTACTTCTCAAAATAAGATACCTTCCACCTTTCTATGGTAGTCATTTTTCAACAACAAACGTAACGCGGATAGAAATTTTTGTATCAAATTTGTATTTGTTTTTCTGATTTGAGAAAATAATTAGTAAATTTTACTTTTTACGTTGTGTGCCAAAAATCCTTTTTTCCATTTCTAAGTTTACCTCCGTGGCATATGAGAATTACGATAAGGATATATAGGTGATTAAATTTCTTGTGTTGCCTAATGGATATGTAACCCATTTCACGTTACTCCGAGTGCTTCAAGAGACGGCGGACGTTAGGCTCTTTTTTTCGTTAGTAATTTCAGCGCAATGACATTTTTTAAGTAGACCGAATTTGAACATCTACAGACAGATTTTAAGTCTTTGACTGGATTCGATATTTTAATATGTTAATGTGGGATATTTTAGATAAATTTGAATTTTTTTTGCACTTTCTATGAACAGAACACAAAATAAGGAGCACATCCTTTAAAAAGAGAATGGACGAATTGGCATTTTAATTTTAAGTTAATAGTCTTTTTCAGTTAAAATAATTTAGTGTTTCTTAAAATTTAGTAATATTATTACTATTTTTTTGTAACAATTTTCCTTTTACTTACTTAAAGTTTGAAGTCTAAAGTTATTATTATTAAAAAACTTCAAAATTATACAATCTAAAATATTAAAAAAACTCTCTGGACAAAAGCTCTCTGGTAACCTTATAGAAAATTAGACACTATCTATATTTATGTAGGAAATTTATATGAATGAAAACTAAAAACTATTTTTATCTTGTGTCCTTTTTGTAAAAAAAAATAAAATGTGAATATAAAATTCATTATGTACCTTAGTTTCGATTCATTCTCAAAATGTTTCATAAAACTTTCACTAGCCGTATGATGATCAACTATTGTTATATTTTTAGTTTGGAATGAATGTAAAACAGCAATATTTGTTTCTACCAAAGCTTTATCTTTCCAAAGAGTTGTAAGTGTTCTAGTATCTAGATTCATTTTTAATGCAATCGTCTGTAAAAATAAACACATACAATAAAATAAAATGACATCTTTAAATTATAAAATCATAGAAATTTTTAAAGTTTTAGATGTGGATTCTATTTTGTCTACTACACCATTTTCAAAACGTAAAGGAAAATTTTAAGAGTAGTATAGTATAATTTTTAAAGTTATACTATACTACTAAGTTATGTATATGTAAATGAACATAAATTTTATTCACACATTTTGTTAGTATGTGTACTTTAATTTAGTACAAAATTTCATATTAAAAATATGCATAAATGTTTACTTATGCAAAATGGAATAATTCGGTTTTTTTTCACGGTTTTTAAAAGAATTTTAAAGATAAAATGTGTAAAGCACAGTTTTTTTTAGATACGGGACGCGATAATACTAATTTATTTATGGAGTAACAAAATGTGGAAAGTTTATGTGATAGAATTAGTAATGAAATCATTAGTAAAAGTTTAAACAATTTTCAAATTAGATTTACTTGTTGAAAAGTTAATTTAAAATTTTTTTTTTTTGGAATAAAAATTCAATATACAGGGTGTTCTATGGGAAGGTATACTAATGTATTTTTAAATGTTGTTATCGTTGATTATGCAAGGAATTTTTGAAGCCACCAGGCTCAAAGCACTGTTAGCAGTAACAATATCATCATTTTCATCTTCGAAAAAAACCAAGTAGCACGCGGCACTGTTACTTTCTCGGGAATTAAAAGTTAGTAATTTGTGGATTACTCACTTTTAATTCCCGAGAACTGTCAAAAACATAAATCAAAATGACAGGCTGTCAAAGTAGTATTATTTCTCATAGAACACGCTTTAGTTCAAGATAATTAAATAAAGTAAATATTTAGTTCAAGATAATTAAATAAAGTAAATACTAATTAAAATTTCGTTACAAGTTAATTTTATATTAGCTTCTAATGTAATTAAACTAGAAACTTATTAAAAAATAGCTTAATTTTGACAACTTACTAAATAACTCTTTTCCCAATGATATAAAAACGGGGTAATAAACACTCAATAAAATTTAATTTATCTATCAAATTTATACTGAATTCCATAAAATATTAAATCTTAATAAATTAACTATGCTTCCGTAAACATAAAATAAAGAAATATGATAAACTTTTAACATTAATAGCTTCTAAACCTTTGACAACTTCTACAAAACGTAACTTTTACTGCTTAAATAATCTGATTTACATTGTAATACAAATAAATTTTATGTTCTTTAACATAAAAATAAGTGTAATCATTAAAAATGATTATATTGACTATAAATTATATTTAATTCAAACTTACCTCAAGCATATTTCTACGACTATAATCACAGAGATTTCTACAACCAATTTCCGTTGACATATACCAACCACTAAATGATGTTCCTGGAAATTGTATACCACCACAATCAAACATCATACCAGATACAGCTGGTAAACAATACCATTTAAGATTTAATTCAGCAAACCATTCATATCTGTCAACATTTTGAAAATTTACACAAAAAAAGATTAATTTTAATTTTATTTTTTTTATATTTTCATTGCGGAAAAAAAAATTCGAAAATGAAATGAAAATCTTAATCATAATCTTGTATATGAAGATATTTATAACACGAAACATATATATATTACATAAAAAAAAAACTTATATAATAACACTTACGTTGGATGTGATAATGGTACTTCAAGTATTAATTCCGGTGGATAATCAAAATAATCTGGATCATGTCCATTTGCTGATACAACCAATGGTAATATATCCCATGGTGTACATTTACTTTTCCAACCAAGTTTTAAACATAACTAATTGTCGAAAAAAAAATATGATATACAATTTTTAAATTGAAAAAATATTAATCGAAAAGATTTAAAATTGGATTAATTTTTAATTATTTTTCTCAATTTTTTTTTTTTTTTGTCAAACTTACATCTGTAAATTCAGCATTCATTGGATCACCAATATATGTACCATCACTATTACGATAACCAGCATAAGATATTAATTGAGAATTCCATATTCGATAATCATGTATACCATCTGTACGTTGTGGAAATATTGTTATTGCAGATCTAAAATAAGAAAATTTCAAATTTTTTTTGTATTTCTGCCAATTTATTTTTAAATTATTGCTTTTTTTTACCTTAGATTACCCTTGTTTGTGGCATATTTAATATGATTACAAATTGCTTCAAACATACCACTTGTTGTTGTAACATAACGACAATCAAATACCTAAAAAAAAATATATATAATAATTAATAAAAAAAATCTATTTTAATTTGGGTTAAAAACAATACCGAAAATTCTTTAAACTTATCTTAAGGATATTTCAAGTTTTATAGAAATAATATATACATAGATTTTATGAAAAGGTTTAACAGAAATTTCAAAATATTTAAATAGATTTTTCAACACTTTAAAATAATATAGAAAAATAAATATGTTCAGGGTCAAAAATAAATGAATAGATATTTTGATTAGTATTACTACTTAAGTGGATTTTAATTTTGTGGCCATTATTTTGTTTGTGGAAAAAGAACACTTTGAAATTATATTTTGTGATAAATAATATGTTAAAGGTTTAGTGGTTTGGTTTTAATCATTTTAAGTTTGTGAAGATATTAAGTTTTATTTTCTGGGTTTTTAGAGATTAAAATAGTTTGATTATAATTAGAAATATGGAAAATGTAATTTTAATTTGCTGTCATTTGTTAATATCAATATTAGAAAAATATTATTTATATAATTTTATCATTTCGTACTTGTTAATTTAAAAAAAGTATAATCGAAGGAATTACGTAGCTTAATTAAAATTACTTTAATATTTCCAACTACATATATATTATAGTTGATTTGCTTAGAGTTCCAGTATTTTTGTGTAGAAGTACTTAATTAAGGCTTTATATTTTGTGATAAATTTAAATTGTGGTGGTTTTAGAAAAATTATTATTCTTGAATAGTATTTCCGCAAAAACCGAAATAAAAATCATCTAAAAATTTAATATTTTGACAAGTTGTCTTTATCATACTGGTACAATATGGCAAATTTGGAAACTTAGAGACTGTTGCCTAAATCAGACTCGTGGTTAAGCAGTATGATTTAGTCAACAGACTCTACCTTTCCTAAAAAACCTACTTCCCTTTCCTATATTTCCAATCCCTCGCCTTAGGCAAATTTTGTGTTAAGGGCAAGTTCTCTCATTATTTGGCTACAAATTTACAAAAAAAAAAACAAATCTCCATTGATGGAATCAATGGAGATTGATGGATTGTTGCAACAGTATTATAAATATGTAACAGCAACATAAAAAGTTAATTGGCAATACTATAGTATTTATTTATTATCACTTAAGTTTACTTAATTTTAATTTCAAAAAAAGCATAACATAGTCCATTGAGAGTAACAATGAAAGTATGGCCAAATTTAATCTTGGTAACAACTTTTCATGATAGTACCACTCATTTATAATACTTTTAGCACAACCTACTATTAATAATATTATTTAGTTTTCGAACACAAGTAAGCAACAGTATGATTTCTGTGATCTCGTCTACCACTTTTAAACTACAATTACTTTTCTATTTTTAAATCAGTGAGATTTTAATTCTAAATTCAGTAATTATGAAGAATATCATTGACTTGCTTTTCAATTGAAAATATGTTTGAGACGAATAATATTAATGTCCAAGTATATAACAAAAACAAAAGTCAATTTCAATTTGTTTCACATTTTATTAAAAAAGTTTAATTTACTAAACTTTATTTTAATTGGAAATTGGTTAAGTAATGTTTAACAACATAATTGCACACAGTAGACTCAAAAAACCACACAAAACACTTTATAAATAGAAAATTTTAAAGTTTATAAAAACTTCTAATAGAAAAAGTTTAATATTAACGACTTAGTTTTTTTTTATTTTTGAAGAAAAAATATATTTAAATTAATTTAACACTCCATAAAATATATTTTTAAATTTACATTTTTTTTAATTCCAATTTTAAGTAAAGGTTTCCCTAAAAAAACAACAAATTGATTTTTAAATTATTTTCAAGTATCAAAAATATCTGAAAGACGTTTTTTTTTTGATTTATTGATGACTGTTTCACAAAATTCTACAAGTTTATTTTTTTTTTACTAAATCATCGTCAGCAAATTATCTATTTTTTATTATATTTAGAAGAATTTGACGTTACAAACTGTGATGATGAATTTAATATCAAAAAAAAAAAAGATTGTACAAAAATAATATTAAAGATGTTAAAGTTGGTTTTATATCATTTCATCTCATTTTTTTTTATAAATGAGAACATAAAACAAAACTGTGTGAAAGAAATATTCTTACAAGGATAAAATGATGTCCTTTTACTTAAGTAACATTTTTGTAAATAAAACTCATCAGAAAAGTGGAAAATATATATAATAAGAAATTTTTTCAATCTAATTTTGAAAATTAGATGGAAAAACGCAAAATGAAACTTTTGAAAAAAAAAATAAAACCATTATGATGTCTGAAGAAAATCTTTTTATTGAGCAAAGTCAGTGGAATTTCAAAAAGTTTATTTATTGTAGTTTTAAGGAGAATTATAAATGACCATAGTTGTGCAATAAAAGTAAATACATTATACTCGTAGTATTAAAAAAAAAATACTAAATGAAAATGTTGAAGTTTTTTATGATTTGTAATATTAACCATTTTTTATTGTCAGTGTAGCATATTTTTTATTTGTCACCAGGTTAAAAAAAATGTTTGAAAAAAGTGTTATTTAATTTGTTTCTTGCATCTCTCTCAGAAAATTGATAACTTTTGGTTATGTTTAAAATAAATTTTAACACATGAGGATGCAGATAATTGTAGATTATCTCCATCCTAGAGGCGTGGATTTTATTGCTATGAAAGCATGTCTACAAAGCCGCAATGATGCAAGACATCGCAAATCGTTCAAATCAAGCAATAAAGGTAAAATTACCAATTTGCGGCTTCGCGAGTGAATTCGTTTTCAAAAAATGTTACTCCTCATTATGAATTTAGTACATTTTTTAAATGCGAAACTAGCGAGTCACTCAATGTTTCGGAATCACGGTTTTAAGATTCAGCGATCCGAAATGAAGGTTAAATTTTATGCGATTGTCCATACCTTATATAATTCTGGAAGCAATATTATTAGTTTTTCTTCATATATGCTACCGGAAGCACAAGTCTGGAAACAAATTCTGAAATTCTGTAAAGAGAAGGGATGGGGAATTCAACCGCCAAGGCCCTAATAGCTTGAAGGGTAAGAGATTGTACAATAGAGTTTAAGGACACATGTGTCTGAGTCTCCTCCTTCCTAACCCAACCAACCAACGACATTTTTATTTAAAACTAATTCTAATCATGAAAAGTGCAATTAATTTGTGTAAAAGAAGTAAACCACTAGCTTTTTAATAATTTTTTTCAATAAACTTTCCATAAATTTTGAACAGTTTTTCAAAAACTTTAACATTTCTATTACAGTCTAGGGAACGATTAATAAAAAAAAACTAAATAAACAAATACACCATATATATAGTGATAAACATTTATCCTGGAAATTTTTTCTTAAGAGTGAAATTAAAACATCACTGCAAATAATTTTACTATATTTTTACTCTATATATAAATTATCTAATATTTCTAAAGTGCAATTTTCATTTACGAACATTTAAACTTTTCAACTTGTAAATAAGGAGTTAATTTATTGAAATTTTTGTTGTATACATTAAAATTTAACATTTTTATATGCTACATAACTTTGAAATTTATTATTACATTTAAAAAGTACTTATTTTCGGTAGAATAAATTTTATTGAATAGAATTAAGAAAGGTGTACATTAGAAAAAAATAATTAATGGAATATTTATGTATATATACATTAAAACATAGTTTAAACAAAGTTATTTTTAAATAAAATGTAGAATTTTCAATGAAATGTTTTAGAAAATCAGGAAAATTATGGCTATAAAATTAATTTTAACTTGCCAATAAAAGACTGGATTATCTCAAAAACTTTAACATTTTGCTCAGGCACACACTTATCTCTAGGTTCAAATCTGGTGAAGAATTTTACAATTTAATATAATAAGGTTCTTTGGGCTAGAAATTGGATACCGCCATAAATACGATATGTTGTCGTATACATTTAAACCAAATATTGAAAATCTAAACTTTATGCCCATTTTTAAGAATATGGCCTTTTACGATTGACGAATTAAAAATATTAAAGCTTAATTTCAAGAAACGGTTTTGGACTTTTACGAAATAGAATTCTTTTCCTAAAAAATCAAGGGAAAATTGCTGCATTTTCAAATAAACCAATATTTTTACATGATAAAAAGATTAAAATAAATAATTAAATAATATAGCATGTTCAGAATGGACAAACCAAAATGGTGGTGCGATATGTCATATTATTTCACAAAATTAATACCAAACAAATTTTGACCTTTAAATTTATACCATTACATATGTAACTAACTAAAATTTTCAAAAACAAAAAAAACAACTAAACTTTTAATCTGTAATTTTTCTAAATTTAAACTTTTACAATTATAATTTTCCACAGAGATGAAAAATTTATATTATTCATATAAAAGTACAGCCAATGTAAATATTTATATACAGAATTATGCTGGAATTATGTTGTGATAAGTTGAATATTATTTTTAAAAATATATGAATTAAATTAAACTGTCACGTATCGTAAAAACAAAAATAAAAAAAAATCCCTTCTGTCAGTCCTTTTTCTCTACTAATAGAAATCTGAAGAGATATTTTCATTCCATAGAGAAATTTGGGTCTCAGATTGTTTTGTATACATAAATTAGTATTATTTTTTATTCGGTTAAAAAATCTGTTGACGAAAAATACTTTTAAAAATTATTCTATGTAAAAGATATTATGATATCTACAAATAAATTTATTGGTATAATGTTTAAATTAAGTATAATATATATAAATATAAATTTTAATTAAATTAATTATGTTTTTTTTTATTATTTTGTGGAGCAAATTATACTGATTCACATGTGTAATAATTTTTAAGTAGTTTAGTTAATTTAGTAACAAGTAATGAATTTATAAGTAGATTTGAAGCTATTGAACTCATTTTATATGTATGTAATCCGATAATTTGAAAATATATTTTATGTTATATATTATGTGTAGTTGACAATAATTTTTGAAATTCAATAACAAAACTAAATAATATTTTAGTTCTTTTAGAAAATATACTTTATTATCAATTTCGTTATTAAATCTACATCATAAATAAATCATTTTGCGAATAATAAATAAATAACAAAAAGTTAATCATGAATGAATGATAATTTCTGAGAAATGAATCTATTTTTTTTATAAATTATTATTCCAATTATTATTCCAATTTAACACAATTCTAGTTTTGAAATTAAGTGTGGTATCAATATTATCAGAATATTATCTACAATATACTACAATTAGCAATTTGTTGGTAATTACAGAGATTGTTGACACCACAAAATTACATATTTCTTCAAATCAAATTTTTAAACAAATAGGACTAACTAAGAAATAAAATTTACAAATTTTAGACTTTTAAAATCTATATTTGCTTATATTAGTAAATTGTAGGAAAATTTCTGGAAAATTTAATTCAAACATAATCTCCTCTTTTATACTTTTTTATGGGAATATAGTGTAATTTTTTGTTTTCCTCGAAAATTTAATTAGTATTCTAGTATTTTCTTGGATGGTATGAATTATTTCGATTTGGAAAATGTAAATATATTTTCTTTTCACTTAAACACTAGAATTAATAGCTTTTCCTTTTGGCGACTTCAAGTTCGTGACTTAAAAATGGTATATTCTATAAAAATGCAATGCCCTGAAATTCCGCAATAATTGCCTTACAATTGTCATTTTAAGATTTAAGTGAGTTAAGTGAGTAGTTTTTATACGAATTTTCCTAATGGTTTTTTTTTACTTAAGTAAAGATTTTATTTCAAATGTCTAAACTATTAAAATTATTTTTGAATTATCTAAAAAATTGAGACAGTTTTTGGTTGAATTCCAAACACACAGACTGTATCAATTACTTTACATTATAAATTACATTGTCAGTTCCCCACAATTTTTAAAATTTTGTCGTTATAAATTTGTAGTTAACCTTTTTAATTGCCAATATCCTTAAAACACATTTAAAACAATTCAAGTTTTACGAAGAAAAAAGAGTTTACTTTTATATATTTTTTGGTAGCAAATTTAAATTCAATTTAAATTTTTTTTTCGCTTATCTAAAATTTTTGACTGAGGTCGTTCATAATTTAATTAAATGTCAAAAGATAAGGAAAATTCTTATTGCCCTAAAAACATTTTCTTACAACAAAAAATATATATATATATATATATATATATATATGTATATAAACATAATTTTTCAGTCAGCTAATATTATCTGAAGAAAGAAGATCAAAGAAAAATATATTTAAAAAAATAAATTTAATATTCACATATATTATTGGGAAAATATTTTGAAAATTTATCATCTCTTTCTGTTATGTTTTTACTAAAAAAAATTATTTATATCATAATAATTTTTAGTATTGTAACAATTTCATATCAAATAGGAATTTTACCATCAAGGTCACAAATTTCTTATGATGATAATAATTTTAATACCGATATTGTTGCTGTTGATGATGGTGATAATAATGATTGTAAATCTGAAAGAAAAATTATATTTCCCCGAAGCATATTAACAAAAGATAACAAACATGTTAATATTGTCAACACTGCAGATTATACACAATCTTTTGCAATTGAAATATGTTTAAATTCGGGTAAACCGTGTACAAAAAAATTTAATAGAAATGATGTTAGTGGTAATGGTGAAAATTTTCAACAAAATTATACAAGTGAATGTAAACAAAAATATATATATAAGGAATTGTTATCCTTTGAACGGAGTGATGATATTGATAATATGAAATTAGTTAAAGATTTATTTAGATTACCATATTCATGTGAATGTTCGAAAATATTTAAATTTACATAAAAATAAATGGATAATTTCAAAATTATTTGATTTTAATTTAATATGTATATTTAAAAATGTAACTTAATAGAAGTTTGGTGGATGTGATAAAATAAAATAAAATTTTTTTTTTTGAAAAACCAAAAAAATGGAAATTGTTTATTAAATTTAATTAAAATCAATATAAAATTTTCCGAAAAACTTCATTAAAAGCGTTGGTGGAATTAATTAAGTTATTATTTTGTTGTGCTTTTTTATATAAAATTAAATTTGCTAGAAAATTCTGGGAAAATTAAATTCAATTAAATAATTTTATTTACCGGAAAAGACTAGAAAAATAAAACCCTTAAAACTGAAAGCAATCCCCACATATTTGGGATTTCCGTGTAGAGAATTTAATTTTTAACGCATTTCCGAAGACCTTTTCGAAAAATATTCAAAATTGGCCGAGAAATCGGGAAAATATGGAAATGTAATGAGATTCAATACAAAACATCAGAATTTGTAGCAAAAAAATGAAAACCCTTAAAACTGAAAGCAATCCCCACATATTTGGGATTTCCGTGTAGAGAATTTAATTTTTAACGCATTTCCGAAGACCTTTTCGAAAAATATTCAAAATTGGCCGAGAAATCGGGAAAATATGGAAATGTAATGAGATTCAATACAAAACATCAGAATTTGTAGCAAAAAAATTGAAAACCCTTAAAACTGAAATCAATCCCCACATATTTGATATCTCCGTATAAGGAATTTCATTTCTAGCGAATTTCAGAAATCCTTTTCAAAAAATATTCAAAATTGCCCGAGAAATCGGGAAAATATGGAAATTTAATGAGATTCTATAGAAAACATCAGAACTTGTAGCAAAAAAATGAAAACCCTTAAAACTGAAAGCAATCCCCACATATTTGGTATCTCCGTGTAGGGAACTTAATTTCTAGCGCATTTCCGAAGACCTTTTCGAAAAATATTCAAAATTGCCCGAGAAATGGGGAAAATATGGAAATTTAATGAGATTCAATACAAAACATCAGAATTTATAGCAAAAAAAATGAAAACCCTTAAAACTGAAAGCAATCCCCACATATTTGGTATCTCCGTGCAGGGAATTTAATTTCTAGCGCATTTCCGAAGACCTTTTCGAAAAGTATTCAAAATTGCCCGAGAAATCGGGAAAATATGGAAATTTAATGAGATTCAATACAAAACATCAGAATTTATAGCAAAAAAATGAAAACCCTTAAAACTGAAAGCAATCCCCACATATTTGATATCTCCGTCTAAGGAATTTCATTTCTAGCGAATTTCCGAAATCCTTTTCAAAAAATATTCAAAATTGCCCGAGAAATCGGGAAAATATGGAAATTTAATGAGATTCTATACAAAACATCAGAATTTGTAGCAAAAAAATGAAAACCCTTAAAACTGAAAGCAATCCCCACATATTTGGTATCTCCGTGTAGGGAAGTTAATTTCTAGCGCATTTCCGAAGACCTTTTCGAAAAATATTCAAAATTGCCCGAGAAATCGAAAAAATATGGAAATTTAATGAGATCCAATACAAAACATCAGAATTTGTAGCAAAAAAATTAAAACCCTTAAAACTGAAAGCAATCCCCTCATATTTGGTATCTCCGTGTAAGGAATTTAATTTCTAGTGCATTTCCGAAGACCTTTTCGAAAAATATTCAAAATTGCCCGAGAAATCGGAAAAATATGGAAATTTAATGAGATTCAAGACAAAACATCAGAATTTGTAGCAAAAAAATGAAAACCATTAAAACTGAAAGCAATCCCCACATGTTTGGTATTTCCGTGTACGGAATTTAATTTCTAGCGCATTTCCGAAGACCTTTTCGAAAAATATTCAAAATTGCCCGAGAAGTGGGGAAAATATGGAAATTTAAAGAGATTCAATACAAAACATCAGAATTTGAAGCAAAAAAATGAAAACCCTTAAAACTGAAAGCAATCCCTTCATATTTGGTATCTCCGTGTAATGAATTTAATTTCTAGCGAATTTCCGAAAACCTTTTCGAAAAATATTCAAAATTGCCCGAGAAGTGGGGAAAATATGGAAATTTAATGAGATTCAATACAAAACATCAGAATTTGAAGCAAAAAAATGAAAACCCTTAAAACTGAAAGCAATCCCCTCATATTTGGTATCTCCGTGTAAGGAATTTAATTTCTAGCGAATTTCCGAAAACCTTTTCAAAAAATATTCAAAATTGCCCGAGAAATCGGGAAAATATAGAAATTTAATGAGATTTAATACAAAACATCAGAATTTGTAGCAAAAAATTGAAAACCATTAAAACTGAAAGCAATCCCCTCATATTTGATATCTCCGTCTAAGGAATTTCATTTCTAGCGAATTTCCGAAATCCTTTTCAAAAAATATTCAAAATTGCCCGAGAAATCGGGAAAATATGGAAATTTAATGAGATTCTATACAAAACATCAAAATTTGTAGCAAAAAAATGAAAACCCTTAAAACTGAAAGCAATCCCCACATATTTGGTATCTCCGTGTAGGGAAGTTAATTTCTAGCGCATTTCCGAAGACCTTTTCGAAAAATATTCAAAATTGCCCGAGAAATCGAAAAAATATGGAAATTTAATGAGATCCAATACAAAACATCAGAATTTGTAGCAAAAAAATTAAAACCCTTAAAACTGTAAGCAATCCCCTCATATTTGGTATCTCCATGTAAGGAATTTAATTTCTAGTGCATTTCCGAATACCTTTTCGAAAAATATTCAAAATTGCCCGAGAAATCGGAAAAATATGGAAATTTAATGAGATTCAAGACAAAACATCAGAATTTGTAGCAAAAAAATGAAAACCATTAAAACTGAAAGCAATCCCCACATGTTTGGTATTTCCGTGTACGGAATTTAATTTCTAGCGCATTTCCGAAGACCTTTTCGAAAAATATTCAAAATTGCCCGAGAAGTGGGGAAAATATGGAAATTTAATGAGATTCAATACAAAACATCAGAATTTGAAGCAAAAAAATGAAAACCCTTAAAACTGAAAGCAATCCCCTCATATTTGGTATCTCCGTGTAAGGAATTTAATTTCTAGCGAATTTCCGAAAACCTTTTCGAAAAATATTCAAAATTGCCCGAGAAGTGGGGAAAATATGGAAATTTAATGAGATTCAATACAAAACATCAGAATTTGAAGCAAAAAAATGAAAACCCTTAAAACTGAAAGCAATCCCCTCATATTTGGTATCTCCGTGTAAGGAATTTAATTTCTAGCGAATTTCCAAAGACCTTTTCGAAAAGTATTCAAAATAACCCGAGAAATCCGGAAAATATGGAAATTTAATGATATTCAATATGAAACATCAGAATTTGTAGCAAAAAAATTAAAACCCTTAAAACTGAAACCAATCCCCACATATTTGGTATTTGCGTGTAGGGAATTTAATTTCTAGCGCGTTTCCGAAGATCTTTTCGAAAAATATTCAAAATTGCCCGAGAAATCAGGAAAATTTGGAAATTTAATGAGATTCAATACAAAACATCAGAATTTGTAGCAAAAAAATTAAAACCCTTAAAACTGAAAGCTATCCCAACATATTTGGTATCTCCGTGTAGGGAATTTAATTTCTAGCGCATTTCCGAAGACCTTTTCGAAAAATATTCAAAATTGCCCGAGAAATCGGGAAAATATGGAAATTTAATGAGATTCATCAAAACATCACAATTTGTAGCAAAAAAATGAAAACCCTTAAAACTGAAACCAATCCCCACATATTTGGTATTTGCGTGTAGGGAATTTAATTTCTAGCGCGTTTCCGAAGATCTTTTCGAAAAATATTCAAAATTTCCCGAGAAATCAGGAAAATATGGAAATTTAATGAGATTCTATACAAAACATCAGAATTTTTAGCAAAAAAATGAAAACCCTTAAAACTGAAAGCAATCCCCACATATTTGGTATCTCCGAAATTAAATTCCGTACACGGAGATACCAAATATGTGGGGATTGTTTTCAGTTTTAAGGGTTTTCATTTTTTTGCTACAAATTCTGATGTTTTGTATTGAATCTCATTAAATTTCCATATTTTCCCGATTTCTCGGGCAATTTTCAATATTTTTCGGAAAGGTCTTCGGAAATACCCTAGAAATTAAATTCCCTACACGGCGATACCAAATATGTTGGGATTGCTTTCAGTTTTAAGGGTTTTCATTTTTTTGCTACAAATTCTGATGTTTTGTATTGAATCTCATTAAATTTCCATATTTACCCGATTTTTGGGCAATTTTGAATATTTTTCGAAACGGTCTTCGGAAATGCGCTAGAAATTAAATTCCCTACACGGAGATACCAAATATGTTGGGATTGCTTTCAGTTTTAAGGGTTTTCATTTTTTTGCTACAAATTCTGATGTTTTGTATTGAATCTCATTAAATTTCCATATTTTCCCGATTTCTCGGGCAATTTTCAATATTTTTCGGAAAGGTCTTCGGAAATGCGCTAGAAATTAAATTCCCTACACGGAGATACCAAATATGTTGGGATTGCTTTCAGTTTTAAGGGTTTTCATTATTTTGCTACAAATTCTGATGTTTTGTATTGAATCTCATTAAATTTCCATATTTTCCCGATTTCTCGAGCAATTTTGAATATTTTTAAAAAGGGCTTCGGAAATGCGCTAGAAATTAAATTCCCTACACGGAGATACCAAATATGTGGGGATTGCTTTCAGTTTTAAGGGTTTTCATTTTTTTGCTACAAATTCTGATGTTTTGTATAGAATCTCATTAAATTTCCATATTTTCGCGATTTCTCGGGCAATTTTGAATATTTTTCAAAAAGGTTTTCGGAAATGCGCTAGAAATTACATTCTCTACACGGAGTTACCTAATATCTGGGGATTGCTTTCAGTTTTAAGGGTTTTCATTATTTTGCTACAAATTCTGATGTTTTGTATTTAATCTCATTAAATTACCATATTTTCCCGATTTCTCGGGCAATTTTCAATATTTTTCGAAAAGGTCTTCGAAAATGCGCTAGAAATTAAAGTCCGTACACGGAGATGCCAAATATGTGGGGATTGTTTTCAGTTTTAAGGGTTTTCATTTTTTTGCTACAAATTCTGATGTTTTGTATTGGATCTCATTAAATTTCCATATTTTCCCGATTTATCGGGCAATTTTGAATTTTTTTCGAAAAGGTTTTCGGAAATGCGCTAGAAATTACACTCTCTACACGGAGCTACCTAATATGTGGGGATTGCTTTCAGTTTTAAGGGTTTTCATGTTTTTGCTAAAAATTCTGATGTTTTGTATTGAATCTCATTAAATTTCCATATTTTCCCGATTTCTCGAGCAATTTTGAATATTTTTCGAAAAGGTTTTCGGAAATGCGGTAGAAATTAAATTCCCTACACTGAGATACCAAATATGTGGGGATTGTTCTCAGTTTTAAGGGTTTTCTTTTTTTTGCTACAAATTCTGATGTTTTGTATTGGAGCTCATTAAATTTCCATATTTTCCCCGATTTCTCGGGCAATTTTGAATTTTTTTCGAAAAGGTTTTCGGAAATGCGCTAGAAATTAAATTCCCTACACGGAGGTACCTAATATCTGGGGATTGCTTTCAGTTTTAAGGGTTTTCATTTTTTTGCTACAAATTCTGATGTTTTGTATTGAATCTCATTAAATTTCCATATTTTCCCGATTTCTCGAGCAATTTTGAATATTTTTCGAAAAGGTCTTCGGAAATGCGCTAGAAATTAAATTCCGTACACGGAGATGCCAAATATGTTGGGATAGCTTTCAGTTTTAAGGGTTTTCATTTTTTTGCTACAAATTCTGATGTTTTGTATTGAATCTCATTAAATTTCCATATTTTCCCCATTTCTCGGGCAATTTTGAATATTTTTCGAAAAGGTCTTCGGAAATGCACTAGAAATTAAATTCCCTACACGGAAATACCAAATATGTGGGGATAGCTTTCAGTTTTAAGGGTTTTCATTTTTTTGCTACAAATTCTGATGTTTTGTATTGAATCTCATTAAATTTCCATATTTTCCCCATTTCTCGGGCAATTTTGAATATTCTTCGAAAAGGTCTTCGGAAATGCGCTAGAAATTAAGTTCCCTACACTGAGATATCAAATATGTGGGGATTGGTTTCAGTTTTAAGGGTTTTCATTTTTTTGCTACAAATTCTGATGTTTTGTATTGAATCTCATTAAATTTCCATATTTTCCCGATTTATCGGGCAATTTTGAATATTTTTCAAAAAGGTCTTCGGAAATGCGCTAGAAATTAAATTCCCTACACGGAGATACTAAATATGTTGGGATTGCTTTCAGTTTTAAGGGTTTTCATTTTTTTGCTACAAATTCTGATGTTTTGTATTGAATCTCATTAAATTTCCATATTTTCCCGATTTCTCGAGCAATTTTGAATATTTTTCGAAAAGGTTTTCGGAAATGCGCTAAAAATTAAATTCCCTACACGGAGATGCCAAATATGTGGGGCTTGTTCTCAGTTTTAAGGGTTTTCTTTTTTTTGCTACAAATTCTGATGTTTTGTATTGGAGCTCATTAAATTTCCATATTTTCCCGATTTCTCGGGCAATTTTGAATTTTTTTCGAAAAGGTTTTCGGAAATGCGCTAGAAATTAAATTCCCTACACGGAAATACCAAATATGTGGGGATAGCTTTCAGTTTTAAGGGTTTTCATTTTTTTGCTACAAATTCTGATGTTTTGTATTGAATCTCATTAAATTTCCATATTTTCCCCATTTCTCGGGCAATTTTGAATATTTTTCGAAAAGGTCTTCGGAAATGCACTAGAAATTAAATTCCTTACACGGAAATACCAAATATGTGGGGATAGCTTTCAGTTTTAAGGGTTTTCATTTTTTTGCTACAAATTCTGATGTTTTGTATTGAATCTCATTAAATTTCCATATTTTCCCCATTTCTCGTGCAATTTTGAATATTCTTCGAAAAGGTCTTCGGAAATGCGCTAGAAATTAAGTTCCCTACACTGAGATATCAAATATGTGGGGATTGGTTTCAGTTTTAAGGGTTTTCATTTTTTTGCTACAAATTCTGATGTTTTGTATTGAATCTCATTAAATTTCCATATTTTCCCCATTTCTCGGGCAATTTTGAATATTCTTCGAAAAGGTCTTCGGAAATGCGCTAGAAATTAAGTTCCCTACACTGAGATATCAAATATGTGGGGATTGGTTTCAGTTTTAAGGGTTTTCATTTTTTTGCTACAAATTCTGATGTTTTGTATTGAATCTCATTAAATTTCCATATTTTCCCCATTTCTCGTGCAATTTCGAATATTCTTCGAAAAGGTCTTCGGAAATGCGCTAGAAATTAAGTTCCCTACACTGAGATATCAAATATGTGGGGATTGGTTTCAGTTTTAAGGGTTTTCATTTTTTTGCTACAAATTCTGATGTTTTGTATTGAATCTCATTAAATTTCCATATTTTCCCCATTTCTCGGGCAATTTTGAATATTCTTCGAAAAGGTCTTCGGAAATGCGCTAGAAATTAAGTTCCCTACACTGAGATATCAAATATGTGGGGATTGGTTTCAGTTTTAAGGGTTTTCATTTTTTTGCTACAAATTCTGATGTTTTGTATTGAATCTCATTAAATTTCCATATTTTCCCGATTTATCGGGCAATTTTCAATATTTTTCGAAAAGGTCTTCGGAAATGCGCTAGAAATTAAATTCCCTACACGGAGCTACCTAATATGTGGGGATTGCTTGCAGTTTTAAGGGTTTTCATTTTTTGCTATAAATTCTGATGTTTTGTATTGAATCTCATTAAATTGCCATATTTTCAAGATTTCTCGGGCAATTTTGAATATTTTTCGAAAAGGTCTTCGGAAATGCGCTAGAAATTACATTCCCAACACGGAGCTACCTAATATGTGGGGATTGCTTGCAGTTTTAAGGGTTTTCATTTTTTGCTATAAATTCTGATGTTTTGTATTGAATCTCATTAAATTTCCATATTTTCCCGATTTATCGGGCAATTTTCAATATTTTTCGAAAAGGTCTTTGGAAATGCGCTAGAAATTAAATTCCGTACACGGAGATACCAAATATGTGGGGATTGCTTTCAGTTTTAAGGGTTTTGACTTTTTTGCTACAAATTCTGATGTTTTGTATTGAATCTCATTAAATTTCCATATTTTCCCGATTTATCGGGCAATTTTCAATATTTTTCGAAAAGGTCTTTGGAAATGCGCTAGAAATTAAATTCCCTACACGGAAATACCAAATATGTGGGGATAGCTTTCAGTTTTAAGGGTTTTCATTTTTTTGCTACAAATTCTGATATTTTTTATTGAATCTCATTAAATTTCCATATTTTCCCCCATTTCTCGGGCAATTTTGAATATTTTTCGAAAAGGTCTTTGGAAATGCGCTAGAAATTAAATTCCGTACACGGAGATACCAAATATGTGGGGATTGCTTTCAGTTTTAAGGGTTTTCACTTTTTTGCTACAAATTCTGATGTTTTGTATTGAATCTCATTAAATTTCCATATTTTCCCGATTTATCGGGCAATTTTCAATATTTTTCGAAAAGGTCTTCGGAAATGCGCTAGAAATTAAATTCCCTACACGGACATACCAAATATGTGGGGATAGCTTTCAGTTTTAAGGGTTTTCATTTTTTTGCTACAAATTCTGATGTTTTGTATTGAATTTCATTAAAGTGCCATATTTTCCAGATTTCTCGGGCAATTTTGAATATTTTTCGAAAAGGTCTTCGGAAATGCGCTAGAAATTACATTCCCAACACGGAGCTACCTAATATGTGGGGATTGCTTGCAGTTTTATGGGTTTTCATTTTTTGCTATAAATTCTGATGTTTTGTATTGAATCTCATTAAATTTCCATATTTTCCCGATTTCTCGCGCAATTTTGAATATTTTTCGAAAAGGTCTTCGGAAATGCGCTAGAAATTACATTCCCTTCACGGAGCTACCTAATATGTGGGGATTGCTTTCAGTTTTAAGGGTTTTCATTTTTTTGCTACAAATTCTGATGTTTTGTATTGAATCTCATTAAATATCCATATTTTCCCGATTTCTCGAGCAATTTTGAATATTTTTCGAAAAGGACTTTGGAAATGCGCTAGAAATTAAATTCCGTACACGGAGATACCACATATGTGGGGATTGCTTTCAGTTTTAAGGGTTTTCATTTTTTTGCTACAAATTCTGATGTTTTGTATTGAATCTCATTAAATTTCCATATTTTCCCGATTTCTCGGGCAATTTTGAATATTTTTCGAAAAGGTCTTCGTAAATGCGCTAGAAATTACATTCCCAACACGGAGCTACCTAATATGTGGGGATTGCTTGCAGTTTTAAGGGTTTTCATTTTTTGCTATAAATTCTGATGTTTTGTATTGAATCTCATTAATTTTCCATATTTTCCCGATTTCTCGAGCAATTTTGAATATTTTTCGAAAAGGTCTTCGGAAATGCACTAGAAATTACATTACCTTCACGGAGCTACCTAATATGTGGGGATTGCTTTCAGTTTTAAGGGTTTCCATTTTTTTGCTACAAATTCTGATGTTTTGTATTGAATCTATTTAAATTTCCATATTTTCCCAATTTCTCGAGCAATTTTGAATATTTTTCGGAAAGGTCTTCGGAAATGCGCTAGAAATTAAATTCCCTACACGGAAATACCAAATATGTTGGGATTGCTTGCAGTTTTAAGGGTTTTCATTTTTTTGCTACAAATTCTGATGTTTTGTATTGAATATCTTTAAATTGCCATTTTTTCCCGATTTCTCGGGCAATTTTGAATATTTTTCGAAAAGGTCTTCGGAAATGCGCTAGAAATTACATATTAGGTAGCTCCCTACACGGAGCTACCTAATATGTGGGCATTGCTTTCAGTTTTAAGGGTTGTCATTTTTTTGCTACAAATTCTGATGTTTTGTATTGAATCTCATTAAATTTCCATATTTTCCCGATTTCTCGGGCAATTTTCAATATTTTTCGAAAAGGTCTTTGGAAATGCGCTAGAAATTAAATTCCGTACACGGAGATACCAAATATGTGGGGATTGCTTTCAATTTTAAGGGTTTCCATTTTTTTGCTACAAATTATGATGTTTTGTATTGAATCTCTTTAAATTGCCATATTTTCCCGATTTCTCGGGCAATTTTGAATATTTTTCGAAAAGCTCTTCGGAAATGCGCTAGAAATTACATTCCCTACACGGAGCTACCTAATATGTGGGGATTGCTTTCAGTTTTAAGGGTTGTCATTTTTTTGCTACAAATTCTGATGTTTTGTATTGAATCTCATTAAATTTCCATATTTTCCCGATTTCTCGAGCAATTTTGAATATTTTTCGAAAAGGTCTTCGGAAATGCGCTAGAAATTAAATTCCCTACACGGAAATACCAAATATGTGGGGATTGCTTTCAGTTTTAAGGGTTTTCATTTTTTTGCTACAAATTCTGATGTTTTGTATTGGAGAATTAAAAATAAAATATGGAAAATTAATCTCATTAATTTTCCATATTTTATCGATTTCTCGGGCAATTTTCAATATTTTTCGAAAAGGTCTTCGGAAGTTCGCAAGAAATTAAATTCCCTACTCGCATATATCAAATATGTGGGGATTGCTTTCAGTTTTAAGGGTTTTCATTTTTTTGCTACAAATTCTGATGTTTTGTATTGAATCTCATTAAATTTCCATATTTTTTTCCGATTTATCGGGCAATTTTGAATATTTTTCGAAAAGGTCTTCGGAAACGCGCTAGAAATTAAATTCCCTACACGGAAATACCAAATATATGGGGATTGCTTTCAGTTTTAAGGGTTTTCATTTTTTTGCTACAAATTCTGATGTTTTGTATTGAATCTCATTAAATTTTCATATTTTCCCGATTTCTCGGGCAATATTGAATATTTTTCGAAAAGGTCTTTGGAAATGCGCTAGAAATTAAATTCCGTACACGGAGATACCAAATATGTGGGGATTGCTTTCAGTTTTAAGGGTTTTCACTTTTTTGCTACAAATTCTGATGTTTTGTATTGAATCTCATTAAATTTCCATATTTTCCCGATTTATCGGGCAATTTTGAATATTTTTCGAAAAGGTCTTCCGAAATGCGCTAGAAATTAAATTCCCTACACGCAGATATCAAATATGTGGGGATAGCTTTCAGTTTTAAGGGTTTTCATTTTTTTGCTACAAATTCTGATGTTTTGTATTGAATCTCATTAAATTTCCATATTTTCCCGATTTCTCGGGAAATTTTGCATATTTTTCGAAAAGGTTTTCGGAAATGCGCTAGAAATTACATTCCCTACACTGAGCTACCTAATATGTGGGATTGCTTTCAGTTTTAAGGGTTTCCATTTTTTTGCTACAAATTCTGATGTTTTGTATTGAATCTCTTTAAATTTCCATATTTTCCCGATTTCTCGAGCAATTTTGAATATTTTTCGAAAAGGTCTTCGGAAATGCGCTAGAAATTAAATTCCCTCCGCGGAAATACCAAATATGTTGGGATTGCTTGCAGTTTTAAGGGTTTTCATTTTTTTGCTACAAATTCTGATGTTTTGTATTTAATCTCTTTAAATTGCCATATTTTCCCGATTTCTCGGGCAATTTTGAATATTTTTCGAAAAGGTCTTCGGAAATGCGCTAGAAATTACATTCCCTACACAGAGCTACCTAATATGTGGGGATTGCTTTCAGTTTTAAGGGTTGTCATTTTTTTGCTACAAATTCTGATGTTTTCTATTGAATCTCATTAAATTTCCATATTTTCCCGATTTCTCGGGCAATTATCAATATTTTTCGAAAAGGTCTTTAGAAATGCGCTAGAAATTAAATTCCGTATACGGAGATACCAAATATGTGGGGATTGCTTTCAATTTTAAGGGTTTCCATTTTTTTGCTACAAATTATGATGTTTTGTATTGAATCTCTTTAAATTGCCATATTTTCCCGATTTCTCGGGCAATTTTGAATATTTTTCGAAAAGGTCTTCGGAAATGCGCTAGAAATTAAATTCCCTACACGGAAATACCAAATATGTGGGGATTGCTTTCAGTTTTAAGGGTTTTCATTTTTTTGCTACAAATTCTGATGTTTTGTATTGAATCTCATTAAATTTGTAGGGAATTTAATTTCTAGCGTGTAGGGAATTTAATTTCTAGCGCATTTCCGAAGACCTTTTCGAAAAAAATTCAATATTGCCCGAGAAATCGGGAAAATATGAAAATTTAATGAGATTCAATGTTTTGTATTGAATCTCATTAAATTTTCATATTTTCCCGGTTTTCTCGGGCAATATTGAATTTTTTTTCGAAAAGGTCTTCGGAAATGCGCTAGAAATTAAATTCCCTACACGCAGATATCAAATATGTGGGGATTGCTTTCAGTTTTAAGGGTTTTCATTTTTTTTGCTACAAATTCTGATGTTTTGTATTGAATCTCATTAAATTTCCATATTTTCCCGATTTCTCGGGCAATTTTCAATATTTTTCGAAAAGGTCTTCGGAAATGCGCTAGAAATTAAATTCCCTACACGGAGATACCAAATATGTGGGGATTGCTTTCAATTTTAAGGGTTTTCATTTTTTTTGCTACAAATTCTGATGTTTTGTATTGAATCTCATTAAATTTTCATATTTTCCCCATTTCTCGGGCAATATTGAATTTTTTTTCGAAAAGGTCTTCGGAAATGCGCTAGAAATTAAATTCCCTACACGGAAATACCAAATATGTTGGGATTGCTTTCAGTTTTAAGCCCCCCTGTGGGTCCTCACCTTGACGTGGTGGGGGGGCTTGAGTAAGGACCGGAGATCTTCTGAGCTATGGTGGGGGGAATGGCAACATTCTCGGTAGGTCCAACCATGCCACAAAGGTCAGAAGATTGATGAAGGTACTGAAACCAAGAGGACCCTGAAAACGGAATGAACATGGACAACGATAAAGATAAAAAGCGTACTGGGATATCAGTACAACTGTCGGAGGAGGTCGTGGCTGCGAACTTCGGCAGTGGCATGGGGGTAAAACCTCATGTCGCCAGTAGCCTCACAGGTAACCCTTCTAACACGATGATTGGAGCAGGTCGTGTTAGTAGTATAACTACTGACTCCACAACTAGTACGGCGAGCTTGTCAGGCTGTACTAGTGGTCTAGATACTGGCATACATTTACTAACGGACACTGCCGATCACTCTGATCAGGAAAGTGCCAAATCATCTCTTTTCAGCCACGACGAAGAGGAGCTGCTTCGCTCACCAAGGGTTGGTATGGATACCGGAAGGCCTAGTACCTCCAGACCCAGACCAACACGGGTGGGCAGGCAAGCTCTTGCTAAATACAGGGCGGCGCTGAAGCTTGAAGCTAATCTTGGTCATAAGTCGGACCTCACGACCAAAGAGTCGGTGGATTTGACGTGGGCAAGAGGAGTGATTGCTGAAAGCAGAGCTCACTTTGAAAAGAAGAAAGGTTGCAGTGCAAAGGACCCAGCCTTCTTCAACATAGTAGAGGAGATCACCAGTGGTAAGCTGTCTGAGAAGAAGCGTCTGAGATCTGCTGAGGAAACATCACCAGCGACTCAGAAAAAGCCGCGCAGCAGCATTCCACAAGGTGGTCCCTCTGCTCTCAGAACCAACACCAGCAAGACGGCATCTTCAATGGCGGACTTGCCGAAGAAACAAAAACAAAATACCGGCAAGACGGCACCTACGATGGCGGACATGCTGAAGAATCAACTTCTGGTGGCTTTAATTGACCGCAGTGATCCCCTTGGACGTATGTCCTTGGAAAGGTGGAAAATTGTGGAGATGAAGCTACTGGAAGAGATGATCAACTTAACCGAGACTGACCAAGTTATGCCAACGTTTGATGGAGCAGGCTGGCTCAGAGACGTTAAGATGATCAAATGCAAAGATCTCTACACTCTCGAATGGTGCAAGAGGACGGTTCCGCTCCTCAAAGGCACCTGGAATAACGCGGAATTAGCCATAGTGGATAGATCGGAGATTCCATCAATTCCGAATGCTAAAGTGCTAATCCCAAGAGTACTCCCACCTGAAAGCACCCTCAGACTACTGCAGAGGCAAAATCCGGATGTACCCTCCAGCGACTGGAAGATACTGAAGGTTTGTGAACCGGTAGCTGTGGATGGTGGACAACAATTTATCCTCCAAATCAATAAAGAAGCGGAAGATATATTGTACCCTAGGTTTGGTAAGATGGTTTGGGGATGTGGAAGTGTTTTTCTGCGTCTCAAGAAGCGTCGACCAAACGATGAAAACCACAACACGCTGGAGAATCTGGAGGTGGAGAAAGACCTAGGTCTGATCTCCGCAGCCACAGCCAACATCACTCTGGGGCCGGAAGTGGACAGTCTAAGTGCTAGCATGGAACTAGACGTCGCTCCGGTCCCCACTGATCAGATTGCAGCACCACTGGATGTTGCGAGTGATTCAGAACAACCTACACCACAGTAGCTCAGCTTCGGCTGAACTACTCCTAACCCTCGAAGAAGGGAACTATGACGTGGCGCTTATACAGGAGCCGTGGATCTCCGGCAAAGGAGATATCAAGGGACTAGCGTCACGCAAATACAAACTACTACACTCACAACAAGAAGGTAAGAAACGTTCAGCCATATTGGCCAAAAAGAACCTTAATATCTTTCTAAAGTCTAATTACAGCACGACCGACTTAACGGTGGCCCTGTGTGAAGGCAGTGACGGTCAAAAACCACTCCTCATCGCATCAGCTTACATGGCGCATGACAGGGAATCACCGCCGTCGGAACTTCAAACACTAGTGGATGATGCTTCGACAAAAAAGCACAACCTTGTGGTTGGAGGTGACGCAAACGCTCATCACAAGATCTGGGGCAGTAAAGATGTCAATACAAGGGGTGAGTTACTACTTAATTACATTTTATGCTCCAACTTATCAATAGCCAATCGGGGTAATGTATCAACGTATATAGGCCCGACCAGTGAAAATGTTCTGGACATCACCCTCTACTCAGACAATGATACCTGTATCCTTGACAATTGGATGGTGTTAGAGAAACCATCAATGTCAGACCACAGGTACATAAGGTTTGATATAAACTTTAAATCTAATAGTACTCCCAAACCATTCAGAAATCCGGTTAAAACAAACTGGGATCTGTATGTGGAACTGGTTGAGCTAAAACTCGCAAACAAATGTCCTGTAGCTATCTGGAATGTACAAACTCTGGAAGCTACTGTCCAATTTCTCACCAAAACTCTGAGAGCAAGTTTTGAACAAGCCTGCCCTCTTAGTAAACCCTCTAGTAACACCTCTCCACCCTGGTGGAATAAAAACCTGAAAAACGTACGCGACAAGGTCCACAAATCGTTTGCTCAGGCAAAACGCAGTAACGATCCGGGTTTATGGGTTGAGTACAAGGCCAACCTAAAATCCTTTAAGAAAGAACTCAGAATCGCGAAGAGAATGAGCTGGAGGACATTCTGCAATGATATGGAGAATACCTCTGAGACAGCCAGGCTCAGCAAGATTCTAAAAATAGCACCTACTCAATCGGCACTTCTGAAAAGATCGAACGGATCCTGGACAGAGGACAGTAAAGAAACGTTGGAGGTTCTTCTGGAAGCTCACTTTCCGGGCTGTACCAATCTGTCTGGACAAATGGTCGATCCAAAAACCACGAAAACAAATCGGATAAAACTCGATCCCAACTTACTTACTAGGAACCGTTTATGCTGGGCGGTAAGCACTTTCGACCCTTACAAGTCACCGGGTCCGGACGGAATAATACCGGCCATGCTGCAGAAAGCAGCTGCTCTGGTGATCCCATGGATGATGGTGATTTTTAAGGGATGCCTAAGGCTTAACCATGTGCCTAAGTCATGGAACGATGCCACTGTTATCTTCATACCAAAAGCGGGCAAGATAAGTCATGCTGACCCAAAAGACTATCGGCCAATCAGCTTAACCTCTTTCATGCTAAAAAGTATGGAAAGAGTCCTTGATGCGTACATAAAAGAGAGCATAGACCCTCGTGTACTATCCAAGGCTCAACACGCGTACACAAAAGGTAGATCTGTCGAGACGGCTCTTCACGAGACAGTCTCAGTCATTGAAAAAAGCCTTCACTACAAAGAATACACCTTGGGAGCCTTTCTAGATATAGAGGGGGCTTTCAATAATGTCACGATAGAGTCGATTGTCAGGGCCCTCAATTCGGCACGCATAAACAAAGTTGTTAGCGGTTGGATAGAGGAACTCCTGAAAAATAGATCAATTACGTCACAATGGGGGGGCACTACCGCTACCATCAGGGTTACCTGTGGCACACCACAAGGCGGGGTCCTATCACCACTTCTCTGGAACTTGGTTCTAAACGAAATCCTAAAAACACTGCAAACTAGCGGCGTTAAACTAATTGCTTACGCGGATGATGTGGTGGTACTTGCCGTAGGTAAATACCTAAACACACTCAGCGAACTAATTGAAGGTGCCCTGGATAAGCTCAGCAAATGGGCAAAGGCCAGTGGACTCAAAGTTAACCCGCAGAAAACTGAACTTGTGCTCTTTTCAAGGAGATACAGGATTCCGGAATTCCGTGTTCCTAAGGTGAACAACACTACTCTAACGCTCTCCAAAAAGGCTAAATTTCTTGGTCTTATTTTGGACAGCAAACTAAGCTGGAATTTAACCATAGAAGAACGCGTGCTCAAAGCGAACAATGCGTTCTACGCTTGCAAATGTATGTTTGGAAAAACCTGGGGTCTAAGACCTGAGTTAACTCGCTGGATCTACACAGCCATAGTCAGACCAATAATGCTATACGGGGTCCTAGTATGGTGGCCGGCCATGGAGAAAAAAGTGTACAGATCTAAACTCGAAAATACGCAAAGGCTAGCGGGACTGGGGATTACTGGCGCGTTGAAAACCACATCCTCGGACGCACTAAACACAATACTCTATCTCGAACCGGTTGACATATTTGCTAAGTGTGTGGCGGCTAAAGGCGCGCTCCGTTTGAAGCAATCAGGTCAGCTTAACTCTAGAGAGTTCGGACACTCAAGGATCGGTCTAACCCTAAAAGGTGAAACCGATTACATGATTCCCCTCCTCTCACTACGTCGCAAATACGGGATCGATCTTTCAAGCAGGGAATATTGGGCAAATAGAGGCCCAGATCCCGATGACTCGACCAACATCTACACGGATGGATCCAAGATGGACACTGGAGTGGGTGCGGCAGTACACTCTCCGGAACTTGAGATCAACCTAAGTTACAGACTACCAGACCACTGCAGCATCTTCCAAGCGGAAATTTTGGCTATCCAAAAAGCTGCGGAAGCTGCTCGTAGTTGCGTCAACACTCGCAAGAACGTTTACCTCTACATAGATAGTCAAGCCGCCATTAAGGCTCTGGCTAGCGCGTACATTAAATCTAAACTGGTGCTCGAATGTCATCTAGCTCTTCAGTCACTAAGTACTAACAAGAACGTAGTGCTGTGCTGGGTGCCCGGGCACTGTGATATTGTAGGCAATGAAACAGCGGACAAGCTTGCCAAGAGAGGCGCAAACCTCTTGGGGGCCACGCATGAACGTGTTCTACCTTCTCTACAATCGCAGAAAAGAAATCTCGAAAGCAAGGCCTTAGGTCAGGCTAGGTTGCGCTGGAATAAAATAACAACGTGCCGGTTAACAAAAATCATGTGGGGCACGTACGACGCAAGAAAAACCGCTACAATCCTCAACCTATCACGCGCACATTGTAGAAAAGCAGTAGGTATCTCTACCGGCCACTGCATGATCGGCAAGCACGCACATAGAATGGGTCTCATAAACACAAGCCTCTGCAGGTACTGTAACGTTACGGGGCAAGAAGAAACCTTAGAGCATCTTCTGTGCTACTGCCCGGCCCTAGCACGCAGAAGATTGCAACTCCTTGGCACCGCATTCCTCACAGGTCTGGAGGAGGCGGCCAAATGTGGATTGAGAGTTCTTCTCAAATTCGCGGAGGCCACCAACTTCCTGGACCTGATGGGTGACAACTCGTCAAATGTTTAATAACCGTACACAGTGGTATCGCTAAGGACCCGTAGTGGTCTATGCGTGGTCATCTGACCGCCACTCCTAACCTAACCTAACCTTTCAGTTTTAAGGGTTTTCATTTTTTTGCTACAAATTCTGATGTTTTGTATTGAATCTCATTAAATTTCCATATTTTCCCGATTTCTCGGGCAATTTTCAATATTTTTCGAAAAGGTCTTCGGAAGTTCGCAAAAAATTAAATTCCCTACACGCAGATATCAAATATGTGGGGATTGCTTTCAGTTTTAAGGGTTTTCATTTTTTTGCTACAAATTCTGATGTTTTGTATTGAATCTCATTAAATTTCCATATTTTCCCGATTTCTCGGGCAATTTTCAATATTTTTCGAAAAGGTCTTTGGAAATGCGCTAGAAATTAAATTCCCTACACGGAGATACCAAATATGTTGGGATTGCTTTCAGATTTAAGGGTTTTCATTTTTTTGCTACAAATTCTGATGTTTTATATTGAATCTCATTAAATTTCCATATTTACACGATTTCTCGGACAATTTTCAATATTTTTGGAAAAGGTCTTCGGAAATGCGCTAGAAATTAAATTCCGTACACGGAGATACCAAATATGTTGGGATTGCTTTCAGTTTTAAGGGTTTTCATTTTTTTGCTACAAATTCTGATGTTTTGTATAGAATCTCATTAAATTTCCACATTTTCCCTATTTCTCGAGCAATTTTAAATATTTTTCAAAAAGGTCTTCGGAAATGAGCTAGAAATTACATTCCCTACACGGAGCTACCTAATATGTGGGGATTGCTTTCAGTTTTAAGGGTTTTCATTTTTTTGCTACAAATTCTGATGTTTTGTATTGAATCTCATTAAATTTCCATATTTTCCCGATTTCTCGAGCAATTTTGAATATTTTTCGAAAAGGTCTTCGGAAATGCGCTAGAAATTAAATTCCCTAAACGGAGATGCCAAATATGTGGGGATTGCTTTTAGTTTTAAGGGTTTTCATTTTTTTGCTACAAATTCCGATGTTTTGTATTGAATCTCATTAAATTTCCATATTTTCCCGATTTCTCGGGCAATTTTGAATATTTTTCGAAAAGGTCTTCGGAAATGCGCTAGAAATTAAATTCCGTACACGGAGATGCCAAATATGTGGGGATTGCTTTTAGTTTTAAGGGTTTTCATTTTTTTGCTACAAATTCCGATGTTTTGTATTGAATCTCATTAAATTTCCATATTTTCCCGATTTCTCGGGCAATTTTGAATATTTTTCGAAAAGGTCTTCGGAAATGCGCTAGAAATTAAATTCCGTACACGGAGATGCCAAATATGTGGGGATTGTTTTCAGTTTTAAGGGTTTTCATTTTTTTGCTACAAATTCTGATGTTTTGTATCGGATCTTATTAAATTTCCATATTTTCCCGATTTCTCGGGCAATTTTGAATATTTTTCGAAAAGGTCTTCGGAAATGCACTAGAAATTAAATTCGATACACGGTTCTGATTCTTCAAATAATTTACCTTTATAAATTTTTTGTTGTTTTCATTTAGGATTGACATTCATTTTGATAAAAAAATGAAATAAAGTTAAGTGGATTTTCGAAAAATCATTGAGTAGCATTTTTAAAAATCTTTCATTATTTTATTGCAATGAATATGATTTGTGATGATAGTATTCTAAATAAATTTCCCTTCAATTTTAAATATTGGGGGTACTCATACGTAAACAGTTATTACCTAATCTCTGTGATGTAAAATAAGATTAAAGATAATTTTTATATAAACTACATAATTTCAAATTCCTTTTGTCAGCTCTAAAGATCTGACGAAATAATAATCTGACGGAGCGAGTATGTTCAGCGAGTATGATAAATGTTATACAATTGATGTGGAACACATATGTCTTATGTACATATGTGACCAACTTCACGTGCCTTTGTACAGTTTGTAGATTTAAGACTCCTTCATTATTTCTGTATGTTCAATTTTGAATTAAACTCTACAACAGAGTTGCAGACGTTATTTTCAAACTAAATTGTTCTTCCGTTTAGAGTCCTGTCAGATAGGTACTTATCACTAGCAGAACTAGCAAAATCTTCTGAACCAACGCATTGTACAATTACGTATATCAATTAAGCATTGTACAATTACGTATATCAATTTCAGAAACCGCAAAATCCATCATTTAAGTTTAGGGCATTAAAAAACAATTAGTTTTAGGAATACCGCACAACCTTAACTAGTGAAAACTGTAAAGAAATACGTCTTTACTTTTGTACAGTCGATGTAGAACTAATGAAAAACTACCCGCTTTGAAAATGACTTCTTACTTATGGTACGGGTACCCTAATATATTTATTTCCATAGAATTATCAGTAACTTTTATAAAAATTTAAATACGAATTAGAAAACCTTCACCAAAGAATATAGTAAAGTCATTTTTAATTATTTAAAATTTTTTACCTGCAATTTTGACCACTGAATTCGTCCTATACATCTTGATGCATTACGCCAGGCCAATTTAGCACCATAAATTAATTCAGTTTGTGTTAACTGATATGAACCAGTAACTTCAATTTCTTCTTGCACTTCTTTCCAACGTGTATCATGTGATGCTGACGAATGTCTACATATTACAAAAATTTTAATATAAAATAATGTTGCTATAATATCAAAATATTTAAATTACCTTCGAATTGATGTAAAATATTGATCTAGAAAATCTTTTGCATGATCTAATAATGCATCAGTTTTTCGTGGTTCATTTCCGACTATACTGAAACCCATAACGCTTCCAAGGCACATTGATTTCGAGCATGATAAATTCTATTACAGAAAAAGAAACATAAAATCTTTTTAACATTTTTACTTTATTTTTATTTACATAAAATTATTTTACAAAATAAATTTTCATACCAAAAATTCGAAAAAAAAAATGTATACCAAGATTTAAAAAAATTACACAGATTACAAAGGGTTTGTATATCAGACAAAAACAAAATTTGTGGTTTTTAGTAATCAAAAGGATACTACAAATTTGTAAAAATAGACTACACTGTTTTTGTGGTACATATATACAATTTTTGATTTGTAATTTTTTTTAGTAACTATTGCGGTTTTCATAGATTTTTTAATTTTGGTATTTTTTACATAATCCTAAGTAAACAAACAAGTTGTCTGTTTGAAAATGAAATTCTTGAAAATTATTTAATTCCGATTTGCAATTGAAAAATATCCTTTTTAACATATTATTCACTGTGTGATACAGAAGACGACTAAATTGTACTACTTTTTAAATCTTACCATTTCCTAAATCGTATTATTTGAAAATTTGATTTGTAATTAAATATTTATTTAGGGACATCTGAACTTAATCCCATTTAAAAACTTAAGTTGTCTAAAATGGAGTGTAAATGGAATGTATGTTACCAATATTCCTCAAATGCAAATGATCAAAACACTAAGTTTTTAAATGGAAACAAGTTTTCTAAATCGTACCATTTCGAATCCTCTTTTTATACTATTGTACTCTCAGTAGGAAAAATATGAAAATTTAAATTTCTTAAAAAATATAAATAAACATTTTATTGAGTATTTCTACACAAACAGACCGATATACTTTAAAAATGGTACGCTTTAGGCTACTCTACCCTATATTATTGACAAACAGAATTTTACATTTTAGACTAAAGTATTACTATATACGATTTAGAGATTTATTTATACAAAATGTTGTAGACAAGTAAAAGTAATGTTTTCTGATCCTTTAAATAATATTTGTAGAAATTGCAAAAAGTTACATTTTTTTATTGTAAAAAGCACATACAAACTAAAATATTATACATTCAGCATAATATGATATTAACTATTTGTCATATATTAAGGTATAAAATAAGTAAAATCTGTACAATGATTCTTAATATTATTACAAATTGTATTCAAGGATTTAAGGAGTTGATAAAATTTTATTAAACTAATTTAATATTTTTGAAAAAGAAGAAGTATACAAATGGAATATTATTATTCATCTTAAACGTGATATACAATGTCGTATTAAACATCTTTAAATTTAATATTATTTTAATTAACACATAAATTTAAAATTATCATCTGTCTGGGTGCATAATTTCAACTCGATTGGACATTGGGAACTGAGTGAAGTTTCCTGCCAGACAGACAAACAAGTAAACTAATATAAGCGTGGTAAAAATAATGTTTAAAACTACCAGTGTACATAATTTAAAACCAGATTAGAATTCCAAATTATTTTAAATCGTAAAAATGGATTACAGATAATCTATTCCTAATAAAAAAAATTTAATATGCATTACACATATCCAAATATTATTTCAAAATAGAAGTGAGGTCCTATTATATATTTTGCCTTAAATTCAATAAGTTTTCTTAAATTCAGTATGAATTCATTTGTTTATGAATGCCAGATCTAAATGGATCCTATATTTTTTATCTTTAAATTTAAGTCAAAACTTCATAATTTAATAAATTTTAGTGCCCTACTGACAGCAATAGATATAAAAACTTGTAAATTTACAGATTTATATTCATAGTTTATATTTACTGAGGCAATAGAAATCAATAAATCTATCAGATCGCTTAATAAAACATAAATTTGCATAAATTTACGAAAATGTTGAAGGTGGTTAAAAACATAAAGATAGTCAGTTGAAAATCATTCTGTATCCGAATGTCGTGCGAATTTTGACAAAAATTAAATGCAAACGTGTTTTATAGAAAATCGATTCTACATAAAACAAAATTAAACTTATGTCGTTTTTTTGGCAATTATTGCTTTCGTTTTATGTTCAATTTTCATTTTTATACCCAACACAGAGAACTATTAATCGGTTATAATTTTATTTGCAAATTAATAGGTTTAATTTCAGAGTGCAAAAAGCATATTTCATTGAAAATGATTGGGTGTAACTATTTTCAGAAAATTGGCGCGAAACGAGTTTCTTCATTCGAATTCGCAACTATAAAGTTTTTATCTGTTTCTCAGGTATGTCAAAATACTGTTTAATGCTAAATATTCATATGAATAATACTTATAAAGCTCAAGTGTTTAATTAATTCTTTAATACAAATATATGTATATTTTCCTTACACAAACAAAAATAAACTAATTACAACTTAAATGATTATTATTATATTATTTTAACAAATTTATTTTCAAAATAATTTTCTTCAGTTTGCTCCAAAAATAATAATATTGGTTTTTTTTTTTGGTAGAATGTGTAATTTCACTTGTAAATCTTTCTATAAAAATGGCATTCTTTTTTATGATACCATATTATTTGAATAATGCTATTCATTTCGATATAAACTAAATTAAGTAAAAATTAAATTTTATTTTCATTTAAAATTAATTAAAAAATATAATAATACAAAATTATCTAATTCAAATGTTTCTAATATTAAAAAGATATATTTACGAGATATTATAAATATAACACCCATTTAACTAAAATTATACAAACAATGTAAAACATAACCTACATAAAAAAAAAGTATTTTATTTTACAAAATTATTTGTGAGAAAACAACCCTTATTTTATATAAAATTTTCTATTTATTTTCGAAATGGTGAAAAGCAAAAAAAGAAAATTATTATTATTATTATTCATTTATGTTGAAAATACATGTAAACTTAAAATTCTTACTATTTTGTATTAATATAAGGGTACAAAAAAAAAAGTGGATATAAATATACAAAAGAAACATTGTTTAATATTTATGAAGATACTTAAAAGTCCTTATTTATTTATTCTTCTTTAGGCATTTATCGCCGCGGAATTTTATTACAAATTCTTTTTGGTTGATTATTTTCCATATATACAAAAAAAAAAAGCTTACAACAAAATAAACATCACGAAAATTTACAAAAATTGTGAATATTTGTCTTATTTTAGTTTATTTCAATTTTGTTTACATAAAAAATTATTTAAAAAATAAAAATAAAAACAATATTAATCCTTTTTGCAGTTTATTTAAAATGAGATTTGGAAAATTAAATATTTTCTTTTTGTTTAATATTTTTATTTTTATTTGGAAAATCCACAATGAAAGTTTTATGTTGTTTTTTATTGGTAAATAATAGTCTAATTGAAATTGTAACGCTTGCTTAAGGACTTGTAAGGCTTTCTAATATTAAAATTATAAGGAATATTGTGTATTATTTTATCCTTTCATTGAGTTCGTAATTTTGTTAGTTAAATATTTGTATATGTTTTTTATTTATCTACTGATTGATAAATCTTACAGATATTATTACAATTATGATTTGAACAACGGAAATTGCTCACTTTGGTTATTATTTTAAAATATTTTTGAAAATAACAAATTATAAATTATTCTAAGATTAGATATTCCTTTGACTATATAAAGCCTGCTAGTAACTGAGTTGACTTTAGCGTGCCAACATGGAAAAGCGAAGAACCGTGCCAGTGGAAAACTTTGGTACTACATGAAGTGTCAAGACGTCAAGAGAGTAGAAAATAACCAAGTCCTATATTTATTTACTATCGTCCAATCGTGTTGTATATAAATATTTTGCAGTGTGAAGTGCTAATTTATTAATAATAGTTTAGCTCGGAAAATTTATTTCATTTGCCACTGGTGTGGAGTATAACCAGGGTTGTTATACTCCGCACCAATGGCGGAGTATAACAACCCTGGTTATATTCCGCATCGAAACAAACAAATTCTTAAATTACAAATTCCCTTAATTTTCAACTTTTTTTAAAGACAAAGAATATTCATCTTAAATTTTAATACAAAATAAATAATATTTTTTTTTATATTTCAAAATAAATTTAGCTAACAGGTGAGCCAAATTATATTCCAATACATTTGTTAAACCACTTTCACCATAATATAATTGTGGTTTAAGGGCTTTATGTACATTTCGAACAAAATGAAATTTAATATTCTTTGGTTCACCTGTTCAACAATATTCAACTACCTGTTGAAATAAAAATGTTTCAGATATTTTTTATCATTACAAATTTTGCCATCCTCTGGCATTAAATTTAACAGATTTTTTCTACAAAATATCACGCAAATATAAATAAAAACAATATTTTTGTAACAATTGTTATTTTAAGTTAAATTAGATGAATTTTATTCTGTTTTACTTAGTTAGGGTATTTGTTTACATAATAAAAACAACATGTGTTTTGCAGCAGACAGAATTTTAAAGTAGACGGTATGTCCTTTTGATAACAGAAAAGTCCATCATACAAAAAATTTAAATGTTATATGAAATATATTGTTAACATAAATCTGGAAATTAATTTCGGAATTGCACAAATTATTTAAACAAAACTGAGTGTAAGTTTGGTACACAAATCATATTTAGTAAATTTAAATATAAAATTAAAATTCATACAGCTTTTCTATAATAATGATAGTTTATAAAATAAGGAACATATGTTTATTCCAAAACATTGGTTCAGAAATATCCAATTTTGCAGTAATATGTCCTAACAATATTTCATAATGCAACAAGTAAAAATTGTTAATAAAACCAATCAGGATGAAAAAATTACATAAATTCAAATATTCCTAAGTTGAATAATATTTATTTTGATATTCTTTCTCATTACTGCTTCAACTGATCTATATATCAAATATCCCTTTAATTTCACAAAAATATAACCAAAAATATTAAAAATTATGCCATATAATTAAATTCTAATCTTGAACCATAATATTTGCCCTTATATCTTGTACTAATCAAAATTCTATCCATTTCATTTCCTTCCAGCAATAACATTCAACAATAAACTTAAAATTCTATCCTCAAAAAAAAAAAAAAAGAAACTGTTGCAAAAAAAAAACCTAAAATCTAATTCCTGCACGTAATAAACCTAAACTAATAATAATCTCATCTATTTTTTATCTTCCTGAACACCGAAAAAAATAGAATAAGATATTTTTTAGGCATACACATGGTGACTTTAATCACATAATTAAAATACCATTTTATTTTATATTATTTTACATATTTTTGGGCTACAATATGGAAAAATTTGCCGCACACGAAAAAAAGTTCTTTAAAACTTTAAAAACTAGATCACAGCATAACAATAGTTTTATACATAAAAGATTTTTTTGCAAAATCAATTACACAACTTGCAAAAGCGTATTAAAAATGATATTTGTATTTCTTACAATGTAGCACTCTTACTTAAAATAATTTCAAATTATTTATGAAACTAATAACAGTCATTCAACATAATTAGAAGCAGCCATTTTGAATGATTTCACAATACTAAAATTTAATCGACATACTGCCTTGCCTTGCCAGCATATTTGACAGACTGGATGCGTAAACTGCGCAGCGATTGAACCCCACCATTTAAATTACGTCCAAAGTATTTATTTGTAATAGCGCGTCTCTATTAACAGAAGTTTTAAAACTAGTTCTACTTTAGTCTTCTCATTGGAAAACCGACTCATCTTAAAATGTATTTTCCCTCTATCTTTTAGAAAATTGTTCAAATTTTGAAAAACTTTTTACACACGGACGGACAAACGGATATTTGGATAATAAAAAGGAATTATTTTATCGAACGAAATCCTTAAATATTTTAACAAAATTTACTATTTTTTTTAATATACATTCTACATTAATATTTGTACTTAAATTATTTATGATCCCTCTTAACCTTTCATTATTCAATTACATTACCAATGAAACTAGTTGCTTTCTTTTATGTCTGTTCACTTTTTATTTTAACAAATTCTCATTTTCTTATGTTTTAAATGTTTAATTTTGAAACAACATGTTTTCGAAAATAAAAACAAAAAATCCTTTCTGACATCGTAAAATTTATACAAAATAATAATAATAAAAAAAACGTATAAGTAGTAGATATAGAAATTCTTGTAATATAATTAAAATTCAGCTCACATAACAATTGATCGAAATAACATTATGGAATAAAAAAAAGTATATTATATGCGCACATTCACCTCCAATATGAAATAATGTTTACTTTTCACATTATATTAAAAAAAAAAAACATTACATTCTTAAAGCACTTGTTTGTCCTTGTTCTCCTGGAGATTTTTTTTTCTTTGATTATATATTTATATAACATACTTTCTTTTTCGAAAATGACAAGAGTGTTTCAATTTCTTTAGAGCAAAGGAATTATGTTTTTGTTGAAAAGAATGCAAAAAATATAAAAAAAATACGAACTTAACATTTTTACAGTGAAAGCGTTGAAAGGATGATCACTTGTCACCACTTAATTCAATTCTCACGGAAATTCTTTATCATTTTTATGGAAAGCCTTTTTTTTTCATATTCTTGTAGATTTAATGTTGTTATAAGTGTTTGCACAATGAAAAATCACTTATACAACAATAGGATTCTATTAAAGAAAATATTATTAGTATATTGTTTGTCTTCTAATGGGGTATCTATCACACAAAAAAAAAACAATCAAGAATATCACACAAAATATATTATGTACTATATAAATAAATAATAGAAGAAACTATTGCAAATACCACAAAATTTATATATAAAAAAAGGCCAAAAGTTTTCTTACAAAAAAAAAGAAGATTATCTAAAAAGGATAAAAAATTACACAAATATATTTTATAAAATATAGTACAAGAGCCATTAAATAATTGAAAATAACGATAAAATTGATATATTGCTTAGTGATTTAATCAATTTTTGAAAAAATGGTTTGGAAATAAATGATAAAAAAAAAATAATAATTTTAGGTAATAACTTTAATCTTTATAGTTTTTGGTATTTGATAATAAAAAATATGTCATGTTTACAAAAATGTTTATTGATAATATCATAAAAAATACTGTCATAAAATTAATTCTGCTAAAAGTTATTTTTAATTCAATAACAAAATCAGACTGAGAGCTGTGATGCTTGGTTTATCAAACACATTGTTTAACAAACACACTGGTTCATAATTACTAACGTGAAATAAATTCGAATTTTCTATCTCGACACATCAAGCTATAAACAACATATGTCGCTGTCAAAAGAGAAATGCAAATTCCATATTTAAAATTTCCATAGAATAAGTAGAACTTGAAGCTCCCTAAGAGAATAAAATTGTCACCCTATCCTTCAATATTTGTCTTTTTCATTTCGTCTCCGAATTGTCAAAATATATATATATCGAAATACAGAGATGACATTTGAATTCGAAATTATTTAAAAACACTTGACATCTGTCAAAGAGAACGACTAGTTTTGGTTGGACATTTTGTTTATCGAATTTGTATATAAAAAATATATAGTGTTGGCTGAATATTCTATGAAAATTTCTAATATCGAAGAAATATTAAATGAATTTGCAAAACAAAATATAAATATTGTGAAATAAATTTTCATTAAATTCTACCAAATTTCTTCATATTTTTTTAGAATTTTAAATTATTTTATTATGAAATTAAATCTAATTTTCAATCTTCAAGGATATTCCTTTGTTCGTCTACTGCCAGACAACCGTCACAGACAAAATTCTTCAAAAATATATACTTTTATTGATTAAACTCCTAACCCAATTCTAACCATTTTAAACACTTAACTTTTACTTTCATTGAGAGCTCTGTGTCTATATTAATAAAAATTGTAGCAGTTAATATTGAACACATTGCGATGAACTTTATACTACTTAATCGTATATCAAAAAATGATGTTAAGGATAAAATTCAGATAAAATAAAAATTTCTAAACATTATATTGTATATAATATTATTATATAAGTGTATATGTACGTAATTGCCATGTATACATATACACATATATTATTGTTAACATACAATACAACAACAAAAAAAAAATTTATATATAAAAAAAAGGGATTCTCAAGGAGTCAAGTTCTTTAACAGCAGATAAGTCGTAAATTTAATAAGGAGATAATAAACAAATAAAGTATGTGCTTTTAATGCTTAATTTAGCGAAATAAATGGTATAAGTATATATACATATATTTATACATATACACATATATATTAATAATTTCTAATATATTAAATAAAATAATAGGTTAATAATATAAATTGAAATATTTTTTTTTGTGAAATAAAATAGACATAATTAAGATTTATTATAAATAATATTAACTTTTTAATCAAATTTCAAGATCTAAATAGAAAAATTTCTAAAAATGAAAATGTAATTTATAAGAAAAATTTGAAAATTTTCTTCGTTGTTTTTTTTTTTTGGTACCAACAAAAAAACATAAAAGTATGTAAAAGTTTAATATGACAATAATGGATTTTTCCATATAGATTTCTCTATAGAATAAAAGAGCCTTGATAATTTAAAAAAATATAATTATGAAAATATCTTTTAGTGAAAATGGTTAATTACCTGATTAATTTCATTTATGAAAATTTTTTCAAAATTTTACAATTAAAATTGACTATTTCTAATTTTTAAAATTATGTATAATTATAATTAAAATAAGCCCAGTATTAAGATTTTTTTTTATATTTTGAATAATTATTGTTACAAGAAAATTTATAATTAATATTAAATATTTTGTTTTTTTAAATGGAAAAAAAAAATAAGGAAAATTTACACAGATAATTAATTGTAAACAATTTATCTAATATGTATAATTTTATGTAAAGACATAATTCATAAAATTTTAATCATACTACAAGACTGGTCCTGTATTAGGAAATTATATTTTATGTGGTTCAGATAATTAAATTTTTAAGGGCATTAAATGACATTTAATATTAACACATTCAAAACGAATCATAAACGGTTGGGTCTTAAGATGAGAGTATTTAATCAATTAGTAATTAAAATTTAATTTGGCACGTTAAGAGCTTATTTAAGTAAAATAACATTTATAATAACATTTTATATTGGTACTCTCTAAACGGCGGTGATTTACTTGATTCACTTCCAGTCTGAGATATCGATCTTGGTCTAATTGTACTTAGCTTTAAACGAACAAAATCTAATTACTTCCAGCTGTACCTGAAGTTTCTCAGCATCAAAGATTTAATTACTATAAAAAAAATGGTTCAGAATCTACATAAAATTAGTATGTCGAAATTTCCATAAAAATGTGAAAAAACTTTGAGTACAAATAATTCACACATGGTGTGTCATTCCGTTGCTCGAATATTGCTGAGTAACATATGACACATACGGAGCGCTATTTTCTGATTTGGATGAAAAACATTAACAATTTTGAAGTATTTAAAAAAAAAATGATTGTACTGGAGACTGTTTTGTGAAAAATAATCTCGTTTCGAATGTGTTAAAGTTCTAAAGAATAGTACGAAAATAGTGCAATTTTCTTTTAATGTGATATTACAAAAGTTTCCTAGTATATACGAGTAAAATATTTGGTTAATAATGTGTAATTTATTGCTTCAGTTGAAGGATAATTGGGTATTTATCAGAAACTATTTTAAATTTAATAAAAACATAAAAATTCTTTGTTTCATTAAGGCCAATATTAATATTCTAATAAATAAACATTTGTTTGCCTCAAACTCTAAAATTTTAAATACATCTCTGCAAGATACCATCTTCTATAAAATTTATAATGAATGAAGATTAAAAGATTTACTCGATTAGCTTATTAATTATATATCTTGTTACCAAACATTTTTAAAGCATATTTAATAAAATTAAAGAATATTTTAAAAAGAGCACAACCATTTTTTGAAACAATTTTTTTTTCAAATACATAAATTACTTTAAGAGAGGAAACAAACGAATATGTTCAAAGGACCAAAAATGTCTCGATAAGATAATCCGCTTTTAAAATTTTTAATCGCCTCTTTGTATACCAAAAAAAAAATAATAAATTAAATTCTTTTTAAATTTAAATTCGTACTTTTTTGAGTATAGTACCTACAATAAATTTTTTACAAAATTTATTTGAAATTCAATAAAAAAAATTTTTTGAAATCAATTTTATATATTTTTCAGATACAAATATTTAATTAATTTCCAATTTCATTAAAACTTTTTAAAGAATTATAAGATTAATTAAATTGGATTTTAAAATTTTTTCAAATCTTATTGACTATTCAATTTAATATACTTTTGAATATTAAAATAATTAAAATAACATTTTTTAATAAAAGTTTTATTTTCGTCCTTTTAAGTGTATTAATACTAAAAAAAAAATATTGAAGCTTTAAAAATTAAAATTAAAGAATTCATAAAATTAAATTATATAAATTTGGATCATATAAATACAATCTTTTAATTATGTAAATATATCCTTTATTATTACCAAAAATTAGTCACTTACTAGCAACATTAAAAATGATCGTTTAAAAAAATATAATTTTAAAATTATAAAAAATAATTTTCCTAGCAATTACATAATATTATTACATAAATTAAACCGAAATAAGAATTTTATTTTAAGTTATAAAATATGGTAAAATATTACAAAATAAAAGAATTCGAAAATAAAAGTATCGAAAAAATATACAAAATATGATTCGGCAACATAAGAAAATTATATCTTTTTATTGAAAAAAGTTTGTTGCTGCTTGTTAGCAACAAAGTTTATATTAATTAATGTTGCATATATTAATGTTACTGCAACAATATTGTCACATCAAGAGAATTAAGAGAATATTAATTAGCCAATAGAAAATAAGCTTACAATTTTTGTATTAGAATTTTTATGAATTTTATGAATGGCTCCGATATAAGCGGATTTTTGATTGGTCACAGTACAATAATTAGCGGATATATCATCGGCAAAAAAAAAAAAAAATGACGTGCATACCGACGGTCGGATGAAGGACGGCAAAGTGCTAACATAAAAAAAAGGGATCTTACAATAACCCGAAAAGCTACAGTAATAATGACAAATTGATTATCAATGTTTATGCTCAACAAACACTTGGCTTAATTTAACCCAAAAATGAACACTTCAATTTTTAATACCATTATTGAAACATTGAATTGTGATCTAGAAATATATTTTTTCAAGGATAATAAATTACCAATTCCTAGTATCGTAGAAAAATATCATTACTACTAAATTCACGTTACTTTAGCATTTAAGAAAGAGTCTACGAATTTTCGTAACCTTACTCTGTATATGTACTTTCATAAATCGGAATTTTAAATTTTCGAATAAATTTTCCTTACATTTGTAATCCTGACACCATAAAATAAAAATTTCGCATATGAATAATAATAATAAACCCACAGAAATAAAAAAAGGAAATATAATTTAATTTTTATCCTTTTTCCTACGGGTTGGTTACATTTTATTTTTGTCCTCTACACAAAACATACATTTTTAAAAAATTACACAACAGAAAAATTTTCACCGCTAAAAAACAAAGAATAAAAAATACTTAAAATATATTTTTAAAATAAAACTTTTTTTTTTTGTTGCTGTTGGGTTAATGGATTAACACATTGTGTCTCCCAAAAAAAAAAAAAAACCGAGCACCAGATATGGTGTCATAATACTTTTATTAATATTAGTTTAAAATCCGGAAATTCCTTTTAAGATAAAAAACACTTTTCAGTTATGTAAAATTTATTATTTACTACGTAAAATTATTATGTAAAAAAAAAAAGGATATAAAAATATTTTTGGTTTTTTTTAAAAAAAAAAGTCTTATTTTAAGGATTATATTATGGTAAAAATTTATTAGTATGAGTTATATTAAATGGAGGTAGTTTAATTATTATGTGTTTAACATACCTTTTGGTTTGTGTGGTTATATGGGTGACAGTAACAACCAAAATATAATTAATTTATAAATTACATATATATATATATAAAATTATTATTTGGAAATTTGTTTAAGGGATCATAATTAACTGAAGGAGAAATATACAGTACATATAAAATATTGGGTTTTTTTAATTTTTTTTAGAGCATTATTGCTGACAAAAAGGGGTGAGTTAAAAAAATGATCATAATTAATATATCCCTGAATTGCTATTAAATACATTATAAATTTTTGGCTTAAACCACTTTAGAGTGGAATGGCAATTGATATGAACCTCTTTTTTAAAATAAAGAATTAATTTTACATTATTCTTTGTCTGTTAAAAATTTAAACATTAAATTAAACCGGGAAAACTGGGTTTTTTTCCAATCAATGTTGATCTAAGTGCGAAATGTCTGCATTTATTTTCTACTGAAATGACAATAATTTTCCCTACAAATAATTTAAAAATATTTAATGATTAGCACAACTTCAATTAATTAATCGACATCAGTGAAAAAGGTCTTGTCCTTAAAAAAAGGACAATATGCCTTGTCCTTTTAAAAAGTTTATTTTTATTATTGTTTTTTCTTTTATGATTAAAAAGAAGTATTACTTTTATTGTCCTTTTTATTTTTTATTTAATAAAAGTGAAAAAAAAAACAATTATTTTATTGTCTAAATCCGCTTTGTTGCAAATATATATTTAAATCCTTTTTACGTCATTATATCCTCAGTAACCAAAAAATTGCAAATTTCTAAAACAAACATTGTTTATGGAATACTAATTTACTATTTACTAATATTTTAAATACATTTTCTTGCGCACTAGGAGGTTAAGTTTCGAAAAAAATGCTGCCGGTTGAGGCTATTTGCTAACAACAATGAATCATTAATAAAAGCTATTAGATTGCAAGTAAAGTTTTCTTTCGCTTCAAAGAAGGATATTGTTAGGAATTCATATAAAATTAGTTGGTCTAAATTACAATAAATATATTTTAGTGGAGTTTCTATGGACTTTTGTTTCGAAACAAATATTTTGCAAAGTTATCCACGTAAAAAACAATTATATAATTTCCAGTGAAAATTTTTATTTTACTTTAAAAAACAGTGAAAGTTTATTATTTTTATGGAAGATTACGTACCAAATCATTTGAAATATTAGAATAATAATCAAATTAAGTTAAAAAAAACTCTTCAGCAATAGATTACAATTACTTAAAGTCTAATTATTGTTAGTAATTATTAAGTACAAGGATTTAAAATTCTAATAAATTGTTAAAAAAATTCGTGATTGCCTTAAAATAATAGCAATAAACAAGGTTAATTCCAATTAGGCGTAAATTAGTTAAAATTACAATTAATACTTAGGTAAGTATGTGATTTAATTTTCACGTATGCTGTAAATGGCTTTTTATAAATACATAATTATATTTAATTATTAACTTTTATCCTAATACAAAACAAAAACTTTAACTTCTTAATAATGAAAATATCAAAATTCCTTAAAAATTTCACAAGAAATCTTTTACATTTTCAATTTTGCCACTGCCAGAATTTTTATTTTAAACTAAACTTTTCGAAAATATTTTTCAACCACGTTTAAACGTTTGGTATTTTTTGGTATGAAATTCAATTTTAAAAATAAATATACTTAATATAAATAAATAAATTTTACTTACATCACGTGCTTTTGCATATAACATATCAAATGTTTCAGCTCTACTACTAACATTAAGTAATTTAACAGGTTTACGTACAACATTAATACAACTACCAGCTCTTGAACGTAAATCAGCTGATAATTTTCTTTGTGTATTTCTTGGTGTTGGTGATAATTCTCTAACTCTTGATGATTTCTCTTTATTATCATTACTATCACGTCCGCGTTCATTTTCATCATTTGGTATTGCTATACTTGGTCGTTTTTTTGATAATAATTGTTGTTGTTGCTGTTGCTGTTCAATTGTAACAATATTTCGATTATTTTTACCAATTATATGATCAACAGTATCATCATTTTTACTACCACTTTTCCTATTCAATTCATTATTTTTATCCTTTAATTGATGCTGTTGTGATTGTATTGAACGTACAGAACCATTTGGTACTTGAATTGAATCAACAATACGATTATCTTCATAAACTTTAAATTGATTACTAGTAGTATTATTGCCACCACTGCCAATACCATCACTACTACTACGTCCACTAGCCGAAATAATAACTTTTGTTGTATATGTTTTTTTTGGAATTGATGTTGGTGTACTAATACTACTACTACTACTTGAAGCACCCATTAAATTTTCTTCTTGTTGGTGTTCATTATCTGATGTTAATTTATTAGTTTTTTTTTGACCAATTTTTAAATGTTCTAACATTGAATTTAAATGATGTGACATCATGAGATAATAAAATTATCCTTTTTATTTAATAAAATTTGTTCAAACATAAACTAGGATATGTTTTTTGTTTGTTTTTTGTTTTTTTTATGTTGTATTTTTCTTGAAATTTTTTTTTATGATTCAATTATAAATTATCACCAAAAAAATATATCAAAAACTTTGCTTTTTAACGTGTATTCCTTTTTTTTTATATATATATACTTAAGCATTTACTTTTATCTATCCTTTTTTGTTGAATTTATGATTTTGATGTTTTTCTCCTTTTATTTTTCTTATTGTGATACGTCAAATACTTTTTTAAAAAAAATATTCCATTAAATTCTAAAATAAATATACAAGGAAAAATGGATTTTTTTTTTGTTTGAGTCCTTGTTGAATATTCTTATTATTTTAACTTTTCATATCCATCAAATCAGGTTTCAATGACACAATTCAACATATTATTTTTTCCTCCAAAAATCTTTTACTTCTTGTAAAAATAAATAAAAATCTTTTACTTCTTGTATATCCTTTAACATAACATTGCAAAAAAAAATGAAAATCGTATCTATATGTATTTTTAAATCCAACACAATTCGAAACAAATAAAAGAAACTTTAGTGATCGAAAATCCTTTTATAAATTCAATACGTTGTAAAATTTAATTCGTAAGATATTTGAAAAAAAAATTTTTTTTTTTAACTCCTGTGTTATTTTCACTTTTTCATCGCATAAATATTCATCCATAAATATTGTTTTTTTCCTGTTGTTTGGGTAGAAAAATTGAATTTTATGCTCTCTCTCCTTCTGTAAAAAAAAAAAGTGAAAATGTGAAAATGAAAAATTGTTAAAATAAAAATTATTATTTAAACTTGTTAGTATTTTTTTATTTTTTATGAAAAAGGTAAAAAATATAAAAAGGAATATATTTGTTTTATTTTAACGGCTATTAACTTTGTAGAATAAATAATTTTCTTTTTTTTTTTTTTAACTTTTTGTGGAAAAATAACAACAATTTTCTTTTTGTACAAGCTTTTTCCAGAAGCTTTATTAATATGCAATAAAATGAAAAATAAAAATAACAACAATTTTTTGTGAAAAACTGTATTTACAAGTGGATTTAAATTGAAGAGGGCAATATTTATCCCCATAAGTAAAAAAACAAGGATTTTACAATATGTTCTTTATTTTTGAAATTGGAATTAAATGTTATAATGTCGGCAAGAATTATTGAGTAATTTTTTATTTTATCAACATTTGTTTGGATTTATGTAAATTTAAAACTTAATATTGGAAAATTTGTCAATTGGATTTATGAAGCAATATGTCGCTGTATTTACACCTTAAAAAAAAATCGAGAAACTTTGAATTGTCTTGATCCATTTATTGTGATTGTCATTGAAATTAATCAGGAGCTATCTATAAAACTGAATCTAAGCTTACAAATGACTATGAGAAGAAATTTTCCGAAATAAAGACTAAGAAAAATAATTTTGAAAGTTCTTTTAATGAAACTTTAAGAAGTTGTTTCAAATATTTTAGTTCTCCACTATTGAACAAATGATAAGTTCTTACCAATCTCAGTTTTTCGGCATGTCAATTCGTAATTTTGATCTATTATATCTGCTGACATGGTCTAACAGTACAATAATTGATATGTAGTTGATGAACAGGGCTATTGATCCTTTAACATCATTATGAGTTCCTTTTATAAAAGATGTTCTTTTACTATTTTTTTAATAAAAATTTAAGAATAGACTCTAAAAGTTTAAGCCCTACTTGAAAAGTTTAAGCCCTATCTCACTTGAAGGACCGAAAATCCTTATTTCTACAGAAATTATTTGTTATTTTTGTTCAAACAATTTTTGTGACTAAAATGGATCAAAATTAGTTGAAAAATGGACAGTAAATGTCGGCAAATAATATAAAAATAAATACTCTACACTCTTACCAAACTTTGGTAGTATCACAGACTTTTAACCTTATGTATTTTCAAATAAACTGTATAGGGATTGTTTTTTATTTTGTTATTCAAGTGACTTTACTTTTCATTTTTTTTTTTTTATTATTATGTTATTATACAGCAGCAAAAAATAAAAAAAAACTGTATAAGGATAACAAAAATTTCATCTTTGTTTAATGTTTATTTACGTACAAGAATAATCGTTTTAATTTAACGCTTCATATAAGCTATCTAGAGAGCGTGATATGAAATAAATATAAACGCATCAGAAAAATTATTTTGGACCTGCGGAAGATAAGACAAATTTTACAAAAAAAAAAATGTAAAACAGTTTTTTTTTCTTGTTGCCATATTTATGTTATCCTTGTTTGTAAATTCATAAATGTTAAATTAAATCAAATATTATTATTATTATTAAAATATGTAAATTAACAAATATGTATATTTTTGTAACATAAGTTTTGATTAGCTCTTTGATTAACATTTTTCCATATATAAATGGTAATATTTATGTAGGGTTACTGTAATAGCACTAATAGCTACAAAATGTATTGACCATGAAATTAACACTAATTTTCTTTTAATAGCTTTTGACTATATAGTAAATTAATTGAACTTAAATATAGAAGTTATTTGCAATATCAAAAATTCTTAAATATTCTATTGCCAAAATTTCCAAAAAAAAATAAACTTTTATTTTCACAAGTTTTTCACAAAATTTTCTGTCCTGTTAAATTGATTTGAAAATTCGTTTTTATTGAATTTATTTTGAAAAATTTCTTGTGAGAATTTCTTTTGAAGAATTTCTTATGCACTTATTGATTTTATTAGCACCTAAGTTAAGTTATTTGTCAAGAATACAATATTGAAAATGATTTCCACGTAATTAATTTTCAAGAGAAGAAAAAAAATAAGTATCAAAAATGGTACTTTTATTCCTATAAATAGAAAATATTCAATCAAATACGTAATTTTCAAAAAGATATTTTCAAATAGAAATTTTTGGATAAAAATAAATTCAAATATCAATTTTTCTGTATTACTTACATCCTTAATTTAGAAATAAATCCTTCTTAAAAGTTCAATTTCTTTTTCTTGTATACCAGATTATAGGAAATAACATTTTATTTAAATTTAGGTAACAAGATTTATTTTTATTTCTATCACTATTTATCTATAGTTTTTAGGTAATCTTTGAATATTATTAACTTAGTAAATTGTATTACAATCAAATCATTTTTCAAAGAAAATTTAGTTAGAATTGATTACTAAATACGTATATTAAATCAAGATTTATATCGAAAATATTTATTTAAATAATTGGTACACATTAAAGATATTTTCTAATTTAGATAAATTTTAAATTATTCATAGCATTATTTAAATTATAAAGTTACTCTACATAAATTTTTAATTTCTCTTTAATATTAAATGTTAATTATTTTTTTTTATTTTTGAGAATATGTATTCTCAAAAGACAAAAATCATTGGAATAATTATAAGAAATTTGTAAAATATTTATAAAAGTTGATAAATTAAGAAAATATGAATACATTCCAACAAATATTTCAGCCGTACATAATTTAATTATAATTTTAAGGAAATATAGAATAATTATTTTTCTTATTTTATTCCAAATTTGCTGAACTTTGACGTTTAGCTATGTTCGAAAAAAAAAAAAAAAAATACTTTTATTATCTTTAAGTGAATTAAATGAATCGATATATTTGCTGGTTTAGTAAATATTAAGTCTAGCATTACAAAGCAGATGGTATAAGTGATATTTAAAATATCGAATTTACCAGTTAAAAAATTAGCTTTATGGTTAAATTAACTAATAAAAATAAAAGAATAGACGTTAAGTGATATTTTTTTCTCCTTGTTTGCGTTAGAGTTTGCTACAAGCGTAGGCCTTTAAAAAGTCTACTAAAATTGTATTGCAATTTGTACCGAATAATTTTATATGAATTTCGAAACATAAATTGTGACGAAAATTCAGTATAGTAAAAAAATTCGAATGAAAAATAGATTACAAAGCTAGTTAAATAGATTACAAAGCTAGTTAAATCACGAAATTCTTACTGTCATACCTTAATTTTTCTAAACATTCTTAAAGAAACTTAGATTTTCAAATTCCAGAATTAGTTTTAAATTACATTTTATTGTAGTTTACTGGCACTCATTTAAAGCTGAGTAAACTTAGACTAACATCGATGAACCGGAATGAGAATAAAACTATGTGGAGGGCTAACATATTTTACTGAGTTTGATGTGTCCCTCACGTACAGAGCTATTTACTCATCGTTTTATAATTCTTTTGAAAATACAATTTTGCTTCAATACTAAGTTTAACAATTTCGCAACACTCCCTCTACACTGTAAGGGCTATACTATCGAATCTCTGCTAATATATATGTAATTAAAATAATCTCTCTCCTCCGATTTTTATCAAAATCAAATAAATTTCTTTATACTTAATTAAGTCTCTTTCTTCTTCTTCTTCTAATAAATGGAACTATAATAAAAAAAGATCAAGTAATTTTGGCTTCCGCTTCATTAAATCCCCCTCCAAAAAAACTCAAAAAAGATTATTACATAAAAAAAAATTGCATATTATATTTTATTGTAAGTCTTTTACTCCTGATTTCAAAAATTTAATCGTAAATAATTATTTGTCTTTATTTAAAATCAATAAAAAAAATAAATAAAAATCTTCAAAAAAATGAGGGCAACTCAAAACGTATTGAAATTTTTCATTTTAGATACGCACTTAATTCTTCTATAAAAAAAAAATCAAAATAATCTTATTTTCGTCTGTGCAAAATTTTAAATATCTATTTTCGATAAAAAACATAAATTTCTTTACATTTTTTTTTTATTTCCCTTTACGTTTTTTTTTTATTTCCAGAATATCGGATAAATTATTGAATTGATATATAAAGACAGGATAAAAACGGTTAAAAGATATGTTGGATAAATGTATATAAAATTGGTTGGAGACAAAAAAAAAAAAAAAATTGTTCATAAAAAAAAAGGAAAAATGAAATAAAATTTTGGTATATCCTGCAATTGTAAATAAGAATTTTTTCTTAACCATTTTTTCGCCAATACTTTTTTTTTTATACCTCAAATACAAATCAAATATTTCTTAAATTTTCAGTTTTTTTTTTTTTTTGTATCTTTTTTCTTCAAGGATTCAAGGATTTCAAATAAAAATCTATACAAAAAGAAGAAAAATACCTTTTCTGTTTACATTTTATTTTGTATACAAAAAAAAGAAGGAATATATGAAAATGTAAACACAATTTTCTTTTATGAGGAAATCTAAGGAAATTGAAAACATTAATGTATCTAAAAAAAAAGAAAATTCTATATATACGATAATATAATAACATTACATTTTAAAGAAAATGTATATTTTCAAAAATTTTTTATAATTCAACCATGTGTGTATTAGTTATTTATTTTCAAAAAAACTAGTTAATTTACATAATTTTCTCATAAATTTTAGATTTATGTATAAATTGTTGGATACAAATTGACCAAAATACTTAATAATTTTAGTAATTCTCAAGTATTAAATATCAATTAATTTTAAAAACACTTTCATTTTAATACACAGAAAATGGTCAGAATAAAAAGGTTATTTAAAAAAAAAAAGATTTTCCTGGACAATAAATCAAATTGTAGTCTTAAATTATTGAATAGTATTCACAGAAGATTAAGTTAGATTATAAAGAAAATTTTGAAAATATAAAGACATTAATACCCACAAAAATATCATATTTAAAATAATTTAATGTTACTTAAAAATATGGCATACATAAAATCCAAATTTAAATATTTCGACAATAAATAGATTTAAAGAAACATTGAATAATAAATACCATAAAATATTTCATAAATATTATCTTTCAATAAAAAAAAGATTTTTCATGGATTTAGTAGTATATATTCCCAACTGCCTACACACAATTAGTCTTCAAATCAGACTATTTATCATTTTGTCTTCTCATTGTATATGTTAATAAACTGAAAGTTTCAACTAAACCCGAAAGTTTAAACATGTTGAATTACATGAAAACTTAATTTAACACTTTTGAAAATACGTAGGTCACTAAAAACGTTTTAAGATATTACTGAATCATCGTATTTATGACAGTTTTTAGTATTTTTTTAAGAAGTAGAAAAAGTACCATAAGAAATGGAAAAATTGATCTTCTGAACGTGAAACACGTTCAGAAGATCCATTTTTCCGATGGAAAAAGGGATCTTCTGAACGTGTTACATGATCAGACAAAATAAACAAATCTGTTTACTTTGAAAAAAGATGCATCATATAGTTATTTTCATAATCTTAACCGTTTCTTGAAATATCTGAAAACTCTTTTTAGTAACCCTCGTATCTTCAACAAAAGGTTTATGATAATATTATTCCAATTTATATAAATTTTGTTATAATGCTTATGTCAAAATTTCTATTTTGTGTGGTCAACATGGAATTAAAGGAATTTTTGAAAAGCTATTGGCTTATGCAACATTAAAAATATAAAGCTCTACCGTAATATCTTAAATGAAGTAATAAAAACTAGACATAATTTCTTTAGTTTTGGGTATATGCCATTTACTATTATTACCATTTACTTATTTATTGCAGGATTTTATTATGATGCTACCAAAAAGTCACTTTTCTAAGGAGCTAACAAAATACTTTTTTATAATTAAATTAAAAACAATTGTATCTATCTTTATTTTATGTGTAATCTTTTGTGGAAAAAAGGATTCTTTTTATATTGCTATTAATTAACAATATTAAAACCTTAACAAATGAAAGTATTTCTTGTAAGAATTAAGTAATTAGTTGAATAGTTTAGTTAAGATAATCTTTAATTATATAAATAAACAAAATTAGTAAATAAGAAATTTCTAATTAAGTTTCGTCTTAATTGCTCTGTGATTGGAAATTTAAACGAATTGATTTAACAAGAATTTTGTAGAATTTCAAAGAACACTAAGAATAATTAATAGGAAATAGTTTTAATTTTCGCAAATTGGTACCTACGATTTTTTGTTTCTCTTTGCTTTTTTTAATAGATTGACATTAATTTGGGTAATAATGTCTTTACTTTTATGTTACATATAAGCAGTCAGGAAATATTATTACATTTTATATTCAATTAATACTAATAGTGTAACTCCCAGAATTTAATGCTAATTCTTTCTTTCTATGGTTTACGCTATGCTCAGCAAAGAGCAATATCAACAACCAGATATAAGAGTGAAAACATCGGTACAAACATGCCAAATTATTCGTATTTTTACACTATTTATTACAAGACACCCTCGCTTTAGTTATAATATAAACAAATTCGAGATTTCAATTGCTACGAACGCAGAATTTGTGAAGATGAAGACGGCGAAACCGCTGGCCACAGCCTATGTAAAAGCAAAGGGACTTTCTCGTGTCAGTAATCAAATTCTTGGACAAATTTTCACTAACCTGGAGCAAATCGATTTCTGCTCCCGAAACTTATATTTTATTTATATTTTTACAAAATTGATTTCCAAATAAAGTGTATATAAAAATAATTACCTGTATTGCTTGCACAGATAAATAAAATAATGCAATTTAAAATTGGAAAGAAAAATATTGATTTTATTCCAAGTATTGTTTAATATCCTTTTTATGTTTCCAATTGAATTGAAAATTTTAAAATTTTAAAAAGACTATTGAATGCTATAGCGTATAATTTAATTTTAAAAATTACCTTCTTCTTTTTTGTTGTTGAAGAAATGGAAAAAATTTTTATTATTAAAATAAGAAAATTCGTTTAGTTTTTCTTTAATTTACATTTTTCTTTCAAAGTAGTGTATTAGTGTATTGGAAAGAATCTTTGAGAGTGTAAAATTATCTAAAATTTATAAATAAAATAAAAATCTTATACTTTTATTATTTGTATTTTTTCCTGTTCGCGATTTACTGAAAAAAAAACTATTTTATGTAAAATCTTTTAATACAATGATGCTAATAAAAAATAGAATATTAAATAAAAGATTGTTCAATGAAAATTTCATATTTTCCGATAAAATAAAATTTAAAATTCAATATATACTTGAAAATAAGACTGACGGTGGCATTAGACCGGCGGAGAACTAGTAGCAATGTAATAAGTTGTCATGCTTTAAGTACGTTTTATGCTACACCGAGGCTGCGAGGTTGTCTATAGTTTACTCACCTATAGTTTACTCAACTTTTGTTGTTAGCAATGGCTTCAACAGTTACTATTTTTCCACAGTCTAAGATTTGACTATAATTTTATTACTGATAACAGCGAGGTTGTCTGTAGTTTACTCACCTATAGTTTACTCAACTTTATCAGTAATAAAATTATAGCCAAATCTTAGATTGGGAAAAATGGTAACTGTTGAAGCCATTGCTAACAACAAAATGTCTCACCAATATAGTTAGTAATTTGCTGCAATTACATTTTCTTTGTTATAACAGAATGTTTGCAATCAAATTAGTTGATCCTAATTACGACAGACAAGGTTCAATATGAATGGAAAACAAATGCCAATTCATTTATTAAGGGCCAAACAAGATATGTCGCTGTCGTCTACATTTTCGACCAACAAACCCAGAAACAAATACCACAATTTCTGAACAATTCGTAATAGGAAATACATCGAATTTATCCTCTGAGTTTTGACTTTTTACAGCGAGAGGCTGACAGTGATCGATTGTGTATCGTGTTTTTGTGTACCATGGATGTGGTTTAACGAAGCAACGGAAAACTTTCAGACATTGCAACAAGTTTCATTATCTATTATAGCAATATTTCATTATTTATACCTAATAGACAAAAATTGGCTGCAAATATTCTGTTTATTCTTTTACAATATTTCTCAAATATTTTATATAAATTATGAAAAAATGAATTTTAAAATATTATGTAAACAATAATAATTTTCTAAACTATTCTACAAAACAAACCATTTTTTCCAACATTTAATATCAAATATATTAAGAATTTTTATATAAATTTTGCAATATTTTCTGGATAAAAATAAAACTGGGTATATTGGCGTGAGAATATTGTGCATAATTTGAAATTTATTTTGTATTGTATTGAACTATCTATCCATAAACAAAATAAATATTTTCATAATAAATATTTATCTGATATGATATAAAAATATGTAAATTCGGATAGGTTTGATATATTTGCAATATTTCTAAAATAAAAATTTTTACTACTACAACATTAATATAACGTTTCCAATTAAATTGCATGTCAATATTAAATTAAATTACATATAAAATGTTTTATGAAAACGTTATAAAATAATCGACATTTCAATTTAATTTCAAAAATAGACCATTTAATGTTAATTCATATGATGTATTACAATTAGTAATATTAGAAAATTTTATATTGGGTTAAAAAATGCTATATTTTAGAAATGAAATACGAAAATTTCTACTACAAAACGAAAATTAATATTTTACTATAAAATTTTACTGTCTCTAGGAAATCAGTTATTTATTCTAATTTCACAGCATAATAAGTTTCATAAGATTTACCACCTTTGACTGTGAAAAAGTATTAATTGAATTTACTTTTAAAAAAAAATATTAATAAAGTAAAAGTTAATCCCAAAAATTTTATACAACTTTTGTTTGGAAAATACCTAAACATAAACACCCTAAATTGTTGCTACAAATTAAATTAGTCCATTTTACCCACTAATTTTAGTATCTGATTAATGATCTCATCCAGTTGTTAAAACTAATTAATTTCTTCTCAAAATCAGAATTTTTTTATGGGGTTTTAATGATTTTTTTTTTTTTGGTTTTTTTGGAAAAAGATTTATAAAAATCATTTAACACAATTTTTCATTTATTTTGATTTGAAAAAAAGGCAACTCAAAAGTTCAAGAAACTTTTTCCAAATTTTATAAATATTTTTTGTATTTTATGTTTAAAAATATTTCTACAAAAGTTTTTGTATCAAATTCAGATATTATGTTGTTAAAATGATAAATGGAATTATTTACATTTTTAGTAATAATCAGTATTTTCATCTGTTGCCCTCAAAAAATAATTATGTAATAATTACACGTTGATTTTTATATGAGAAATATAATTAAGCGTTGAAGAAATCTTTGCCCATCCTCACAGAAATAAAATGATAATTCAAATAAACAGGATACACAAAAAACAACTTCATTTATAATTAATTAAGATAAAAATTGGGATAATTGTTTTGAAATATATTAACTTTTATTATTAATTGCCAAAAATAAGTAATACTTCACAATGATCAAAACAAGTCCATTAAAATCGGTAGCCGGCTAATTCATTGTACACAATTCAGTATTAATAATTCATACAATGCACTGTGGTGACAATTTACTGTGGTCACAATTAACTGTCGAGAATTGGCGGTGGACAATTCACTGTGAACAATTCATTGTAAGTACAATTGTCCACAGTGACAATGTGTGTGTATTATCACCAAAGAGAATTGTTCGCAGTGAAAATTGTCCACAGTTAATTGTGTCAACAATAAATTCTCACCACAGTGAATTGTGTACATTGAATTGCCCACTGTAAAATGTGCAAATTGAATTAGCCTACTAGACCCCATTAAAATATATATAAAAGATACAAAAATATTATGCTTCTACACTAATAATAATAAATATCTGTGGGTGAAAGTTCTTTTTGATTTATAGAAATTTGAAAAGGAATTTTGTTTATTTTGATAATGCATGTCCTTGAAATTAGGTCTTCTAATTTAGGTGATTATTATTGTTTTCATTTAGAAATTTTCCTAAAATTTATTATATATCTTATAATTGAATTTAAAAGTGTCTAATAGAAATTCATACACAAACAAAAATAGTCATTTGAAAAAAAATTCAAAATTAAATTTTGGCTACTTTTATAATTCCCTTTTAGTATTTATGATGCAGATCACAAAGTATAATCGAAGAATCTTAAAATTAATGATTCAAATTAATTATTGTTGTTAATGAAAGAATTAAAAGTATTTCTTGGGTAAAACTTTGACTTACAGTGATAATAAAAAAATTGGAGTGCAATTTGTTTAAAATATAATAAACTAAGCAAAATTTCATTAAATTATTTCAATCTAAAAGTCTATTGACTGAATAGACTTTTAGATTGAAATAATTTAGTGCATATAATTCAGTCAACGTGACTGAATTATATGCACTAACATTAATTTTCATAATTTTCAAAAAAATTGAAGATTATTAAGAAAACTTTAATTTAATTTTAATGACAGCTGCCACATTCTGTAAATTGTAATATTTTATTTTGTATTAAGTATTTCATTAAACAATTCAGAACACTGAAATTGTGAAATGAAGTAAAATGTTATAAAAAAGTGTTACAACATTTCAATGCATTTTCTTGATGTTATTCTTTGTATAAATAATGATAAATTGAAGATATACAAAAAAGTAATTACATAAAGTTTTATATTAATTTTTCACATTTCGAATAAAATTATTTTTAATTGCAATATCATAAATTAGAATGTAGCTCCTTTAAATAATAAATACGAGCATATATCTCAAAAGATTAAGAAATTTAACCAATTTAATCAAAATTTTAAAATAGGAAAAATCTTATCTTTATTACCAATTTTACTCTTGAATGGTATTCAAATAAATTTATATATAAAAATCGATTAAAATCGAAAAATTATATTTGGTTTTCTACATGACTTCATTCACAAATAAAAACAAATATGTAATCATTTTCTCAAAAAAATTTGTTATGTACAATTTTGTTCTATCAAAAAGGTAAATTACGTATTAGTAGCAGATTTGTTTATAATAATCATTCACTTAGAAATAATTTGCTAAGGTTTACGTTTAATTACTTAGAAGGAAATCATGATTTTAAAAAGTAATTATTACAATTTTAAAAAGAAAATTTAAATTTCTGCAATATTCTTAAATGATTTTTTGCAAATTCAAACTATATCATATTGACTGACTTTAATTTTCCTGCTTTTATGTTCTATCAACTTTCTTATGAAAGGACGTGCCAGTTATTTTAATCTATTTGAGCTCTAGAGGGAGAGTAGCTGCTTTTCATTGAGTAGAAAATGAATATTCAGGATGCAACTTTGAAGTAACTTCTCTACTACTGCCCGCTCTAATAGATTAAAATATCTCGAACCTTATTGAATACTAAGAAGTTGAAGAATATTTAGAACATATTCTCAGTCCCTGTAACTGTCTCCGTCCGCTCAAACAGATTTAAATACTTGGAACGTTATTTCATTAAATATTTGATAGAAGCGGTTGATAATTAACAATCCTGCTTCCAAAAAAATCAACCCAGGAATATTTCCTTCAGAAATTTTTAAAGGAATACAAATAGAAAATTTAGTGTCCAAATGGAAAAAGCAATACTTTTTATATCGTTTCAGCAAATTTTGGAAAAGTGCTTCCTTATTTAATTGTGCCAAAATCAAATAGCGAATATCTTCATTATTACAAGATCTATAAGATTTTCCAATCTAAACATATTTTTATATTAAATCAAATATTTTCTAATAATTTCTAAAAGATTTGAAAGGATTGAAAACTTCTTTTGAAGGTTACTGTAAACTTTAAGACCTAAAGTATTGTAAAAAATGTTGAACAGATAAAATCTATATGCTTTTTTAATCTTTAGAAAATTTTCAGTTTCTATGACCAAAGTAAATACTATTACATTTATTGTTATAATATTTAATGTTTGTAATGAAAATTAAATGAAAAATCTTTTTTTATTAAATCAATTTGTCAACAAAAATTTAATCTTATTGTTAATAAGAAAAATAAATCTTTTATTAAGAAAGATAAGCTTTTATTTTTTTCTTTTAAAAAATTATCCCAAAAGGAAAATTTTATATTTCAGATAATTTCTTTTTTTAGTAATTTTTTTATAAAAAATAATCATAAAAAAAAATTGTGTAGGAAGAAATTAAATATTTCAATTTTCTTTTTGTATGAAATGTGTTATAGTTTCAAATTAAAAAAATTATCAAAAGAAAATACATTTTTTTCAAGAAAAATTTTATTTTTATAGAAGAAAAACCTATTCTACCTTTTTGTCATTCAATTTTATGTCGAAATTATTAAAAAATTAAAGTTTTGAATACAAAATTTTCATAAAATAAATTCCAAATATGAAAACAACCACAACAAAAAAATATGAACTACTAATAGTGACTATGTAAACGTCTAGTTCGAATTTCGTTGGTTAATTTACTTTTGTAATCGATGAAACACATACGTAATTCTATTTGCTTCAAACTAATTTTACTACAAACTAATTTTACTACAAACTAACTTTTACTACAAACTAATTTTTTACTACTTTTACTACAAATGTTTCAAAGATTACGACAAAAGAAATTTGATTTGTAGTAAAAGTTTCTATAAAAATGCGTTTACGACAGAAAAAACACGGTTTTAACTTTTTTTTGCAAATACAGTTTATGCTGATAATACTTGTTCATTGCAAATATCATTATTTTTACAAAAAAAAACTATGTTTTATTGGAAAAATGTTGTAATCTTTTCCTAATTTTTTTATGATTTAAATATTTTTTTATTTAATTTACTTAATATTTCAATTCAAACTATAAAAACTAAAGAACTAAAATTTGTTTTAATTCGGATTTCGTAAAAACAAAAAATACTTATACAAGATAACATTATCCTTGAATGAATTTTATTCATGAAATTTTCCAATTTTCTTCTTTCATATTCTAACAGTCTATTTAAAATGCAAATTAAATGCTTAAAAATCTTCTGTTTTGTTAAAATAATTTCTTATCTTAAATTTAACATGACATCCAAACAACATAGAAACGGATGACAAAAAAAAACTGATAAAATTTTTATAATAAAAACTTTGTGTTAAATTCTTTAACATTTTTTTAGTTAAGAACTTTAAGATAAAAAAAATTTTTTTGTCTTTCGGCGATTTCAATTTTCCCAATGCATTTAAACATAATTTTGTGGTATTATTCATTATTTTACAATAAATATGATGTGCAAAATTTTATACATAAATGCCATTTGAATAGAAATATAAGTGAATAAAATTAGAATAACAACAGGCAATCCTTGTATTTCTGCAATAAAAGGAAAAACACTATCACCCAGGATATCTGTATAGTGGCTTTATATATTTTCCGTAGAAAAAAAAACAAATTTTGATTCCAAATTAATTCAATTGAACTTTAAATGAGAAATAAAAATTTGACTAGAAAATTTGGCATATTTTTGTTGATAAACAAAAACCATGTCTGCAATATTGTCGTAGTTTATTGATGGGAAAAATAAATATTTTATTGTTGAATTAATGTCAAATAATGTGTTTTTTTTAGTTGGTTAAACTAATAAAAAGTTAAATAAGTTATGAAATTTTTTAAGAGCAGTACTGGTGAGATCGAAAATTGTTTCAGTGAATAAATAAATTATTTAATTTAAAAAATACAATGAAATAAAATGTTTGTAGAACGAATTGATGGAATATTAATTTAAAATGACTTTAAATACAAATATATGGGAGACTTGTCTAAATCGTACCACTTTAAAGTATTATAGTGGAGAATTACAAAATAAAAGTGTTATATTTTGTATTAAATTGAAGCTGTGTAGTTTTCCTAATAGATATCAATCAGGATTTTCACATCCGCCAAAAAACCGTGACGATCTAGCCAATCACAAATGTCCGAGGTGACGAAATTCCGGTGTTCGGGATTGAAAACCGCCACAAGAATAAACCGTCACAAGAGCTATATAAAAACCGTCGCAAAATTGGTCGAACATCACGGTTTTTCGTCGGATGTGCCCTAATAACTATCTAGTTACCAAATAACGTTTAGTTGCTGAAATGGTACGATTTAGAAAGTGGTGAAGACTTCAACGACTTTCTCCTACATAAATGGAATTTTACTATATTGTTTATTTAATTTTAACTCCAAAAAACCTTTGGATAGTTCGCAATTTTCAGTTGTTTAATTTAATATAAATTTCTAATTCGGTACCATGGAAAATTAAATTTATATAAGAAAACTTTATTTGAACAAATGTAAAGATAAAGTTCTTAATCAAAAGACAGTAAAAAAGGCTTTATACTGAATAACAATTCTATAATACAAACCAAAATTAGCCTGTGGCTCTAAAATTTAAATCATATAAGTTAAACAATTTAAAACAAAGTCTTAAATTTTCATCGTATTAAAAATAAAAATTGTAATATATTTTTAAAAATTATTTAATTATTTAGGCAGATATTTTTAAATTAAAATTATATTTTACCTTTTAATATAACCAAAAAAAAAACGAAATTATGGTAAATTAAAATCAATTTGCCAGTTTATGGTCAACAAAAAAAAAACCGAAAATATTATGAAACTCATGTTAATATTTTGGTTTTAAATGAAATAAAAATTCAATTTTTTACAATTCTACTTAAAATATTATTTTATTGCTTGGAGCAATCAACTGATTTTTCTCTCTGAAAAAAGTATATGTAATTTTTTTTTTTTTGAAAGAAAATATAATTTAAAAAGTTTTTCCTTTTTTTTCCAGGTCTCTTTTGCAAGTCAGTACAATATTTTTGGTTATCATTGAATTTTAATTTAACTATAAAACCTGATGTAATAATTTTACCAAAATTATTCATAAAAAATAATTTTTTTGGGGTCTATTTACATATTATACTAAACAGATTTGTATGTTAACATACAAAATTTAATAAAAATTATTATATTGAGGATAATGTAATCAAAAGCTGTAAAATATTATTACTTTAATTCACGATGAATGAGTTTAAAAATTAAAATTAGTTGTTAAATTTTACTGCTTTCGAATTTTCCAACAGATGAAATATTTTCAATAAGTAAATTTATTGAAAAATCCTTTTTTAAAAACTATAATTTCATAAAATAAATGGATTAAAAATCATGTAAATATAAATTTATTTTAATTGGAATAACCAAATCCGATACGGTCGCTACATAAAAGTGACATAAGTAAACGACCAATTCAGATTTATACCAAAAGTTGATTAAATTAAGGCATTCACGTTCGAAGGTTAAATATGAATTTTCTAACAAATTTGCTCAGACATATACGATATTTACAAGAGGCTAATTAGTGGCTTTCTGTAAAAATCTCGAAAAGTAAAATTTAGGATAATAACTATACTACAATACTTCCTTTTAGATAGACAAGCGCAAAACTATTGCTGCCGAAATTAACCTATTGTAGCACCCTAAATATTTTAATTCTCACTTTGGTTTTTGATAAACTTGCTAATAGATAAACCTGATAAAATTCTACAGATTGTTGCATGTGCATGTAATTTGTCCCTTATTCAGGTGGTTCTATAAAATATTTGAAATATTAGAACTGATTTAAACATCCTATTTTCGTTGTAATATAATACCACTAATTCTTCTATAATTATAATTTCACATTTTTTTATTATCCCTGAACAGCAAATCAGAATATAAATCTTTTGCAATAAAGAAATCCTTAAAAATTATCTTCTCTGAGTAGACATACGAAAAATAACAATTGAATATAATTTTCTTCAAATAATCCTCTAACAATACTGTCACAAGGAAAAAACCCCCACATTATTAACTGCCACATTTGAAAAGGTGAATTCAAATTAAATTTTTACAATTTTTATAAAAATCTTCAAGAAAAATTAATTAATTTGGAATATAATTTTGAAAAAAAAAACCATTTATTTCCATAATACCACTATTTTTAAAAAAAATCAAATTCTTACATCCTTCCTTGATAATTTTCTTCTTCCGTTTTTACAGATTCAAAAATACAATTAACAATGTTTTAATTAAATATCAATGTCCAAGCAACTGATGCTAGTCTGGAGCCAATATAATAATTACAAATAATATTAATCTTATTCTAAATTAATAATTTAAGGATCTTTTAAATTTACTTAACAGTACACACACACACAAAAAATAATGTATAATGTCCTAATTAAATTTTTGTAAATAAAACTTTTTTAAGAAGAAAGAGTATTTTTTTTTTAAAGAAAATCTTAAAGGATAAAAATTTTCTTAGAAAAATCTAATTAAAAAATTTATATAAAAATTAATTAAAAAAAAACATGTAATCTGATATCATCAACAGATAAAATTTTAAAGTCCAGTCACATACACAGAAAGCAACAAAAACAAGTTCAGTGATTCAGTGCGGTAATGTCACTGTAATGAATTATGCGTCATTTAATATTACTTATAATAATTTTTACAAAAAAAAAACTTTCCTTACAAAGTGTTATCTTTTTTTGCAACAACTTTTTTTTGAAAAAGTTGTAACCATTTTACATAATTTTGTGGATAAAACAAGTGGAAAACATAATTAATTGAAAATGATTTGTGAGTAATTTTCGTAAGGAAATTATGGTAGCTTGAAAAATATTTTGGAAAAGTGTATCGACCTTATATGCAGTAAAATTTAGTAAATAAAATAGTAATTGAAATATTAGAAGGTTATTATTACATTTATAAGCGAGCGAGTGGTAGTGTACTATATTATGGTCCAGAAGATCCGAGACAAGATTGGGCAAAATGCTAACGATTGAGGCCATATGCTAACAACTATAACTCACCAACAAAAGCCAGGACATTATTGCAACTAAAAAGGTTTCAAATCGTAAAAGGTTCAATTTGCAAATAAAAATGTTACGAAACTTAAAACCTAGTGAAGACAGAAAATAATCTATTTATGATCAATCTTACAGACTTTCTTAAATGAAAACGAATTGATTATGCAGAGGAGATGGATTAATGTTCAGATCATTTGTACTCTTTTAAGAAAATATTGTCTATGCTTTGGACTTCACAATTTTTATTTTAGTAGCTAATCTTAATATAAATTAATTACAAGAGTTATGGCAATGATTTAAACAACCAATTTAACTTTTTTCCATCCACAGTATAAGCCTTAATATCCTGTACCGAACCATATTTTCTAGCTTCAGACAACCTCAACAAAAAAAAATTACGAATTTATTTTTATTATACTTTATTGCTTATGAGATTCCCTGATAAAATGAAAATTCATCAAAAAAAAATTGCTTTTAATGACCACAAAATATGTATTCGAATAATCTTGCTTAAATTAAAATCCCACATCAAACATTTTAGTTCGAAAGTAATTTACTGACTTCCTGTAAAATTACCTAAATATAGCTTGTGGTCATTTTTAAACTAGGCCGACGATATAATTTATATAATTTTTAAAATAATTTTTGAAACTTATATATAACTTTTTTATGCCCAGATATATTTTTTTATCTTGAAAACAAAGTTTCAAAAAAAATAAAGAAAGTAAAAAGTTTTAAAATACTAGGTAATCTTAAAAAAATATTTTATTAGATAGTTAAATATTATAAAAGTAATTATGAAAATTTACATAACGTAGGAAGTAAAATTAATTAATTAGTTCATTTAAAGTTATAAAATATATTTTATTTTAAACTAATTATGAGAATATTTCTAACTAAATTTAGTTAGAAATAATTATGATTATGATAAATAATTATGATTTTTCTTGATTTAATTAGTTTAAGTTTTAGAAATAAAGTTTAATTAAAAATTTATCCATAATTGATTATAGATGTGACATTAAAAGAGCTAAAGGTTAAATGTTTTTTAAATTTTGAAAAACAAACCAATTAAGTGATGAAAGTTGTAAAAAAAATGATAGGATTAGCTAAAAAAAACCTACTTTTGAAAATTAAAGTCAGTCCATTAGTGGTCAGTCCATCTTTCCATATAAATATAAATTTTTAAATCAGTTCGCAAATTTATTTCCTCCATATTTATGCAAATTTATGAAATGTGGGATTTCTCTATTTAAATTGATGCCGGCCAAATTTGAGCTTAAACGAAAGATAACATTTAAATTTACACTGAGCAATAGTGAAATAATTTAAACTGAAATTTAAACTCTGTCGTGATAATAAGCTTTTTAACACAGTATTTACTATTGGTTGAATTTGATTTGCAAAAAATTTAATTTGATTTTCAAAAGTGTGAATTTGAATTGCAAAATGGTGAATTTGGAGTTAAAACCCTGTAAAGTTTCAAATTCTAATCCTAATTTACAAAAATCTTAATTTACTAGAACTATAATTCTTAATATAAATTACACATTAAATTAACTTTTAAATTACATTAAATAAACTCTTTAAATTGTAAAATGAAAATTTGTCAATTTAATATCTATATAAAACACAAAATGTCCTTTTTTATTATTACACTCATATATATAAATTAAAATCTAGGAAATGAAAATCCGTTTAATTTCATAAATTTTGTCCTTCTTAAAGTATATTAAGATTTTAAGCATGTAATTTTTTTTTTTTCTGTAATTTATTCTGATCTGTGTGTGGGTGTAAATTATACAAAATGTTATGTAGACAAACATTATATCAACTAGAAACATAACAATAACATAATTCTACAATATGTCTAAAGATATAGGCTAAAATACTAATAAAAGCTATATATAAACTCTTCTATCTATATAGATGAGTATTAATTAAATCTGTCATATCCTTAAAATCCTTAAAGCCTAAAAAAAATAAAAAAAAACTTAAGTTATATACAAGAATATCAAAATAAATTTCATCATATTCGTTAGTTTATTTTAGTTATTTCAAATATTCATCTTTAAGATTTTTTTCTAATATATAATTACTTTATAGTAAAAATACCAAAATATTTTATATAAAGTAAATTTTTATATTTGATCCTTAAATTCTTTCACATATAATATGAAAAGAATCTTAATCATATATAAAGTAATAAGTTTATTATTTATGTAATAAATTTTTAAAGTGATAAAACATATAAATCTACTCATTTTTTTTTTTTGAACTTTAAAAACTATTATTTTTTTTGTCAAAAAAATTAAATATATGTGAAAATGAAATTAATATTCAAAAGTGTGTAAATGAAAAATGGTTCAACAAGTAAAATGTATACGTAATTAAAAAAAAAAAAGGATACAGTGTGTAGTGTATGTGTAAAAGGCACTTAAAAAATTATTATTCACATTATAAATAATAAAATAACAGAAAAAAAAACATTCTGTACACATAATACGTATACGTATTAAAAATATATTTTATAATGTAAAATATAAACAATATGATTTTTTTTCTGAAACATACTTATGTTTGTAGGTATCTTTAATACCTAAATTTATGTTAGAATTAATTTAAAAGAAACATTACATGTTTTCGTCTCATAAGTTAAATTTCATCTTTTGTTTCTTAACTAAAAAAAATGATATTTTTGTGTTTAGGTGTTTAAATAAAATATTATTAGAAGTTTGAGTTTTAATTTTCTAGTAATCCGTTTTTGTACGAGTAAAAGTTTATGTACCAAAATAAACTAAAACGTGATACAATTTAATTTTCAGTTTATATAGTTTTTTTTTTTTCAAAAAGTAGTTATTATGAAGACATTGAATTAACCTTGTATTATTAGCACAACATGAAGTCAACATAAAATAAATCTTAATTTATAAATTAAACTCAAAAATTTAAGAGACATAAGTTTAGTGTAAATTCATTCTTCACTGGAGGATCTTAATTCTTTTAATATTGCATTATATTTTTAAGTCCTTTGTATTATGTACCTTTTAGAAAATAGCTATTCAGAATCTGGTCATTGCTACTGGATATTAATAATATTATGATTAGTTTTTTACCCAACATTACTTTAGTGACTGTCAACAATATTGAATTTAGCTCTAAAATTTATGAGAGATACGTATTGTTATAAGTAAAATTACAGAATATAATTCTCCTGTGGAAGTAAATATCTTAGCATTGCATTATATATTTCACTTGTTTGTAGTGTTTAGAAAATATCTAATCAACGAGTGCATAACTATTATTATAACATAGTTTAAAAAAGGACAGCTACTATAGTTTATATTAACACAAATATTTTCTATTCGATATTATATTTTGGCCTAAATTATTTATCCTTAAGCTGTTTGCTTACTTATATTATAAAACAGATTCTCTTCGGACTGCACCACTCACTGTGACTTTACGCTAAGAATATTGAAGAGCTTATGCCTGCTTTAAAAGGTCTAATAAAACTCTAATATAATTAACTCACTTATTAACCATTTATTTATGAAATAATATTCAACTGAAACCAATTTCTTTACTATTGTCTCATAAATCTGAAATATCAAAAACAGAAATATAGCTTAACTTTATGATTTCTTTCAATTGAAAGACAGCTGCTCTAACTTTTGATTTGCACTACAAGCGTAGGCCTTTCATAAAGCATATTCTATTGCAATTAAATTTTTTTAACTCATTTATTTATAAGACAATATTGAATTGACATAAATATTCTTCGTAATTTTCTCATAAACCTGGAATATCAAAAACAGAAATAAAACTTAACTTTATGATTTATTGAAGTATACTTTAAAACTATGATATTATAATCAAAATTTTTACTAAATTTATTACTAATAATTCACAGGTCTTTAATTCACCATAAAATGAATTCAAATTTAATTTTCTAACCATTAAAAAAAAAAATATCCTTTTATAATAAATTTTATTTTATTTTTTAAATTTTTACATTTTAATTTTTATCTAACTTTTATTGTTCAAATTGATTTCATTTATAAATTTCTATTTAATGTACCATATTAAAGAAGATATCGGGTCATGGTCATATGTCACAATTTAAACATCAATAAACTGGAATAGTCTATAATATTTCTTTCAATAAAAATATGGTTCAAAGCTTAAAAAAATTTAATACTCTTTATTGACAATTTAAAAAGACAGACACTAACAAGAACGTAGAAAACAAAAAAACGTAAATTTTTAAGATAAATGAATTATCCTTTTCAATATTAAGGATGTAAAAAAAATATTACTATTATTATCCTTTCCGAATTATGATAAATGAAAGGATCTTTGACCATTAAAATAGCGAATATTAATAATAAATAAAAATATTGTACTTTCAATCGATACTTCAGCATATTTTATTTAATATGTATTTTTTTTTAGCCTAGCTAGGCTTATGCTACATTCATAAAATATCGATTCTTCAGCATAAAATTTTGTTTTTGTTTTTGATAGTTGAAAAATTTATGAATAGAAAAAGCTTTAGTAAACATTATTATTTTAATATTTGTATTTTTGGAAATCTATCAAACAAATATTAATCATCATAGATTTTTATATACGTTTTTTTTTTTGTTGTGGCATAGAATAATATCCTTTAATAGCCGATATAGCTAAAATAAATAAAAATTTGATTTATTAAATATACAATAAATTGTGAAAAATATTTCCTCAACAATTTTATTTACCTTTCGGTGAAAATATTATTATTATTATTTAATATGAATTTGATTTTCAGAGTTTTTTTTTTTTATATAGAATTATTATTATTTTTCGGTTTTAAATAAAATTTCATACGTGATTTATTTAGATAATAATAAACTTTACAGAATTTTTGTAAATAAAATTTAGTACTTAAATGTTGAAATAATAATAATAATTGAGTAAATAATATGTAATTTATTTGATTATTAATTGAATTGATAGCTTAAATTTGAAATTTTCTATATGTTATTATTGGTTTAGGTTTTCATTCAAATATTTATTGTTTCAATATTCAGTATTATTATAAGTAATTCAAATAAATCATTGTAAATCAATATAAAAAGTTTATTTAAATTGTTGCTATATACTTGTTAACATCTTGTAAATACTAAAGCCAAATTTGATTCTCAAGTAAATTCACTGGAGATCTACAGATTTCATTTTCAAATTTTCAGAAATATAAAACTTAGAGTGAGGAAGGATGGAAAAACGTGTCAGACTCTCTACAGCATGATTATAGTAGAATTAAAATATGGTTAACATATTTATAAATTGTTGATCAACACAAATTGGATTAAAATATGGTTAACATATTTATAAATTGTTGATCAACACAAATTTATCTCAATAAAGTTGATAATAGCAGTGATTAAACTCTAATGTAATCAAGCATTTTTACTCAAATTCTTAGCCTATTGACTTAAATTATAATTCGAATTAAACTGTGATATGTGAGGAATATTAATTCGAAAGTAGCTGTGAGATTTTCTTAAGCTTGTTATATCTTAATTCTTAAAGAATTTTTAACTAAATACGTGACACAATGTAAAGGCAAGTGTAGGATAAACTTAAGATAGTTTTTTATGAATTTTTATGATTTAGTTTTGACAACCAAAAAGAACATATCGCTGTCATCTGTAGTAGAATTCGTCGACAATGATACCGTTACCGTCATTACATTTCCCAAACCGAATTACAGATACCGTTACCGTCATTACATTTCCCAAACCGAATTCAATATTAGTATGCCTTACAAATAGTAGTCTACTTAATATTTATATATTTTAAATTTAATAAATTTAGATTTTTAAAATTTCACATTATCAAAACATAACGACGATCTGTCAAAACATAGCGACGATATTAAATATTTAACGAAATACACCGACGATCGATGCGGGAAGTAATCGAAATATTTTGTTTGCCACAGACAACAGCGACAATATCCTGTTTAGCTTTTAATTTTTAAAACAAATCACAAATCAAATAAAATATTAGATTTTTTTCTAAAAAATCTAATCGTAGAAAAAAATTAAGTAAAAAAATTTCATAGCGATTTACTTTTAAAAAAAATTAATGTGAGATTAAACAAATTACCACTCTTAGCTAACTAATTCTGCGATTCAACTAAAGTTGAATGGTTTTTATCAATTCGAACATTAAATTATATATGTATTTCCTTCTTCAAATTCAACAAATTTCAAAATCAATTTTTTTTTTTTGAAAAATATCCATAAAAATAAAAACATTAAAATTAAGTTTAATATTAAAGCTCTATTAATAGTTTAACTAAAAATTGATTTCCCATTAAAAATATTAAAATGATATTAAAAATTACTAAATATCCAATTTGATTAACTATAAAACTGGTCATTTAATTTTATAATTCTTACCGTATAAAACGATAAAACTATAGATTTATCATTAAAATTTACAACTTAATTTATTAACCAAGAATGTTAACTTTTACTCAAAATTATTATATGACTAAATATTTATAGTTATCGGAACGGGAAGAAAAAAGAAACAATTTTTTATGACAAAATTAAATTCCAGTCATAAAAATAAAATTATTATAAAACCAAAAAAAAAAAAAAAAAAATGCTCACATCTGTTAGTTTAAAAGCTTTTAAAACATCTAATTAAATTAAACAGTATACCATTAAATACAGATTTTTTTTCTTTTTGTATTACAAAACTAGGTATATTTATTTAAATTGCACAATAATTTTAGGTAAAGACTTTGACTAAAAAGGATTTTACGTAATTTAGAAGAAGAAGAAAAAAAATGAAGGGAAAAGCCTCAATTACACTTTAGATTTATATTAATTTATTACTAGAAATATTTGAATCTATATTATTATGTAAGTGATTCTGAAAAGTCTGCTCATAAAATATTTATAAGAATTTAGTCAATTTTGTGGATTATTAAAATAATATAAAAATAAACCCCTATCTGTTAAGAATAAGTTTTTTACAAATTTGGGAAATTCACTATCTTCAGTAAACTAAATTGACTTGTCTGAACTAAATGAAAATATACCTAATTTTATTTCCGCTCTCAGTAGTTTCCGTAGATTATTAAAATATTAGGAAGTAACTTATTTAGAAGAAAACTTTCTAAGAAGAAATTCCTTTACGAAGAAAATTTTTTTAGGAAGTAAATTGGCATATTGGTAGGTTTCCTTAAAGAACACTTATTCGCTGACTTATTCAGCCTAACAAGCAGAAAGAAATATGTATATATTATAGAACTCGTGAAGCGCTAGGATAACTAAACGATTTAAGTAATTAGGGATAAATCTTTGCTCTGTCCAAGTTATGGAATAATGACCAGGAAATGTTACATTTACAAGGAAGTAAATTGGAATATAAGGTTATGCTGACTTATTTGTCATAAACAACAGGACTAAACATATAAATATTATGCAACTGGTAAAGCACTGGATATCTAAATGAATATATCCTTCCACCGTCCGATTTATGGAATAGTGCCAAGAGAAAGTTACATTCTCTGGGAATTATATTGAAATATTAGTAGGTTTACTTAAAGAACTCTTTTATGCTGACTTATTTACAAGCTGGAGGAAACATAAAAATTTTGAAACTGTTGAAGACTAGATATAGGCAATTAGGGGTAAATGATTGCTCCCTCTGTTTTATGAAATAGTGCCAAGAGCGTAACTATAGAAAATATTACATCCATAATCACTACTATTCAATTAAAAAAAGAATATTACAATAAATCAAATAACCGATAATAACATGGTTAGTTTTAATGTCTCCTCATATCCTTAAAAAATTCAACCTAAATTCTACTAATTAATATTTCCATTAAATTGAAAACCATTAAAAGAAACAATGATTAATATTTATATCCATTTGCATTTTATCCACTAATTTACAAATAATTAATGTCGAATAAATTTTTTATTAATTTTTACAAGTAAATGGTATTTAACATTAAAAAAAACTATAAATATTCTCTTTTTTTTTTGAATCATTATTCATTATATAATAAATATTTTCCTGCTTAATCAATTTAGATGAATTAACTAACCTCCACGTAAAAAAAAAAACATAAAAATGAATCAATCAGGACAAAAAAATTGACACACCAGAATTATTTAATGGAAATTACCATCAAATATGGTTTCGATAAAAAAAAAATTCTTTTGTTAATATTTTCATTTTAGTCACTAAATAAGTCAAGTTCATTTTCTGGTAATATGAAAATTCAACTACTAATAGTAGTTGTTTTCCATTAACATCATTATAGAAGTTAAATTAAGGATTGAATTTAGGATTAAATTTATTTATATCGTAAGTATTTTGATAATAGACAAAAAAAATTTTCACTCACTTATGACTTTTCTGTTTTCCAAGCAAAAAAAAAATAAAATGTAAGGACATTAAGTAGAAAATTTTTGACGATTTAATTATCATTACTTAATTTCAATTCTACTAAGACTGTTCTACTAAGAAAAATTCTACTAAAAATGTTGTATACCATAAGATAGTTAATTAACATAGAAAATGTTTTTGCAAAAAAAAATATATTTAATCAATATTAATTTTCCACTTAAACTAATTTGCGATAATGATGTTAAATTCTATTTTTTTTCTTCTAAATAAATTATTCTAATTAAGATTACATTTTTTGATTGATTCTCAACAACCAAGAACAATAAAATAAAGAAAAATCGATTGATATTTAAATTTCTTAAGAATTTTAGGTAAAAATTTTATTACTTTATTTACTTATATTTAATTTGTAAACAATGTAATTTTCATGCTTATTAATTTATTGAGTAAATATAAACATAGAGCATAGACTTTCTATATAAAATTTCTACTCATTCCAAGTTAAAGAAGAAAAAAAGCCCATAAAATATTTAAAATTAATTTATTTAGGCAATTAGTGCTTATTATTTTCGAATAAAGTTAAAGAGTATGAAGGTAATTATTAATTAAACATTTTAAGAAATTATTTACGTAAATAAGAAAATATGGAAATATACAAGTTTTTTTAAAAATATAATTCATAAAAAAAACTTGTCAAAGTTTTAAAATTAATGAACGTCCACAAAGTTAGAAGTGGTGGTAAATGTTAAGCTTTTTAAAAGCAAGTAAACTAAGGTGTTCCAATCGATTTTTTAGAACGGCCTAAGTGTTCACATGAAAAATATAATCATCTTTTAAAATGGCCAAAGTTCTTGCATTTCGATCGATACAAATTAACGATGCAGCTTACACTATTATAAATAAAACTGATCATTATTAAATAATTCAGATGCGCAAGTCTTAAAAATATACAATAAGTCATGGATTTTACATAGATTCGATTAAATTATGAAATTATTATACTCCAAAGACAGTGACAACCACCACAATTCCGAAGAGATCACCCTGTATTTTAATTACTTTCTTTTCTTTAATGAAAAACATAAACAAAGTTTTGACACTTTTAGTGTACAGTGGGTAACATTTACTCATAACTCTGTGCAAATTCGACAAAACATTATCATTACTTTTTTATCGTTTTCAAATTATCTAATACCCAATCATAAAAACTTAGACATTTTCATATTTTCTTATCTTAAATTAAAAAATTTAATTCGTTATTTTCTTATTCATTGAAAAATTTTCCAAGCTGACCACATAAAATTAGAAAAAAAAGAACAAAATACTGTGACCAATTAAATTATTCAAAAGAAAATAATACTCTTCGTGCATCTAAATTTTTAGTACGAAATTAGTTCTTGTTTGTAAAACAATTTCTTAATAGCAAAGTAAAAAAAAAATTTAATCTACTTTAAAGTTTTTCTTTAATACTGTCATATATACCTGGATATTTTTATGACAAAGTACTATATATTTTAAAATGAACTAAGAAACTTTTCAAAAAAAGTAAAAAATTGCGTTTTATAAGTATTAGTAGATAAATTTTATAAATTATTATATAACCAACATATTTTTAAATTAAGTTTTTTTCTTATAACTATAAATTTATATAAAAGTATAATCATGATAAGATTTTTAAACACAATAGAATAGAAACCACAATTTAAGGTAAGTACAAAGATCTCTATTACGTCATTATAATAGAATACTAATTTTAAAGATTAGTTCATTGTGATGAATATTTCTATATAAGAGATATTTTACTCTGTTAAATCAAAATAAGGATTTAATTGTGTGAACTTGAAGATGGGAATAATTTGAAAATGGGAATAAGAGAATTATCTAAATGCAATTTTGTTCAAATGTTTTGAACATGTGAGTTAATTTGATAATGATTAAAAATTTGAATCTCAAGGAGCTGCAATAACTAGTTAGGATAGTGTTTAACTTAGAACGTGTATTATAGTTTTTTTGCATATCAAGGGGCGTACCGTAAGTTTCACTCTTTTGTGAAGCTTTACATTTGATAGATTACAATGCCTTTGTACACATTAACATTCTTTAGTATTATAAAGCACAAAGGGCGTGTTTTAGTATTATAAACTTAAAGTTTTAAAACACGCCCTTTGTGCTTTACTTTTGATAATTTATATCATCCTTTTTTTGAGTTCTATCGTCCTTTTGCGTGAAAATCTTATTTTGCACCTCAAGACTACTAAGTTGTACAGTGGGTACAGCACCTGCCTTTCAATCGAAAGACCACGGGTTCGAATCCAGTCAGACTCGTAAAAACTCTGCTGTAGGTTTTCAAATTACAAAGGAGTGTAACTCTTAATTAGAAAGGAGTGTAAAGTAGTGTAGGTTTTTAAGTTACAAAGGAGTGTAAGGACTGTAACTGTAACGTAGCTCTCAAATAAATTTTAAAGCAATAGGGGATAAATGACTTAGTTCAATACATCCTATCAATGAGTTAAGAGGTGTATTTTGAATACAAAGAACTTATTCAAATTATTAACCTAAAGAGCCAATTTTAAAATTTCCTTATCGTAAACTGAAAAATAATTTATTATAATTTTTTTCTTAAAATCAATTAAAATGATTAAAAACGAATATCTAGCTATATTTTCAAAACTCTTATTTACTAATTTTAAATTATTCATGATGCTAACTTTTGCAATTAATCTTAAATATGATAGTTCTGTATTGAACAACTTGAGTTTTAAAAATATATTCTAATAATATTTTTCTATGAAACAAATTTTATCTGATACTCTATGTTGTTTTTTAATTAACTAGAAAAACCACAAACTGTTACTGCAAATAACAGGTTCTTACCAAAAAAAAAATCTTTTTTTTTTTGCATAAAATGAATAGAATTCTAATTATAGGCTATTCATAAATTTGTATTACATGATATTGATTTTAAAACATAGGAATTTCATTAAAAAAACTAATATATTTTAAATTCATATTTATGTTAAAAACATATTTTATTTTGAAGATTTTTAAAATATTCATTTACTTTTCATTTTATTAAATAAATTTCAGTAGTTTGTTTAAAAAGTAAAAGTTAATTAAACAAAGTCCATATTATGTTTAATTAACTAATTTTAAAGATTTCTAACAATGTAACAAAATATTTTGGTAAAATCTGTTACAGACAGTTGACTGACAACAAACACTTTTGAATTAAAATAATTTAGAATTTATTTTAATCGATAAAAACGTCCTTTTATAAGACTAGAATTTTCCAATAACACTAACAACTATACTATTGGAAAATCTAACAATTTGAAGCCTCCAAGCTATTAACACAATTTGAAGCTACAAAACCATCACTTTAGGAGGCAGGTGAAAGATTTTTTCTATAAAAAAAATTTATCTATAACTACACAATTTTTTATCAATTCAAATTTTTGGTAATTTAGTAAAATGTTAAGAAAAAATGGGGAAATATCATTTTTGTTTAACAAAAATAATTTTTAATTTAATTTTAAGATCTTTTTAATCAGATTATATAAATTAACGTTGAAGAAAAGTTGTCTTTACACTTAATAAATTAGAATAGTTTTTGAAGATAGTGTTGGCAATTTACCATTAAAAAAAAATTTTTTCGTTCTAAATTTATGATGATGAAAACTTTTGAAGGTGAAATTTATGAATAGTAGAAATAGAAGAAAATTGTATATAATTTTGAAAAAAAATATATATATTAAGTTTGTTGACATAATAATATTATAGATAAATTTTCTAGCCAGGTAATTTTTAAATAATTATTTTTTGATATAACCTGAGAAATTTGATAACTGGGAGAAAAATTTAATATATTTTCACTTTCAAAACAGTGAAATTAAAGAACATGCTTTTATTATTCGTGAATCAAATTTTTTTTTTAAAAATGATAATTTTATTAAATGTTAAGAAAAGTTTATCAAATTTGATCAAATTTTCACTGAATTTTTAATTTAATTATAATAGCTAAGGAAAATGATTGAAAATCAAAGTTATGTTTTTAATGCTGTAATTGCTTATTTGAACTGTTTATTGTAAAATTGGGGAAAGTAAATTTTTAAAATAATTTAATTTAATGATAAAATTTATTTTGATCTTTTTATCTCTAAGCTACTTATAGCCAAAAGTAACTAAAAAAACCGCCTAATATTTGAAATGAAACGAATTTAAAAAAAGTACAAAATACTATTTCTATTGCAATTGAAACCTAAAACTTTAAATATCGAGTAATAACAAAGAGTTAACTTCATTTAACTAAAGTACATCCGTAATCATAGAATTTACAAGCCTGGCTTCTAATTGCTTGTAAATTTACCGGAATAATTGTAATTTTATTTAGAAAATATAAGAATTTTTAGTTTGGAGGACTTTTACTTTTTATTGAATTATGAAAATTATTTCGTACGGAAAATCTGTAGATAAGCTAAACTTAAATATAGTTTTTTTTTTAAATTGAAAATTTATGTTAAAAGTTTTATTACAATAAAAATCTTTTATAGGATTTTCTTAATCAAATAAATTTAAGTAATTTTCAAAAAAAAATTTATTTGTTTTTTTTTTTCCCAATTTTAAATGTGGTTACCGAATTATTTGTTTTTTAAAGGTTACAGAAAGTAATTTAATTTTTGTTCTTTTAGTTATAAAATATCAAAGATGTTTCATATAAGTTTCAGTAAATAAAAGTTAAAATACGTAAAATGTGGTTTTATTCCATTAAAAATAATATATTTATTTTGTGTCTTTTCAAGTTTATAATAAAATATAAAAAATGTATTTTTCCTATTTCCCTTCTATTTTTAGTTTTAAAATGGAAAAAATATTTTATGTTGTGTTAAATAAAAATCCTATAATTAGTTTGTATAATCGTTAATAATTTTTACAGAATAAATTAAATTTCAATAACAATTAATTTGTCTTCAGAAAGAAAATTAAGGAAAATTGAAAATTGGTAAAAAAATAATAACAGTCGAAAATTGGCAAAAAATTGTCAAAATTTTGGAGCTAAAATTCATCTCAATATTCATAAATAGGACACTAACATTAATTTCACACCAAAACAAAATTATTAATTTAAAATTTTTAAAATTAATTTTCAAAATTTCAATTTTGCTATTTCGAATTCAACTGAAATATATTCAAAATTTTATCAGAAAAACTATCAGTAATATTTAACGTTGATAAATTCTAAATTTTTAATGTTGAAATTAATTATTAAATGTAATATAAATTTGGTGAAAAACTTAATATTTTATTAAAAAAGAATATTTTTTAATTCCATAACAAAATTACAAACTTGAATTAATTAATTTAAAGTTAAAATTGAATAATAAACTAAATTATTTTTTTTCAAATAATTTAAGTTACAAAATTTATTTAATTTTTCGAATTATAAAAAAAACACTTAAAAAATTCACCTTTAAAAAAAATCCTTTGAAAATATATATAAAATCCTTCTTTTTTTTAAATTACAATTATTTATAAATTCACTTAGTTTTTATTAGAAAAAATAAATTAAATCAATTCAACCTCAAAAAACACTAAGTTTATTAAAACAATTCACAATATAAAAACTATATATTTTTTAAAATAAAATTTGATTAATGTGAAAACTATGAAAATTTATAAATGAATTTATAATCACTTATTTTCTTTATTTAAATATTTATTAAAAACACAATCCATTTTTAAAAAAAAACACACACTCACAATTTTCACATTAAAATAAATATTTTCTTTATGAAAATTCACTTGAGAATTTTTTTTTTCTTTAAAAACACTAAAAAAAAATGAAAAATCCTTTAATAATTCAACGGTTTTTTTATTACTCAATAAATTTTGAAAAAAGAAAAATATTTTTTTCTAAATTCCCCGGTTTTAAGTTTTTTTTTATAGTCCTTTACTTGTCGAGTTACACGGAACAACTGACTAAAATGATTATAGTTCATTCAGTTAAATATACAGAAATTTTTTTTATATTCCATTTAAAAAGCAGTGTTTTTTTTTATTTGGGTATAACCAAAAAAAGTTTTTATATCTAGAATAAAAAAAAAATATCCAACCATACACCACAATATTATCCCCAAAAGCCAACACTGTCGGAATAATAATTTTTAGTTGGAAATTTTATTCTGTACACAAAAAAAAATGTAATTTAATGTCAATTTCTATTTGATTTAAAAAGGGTAAATAAATTAAGTAGACTTGATATAGTGAGAAAAATTGGACCAATACAAATGAATGTAACTGCTTTTCATCTACAATTTTTATAAGTTGTATTATTCATCCCTCAATGTAAAGTGTCAACTAAGTGTGAGGTATTTCATTATATTTAATATCAAAAACAATGAAAAACAAAAGTAGAAAAATTTTGAATACGCTGCAACTCAGTGAGTCCTAGTGCTACTGCAGAAAATGTTAATAAAACATTTTCTGCATTTATTAGAAATTTTTCTGCAACTTTCTTTACTCAATTACTGAAACAATTACTACTCAATTAATACTCAATTATTACTCAATTACTGAAAATAACCAATGAATGCAAACGTTCTGTTGTTCGTCAACCTGTCGCCGTTGTCTATATGTGCGAAAAATGTATAGTAGATTATGTGAAAATAAAGTTACACTTTTCTTAGACTCACCGACAATTTCATCTGATTTTACCTTCGATATTCACTTCAGATTTTTACCAATTCAAAAAATCTCTGTACATCCAAATTAATTGTTTACACTTTAAGCACTGTTAAGTGTACAAGACTAATAATTATTCTATAACCTCAGTTCTAATCTGTACAAAAATTTTAAACCCAGATTTCTGAAAACGAATTTGACATTAATATTTGTTGTGACAGTAACTATACTGTCATGACACAAACAGATTTTTTATAGTATGTAAGATAAATTGTACAGAATTTTCCTTTTACAGATGCTGTGCAATGAGAAAGAGAAAATTTTCATTCCAATGAGGAAATGTTTTGATTTAATATTGGAAATAAAAAGCACGTGGTCAAAATACCTTCTTAACACCAAAAACAAAAATTTCTGTAAATTAAATGTAAAACAAATTTAAAATGTTTAATTTCAGGTTTTAAGAATTTGAATAATTTTGTTAGTTGTTAAATAAATTTATGGTCAACTTGTTGAAACTTTGATAAATTTTGTTGGTATATTTGTCATTTAAATTTGATAATTTATCAAATTAAATTTTAATTTTATTTGTTTTTTTTTTTGATTGAATTATTTTTTAATAGGATCATAATTTTAACTTACAAGCTACAAAAATAACACTTTGAATATACCACTAAAAAATGATTAAGTAAACAAATATTAATTTAAATATGAAAAAAATAAAATTGTATTTATATTTAAATTAAATATTAGTTTTGTAAAATTTTGAACTGGTTATTTAACAATAAAAAAAAATCATAAAAAACATTAAAATAATTGAATATTAATTAGAAAAATATTAGAAAATATATTAATTGTAAAAACGAATATTAGATTATATTAATATAAAATATATTATTTTTAGCTCGTGTTAGAACAAAATAATAGGAAGATTGTTACTTACAACAAACAAAACATAATCATAAAATCTATTTATGAACTATGTATATATATAAAAATTTAGAAATTTTGTCATTTAAGAGCTATTATAGTAGTGCGTAGAATTAATTTTATAGCTTTTCAAGATAATAAAATAAATCAATGCGTATTCATTAATAATTTAACAAATATTTGAAGAGCTTAATAAATGAAAGTGTTAATTAAGAATTTGTTAAATAATCCAAACAAGACGCTCGTTTATTTATTTAATAAGGAAGACGTGAAAATACACGCTCGGAGCGTATGGAGTACACACTTGTTTTGCGACTATATACGTTTAAAGTTCTCAGTTTCCTACAAGTACGTAACGTTTGCTACAAGATTGTAAAATCCATATAGCAAAATAATTTTCATCTAGAGCAGAAAAAACTATAACTATAGTTTTAAAGTCTGAAATACATAGTATTTCAGGCTTTAAAACTTTCATATTTGGAATAATATTTAATTTTCGAAAAATGTCACTTAACACATTCATCCACACATTCACTAAGTTATATTCATTTTTTTTTTTCAAATCATAAAATTACCACTAAAATACTTTTAAAATTACTTGGTATTAAATTGGCATGGGAAAAATTCTTTTAAAATTACTATTAAATTTGCATATTTTTGAGTATGTCTAAAACAGGGAATTCATTAGAATAAGTTTAAATATGTGGAATGAAGATGCTTCTATAAAATTATAGGGCAAACATATCCAAAATATCTCATAACATATCCAAATTAAACATATCCAAAATATCTCATAAATAACAAATGCATAATTATATACGGACTATCCTAAGAGTGTTTGTTTGGAGTTTAAACTAAGTAAATATTCAATTTTCTTTATTTTCCAGCCAATAAATTAAATTATTATTTTAAATTTTTATATCATTAAAAGTCCTTGTCATTAAATAATTATTTTAGTAAATTTTAACTGGAATCAAGTAGTCAAAATTGTTATCAATATTCCAGTATTTTACTAGTACAATTAAGGCAATTTGTTAAAACATAACATTTTGTAAACCTTTTCTTAAGTATTTATACACAAATATACCGCAATACTAAAAAATGGTATGCGTTTTAAGCAACTCTACCCTACATTTAATTTTATAAATTACTATACTGGATTTAAAAGCCTTAAAGCTTCATAGTACGAGTATTTGAGTCTTTGTATTATAAATCAAAGTAATTCCTACAAATCCTATCAAAAATTTTATATTAAATTTTCCCCAGAATTTAAATCAAGAAAGGTTAATTAATAAAATTGTACTGCACTCAAATGTAAAAGCATGTCCTTGCTAAGACTGAAGCCATAATTTAAAAGACATAGTTAGAAATGAAATTGAAAAATTTGTACGGAACTTATTTCACAATGAATTTTTAAAGTCCATAAAAATGTAGTTCCAAATTATCACTTAGCTCAGTCTTTTTTTTTCCATTATTTTGTTAAGTTCATTGATTAATAATAATGATTTATCAAAATATCAATTTCAGTTCATCTTTAAGCTTATTCTTTAAATAACTTTATTTATTTACGTTTTTATATCTATATATGTACTATTATTTACTATTAAAATTGAATTTTTGTCATAGTGAACATAAATTTTGTATATTTTTTTTTCCAATTTAATTTGATAAAATTATTTAAAAAAATTTTATCATGTAGAAAATTGAATTTAATTCACTTGACTAATTCAAAAGGCTATAAAACATTAACAGCTTTATGAAATAACAAAAAAAAAAAAAAGAGTTATAAAAAAATATGTGTTAAATAAAAATGATAAATGTTCACAAAAAAAAAATAGAAATATCATAAATAATAATTAATTTAAGAGTTGTCTATATAAAAATGAAGAAAATACTATTAAAGTTGAAGAGTATTCATTTTACTAAAATTCACTTTAGACTTTAGACAAATTATTAAAAGCGATACCTTCACGCAAGAATCTATTAAGCGACATTTTCAAAATTTTACAGGAAATGCAAAAGAAATCCAATTTTGTCGCATTAATATATTTTGTTTTAAATATGTAATTATGCTAGGTTGTAGCCTTGTAGCATGACTCTGAATTCTACACAAGCGTTACTTACAAAATTACTGAGAATAGAATACTGATAAAGGATGGTTATGCTTTCCAAATTTTTCTGTTGTTGTAGAACTACAAAAACTGGACAAAAATATAGCATTTTATCTTAGTTTATTATAAAAAGTGGCTAGTTATAAATTTTCGATTTCTTTTTAGTGATTCTTCTTATCTTCGTCATCGTATTATGTTTTGCATTAGTTGTTTAATCACTGACCATCTTTCCAACCTTCATCCATTTCTGTGCTCACTGTTGTTTTTGGTCTTCTTCCTCTTCTTGGTCTCGTAGATGCCAGTCTAGAGTCTTGATATTAAATGTCCGCCTATTCGTATCGAGTGACCTATCGTTCTCCAGATTCGGCTGACTCAGAATATTCTACTTATTATCCTCAGGCACTTATTTACAAAGGTTTGTATTTTAGTTGAGCTTGTTTTCAAGCCACGTTTCAATTCCATTGGATATTGTGATTTAATATATTTTTGCGCAAAGGTGTCAATGTTTATTATTCACTAAAAAAAATCCATTAAGTTAAGACTAATGAAAAATTAATATTTGTTGATGATTTACGAAAATGTTCACAGATGATTTATTCAAATTTTAGTGTTGATTTCTTATTTTTAAGTATGTAAAGGTTAAAACGATATCATTGAATTTTTTGTTCGCATATAAAATTGTAACAAGAGAATTGTTTAGGGAAATATTCTTAATGTGGTCTGAATATATTTAAGATTAAAAGTGCAATCATTTAAAAATTAATTGCATGTTTGTATATTAAAAAAATTTAAACAAAAATCTTCTTCAATGAAATTTTTATGAGAAGATATATTATCAAATTAGTGATGTCATGGATAAAGATTTTTTGCATTAAATTCTTATAGAAATCAAATTTTACTATTTTTAAATACTGTATACATTTCTATAAAAATTTAATTCCAAAAATTGGTTTTAAATATAGAAATATTAAAAATGTTGATCCGGTATATTACAAAAGGAAGTGATCCATAGCTCTGAATAGTGTGTAGCCTTATAAATAAGACATGGTAAGAATGTAAAAAATTATATTAATTCATAAATTTTTTAAAGTTAAGTCGTCATATTAAATTAATATTAATTTTTAATTCAACTTATTAATACAATAAGAACTAGTTTTAAATTAGCCAAAATCAAGTTAGAAGTTGTTAATATCGAATAGAATAAGTTTACGTTAAAAAAAAGTATCGCTTATTTGATAAATTACTATGAATTGACGAATTATATAAACAGCTTTACGGAAACCATATTAAGAATAAACTGATATCAAAATCGAAATTAATACAAGTTTTTTTTAGTGTATTTTACTTGTTAGCATAATCGATTTACATCATTCATATTAGTTTCAGAATATAAAAGTATTTTACTGAATATTCATAATTTTCAATATTTATTTTCATATCACTTAATTTTTATTGGTTTCAATTTTAACGTGTTATTCAGATTCGTTAAATAAACCACAAAAATATTTAAATATTGAATATAAATTTTTATTTTTTTAAATGAAAATATGAAAATTTTTATATTTGAAAACAAATTGGTAAACAAAAATTATAATTTTCATCCATAAAATTTAATAGGTTTTGTTAAGAAATTGAAATCTTTGATATTCAGAATAGTTAAATAAATTTTTGTTTAATTATAAATAAATGTAATTTTTGCAATTCAATTTGTTCATTTTAATTTATCATGTTTTTAATAAATATTCTCTGTTGGATTGTGGTTCTGAAATATATTAAACTCTGGTATAATGAATTTATGTTTTTCGAAGAAACATATATGTATTTCAAAGAAGTGTACAAAAACCGAATGAAAATTCTACTCAACTACATGGAGATATTTATGAAAATGGAAAGTAAAAATTTTTAAAATCAACAATAACTTTGTCTAATTTTAATTTTAGTCACATAATATACTAATTTCTCTAAAACTATATTATGGTCTTCTCTAAAATGTAAGCAAAATCTAATTGGAATTTTCGTTCTACTCAAAATTACTGAAAAAAAACTTTATCTGAAATTGTTATGCTTATTAATTAATTAATATATTTATTTAATATTTTATAAAAAATAAAATTATAAATTTATTTATCTTCCAAGATTCTAATTATATTAAAAGTTTTAATGTACAAAATGTTGAAAATGTTTAATTCCATCATGGCGGGACTTATTTAATGGTAAATATTTATTTAATTTTTTTGATTATAAAAACAAACATTTTCACATGTTTACAATAAAAGAGTTGTTGATTTTTTTTGTAAAGAAGTTATAACTTTTAACATTTTATAAGAAAACGATAAACTTTTTTTTGTTGCAATGTTTATTCTTTTCCAAATCTGTAATTTGAATTAAGTAGATAGAAATTTTTCTTATTTATGACTTTTTTTTTTTAATTTTTCAATTAAATTTATTCCAATTTGTCGTAATTGAATAATTAAAGAAAAAAATTATAAATTTTCTTTATTTAAACATAAATTACATATGCAGATTTGTGATTATGAATAAATATTTAAATAAAAAAAATTATAAAATTTCTTCAATTATGAAAATTTCAAATATTTTCCGAAATGAAAATTCACACGATTTTCCTCTTTTGTCAGCGCAATGGATAGCCAATATTTCCTTGAAATTTAGGTTCTAATAAGAAATTTTACAACATATTATATCTATTACGACGTTTATGTTTCGTCTCTAATCTATCATGAAAATAATATGGTTTATTATTATTATTATTTAATATTATTAAATAATAATAATTTAATAAGATTTAAAAGCTCAAGAAAAGAATGAAGAAAAAAAATGCAAAAAAAATCTAAAAATGTGAGGTTTTTTGCTTTATATTTTTATAAAGTTTCAAGTTTGTTATTTAATTTTTCTGTAAACATCATTCGACCGACACAACAAAAAAATAGCAAATTAGTAAAAGAGCTATCAGACCTATTAATTCTTATAAAATTCTAAAATAGTTAAAATCAAAAAAGAAAAAAGAAATATATATTTACAAATTTTGAATTCAGAAAATTATTCAAGAAAAATTTAGGTAGCGAAAATACCATACAAAAACAATACACATAATATTTATTATCTTGCAGTATAATGTATAGGTCCTATAAGGTAAAAGGATTGTTATTCTCTTTTTGGGAATTGCAAAAAAAGGGAAAAAAGTAAATAAATAGTGTTAAATAATTTGTTTTTAAGGTTAAATAACTATCTGTTCCGAAATAACTATCTGTTCCGAAGTCTTGAACTTATCATTTTAAACTAATATTTTACAGAAGGAGAGTAGTTTCAAGAATAAGAATTTTTTATATTTTTGAAAATATGATATTATAGAGAATGAAAAAGAACGTAATTAAATAGCTTTTTGCAATAAATAAACTTTTTAAATTAATATTTTTTTTCGAAAAATTGGTTTAATACTACGCTGTGTTGTTCTAGCGTTCCTCATCTAGAAGTATTATCTTTGTATCAACACTTGTTTTTCACCTTAAAGAATTTGTACAGAAATTTTACAGATATAATTTTCTTTTACACTCCTAAAGTTATGCAAAGAAAATTAAAATCCGCTAATTTTGAAATGTTAAGAACTATAATGGCATACATTAATTTAATTTTATTCAAAACATAATTTATTTTTTCAAAAACCGAAGTTTTATTTTATTCAAAAATTACCAAAATAAATTCTTTATATATTCACAATTAAAAAATTAAACATATTTTATTCAATTAATACTGTGTTTCCTTATTTTGGTATCCCAACCAATTGTTAAAATTTCATTATTTGATTTTGGATTCCACATAATATCACGAATAAGATTTTCTGATTTCATATTTCTATATATACAATCATATTTCGAATCTTCCCATTTATATACTTTTACACAATTTATATTACCAATAATAGCAATCTGATCACTAAATAAAAAATATTTAATTACAGAAATTAATAATTAGTAAAATATAAAATTTTTTTACCTTTTAAATACCATTTTTCGTATTGGCTTATTAAATATATTTATTTTATCTAAAATTTTATTTAGCATTCGTGGATCAATTGATATAATATTTCCTGACTCATCGCCCAAAAATATATTTTCATTATTATGTTTTAAAGCATCTGTCCAATAAATTGCTGTCAAATCAACATTATGATTTTCATAAATGGCTAAAATTATTTTAATAACAGAACATAATTAATAATTCAAAATTATTATAGATATTATTACAAATTGCTGGCCGAGGTAATCTAGAATCCCATAATAATGCACTTCTATCACGAGATGATGTAGCAAATATTGGTTCCTCATTTGGATTTGCTGAAATACCTGTAATACTATCAGCATGTGCTGCACGCCATGCATTAATTGAATATAAATCACCACTTCCAGTATCCCAAATCTATAATTTATTATTTTGTAAATTTGATATTCTAATTTTAAATAAACACATTTTTACCCTTAGACAATTTTCTGAACAACCTGTTATAATTTTATCTGTTCCCATAACATCCATACCTAAAATTAATCCTAAATGTTCACATTTCTCACCAATCATAAATAAACAAAAATCTGTAGCACAACGAAGATCTGATTTTGTTGACCATAACTGTAAAGTTCCATCAGCTTGACTTGCTGCAAACTATTTAACACAATATCAAATATATTTTTGAACAAATCACAATTTTTACAAAAGTTTATTAACTTACAATATTTTCTTTTATAAAGGCTAAATTGGTAACTGGAGAGTTAGCATGAATTTTAAAACAAGCTTTATCTTGTATACCAATTGTATCTAAACTGGAAAATCCCCATACATAACCATCCCAAATTCGATTACGAATATCGTTTGTTGCTAAAATACAACAATCTGTCGTTTCGTTTAATGCAAATCTTTCGAAAAATGGTAGAATACGTGGACTTCGATTAATGGGCTTTTTACGATAATCTTTTGAATTTAAATTTGGATGCAAAGAATCATGCCGCAAATCATGATCTTCTGGTGGTTTATAATCTACTGGAGCTGCATAAAGTTTTGCATAACAAGGTCGTTCCATATTTTAGTTTAGTAATTTTTTTATACACAATTTCACAATAATACAACTTTAATGTTAAATAACTTAATTATAGTTAAAAAATATTAACCAAAATCAGAATAGGTTATGTATCAAAACAATCTTATTTATTAGCAGCCGCAGAGGAAATAAAATTTTTAGGTTATGTATTGTGAAGAGCTGATAAGGTAATTGTATGAAAGAAGAAGCGGCAAAGATAATATTTACAGCGGTTAAAATTTTTGACATTTAACCTAACCAAAAAATTGCATTCAATATTGAATTAGGTAGATTATTCCACCAAATTTTCACATTTTAATTAAAAATTTATTTAAAAATATACTTTTAAAGCCCAAAATATTTATATTAATTCCGAATAATAATTACCGAAACAGATGCAATAAACATATCGATTCTAAAAGGCTACACATATCACAGAAAAACCCAACATAAATTCTTTAAAGTTTGCAGGGATTGACATTCGACAACAACTAAATGACAAGATAATCAGCTGTTTTAATTTGTTTAAAATTTCATATTGAAGTTAGGCTACAATAAATTAATTAATTACAAGAAAAGCATAATTCTTTTTTTTATAAAAAGTTTTAATTTAAAAATAAGAAATAATCAAAAAATATGGAAATAGCAGATTCATACTATAGTAAAGATGAATATGTAGAAACGGTATAGGACCAACATTCATATAATATTAAATTAAAAATGATGTCATTTTCATACTATAACTTAATTTTAGGCATCTGGAAATAAAGTCAGTAGACAAACTGTTTTATGTGGTTCACAAAATATTGTTTTAAATGGTAAAGTTATAGTTCAAAGCGGTGCTATAATTAGAGGTGATTTGGCTAATGTACGAACTGGGCGATATTGTGTTATTAGCAGGGGTGCAGTAATACGGCCACCGTTTAAACAATTTAGTAAAGGGTAAGTAATAATCAACAAAAATCTGTTTAGTAGAAATTATTACAATTAGTTTCTTGGTTTATAAATTATCAATGATAAACCGATATTCGATAGTAAAGCAATCAATAAATTCACGTAATTAAAACAAATTAAGATTCCATATTTATATTTTTAATTCAATATTATCAAAACTTTAATACCATCATCAAAAAATTGACTGCCATTATCTTAATAATTTAGAAAATTAATATTTAGTTCGACAATTTGCTAATTATAAAAAATTGGCTTACTATCTCATATGTTAGAAATAAATTAAAAGTAGATGTTCAACCGAAAGATATTCGAAATATTTCAATTTGATAACGTTTATTTAACTAATTTTTAGAGTGGCCTTTTTTCCATTACATATTGGTGATCATGTATTCATTGGTGAAGATTCAGTTGTGTCAGCTGCTGTTATTGGATCTTATGTGCATATTGGAAAAAACGCTGTGATAGTGAGTTTAATTTTTAATTCGATTTAAATAACTTTATTACTTATTTAAATTTACTATTTTATTCGTGCAGGGACGAAGATGTGTTCTTAAGGATTGTTGTATTATCGAAGATGGTGCCATATTACCACCAGAAACAACCGTAGCTAGTTTTATGCGATATACAGCGAAAGGTACAATTGAAGGGGGACAAGGAAATCCAAATTTCGTACCCCCAGCAATGCAAGATCAAATGATCGAATTTACAAAATCATTTTATGAACATTTTCTTAGAGCTCCACCAGCATAAATAATCAATATATCGCAAAATTTCCAGAATCTTACTTAATTAATAGATATAATATGAAAATAATTTTTTATTGAAAATAAATATTCGAAAATTATTCAATTTTCCAGTTTTATTATATACTGTATAAGTTATTCAATTCCAGATAGCTGTGTAGATGAAATCTCCTGCCGCGTGCAGTTGATGTTTCAATATGGCAGGTGGCCGCTAAAATTAAAATGCGCGAGTTAGACCTGACTCACCTGGAAATTAAATGATGAGAAAATTTACCAGAAAATCCTTGCTGGTCTAGTACAATAAGAAAGAAGAGCATTGTTTCAGATCATATGTAACTAGGATACTAATCATAAAGAAGAACAAAGTTACTAAATTTAGAAGTTTTTGTAAAATAAAACAAAACAGTTTCGGCAAAAATTGCTTTTTAATAGATAATTCTATTTAAAAATCAAAGAAGATATGAAGTCATCCTAATACCGAAATCACAAGTGCCAGTTCAACAAGACTCTATTTTGGTGCTTCCGCTATTGCTGACCGTGTGAGCCTTATAGGTCCGTGCTGACCATAAACCGCAGCTAGCATGACAATAACTAAGAAAAGTATTCCCTTCATACTTGAAAGTTTTTTTAAGTGTTTTTTTCTTCTTGTAATACAATTAAGAGTTTCAGTTGGAATACTGAATGATTGTAGTTTGGGGCAACAGTTTTTATATCATTTATTTTCTTCTCTTACAAAATTACCCATGGTTTTAGTAAAATGAAATTTTACAGTAAAATGGAATTTAATGATCGTGAAAAATAATAACGGTTGAAGCCATTGCTAATAAGTTTTGAAATTGTTCTAATTGTACAATAATTGGATTTATTGCAGTAAAAACTAGAAATAATTATTTAATTATAAGAAAAATTAAATTTTCCATGTTAATTTCCAACAATTTTTGATTGTGTGACAAATATTTTGTTTGTAATTAGATAACGACACGAGGCAGAAAACCATGAATACATAGCAATTGAATTTGAAGGATTATTGTATTATGGAAGAAGGTGCCATTTTACCACCACAAACAACCGTAGCTTGTTTTAAGCGATATACAGCTAAAGGTACAATTGAAGGGGGTCATTTTATGAACATTTTCTTAGAGCACCACCGGCATAAATAATCAATATATCATAAAATTTCCAGAATCTTAAGTAATTTATATTATTATTTTTTTTCTTTTAACAGTGTTGACTTTTTTTTAATATTAAAACTGGTCTCTTGAACCCAACCATTAGTTAACATCTGAATTCTTAAATCTAAATTTTGTGATTATTAGTTAGTCCATTGACATACTAGCATTTGTTTTGTTGTATTTATATAATATGAAAATAATTCCTGACTCACCTAGAAATTAAATGATGACCTGAATCACCTAGAAATTAAATGAAGAGCAAATTTTTCAGAAAACCCTTGCTGGTCTAGTACAATAATAAGAAACAAGAGCCTTGACACTAATCAGTAAGAAGAACAAAGTTACTAAATTTAGAAGATTTTATAAAATAAAACAAAACAGTTTCGCTATAAGTTGCTTTTTAATAGATAATTCTATTTAAAAATCAAAAGAGATATGAAGTCATATTAATACCGAAATCACAAGACAAGTGCCATTTAAACACTGCTCTCGGTGGCTGCAACGCGTTGATACTAAGACTCTAAGCATCTTCCGTTACTGCTTCCCGTTTATGCTCCAGCGGATGACCATAAACCGCAGCTAGGATGACAATAACAAAGAAAACTATTCCCTTCATACTTGAAAGTTTTTTTTAATGTTTTTTGCTTCTTGTAATACAATTAAGAGTTTTAGTTGGAATACTGAATGATTTTAGTTTGGGGCAACTGTTTTTATACCATTTATTTTCATCTATTACAAAATTACCCATGGTTTTAGTAAAATGAAATTTTACAGTAAAATTTAATTTAATGATCGGGAAAAATAATAACGGTTGAAGCCATTGCTAATAAGTTTTGAAATAGTTCTAATTGTACAATAATTGGATTTATTGCAGTAAAAACCAGAAATAATTATTTAATTATAAGAAAAATTAAATTTTCCATGTTAATTTGCAACAATTTTTGACTGTGTGACAAATATTTTGTTTTTAATTAGTAAACGACACGAGGCAGAAAACCATGAATACGTAGCAATTGAATTTGAAATTTAAATTATTCTTCAAACTCATTTTCTAATTTTCAATAAATTAGAAACCGACAAATTTCACTATGATAAGAATGATAATAGCTAAAAATACTTAAATTTGATTATTTTTATGTAAATCAATATGAGATCAATAACGTAATTATCACATAAAGGATCATTTTAAAATTTTAGGGAACTTACAAATAAGTTTAATTAAATTTCTAAATAATCGTATCCGAATTTACTGATATGAATTTCTGGTTAACTGATAATACATTTTTTATTTTATGATTCAAATTCAAATTTCTAATAAAAAAAATTAGGTAAATAAATAAAAAAAATCATATATGCAAATATCTTATAATTTAAATTTATAAACAGAAAATTATGTGCTTGGGTGAAATGAAATGTAAATAGTCATCATATCGAAATTATTTTTTTTTGTCAATTATCTTCATCTTCAAGATTTGACCATAATAATATTCGCGATCATCATTTTTCAGCATAACATCTAAAATTGTATATAAATAATTTGATAATTTTTGAAGTATCAAAGCCAACATTAATTCTTCAAAATTTGCAGAGATACATTAGCCAACAACGAAATGTCAAAATAATCAGCAGTTTTAGTTACTTTAAAATTTCGTATTGGAATTAGGCTATTATAATAAATTAAATAATTACAAGAAAAGCATAATTCGTTTTTTATAAAAAGTTTTAATTTAAAAATAAGAAATGACTAAAATATGGAGATAGCAGATTCATACTATAGTAAAGATGAATATGTAGAAACGGTATAGGACCAACATTCATAAAATATTAAATTATAAATGTCATTTTCATACTACTTATAATTTAATTTTAGGCATCTGGAAGAAAGTCAGTAGACAAACTGTTTTATGTCGCTCAGAACATATTGTGTTAAATAGTAAAGTTATAGTTCAAAGCGATGATTTGGCTAATGTACGAAGTGGGCGGTATTGTGTTATTAGCAGGGGTGCAGTAATACGGCCACCGTTTAAACAATTTAGTAAAAGGTAAGTAAAAATCAACAAAAAACTGTTTAGTAGAAATTATTACAATTAGTTTTTTGGTTTATAAATTATCAATAAAAAACCGATATTCGATAGTAAAGCCATCAATAAATTCACGTAATTAAAACAAATTAAGATTCCATATTTATATTTTTAATTCAATATTATCAAAATTTTAATACCATCATCAAAACATTGACTGCCATTAACTTAATAATTTAGAAAATTAATATTTAGTTAAAGAAATTACAGATAAAAGAAATGAGTGAGTAAAATTTATAAATATTTTCAAAAATTCGATATATTCAGTATCTTTTTTTTAAATTATTCGAATTTGCTAATTATAAAAAATTGGCTTACTATCTCATATGTTAGAAATAAATTAAAAGTAGATGTTCAACCGAAAGATATTCGAAATATTTCAATTTGATAAAGTTTATTTAATTAATTTTTAACTGTTATTGAATCTTATGTGTATATTGGAAAAAACGCTGTTATAGTGAGTTTAAGTTTTTTAGGATAATTGAATGAGAGCAAATTTTCCAGAAAATCCTTGCTGGTCTAGTGCAATAAGAAACAAGAGCCTTGACACTAATCATAAAGAAGAACAAAGTTACTAAATTTAGAAGATTTTGTAAAATAAAACAAAACAGTTTCGCTATAAGTTGCTTTTTAATAGATAATTCTATTTAAAAATCAAAAGAGATATGAAGTCATCTTAATACCGAAAACACAAGTGCCATTTAAACACTGCTCTCGGTGGCTGCAACGCGTTGATACTAAGACTCTAAGCATCTTCCGTTACTGCTTCCCGTTTATGCTCCAGCGGCTGACCATAAACCGCTGCTAGGATGACAATAACAAAGAAAACTATTCCCTTCATACTTGAAAGTTTTTTTAATGTTTTTTTCTTCTTGTAATACAATTAAGAGTTTCAGTTGGAATACTGAATGATTGTAGTTTGGGGCAACAGTTTTTATACCATTTATTTTCATCTATTACAAAATTACCCATGGTTTTAGTAAAATGAAATTTTACAGTAAAATTTAATTTAATGATCGTGAAAAATAATAACAGTTGAAGCCATTGCTAATAAGTTTTGAAATAAATCTAATTGCACAATAATTGAATTTATTGCAGTAAAACCAGAAATAATTATTTAATTATAAGAAAAATTAAATTTTCCATGTTAATTTGCAACAATTTTTGATTGTGTGACAAATATTTTGTTTTTAATTAGATAACGACACGAGGCAGAAAACCATGCATACGTAGCAATTGAATTTGAAATTTAAATTATTCTTCAAACTCAGTTTCAAATTTTCAATAAATTAGAAACCGACAAATTTCACTATGATAAGAATGATAATAGCTAAAAATACTTAAATTTGATTATTTTTATGTAAATCAATATGAGATCAATAACGTAATTATCACATAAAAGATCATTTTAAAGTTTTAGGGAACTTACAAATAAGTTTAATTAAATTTCTAAATAATCGTATTCGAATTTACTGATATGAATTTCTGGTTAACTGATAATACATTTTTTATTTTATGATTCAAATTCAAATTTATAATAAAAAAAATTAGCTCAATAAATAAAAAAAAATCCTATATGCAAATATCTTATAATTTAAATTTATAAACAGAAAATTATATGGTTGGGTGAAATGAAATGTAAATAGTCATCATATCGAAATTATTTTTTTTTTGTCAATTATCTTCATCTTCAAGATTTGACCATAATAATATTCGCGATCATAATTTTTCAGCATAACATCTAAAATTGTATATAAATAATTTGATAATTTTTGAAGTATCAAAGCCAACATTAATTCTTCAAAATTTGCAGAGATAGACATTAGCCAACAACGAAATGTCAAAATAATCAGCAGTTTTAGTTACTTTAAAATTTCGTATTGGAATTAGGCTATTATAATAAATTAAATAATTACAACAAAAGCATAATTCGTTGTTTATAAAAAGTTTTAATTTAAAAATAAGAAATGACTACAATATGGAAATAGCAGATTCATACTATAGTAAAGATGAATATGTAGAAACGGGATAGGACCAACATTTATAAAATGTTAAATTATAAATGTCATTTTCATACTACTTATAATTTAATTTTAGGCATCTGGAAAGAAAGTCAGTAGACAAACTGTTTTATGTCGCTCAGAACATATTGTGTTAAATAGTAAAGTTCAAAGCGATGATTTGGCTAATGTACGAAGTGGGCGGTATTGTGTTATTAGCAGGGGTGCAGTAATACGGCCACCGTTTAAACAATTTAGTAAAGGGTAAGTAAAAATCAACAAAAATCTGTTTAGTAGAAATTATTACAATTAGTTTTTTGGTTTATCAATAAAAAACCGATATTCGATAGTAAAGCAATCAATAAATTCAGGTAATTAAAACAAATTAAGATTCCATATTTATATTTTTAATTCAATATTATCAAAATTTTAATACCATCATCAAAACATTGACTGCCATTAACTTAATAATTTAGAAAATAATATTTAGTTAAAGAAATTATAGATAAAAGAAATGAGTGAGTAAATTTTTTAAATATTTTCAAAAATTGAGTATAATAGTATCTTTTTTTTAAATTATTCGAATTTGCTAATTATAAAAAATTGGCTTACTATCTCATATGTTAGAAATAAATTAAAAGTAGATGTTCAACCGAAAGATATTCGAAATATTTCAATTTGATAAAGTTTATTTAATTAATTTTTAACTGTTATTGAATCTTATGTGTATATTGGAAAAAACGCTGTTATAGTGATTTTAAGTTTTTTGTGATAACATTATTATTTCTTTAAATTTACTATTTTTTTCGTTCAGGGACGAAAATGTTTTCTTCAGGATTGTTGTATTATCGGAGATGGTGCCATTTTCCCACCAGAAACAACCGTAGCTTACCTAGAAATTAAATGAAGAGCAAATTTTTCAGAAAACCCTTGCTGTTCTAGTACAATAAGAAACAAGAGCCTTGACGCTAATCATAAAGAAGAACAAAGTTACTAAATTTAGAAGATTTTGTAAAATAAAACAAAACAGTTTCGCTATAAGTTTCTTTTTAATAGATAATTCTATTTAAAAATCAAAAGAGATATGAAGTCATCTTAATACCGAAAACACAAGTGCCATTTAAACACTGCTCTCGGTGGCTGCAAAGCGTTGATACTAAGACTCTAAGCATCTTCCGTTACTGCTTCCCGTTTATGCTCCAGCGGCTCACCATAAACCATAGCTAGGATGGCAATAACAAAGAAAACTATTCCCTTCATACTTGAAAGTTTTTTTAATGTTTTTTTCTTCTTGTAATACAATTAAGAGTTTCAGTTGGAATACTGAATGATTGTAGTTTGGGGCAACAGTTTTTATATCATTTATTTTCTATTACAAAATTACCCATGGTTTTAGTAAAGTGAAATTTTACCGTAAAATGAAATTTTACAGCAAAATGGAATTTAATGATCGTGAAAAATAATAACGGTTGAAGCCATTGCTAATAAGTTTTGAAATAGTTCTAATTGTACAATAATTGGATTTATTGCAGTAAAAACCAGAAATAATTATTTAAGTATAAGAAAAATTAAATTTTCCATGTTAATTTCCAACAATTTTTGATTGTGTGACAAATATTTTGTTTTTAATTAGTTAACGACACGAGGCAGAAAACCATGCATACGTAGCAATTGAATTTGAAATTTAAATTATTCTTCAAACTTATTTTCTAATTTACAATAAATTAGAAACCGACAAATTTCACTATGATCAGAATGATAATAACTAAAAATACTTAAATTTGATTATTTTTAAGTAAATCACCATGAGATCAATAACGTAATTATCACATAAAAGATCATTTTAAAATTTTAGGGAACTTACAAATAAATTTAATTAAATTTCTAAATAATCGTATTCGAATTTCATCATCATCATATGGCATTACAGTTCGATGTGAGCTTTATCCTGGTTTACTATTCCCCTCCAATGTGTTCGATCTTGAGCTGTTGACTTCCAGTTTCTCACACCAGTTTTATTTAGGTCATTTTCAACACAGTCTAGTCAACGAAGACGGGGTCTGCTTCTTGCTCTAATGCCTGGCGGTGCTAATGTTAGAAGTTGCCTTGGTTGACGTTGCGCATCCATTCTAGAGAAGTGTCCTGCTCATCTGATTCTCTGTGCTTTTATGAATCGCACTACATCTTCACCACCTATGATGTCTAACAGTTCTAGATTGTTTCTATGTATGTATTGCCCATCTTGATTTGGAATTGGACCATAAATTTTTCTCTCGAAAATTCTGAGGTTATTTTCATCTGATGTGGACATTGACCAAGTTTCCGCACCGTAGGTTAGAACTGGTCTCATTAATGTTTTATTATTCAGCAGCCCCTCCACATAAGTGAAGCTATCTACCCTTTCGATGTTGTAAACGCCAATTGTTATATTTTGTGGGTTGCGTCTGGTATTGGCACGTGATAGTTTCATATATTTAGTTATAGCTTAATTTATCTTCAGTCCGATTTTCTTAGCTTGTTCTTCTAGAGTTATAAATGCTTCTGTCATTGCACGCTGTGTTCTGGCCACTATTGCTATATCGTCCGCGTAGGCATTTATTTGTGTCGATCTGTTAAAAATGTTACCACCTCTGTGTATGTGCTGAATAACATAGTGCAGCATGATATTGAATATTATGGTAGATACTACATCACCTTGTTTTACACCGTTTTTTATCTTGAATTTATCTGACATTTCTGTATCTAATAATGTCACCATTGTCAGATTTATCAGTTTTTGATGAAATCCGAGGATGCGTAACACCTTTGGAATTTCGACTGTTTTGATACTATCAAAGGCTTGCTTAAAATGTACAAAAATCAGGTGCAAATCCGTGTTGTATGCTTTATGATTAATATTTGATCTATTGGTGATCTATTTATTCGAAAGCCGCATTGGTACTCACCTAGTACCGCTTCTGCTTTTGCGTCCAGTCAAGAGTGCAATATTTTTGAAAAGATTTTGTATACGGTGTTTGGTAGCATAATTCCTCGGTAATTACTGCAATTTAATTTATCACCCTTTTTATATATAAGAAATGTTAATCCCATCTGCCATTCTTTCGGTATTTTTTCTTCAATCCATATCCTACATATTAATTTATGTATTCTTTTGAAGGTATCTTCACTGGCATTTTTTAGCAGTTCAGCAGTAATACCATGTTTACCGGGGGCTTTACAGTTTTTCAGCATCTTTACTGCATCTAAAACTTCTTCAATAGTTGGAATTTCTATATTTATGCTATTATTTTGACAATCTTCACTATCATCAGCAGTTTCTTCAATATATACATTATTTGTTTCATTGTTATCTTCTATGCTTAACAGATCTTCGAAGTATTCTTTCCATCTATCAATTATTTTTTGTTTTTCTGATAAAATTACACCATTTTTATTTTTGCAGTTCGTTAGCTTAGGTTGGAATCCAATTTTTTCTTCTTTTATTCCTTTATAGAACTTTTTAATATGCTTATTTGCAAAGTTCTCTTCAATATCTTCTATTTTTTTCTTAAGGTATCTTCTTTTCTTCTGTCTACAAATTTTGGTTGCCTCTTTTTCCTTAGCATCATATATTTCTTTATTTCTTCTGGTATTTCTATCCTCCATTTTTAGTCGCGCTTCATTTTTTCTTTGTATAGCTTCTCTGCATTCACTATCGGACCATTCAACATTTCTTCCGTTTTCTTTAACACCTACGCATTCTTTAGCTGCTTCATTTATTGATTGTTTAATTAACAGCCATGCTTTATCAATATCTATTATGTCAGGTACAGTTCTTATAATATCTTCATATTCTTCATCAATTTTATGTTGATAATTAATCTGTATGATGGGCGTTTTTAGTTTTTCTGTATCCCATTTGTTTTTGTTTCTCCCTCTGTTTTTGGCGATATTAGATATTCTGTGACGCATCTTCATTTTTACCAGGTAATGGTCACTATCACAGTTTGCAGCTCTGCATGATTTTACATCTATCACAGAAGAGAGTCTTCTTTTTGACACCAACACATCTATTTGGTTGGTTCTGCTGCTTCCTGGAGTATGCCATGTACCTTTATGTATATTTTTGTGCTGAAAAGTAGTGCTTGCGATGCGTAGGTTCGCGCCAGTGGCAAAGTGACATAATATGATGTCGTTTTCGGAAGATTCATTGTGTAGGGTGTATAATCCTCCAGCATTTTGAGCAAAAATCTCCTTACCGACTTTTGCATTCATATCACCTAATATAATAAGTGTATCATATCTTCCGACTGTGTCACATATATCTCAAGATCGTAATAGAATGCATCTTTTATGAGTCAGTAGCTTCTTCCGTAGGCGCGTATACAGATATAATACATATGTTATTAAATTTTCCTTTTCTTCTTAGCATACATAAGCGGTCGCTAACTGGTGTGAAGCCCATCACTGAGTTTTTTTAATTTCTTAGATACTATGGATCCAGTACCGTACTGTCTTGACCTTTCTTGATTACCACTATAGAAGAATGTGAATGCTCTGTTATGTAGTTCGTCATTACCTTTCCATCTAGTTTCTTGTACGAGGCTGTAGTAAATCTCTCGTGCAGTCAACATCATCTTGGTTATTTGGACCAAGATGATGTTGACTATGGTTATCCCGCCAATACCCGGTCGTCAGAGCATCTTTGGTGTTAAACTGGTTTTACCAACGTGAAAGCGAGGTTGACAATTGGTTCCGAGAGGCTATATAATCGCAATCATGAACCCATTAAAAAGTATTCGAATTTACTGACACGAATTTCTGGTTAACTGATAATAAATTTTTTATTCTATGATTCAAATTCAAATTTATAATAAAAAAAATTAGCTCAATAAATAAAAAAAATCCTATATGCAAATATCTTATAATTTAAATTTATAAACAGAAAATTATGTGGTTGGGTGAAATGAAATGTAAATAGTCATCATATCGAAATTATTTTTTTTTTTGTCAATTATCTTCATCTTCAAGATTTGACCATAATAATATTCGCGATCATAATTTTTCAGCATAACATCTAAAATTGTATATAAATAATTTGATAATTTTTGAAGTATCAAAGCCAACATTAATTCTTCAAAATTTGCAGAGATAGACATTAGCCAACAACGAAATGTCAAAATAATCAGCAGTTTTAGTTACTTTAAAATTTCGTATTGGAATTAGGCTATTATAATAAATTAAATAATTACAACAAAAGCATAATTCGTTGTTTATAAAAAGTTTTAATTTAAAAATAAGAAATGACTACAATATGGAAATAGCAGATTCATACTATAGTAAAGATGAATATGTAGAAACGGGATAGGACCAACATTTATAAAATGTTAAATTATAAATGTCATTTTCATACTACTTATAATTTAATTTTAGGCATCTGGAAAGAAAGTCAGTAGACAAACTGTTTTATGTCGCTCAGAACATATTGTGTTAAATAGTAAAGTTATAGTTCAAAGCGATGATTTGGCTAAGTGGGCGGTATTGTGTTATTAGCAGGGGTGCAGTAATACGGCCACCGTTTAAACAATTTAGTAAAGGGTAAGTAAAAATCAACAAAAATCTGTTTAGTAGAAATTATTACAATTAGTTTTTTGGTTTATAAATTATCAATAAAAAACCGATATTCGATAGTAAAGCAATCAATAAATTCAGGTAATTAAAACAAATTAAGATTCCATATTTATATTTTTAATTCAATATTATCAAAATTTTAATACCATCATCAAAACATTGACTGCCATTAACTTAATAATTTAGAAAATAATATTTAGTTAAAGAAATTATAGATAAAAGAAATGAGTGAGTAAATTTTTTAAATATTTTCAAAAATTGAGTATAATAGTATCTTTTTTTTAAATTATTCGAATTTGCTAATTATAAAAAATTGGCTTACTATCTCATATGTTAGAAATAAATTAAAAGTAGATGTTCAACCGAAAGATATTCGAAATATTTCAATTTGATAAAGTTTATTTAATTAATTTTTAACTGTTATTGAATCTTATGTGTATATTGGAAAAAACGCTGTTATAGTGATTTTAAGTTTTTTGTGATAACATTATTATTTCTTTAAATTTACTATTTTTTTCGTTCAGGGACGAAAATGTTTTCTTCAGGATTGTTGTATTATCGGAGATGGTGCCATTTTCCCACCAGAAACAACCGTAGCTTACCTAGAAATTAAATGAAGAGCAAATTTTTCAGAAAACCCTTGCTGTTCTAGTACAATAAGAAACAAGAGCCTTGACGCTAATCATAAAGAAGAACAAAGTTACTAAATTTAGAAGATTTTGTAAAATAAAACAAAACAGTTTCGCTATAAGTTTCTTTTTAATAGATAATTCTATTTAAAAATCAAAAGAGATATGAAGTCATCTTAATACCGAAAACACAAGTGCTATTTAAACACTGCTCTCGGTGGCTGCAAAGCGTTGATACTAAGACTCTAAGCATCTTCCGTTACTGCTTCCCGTTTATGCTCCAGCGGCTGACCATAAACCGCTGCTAGGATGACAATAACAAAGAAAACTATTCCCTTCATACTTGAAAGTGTTTTTAATGTTTTTTTCTTCTTGTAATACAATTAAGAGTTTTAGTTTGAATACTGAATGATTGTAGTTTGGGGCAACAGTTTTTATACCATTTATTTTCTATTACAAAATTACCCATGGTTTTAGTAAAGTGAAATTTTACCGTAAAATGAAATTTTACAGTAAAATGGAATTTAATGATCGTGAAAAATAATAACGGTTGAAGCCATTGCTAATAAGTTTTGAAATAGTTCTAATTGTACAATAATTGGATTTATTGCAGTAAAAACCAGAAATAATTATTTAATTATAAGAAAAATTAAATTTTCCATGTTAATTTGCAACAATTTTTGACTGTGTGACAAATATTTTGTTTTTAATTAGTAAACGACACGAGGCAGAAAACCATGCATACGTAGCAATTGAATTTGAAATTTAAATTATTCTTCAAACTCATTTTCTAATTTTCAATAAATTAGAAACCGACAAATTTCACTATGATAAGAATGATAATAGCTAAAAATACTTAAATTTGATTATTTTTATGTAAATCAATATGAGATCAATAACGTAATTATCACATAAAAGATCATTTTAAAGTTTTAGGGAACTTACAAATAAGTTTAATTAAATTTCTAAATAATCGTATTCGAATTTACTGATATGAATTTCTGGTTAACTGATAATACATTTTTTATTTTATGATTCAAATTCAAATTTATAATAAAAAAAATTAGCTCAATAAATAAAAAAAATCCTATATGCAAATATCTTATAATTTAAATTTATAAACAGAAAATTATATGGTTGGGTGAAATGAAATGTAAATAGTCATCATATCGAAATTATTTTTTTTTTGTCAATTATCTTCATCTTCAAGATTTGACCATAATAATATTCGCGATCATAATTTTTCAGCATAACATCTAAAATTGTATATAAATAATTTGATAATTTTTGAAGTATCAAAGCCAACATTAATTCTTCAAAATTTGCAGAGATAGACATTAGCCAACAACGAAATGTCAAAATAATCAGCAGTTTTAGTTACTTTAAAATTTCGTATTTGAATTAGGCTATTATAATAAATTAAATAATTACAACAAAAGCATAATTCGTTGTTTATAAAAAGTTTTAATTTAAAAATAAGAAATGCAAATGACTAAAATATGGAGATAGCAGATTCATACTATAGTAAAGATGAATATGTAGAAACGGTATAGGACCAACATTCATAAAATGTTAAATTATAAATGTCATTTTCATACTACTTATAATTTAATTTTAGGCATCTGGAAAGAAAGTCAGTAGACAAACTGTTTTATGTCGCTCAGAACATATTGTGTTAAATAGTAAAGTTATAGTTCAAAGCGATGATTTGGCTAATGTACGAAGTGGGCGGTATTGTGTTATTAGCAGGGGTGCAGTAATACGGCCACCGTTTAAACAATTTAGTAAAAGGTAAGTAAAAATCAACAAAAAACTGTTTAGTAGAAATTATTACAATTAGTTTTTTGGTTTATAAATTATCAATAAAAAACCGATATTCGATAGTAAAGCCATCAATAAATTCACGTAATTAAAACAAATTAAGATTCCATATTTATATTTTTAATTCAATATTATCAAAACTTTAATACCATCATCAAAACATTGACTGCCATTAACTTAATAATTTAGAAAATTAATATTTAGTTAAAGAAATTACAGATAAAAGAAATGAGTGAGTAAAATTTATAAATATTTTCAAAAATTCGATATATTCAGTATCTTTTTTTTAAATTATTCGAATTTGCTAATTATAAAAAATTGGCTTACTATCTCATATGTTAGAAATAAATTAAAAGTAGATGTTCAACCGAAAGATATTCGAAATATTTCAATTTGATAAAGTTTATTTAATTAATTTTTAACTGTTATTGAATCTTATGTGTATATTGGAAAAAACGCTGTTATAGTGATTTTAAGTTTTTTGTGATAACATTATTATTTCTTTAAATTTACTATTTTTTTCGTTCAGGGACGAAAATGTTTTCTTCAGGATTGTTGTATTATCGGAGATGGTGCCATTTTCCCACCAGAAACAACCGTAGCTTACCTAGAAATTAAATGAAGAGCAAATTTTTCAGAAAACCCTTGCTGTTCTAGTACAATAAGAAACAAGAACCTTGACGCTAATCATAAAGAAGAACAAAGTTACTAAATTTAGAAGATTTTGTAAAATAAAACAAAACAGTTTCGCTATAAGTTTCTTTTTAATAGATAATTCTATTTAAAAATCAAAAGAGATATGAAGTCATCTTAATACCGAAAACACAAGTGCCATTTAAACACTGCTCTCGGTGGCTGCAAAGCGTTGATACTAAGACTCTAAGCATCTTCCGTTACTGCTTCCCGTTTATGCTCCAGCGGCTCACCATAAACCATAGCTAGGATGGCAATAACAAAGAAAACTATTCCCTTCATACTTGAAAGTTTTTTTAATGTTTTTTTCTTCTTGTAATACAATTAAGAGTTTCAGTTGGAATACTGAATGATTGTAGTTTGGGGCAACAGTTTTTATACCATTTATTTTCATCTATTACAAAATTACCCATGGTTTTAGTAAAATGAAATTTTACAGTAAAATTTAATTTAATGATCGTGAAAAATAATAACAGTTGAAGCCATTGCTAATAAGTTTTGAAATAGTTCTAATTGCACAATAATTGAATTTATTGCAGTAAAACCAGAAATAATTATTTAATTATAAGAAAAATTAAATTTTCCATGTTAATTTGCAACAATTTTTGATTGTGTGACAAATATTTTGTTTTTAATTAGTTAACGACACGAGGCAGAAAACCATGAATACGTAGCAATTGAATTTGAAATTTAAATTATTCTTCAAACTCATTTTCTAATTTTCAATAAATTAGAAACCGACAAATTTCACTATGATAAGAATGATAATAGCTAAAAATACTTAAATTTGATTATTTTTATGTAAATCAATATGAGATCAATAACGTAATTATCACATAAAAGATTATTTTAAAATTTATAAATATCTTCAATTAAATTTCGAAACAATCTTATTCGAATTTACTGACATTAATTTCTGGTTAACTGATAATAATTTTTTTTATTTTATGATTCAAATTCAAATTTCTAATAAAAAAAATTAGGTAAATAAATAAAAAAAATCATATATGCAAATAACTTATAATTAAAATTTTATAAACAGAAAATTATGTGGTTGGGTGAAATGAAATGTAAATAGTCATCATATCGAAATTATTTTTTTTGTTCAATTATCTTCATCTTCAAGATTTGACCATAATAATATTCGCGATCATCATTATTCAGCATAACATATAGAATTGTATATAAATAATTTCATAATTTTTCAAGTATGTCAATATTTTGATTACCATAAAAATAATTGGTAATTTTGATTTACGCATCTTATAAGTTTGTTTTATGTATTAGGTACTCAAACTTCAAGTGTTGAAATTATATGTACCTATATAAATGTAATTCAAAAATTTGAATTTCAGTAAAATTATTAAATATATAAATTCAAAATATTTTATTTAGTCTATAAAATATTTTCAATTTACATTTCATGGTGACACTGTTTACTAAAGATATTATATAACAAAACGATTGGATTATATTATTAAGGTCGTTAGGTAAAATTTGGTACACTAATCTAAAAATGTTTGTGGAAAGTGCAAAAAAATTAGATCAACGACTTGAAAATATAGCCATTTCAATAATTTAGTTAGATTTTCGTTATTATTAAATTAAGAAAAATCAAAAATCACTTACATTTATTTGAGTCAAAAATACAGATAGTGAAAAACTAACCTGAAAAGAACATCAATAATAAATTTTAATTTCATAATAAACGTACATTTAAAAATATAAAATTCTAATTGCTAATAATAATTTTATTACCTTAATTTTATCATCCTTTGAAATTTATCCTTTAATTCGTAAAATATGGCAGTATTTTTTGAAATAAAGACATTTTTAGATTAACCGAACATTAAACATGAATATTAAAAAATTTACATTTCTTTTTCAGTAAGTTTTTTTTTTATAATTATCATTTCTAATGAAATTTTCGTTTTCACTAGATTTTCTAAAATGGATTTAATTAAATTTATCACTTATTATACAAAAAAAAGTCTTAAATATTGACTTTTCATTGCAACTACACAAACAAAACCAATACACTATCTTTATACAATTCTTAAAATTGATATTAAAAGGAGAAACACTTCGATAATATAAATATTTTTCATCACATTTTAAAAAATTATATCTAAATTAAATTATTATCTATTTTAATTAAATTTTCCACTTGTTTAAATTAATTTTTCTTAATAGTTTTAATTGTTTAATGACGAGCAATCTTAAGTCCGCAACGTAACAAATTATACTGACGAAAAAATGGGAGTGGCTTAAGGTATTTAGAGAAATTAACCGCCAACTATTTATATTAATTTGACAATTCGATTGACCGCGAAAATTTGAATTTTTTTTTTTTTTTTTTTTAATTAATTATTTTAAAATTTTATAATCCTTTTTATAATAACTAGAAATTATTTGTTAAATCCTGATTTACCGAAATTCAGTATAATTTAAATTATTGCAAATAATTAGTAAGTTTTAATGTGAAAATTTTTGTGGCATAAATTTGACTAAGTCAGTACAACAGTTCTTTTATAATTTTTTCATTAATAAATTTTTTTGTGGGATCTCCAGGACTTATAAAAATTAACAAATTCTTCACTCTATAGCTATTCAAATACAAGGAGGCAGCCAAACGAGAAAATATAGCTCCCAAACTGTTTGAAGGCATTTGTTTGAAAAATAATAGTTTAAAAATTAGAAAATCAGTTGGAGTTTAACACCACGAGCAATTTTTACAGATTAAAAAAGTGAGACATTTGTTGTTAGAAAATTGTCTTAAACATTCGCATTTTTCTCAGGCTTATAATTACATTTTACTGTCATTTTTATAGCTAGTACTTTGAGTAATTTTATAGATTAGATTAAAATAATTAATTTATTGTTAAATATTTAAAGTGACTTGAACCCAAATTCTGTAATCATCAGAATTAATCTTATTATAAGCTGTTAAGTTGGTTTAAGAATTAGTTTGTGTTTGCAAACATTCTGCTCTGTAATATGTTTTCTAAATTAAAACCAATTTCTTTAAATAGGAAATTTATTAATTTTTTCAATTATAGATATTTCTCAATTTCAAATTATTAATTTAAGGTTAAATTATGTATAAAAGCCTTATTTCACAAGTGAGTATTTATTAAAAGGAATTATAATACCTATATTTGCAATAACAGAATGACTTAATAACAGAATGTTTTTATAGACCAAATAAACTTAACTTCCATTAACGTGAAATTATACCAGTCACTTTATAAAAACTAGAGTAAAGTTTCTTTTCAAAATTTTTAATTTACGGCAAAATTTATATATATTTTATATCATGTTTGATTGATGCCATTATATTAAAATTTATTAAACCTTATATCTCATGAGTTCATGTTTATACTTTATATACACGAATATAATTTATTCAAGCAGCTTTTTGATAAATTGAATAATTTTTAAATAATATATAATTTTTATAAAGTAATAATAATACTTAAAAACATATAATAACAAATTCTTCACACAGTCAACACAATTCATGATTCATGACCTTTATAATTACCATACTAGTTAAATTCAATCTTCACTGGTACGAGTATATTATTAAAATTAAGTGCATCTACACACTTTTTCAAATTTATCTGCTTAATTTAAATAAATAACATATAACATTTAAAATTCGTTAATAAATTTATATAATTTAAATAATTTTTTTTTAATTTTGTATATATTTTTTGGATTTTGCTAAAAATAAAATTGCATTACCACAAAAATTGTGGTTAATTGAATGGTAAATATATATGGTATAATTTAAAATGCAAAAGTAATTTATTTTACTGAATATAATTTTATATAGCGCCATGTTAACTATAATTATTTTGATTTATTTACAAATATTAATAATTGATATTACAATTTGTAGTTATATTTATAAGTGGAAAAACTAGAAAATTATTTTAGATAATTAAAAATAGATTAATTGGGAAATTGAGGTAATTTGGTTTTTAAAGAGATACTTGTAATACCACAGTTTTTCTTTTGATTGATTGAAATTTTTTATGTCATATTCGTTTACGAATTCTTGGCAAAAAGTTTCGAAATTGTCAAAAGCTTAGTTTTGTCTATCTGTACATATATTTGTACCATGGTTTGTCTTCATCTTGTTTAAACATATTACAGGCTTTTACTCATTTATGAAATAAGGCTTTAATGCATAATTTGACTTTAAATTAATAATTTGAAATTGAAAAATATCTAAAATATCTATAAAAAATAGATTTTAATGTAGAAAATATATTACAGAGCAGAATGTTTGCAAAAACAAACTAATTCTTAAACCAATTTAACAGCTTTTACTATATTGTCCTAAATTTTCTGGTGAGTCATAAAGTCATTTTCATATATCAAGGTGAAATAAATAAATTTTAAATCAATTTTTCAATACTTTATTAAATAAATTCAATGTAAAAATTAAACATTTTTTTTTTGCAATTAATTTCACCCATTCATAGTTTTTTCTGCATGACTTAAGGTCAATGTGGCCGAACTTATATTTTATTTACTAGTGGAAAGTGCGGGAAATTTATAAAAATTAAAGAATTAAAATATGTGATTCATAAAATTTCATAAAATAAATTTTAAATTAATTACATATTTAATTTCTGTAGAAATGAAAAAAATAAAATAGTTGAAACAGTTTAAAAACCATGAATACATAATTTAAAATCTTAGATATCTAAACAGTTTCAATTCTAAATTTAATAAGCCTAATAAATTAATTTGTATTTAGGAAATTTCATTAAAATTGTCTGACATAAAATTATGATCAAAAATTATAATGAAACTTTTCTGTATACTACAAAGATAATTAATTAAAAAAACATATTACTAGCATCATTAGAAGTAAAATTATTTTTAAAAATTATGTTGTAATTTGATAATAAAACATAATAAAATTATTAATTAACAAAGAGTAAAAATTCACCTGAACAAACGAAGCAGAACAGTTCAAGGTGTCAAATAATGTGCAGCATAATTTACCACAAAACAGACAACGAACCGCAAAAAAAAAAAGCCAAGTAACCTTGTCAGAAGCAATATAATTGAGTTAACAAATATTACCATACATATATATTCGTGTTTTCTAGATTATGTAATAATACATATAATAATTTGATTGTTTTGATAAAAATTTTATGTGTTAATTATGACGTTTTTATTATACCAATAATTTAGATGTGGAACATAAATGTGCTAATTAAATAAGATTATCATTTAATTTCGAATTAAATAAATTTTGATTTGAAAATTGAAATTTTATAGTAATTGAAATTGAGTCAGTAAGATTATAATTTTTGTAAATTAAAATTTTATAAGTGAACTTGATTCAGGAAAATATTTCAATTATTGTTTTTCAACTATTTTCTTATTTTTGAATTAAATAAATTTAATTTTCTTTTATAAAATTGGTGGAAATGTAGAGTTTTATAAAATTTGGGAAATTTGAGTTTAGTTTTGAATACTGAAAAAAATTAATCAGCTAAGAAAAGCAAGACGACAGGTGGAGTAAATTTACTGAGTACCAAAATAACGAAAGCTATGGAGTTCACACCAAATTAGAACGACGATAATATTATTTTCGTCGTTCTAATTTGGAATAATTAATAATTATCACTCCAAATTATTCTCGAAAATAACCCATTGTACCTATTAGTAGAAAAACTACCTGGAAAGTCCGGTGCGTTTTAAGTCTTCTGACTAGTAATATTGCTAGTAGTAAAGACTAAACCGCAACCTTTCCTAAGTAAAGTCACTATTTCTCGATCATTGAAGAATTCAATTTTCAATAAAGATCTCTGGCATACTATCAGTATTTTTGAATAATACTATGGTCAATTCCATTCATAATTATTTGAAAATTTTAACTATAAATGTAAAAATACATCATGAGATATAACTTCTCCCATGTAACATTAAATAAATAATTAATAATTCTAATAAATTCCTGAAGAGAAACAATTAGATATTAATTATTAGTTAGCTACCTTATCAAAAAACAAAAATATATTTAATATGTAAAAAGTTTCTAATTGATTTATGTTAGAATGTCAAATCTCATGATTGTTAAAATCAATATTTGAATAAAAATAGTTTTCATTTCTTTTGTTGCAAAAAAAAATAAAATAAAAAAAATAAAAATAGCAACTACTTAAAATAATTGGAATACAAGACCTTGAATAACAAACATAAAAACTATAAATATTACTTTGCAAAAAAAAAAAATATGTTTTTTTTCATACAATTTAATTAGCATTACGCGTACTTTTAACATAACAACAACAAAAATATGTACATAAAAAATTCATTTTTTTTTTTTGCACAGTAAAATCTACAATTCATTTCGTTGTTGTAATATAACAAACTCTCATAAATAATTTAGTAGATATATACCACCATACCTGCAACAAAACATAATCATATAAAAAATTCCACTTCCACCAAAGAATGTTGAGAAAATGAAATTTTTATATATTTTATAATACCTACTGCAGATAAATTTTGTGTTATTATATTGATAAACCCATGTCCGACTTTCCCAAGATTTTGTTCAAAGTAAATTATTTGACACTTTGTTCTCAAGGATTTCCTGTTTCAAAAAATATCTACACAGGAAAACTTAAGACAATACTATTATTAAATACGAAATTTACAAGGAAATTATATAGAATTCAGAAAATTTTACTGATTAGATATTTGTTTTCTTGTCCTCTATTGACAATACTGAAAAAAAAACTATTATACTTTATTAGTTTTTCACATATTGCAAAGTCTAACAATGTCATATTTTTCACATATTGCAAAGTCTAACAATGTCCTCGAAAACTTTTACAAAAAAAAAAAAGCTTCTTAAAAACTTATTCAAATTTAGAAAGTAAAGTTTATTAACCTGGAAATATAAATTCAGGCTTAAATAAATTATATGCGCAAAATTAAAATGTTTAAATCCACCAACACGAAAATTACATAGTCTTTTTTTTATTTAATGCTAGAAATTATGTTCCAGGATGAAGTGAAATAAATTTTAATATTATTTTTTTGAAGGTTAATGTTTCTTCCTCATAAATATGATGAATTCTTATAAACATATTCGTCCTTCAACTCAAAATGTAAATTTTCAGTTGTGTAGTGGCGATTTTATGTTTATTCAATATTTTAACCCATTTACTTCATTTTAAAAAATAAAGAATGTGCTCATATAACCAAATGGTTTTTTTATTTTAACAAGAACAAATTAGGCTCCTTTGATAACTAATTTATTGACTATTTAGAAAATTAAGATTTAATAAGTTTTTGAGTCGTAAATTCTGAAGATACTTTTTTCAATATGTTGTACCGCAGTGGGTTTTGAAAATAGATCCTCTCGACTCATACGAATTTGTCCAGAAATCAACCATTAAAATATTGACACCAAGAACTGAATCACCCTATGTGTAATGTACTAGTAAACTTATATACGCTCCGGTGATAATAACCAACTAATAATACAAATGGGTTAATATGTAATCAATATCTTATTTTCCTGTTAAATTGGTTTAATGAAAGTTGAAATTACTCCAGTTTTACAAATTCATACTTCAATTTATTGGTTGGTGTACGATTGATTATTCTCGTGACAGGGCTTGTGAAAACCAGAAGGAATTATATTCTACCAAAATAGTGAATTAACTTAAAACCTCTATTCAAATTTGCTTAATACCTAACTAAGTTTATCTATTAACTAAATTCATTAAACTAATTTTAGTGAACTGATTAATACAATATTTTAATCACACTATCTTAAATTTTATTCAATATGTTTCGAAATGCAAATTATTTTAGTTACCTAAGCATTAATTATATAAATTTTAAATAAAAAAAAACCTTCACTACCTTAGAAAAACAATATTATAGTACATACTTGTTTACTATAAATTAAATTATATTTATGTAAGTAAGTTCCTTAAAAGTTTTTTTTCATTTTTTATTTGAAATTATGATTTAAGGTTAAATTGTTTTTTATTTTTTATTTTTTTTTTTGTTAAATTTTGAAGGTAAAAGAATAATAATTAAAAATTTTTGATATAAAATTAAATTAAATTCTTATTTATAAATTATTTACAAAACATAAAGATATAAAAAAAATTCTAAAATACTATAAATTTTTTTTATTAACATTGAACATTATTTATGGGAGTAAAAAAATTATTTGAATTATTAATATACATAAAAATTAAATTAATTAATTATTAAATTTTATTTTTTTTTATTAATAAATTTACTTAATAAGAATATTTAATTATTTTAACTAATTATAGTTAGAAATAAAATATGGATAATATATAATCAGCTGGTTTATTAAAAAAAAAATATTTAGCATATAATTTAAATAGAAAATAGATGCAAACATCTACTACTAATAAAATTTATATCTGTAAATATATTAAAATTTAAAATCTAACTAAACATAATAATATAAATACAATGCCATAAATGTAATTAGGTACACGTATAAATCCAAGAGCACGATCAGTAAGCCGCGATATAATAATAATAAAAAAAAAATACTACTATACTCGTAGCTTATTTATAATGTATACAGAATATTTTAGTGTAAAAATTTTACTGATAGATTGTATACTATGTACAATATACTTAAATTACACCTTATTATTAAAATGTGTATAGGAAATTCAAATCCAAGGGGGAATTACATTGAATTTTGTATTAAAACATAAAACGTAAAGTAATAAAAAAAAAAAAAAAGTATTCAGAAAAAAATAATAAAAGTTAGAATAATTTAATGTTTTATGCTGTAATGTTTGTAGCATATCAATGTTAAAATCATTTTTATTTTTCTTGTTTATTATTATTGTATATTTCTAGACGAAACATAATTATTATTTTTTGTTTTGGAAATATTAAAACATGTGACAAGGATTAAATAAATTTTTAAATAATCCTTGTGGAAAATTATTTGTAGTTTTTTTTTGTTTTAATTAACCAGAAAGTAATAAAAATATATAGTCTATTTTTTACAACGAATTTACCTAATTTTTGTAAAAAAAATTAATAAAATTAAAGGTGGTAATTCATCATTTCATTCTATTTCACTAGTTAATTGATAAATTTTTACCGACTGATACATAACTTTTCAAAATTTTAGAAAAAAATACTAATTATGGTCTTGGAAACATAAATTAACTTGTTTTAATTCGATGTCTATCTATTGCTTTGTCTGTGGCAACTTTCAGAACAAATTTTATATACCCAGAATATTATGTCCTTTGGTGTTCAGAAGATCTCAAAAAATTGTCGTATTAATACGACTTAATAAATAGTAATCATTATTAAAAAAATTATTTTATGTATGTCTATGTTATATTCATTTTAATTATAGTTATTTAAATGTTGACAATTGTTTCTAATTATTTCTCATAATTATTTCTCTGCTCTTCGATAATATTTCGTTTTAGTATTTTGTAGTTTTGTGATTTTTTTTCAGTAATGTTGTCAACAAATTAATTAATTGCCAAAAATTAAATACTTTTTTTTAATTTGTGTTTCAGAGAATATTAGTCAAAGCAGAAGCTTAAATCATCACTGACATATAAATTACTATTAAAATGTCTACTATTAAATTAAATCTGTACACAAAATATTAAAATATCCTCAATAAAACTTAATGTCAATACATAAAAATTTAAAACTCTCGTAATCTCTTAATACTTTAATCAGTGCCACTGGGTATAATACAGGCTTGTATTTAGAATTAAAATTAATTTACATGTTGAAAAGTTCAATTTAAACATTATTTTTATTGAATTGAAATTGAAATTATTGTAGATAAATGTTTTTCATTGAAATTATTTAAATTTATTAATAAATTAAGACAAATAATAAAGAGCTCAGGTATAAATCCTTGAATTACAATTTTAAGGTATATCACAGAAAAAAATCATTGTGATACCTAATGCCATAAGCCATTTATTGTAATAACTGTTGCCTACTACCTTACACATAAAGTATTGAATGAAATTATATATTCGTCATTAGTGCCACTTTTTTATAATTTATTGGCCTGTTATCCTCCCATAACTAATAATTTAATCTATTAATCTCACAATAAATTTTACAGAGAAATAGTAAAAACTATTAGAGACAGTATGTCACGGTCTAGGTACATATATAAGGATAATTGAAATTTTAATTTTATCGACCTTTCCTGACCTACCTTTTTACTTTTGCAGTGTTCATTGAAAATTTTGATCCTCCATCCAGGATTTTAATGACCCTATAATAAAAAAGGAATTGATTATTGATTTTTTTCGGCTAAGTGATTGTCAGGACCACTGAATGGATCTATCAAAATCTCTCTTGTTGTGCATCAAACATTTTTTGCTTCACATACTTCTAAACTTAACCTACCCTTTAAAATATCTACAAAATAAATTTAGTATTTTGACTGACACTTTTTTGAAATTACTTAAATAATCTGGCCTATCATCAAACTTGGACACTGCCTTTAATTAAGTAACACCGGGAATAATTATAAAATAAAATTATTTTATAGTATTTGTTTTAACTCACAAATACTATCAAAAAATATTGAAAGAGGGAAATTTATTGTTTTTTTTTTCCAATATTATATCATTTGGGAAATTTTCTCCTCAAACAAACAACAACAATAAGAAAACCATAGGTAATCAAGTTCATTTTAATCGGCGCGCATATAAAGCTTTTAATAACTTGCACGTTAAAAACAAAACAAGAAGACAAGAAACAAAAAAAAAAAAAATAAAAAATATCTCACTAATTTTTTTCATTTTCATTTTTTATTTTCAGTTTTGTTTAACATTTGAACCGAGTAAGTCGTACTTTTACCATTTAATGATTAAATAAATAATTTTTAGTTTTTTTTAAAAAAAATATATCGTGTATAACGACGAAAAAAAAATAACGTTGTTAATTCCTCAACGTTTCAAAAGAAACACCACAACAACAACAACAACAAAAAGGTGAACAAAATTAATTATTTTTATAATTAATTAATTTAATTATAAAAAAAAAATCCTATTAAATTAATTAATTAAAATTGTCACTCAAAATTTAATGTGTTCTCCAAATTTTGAAAAATCAAATTAATTATAATATTTTTGTGGTTAATTTTTGTGTTAAACTGTACTGTGTGATATGGTGGGTGAGGACGATACTTAAAAAATACCGACTACGACGACAACAAACACGATTATAACTCGTATTTGGTAACAGTAACAACAACAACAAAACATAATAATACACAAAAAAAAAAACGTACTTATTATATTTCACTTTCTTTTGACTGTTCCTTCAAAAAAAAAAACACGACTAAAATGCATTTTATTTGTATTTGTTCACTTCACCATTTCTCCATTTCTTTTCAAAATACTTGTTTAAAAAAAAAAAAAAAATACTAGTTTATACTGTTATTTGTGAAAAGAAACCCCGCATAATATTTTTTTTTTTTTGTAGGTGCATGTATAAGTGTTCACAAAAAATATAAAAAGTGTAAAGTGTTTGTGTTAATATAAGGAAAAAAAAAATTTCACTTTCTTTTGATGAGATGATGCAGGCATTTAACATTAGTGTAATAATAATAATAAAAAAAAACAATATTGTATAACATTTTTTTTGGATATAATTTAAATATTTAATTTATATTTAAATAATTATTTAAGTTTTATGTTTTTTATGTTGCTGTTTTTTTTTAGGGTTCGTCGGTGTTTATAATTGTTTAATTTTAATAACTTTATGTCTTTTTTTTTTAATTTTATTTTTCAAAAGAAAGTGAAATTTTTGTATGTTTAATTGTCACTTAAAAATATTTGTTTGTAATATTTTTATTTTTTTTTTTGTAATTAAAGTGATTTCAAAAATAAAATAAATTATTTAATTATTTTTGCTATTATTTTTTTAATATATTTTTTTTTGGTCTATTTCAGAAATAATGTGCAATTTTTAAATAATTAAAAAAAAAAAAAGAAAAAATTTTTGGAAAAAAAAAGTGTTTTGCAGGTGAAAATAATTAAATTTTAACGGTTAATTTATGATACGAAATTTTCATCAAAAAAAAATTAAATAAAATAAAATTATTATTAATTTTTTTTTTTTTTATGAAGAAAATTAAGTAATTAAACGAAATTTTTGGTTTCTTTTTGGATATTTTTATAACAACCGAAATATTTTGGTAAGTTTTTTTTAAATTATATTTTAAATTGATTAGAAATACTAAATTATGAAAAAAAACTCTTTTGATTTAAATTAATAATAAATAATAAATATAATTTTACATCAAGATTTTTATGATATTAATTGCAATCTATTGGTTTAATTAAGTGGTTACTTAGCTAATATAACCTAATTTTTTTTTTTTTAAACAGCCGGTATCCGAATGATTGAAATTTTTTCTGCACAATTACACCTAATTTAGACAATTGTTTTTACACAATTAATGTGTTCGAGAAATTTTTTTAAACACTTTCAATAATTTTGTGTAGAAATAATTTCTTAATTTATTAGAAAATTGGGGTCGTTTTTTCACTGTTTTAAATTTTGTAACTGTGTTAAATTAGTTTTTCTAAAAACGGAATTGGGAATATTTGCCTAGATTATTCTTAAATCAAATTTGTGTAAGACAATATTATTTAAAAATAGAATTGAGTTTATAAGATCAACGTCATGACATTTTACAACAACAACCAATTTTTTAGGAGATCCACAATAAATTAAATAATACTCACTTGTCACTATAGACATTTTCAAGAATTTAACTAAACTAAAAAGTATGTTAGTAATTTAAATAAATTTTAATAAACTAAATAAAATTCAGAAAACAAACATTGTAGTTATGTATTTCAATTAATAAAAATAGTCTGCAGGCTAAATAACTACAAGGTTTGTTTTCTAAATTTTAATTTGACAGATTACGTTGCTTTGGAAGTTAGTCTGAATATTTGACCCACTTGTAGCGTAAATTGCGTAAAAATTAAATTCTTTACCATTACCTTATAGCATAGTATGTCAAAACTTGGTACAAACAAGTAACCTCATCCTAGAATAATATTGAAAAATAATCCATTTTATTTAATTAATAATATTGTAAAATTAATTTAATATTAAAACCGTAGAATATGACATCATATTCTAAAAGATTTGCATGAAATATTACAGAAATACGCACACGGAGTCACCAAAAAATGAAAATTGATGTTTTCAATGGTAATTTTTAAGTTCCAATGACAATAAATTGATAATTATTCTCTTCGAATTCTATGGAAAATTGCTAAAATATTATAACGAAATTGTTCATTGCAATGGTAACCATAAAATTTTCAAAATTTCTAAAAGTTTTTATTATTGATATAAAGCTAATTTTGGAAAATTTAAGATTGGATGTTTAGCAATCAAAATCATAGAACTTATCTCAGATTTTAGCAAATTTCGACAGATTTTAATAATATTTATGACAAAATTTCCATTGTTGACGATTTGAGTTATAATCAAATGTCGTGAACATTTAAATTTTTTAATATTATCAGACCAAATTCTTTTGGATCTTACCCCTATTATATAAAAAGTTCACAACAAATTCCATTCAAAATTAGTTTCTTTTTGTAATTTTTACCACAAATTTTTGAATTATTAAGAAATGCCGCAATTAATAAAAAATAAATCTAAAATTTTTACAATTCCGTGTCTGCAATTCACTAAATTACTTTAATCTACAAAAAGATTTCTATTTTTTTAAAATTCCTTAATTACATCTATAATTTTTTTTCATAGTTTTTCTTAATCTTTTAGCTCATCAAAAATTTAATTTAATTTTTTTTTTGTTGTTGTGGTTAGTTTTAAGCTGATTTTAATTTTTATGTTTTTTTTTTTTTATTTTTGCAAAACAAATAACATAAAATATGAATTTCTATTTTAAAGCTAAAACTAAACAAAAAATTATATTTCAAACTACCGAATTAAAAATTTACTTCACGTTCTTGAACCCATCATCCAACCAAAGCTTATATTCGTGGCATGAATCACTAAAAAAAAAAACAGAAATAAAAAAAATTGTTTAAATAAAATAAAAAAAAAAATCTAAAAAAATATGAGAAGATAAATTTTAGCATAAAAAAAAAAGAACTCGCTGGTTTTTTTTTTAAATTGCAAAATCTTAAATTAAAACCGGTTTTTAATTTTTTAAACAAATAAAAAGATAAACGAAAACTTATAAATTTATTGATGTTATTAACACGGAACTTAAATATAAATAAAACTTTAAAAAAAAAAATTATAAAAATCTTAAGTTTTTTTTTTTTTTTGGAAATTCCGAATAAATTATAAACTAATTATAGTTTTTTTTTCTGTACCTGGAACATCAAATAATAAATTAGAAAAAAAAAAATGATAAATTCTAAATGACAAAGATAAAAAAAAATCAGGGGTCCGAATAGTAGTAATTAAAAAAAGATTAAATCTTTTACATTTAATGGACTTTAAAGTTGTTAAAATAATATTATTCCTAAATTTAAAGTCGAATAAATGTCACTGAAGTGATAAGAAAATTTGTATTCTATAAAATACAGAATCAACATTAAATTAAGTTAAAAAACGACATTTTACTGATCAAATTCTGTGGCTACCAGAAACCTGTACATTTTTAATATTTTTTAGATAAGTTCTCATTTCGATTGCTGAACATTGAATTTTAAAATTTTTCCAAACATGATATTTGGCTTAATATCACAAATAAAACGTTGTTGGAAAATTAAAATTTAAAAATTTAATGTCTACCAAATCAGGAAAATTAAAAATGTTGTTAATAGGATATTTTGATGTAAATGATTTATCTTTGAACCAATTTTCTCCTAAATCATTATTTATGGAACCCATTTTGGAGTCGGACACACCAGCAGGTGGTCTAAGTTGGACTCTGGTTTTTATCATTAATTTGAGTCCAATGGCGAACTCTAATTAAACCAAATTTTAAAATCGAATTGCTTGGGTACTAGATTGGAAAGCCGGTTTCAAACGCATCCCTTAGTTGTTATCGAAAATGTTATAATCAGTTTTTACCAAATTGGTACAGAATTTACTATTAAACTTAGTACTGAGTAGTACTGAGTACTAATCTACTCTATATTTCTCTATATTTAAATTTACTTAAATCTGCTCGTAAATATTTTAGTATTGTACTTTATGAAAACTAATTAAAAGTTCAATTTTCAATAATTTATTCCATTTTGTAAATTTATCGAAGATAAATTCTTGTTCTATTTTGGATTATTGTTTCTGGCCATAATCTCACTTCCCAGAAATTATTTTACTATAATGTTTAAACCAAAATTATTCAGCACCTCAAATTTACCATTGGATTCTAATAATTTTTGTAGTCTAATTCAAAATTTTATGTTAAAGATTAGAAATTTTGTGTTCTACAATATTTTGGAAAGAACGTAATTCATTTAAATTTAAATTCATTTAAATCTGTCAGAAATATAGACTTAAATAGTTAATATTCATAACTCTATTACGGTTAAAAGTACGATTTAAAAAAAATAATAAATGTAAAATAGATTCAAAAATATTCATAAAAAGATATTAATTCTAGGAACAAAAAAAAGCATATATATTTTTTATGATTGATATCATTTTTTTCAGAACTATATCTAAAAGATTATATATTTTAACAGTAAATTTCTTTTCCAAAAAATTAGCAAATATTCATTAGAAAATAGGCAAAAAATGCTAATCTTGTACATTATTAGGTCATTAATCTTTAACTTTATGAAGAGATAAATTTTTTTGTACATCTTTTATTGCCCTTAAGAAAATTTAAATTAATTTTGTTTTGTATACTTATGCCATCATCATAAATTGAGCAACGCTCTAGGTTTCTACTTAAATGACTAATTACAAATTTCAAAAATCTAGACTTTTACTGACCTTAAAGCAAAATGTCTTTTTTTTTTTTAAATCGGAGATTAATTATTTATTTTTTATTTTCAACATTAATTTTTTACTGTCATTTTTTTGTATCCTTTTTAAAATTCTTGGTAAATACAATTTAGTATTTTTTTTTTCCAGACATTAAAAAACATCAAAAGTTAATTTAAGACTGTCGAGAAATGTATTTGTACTTTTTTCATGCTCATAAAGACCCGCAACATGGACAATGAATTGACAAATCTGTATTGTAATATTTTGATAAGATTAATTTTATTTTGACTTCTTAAATCATCATCGTCTGAAACTGTCAAATTTAAATCGTACAAAATTAATCTTTAATGAATCAATGACGAAATATTTTCAATTAAATATATAAAATTAAAAATTGTATATTTTATTTAATTTTTCGTACATTTTGTTTTCTATGAACCAAGGATTGAGTTTTCTGAAAGCAAAATATTTAATTCAACATATAAAATTAATTATTTTGTAGTCAAAGTTGGTTCAAACTATTAAATCTATTTCCGTGTTTATAGCACCCATAACAAAACACTTTCGGCTAAGAACTCCACAAAGAAGTGTTAATAACTGTAAACTATTAATTATGTCTTTGTCGGCTTTTGCCGATTGCCAAATGATTATTTTACACTTTTCAGTATTTTTGTTATACCTAGAATTCCGTATCTAAATTACTTTTTCTTAATTATGTTATTAAAAATTTGTTAAGGTAAGAAGACCTCGCTATAAATGTAATCGATTTCTGAAAATAAAATATTTCCTATATTTTTTTTTTAACAATTTTATTATGACTCAAAAAATTATTCATTCATTCATTCATGAGAACCAATTAACCATAAATATTAATAATTTTCCGAAAAAAAAAATTAGTTAAATTAGTATATCATATTAATGTCTAGATAATTTCTAATTATAATTTCAATGTCTAGAAAAACTAATAATAATAATTATATAATAAAAACAAAAACTGGTAATTAACCAAAAAAAAATTTCCTACTTCCGTAAATTATTCACAAAATACCAAAAAAAAACTCTGAACAAAAAGTGTGAATAAAATTTATTTCGAGAGGGAAAAATCAAATTGAAATCGACATTAAAAAAAAATCTGAAACTTATAGTTACTTTTATGTAAAAAAGAAAAAAAATCTATCAGTACCGGTTTTAGTCGTGGCTGTTGGATTATTTCAAGGTCGTTGTTATGTTACTATACACCATTATATACACTGCAACATTTTTAGAAAACATAAAATAAAAAACATATTGAACCACTACAATTATAAATTGAAATTACGTAATACATTTATAGTGTCATGAAAGTGTAAGTAATTTTTTTTTTGCAAGAATTATAATGGAGTTATTCATTCAATTATTACATAGATTCTTAGATAGAATTTCAGTATACGAGTATATAATTTTTGTATCTGTATATCAGAAAAAAAAAAGTTATTGAAAAAGTTGAACACGATAATTATTTAATATCTTATTTTTTTTTTTAAAAAAAGATTAAATATTTATTACTTTATTTTATGGTTAAAACATTTGATTGCTTTGTGTAGTTTAAAAATAATATTCAAAAAAATTAATTGAATTTGTAATAAAAAATTGATTCAGATTAAGGAAATTATTTATAATTTCATATTTTACTCGTATATGTATATCAAAAGTGCTAAGGCACGAACTTTTTATTTTTAAATATATACTGAACAAAGTAATAATTTCAAAAGTTTTAAATTTTATTTCATATTTAAAAATTATTAAAAAAATATAATTATTTGGGTCCACAAAGAAAAATTCCGAAATATTTACACCAATAAACACTTATTTTAGGATCTTAAACCAGAAAGTTTAATTATATTGCCTACTATAAGTCATATGCTACTAGATGTAATAGGCGTTATAGTTTGGGATTCAAAGTATAAACAATTTTATTTCTAGTAAAAAAAATATTGTACCGTATTCTCAGAAAAATAAATATTTGATTCCTAATAAATAAAATGTGCTAATAATTAAATTAAATAGTGTGTGGCTTAAATTTCAGAAACTATGTTTATGAACTATAATTTATAATTGAAAATATCAGATTTAATTTTAAATAAATTTCTAAAAATTACTGAAGTCATTTAAATTTATATGATAAACTTAAAATAAAATATTATACTTATTTAAGTATTCATAAATTCAGGGAAAATGACAATTGCAATATGTAAAATTTAGAAATCAAATATTTAATGATTTATTCGTAGCATTGAGTCATAAAACTTATAATAAAACAGTACAAAACTCAACAAATTTTACAATTTAAGTGATTTTTTAAAAAGGAAATATTTATAATGCGCTTTTATTCTATATTTCCAACTTTTTCAGAATTTTTTATTCAATAAATAATAAAATCAATAATCATATATGTGATCATTAAATTCTAAATTGGTCATAAATTAACCTAAACATGTCAATTATTTTATTTGGTATAAATAAATATTAATTTCATTTAATAAAAATATATTAAATCATTTAAAATAGCACGTCCGCATATCCGTTCTATATAACGAATACAAATATTAACGCAATTTTTAATATTTTTTCAATATCACATTTGACTCATGAAACTTTTAAATATTTTGTATAGGCAACATGTTGCACGATACAAAAATTTGAAAAATAAGTTTACAATAAATTTAAATTTTAATTAAATTTTAAATTTATTGGTAATTAAAACTTTTTTACTTTTATGAATTTATTTATAATCTCTGGGCTATAAAAATTTGTAAATAAAATACAAAAAAATTCAGATAAAAGTATAGTGTTTGTTAATAGAACTTTTTAATTCATTTATATACAAACAATTTACTAGTAAATCGAACCAATGTATCACATAGACTTAATTACATTATACAATTTATTCTTGTAATCAATTTTCTATTAAATTTCAATTTTGCTGTTAATTTACTTATATTATTTTTAAAATGAATATTTATTTTTAAACAAAATATTAGAAATAAATTAAAATTCTCACAAGTCGATTTTAACTTTTGTGTTTCTTCACAATTAGGATTGCATAAAAAGTTTTTTTTTTTTACTTCTAGCAATATAATAAATTCTAAAACTAGCGATAAAAAACTAAATCTTTAGTTATACACATTTAAATGTACATAGTTATTTAGAGGGATTCCAATATTATATTTTATGGGCGCGTTTAAGTTAACGAAGATTTTCATTAAATATAACTTAAAACTAAAAAAAAAAAAATATATGTACATATAATATATATACAGTATATATATATATATTGATTATAAATATATTTTATTTTGGATTACATAAGAATTGTAGATATTATATATAAAATCCATTTAATATTATAGTAAAAAAAATTTTTTATTAGTAAAACTTGAAGTTTTCCTCGACCAACATTAAAAATAATTGAAAAATCTAAAAATTATATAATAAAATATGCATGATATATGTATATAAAAACTTTATACATTTTTCAAAGCATAAAAATTCTTCTTTTAACACTGCACAAAAATATTTTTTTTTTTTTTCTCAATCTTCATGCTCTAAAAATTACTATTCATGTTAAAGAAGCTAATATATATAAATACAAAACAAAAATTTGTACGACCCCACGAAGTCAACCGGCAAAACTAATATACAAAGCAAAAAAAAATCATATTATTATTAATGTAAAGATCTTAAATATCGTCTCGACTATTTCAAGACGGTAATCTTCTAAATTAGAGATGATTTTTATGTTTTCAAATGAGCTAATATGAAAAAAAAATTTGATGTTTTCATTTTCAATTTTAACTATATAGAAAATCAGAAGTGTTAAGCCACAAACCTGTTTTTAATTATTTATAATTCTTTAAAAATTTATCAAGTTTTACGTTACGGAAATATCTTTATTAATATTAATTAAAATTATTCTTAAATAACGATATTAGTTAAATTAAAATATTTTATTTTACTTTTAATTAATTTTTGATCGGTCAAATTCAGGGCCAACAACATAAAAAGCTTGTCAAATATATGAAAAAAAATGAAAATAAATGTTATGTATAGTAAAAAATGAAATAAAAAAAAACAAACCAAACATAATCATGGAATTTACCATAAATTTATGTTGTTTTAATTTATTATTAAATTTTTGTCATCACAACAGTATACAAAATAATAATAAAAAAAAACCAAACTATTTTAGCAATGAGCGTAACAGCTACTGATGACTTTCATTTTCGATAAAAGTTAAGTTCAGGGGCGGACAATATTTTTGTGCATTTAAATTTTTAAATAATTTTTTTTTCTTTTTTTTTTTTTTTTGGTAATTATTAACTACGATATCCGTTGTCGTCGACATCGTCATCAGTTAAAGAGTTTAGAGGTCAATTTGTAAATATTTATTTTAAATTACAAAACAAAACAAAAAAGTGTAAAAATAACTTTATCATAATTTTTTTTTTTTTTTGTGCAGTTAAACTTGTTATTATTCACTTTTAAAATTTTTTTTATATAATTTAGATTCAGTTTATGTTTTATGTTTCAATGCCAAGTTAATAAAAATACAAAAAAAAAAGTAAAATTAAAGCGAAAGAAAAAAATACCATTGAATATGGTAGCACAATTGTTATTGATATATAAATATTAGCTGTAATTAATAGTTTAAGTATTAAGTATATTTTAAAATAATTGAAGTGTAATGTGCTTATTGATAAGTGATTGTCAACACAAGGAAAATATTTATAATTTTGTTTATATGGTATTTAAAATTCTGTTTCAATTTTGCTTGTTTATATGAAATTTTAAAATATAGAAGAAACTTCAATATAATGTTAATAACTAATGAGAATTTGTTTCATAACCAACTAAAAATGTATTACACAAAAACATTAATTATGAATATCAGATTTTAAATAAACCAAAAATCTTATTCTTTAAGCATCTTTTGACATATTCCATTTATATGGATTGACGGTTCAAGGATAAATTTATTTACATTAACAAAATAAAAAAAAATTAACAAAAATAGTCTCGACAATTTTGATTGCACATCTTACTCCTTCAAATTAAATTTTAGATGTACATTGATAGATTGTTAAATAGATCGTACCTGTTATTATTTTTAAATTTAACTTCAATTTTTGTGTTTTGTATTGAAAATTCTATGTGGTTTCTTGAATTGCGGTTAGTTATTTACTTGATTAGTTTTACCTTATTCGAAACTTTCATTAATTTTTACATATAAAAAAAAAACAACAATCGATTCATTAATAAATTGTAGTGGGCATATTTTGAAACATAAACATATGTCAATCATTTGTATGGACAAATCATAATTTTAACTATTTAACTATTATTTGAGACGATATTTAACGATTTATTTATATTATAAAAACTTAGTTATTTAACTAGTAAATACTAAGCTAGAAAATTATAGTGTTTCAAATAGTAAATTTTTAAAAAATTTCTTCATTTTTTTATCTCAAAAAATACCAATAAACCAATTTAAATTTTATGTAAAAAAATATACATTATTAATTTTAAAATATTTAAACATTTCTTTTGAAACTCATTTATTTTAATGACTATAATTATATTAAAAATTGAATACTAAAATTGACGTAAATAAACACCAAAGAATATTATTATATTAATCGATATATATTTCATTATTAAGTAACATTTATTTGAAAAAAAAAATGTTGTAATTATGTCGTTGCAGTTTAACAACAAAAAGAATTTAAGCTGTAAGCATAATTTCGATTACGGTTATAAAATTTTAACCAAAACAATTCATAATAAAATTAAATTTACTGTTCAACCGGAAAAAATATTTAAGATATAATAAATTAAATGTAAAAGTATCAGTTAAATTTTTCAATATAAAATAAACGGTGTATATTTTAGTCCTTAACCAGGGTTGGCAGAATAATTACTGATTAAATATGCCAAATAGTTGGAATTAGCTATAAAAATTAGAATTAATTTTTCTCAATATTGTTCTTTAATAAATACGGAACAAGATTTCTCCAGAATAGAAGGGTAAACTCGCAATATCGAGGATTGAGTGCTATTTTGGTGCATACTTCATTGACGTGATTTATTATTGACTAAATGTGATGGCGCGTATGGCAACCACAATTAATTGTTGCTAAACAATTTTCTTCAATAAATAGAGAACCAAATTTGCCCAATTTCCTCCACAATAAATATGGAAAGTCGAGTAAGTCTTGATCCAAAATCCCTTGACTAAATTTTGAGCAAAACGACTTTGAAGTAGAATAATCGGTACGATATTATTTTTTCAAGCAGTGGTTGCAACTTACTATAGGGTCTTTTACAAACTTGCTATCATATTTCTGGATGTTATGTTGGGCAACATTGCTACTATAGATCTCAAAAACAATGCGTAACATCAGATAACGGATTCCAAAAATATAAAAAACATACAGCCCCAAACTCTGCTCATAAGCAAAAAACCATTAAGATGGCGTATTAGCTAACTATCAGTCAATGAGATTTCCCTCTGCAACATCAAACAATTTAATTAAAAAAATTTTTTGTAAGCCCTAGTAAATATAATTGCCAATACAGATTCTTAATCCACCTCCGTAATAATTGAATAATTGTGTTGTGTAATTTCAACAAAAAAAAAATCATTTTCTTTAACAATTTTTTTTAAGACCAAAAAAGAATGAGGTTCACATCCCACATAATTGTTTGCGGCGGCGTTAGTTTTGCGGCTTCTGTTTTTTTCTCTTTGCCATAATCACACTAAGAAAAAATATTGTACGTGAAAAATTAAAATTGGAAAAAAAAACCAAGTGCATAACATTTTTTTTTACATTTTATGCTCTCTCAACATATTATCATAAATGGAAATTTTCGCAATTGTGCTGCAAAAAAAATGTATTTTTTTTGTATTTTTCTATTTTTGTTTGTTATTTTTTTGTGTACATTTCAATCTTGATTACGAAAGTCGAAATAATTTTCAAATCGAATAATAATAATAATAATAATAATAATGACTATGCAAAGTACATAACAAAACATGTACATATTTTTATGTTACTTGTTAGTTTTTTTTTTTTTTTTGGAAGATTGTTTAAAGAAAATTATGGCATTTGTTCAAAGAAATAATAAAATCCAACACTGGTGGGCGAAAATGTTTGTAACAAGTTTACCAAAAAAAATATAATAAATAAAAACTAACAAATTAAATTAAATTATAAAATCAATTGTTGTAAGTCAACATAATAATTTTATGTAGGATTTTCTTTTTGACCATTGAAAACTTTCAAAAAATTATATATTAATTATATTTATTTCATAATTTTAAATAATATTATAATCCATTTTTTTAAAATTAAATAAACTATTACTTATGCTTTTAAGATGAATATGTTTTTGTGAGGATAATAACATTTCCTTGACGCCGCGGAAATATACTTATTCCTTAGCCTTAATCAGTTGGATCAGAAATTGTAGAAAATTATTCAAAGCTTGTCGATTTTACCGGAAATATAATATCTCGCAGATAACTATCTCGCAGATAACTATTAAAAATTATCGTATTTACTCAGTGTTTATGTTAGTCAAAAGCTCTACACTTTCAAACTATTTACCCTAATTTGAATGGATAGTTAGTAAGCAGTGGAACGGATAAAATTGTAAAATAAAACTCTCAAATTAAAACTCTCAATTCCTTATCAAAAATACGTTTATTCAGTTTCAGTTTGAATCTTATCTCCATGAACATTGTCATCTTCGAAGATTTACTTTTTAATTAACACAAAGTAAATTTCTGTAAATTACGAGGAATTAAATCTAAGCAATCTCCCAGCGCTGCTTTAAGAATTTCTTTTAATTTTCTAAAATAAAATCCAAGAATTACATGTGAGTATTGAAAGGATAACTAATAAAGTTTGAGACAATATTCGAAATTATTATTAGAGAGCGGGCCGTAATATTGGAACCCGCCATACATAATCTTTATCTACTTAGCATTATTTATTCTAAGATCAAATGCGTCATTGATAATAGTACATGATCTACATAATCTTTGATTTAAATAACAATTACCTTCTAACTACAATTTAATTTAATATAATTAATTAATTTTTATTTATTTTTTTTTTTATTTCAGAGCTCAACTTTCCCACAATGAAGGGTTGGTTTGATGCTTTTCGAGACGATGGTGGACCAACACTTTATTCATTTTCAAATAGAACACCAGTTACAGGCGATGTATCAATTGTAGCAATATCTGTACTATTTGCAACTATTTATGTAGCATTTTTAGTTATATTTCCAGGTGTAAGAAAACAAGTAAGTATAAAATATACATACAATAAACAAACAAAATTGACAGCCACAAAAAATAGAAAATAAAAAATTTAGGAAATGATGATTCCCAATAAAAAATAATTACATAATTTGATGACTTTATAATTATTACACACCACAGTTTCAATTCTATTTAATCTAAATGTTTACATGTAATTACTTTCGATTAGTTTTGGTTTTTTTTTTTTGGTGAATGGTAAAACAATTATTACCTCTAGTCCGAAAAAAAACCATCATTATTTTTACCTTCATCAGAGTATTATTTATTATTACATTACAATGGTTTTTAATGCTCTTCCAATTTTTAATTTATTTATCTTTTTAATTGTTTTTTTTTTATACATATAAATGGAGTTCAGGAGATAAAAAAAATAATGTTTATTAATTAAATTTAAATAAAAAAATAATCCCTGCTGTGAATATGACAAAGTAAAGATCACGATTTTTACAGAAAAAAAGCATATATATAATGTTTTTTAATATTGCATCAACTTTTTGATTATGAAATTTACAATTTCATAATTTAAATTTTACAATTGTATATATAAATACACATTTTTATTTAATTTTTTACAATTAAAAATATAAATGGAGAAATAATTAAATAAATGGGTTTGTTAATATCGTATTTCATTTTATAAAATCATGTTCAGGTTAAATATCATAAATAAATTTAGAAATCAACTTAGATTGTCAAATGTCTAGTTGCAGAATTTTCATTTCAACTTTATTATAATATTTATGTATCACTATAATGAAATTTTATATTTACTTTAATTTAGCAAATTCGATTGGAAAAAAAACTGGCACCAAACCATTTTTAATAAAACATGAATTTTGAATTCGTACGTACATTGTACACATATTAATTTTTACGACCAATTTCAGTTTATTTAATATTTTGTTTGTATTGTGTTGATTGATCTAAAAATCGAAAATGAATATATCGCGGAAAAACTGTACCAGTACAAATGGCAGAAAAACTGCACCAATTTATTGTTTTTATAGGACTCAATTTTTAATAAAACATGTTAGTATTCAGTTTCTGTCAAAATTTGGTAAAAAGTCGAAAAATTCACACAAGACCAATGCAGTTTTTGGTCAATGAAAATCGAAACTATAGATCGATTAGTCTTCAATTTCACAAAAATTAAGAAATCTTCATTTAACTAACTTTTTTTAACTAACCATAATTTAACTAACCAGATTCAAGGAGATTTACTTAACAAAATTTAAATTTTAGGTTTTGAAATTATAAATATAGGAAATTTAATTAACAAAGCTTTTCCAAAATTTTCTAAATTGATATTACTAATTTTACAACAGCTAATTATTCATTTATTAATATGACTCTATGAATTAAAATTTTGGTAACATTTCTCTCAGATAAACTAGTTTCAAAATGACCAAATTATCTTGATTTGGCTTCTTGTTTGCCTAATAATTTAAGTGTTTAGCCCAGAAACAGATAAAATTTGACTGTTTCTGATGTGTAAAGAATAATCGTTGATCGAATTTATGGAATAATGACGTTTGGGAAATTATATTGCCAGTGGCAAATTAATTAATTTACAGAAAACATTTTTTATTGTGGATGTTTTTTTTTTTAAACAAATATGCGATTATGTTTTGTAAAACAATTTTTTTTAAATGACGGTGGACCAACACAATATAAAATTTATATAATCATTTTGAGTAAAATTTATTTTAAAAATGTACTAAAATACTAAAAACTTGTCTTTAAAAATTGTACAAGTTAAACTGAAATCTGGTAAATAAATAAGTTTTACAAATCATATAATAAAACTTTAACAAATGTTTTTTTTTAATAAATTTTTTATAAAGAAAATCTAATTTATGAAAAATAAATATCCGGACAAAATGACACAAAAAAAAACATATATGAATTATAAAATATTGAAATATAATATTTTTTTTAAAATATATTTTTTAATATTTCCTTTACAGAAATTTACTACATTCTCAACAGTAACATTAAGTCTTTTTGTTGGACTAGTCATACTAAGTAAGTTTATTATTTATTAATTATAAATTAACATAATTACCTGTTAATTGATTTTTTTTTGATTCGGTTTTGTTTGTATAAATCTGAAAATAAAAATAGCATTATTTCCTTATTTAAGTTTTAAGTAGACAAGTCATGGTTAAAAATAATTCATTAAAATTTATTTCTAATTAGCAAAATTAATTATGCTGAAAATATTTATTAACTTAAAAAAAAAAAAATTTTAGATTTAAAAAATTGATTTAATTTTCAATTTAAAATATTAATTATTGAATTAAAAATTAATTTTTAATATTTTCAATAATTTATTAAAATTAATTTTTTTTTTATCATTATTTGCTTTTTTTATTAGTTACACGGTTAGGTTCATCATGGCATGTAGCAACTACAAATATTGTAGCACCTTATAAAGCATTTTCACGTGAAAAAATACCAGCACGAATAGGTACACATATTGGTTTAATGCATGTCAATGTGACACTTGTTGGTAAGTATTAATTAAAATTTGAATTTACATAAGTATAATTAAATATTGAAAAACGAAAAAAATTTGTAATTTTAATATAATTTTTATTGAGACAGAATTTTAGTTGTGAATTCAGTCATTTTACACTATCCATTTGAATCTTTATGATTCAAATTCTTTTTGTAATTAATTAGAAATTTACATTTTTTTGTACAATTTTATAATTTATGATTTAAATTAATTTTGAAATTCAATTTTATTGGTAATTCTTAAAATTTTAAAAATATTGCTTTTATATTTAAATTAGCAAAACTTAAATTGAAATTAATCTATACGACTACGTAAATAATAATTATTTTATTGTACAAAATTCCAAATAAAAGTTCAATAAATAAAAAATTACGGAAATAGTGATAAAAAATTTGCTGACTAATTTATAAACTAATTTCACAATTATATTGTCATGGATCACTGAATATTTGGTATGTTTACTGAATTTTATTTTGGTATTCGGTCCACAATTAACAACAAATGCAGTTTACAAGAGTTTTTTTTATTGAAAGAAATCTGTAATTATAAAATACCACATGGTCTACTAAGTAGACTTAAGTTATTTTAAGTATCCAATTACAATTTTAAATGCAATTCACAAAAGAAAAGTTCAAATATAAACTAGACAAATTTTATATTTACTAATGGCGCCGGACAATTATCAGAAAAACGAATTTTGCTCAGTTCACTACAACTGATGTACTAGTGAGTATATAAGTGATAGGATTTTCTACCACTTTAAAATGCTCTTCATTGTAATTTTAATAATGGCTGTTATAATCGCTGCCACCTGTTTCATATAAATTAAATATTCAATCAAAAGTTATTATTTCTACAAAACAAGAGATTTTTTTTTCAACTAACTTAAATTGACCCCAACATTCTTTGACTAAAATATATTTACAATGAAAAGCATCAATTTTATGCTGTGAAACTTTTATAAATAAAAACCACACCTCATAAAAAATTTTAATGCAAATACATTTTATTCACAAACTTTATTGTGACTTTCTAATATTAACGACAATAAAGTTAACTTAAAAAAAAAAAGAAAAAATAAATATGAAACTAATCCGGAAGTTTTCTCAACCCATGTTTTCTTTACCAATATACCCAAAAACAGAAAGCCAGCTAATTTTGATCTAAACTTAAATGTTGACACATGTCCAAGAGATAAAAATAACTTTAAGTATAGTAAAAAAAAAACTAAAATGAAATTCAATGTTCCACAACTAAAAATACAATTTTATGTCTCGTGTTCAATCAGTAATAAAAAAAAAACATTGTAAATACGCAACAAAATAAAAACACATTCTTAACCTTGCCATCTATCGAAGGTCATCAACTCTATCGATATGATAAAATAGTTTCCTAATTGAAAATAAAAAAAAATTAATGAAAAATCTACAAGTATTATTTATGGTATGCATAGTTTTTATATATATTTATAGTTCGCGTAATAAATTTTAACACTTGACTATATTACCTGTTCTCAGTTTATAAAACGCATATTTTGCAGTTCCGTAATTGGAGTTTTTTTTTTATTTTAACAGGCATTTGCCTGAGGTGGGGTTTTTTTTTGCAATTTAAACAAAGCTTATGTTGTAGGCAGAAATTTGGATATATTTATGTAAAATTTAATCATATTTTAACTAAATTGACTTTTAAATTCCAAAAAAAGTTAATTGAGTCTAAAAATAGATTATTAAATTCCAGTAAAAACTTGCTATTTTTATCAGCAGAATTCAAATAACAAATGAACAAATGTGGCTTTGAAAATAATATTCAAATTTACCAAAAATTGTTTTGAAAACCAAGTATCAGGTAGAGATTTGTAATTTTAATGATTATTATTATTATGATTATTAAACACTTAACTATCCTTCACAAAATTAGATTAGTTTTAGAAGCAGTCTGACAACCAAAGTTTGCTTCGCGACAGATCTCGATCTATCCATCCTTCCTGCTTATGATTCTCGAAAGAAACCATTCACAAACAAATAAAAAGCGTATTGGTTAAAAATTTATGTTTTTGCTTTGAAGAGTTTGATCGTTCAAAGAGCTCCCCAGCGAGTTTCGATAGATCTTTAAAAATATTATTGCCCAAGTACGTGGATTTTCAATGATATTCTAGTATTGTTTCTAGGTTTTCGTCCTCACAGCGACAAAAGCTTTCCCCAAAATATTCTATTCCAGTATATTTCGAGCCTCTCTATACCAACATCTATGAAATCTATCTAGTTTCTACCGGTAGCTATTTTCTTGTGATTTTCGTCCATTTTTTGTCTAATCTGCTGATGTGCTCGAAATATGATGCATATTTGCCGGAATATAACATTTGCCCAAATAGAAATTTGCCAATATATAACATTTATAGACAAAATATGAAATTTATAGATAACTTCCGATTTGAGTTCCAAAAACATTTATTCGAATCAGTTACTCAAAACCAAAAACATATCATATTTTGGCAAATTTTCCCAGAATTATATTGCTAACTGAATTTCTATATTTTGCATCCGTCACTGTTTATTATCAAGTTGTTTTATATTTGATTACTTGCTATATAAAAATTGACTGCATTTGTTATTGCAATGAAATTGAATTTTTCATTTATATAAGGTGACAAAAATGTTTACCAAGGCAACATATTAAAAAGGAGAAAGTAAAATTTAAAATATTATATTTCAATCAAAGTTAAAAAAATTTAATTTATGAAATTGATTAGAGGAGAGGCAATGAGTTTATAATTAACTTAAATTAATCATTGTCATTAAGATGATTTAAGATTAAATTAATCATTGTTGATAAGTTATAAGTTATTGAAGATTTACATAATAAGCTTTCAAAATTGATTATAAAATTTTCGGAAATTAGTAATAATGATAATCGAAAATATAAAAATACAATTAATTTAATTACATACTTTTTAATATGCATACTTAAAATTTTTGCAGATTAAAATTATGGTAATTGAATTTAAATTTTTCTATTTTATTTTGTAGCTATTCCAATTGGTAATTGGTCTGTACCGGACATTGATTACAATGAACGTTTTAGCTGGGAAGGTGCCAGTGATATGAGTAATAATTATAAAGATGCTCTAAGACGTGGTTTACCATATCCTATTTTAACAGTAGCTGAATATTTTAGTTTAGGACGTGAAGGTTTCTCATGGGGTGGCCAATATCGTGCTGCTGGTTATTATGCTAGTATATTATTATGGGCATCATTAGCATCATGGCTTTTAATGAATTTATTATTATTAGCTGTACCACGATATGGTGCATATATGAAAGCTTTAACTGGTTTTTTAATTGTTTGTACAAATATTGGTTATTATTTCCTATTACCTAAACGACCTCTAGTTATTTATCTAGAGAGTGGACGTTTAGAATTTAAATTAGGCTGGTGTTATTGGTTATTACTAATCGCAGGTAAATTTTTAAAAAAAATTAAAATTTATTTTTTTTAATATTATTTTTTTAAATTAATTATATTTCGTTATATTTCTGAATAGGAATTCTTTGTATGTCCGTTGGTATAGTCATATCTGCCATAGATTTAGTATGGCCACATACATTTTCAACAGTGTTAGAGGTCTACTATGATACGCCATATGATCGTCATGTTATTCTTGAAGAATCACGTGATGTTAGATATAGAAAACGTAATAGTAATAAAGGTTTAGAAGAACCACCTGGTTTAGGTTCACGTATTTTAAGACGTTTATCATCTAAAACAAAAGATACAAATTTTCGACCAAATACAATTGATCGTGGTGGTAGTAGTGGTACTGGTGTTGGTACAAGTGGTAGTACAATGGATAATGGACGTAATCATGCTAGTAGTAGTAGTAGTGGTATTGAAAATAAAGCATTTCAAAATGATGTACCAAAAAGTCCATGGCGTTATCCATTCCGTCGGTCACAACATCCTCCACCACATATTATCAATATGCCACGAACAATGTCACAAGATTCTGGTTCTAGTATAACATCAGCAACAATACAAATATCACCAATGCATAAACAAGCTTTGTCTCGAATGTTACCGTAAGTTTTTAACAAAAGCTTAAAAAAACATAAAAAGAAAGGCTTACAAAATAAAATTTTATTTTAATTTAAATTTTTTTTTTTTAGGAAACCACCACTTGACAGGACCAGAGAAATGGTTCACTGGTAATTTTGACAACTTGACGAATAATTTAATAACAAAAAAAAAAAAAAAACGAAAATCTTGACCATAATTAAAATATTTTTAGGTTATTTAAATTTATTTATAATTTTAATTTCACTTTTTATAAAAATCAAAAAAATATAACATTTTTGTATTTAATTTTATGTAATTTTTGATTTAAAAAAAAAAAAACTAAAAGATAAAAAAAAAGTGTTGAATCATTCAGAATCATAAACTATATTAAATATAATAGTGATTAAAGCAATTGTGATATACAATAATTACATAATTATTTTAATTATTAAATTTTTTTTTTTATATAAACGATTGGCATATATTGTGTAAGGAAGCTTTTTTAAATCACAAAATATAATTTTTTTTAGTAAAATTCAAATAAATTTCCTAAAAATAAGATCAAGAGTCACAGTACAATTAGTAATATGTAACATACAATGTTTCAGATAATAATGAATTTTAAATTATTACAGTTTTGAACTTAATTGGAAGTAAAATTTAGATTGTAATTCAATAAAAATTTGTTGCTCAAAATGATGAATAAAATATTGTAATTTGTGAGATGAAAAATTTAATACAGGATAAAGTTTAGAGTCCTAAAGCTCTCAGATATTCAAATTAAAATTTAAATCTAGAAAAATATGTTTAATTTTATGAATTAAACTTTAAATTTTATTAGTTTTTTTACAAAATATCGGAGGCTGCTAAATTCTTTCTTTTCTATGAACATGAAAAAATTTTCTTAATTACAATTTCGAATACCAATTTCTTAATAAAAATTTCATTTAAATGGAAATCTATTTACTTCCAATTAATTTAAATTCTTAAAATTTAATTTTCATAAATATTGTGAAAAGTTTATGTTTGCTAATTATTATTTTTTATTGTACTGTGGCTTTTAGATTATAATTAAAATGAATTGATTTCTTTTAAGGGAAAAAATGTATTAATTTTAAATTTTATTAATTAAATGTTATATTTTTTTCATCATTTAATTTTCTATTTTAAGTTTTTGTCATCATTGTATTTATTATTATGTTATCATTTTATAATTTAATGCTAAAGATATTTTTTTCTATAAATTAAAGATTTTATGAAGCCAAAACTGCGAAATTAGACATTACTTGTTTTTTGATAATCATTTTAAAATTTCCACCTATAAATTATTTAAAATTTCTATTTTTTTGTTTTATTTTTAAAAATTTTGTAAAATTTAGAGTAGATTTTAAATTTTAAAAATTTTTTCTATTGATATTAAATGTCTAATAAATTGTCTAGTAAATTATTTTAATAACGAAAAAATTGTGAAAAATGTATAAGGAAAATTTAAGTAAAATACTATAAGATAATTTTTATATTTGACAAATATTTGTAATCATAAAAGAGATTAAATTATATTATATAAAAAAAAAATTGGAAAAAAATGTAGTTTATTTAATATTTACAAATTTAATTTTGTAATTTTCAAAAAAACTAATTATTATTGCTACTGCGAAAATATTTTAAAACATATTAAAGTCTTCGAAAATGTTGAAAAAATATCAAATAATATGTTTCTGATTAATTAAAAAGGATGTTTTCAAAAAATATCTAAAATAAATATTATTTGTATAAATTTAATTTTTGAAAGATTTCCTTAATAAAACCAAAAATAGAATTCTGATTCCATTTTAACTGAGATAGAAATTAAATTTGTCACTTATTATACAAATTTTTTAGTAGCTTTAGAAAATTGAAAAAAAAAACCAAATTCGAAAATGGATAAATTAGAAAATTGGGAAAATAAAAAGAATTCGAAAATTGATAGATTTAATGAGTAAATCACTTGTGTTTTAACCCTTAAATGAATGATGCGAGTCCAACTGACACATTTTAATTGTAATTAACTTTAAATATTTAATAGAAATTATATGGGGCTGTAAGCTGTGATTAAACGTATTGTCGTTTCGTACAAATATAAATTGAATTTTTAATTTTAATTAAACTTTTAACAAAATTACACTAACTGATCATAATGCGTCGAATAAACTTTTAAAATAATACAATTCATTTTTCATTTTCTGTAATCTATTACAATAGTTCGCACATAATTAGAAACATTTAGATAATTTCACAAGTTTTGATTAAATTATACTTTTTTAGCAGATATCTACGTAATCTACAAAACAATTTTAGTGGAATTTAATCATATCGTAACAAATGCAATTTATTCTAGCAAATTAATACTCTATAATCGAAGTTCAATATTTATAGCGATGAAATCAGAACTGTAGAATCAGGCCAACAATCTAATAAATATCGTAGATGAGATAGCATTGAAACCTCAGCAAAAAATTGCAGCATTTTCGAAGCAAACATTTTTGTAGAAATATAAATTGTTAATAATTGTTAATTAATTTTAAATTGACTTCATAATAGTAAAACTAATTAAATACTAATTTTGTTGGTTTTGAAAATTTTGTAATTCGATACAATCCCGAGAAAATTATATTAAGTGAAGTTTAGAGGAAAATTAAAAGATTTCTTATTAACTTGTTTTGCATCATTTGTCAAAAGTAGAGTAAATTGATTATTTTTGTCAAATAAATACATTTATTTTTGAATAAAAGACATTAAATTTCAAGAGGTTCTGTTAAAATTGTAGGTGGTTGGAATACTCATAGCAGGTGAAAATGTCCTCTAACTTTGTGTTTAACAGAAGTACTAAAACTGTATAGCAGAACTAGTAAGCTTTCTGTATAAAAAGCTATCATAATGCGAAGTTGTTAATTGAAATTGCTCGATACTTATTAAAATTTCTTCTTACGCTTTGCCCGAAGTTAATAGTTTACTAAAAAAATATTTAAGAAAATATCTAATCACGCAAATTTAATATTAAAATTACAAAACACAAATGATAATTTTATTGAGCCAATTTGTTTTTTTTTTTTATTAAATGAATTTTATTATTGATTACAGCCATTAAAACTAAATTTCATTTTTGTTATAATTTTTTTTTTACACATAAAAGTGTTTTCTTGTTCAACATTAAACTATCAATTAAAATTGGAAAATTTTTCTACTTTCTGATTTTTTTTTTTTTAAAAAAAAAAAAGGAAAGGAAAATTTCCTTTCTTTTTTTTTATTTAGAAAATACTTATTCCAAAATAAATTATATTTTCTTATACAAAATTAAAATTTGAAAAAAAAATTATAATAAAAAAAATATGAGAAAAATAAATAAATAATACAAAACTTATTATTATTATTTAAACTATTATAAAAAAAGATGATGGTTTAACCGAAATTTTCAAAATGATGTATGAAATATGGTAGTTTTCGTGTTTTATTAACTTCATCACATGCAGACATAACACTTTTTGTAAGTGGTCTTGGACCACATGAAAATACACCTATTTTTGATACCTAAAAATTATAAAAATTATTAAATAAAAATATTAATTAATTATTAAATAATTAAAAAAAAATTACATAAGAATGTTTCTTTTGAACGAATTTTAAAAAACTGGACATATCTGGTCGACCAAAATGATTGACTGCTTTTAGACCAGTAAATATTGATGTTTTTGATAAACGTTGAAAATGATTTTCACAAATATACTACAAAAAAAAAAATTAATTTAATTAATTAATTAATTTTCTACAAAAAAATGTGGTAATTTTTAAAATTTTATACTTACCAACATTGTTGTTCTTAAATCAAATTTATGGAAAAATTGTGTTATAAAAATATGTATTTCTAAAACATTTGTAACATCTTTTTTTTCTACATCCCTTAATACATCAATAAACCATTCAAAATGTTTATGTGATGGACATATCCATAAGAAATATACTTTTTTACATGCAACACCAGAATAACGATTTGTACTTGTACCAAATACTAAATCATTTAATATTGATGCATATGGTGTTACACCAATACCACCACCAACCATTACAGCTACTTCAAATTTATACCAATCTTGATTACCACCACCAAATGGTCCTTCAATACGAATTTTTGGTTGATCTTCTGGATTATAATTACATGGATCAAAATAATTTCTTAATTTCCATGTCCATGGTCCTTGTGCTTTAATATGACAACTTAAATAATTTTCATGTGGTGCTGATGTTAATGTAAAACTATGCATTTCAGATGGTCGAAATGCTGTACATGATAAACGTACCCATTGTCCAGATAAATATTTTAAATTTGGTGGACGATAAAATTTTATTTTAATAACATCTGATGGTAAGAGATCAGTTTCGATAACATCTAAAGCCATATATTTTGTACGCAGTGACACAATCTAATGGTGGAAAATACGAGGAAATTATAACAAATTTAGGGCAAAAAAAATTAAACTTACCTTATCCAATGTATAAATAATTCCGGGACCAATAAAGAATAACCAGAATCGTGGAGGGCCTGTTAAACGTGCTAATCCATGAATTAAACATAATAGATAGAGAACTATGTATAAGGAATGAACATTCCAAAAGAAATTATAAGCTTTTTTCCGTATAGTTGGATGAGCGAATACAAAAATTGTACACATTATTATGAACAGTAGAATTCCGGTTGTTCCTGAAAAGAAAATTATTTTAATAACAATTCCTATGGTATTCCTAACGTAATTAAATTAAATCGAGATCAATTTTTAAGCCAACTTTTCACCAGAGCAGGTTTGATAGTCTCTCTTCTAGAATTATCGTTATTTTGATAGTCTCTCTTCTAGAATTATCTCTCTTCTAGAATTATCGTTATTGGCAGTTCCATTTTGAGTTAACAGACAATTACCTATCAAACAAGCCTACCTTGGATGATCTAGCTTAACTATTTTAGAAATTATAATTTAACAATTTTCTCTGAGGCTCAAATGTTGAAAGAGTTTTTCAAAAACACCCTAAGTATGTATTGTAAATAGCATACGATTTTGTCCTGAAATAAACCAAGAAATCGACTCTTAAAATATTTCATCCCGAACCGGACTACTCTGTATCCGGTTTTAATGCCCAGAAAAATCGCAGCTAATAATGCAATACGCTAATGATTCAAATGGGTTAATAGAAAATATAAATTTTAATCGTATAATATTTAAATGCAATAGCATAATAACTCTGCGGTTTAAGATCAATGTCATAATAAATCAATCAGAGTGACATTTTTTTTCAATTATAATCTTTAAAAAAATGAAAATCGAAATAATAATATTACAAATTAAATTATTGGAATTATATGTATAATTAGTTTGATCTCTGATTAAAATATAATAAAAAAAATGTAATTAGATTGAATTAATAATTTAATTTACCTGTTACTGTTTGAAATAACCAAAACGTTATATCCGGTTTATAATCAGATGCAAAATGTACTTCTCTTGTTAAGCATTTTAAATTTTCATGTGATTGTGTTGATACATGATAAAAATTAACAATATGACCAACTGTATGTAATAATGTAAAAAATAATGCTGTACATGCAGCAATTTTATGAAATTGTATATGTGAATCTAATGGTATATATTGTTGAATTGGAAATTCTTTTAATTTTGTAATTAAATTCCTGCAACAAAAAAAAACATAAAATTTATTTAATAGTAAATTTTTTTTACTCACCTGGACATTGTAAGTAATAAAAGTGAATAACAAAATGATAATGATGCAGCTGAACCACGTGTAATTGCAATACCAACTCCCATAATATGACGCAAATCAGTATGTTCAGCCATAAATGAATAATCTACAAAAAAAATTAAAGAAAATAATATTAATTTTTCATTTTCTTTACCAGAAAATACTAGTAATTTTTCACTTACGTATAAATCTTTCTACAAATAAAACTATTGTGATTACATAAAATAAAAATAAATAGAAAATATTTTGACGATTCTCTTCTAAAAATGTTGTATAATTATCCCATTTCTCTTCATACCAACGTCTTGGTGAATCTTGCATTGGTTCAATATGAAATGATGTCATTCGGGCAACATTTGTTGATGTATCTAAGAAATTTTGTTTAGCACCTTTACAATCTAAACCAATTGCAACAAAATCTCCTTTATATTCTTTCATCATTAATTTAAAATCTGTATATGTTAAATGATTTTTATGTTCCAAGCCAACATCTTGAAACATACCATCAATTAATTCTGTAACTTGTTCATCACCTAAACTTGTTGTTCTAGCAATTTCAACTAATGATCTCATCATTTCACTTAATTCACCTTTATCAATAACACCATTTCGATCATTATCACACATATCAAAAATTATCCGTAATTTATCTTCAGTTTTACCACGTGAAAATAATACAACTGTTTCTAAAAATTCTTGAAATGATATACGACCATCTTGATCTTTATCAACAATATTAAACATTTTTCTAACAAACATATCATTTGGTTTCATTCCCAATGCTGCAGCAAATTCAGCTTTTGATAAACTTGTACGCATTACTGTCATAACTTCACCATCTGTTGATGCATCAGATCTTCGGCGACGTTCACCTGGTTTTAAACCAAATGTTAATGCATATGCTTCTCTAAAGAAATATTCAAGACGTTTTTGTCGTCGTTCACGGGTTTCTGCACGTGCCAACATTATATCACGATTTATTTCTACTAAGGACATTTCTTTTTTATGTAAATCCAAAAAATCTTCTAATTTTTTAACAAATTTTCGTCTAGCACTATAAGATTCTAATTCTAAGACTAAATCATGATCACTTGGATGTCGTAATAATAAATATGGTTTCTTTTTAATATGATTTGCTTGTGATTCTTCAACAGTAACAACTTCAACATTTTTTAAACTAAATGAACGTAATTTTTCACCTTTCCGATCAACTGTATATATAGCTGCTTCTGGTCCAAATTTAACAGTTACTAAACGTTTATGATTAGCATGTAACCATTCTCGTGCAATCATTTTATCAACTGATCCTTTATGATTTGGTGCTGAACGTAATGCTTCTTGACGTATTTTCAATTTTCTACGTTTACTATTTTGTAATTTAACAACACAATAACCAGCACTGGCACATAAAATTGGTATAAATCCTAAAAATACGCAGGCATATATAAACATAAATTCAGAACCAGAAAAATAATCATAACCCTGTAAATAACTACATGGTTCTAATTCAGTTGCATTTAATTGCATTGGCTGTGGACATGGATCACCTTCACGAAATACAAACACTTCTTTCTGTATATCATCTGGATTTATTTCTGTACTATTAATAATAATATCCCACATTGTAATTTTACGTAATTCTTCAATATCATCTTTACTAAAAATACCATTTTTTTCATTTTCAAACCAAAATCGATCAGCATCACGTATACGTGTGAATTGTTCAATAATAACATTTGTAAATAATTGACCAGGTCGACCATATGATTCAAGCATACCACCAACATAAACATCAACATTATCTATTCGATTTGTATAAGCAGATATTAACATTCGTAAAAGTTCTGGTTGTTTAGCAAATAATCCTGGATTAATATCATTCCAATTTGTATGTTTTGTTAAACCAAATGCTTCTCTAGCTGAATTATAATCTGGTAAACCATTATCACGTCCTCTCATTATATTTAAAGCACCTAAATCACGACGTGTAAATTCCATTGGACCAAATAATTTATCACGAACATCTGAACATAATACAGGATCTTCACGTTCAGATATTTGTGATGTTAAACCCATTAAAACTTCTTCAATTGATGTGTCCATAAGAAAATCCTTAAAATATAAAAAAATATTAATAATTGGAAAAAAAAATTAATTTTTTTCAACATTTACATTTGAATCCCACCATGTTGAACATAATCTAATTGCTGGATAACCCATTGGCGTGGTACGATAATTACATTTTGCATCACGTCGATAAATTCCTGGCGGTATCATTGTATGTCCAAAACGAAATGCAGCTGCTTGAAATATATGACCAACACCAGGATGAATATCTTGATTATAACCTTTATATGGTGGTATATCAGCTCCTAAGAAAGCTGGTAAATATTCATACATAATGACATTTTGAAGACTAGCTACAACAATTCGTCGTGCTTTTTGAAAAATATCCTCATCACTCCAATCTGGATGTTTAGTTTTAACACGTTTCGCTATAGTATTATGCCATCGTAAAAAAAGAATTGCAAATGATAATAAAGCTGGATTTTGATTTGTTCGTGGATCACCCAATACTACAAAAAGATAATGAATAGGTAATTTTTTTTCGAAATTAAAAATAATCAAAATCTAATATACTTACAAAATAATCGTTCTGGACTTAACATTCTCATTACATGCGGTACCGGATTATTAAATAATGGTACTCTCATTGTATTCCTTATTGGCATACGTCCACCTTTTTCTGTTAACAGTGTACCATTTTGAAATGATCTCATTGCATTTAACCATGCCTCTGATGTACTATATATAAAACTACCATCTATCCATGATGTCATTTGATTAATTTGTTCACGTGGTGCATTAGGACTTTGTCCAGTACTACGATCATATGCTGCCCTATGAAATGGTATATATTTATCACCACGACATTCTTTATCATACATTTCATCACATTTTTCAATTTCAATACGATGCATTTCAATTGGACAACCAGATTCAGATGCCATAACAATTTCATTTGCAACAACTTGACCAAAAAATGCTAATAATGCTGTACGATTATATTTTGAACCAAGACCATCTTGACCACCCATAAATAAACGGCTTAAACGTCTAGTTGATGGTCGATTAGAACCAGCCATTACATATACACCATCAGTATAAGCTGGCGGTGCTTTACGTACCAAATGACTATCTAAACAACAGCAAAAAAAAAATTATATATAATTAAAAAAAGCATAAAAGGTTTTTGATCTTAAAAGATAATTAGTTTTTACTTTTTTTGGGAGGAAATTTATATTTAAAAGCAACAAAAAATTATTGCAGAAAAAAAAACATGGTAAAATATTTTTGAAATTTTTTTGAAAAGATCCAAATTTAGATTTCATAATTTTTTTTCCTTTGCATGATTAATGGTAATTTAATGATATTGTGGGTATTTTTTTTAAAACATTTTTTTTTTTGCTTCAAAATTATATTTTAAACTTACCAACAGATCCCCAATTTGGATGTGCTAAATTATTGTACCATCCATCATATCTTTGTTTTTCAATATTACTTAGAATTTTTTCTGTAAATTAAATTTTAAAATTTATATTAATTAAATATTGATTTATTACTTAATTTTAATCTGAGTATCATAAGAAGCAATTATTATCTTGACTATTATATTTGATCTTGCATAGCAAATATTTTAATAAATCATCTTGCAATTATAGTAAAATACATATATTATAATTTATGATGTGTAATAAATTATTTTAAAAAAAATGCATTAGAAGAAATATATTTCGTCAGTCTCTCTAGCAACTCTTTACAATTGATAGCAAATCAATGTTTAACTATAGCTTAACACGATATCTTTACCCAAACATATTGCTATAAGATTATTATTCTAAAAAAAAACTTAGGTGTATAGTCGAAGCTTTATAAAAGAGAAAGTCAATTTGAATTAGGATTTTTAGCAGATTAGCAGAAGCAATTATTCTGTCTATTTTTTTTTTTGCAAATATGGTAAATATTGTATGTTGTCTAATAAATTATTTTAGAATCCCAATAAAAAAAATTATCAAAAAAAAAAGTTCAGGACAATGCCTCGAAGTATTTTGTATAAGCAAAAGAAATATTATGTTAGACAAGATTGACAGACCAAAACATATTCCATTCTTATTAATAAGAAGGCAACTGAAAGAAAAGAAGAAAATTAATGTTTTTGATGAAATGTGGCTTAGAGGTTTGGATTCCTGGGTTCAAAACAGCGATATTGGCTTTAAATGTCCACTAATAATAAAATTACAGTGAAATGTAATATTAATATTGGGAGATAGGTCTAATTTACGTATAACACTTGGCTTACAAAAAAGCCATTGTCTTACTTATGCCAACAAATGTGTCACTAAAAAGTTTGTTGCAATAAACAAAATTCTTTATGGTTAGCCGTCCATATCAAATGTTATGTGACCCTTTAAGAGAAGCCAAGACATGAGTTTATAAATTTATGATTTAAAAATCTTATGTGGCTTATTGGTAGTTCAGTATGCTATGGTGCAGTACATACTGGGTTTAATTCTAGTCCTAAATATCTATGTTGGTCTAAGTTTAGTTTTAAATGATTAAATTTTAAAATGGGAAAAAAATTTAATTTTTGAAAAATTTAACTTCATTCATTAAATGAATTTGCTTGTTGCAATTAAAGATTTCTACAAACATGGTTCGGATTCCAAATAAAAACCGCCAAATTGTAATAAAAACGTTAAGAAATTTCAAGTACAGATAATTCGGCACTTGAACCGTTCTGTTCACAAGTGAAGTGGAACAAGGAAAAAAACAAATATGTTTTATGATTTTTAAATTAACATAATAATTTTTTTTAGTGATTTTTGTACTTCAAAATAAATTATGCATAAGATATCAATTAAAATAATTACAAATATTGCTTTTAGGAAATATCAAATATAAATTGCAAAATTGAATGCAATTTATCAAGAAAAACAATATAATATGTAAAATAAATTACTCATCTTTCTCCTACATATTTAAATTTAAAAAAAAATTGGTATGTGACCGTGAATATATGTTTTTAAAAAAGACATATACTTTAAATGTTTTAAATGTCAAATCAGTAATTAATTCACTTTTGTTTTTTTTATCTATGGTGAAATCCGCTTCAATTTTATTCCATTATATTTGGGTTTTTTTCATGACTTGTTTTTATTACTCTTAAAACATTTTTTTAAAAAAAGACAAAGTTTGAACTAAGAAACTCTGTACTCTATGTTATATACATTAAATACCTGGTATTACAATTTTACAATTATGGTTACATTAAATCAACAATGTAAATTAAAATGATTTAAAGATATCACTTAAATTGGACATTATTAGTTCTGCTTTTTTTTTTAAAGATAAAATCAGTTCTAAGAATAATAAATTTTACAGGTTCATTTATTTCCTGGTAAAATTGTCTAAGACTTCAAAACCGAAGAAAAAATCCAATAAAAAATGCATTTAAAATAATGTTTAGATCCAATTTTAGATTAAATTAAATGAATTGAAATTAAAATAATTATAGAAAATGATGTACAAAAAAAAACGCTGATAATTTGACCAATTAATATTAAAATTTTATAAATATTGCTGGTAAAAATTATTATCCAATTAATTTATTGAGGTTAATATTTACGACAAATATAACCACAATTATGTCATTTGTTATTCGAGAATCAATTACACAAATTGTAATAAATAATAATAATACCACATAAAAATTAGTTGTAATTGCGAAATATTAAATATTCAATTAGATTTAATGGTGTTATGACACTATCTGATTAATAAAAGTCTAGCAAATTATGAAAATAATAGAAGTTATGAAACGAATTATGTCAAGAACTATCTTCGATTAATTTAATTTATCATTTAATAGCTTAAGAAACTACAGTACAGCCCAGAAAAATGTAATATTCTTCATATTCTAGTCAACTAGCCTAATAATCACTACTAGTCAATAAAGAATATAGTAGCATACATAAAATATGTCACTTTTTTTTATTCCTAGTTCCCAAAGATATCAATAAACATGAAATGTTAAAAATGTTAACATTGACTTATCTGCAAGTACTATCATTGGCAAATCTAAATAAAAATTCAAATTTTATTTTATAAACACAACATAAAGTAGTAACATAAATTTTCTACACAAATTCGGCAAAACATAAAATTTAATGTTTGGTTTTTTTTTTTTTAGAATGTCGACATTTCCATATCATTCGAGTTTTGTGGCTGACAGTGTTTTTGTTACAAAAAAAAAACATTATATTATTTCCATCTCATTAAAATCTAATATCTATTTTAGATTAAGATCGAAATATATCTTAATTGAAAAATGTAACTAATTGGAAATACAACAAAATTTTTTATTTTTTTACTTAACCTTAAATAGTTTTGACTTTTAAAATCACCAGTTTCGCATCAATGAAATTTACATTTTATTTTTATTTTTTATAAATATAAATTGAATTTGTGTTTTCTTGTACAAATTGTGACCCAAAATAGATTTATTTTTATCCAATTAACGATAAATAAATCATTTTATTTTGTTACGAACGCAAAAAAAAAAAATAACAAAAAATTATTTTATCAAATAAAATGTTTAATTAAATTAATTCTTCAAATTGTAATGAGATCACTTGACCATTGATGGTAAGATACGTATTTTTTTTCATTATTATTATAAAATAGCAATTAAAAATATTTTGTTAAAGTTTCAAAATATTGACTTTGAATTTATTGGTTATTTAGTAATATTTACTCAGGGAAACAGACGAATAGATTCCTAAAGGTAATTAGATTAGAAAACTTGGTACACAACTTGGTACGGCAAATTTAATTTCTCAATATTACAAAAATCCTATTTAAAATCAAAAATTACGTACCATACACTGTACATTCTTGTCGCGATCGTTGCCAACGATCTTCTCATTTTCGTTGTATTTCCAAAACCTAAACCAAACACAATGTATCACAGGAATAAACCCATCGCAGAAAAATGTCTTATTCTTTGCAAATTCAATTACTTTATCTTCGACTTCAGCATTTCAGATGTTTTAAAATTGTCAAAACACAGTGATCAGCAAAAATATTCAATATTTATCAAAATAAAGTGTCTCATACTATTGTTTCGATAATTCGTTTAAGTTTAACCCTATATTGTGACATCGACGATAGCGACATATTCTTTTTATAAACAATATCAGCTTAAATTAAATAAATTGTCAAGCTTTTACTTCCGTCTCTATTGTCTCCCATGTTGGCAATGTTTTAAAGTTCAAAATTGTCAATAAAAGTGTACCGCATAATTTGAAATTTTAGATTACCTAATTGCCAATTTGAGCTACCGATAAAATGTCAACAAAACTTCAATTCCTATATGATGTTTACAATTTTCATAAAACATATTCATTATGTTTTAGGAAATATATTATTAAATTATTTAAATTATCTTTAAAGTCTTTAACCTCTAAAACAAGTTTATCAAAATATTGTCAACAAAAATTTTCAAAATATTGTTTAACAAAAATTTTCAAAATATTGTCAACAAACTTGTCGCTAATAAGTTTTTTTTTTTTAAATTTGTCGTTAATTGTTCAACAGATAACATAATTTTTTTATCATCACTATAATTGGCAACAATGTTCATAGTTCAAAAAAAAAATAAAAATCACTCAAAACATAAAAAAAAACCTTAAATTTTAATTAAAATTACTTAGATCTAACTAAAAGCCGTCAACACAAATTAATTTAAATCTTAATTAATGTAAAATATATAAATAAAAAATAAGATTTATGATTCTTTTTATGCTTGCTTAAATTTATGAGTAAAATATATTAAACATTTGTTTATTTATATATAAATAAATAAAAAAAAAACTTTGAAACTTTTGGAATTTACTAAGCTTGTCACTAAAAATTTTTTTAGGCACAACAAAAAAAATAATGAAATTTATGATCAATAATTCACTTTTTAGCAAACAAACAAACAAAAAAAAAACAAAATAAATAACAAGTTTTTAATCATTTTAATTCACTTGTCGTGCAGAAAATGTTTTTCAATCAAAATTAAACTTTTTTTTTGAAATAAAATTAATAAAAAATTATTAGCTATCATGTGTAAAACAGCGAAAAATTTGAAAATAAAATGAAGTGCTTTTATTTATTTTATTTATTTTTTTTTCCAAAAGAACCTTAAAACATAAATTATCACTTTGATTTGCGGGTTAATAAATTTAAATTTTACAAATAAATTCATTTTTATTTGTGTAATTTATGTTTTTATTTAGTAAAAAAATAACAATGACTTATGGATATTTCGAAATTAAAAATGTCGAAGTAAAAATGTCGGTTAAATTAGATTATTTAATTAGAGATAAGATGTCTTATAGAAATTTTCAGAAACAAGGATATTAAACAATTAATTTGGACTTTCGTTATTCGTAATGTTTCTATACGGCCTGAGGTTAATGCTAACAAGTGTCTATTAATTCTCTTCAAGAGCTATACATTATTTATTAAAACTTCTCACTCTTTACCCAGAACATAATCGCAAGCATTGACTAAAAACTGTAGTGGTGTTCTGTGAATATGTTCCCTTTATACCAAATTTTAGCAGAAAATGAACTCGCACATCGTTTATTCAAAATAGAGCCGTCTAAAAAATGAAACTTGCGCTGTTTTCCCGCCGTTTTCAGGGTCGATTTTTCCCTTCAATTTTGACAAATACGTCAAATGATTGAAATTTGTTTTGAAAATTAATGTGTACATTTTCAGTGACCATTAACACTAAGTTAAATTTAAAAATCATGTTTTATGGAAACCGATACACTGCTAGTTGTTTTCAGAAAACTTGCACGGAGAAATTTTTTTTGATCAAAAATGAAATTAGATAAACACAGACAATTTAATTAAACTGTCAAGCAGAGGAATAAAAGTTGCACACTAATCAAAGACACATAAACTGACTGTGGACAACAAATTAAATAAATTTCAGCAATCCGCTATGGATTTATACGGACAAATTTTATTCACAATATTGCCCACCAAACTACTAACAAAATTACGGACATCAATTATACAATTTTGCCCCATTTATCATAGATATAGACCAAAACTAATTTATGAGATCAATCAAATTTTTCGATATTTCTTCAATTCGAAATTATATTTTTCGAATCTTTTGCTTTTGTACCCTTTGGTCTAATAAATTATTTAATTTTTCTAATAAATGTAATAAAAATAATTAAACATTTTTTTTTAAAGTAAAATATTTGTGGAATTAGAACTAAAATGGTTAAATTTTAAATATTTTAAATAAAGAATTTATTTTGACATTTAATATTAGTGAATATTAATTTGATTAAAAATATTATATTTTTTGTTTTGTTTTATCAGAGCACACTTCATAAATTTTAGATCAAGGATAATAATTTTATGAATTTTCATTTAATTTTCAATATATTTAATTTATTTATTTAGAAAATATTTATTTGAACATTTTATGTTATGTAGGCATTAAAATATTTTAAATAAAAACATTTTTTGTTGTATTTGATTTAAGCGATTGTTTTAATAACAAAATTTAGCACAAGAAAATGTAATATGTGACTGTTAACCATGTTCACATATCTTGATTTACAGTCAATTAACTTGCAAAAACATTATAACAAAAAAAAAATATAAGAATCTAATGTTTTGCGATCTAATTTGACCTCCTTTCAATGTGTGGCAATCAATGAAGAAGTTTTTTTTTCGGTGTTTGTTAAAATTTAAAAAAACAACAAAAAAAAAAACGTTAATTATATTTTAAATTAATATTATTTTGAAATTATATTTAATAATAATTTTTATAAAAGTGAATATAATAAAAAAAAACGAGTTAATTGATTACCCTGACCAAGTATAATGATTACAATTTGTCGGTTAAATTTTGATTAAATGAAATTTTAAGTACTAAGTGATTATTTCGATAAAAAAAGTACAAGGGGAATTGTAGTCAGCGAAATTCACAATTAATTTCTTACAGAAGAGATGAATTGAAGCTGACGTAGTTCGAAAATTTAATTAAATGCAATGTTTAACACCTAAATACCTCTGGCTCGACAATTTTATTTTAAATTGAAATTTTTGAACCAAAATAATAAAACTTCCATTATACAATTTATCCTTAATCAATTTTCATCGAATTCTAAGATCCTATCTTTAATTTTTGGCCATGAAATGCCAATACAACAAATAACAATGACTCTTAATTAACTTACTCTACTCTAAAATAATATTTAAAGTACGGAATAATCTTACATATTGCATAGTCATTAATATTCCTTAGGTAACCGAAAAACTGGATCATCAGTATTCATTCAATTTATTTCATGAATAACCTTTAAAAATTACAAGAATATTGAACTAAAAAAAAAAATTATGTATCCAGACGATCTCCTACTGGTAACCGAAATCACGCAAATATTTTTACATTAGTTTAGAAAGCAGAGAGACCTAATTTAAGAATGGAAATCGCAATAAATTCAGTTGAATTTTATTAAATTTTTGGTTTTTAGTATTAAAGTTTGCAATAGCATTTTTTTTTTCAATAAGTTGTTCAAAATTCTAGGAAAAGTTTTGTCTATATTTTAATAATTAAACACTGTACTTACTTGTTTAAATATTTAAATTGGTTGAGAATCGTTTTATACTTAATATAAAAATTGAGTTTTAAAAAAAAAATCAGGGAAAACCAATTAATCCATTCTCCTCCTAATTTAGTTAATTGGTTTCCCCCGAAATTCAAAATTTTCAAGTTCGATTTAAAAATATTTGACTTTCTCTAACCAAATCCTATTACACACACTGGACACAGTTTATATAATCATCAAGTACATTTTAACTAAATAATATTATTTTTTTTTTTTTTTTTGCATAATTTATTATTTTTTAAAATAATATTAAAATTGGCAGCGGCTGTCATATCTCTTGTTCGTATTTTCAAATAATATTCATTACGATTACATAATTTTATTGTCTTTTTCTGTATTTGCTTTGTAACTAACCAAAATAATTGAACTGCTTCAGTCATTGCCAAATAAATGTGTTAATAATATTTTACCATTTGTCATATATGTCTAATTTACATTTAAAATAAATATTTTAAAATTCACCCTCTGGGTAGCTTACAAGAGAAAGTCTTATGTGTAAAAAAATGGGTTTATAATAAAAAAGATTCAATTGCGAAATAATATAAAATTTTTCGATATAAAAATAATTTGTAAATCAACTAAACTTGACATAATTCTTAAAATTCAAAATTCCTGGCATCGCAATAATTTAATTTTGACCTGTTCAGCTAATATGGTCTGCACAGTCAGGATAATGATCCAAATAAAAAAATGTGCTTTCGATAAAATTATGAATAACAATAAGTTTTTTTGTTACCTTAAACGTATTGGTAACATGTGCCATTTAAAAGTGCGTGGATATTAAAAGAGACATGATAAAAAAAAAATACAACTTGTTCAAAAATGAACCAGGACCAGTTATTGAATTGGCAAGGTAATCGACTTCAATTACTTATATTTTAATAGAGAAAGGCATAATAAATGAAATATAAACTCAAGTTAAATTGTCAATTAAAATAATAATGTAATTTTAATGAAGTATATATTTTTTCGTTAGCACGTAATGTGTAGCATTATACCAGTCAAATAGGTGTGGTGGTATGAAATTTTTAAGCCCTGGTTAAATATATATGTGACACTGTGGGAATGCAATTAATTTAGTTGAAAGAAAGGAAAAAATATGTTACAAATTAAGGGGTTTGATCAGATTTTAGTGATTATAACAAAAATTGTATTTTTTATCGCAGTGATTTTTTAATATTATTTAGTCCAAACATCAGTTAATATTTGCTAATTATTCGAATCAAAAATGTAATCGCGCTAGAAAAAATTTAGTTTTAAATTTTAAAAAATCTAATTAATTTTATTTTATTTAAACTTTCTAAACTTCTGAAAATTTTACGTCTCTTAGTAATTTGACAAAATTTATTGACAATTTTTCTGTCATTAATATCGTCATGAATAAATAAACAGACAGAATTGAAGTTTTTGTGTCACCAATTTGGTTTTTTTTTTCGACAACAAATTTAAATTAATTTAAAATAAATTGGTTCTACTTAAAAAGCAATAAAATTTTACAAGATTTTATTTTAAACTAGACTGCAAAAAAAATGTGATTTATTCAAAACATCGGATTTTACTATACTTTGCAATTAGGTGTGGTTAAACCCATCTACTTAAGACTAAAAAAAATATAATTGAAATTTAATTAATTTATTGTTAAACTGCAATTATATAAGTCAAATTAATTTGTATCATTAAATTTGTAAATTGAATTGCAATCAATTAAATATAGGCTATTATTTTAGCAATTACTTTATTACTGTCCATTTTGGTTTTAACGAAACCTTTTTACCAAAATGTAATCAAAATGTAATTGACATACATTAAATTTTTTTCCTTCACTATTTGATTGCAATTTATTTGAATTTTATTTATTGTCTCACCCCAACTGACCTAATAAATGAGTATACTGTCTAATTTTCACTGTCTAATATTCACTTGCCTAATAGACAATTTTTAAAAACGGATAAAATAATTATTGTACGTTTTTTAAAAGATCATTAAAATATTAAAATGTAATTTGAATTGCAATTAAAAGTAAAAATTAAATAGCACTCAAAAATTCAGGAATTAAATTTAATTGCTTGTATGTGATATCTGGAAATAAAATTATAAATCGCTACTAGTAATTATTATTTAATTCGATTCATTTAGTTATATTAATTTAGACTTTTATAGAATTTAATGACGAATAAAAATAATTATTATCACCATAATAATTATAGCATTAATTTTAACAGTTAATATAAAATTAACTTTCACTGTCAGCTTCTAAGAAAATTTGCTTATCAACAAACTTGTTCAAATATTTAACAAAAAAAATGTTTTACTCTAAAATCTCAAATAAAAATTAAATTTTTTAATTAATTATTAATAAAAATTTCTTATTAAAATTCTCTAGAATACCACTTTAAATTGTTTTAACTTTAATATGAAGATGACTCACTGTGTATTTCAACTCACAGACGGATATATTAACAATAAAAAAAAAACGGCGTGAAATCTAAATTTTCCTCACCTTTTAAAAACATTATATAAATTTCAAGCATAGACACAGACAGTCTGACTATTTAACTTACACCGGTCATCTTAAATGTTATTGACATTTGTCATCTGTCAGAATTAATTTCATCAATCTTAAAATATAAAACCCACATTATTCTCAATTTCTGATTGATTTTAATCCCGGATTTAAGTAAAAAAAACAATATATATATAAATTTTTTTTGAAATAAAGTATTTTGTTAAACCATAAAAAAACTGCATATGTTTTTTATGTTGAAAATGCCAATCAAATTATAAATTGGACACATCATCACAATTTAATCAGAAAATTTATAAGGAAATCCTCATAATAAATCCAGTATTTAAAATCAATAAAAGTTGAATAAACTTGCAATTAAAAATGAAAAGTTTTACAGATTTTTTTTTTTTTTTGGGAAATTTCTTATTTAATTATTGAGGATTTGAAATGAAAAAGGAGAAAATTACTTAAATTTTGTTGGCATTAATTTTAGACAGTTTAATTATTATAAGCCATTATTTGAACCCGGAGCTTAAGGATAAAACCCATCCTCACAAAGAGTGAAAATGAAATGATAATCATTCCAAACTATAAGAAAATTTGTACTGCAACATTTGGGTGCGACTATTTTAGTATCCACAATTCACCCACATTTAATCCATCTATCTAGTTCAAAAGATTGGTCTATCTAATGATTGTTGTTAGAAATTTTATTTAACAGCATAAATTCATTATTAGAAAAATAACAATTTACATTAAAAAGGACAATTTCTGACCTTTAAGATCAATCATTATGTAAAAAAGCTCATAACTCATGAAAAAAAACAAATAACAATTTCCTTAGTATCTCAAGAATTAACCATGAAAATAATTAATTGTGTATTTGGTTGGTTGATTCCAATAAATTAAATTTTTATTAAAAACTAATTACTTAGTTGTTGTTTTTTTATTTGAAACCAAAAGTAAAATAAAAACACTATAAATTAATACAAAATTATATTCTAATTTACAAAAAAAGGCGATTAAATAAAATGAATTAGTGTTTCAAAAAAGATAAAAAAAAATGTAAATATTTCGAATATTAATTTTCATCAAGTGTTATGAAAAATTATTACATAAGAATTACTTAAAAATACATAAACCTCGAATAGACAAATCCTATAATAAAAATTTTGGTAAATTTTTAAACTAAAAGATCGTTTCGGTCTAAGATTTCGATTTACAATGCAACTCTTGCCTATTTTAGGTAAATTAATTAAGTAAACTTGAAATTTTTAAGGGAGCTTAACTAAACAATAAAATTTTTGCTCAATGTCATCCTAATGTGGAGAACAGACCGGAAGGAATAATTGAAGCTTCGCAATACATGTCTTGAACTGAAAAATATGGGTAAAAATCAAAAAGAGGTGGTGTACAGAAGTAATAGAGGCCAACTTAATACGATAAAAAGCAAAAACTTAAAATCATATCATAAGAAACTACACTATCGGGTAAATTAGGAAGGTTTAAGCCAAAAGATCGAAGCAGTGTCTAAGCCTTATCACAGTGCAAATGTGGTATCCATAGCTAGTGTATCATGAATAAAGGCTAATTTAAGTAAATTGTTTGATGTTCTTTTTTTGTGAAATTTAACAAAATAACATAATTACTAGAATGTGATATTAAAAACGATCACAAACCGGAGAAAATCCTAATCTCTTGATCAAATATGCTGAAAAATACAGAAATACACCTTGAACTGAAAAATACAGATATAATTAACGACCTATATGGCTCACCCACAAAAAGAAAAAGAAAATCAACCTAATAAAATAATAATCTCCTTATTATACTATCAATTGTGGTACACATAAGGGCTATTTCAAGTGATATTATTTGATCTTCTTTTAATTAAATTTTCTCAGCAGGTTAGTTAAATGACATAATTTACTTTAATGTCATAGTAATAACAAAAACCAACTGAAGTAAATTCTTATCTCTATCAACTATCCCAAAACAATGGTGTACATAAATAACAGACGAGTTAAATACCCCACTAGAGGACAAAAAGTCAAATTCTTCAACTAAGATTAAATCATAATCATAAAAAATTTAGACTATCCCATAAAATAAATAAAAAATTAACTTAAATCGCATATTTTAAGTATTTTTTTTCGAAATTTTTTAATTTCGAAATAGCCTAAAGCAAACCCATAATCTGCAAAAAAAAAAACTAATAATAATAATTTAGATCAATTATAAATTTGACTTTCATTTATTTTATGAATCTCGTTAAATTAATTCATATTTTATAACTAAACTAAATTTATGATTTTTAAACTAATTATTTATGAATAAACCATAATTTTTTTTGGCTGTTTTGGAATACAGAAATGTTTTTCTGAAATTAAATTAATTCCATCATCCAAGCAAAAAAAATATATATATATAAAAACCAGAAAATCAAGTACGTAGCATCCCACTTTATTTCACATTTTTGACAAATTTTATTATTGATAAGACAAATTTTATTTATTTTTAATAAAAATTGTTAATTTTAACCCATTCGTATCATTTTAAGAACTATAAAATATGCCCTTATCAGCAAATATCCTTTATTTTTATGTCTACCATACTTGTAAACTCAAAATTCGCCTGGTATTGGTCGATGAAGCTAATCAATTTACTAACAAACGAGCTTACTTTGGCTAGTTTAGCTTAACTATTTTAGAAGTTCTGATTTAATAAGTTTTTGAGGCTCAAATTGTTGAAAGAGTTTTTTAAACACCATAAGTGAGTATTGCAGCTGTTGAGAACATAAATCATCTGCTTAGTGACTGTCGAGTTTGCAGTATAAGCAGGCTTAGAATTTTGGACAAATATGAGTTTGGAGGTAGCGGGAATAACTACAATATAGACAATCGGGATTATTAGGAACGCAGCATGAGTAAATAGTGTAAATTGCTTTTTAAAGAAAGGGTTAAGGTCAAATAGAAGATGTTATCATTATGATAAAGGGGATACCATAATCTCGGTGGGTGTTCAAAATTGAAACGATTTTGTCTCGAAATGAACCAAAAAAATCGAGTCTTAAAATATTTATACACTGAACCGGAACACTCGGTATATATATGTACAAGAAAATTTGCCCTCCGGTGATACTATTCAGGAAAATTATGCAAATGAGCTACCATAAAGTAATAATTTAGATTTAAAAAAAATTATAATGTAAACTTACCATAACAATATCCATTTTGTATGAAAACTCCAATTAATCCAAAAATTAGTATAAATTTCATAGTCCAATTTGGCAGGAAATTTTTTAAGGATATGATTAAGGCACACATTTTGACTATTGTAAAAAAAATTTTATCACACTTTTTATTTACTTTTATTTTTCACTTGAAATTTTTATCTGAATAAAATTATGATTTTTTATTTTTTTTTTTTTTAAATTTTATTTGAAAATTGTTTTATTAATCTATTTTAAGGCAGTTCATATTTTTTGGTTTGATTTTTTTTTCGTGTATAGTTGAATCACTAATAAAGAATTTAAGATATTTTTATACATAAAAAAAAAAATAGTTGATTAAAGAAAATAATTTTTTTAATAAATATAAAAAAATTAAATTATTAAATATTTTGTTTTTAATATCAAAAAAAAAAAACTAGTTGATAAAAATATTATTTTTTGTTTTGGGAATCGGAAGATCTAAATTTTATTTCTAATGAAAAATTCCTGAATAACATGTTTTATTTTTTTATTAATTACTATTTTGATAAAAAAAAAAAAAGAGAAACAAAAGAGTATAATTAAAACTTTAAACCAAACGATAAAAAAAAAAACCTTAAAGGTATATCTAGAAAGGATTACGTTTTATTTTTGGAGACATTACTAAAGTCTTTCAGCTGATTCTTTATAAACAATTGTCATAAATTATAATTTGAAAGAGGAATTAACATATCGATTTCTTTTTCCGGGTAATTGTTATACGAGACTAAAACTATTATTTAATCTGGTCACTTCACTATATTGATGACTAATCCTTTTAATTCGCGGATAAAATCATATTTTAAAAATATAAACTGGTAAAATCGTAAATTTTATCTAATTTCCTTCTTATGTTTTTTGAAGACATACTAAAGTTACATACTAAAATTCTTCATGGTGATGGTTTAAATATAACATAAATTTGAATTTAACGAGCAATTAACAATTCGAATTTTTTTTCCGCGTTTCTCTTATCACCTATGAGACTACAGGTACAATATTCAAATTAAGCCTTTCTTTCTTTGAGTTAGGGAGATTATTGTTGACATTTTTATTGGAGAATAAAAACATAATTTAAATGTAAATTGGTAAACCACAAAATTTTACCTGATTTCCTAATAAATTTTGGGGAAAAACTACAAGACATACTAAAAGGAAGATACACCAAATTCGGTAATTATTTCAGTTAAATTTTTTAATTATTGCTTTAAGCTTTACTCCGACAAGGAATTAACAATTCAATTTCTTTTGCCGGTAGTCTGGTAGTTATTAACTAGCAGACTACTATTAAAACTAAAGTCCTTTTAGTTTCTTGTACCTCGGGTTGATTTTATTGGATTACTACTCGTCTTTTACTAGAGAATAAAATCATAGTTTAAATTTGTAAAACCATAAATTGAAGCCGTTCATTAAATTACCAGGAAATTTACTTTTTATGTTTGAAATTATACATTTTTTTTGAAAAAATTAAAAATTAAACTTTACGTCAAAGAAGCAGTTTTATTACATCTACTTCTCTTTCATAAATCCACGAAATTCTTTTACTTCTCAAACAAAACATATATAATTTTTATAATTAAAACTATTCATTTAATTTCTAAAAGTTCATTAGCTTGCAAATAAATCTGAACCGAAATCGAAAAGCAGAAATTGTGTGTACCAGAAATTATCACCGTATGGCAGATGTTAAAATATGAATAATCTCAATTTTGCTGTCATGTTAAATTACGAAATTCTTTACACTTCCTTGATTCAACAGAATACTTATTTTTTTTTTTTTACACTTTAATTCTGATTCATTAAATAATCCAAAAAAAGAAAAAAAAAATTGGTTCAAAAAAAATTATTTTAGTTGGTAAATTTATCAAATAAAGCTCTCAGTAATTTGGGTTTTTTGCCATCTTGTAAAAAAAACAAACTTCAATTACTTAATAATTTTTTTTCTTCGAACAATTACTAAACTTTTTCAAATTCTAGACATTTAATCATTATTTTGTAATTTAGTAGGAAATGGTTATTAGATTTAAAGTGTCTGGAAGACATTTTAGTAATTTTTAAGGTCAAGTGACTTCAACTTCAAAAAAAAAAAGTTAATTTATTAAAAAAAAAAATAGATCAAAATGTAACTAAAAAAATTTTTATGTTCAATAAAATAAAAATTATTAAAAATTTATTGGTTCACTTGGTTTTTAGAGAAAATTTTTTAATGTAAAAAATATGGAAATAGAATTTTAAAGTATGGAAAAACTAAACTTTTTTTAAATAGATAAAAAAAAACTGATAAATTTAACAACTTTTTTTTGTGTATTTTTAACTTTATAACCAAAAAAAAAAATAAAACCACTTTGCAATGATTTTGCATTTAAAAGCGGAACTAAAACGTAACAAAAAACATGTTGAGTCACATTTGTAAAATATAAACAAAAATTTCAATATTTTAAGTTTACCAAAAAAAAAAAATGTCAATTTACAAAAAAAAATTTATATTTTTTACTAAAGTTTTTTCTTGAAAATTTATGAAAATTTTTCTCAATTTTCACATAACAACAAAAAAACTTTAAATGTAATTTTGTTTTTTGTTTTTTTACAAGGTTATATTGTTTAGCAGCAAAACTTTAACAGCGGTAATTTTTGAGGAGCAGCAAAAAAAAACAGTGATAAAGAATTACCCAACTACAACAACAACAAGAAAACTTCCGAAATCGTCTATTTTTATTACATCTGCTTAAACTCTTTTTTTTTTTTTTAATATTATTATTATTTAAAACCGCACTTTAGCGCCCCCCTATTCCCCACTTATCTACTTTTCCGTATATTCAAAATAATTTTTAATTTATAATAAAAAAAAATACAAAGAAATATTTATAATCAAAAAAAAATAACTGGCGAGAAACTCTTTAAAGTATATTTTTATAGAAGAGCGAGTGAACTATTCACATAATAAAATGTTAGTTTCAAAAAAAAAAAAAAATCACACAAACAATGTGAAAAATTAAGAAAAATTAACATAAAAAATGAAAAAACATGCACAAAATTTACAAAAATTCTTTCGAAAAACTACAAAAAATTTAAATTTTTTTTTTTTTAGCACTGTCAAAAATTCACTTTTACACTTAATTATGGACTGGTTCACATAAAAATCAGATTTTTTTTCCGGGTAATTTTAACAAATTTTAATTGGAAACAATTTCTTTTTTTAAATTTTAATACATCCACGTATGCCCTTAAGTAAAATAAAATTAAAAACTTTGAAAAAAAAAAATTAATTAGAAAAATTTAGTATTTTTCCATTTTTACCTCAAAGATTTCGCGTTTTGCTTCTTTTTTTTTTTAAATTAAATTTTAAATAAATAAATATCGGAAAAAAAAATTATATTTAATTTAATACTTTTTTTTACCGTTTAATTATACTAAAAATAAAATTAAAATTAAATTTTTAATACCACACAACAAAAAAAAAAGAAATTAACTGAAATCATACCGTGCCGTTTATTATTACGAGTCGACCTCATTGAATGGCAATTGAACACTGTTAAGGTTTTCTTTTCTTTTTCATTTGCTTTTCTATCCACAAAAAGACAAATCAAAAAAAAAAAATATATAAAATTTTTAAAAAAAATCTCAATATTATATATATTTAAAAAAAGCAGAGTTTTTAGTTGAGTACCAGTCCGTACTACCTCAAAAAATTTCAGAGCCACAGCAACGACTGTGTATATTAAGATTCGCTCAATTCACAATACTATTTAACATAAAGTTATATTTTTTTTTCTTGGTAGTTAACATGAATGTGTTTAATAAATATTTTATTATGGTGGGCTTACAGTAGCAAATGTTTGTTGAAATAAAACTATGTAGTCATCAAAAAGAAATGTAGAACAGTGGTATGTTTCTTCAGGGGACATTGCGGGCTGAACAAACAACTACAAATCTTTGGCCTATCAGATCATTGACTGTACAGATTCTGCCAACGAAACGGTGGAATACATAATATGAAACTGCGAGGCGTTGATGACCAAACTTCTCAGATACCTCTACGGATATATAATTGAACTATCGAAGACATGGAATATATTACTGAAGCAACTGTACGATTTTATAAGCAATACAAACTTTATAAGCTAAACTTAATCAATAGGGAATTACAATAAAACGCATAGCTGCAGTAATTTGGACAGTAATGTTATCCTCTCTGATTAGAAACTTAGAACTTAGAACTTGGAACCAACAACTTAGATTATACAAATTCAAAATGAAATTTGCATCTAACCTTTTATTGATTTTAAAACCCTTAATAGCTAAAGGGCACTATAAACTCGCTAATCAGTTATTAGCTTCTGATAAAAGCCATAAAAGAATACCAATAACATGTTAATGTTACCGAAATATCTTTAACTAAATAATAGTAATATCTTTAACTAAACAATAATTACAGTTTAATTCTTTTAATATCAACAACTAAGATCTTATGTTCCATACCGTCTAAAATCATCAATAATATGCCATTTCCCGTTTTGTAACTCTATCTAGACCAAAAACTTTGATGCAAGTTAAACTTAAGTAGACAAATAAAAGCTGAATAACTAATAATAAAGAACTAGATCTAGAAATTGAATTTTCAAAAATTACCTGAATTAAGGTTCAATTATATTTTTGACATTTCAAATAGTGCCTGACATTACTATTGCATTTCAAATAGTGCCTGACAGCACTAATGGATTTTGATTAATTTAATACTTTCAGAACCACCAAAATGAAATATTAGACATTTGAATGATCGATATTATTTCATTATTTATAACTGATAATATTTTAGTTATTCAACAAATTTATATGTACTCTTTGACCACATTTGAATATAATGTAAACCCATCTTTATTAAAAATTAATGTTAAATAAACTTGATTACAGGCACATAAATACAAATATATATATATGTTAAAAATAAATAAATTTAAAACTAAAATAAACTTACTACGATTACTTCCAGTTTATTAACAAACCATCTATCTACAAATACATTAAGTTATTTAAAAGTATTATAATATGTTTTATATATATATATATATTATACACTAATCTAAGATTTTTGCAAAAAAAAAAAAAACTTAAAAGCGTTGTTGTTTTTGTGTTGTTCTTCACCGGGATTTTTAACCTTAATTTTAAAATTAAAAAGATTGTTCTTTAAAGTTCTTTTTTTTTTTGTATGTCCATGTATGCATTTAAATATTATAAATAATATGCAATCCCGTCAATGAAATAAACTTTTGAAACACTTATACATCATTAAAAGAATTTGAAAATATTATAGAAAGATAAAATATGATTAGTACATAAACTTTATTTATGCTTTGTTTTACTATTTAGTAATTTTTAATAATGTATCTTTAGGCTTCTTTGTGTCTACCAATAAAAAATTAATTTTAATTATTCAAGCTTCTTTTTTTCATTCATTTAAACTTTTTTTCTTATAATTTTTTATCTCATTAATTTATTTCTACATAATTTTAATTAAATTTTGTTGAAAAATAATATAAAATAATTTTCGCTGGTATATTTAAAATAATTAATAATTTTTTATATATTTAAATTAAATAAAATCATCTAAAACAAAAATATTAAAGGTTATTGAACTATAATTATTGATTTCAAAATAATAATAATAGTAATGAATTTTAATTTTATATTAAACGTACCTGCTCAGAAAAAATTAAATTATATAAAATTCATCACTTTATCTAATATACTAAAAATATCTATAAATTTTTTTTTTATGTACACGTGCTTAATTAGTTCAGTAATATTCTATTTTTTTTTAGCAAATAAAAAAAATATATTTAATAATAATTTATGTTTTTTTTTATATATCTTTTAATTCTATTTGCCGCTCACAAAAGTTCTACATTGTGTACAATTTTTAACATGTAAAAAAAAAAAATTTAAAATTATTATATGTTAATGCTAAAAAAATAAAAATATAATTGAATAATATTCCCGGATACACAAGGCTATTGAAAACAAAAGCTTAAACATTTTTTTTTTTTTGTAAAGCTCATCATAAATAAGTCTTTTTTTAATTATTATTATTAAGATTAATAATTTTACAGACCAGTATAATGAAATTTTTATATAGCGACTAGTAAATTTTTATATATAAAAATAACTTGCAATTTTTATATTTCAGTTGATTTTGTGATAATTTATGTAAAAAAAAAATATGTAATGTGAATAAAAAAAAATTTTTTTTTTTTTTTTAAAGCTTAATTAAGTTTTTAAATACATAATTATATATTTGACATAGAATTTTATTACTTATAAAAAAAAAAAACAAGTTCGTCGCTTAACACTTTCGTTTTAGAATTCTTTAAAATTTTACACTTGCCATAGTAATAAAATTATATAATTTTTTTTTTTTTGCAAAATGGGACTTAATACATATATATTAATTTTTTGGATTTTTTTGAAGCAGTAACAGATGTGCAGATACAGTATATATATATTTTCATGTTTAAAAATTTAATCTATAACATTTTTTTCGTGTCTGCACATCTGTTTGTCATGTTAAAACTAGGATTAGTAAAGAATGTTTGAGAATTAGTTAAAAATAAATGGAAATTATGTTTTAATGAATGTTTTGATTAATAATCAGTTTTTAAATTTACATGAATTGAATTTCTTTGATATTTTTATGCAATAATATTAAGAAAGGTATTCCAATTTTATTGATAACTAATATTTACAAAGATATTGCAATTTTATTGATAAATATTCGTACATTTAATAAACTAACCTAAGTCATACATTTAAAAAATGTATGATCATACCATCATGAGTGATAAATATTATTGGCGTAAATCAATTTATTGATAAAGGTATTTATAAAAAAATTGAGGATATTTGAGAATATACAACAAAAATTCAGATATTTAGCAAATTGTAATAGTGGCCTTGGATTGTATCAGCAATCCACAAATTGTATGAATTGTATCAGCAATCCACAAAATTTTTGGTTTTTTTTTCAATTCGAGATTTTTCTTCTACAATTCAAGTCGCCAGACCGACGGACTAAAAAAAAATTTTTCATTTTGCATATGGTCACCTTAAAACACATTTTACTTTTTGCATATGGTTACCTTAAATATATCATATATTCCAACCATAAACATAAACAAATAATGTTTTTTCTTCTCATCAACAGATGGCACAATCACAAAACCTGACATCGACGTCAAAATGACATTTCTTGTAAACTAATTTTTTCTTTTATCCAATCTCACCAGTTAGTTGGTAATTTTCCTTAGCTTGTAATATTTTTTTTAAGTTTAATTAATATAAAAAAAATCTTTATTAATTATTTGAAACAATAAAAATAACTTAATTCAAAATAATTAATTATTAGACATATTTTATATTAACTAAATTATAGTAAAAAAAAAGTGACGGCATCAGTATAAAAAAAAAAACCTATTTTTTTTACATTAAGAGAAAAAAAAAAACCATCATGTCGTCAACTTTGAATGATTTGCGTCAATTTCGACTACAGAAAGCTAAAATTCCAAGTGAAAATTCACCAAAAATAGGTAAAATTTTATATAAATTATTATATTTTCATTAATTTAATTATTTATTAATTCAATTTTATTGAGATATAAATATTTCTAAAAATGTTTTTAACAAAAAAAAAAAAGATTTTTTTTTCATATAGCATTAAACATTTTTTTGATTGTTCTGTCACATAAGAACGAAAAAAAAAGTATTTACAAATGTATAAACGCATATAACCAAAAACCACATAAAGCCAAAAAAACACAACAGCTGTTCGAAATTGCATTACTTTGTATTTGACAATATACATACATAATTGAAATTTACGAACCGGCTTCACATCTAAAAAAAAAATCCAACTAGGTCATTAAATTTGAGGCATATTCACAATAAGTTTCAAAAAAAAAGTCATTGAAATTCAAAAATTGTTTATTTCAAAAATCCATTTATTAATGTGAAAAACGAATTCGAAATTAAACTATAAGTCTGACTGGAGAAACAAAATTTATCGTATAATATCGCGTGCTGCTTACTTTGCAATTAGCAAAATCAATCTACTCAGATTTCAGATATCCAATAAGAAATAATAATTTGGTTGCCTTAATCTTGTCAGTTAACAAGTCAAATATATTCAAATAAGATTGGAATTGGAACCGTTTAAGAATGGTTTTAACATATTTCAAAATATGCTGATAGCACTATTCGTAATTTAAACAGAGCAGCATTTCGAAAATATGAGGACCACTGGGGTTCCGTTAGAGTTTTGCAGTTTTCCTCCAAATTGTTCCATGATAGCTCACTAATTTTTATAAATATATATTGAGTTTCCATGCATATTAATGAGTTTAATAACTAAAAAGACACCTTCACTCCCTGGAAAATGTTATGAGCTATAGTTTGAAAATTTTACACAAAACGCAAAAAACTTCCTATTGCAGCTTTTTTCGTTATTATGATTTTTCCGTTGCTATAACATCAATTTTTTTGTGTATTTGTCGCATATATTTTTAAGCTGTTTCTAACGCAGCAGCTAAAATATTTTTAGCTGCTGCGTTAGAAACACAGCTGCAAAAAATGTTGGACCATGAAAACTTGTATTGCATTCAAAATATTGTGTTATTATAAAAACTGGTTTTTGAAAATATTGTCACTATAATACATTTTCACTTAATACATTTTCGCCTAATACAGGTGTCGATATAATAAACTCTATAATTTTGAAAGCACACAATCACAAGCCATTTCAAGACTAGTAAAGTAATAGTAGTTAGTAGTTTTTTATTTTTTTAAAAGTCTCATATTGAAAGATGTCTGCGTATATTTGGGTAAGTTAAAATAATCGTAAGCAATATACACGATCTGATGGTCTTCCATGATCATTATCATCATCTTCATCATTATTGTATGATGAATACATTATTGTATGATGATAATGATCATGGAAGATCGTGTATATTGCTATCCCTGAGTTTGTATTTTCTAATATACCTGATTTTGTATTTTCCCTCAAAAAATGAAGTGTATAAAGAAATCCTCGGCCGAAAAAGTATAAAATATGCTGCAGTAACTAGTTTGCTGGATACGTAAAAAATCTGTTAAAGTCAAAATGTGGGGAGGTTCAATAGTTCGCGTTACTCAATTCCTATACTAAATTTTAATAATTTTAATCCTTATTTTTTTGAATGTGCATTTTAATCAGCTTCTGGACGAAAAAGAATTCAACTGATGTCAGATAGTGAAAGTGAAGATGAAAATACTAAACATTTAAAAAAAACAAAAGTGGAATTAACGGTTATGGAAAAAGAAAAAAGATTTTTATCAGCTATTAAAATTGCTCCAGAATATTGTTCAATGGTATAATTTAAATTTAATTAATTTTCTTGACAAATTCTTAAAAATTAAATATTTTTAATAATTTTTTTTTAAGGACGTTCAAGATTCACTGGTACGTTGTAATTGGGATGTATCACAAGGAATTCGTTATTTAAAAGAACATTTTCCAAAAAAAACTAAACCAAATATTAATTATGGTAGTACAAGTAATTCGAATGGTAGTAATAGTGTACCAAAAAAAATTCATAAAAAGAAACGACCATCATACAATGATGATGAAGATGATGATAATGATCATGGAAGACCATCTGATCGTGTTTATGATAGTGATAGTGACAGTGGTACAGAAATTACAACGGCTATAACAACAACAAGAAAATCTGTATTTGATTTTTTAAATAATGCTGATAGTACAGAATTATTAACTATTAAAGCATTATCGGATAAAAAAGTTAATGTACTAATTGAATTAAGACCATTTCAGGATTGGAATGATTTAAAATATAAATTAGAAAATACAAAATCATTAAGTGGCGATATATTAAATAATTGTCAAGATTTATTAGAAAAACAAAGTAATGTTAGTAATCTGATGAGTAAATGTAATAAAATGGTACATAATTTAGAATCAGCAATAGCAAATGGTGCTGGTATTACTGAACAACCATCAATTATAGGAGAAGGGTTTGTAAAATTTAATTTAATTAATATTTAGATTTATTATTTAAAAAATATTATAGATTGACTTTAGCTGATTATCAATTAATTGGACTTAATTGGTTAGCTGTTATGCATAAACAAAAAGTTAATGCAATATTAGCTGATGAGATGGGTTTAGGAAAAACCATTCAAGTTATTGCATTTTTTGCTTATTTAAAAGAAAGAAATTTAGCAACTGGATCACATTTAATTGTTGTACCATCATCAACATTAGATAATTGGGAACATGAAATTGGTAAATGGTGTCCAAGTTTAATTATTGAAAAATATTATGGTAGTCAAGACGAACGTCGTGCAATGCGTTCACGTTTTGCTAATGTTGGTTTTCAGGGATTTGATATATTATTAACAACATATCATATGGTATCATCAACACCTGAAGAACGTAAAATGTTTCGTATTTGTAAATTACATTATGTTGTTTTTGATGAAGCGCATATGCTTAAAAATATGACAACATTACGTTATCAACAACTAATAACAATAAATGCTGAAAGTCGCATATTATTAACTGGTACACCATTACAAAATAATTTATTAGAATTAATGTCATTATTATGTTTTGTTATGCCTTCAATGTTTGGTAGAAATACTGAAGATATTAAAAGTTTATTCCGAAAGGTAATTTTTTATTTGACATTCAAAAAAAATTTGAATGAGATTTAGGAATATTTTGTTATAGAAAATTGGTGCAAAAGGACAAGAAGAACATTTAGGAAAATTTGCAAAAAATCAAGTTGAACATGCTAAACGAATTATGAAACCATTTTTATTACGACGTGTTAAAAAAGATGTTCTAAAAAATTTACCTAGTAAAACGGAACATGTTGTAAGTAATTTTTATGATTCATTTCAATTCCAATTTGGAGAATTTTTTGGCACACAACTCCAAAATAAGCTCAAAATTGTCCGAGCAATTTTATAAATTGTATTAGAAATAGTTATGTTTATTAATTATTTTACTTTTTTTCAGCTTACACTTTCAATGACCGATAGACAAAAACAATATTACAAAGAATTATATGATTATTATAGTATAAATGGTGCTATAAGTACCAATGAAGTAGCTGGCTGTGCCATTATGATGGAAATGAGAAAATTAGCAAATCATCCGCTATTAATGCGTCATTATTTTAGTGATGATGACTTGAGAGAAATAGCTAAACGTTTAGCAAGTTGCTCAACTTATAAACAGGAAAATATTCAATATGTTTTTGAAGATATTGCATGGCAATCTGATTTTCAAATATATCAGTTATGTGAGAAACATGTAAGAATTATATTTTTTTTTATATAATTTGTAAATTCTTACTAAGTTATTTTATAGGGCCTTTATGATGTTACCATTCCACGTGATTTAATATTAGATTCCGGCAAATTCCATGAATTAGATAAATTATTACCAAACTTAAAAGCAAATGGTCATAGAGTATTAATATTCAGTCAATTTACAATGATGTTAGATATTGTTGAAAAATATATGTCATATCGTAATTATGGTTATTTACGTTTAGATGGTCAAACTGTTGTTACTGAACGTCAAGAAATGATTGATAATTTTAATACAGATCCAGAAATATTTTGTTTTTTATTATCAACTAAAGCTGGTGGTATGGGTATTAATTTAACAGCAGCTGATACATGTATTATACATGATATTGATTTTAATCCATATAATGATAAACAAGCTGAAGATCGTGTACATCGTATGGGTCAAACAAAACCAGTTACTATATATCGTTTAATATCAGAAGGTACAATTGAAGAAGCAATGCATATGATTGGTAAAGAAAAATTACATTTAGAACAAAAATTATCAACAAATGATAATGGTGATGGTAAACAAGAACATAAATGTATGGTACGTTTATTAACAATGGTATTGGGTTTAGATGAAAAACGTGCTGAAGTTATATTGGATCAATCACCTAAAAAAAATTCAAAAAAACCAATTGATTCTTTAGAAAATTTTTAGTTAAAATATTTTATGTTTGTATTTTTGTAATAATTAATTTAAAAATTATCGTATATGCATGAAATAATAATTTATAAATACATAAAATGGAAAAAAAATATGTTGTTTTCAAAATTGTAATAAATTTAAGTTTAATTTTTTTTTATTTTACATAACAGTATACAATGTTTTTGAATCGATTTTAAAAGCCTGTACTCAAAGACGAGATATTTAAAAAAAATGTTCAAAATAACTGATTAAAAAAAAATAAGAAAATAATGTATAAGAAAAACCAATAAATTTGTCTTATTTTGCCTTTACTAATTAATTTGTCAAGTACAACGTTGGTGTTAATTCTCTATACTTTTGATAAATTAAATTATGAATTCGAAGTCCTTGCTATAACCATTATTTTTATTCTAAATTACTGCGAACCATTAGTAAAATTGCAAAAATAAAAAAAATCCTATTGGTCTAAGCTCCTTAAGACAGTCGCGACATTGAAATATCAATTAATTTGCAATATAATCGTAAATGTCAAGGTGATTTGTTTTGATTTTGTATCTATTTAAACATAAAATTATTTCAATGATTCATTTATTTACATTTTTAATTTCGAAAAGCATTAACTTTTTTTTTTTTTTTTGGTTCCATAAAGTAAAAAAAAATTCAGAAAAATTAGTTATTAACGCTTGCGCTTCACAAAAAAAGCTTTTATTTCGAAATTTTGAATTCAATATTATATATGATCAGCTAAAAATATTAACTTAAACTAGTTAAGAATATAATTTCGAAAAAAAAAAAAAATTATTATGTGATCATTGGATTGGAGAGAATGAAATTACAAAAAAAAAAATTATATATTTTACTCAGTTTTTTTTCTTGTTCAGTGTCAATTGAAAATCTCGATGAACAAGATTTAAAAAAACTCGAATAAAAATTTATTAATAATTATATATACTTTAATTAAAGTCCGACAAATTCGATATTAAATTTAATCAAAATAATTTTTTTAATAAAAAGAAAAAGTTTAATCAAAATATTTGCTTTCCAAAAATGTTTAATTAAAAAAAAAATAAAAATAGTAATTTACTTTCAAATCCTTAAAGTTTTTTATTTTAATTTTGTAGTAAATTTTACGTAATTTTTTTTTTTTGAAGGAAATATAAATAAAATTAATAAGGAAAAAGAAAATTTTTTTTTGCGACTGAGCTAAAACGAAAATTTTAAATATTATTTTAATAAATTTTTTTTTTTACGAAAAACGAACGGGGGGAAAATTTTTATATCTAAGATATCTAAAAAAAAAAAAAGAATTAATTTATAAAATTTAATTATTTTATTTCCGGATTAATGACAAATTAGACAAAATAAAACGGATATATCTCTATCAGGTATATAATTTTAATATTTATAAAAATTTTGAAAATCTAAATTATTTTATTTTTAAAACTAAATTTTTCCATTCTATGAAGTAAGAGATGAATTTTTGTTGGTGATGTGAAGATGAATTTTTTCTATACTTAGAATCTAGAGAATTTAATTTCTTTTTTTTTATGTATACTTTGCCAGATTTTAAAAGATATAAATAGAGACTAATATATAAAATTATTCCTTGCTGCTCAAAATAATTATTATTATAAAAACAAACAAAAAAAAAATATGTGTTTTTTTTTTTTGATAAATTAAAATATCTTTTAAATTTGAATATTGAAGTTTTGCAAATACATACTACATAAAAAAAAAAAATCATTTTTATTGATCGAATCTTAAACAGAAAACTAAATTCCATTGTAATTAAGGAAAATTCTAATATAAAAGTTCATAATAAATTGTTTGTAGAGTTGATAATCAGACTGAGTGTCATACGGGTGTGGACATGATGCATGCATGACATATTTTCATAAATAAAAATATTATCGTATTTGTTTTTTTCTGTATAACGTATTCATAATATTATATTTAAATTTTACCTTTGCAATGAGTTTGTAAATTTTTTGACGGTTTTTTTTTTTTATGCAATCATATGTGACCACACTAAAATGTTAATTAGTAAAAAATTTAATTATATATATGATTTGTAAATAGACGTAACTCCCCACGCTTCAGTAACACAAACATATTTCTCTCTTTTATGCGATTTAAATAATAAATATGCTTTTTTTTTTGTATATTGTATAAAATGACGAAACACAATTTTGAGCAAAATGAATTATTTTGTAGTTTTTTTTTGGATATTATTGTTAATAAATAGTACGTATGTATTTGAGAGTAATTACTTTTCAAAATTAATAATAGTCAGTAAATGCTTAAAGCCTCGAGGAAGGATAATTGTTGAGAAATCTAGAAGATAATAGCATTAAAAAAAAAAAAAGAAGCAAGAAAATTATTCAGAAATGTGTTTAATATAAATGTAAATGAAATTTATCTTTGCCAATTAAATACTTCAAGATCAAATACTTGATTAAATAGTTACCAAAAAATAAGTAGACCGTGAAAATAGTTATATTATAAACTTCTATTTTGTTTAGAATTTTAAACGAATAACCTTAAAATGCATTTTTTATTTATATTGGTGGCAATTTGATAGTATATTTGATCGACCTGACCTTCCACAATCATCTGTTTCATGTTAATATCATTTTGTACGAATTTGCCGAAACGGTGTAGTCATCAGCACACAATATTGTAAATTTTTCTCCATTTATTGCGTTTTGCGCTAGTCTAAGGTTTCGTACAGATTTATAGACAGCTCTTTTTTCTGTAAGTTTTAGGCCATATTCTATCCAACTTGTCTCCTCAAGTTTTTTTAGTAGAAAAAGAAGTATTTGGTCCTTGCAACCTAACCCATTAAAAATGCGTATATTGAGATGCAAAAATTTTATTTTGATGCAATATAGATGCAATATTGAAATACCCACAAACTTTTTTAATTGTATAATTGTAGAAAACAATACGTCTTCGGAATAATTAATATCGTACAAAGAAATTCATTCGCGTGTATCATTTTTAAGAATGACGACTACCTTGATATAAAATATTCTATTACAATTTTATTGTATCAAACCTTTCGGAAAATTTTAAGATTGATAATATTATATTAAATATAAATATTTAAGAAAGTAGCATGAAATATTTTAAGAAATTTATCCTTGTAATGAATATGCTGGTTAATTCAACCTGAAAACGTTAGGTTTATTCAACCTGAATCCTGTAAATATAATGCATTGTCTTTTGAAACATTATATATCATTAGGTCCATTTGATGGCAGATATTTAGATGACCTTCTAAAATTTATTCAACTGGCTACCAGTAGTAAATTTACAATATGAAATTAATGAATACCAGTAGTAAATTTTCAGTATAATTTATGTAAAATACAAAAAAATAAATTTTCCTATCAAATATTTCGAAACTCAAAAGACATTGTTGCAATAAAAACTGATTGTTGATGACAATTTTCGTACTAAATTTAAACCAGATTTATTGTTATGTAAATTATAAATAAATAAATAAAAAAATATAAGTAAATAAGATATTTTTTTTTTTAATAAAACATATTTTGTAATAAAAACGGAAATAATTTTCTTGTTTGTTTTTATTATAAAAAAAAAAATTGTTTATATCTGGTCTAAATTAAAAATATACCATAAAGAAAAATTGTCCAACAGAAATATTATTGAAATATTAAAATATATACATAAATATTTATTAACATTATACAACGATGGATGATGATGATGATGATGATTCATTAATAATTTCAATTGCCACTCTATGGTTTTTTATAGTTAGTACTTGAAAAAATCATCTAAAATAATTTTTCAAATTTGATTATATTTATGTTAATAAATATATTTTTCATAATGTTTTTTTTCTATATGTGATTTTTAAAATCAATCTATAAATAAATTAATTTTTAAAAAGTTTTCTGCATATGTTCGAATCTGAGATATGATGACAAAATAATAATCAAGTTTATTTTCATAAATATATAAATGGCACAATATACATTAATATTTTTAACATATTATATCCACTTGTATTTTTATTATGTTAAACAAAATTTTTTATATGTTTTTACACTGTTAAAAAAAACCGGAAAATACATATTTTTGATTTATTATAGAGAAATGTTTATACATATTTCCGTGGCTAAAAGAAAATTTTCTGGCACGCACTTAGAAATTAATGTTTACAAACATTTTCTTGTAATTCTATAAATAAATTATTTTTGTAGATTATTATTTAATGAATTTTCGAAAATAGATAATTAGTAAATTTATATAATAATTTGAAGAAAACCGGAATTGAAAAATCGATTAATCGATTGATCAAAGTATTATTTTGATCAAAATTTACAAAATTATTATGTGGATCAGCCATATTATTTGATTATGATGAATTTTAAGAGATAATTTTTAATTTAATCGAGATATTAATTACCTGAAATTGATAAAACTAAAATGTAATAATGCTGATCAAAATTTATAGTGCATGAGTGCATCTTATTTAGTTCTAGTTGCGATCAAATTTTAGGAGACAATTTTAAATTACATTTTGAAATCAATAAACTGAAATTGATCAAACTCAAATTTGGAATGTTGATCAAAATTTACAAAGAAATTCAATAAAATTATATAAAGTAATTTACTAATTAACTTTCAATTACTATTAACTATAACAAGGAATGCTTAATTTAATCGTGAAAACAATTACCTTGAATTAGTTAAACTAAAATTTCGAATAATCATGTTGATCAAAAATTACAAAGCTTCGAATAATCATGTTGATCAAAATTTGCATAGTTATATGGATCATAGTTTATAAACCAAGTTATTGTTCTTAATTTTATGATCAAATTTAATAAAGAATTTTCAAGAATTTACCAAACTTAAGTTTGATCCACAATTATGTGGATCAAACTTTATAGAGCAAATAGTTTTGTGGACAAACATTTATTAAGCAATGTATTAATTGATTTTTTATTACAAAATTAAAGAGATTTTGAAATCTACGATAGTTTTAATCATATTCTCACTATACCGGCTTTTTTCCGGTCTTCATTTTTGACATGTTTTTAAATTATTAAATAATCACATTTTGAATGAATGCCAATTTTAATATGCATATTTTGTACAGTGTACCCAACAGCATGTGATTTAGTTTAGGAAGAGCTTTTTCGATATTAATTAAGAATATATAATTTTATTTTTTTATTTTTTTTTTACATATATTTAATAAATGACATCATTCGAAAAGAGAATTAAAGAAAATTTTAATTATTCATAAAAATAAAAAGTATTATTGCAGTTACTAGACTGAACCAAGGGCGTTGTCATTTAAATTAAAGAATAATGAACCATACATAAAAATTCTTTTACTTTCTCAACTGCAACAATGTAATTAAAGGTATAATGAAATATATTTAGAATTTGGTAAACGTAAACAAATCATCATAAATCTTGATGAATGATCTAGTTTTTTTTTTTTTAAATTAAATCCGAATGATCATTTGATGACATAATATAATTTTTGTTATTATATTAATTACTTTGTTTAGCCATGTGGACATTGTGGACCGTAGAGACAAAAAAAAAAAAAATATTTTAAAATATGTGTTGTGTTGAAAATTTTTGGGTAGGTGGATAGATTACATATCGTAAATAATGCGTAACAATTTAGAAAAATAAAATATTTTTGGATATTACAATGGCGTGTGAAATGACACATTAGTTTTTTTTTATTTCAAAACTTAATTAATTTCTCTTCAGAAATTCTAGAAATTATAGAGAACTTAGTCTGATTAATGGTAATTTATATAATAATCTTCACTTAAGACTAGGTAGTAGTGTCATTGATTAATTTATTGCATTATGATCTGATGATCGAAAACCGCAGATCTAATTGCATTTAGATTATATTTTGATTTATTCTTCCTGTAAATTAGATATTAGCCAGTGACCGGATATTTTTTTAAAAATATTTTAAGATTTATTTAATAAATTCAAGTTGATACTGTGGTTTTCTGTAATAACCAGTGGGTCTCCAAGGGTTAAACAATTATTTACACTATAGATAAAAAAAATATTATTCAAATTATTCTTCTAGCTGAGTAATAATCTATTAGTCTGGCCTGGTCATCCACCAAAGAGCTAAAAAAAAATTAACCATCCTTTTTAATAATTGTGACTCTCTCCCAGTCACTTCTGAAGTTAATATTTCCAAATTATATGCTACTACTTCTCTGAACAGAATTATATCAACTGAAACAATATTCCTTTTCATTTCACGCTTTCCATTAATGTCTCGCTACATCAATTCTACTCAATTGAAAAATCAAAAATTCACTTAACTAGATTTAAGTAGAAAGTCATAAACTGTTGATGATTTATTTTTCATCAATTAAAATAAATTTTTAATGTATAAAAATGATGATCAGAAAAAAAAAAAAACATATTTGTTGTTTATATAAAAATTTCCAGTGTCGAAATTATTCAAAATTAAAACACCAAGAAAAATTTATTTAAAAAACTTTTGTCATATGGAACGGAAATAATTTTATTATTACTCATCGTAAAATTATTTATCAAATCTTATATTTCCTTAATTTAATATTTTTAATTTATTAATTAATTTTTCATTATTTTATTTCAGACTAATTAGAAAACAGTCTTAAACTATTTAATTTATAAAAAAAATAACGAGCATTATTAACCAACAAATACTTCGAAGTATATAAAACAAAAAAAAAATAATTAAAATAATTAGAAAAATAATTAATAAAAATTGTGATATTTTTACTATAATTTAAAAAAAAATTAAATTGAAAACAGTGAAATTTTAAATGTTAAATAGACGATTTAAGGTTATTTAAGCAATTTTATTTTTAAAATTATATAATTATAAAGGAAAATCATTGTAAATCTATAAGTGATCTTAAAATATATATAAATAAAAACTAAATTAATCATAAATTTTACGTAAATTAATAAAAAAAAACAAAAATGACAGAACAGAACGAAAATAAAAAAATAAGAAAATCACCGGAAACACATATGATTCAATTAGGAAATGGAGGTGGCGGAGGAAATGCTGGTACTGTTTTAACTAGAGAACGGAGTTTTGTTAGAACTACTAATAATCAACAGGTGAGCTTTTAAATTCTAGTATTAACTTTGTAATTAAATAAAATTTTTGGTGTATTAGGAAAGATTCAGATTGAAATAACTAGACAGTTGAATAATTAGACAGTTGATTTTGTCAGAAACAAACGTTATCGTGAAATTTCTGTAACAAGCGTTAACGTGGAAGTCATAATTATTAAAAAAAATAAATTTATCTAGTCATAAAATGTAAACTGGTGTAGATTTCTGAAAATGTTCTTAATTAGTCCACAGTCGCTTCGTTTCCATTTTCATGAACCTCTAAAAATCACCGCGATCCAATTTCACCTAGTGTGGCACCTTAAAGATGTTAGAGCTCACTTGAAAAATTAAGTTATTGGATTACCCTAATGGGAATAGAACAATATTTTCTTATTCAATTAACTGTTGCCCGAAGAATCTGTACCTGGTGTTATCGCGCTGCTTTGGATGTCAATTCTGTCATTGACAATATAGTTGATAGATGATTACTATTCCTTATTACTATTCCAATGCATCCAACATAACTTTAAATTTATATACTTCTTAACTTTTAAAATTATCTTCAGAGATTTGTCCTTTGCAATTATAATATGTTTTCATTTCATTTTGGTCCTTTTTCACTACAAAATGATTACTGTTGCCTAAATTTAGACTAAAGATTAATTTTCTGTGAAAGTTTTAAAATACGCAATCAATGTGGCTATTAAATTATATAATATTTTATCTATAAATTGCTCCTAATTATTTAAATTCGTATCAATATCATTAATATAGAGTAGTGTTGGCTACTATACTTTTCAATATTCTGGTATTTTTGTGTCGAAATATTTAATAAAAGGTTTATTTTTCCATTAAATTTTAATTTTGGACTTTTTCCTACTTTGAAATATAATTTTTATACCGAAAGTAAACAGTATTAGTAAATAATAAATGCTTTTAATTTGTACCATTTAGAAAACTGGTTAATTAAACTGTACCACCCAAAACCTTAATGTATTGACAATTTGACTTAATTGGACGGGTACAATATAGGAATATTAGCGGTTAAATTTAGGCAACTAGACCCAAGTTACGATTTACTACAATAATTATTTAATTAAAAATCTTTACTTAATTTTAAAACCAAAGAGGATAGTCCGTATAAAAACTATAGTCTAAAACACTTTGTGACCAATTAACTTTTAATGTCGATATCCATTTATTTATAACGCATTTACCACAATCTCTCATCAATACCATTATTTAGTTGCCGAATATAATCACTTATACGATTTGGGCGACTATCATCTTATTTAAAAATAAATAATTATTAATTTTTAAAAAAAAAATTCAAACAGAATGCCAATAAAAGACGAAGTCTGGCTTTTAATAATCAAAATAATCATCAACAACATCAAAATCATCTCCGTGGTGGAAAACCAGCAATGGAAATTTATCGTCCACCAAGTAAGTTAAAATTTAATTAAAATATTTTATATGATACACAAAAATCGTTTCTTTTTATAATTAATTTTAACTCATTTCATATTTTTTTATGAAAAACATTTTTTATGTTAAAAGATTTTCATTATTTTTTTTTTTATTATTATTTCTTTAATTTTTCTGATTTTAATATTATTTTTCTTTTATTTTTTTTTTTGTGACTCAATGATATTTTTAATATTTTATTCTATGTATATGTTTTTCTTATACTGTGTACTACTTTATCCTGTAATACTACTACTTGTGTAATACTACTACTTGTTCACTACTCTACATCGCAACCACAAAAAAAAAATTTATATAAAAAAAAAAACATTTACAAAACAAAATAAACATAAAATAAATTTAAAAAAAATAAAAATACTGAAAAAAAAAAAGACGTACGAGTTGATGGTAATTCCTTGAATAAATTGAATGTCAATGCCCAGGAATTCACCATGAATAATTCTCGGTAAATGAAATATTATCGTAAGGTAGTAATTTAGTTTTTTTTGCGATTTTCTCTTCCCAAATTATTTACAGAACTAAACTACAACTTACAACATTCTTCCAGTTCATCTATATTATTTCCAACACCGGCAAATCTATTACAACATTCAAAATCATCAGCTAGTCTTCAACAAATGCATAATCAATTAGCAGCTGCTGCTGCAGCTGCAGCTGCAGCTGGTAGATATCCAGTTAATCAACAGCATCATCATAATCATCATCAAGGATTTGGTGGTGGTGGTGGTGGTGGAGGTGGTGGTAATAATAATGGTGGTATTACAGGTCATCGTGCTATTTTAGTATCACATCCAATGCATCAAATTCAATTGCCAACATCAGGTTTACATGTAATAATAATTAATATTTCTCTGACAACCAAGAAATTGTTGAATAAAAACGTTATTTTTTTGTTATAGCAATCACATCATCGAGTTAAGTTTGCTGCTGAACCACAAGTAACAAAAATTCCATCAAATAATAATGGAAATTATTTAAATCAAAATCATCAACAACAGCTACAACAGCTACAACAGCAACAACAGACTGGACAAACAAATGCTCAAACAAATGGTTTCCAAATAATTGGATCAAATGCTTTACAACGTTCAAAATCATTATCATCAGCGGATACATTAACTCGTGGTATGTCAATATTAGGATTAGGTTCTGGTAATGAAGGTACAGATATTGGTACATTTCAACCAGATATACAAATATTAATCGATAAAGCTGTTACTGATCCAAATCAATTAAATGCACGTTATTTAATGGAATTAGCAACATATGTAATGCAACGTGCTGTTGAAGGTAGACGTTATGCATTACCAATTGCAAGACTTTGTATTGCAATTATAGCTAAAGAAGATAAAGAAACATTTTTGGAAGCTCTATTAAATACTTGCAGACAATGGTACCAGGAAAGAGAAAAGGTACTTAATCTTACTTCTTTTTTTTTTTGCGTCATGTTGCAAATACCCTTAATTTTTTATTTTTTATTTCTAGATCCTTTACTCAATTCAAGGTATGAAATCACCATCTCGAACACGCTTTACGGCCTTCATGGCATTTCTAACTGAAATGTTTTGTCAATTGAAACGTCGTCAGCTACAACTTCGGACACAATGCGACGGTGCACCGCCACCATTAGTACTTCTAACTCTGTTATCGAAATGTTGTGAGGATTGTGTTAAACCTCCAGTTCGTTCATTATCAGAGGTAATTAAATTGAAAAAAAAATTAATGTTTCTTATTTGATTTTTTTTTTCATAGATTGAATGCCTATTTTTCGTATTAACTTGTATTGGTCGTGATCTAGAAACACATTTACCACAACAGCTAGAATCACTTTTATCATCAGTACGTGATGCATTTTTAAATTCAAGTGCCTCAGCTCCAGCTATTCGTAAAACTTTATTACAATTAATTGAATTACAAGCATCACGTTGGCAATTACCAGGAAATACTGTTCTATATTATTATCCTTCTACTAAATAAATTTTGAACTAAAAAAAAAAAAACTAACTAACATTTTAAATAACCAAAATAAAGCAAAACTGATTTCTGCTCAAAAAAAAAAATGGAAAATTTTTAATTTTAATTAATTTTGAAAATGTTAGGAGCATTTATTGTGAAATGTTCAACAAATTTGTACAATAAAGTGGAAAATTGTCATAAATCTTTCATAAGTTTTACTAAAATTTTCAAAATAAATAAAATATATTTATATATATTATATACTAGTCAAAAATGGAAAATTTGAATATAAAAATAATTAAACTTCTGAGTTTGGATAAAATTTATAAATAAATTTCCACTTAAAAAAAAAAGTCTTGTTTTTTTTTTCTCAATTTATATAAATTAACTTATTTACATATTTAATTAATTTTTAATAATTTATATAAAATAAAATTAAAAAAAGAAAAATATTTTAGTCAAATATAAAAAAAAAATATTATAATAAATCTTTTTTTTAAAAAACTAACACGTGCCAAAATTAATTTTCATTTTTAATAAACAACGATAAAAAACATGATTTTTTTTAAAAAAATAATTATTATAAATATTTAAATTGTAATCCTAATTATCTATATTATTATTAAAAATGTATTATTACAAAAATATTCTTTTTAGGCATTTAAATTAATTAAATTTGAAGTAATTTCAGGTAAAATTTTTAAGGCGAATGATACAAACTACTATCTCTAAAGTCTGTGGTAGTTTGCCAATACACGATATCTCAATTTTTTGATATTTTGAAATAAATTCTGATATATTTTCAATGTTAATAACATACTAAGCTAATATTTGATGTTTTTGAAGTATTCTTCCAAATTTATGCTTTTCTTACTATATTTTTATAATCCAGTTAAAGTAGAACCAACTTTACTGAGTCCCGGACATCGCTGACGTCATGACAATTGCTAGTTTAGATACTTTCATATATTTCTATACGTTTCAACTTTTTTTCTGAGCATTCCATCGAAAACGACAACGGCGCAGACGTCTCCAACGGCGCAGACGTTTCCAATGGCGAGACTATCTTTAGGGTTAATCTTAAAATTTAATAATAATAATTTTTGAGATTGAAATTTATCATCTTTAAATGCTTCATTGCATAAAAAACTACGATGCTTTGGGAGCTAGTCTAAATTTTGATTGTCAACTGCTGCAGCTGAATTCTTGATCATACTCTTTTTTTTCTTAATTTAATTAGTTCGATATAAATTATAACTCGTAACCGACTGATTCCTGTGAAATTCGTACAACAATTTAATTCATCAAAATTTTTACAATTTATTTTTTAAACTATTTAATACAAATTACATCCTTTTACGAAAAATTCCTAATTGTAGACGTTAAGAAGAAATTAAATTTAAATCAATCCTATTATGAAATTTATTGTCTTTAATTGCTTAACTGAAATTATTCTCAAATTTGGGTAAGTTATTATGAAAATTTTATTTCTAATTGTTTAGATCCCGTGAAGATCCCCTAAAATTAAATAATTGATGTAATTACTACTAAATTAGTAATAGTAGAAATATTTCTTTGAAATTGTGTATATATTTCCTCAAACGTCTTACTAATTTAGTTGATCGTTTTATACTAAATTAGTTGAATATTTGTGATTTTAATTGTGATCTACGAATTCTTCTTATCTTCGCACAATTATTTAAATTAAATTGCACATCGAAATTGGTACAAAAAATTGTTCAAATATCGACTACAATATAATAAAATTTCTACACTGAATTTTTGAAATTTATGTTTTAAACAACTACGCCACGACAGAATTTTTGTACAAAATAGAATTTGAATTTTTTTAAGGTTCAAATAGGAAATTGATTTGAATCCTACAGAAACTGAATAATAGTACAACACTACATTTATAAAAACCTATTAAGTTACTAATCAAAATAATGTACATATTAATATTTTTAAATTCCCTTTTGTTAAAATAAATTTAATTACAATTTCCGGATCATAAAAACAAAATATACAAAGTATAAAACGATATAGCCACCAGGTACAAAAAAAAACTATATAATAAAACATTATTACACTTTTATTTTCAACAACTTAAATTTTGTTTCATAAATTTTTCATTTTATAGATTCTTCCGTATTTATAATTTGAAAATTTATGATTTTTCTAAACATGCAATTTTTTTAAACAAATATTTTTCATTACATTGTTTTTTTTTTTGCAATTTACCTTGCACTTGATAAATAAATTCTTTTTAAACTACCAAGCATGTTAAACGAACTTTTAAACAAAAATATAATTTAAACTTGCGTGTACAATTATAAATGAAAAAAAAAAAACAAATGAATTTACAAGTGAAAGTGAATACAAATTAAATATCATATTACATATTAGTAAAAAATTTAAAATTAAAATAATTAAATTTTCTTTAAAACAAACTGATAATTGTTTTGAAATAAACTTCACTCTCCTACTATTATGGAAGTGAATATTTTATTTTAATTTTTGAAAATTTATTTACTCTGTGCAATGGAAAATTTTTTATTATAAATAATTTTGAATTTTGTTAAAAAATCATAAATAAAATTCAGTTTTCATTTGGAATAGACATTAAATTTTTTTTCATATAAAAATGAAGCTGATGGTGAGTTTCAAAGAATTATTAAAAAAAATATTTAAATTTAAGTGAAATAAATTAATATGGATTACTATATACAAAAAAAAATTAACATAATTAAGGATTAAATGTGGATTAAATCAGTGCAAAATAAAAAGGATATTCAATAAACAAATTTTGTTTGTAATCATATTTTCACAAATAATGTGAAATTAAAAATTTAAAAAAAAGTGATTTAAATAGAAATTAACTAAAATAAAATATAACTAAGATTAAATAATAATTAAAAATTTTAGTTTATTTAATTAGTATAAAATTAAAATATTTGTTAATATTTATATTAAGTCTATAATTTATAATCTAATTTATATCTAATTGTCTTCAATTCAAAAAAACCTAACTTTTCGTTTTTAATTTTCTTTTACAGATTATTTCTATTTTACTTTTATCAACTTTAATTTTAGCTAAAACTCCAAAAAAGAAAACTAAAAAAACCAAAAATATAGAAAATAATTTTATAAGAAAATCATTTATTAATGATACCGAAAATGATGGTTTAATGAATGAATCCTTAATTGATTATGAATCAATGAAAAATACAAATGATTTAAATTATCAATTATCATCGGTACCAAGACAAAAACGTGGTTCATATCATAAAAAAATTATACATATTAAACCTGTATATAAATTAAAAAAACATAAAGTAATAAAAGCAAAAATTCATTATAAACATCATGAAGAACCAAAACATGAACAGCATCATGAAGATGGACATCATGATGAAACATACGAAGAACACCATGAACATATGAACAAAGATGAAGAAAAACAAATTGAAAAAAGTTATGAATTACCAGAAAAACATGGTCATGACGAACACATACATCATGAAGAACATGATCAATCTGAAGAAACCGCACATCATCATCATCATGGAGAACACAAAGAAACAATAAAAGTTAAACATCATCACCATCATCATCATCATAATCATGTTAAAACTGTTATTAAAAAAGTACCAGAACCATATCCAGTTGAAAAAATTGTTAATGTACCAAAACCGTATCCGGTTGAAAAAATTGTTGAAAAAGAGGTTGAAAAACGTGTACCATATCCAGTTGAAAAAATTATTCATGTACCAGTTGAGAAAATCGTTCATGTACCAAAGCCATATCCAGTTGAAAAAGTTGTTGAGAAAATAATAGAAAAAAAAATACCGTATCCAGTTGAAAAAATCGTTGAGAAAATTGTTCATATACCAAAACCATATCCGGTAGAAAAAATTGTTGAAAAATTTATACATATACCAAAACCATATCCAGTTGAAAAAATTGTTCATGTACCAATTGAGAAAATTGTTGAAAAAAAAGTACCATATCCGGTTGAGAAAATTGTACATATACCAATTGAGAAAATTGTTGAGAAAAAAATACCATATCCGGTTGAGAAAATTGTACATGTACCAATTGAGAAAATCGTTGAGAAAATTGTTCATGTACCAAAACCATATCCGGTAGAAAAAATTGTTGAAAAAATTGTCGAAGTACCGAAACCTTATCCAGTTATTAAACATGTTCCTTATGAAGTTAAGGTACCCGTTCATATACCAAAACCATATCCAGTTGAAAAGAAAATTCATATAGCTGTGCCAGTTGAAAAGAAAATCCATGTACCATACAAAGTTGAAGTTGAGAAGAAAGTGCCAATTTTTATACATCATCATGAGCCAAAGGAACATCATGAATCAAAAGAACATCACGAAATTAGTCATGAAGAGTATAAACCAGCTGAGGAATCACAACATCATTCACATTTCTCATATGATTCACACGGAAAGGATTATCATTCTGCAGATAGTAATCAACATCAAGTACAAGTGCCAAAGGATTCAGTTAGTTCATCATCATCATATTACCCCAATGAAGAAACTTTGAAAAATCTTGGTATAAAACAAAGAGTTAAATATTTGGGAGCTGTAAAAAGTTTACTTCAACAACAGCAATACAAAAATTTTGGAATGCATAATGGTGAAGGTACAAATCAACAACAAAATTATCTTATACAGCAACAGCAACAACAGCAAGAACAACAAAAGCAACAGCAACAAAATTATCAACAACAGCAGCAAAGCTATCAGCAACAGCAACAAAACTATCAGCAACAGCTACAAAATTATCAACAACAAAATTATCAACAGCAGCACCAACATCAACAAAAACAACAAAACTATAGTGTAATTAAACAACAAGGCCATGACCAGCCTGCAGAAAGTCAATTTAAACCTGTATCTGTTACGACGATACGAGCTGCTTCAGATCATGGAACAGATTTTACAGGTCGAAAAAAATCAAAGTTTCAAATTAACGTATTAGATGAATCAGAACAAAATCCTAAAACGGAAGCTCTTGTACAAGAATCTACACAATTTTATCCACAATATCAACCTTTGCATTATCAATTTTTCCATCTTGAACCTGTTCCATTTCATCATCAAGCAGAACAAACATCAGAAACAGCAATTCAACAATGACAATTTGCTTAGTTTATAATTAGACTGATTTACCTATTAAATTATTAACCAAAGTTATGTTAAAATATTGATATTAATAATGGATTTAAATATTATGTAAATATTTAAGAAAATAATTTTTAGCCAAATTAAATTTAGTAAATTTGTAAATTCAATTAACCATGATTGAAAATATTTTAAATACATAGTGTGGTGAGTTAAATTTACAGATAATTGAATTTTAATTTGAAAATTATTAATTTTTAAATATTTAAGAAAGTTATTTGAATATCAAAATATATCGAAAATATATTTCACTAAATGAGTAATTAAGTTTAAAAATAATTTTGAATATTATGTTATTATATTTTTAAAAAATTAAATTAAATAAATTTTTAAGTAAAAAATTTAACAAAACTCTTTCTAACAAAAATTAATTTTGTATTTAAATTTTCTTCATTTAAAAATTTTCTAAGGAAAACTTTTTGAGACGCAGAGAACGAGCATAACTTAATTTATAAGGACAGGTATTCAAGTTTAATACTAAATTTACATAACGTAAATAGGTAAAATTGAAAATATGTGTAGAACAATTCAATAGATTTTTTTTAGAAATAAAATACAGATACATTATAGAAATAAAATACAAGTACATTGGAGACTTTTGTTTGTGTTGAGAATTAATTTAAATAGTAACAGGTCGAGTTATAATATTAAAACTAGAAATCGTAAAGCTATTAACTTTTTGACTAAAGAAGAAATAACACCGACAAATATTAAAAAATTCTTTACTATTTATGAAAACCCTTCTCGTTCACAAAGTAAAAATTGCTCAAAAGTTTTTTTCGAAAAAACAGAGAATCAACAACAGAAAATATCGAATTAAACTAACCCTAGAATGATCCAAAAAACAGATAACAGAGTGGTGTTTCAAAATAAAGTCTTTCGAATCCAATCACTTTTTAACATTATCTATTTAACATCTACAAATAGATAATAGATCGGAAAATGTGTTCTCAAACTTTCAGAATGAATATTTAGAATATTTCTGTTAATAGATATCTGAAGACGATGGTAACTCCAGATGAAACAGATTGTCTTCCGTCATGTCCTATTTCTTTTGAGTTACACCCTTACAAATTGTTTATTTCGAGCTTCACTACGTAGTAATGTATAATCTGAATGATTTGTAATTGAAAATAAAAAGAATACTGTATTTAAAATTCACATCAAATCTTTATTCTAAATATGGATTTTTCTCTTTCTGTAATAATCCAAAAATTTTTAAATAAAACACTTATTCTAATAAATATAAATTATATAAATTAACAACTTTTGCAAGGTAAAGTAGTAAATAAAATTTACTACCACATGAGTTGTATTACATTTAACAAAACAGTGTTTTTATTTTCAATAATTAAAATAAAATTAATATTATATCAGAAGAAAATTGTTCAAAATCAAAAAAGAAATAAGATCTTTGGAACTATGAATTTTTAGTTAATAAATTAATACTTTTTTTCACATATATTTAAAAGAAATTCCATATAAAATGAATTTATTAACTTTTTTTTAAAATTAAAAGAAAACATCACAAAACGTAAAAAAAAAATGGAAAACTATAAAAAAAGGAAACCAAAACTTAAAATTACTTATAAAATAATTATATATGTATATATAATAGTATAATTAAATTGTACGTTAGGAATTTTTTTTATTCTTGTTTCAGAACTCCCATTTCTTCTAATAAATTTTGAAAACCTTCAGGATAACGACCGGCATCTAAATCAGCATTCCATTGCCTATACTGTTAATTAACGAAAACGAATATCAATTAAATTATAAATTATTTCAATTTCAACGAAATTTAAGTTTATTGTAAAAATTTCATACTCTTTCAAGTTCAGTACGTAATTGTAAAACTGCTTTTTCACGATCAGCAACCAATTCTTCCAGATATTGATAACGGAGTTTCTTTCTGGCACGACATTCTCGTGCACTTTGTCTGCTACGTTCTATTATTAATATGACAAGTGTTTTATTTTTTATTGTGATAGGTGTTTTTATTTTTATTATCGTGTGTAGTTACCTAATTTGGCTTTCATATCAATTTTTTCAGCAGAAGCTTTTCTTCCAGGCTTACGTCCACGTTTACCTCCTTCTTTTCGTTCCTGTATAATGTAATTATTTAATTTTTGTTTTTTTTACAAAATCTTTTGATAAAATTAAAAGTGCGTTTTAATATTGTTTTATTATCCGAGTTATTGAACCAATTATTTAGTGTTAGTGTTATCCTAATTTTAATTTGTGTAATTAGTGTTAGAGTTTTATATTAATTTGTGTTTTAGTTTTACAAAAATACAGCGAAAATTCAAAAAGATTTTCTTAACAGTTGCAGCAATTAAATTTCTTTATAAAATTTTAAAATTAATATTTATTGTTCTCTATGTAATATGTTCTAATGTGATGTTATCCAAAAAACATGATTATCCTTAATTTCCTAATATTTTCTAATTTTTAAATGTAAAAACTGATTTAAGATTAAATAATTACACTTCTAATTTATTCATATGGAATTGGAGATGAAATTAATTTACTTTGGAGACTTTGTACCTACTTTGGAGACTTTTACACCTACTTTGGAGACTTTTGCACCTAATTTGGAGACTTTTGCACCTACTTTGGAGACTTTTCTAATACTGCTACATCGCTCTAACTTTCTTAATTTTTGTGACTTTAATTTTAATGTTTTTAACACGACTCGTAAAATATTTTGCTTTGTATGTTTAGACAGCAATACTGCAGTATACAGCGCCCAAAAAAATTTAGGGAACATTACCTTCCAAACATTTGTTTTAATAAAATTTTGCTAATAAACAAATATTATTTTAAATAGAATTGAATATTAAATTTAAGCTAAATACAGAAAAATAATAAAATAAAATCAAAACCAATCAATTTCTTATTTAACATTATTTTTAATTTTGTAGAAATTTTCAAAAAAAAAATATTTTTTTAATTATAATTTTGCTATCTACGCAATTCTGATAATTATGATAATTGTTTAACTCTTTCTTAATTTTTTTTTGGTCATTATACTGAATCATCGTCTAAAATTTTTTTTATTTTCTAAAATTAATTCTAAATTGGAACAAAATTCTTTTTCGTAATAATACCTAATTCCTAACGATAGTATATAATACTATTCTCCAAACATTTCGATTTTCTAAACCGTTTTTAGTGAAATTGAAATAAGTCGCATTTCGGAAATGCGAGAAATAAAAATTCTTAAAATTTTTACTATCTTTTTACTGTATGGTTTTATTTTTTTAAAAAAACCATTGCATATCTTTTCTTAATATACCACAAAGTTTAATGAAGCCGGTTAAAATGTTAATGATCATTAGGATGGTTTCAATAGAAACAAATTAGATTGAACGAATTAATACTTTTAATGCTTCACTTTCGATAAATTATCTAAAATAATTATTGGAAAACGTAAAAAAGTATTTAATACTTACACAAATTATTTTTTTTTAAATGTATTTAAAAATGCACTTTTCTTATGATGGAACAATAAAAAATTATTTAATTAAAATTCTGCGTCTTTTTTTTTTAAAAATATAAAAGCTTTTTTTTTTATATATTTTGAAATTATGTACGTGAAAATTTCAGCTTTTCGGATAGTAACAAAAGTTTTACACGAAATAAAATATTACGTTTTTCATTCGTGGGAGCATAAAAAAATTAAAAAAGACGCAGTTTTATTATATATTTTTTTTCTGTGTTGATTGGGATTTTTTTTTTGTTGTACTATGAAGAAAGGACAAAAAAAATTTTTTTTTTTTTTTTGTAATACGGAATTAATGGAAATTTAATGAAAATTATAAAATATTCACTTGCCGGTAAAATAAAATAATGAAAAAATTAAATAATGATCAACACAATAAAAAATAATAAAAAGAAAAGAAAAAAAAATTAATGTGATATGTTTAACTCGGTTTCGGGTTGAACACTTTTAAATTATTAAAAACCGTGTGTAAAACTCCTTGAAACTATATCAATTGAGTGCCTACTTTGAGGAAGTTCTGCGAGCAACTAAGAAAAAAAATATATGTACATTTTACTTAACCGCTAAACTTTTTTTTTTATTTTATTTTTTGAAATGTAGGGCACCCCACCAGAGAAGATCTAATCAGTAATAGCAAACACACATATAAATATGTGTATATGGTATATTTAGCATACCCCCCATTACTAATACCATACACCGGCAGTATCAAAATAATATGAAAAAAAAATATACGGCGGCATTTAGAGGGAAATAAACTGCGATGCAATAGAATTATAACTAAAAAACAAATATAATTTCTATAGTTTACTGGCACATGGATAAAAAAAAGAGCTTTTATAGCTTTATGTTTTTCATCATACATAATACATAAAGAGCACAATTTTATTAAGTGATGTTTACAGTTGATTTGTTTAGTATTAAAAACAGGATATTCTAGTTATTTAATTAAGAACTAATTGTCCAATAGTAACGGAAAATTACCCTTAATTTTAATGTAAAGTAATTTCTTGAAAGGGACATTTTGTAGCTTGGATTGTATTATTCAAAAACCGAAGATTAACTGGCTAAGTCAAGTGGCATATTATTACTAGGTTTGATAACAATATTACATTTTTTTTACCATCACAATATTGAAACTAATCAAATAAAGTTTAAAGGTAAAATAAACTAAATATGAATTAAAAAAAATTTAATAAAATTAAATAATTTTTCGAACGTTGCGTTATAAGGCGAAAGCATTTCCGTCATTGCGTCTATACCAAACAATGGTATTGAAGACTTTTGTTTTGGATTCCGCGATTTCTAATTAAGATTGGTTTTTGATCATTTTTAATATTTAATTTCTATAAACAAACAATTTATTGACAATTTACAATTTTAAGTTAATGTTGTTTATGTATTTAAAAACATTTTAAAAAATCTATTTACAAAATATAATACCGTCTATACTTTCTAAAAACCTTGAATATCCGGCAAATTTTTTTACATTAAAACTAGATGTAAAATAACTGGAAAGAAAATAGCTTCAAACTAGTAAATGATTGATAATATTAAAAATTATTTATAATTTATGTAGTGTAAAATAAACTTAATTTATGCAATTGCGTAGTTTATTAATACGAAATATCGCATTGGCAAATTTTAATTCTCTTTTTTTTCATTTTGTTATGTTTATATGAAAAAGAAACGTAGAAAAATTTTAAGATTTTATATAAAACTTTATATTATTTCAAAATTAAATTATAAATAATTGATGTAAAAGTTTTAAAATATTAAAAAAAAAAAATCATCAATAAATATATTTTAAATATAATTTAAAAATATATGTTTAAATATTTTAAATTATTGTAGTTTAATGATTATAACAGAAAAATGTATTAATATCAAAAAATTATAATCGAAAATTGTCAGTCATTTACTACACAATACTACGCAATATAAAGTAAAATCTTATTTACGCACATCACAGTTTATATGTATATACTAATTATCGATATACTGCGAAATACATAATTACAAAATATTCATCAGATATACAGAAATTACCAACAGGTACTAATAATTCACCGCATTAAAAGTATTAATTTAAACAATTAAAGTTGGAATATTTCAATTGAAGAGGTGATTAACGTTTTCAATGATTAACTTAGCATGCTACAAACACGTAACATTATTTTTTTAAAACAAACGATTTTCTAAAGCAGAAAACCAGTAACCAAAAAAAATACAATAAGATATCAGTTTACAAAAATGACACCTTCATCTTGACTTTTTCAATTTAAGGACAATTTTAACATTCATGGAAACAGAAATTCAGTTGCATCTTCTTTTTGTAAACTGATAAGATATCAGTTTACAAAAATGACACCTTCATCTTGACTTCTTCAAATTAAAGACAATTTTAACATTCATGGAAACAGAAATTCAGTTGCATTTTCGTTAGTTCAATTTCAACTCCACGTTAAATTGAATAAGTTGAATTTTTTACTTAGTTTCCGTTCGTATTCATAGAAACAACACAAACGATGTGCATTAAAATTTAATTTTTTCTTAATTCGACGATAAATAAATATACACAAATGTGTATGTGAATATACAACTTTAAGAGTTACGATAATTCGTTTTCTTTAGTACATTTGCGAAATAAAATTTTAATAATAACGTCATTTCTCGTCAAATTCTTGATTTGAATTCACTTCAAAGAAAATAATTAGATTCTGTATTCTGGATTATTTTTAATATTAAATTCGTTATATATTTTCATATTTGCGAAATAAAATTTTAATAATAACGTCATTTCTCGTCAAATTCTTGATTTGAATTCACTTCAAAGAAAATAATTAGATTCTGTATTCTGGATTATTTTTAATATTAAATTCGTTATATATTTTCATATTTCTGATATGCATAAAGCATTTTGTTGCTGACTACCACCGGTGACTTCTGTGAGATTTTCGTTATTAATTAGCAAAATTTCACTTCCATTGCATATATCAGAGTTAATTTTACACATGCGTGATTATAAGTTTTATAGTCAATTTGGTACAAGACTATTTGTGATGTAAACAATATTGAAAACTTTATGTAATGTGTTAAATTTTCCTTACCATATAAAGCTAATTAGAATTTTAATAAAGACTCAAACCAATCTAATGCAAATTAATAATAATAAAAGCTTCTAATCAGAATGAAAACAAAGAAATCACGTGATACAATTTTCAGCAATTGGGATTTAAAAAAAAAATATTATTGTAATAAGACATGTCATCTAATCATATATAATTATAATCCATTTAAAATACCAAATTTCACAACGCACAAAAATAATGATTGTTTTTAAAAAAAATTGTTCGAATTTTCACTTTCAAACATTTTTATTTTCAATATTTTTAATTACATTGCGAAATTCGCTTCCGCAAAAAAAAAAAAAAAAATATGACCTTCCATTTTTTTATTCTAGTTTATTTTGTTAGCATTTTCAAATTAAAATTTTAGCACATGGCGTCACTAAATTTTTAATAATAATTAATAATTTAAAAAACTTACAGATAAATTCGGCTCCTCTGAAATTATCATCTGTTTTGTATCCATTATTGAAATATATCTTTTAATGACAATTTTAATATCAAGAATATATAATTTTTCTTTATTATTATGTTTTTAATATTGCGAGTTATTGAACACTACGTAATGTTTACAAAAATATACTTTGTTTGCTATTTTGCTACTATAATATTTTGACAGTTCCCTATTACCCAAAAAAAATTTTAATTCACTATCCATAAACCGAAAGTTTTACATTTATTCCGATTCGGAAATTTATAAGGATTATAATTAAATTTAGTAAAGTTGAAATTATATATAAATACAAGGGCAGATTGATAATTACGTGGACTACCTGTGATGCAAGTATGTAATGCACAGGTGAGAAGTAGGGATTTTTTACCTGTAATATATATAAAATTTCAAGTCGATATCTTATTTAGTTTACGTGTAACAGTCTTTTAAAGAAATCAATCTCAGTGAATTTTTAAAAATGGATAAAAACGATTTTTTTCAGAATGATAATTACGTGGATTACCTGCATCACAGGTAGTCCACGTAATTATCAATCTGTCCTCGCATTTAAATATAACAACATATAAAACTTAAAAATTAAGTTTCGAACAACATATCGACTCCACAATGCTTCTTTTGAGTAATTTGTAGAACATAGTTTGTTGTTGTTGTTGTAGCATGGTCAGGTCTGTAAGGAGAGCATTTGTCAGCTTTTGATAGCAAAATAATTCGGAATTATTCTCCATTCGATATTTATTTTCTTACAATATTTAATAGAACTTTTCACAATCTCATATTTGATTACAATGAAACGCTTTGACTCAGTAGTATTTGGCTAAAAAGGCCAGTGATATCCACAAAATAAAATTAACTTTTATCTATCTTTATAACAGTAATAAATGAAAATCACAAATTTTTTGAAAAGTAAAAATCTCAATGTTTATTTTCTTATTTCCTTTTTTTTGAAAAAAAAAAAAACTTTCAACAACAGAAACTCATTTAGAATTACAAAAGTAATCAAAGGAAAATTAATTATATAAAAAAATGTACTTTTTTTTCCTTTAAAAGAAAAGAATTACAATAAATTAAATCAAAAATTTCTAAAAAAAAAAGAAATCTAATTGTATGATGATGTGCTTGTTGACAGCAATGCTAATAATCCACTAGCCAAACTTACCGAAAAAATATAATTAATAGCTGGTGATGAATTCTTTAAAATAAAGAAGCTAACAAATATTATGATAGTAAGGAATAATGCATTATTATAAAATATTGAAAATGTTGTTGTTTCATAATCGGCAACTTCATTTCTTTTCCATAAAACACGTTCTTCCTTTTCTCTACGGGTCATTTTTTTATCATCAGCCAATTGTCGCATTACTTCTCTAGTAACAGCTTCTTCCCTTTTAACAGCCACTTTATGTTTTAATGCAAATTTTGTATTTTTATATGCCATTGCCATTAAATATGTACTAATGCATGTAACAATAGCAAAAAATACAACACTTGATAATAAATCCATACTATGAATACGCCAAAAAAGCCCTAAAAAAATTAATATTAATTTAAAATTTTAAAAAAAGAAAAAAACATACAAAATTATGTTTATATTTTGATTGAAAATTTTGTAAACGTGTCAGGGTAAAAGAAACTTACATATTGGAATAACTGAAACTATAAAAGCATTTCCGTAAAATAGAGCTGAAGATTTTGTGCTCACATTTCTACTAAAATCTTGTAATAAAAGTTCTTCTTCTTTAGTGAATCCAGATGATCCAACTTTTTGGCTTTTACCTTGTGCACCCATTTAATATTTTTTATTTATACTTTCAGCGAAAATAGACGATACACGGTGACCGCTTACAAAACTGATATCAATGTGAAAGTACGGCACAATTAAATGAAGTGAAGTGAAAATGAATTAAAATTTTAATCTTAGTTGTCAAAAAAATATGACGTGTCGCCAACATTCACTTTTTATCAGTAAGCGACATCTGGATGTGAAATTTTCGTAGGAAAACAAATTAGTTTCGTTAAAATAGTACTTTCTTAATAAAAGGGCCATAGTTAACGTAATGAAAAAAAATATTTTTCAATATAATACAAATTAACAGTTCCAAAAAAATGGTAATAAATCAAACACCTAATAAAATAAATGAATGCGCCAAAAAAGCCTTAAAACAATTAAAGTTAAATAGAGATTTTACCTATCATAAACCAATCACAACCTAAAGATTCCGAAAAGTTATTTTTATATTTTGATTCAAATTTTAAATAATTTTAACTTTAATTGTTTTAAGGCTTTTTTGGCGCATTCATTTATTTTATTAGGTGTTTGATTTATTACCATTTTTTTGGAACTGTTACATGGATTAGCACATATTTAATGGCAGTGGGTCTAAAGAAATAATGTGTCAATTAGCTGATAAAAAACACCCGAAGAGAAAAGAAAGATTTGCAGTAAAACATAAAGTGGAAATGTAGTTGCGCTTTATGAAACAAGAACATTTTCAGCATTTCAATTCTTTCTTAACTCCGGAAACATAATAAAAAAGGTAAAACATAATCATATATCTAAAATAATTAGAGCCAGGGCAGTATTCAGTAGAAGGATGGATCTGATATGAGTTTTGGCAGCGATTATCGTCAACTTAAAAAAATATATAGCGGTCGTCAAACGTCAAAATCATATTTCACCCATTATGTTCATAATATTATATACTTTCTATTTTGGTACTTCTTCAGTTCAGTTTTATTAAATAATTACTTATTTAACAAATAAAACGGTAAGAGCAGAATGAAACACCTAATATTACTAACATCTATTTTATGTTGACATTTTTAGTGATCTAATAACATGTATAATATTTAATTATCAATTTAAATATTTAATTTTGCAAATATATTACGTAGACAAAACTTTGTACTTTGGAACCGCAAAAAAAATGAGAAGTCTAATTACATCTATATCTAAAATTCCAAAAAAGGTCAACTTTTTTGGACTGCGTGCTTTAAGTTCTGGTTCTGGTAAACTAACTTCACTTGATATAAATGATAAAACTGGTGTGGCTGTGCTTACACTTAATAGTCCTCCAGTAAATGGATTAAATTTAGAATTGCTGACAGAAATTAGTGATGTACTAAGTCAAGTAGAAGAAAATCGTTCCAAAGGACTCATTTTGACATCAGTAAATATTATGAACAATATATTATAAATATTAAAAATTTATCAAATTTGTTCTTTATTGTAGTCATCCAACAGTGTTTTTTCTGCTGGTTTAGATATTTTAGAAATGTACAAACCGAATCCAGATCGAGTGAAAAACTTTTGGAGTACTTTACAAGAAGTTTGGTTAAAGTTATATGGTTCTGGATTTCCAACAGCCGCAGCAATAAATGTAAATTGAATAATTACCTTTTATAGATAAATAATTTTTTATTTCATAATCTATTTAGGGTCACTCACCAGCTGGAGGATGTTTACTTGCTCTATGTTGTGAATATCGTGTAATGCTACCAAAATTCACAATTGGCTTGAATGAAACTCAATTAGGAATTGTAGCCCCAAAATGGTTTATGGCGTCAATGAAAAATGTTTTACCTACACGTATTGCCGAGTCTGCTTTAGTTGCTGGTACAATGTTCAGCACAGATGAAGCATTAAAAATTGGATTGATCGATGAAATTGCCAATGATAAAGCAGATGCAATTGCAAAATGTGAAAAATTCATGACAAAATTTTCGAAAATATCCCCAATTGCACGTAGTTTAACTAAACAATCATTTAGAAGCAAAGACCTTCAAGATTTAGAAGAGTCAAGAGAACAAGACTTACAACAATTCTTATTTTTTGTGAATCAGCCAAAAGTACAAAAAGGTTTGGAAATTTATATGGAAACTTTAAAAAAGAAAGGGAAATAATGCTAAATTAGATTTAAGCTGAAATTTATACGCATTTATCAATAATTTTTAAGAAAATAGTGTTTTTATAATGGTTTTTATACAAGTTACTTGGAAATATATTTGTCCACATAAATAAGGAATAAAAAGGTACTTTATATACAATAATATTTCATACAATTATTTAATTATAAATTTATTTGAATACAAAAACAAATTAATATTTTTGTAATCAAGCTATATAAATTTATTTGAAACCTAATTAATTTTTTTAATTTATAATTAAAATTAATATACGATTTATTCGTAAATATTGTTTTTTCTAAATTATTTTAAAAATGTTTGCATTATGCAAATAATCTCATATATTACACTTTAATTTGCGTAAAATGTAAATTATATTCAACTTTTTGTATTTTGGACAAATTTTCCATATTTTATTACACATAAAAAATTATGGTTGTTAAATTTTTTATGACCATATATAACACTAACATTATTTCTCGAAAAAAACATGATTATATTACAATTAATGTATATAAATATAGGAAAGATTATAAACAAGAGAAAAGTTATTCTACATTGACCTAGTAATTGTGAAAGTAGGAAAAGTATTGTTAATTATATTGTGTTGATAAACATGATAACAAGAATCCATTTACAAATAATACGATTCGTTTTTAAAAAACTTAATCTTACTTTAAAAAAAATATTCCCGCTAATTATGTATTTATTTGATAAGACTGGAGTGTCTGTGCTTAGCTAAATTAACACTAAATTGCGCCCCTGTAAATATAATTAATTTAGGGACGACCGAAATTACTAATTTAATTACTGAACTCAAACATAATCATTATAAAGAACTTATTATAACTTCAGTAAATAAGAATATACTTCAAAAATATGCATAAGTTATTTTTAATTAAAAAGAAGATTTTTATTGCCGGTAGGTAGATATTTCAGAAATATACAAACCGAATCAGCACCAACTTAAGAAATTTTGGAATAATTTTCCAAAAGTTTGGTTAAAATTATATGGTTCAATCAATGTATATTTAATAAATTATTTTTTTAACAATAAAAAATATTATTAATTTATTATTTTTAAGGTACACTCACCTGGAGCATGTTTAATTGATTTATGTTATTAATATGGTGTAGTGCTATCAAAATTCTCAATTGGATTGAATGAAGAAACTCGTGGTTACAATGAAAACTTATTTACCTACAAGTATTGCAGAGTCTACATTAGTTGCTGGGATATTTTTCACCACAGATTAAGCTATCATTAATGGTTACTGATAATGAAAAATCTGAAAAATTCATGGCAAAAATTTCGAAAACAACATCAAGCCCGTAATTTATCTAAATAATCATTGAGAACTAAAGCTCTGTTCAAGATTTAGAATAGTCAAGTGAACAAGACTTTCAAAAATTTTTTTATAATCAGCCAGAAGTACAAAAAGGATTGGAAATTTTGATGGAAAATCTAAAAAAAAAGCAAATAATGCTAATTTAGATTTAATCTGAAGTTTATACGTATTTATCAATTATTTTTAAGAAAAAATCGTTTTTATAATGGCTTCTAAACATGCTAATTGGAAATATATAATTAAGAATTAAAAGTTATAAAGAATAATATTTTATATTTAATTATTTTACTCCAAAAGTTTATTCGAATTCGCATAGAAATTTATTCAAACTTACACACAAAGAAAAATCTATAAATTTACGCGAATTTGTAAAACAATCTTTGTTCAAGATTTTGTATTCAATTTACCTAATACAATATACTCGTATATTACAAATGAAAAAATATGTTGAAGCTAAGCTGTTAAATTATTTTTATTACCATAACTAATACTTTAATGGCTTTTTGCAAAACAGAAATAATGTAGCAGAAGCTGCTTATTAGAACACAATTTGCCAAAATAAATAAAAAAAGATTGTAGAAACTTATACAATCACGTAGTAACTGGAAAGGTGATAAAAATGTTTTACTTGTAGGGTAAAGCGGTAATCAACATGCTAACAACTAACTATATATAATATTGTACACCGTGTTTGGAGCTAAATTACGAAATTTAAGACTTAGCTTATAATTATTACAAATTAATATATTTTATCAAATCGAGACCGATAATATAATGGGATCCAAATTAATGTATCCAAATACATCATTATTGGAATATTTTACGAAACCGGTAATCGAATAATTTTATTATTTAATAACCGGGTATGGGAGTTTTTAAAGAAATAAAAATAACAGAAAATGTGTAGTCTACATTATACATGCTTTACATTATACATGCCTTCGGATATTACAACATTTAATCCAGAATTCCTGAATTGGTTCTACCAGCGACTGGAACTTATACCCTATAATCATGCGTCTTCATCACGCAAATTATTAAACAAGAATTTTGCTACAAATTATCTACGAATTAAAACTACAATCGTACCAAAAATATATCTCCACACAGTCAAAATTATATTGATAAGAAAATTACAGTTACTGAAAAACAGTTCAGGGATTCCCATCACTTGTTTCGTTTTTGTAGCTAAGTATTTAATGGTGAGAGTTATTTAGAAAATGCTTTTCCCACTAACTATAATTAAATTTAAAATTTCTAACTTTCTAATATAATCCATAATACTTAAGTACAAATTTAAATTCCAATTTTTGCAAATATGGAACGTAGACAAAATTTTATACTCCGGAATTTGAAAAATGAGAAGCTTAATTTCATCTTTAGTTAAACTTTCAAAAACGGTCAAGATTTTTGGTCTGCGTACGTTATCATCTAGTTCTGGTAAATTAACTTCACTTGATGTCAATGATAAGACTGGTGTGGCTGTGCTAACACTTAATCGTCCGCCGGTAAATGCACTTAATTTAGAAATGCTGACCGAAATTAGCAATGCACTTACTATACTGGAAGATAATCATTCTAAGGGACTTATTATAACTTCAGTAAAACCTTTTACATATTTTCAAGAATATAATTTATAATTCATAATTTTTTTAGACTTCAAGCAAAGTTTTTTCTGCGGGTGTAGATATTTTAGAATTAGTTAAATCAAATCCACAGCGAAAGAGACAATTTTGGATTACTTTTCAAGACATGTGGATAAAATTATATGGTTCAGGATACCCAACGTCAGCAGCAATCAGTGTAAAATTTATTCAATTAGTGAAAATTAAAACTATAATTTGTTAAACTTTAAGGGATATTCACCTGGTGCCGGGTGTTTTTTAGCCCTAAATTGTGAATATCGTGTAATGGTACCAAAATTTAAAATTGGTTTGAATGAAACTCAATTAGGAGCTGTAGCACCAAAATGGTTTATGACTTCAATGAAAAATGTTTTACCTACACGTATTGCAGAGTCTGCTTTAGTTGCTGGCACATTGTTCACCACAGATGAAGCATTAAAAGTTGGATTGATCGATGAAATTGCTAATGATAAAGTAGATGCCATTGCAAAATGTGAAAAATACATTGCAAAGTTTTCAAAAATATCTCCAAATGCCCGTAATTTGACTAAGCAGTCATTGAGAAGTAAAAATCTTCGAAATTTCAAAGATTCAAGAGACCAAGACATGCAAGAAATTTTAAGTTTTTATAATGATCCTAAAGTACAAAAAGGATTGGAAATTTTTATGGAAAATCTAAAAAAGAAAAGCAAATAATGCTAATTGTGATTTATTCTGAAATTTATACGCATTTATCAATTATTTTTAAGATAAACCCGTTTTTATAATGGTTTCTATACATGCTACAGCAAATATATAATTAAGAATTCAAAATAATGTTTTATATTTAATTAATTTACTCAATATGTAACTTTATTCGTTTCAATTTTTTCGAACTAACACACAAACACAAATCTACAAATTTACGCGATTTACAAACAAATCTTTTTTGTAGTTTTTGTATTCAATATCTGGTTTATTTTGCACGCACTTATACCTTTCGTATATAACAAATGAAAAAAAATGTTGAAGCTAAGCTGTTAAAATATATTTATTATTATAACTAATACTTCGACGATTTTTTTTGCAAAAAAGCTGCTTATTAGAACACAATTTGCCAAAATAATAAAAAAAAGAATGTAGATAACCAAACTTATTCACTTAAGTAGTATTTGAAGGCAATAAACATGTTTTATTTGTAAGGTAAAGCGGAAATCGATACTGTAACAATATATAATATTGTGCACCGTGTTTGGAACTAAATTACTCAATTTAAGATTTAGCTTATAATTATCACAAATTAATATATTTTATCAAATCGAGACCGATAATATAGGGTGATCTACGAGTACATTTGTGTATCCGATTTCTCGAATTTTGTACGAAACGCGACTGAAAAAACTTTCACTAGTTGTTAATTTCGTAAGAAATCATAAATATCACAGAACTATTGCAAATTCAACTAGACAACTAGAATAAAATTAAAATTCCCCATTATTATAATTTTTTTTTAAATATTTTTTTTTTTGTTTATGTAGTTTTAAAATACCCAGGTAATTAAGTATTCGAAAAAACAATAAAATTTCCGATTACCGATGTACTTAATACACAAGATTGGTTTCACTATAGTCTACAATCTACATTATACATGCTGCCTTCGGACATTACAACTTTTAATGCAGAATTCCTGAATAAAAGATTGGTTCCACAGTTCTACCAGCGACTGAATCTTATACCCTATAATCATGCGTTTTGACGATAACATCACACAAATTATTAACCTTGAATTTTGCTACAAATTATCTACGAATTAAAACTACAATCGTACCAAAAAAATATATCCATACAGTCAAAATTAAACTGTTTAGGGATTCCCATCACTTGTTTCGTTCTTGTAGCTAAGTATTTAAAGGTGAGAGTTATTTAGAAAATGCTTTTCCTACTAACTATAATTAAACTTAAAATTTCTAACTTTCTAATATAATCCATAATACTTAAGTACAAATTTAAATTCCAATTTTTGCAAATATGGAACGTAGACAAAATTTTATACTCCGGAATTTGAAAAATGAGAAGCTTAATTTCATCTTTAGTTAAAGTTTCAAAAACGGTCAATATTTTTGGTCTGCGTACGTTATCATCTAGTTCTGGTAAATTAACTTCACTTGATGTCAACGATAAGACTGGTGTAACTGTGCTAACACTTAATCGTCAGCCGGTAAATGTCCTTAATTTAGAAATGCTGACCGAAATTAGCAATGCACTTACTATACTTGAAGATAATCATTCTAAGGGACTTATTATAACTTCAGTAACACCTTTTACATATTTTCAAGAATATAATTTATAATTCATAATTTTTTTAGACTTCAAGCAAAGTTTTTTCTGCGGGTGTAGATATTTTAGAATTAGTTAAATCAAATCCACAGAGAAAGAGACAATTTTGGATTACTTTTCAAGACATGTGGATAAAATTATATGGTTCAGGATACCCAACGTCAGCAGCAATCAGTGTAAAATTTATTCAACTGATGAAAATTAAAACTTTAATTTGTTAAACTTTAAGGGTTATTCACCTGGTGCCGGGTGTTTTTTAGCCTTAAGCTGTGAATATCGTGTAATGGTACCAACATTTAAAATTGGCTTGAATGAAACTTAATTAGGAATTGTAGCACCAAAAGTCTTTATGACTTCAATGAAAAATGTTTTACCTACACGTATTGCAGAGTCTGCTTTAGTTGCTGGCACGTTGTTCACCACAGATGAAGCATTAAAAGTTGGATTGATCGATGAAATTGCTAATAATAAAGCAGATGCCATTGCAAAATGTGAAAAATACATTGAAAAATTTTCGAAAATATCTCCAATGGAAAATATCACTCATATAATTACATTATACACGGTACAGTTTTATCAATAAAAATAACTAAAAATTATGAACGGCAGCTATAGTCTCTTACTAGACATTTTACCCAATGATCATAATTTTTGGCAACAATAATACAAAAATTATTAAACAAGAATTTGGCTAAAACTACTACTTATCTAGCAAATAAATACAATCATACCAAAAAATATATTGAAGATCTTCACACACTACTTGTCAGTTTGTCACCGAAATTATATTGATAACAAATTTCGGGTATTGAAAATCAGCTGAGTGTTTTCTATTACTTAAGTTCGTAAAATTAAGTAAAATAATAATTATAAATAAATATAATACATTAAGTATTGTTAACAAAGTTTTAGTTACTAACTAATCAATATAGTAAGTTAAATTTCTAAATTTTTAATATAAATTTAAATCTAAAATTATGCAAATCGTGAACACAGACGAAACATTGTACTTTGGAACCGCAAAAAATGAGAAGCTTAATTTCACCTCTACTTAATATTCCGAGAAAGGTTAACTTTTTTGGAATTCGTACATTAACCTCTGGTTCTGGTAAATTAACATCACTTGATATTAACGATAAGACTGGTTTAGCTGTGCTAACACTTAATCGTCCGCCGGTAAATGCACTTAATTTAGAAATGCTGACCGAAATTAGTAATGCACTTACGATACTTGAAGATAATCATTCCAAGGGACTTATTTTAACTTCAGTAAGGCCTTTTATTATCACGAAATATATTATTTATATATCAAATTTTACTTTAGGCATTAAGCACAGTTTTTTCTGCCGGTTTAGATATTCTGGAAATGTATAAATCTGATCCAGAACGAATTAAACCATTTTGGAATACTTTGCAAGATGTATGGTTAAAATTATATGGTTCAACATATCCAACAGCAGCCGCAATCAATGTAAAATTTATATTAAATTAATAAAAATAAAAACTATAATTTTTTTTTAATTTGAAGGGGCATTCACCTGCTGGCGGTTGTTTTTTAGCCCTAAGTTGTGAATATCGTGTAATGGTACCCACATTTAACATTGGCTTGAATGAAACTCAATTAGGACTTGTAGTACCGAAATGGCTTATGGCGTCAATGAAAAATGTTTTACCTTCACGTACTGCCGAGTCTGCTTTACTTGCTGGTACATTGTTCACCACAGATGAAGCATTAAATGTGGGATTGATTGATGAAATTGCTAATGATAAAGCAGATGCCATTGCAAAATGTGAAAAATTCATGGCAAAATTTTCAAAAATATCACCAATTGCCCGTGGATTAACAAAACAATTAATTAGAAGTAAATATATTCAGAATTTAGAAGATTCAAGAGAAAAAGAATTACAAGAATTTATATCGTTTATAACTCAACCAAATGTACAAAAAGATTTAGGAACTTATTTTGAAAAATTAAAGACTAAAGGCAAATAAATATTAATTTTGTCGTTAATTTCAATTTATTTGTGCATTTATAAAATATTTTTAAGAAAATCAGTTCGTATTTTTTTTGTTATATAAATAATTTTTATTATAAAATTTTTGAATTTATTTTCACCAATATATAGATTTTTTTCTAAATTGAAATTGAGTTAGTTAAGGTGAATTGACTCTTCAAAATAAACCAAACATCAGAAGCAATATATACTTGGAATATGGTCTCTTTTAAACCACTATAAAAAATATATTAAATACCAATTAAAATTGTAATAATATTTCTTTTTTATTTATTTTAATATTTATAATTCAGGCTGTTCTTGAACCATTTCATCTTGAACCTCATTATTTGTCTGAACAAATAATTCACGCATTTGATCTAAAAAGTAATTAATTTCCACAATTTTATTACGATTTCTTGTTATTTCGTCCCTAAAAAACCAAAAATATAATTGTAAATAATATTTTAGTAATAATTTTAATATACTTTTTATATTTTTCAATTAAATCATTAAGCCATTTATTAGCAATAGCAATTAAATTTGAATAACACGTTTGATGATTTTCTATTTGTTTACTTCTATATGATAATATTGAACTTTTAATACCACCTTTAAGATTTATCCATATTTGTAAATCTTCTGATATTTCATCAAATTCTTTATTTTCTTTAACAATTGTAAATAATTGTTCACAAAAATTAATAACAAGTTCTTGCATTGAATTAAAAAATGTACCCATCTCAGCAATTAAATCATTAATCATTTTATTAAGATTACTTTTTAAATTACCAATTGCCTCCTAAATTATAAATTCATTATTTTCAATTTATGTATATATTATTATTATTACCTCCATAGTTTCAAATAAATTAACTTCTTGTTTCATTAAAACCTCCCAAAGTTCATCAATACGTGCATGATAATCTTCTGATAATTTTTCAACTTCATCATTTGGTTCATTTAATTCTGTTGCACTACCTTCAATACCTTGCATACGAAGTGTTTCAATTTTAAAAAATTGTTTTCTAACTGATTTTTGTATATCATCTTTAATATCAAGAAATTTTTCAATTATACTAAATTTTTGGAGATTTCATAAAAAAAAAATCAAAAATTTATAAATATAATTATTTTTCCCAATAAAATAATTTAATTAATTACTTTCGTCCTGACATATTAGATAATTCTAAACCTCTTGTTGTACATTCTGTAAATATTTCTAATTCACGTTTTCTTTCCGTAAATTTTTCTAAAATATAATTATACATTTCCTTAAAAATAGAATGTGTATTATCTCTGTAATTAGGTATTAAAAGTTCATCATGGCGACCAATTAGCTGAGCAAATTTTTCAATATACTTCGAAATCCAAAATATGTCCTATAAATAATATTGAAAAATGATTACAAGAATAGCTCCAGAGTAAATTCAGTTTTTGTTTTTATTGGTATTAGTTGATTAATTATGATAACAGTATTCTTAATAGTAATATTGTAATTTTTTAATTAATTAGTAGGGGACAATCGCCCAAATCGTACCACCGTTTGTATTTATTTACCAAACAGGGTACAAATATTAATGAACATTAATCGAAATTATTTCTTAAATTGTAGTAATTGTAAATTGCACCATTTTTAAAATAGACATTATTTATTGAATCTAATCAATTAGCGATAGAGTTCAACTTAGTATAAACCATTGTTTATGTTTAAATTAGAACATAAGTAAAACATAAACAATATACAACGCGGTCGATTAGCGTATAAAAGCAACCTTCCAAACTACAAAGTCATAGCCTGAATATTATAGAAGTTGGAACCGAATTTAACATTGCTGGAACCATCTAGTAAAAAAAATGAAATGAAAATAGAAATATTATTTAACAAGGAGTTTTATTTCCACACAGCCCTCAGAGGAAACAACTTAACAATGCTGCAGCCGGTATGATACAATATAACAGCGCTACAGCAGATAGGATATATTATATCCGATATAATATTATATTTGTAAACTTTTTTTTAATTTCCGTTTTAATTCAATTACTTTTTCTTTCGGTAAAAATGTATTCTCAAAGTAGGACCATAATCAAAATTTAAATATATTAGAAAATTGAAACCTTTTATTAAGTACTTCTATACAGAAATACTAGATAAATATAAAATGGTACGATTTAGACAATTCTGCCCTATAAATAAATTAAATTCTAATAAAAAATTTACGTAAATTCTTACATCAAATTTATCTTCCTTGAAGTTATCAATAAAACTATTTGCTAAACGAATTTTCTCTAATCTATCCTTTTCTATTTTTGCCTTTAAAATTAGTTCATCTTCTTCATAGTTGGATATATCACGAAGTTCTCGTCTACAAAACCAAAATATTTAAGAATTTCGAAATTGTTTTTTTTTGAAAATTAATTTACACAAATTTATTATTGCCTTCTTCTCTCTCCTCATCACTTATATAAACATATTTATAATATCGTAAATTTGGTAATACAGCAGCTATATAAACTCTACAATTTGGATCTTCGTTAGTAATTGGATTACCTTCTAAATTTAATACTTTTAATTTATCAAAAAACCGAAATTTTTCAATCTGCACAAACCAAAAAAAAAATATTATTTTTTAATTAATATATTTAAAAAATATTATTTATAAACTTACACCTTTTAAACTAGTAATTTTATTATTACCAATACTTAATATAACTAAATTTTTTAAATTTTCTAAATTTTCAATTTTTGTTATTAAATTATTAAATAATGTTAATGTTTCTAATTTAATTAATGTATTTAAATTTTCAATTCTTTCAATATAATTAAATGATAAATCTAATTCTTTTAAATTAATTAACATTTCAATATTTTCAATATTTTCTAATTTATTAAAATTTAATGATAATTTTGTTAAATTTGGTAAAACCCATAGATGATCAACACGTAATATATCTATAATTATAAATACATAAGTTTTAATAATTAATTAATTATATAAAGATGTCCTTTTCGTAAATATATTTTGTCCATTTTCAAACATAAAAATAACTAGTAATTTCAAATTTTTAATGTCTTCCAAATATCGTAAATAAAATTATCCTTTAAAATTAAACTTAAATACATTTTCGAAATGAACATATCTCATATACATACTTTTAAATTCTAAACGCATTGCTTTAATTTTTTCATAATCAAATGTTTCTAAGTCTTTTAAACGTGCCGCTTCACCTTTATATCCTTGTCGATATGATTCTTGTAATAATGTATTACTAATAACACCTGGTTCTAATTCTGGATGAATAACCTCATTTAATGCTATTAAATTTTTCATTATTGTTTTATACTGTAGTAGTAGTAGTAGTAATATATATTTTTTTTATATATAATATTCGTTTTAATTAATATTTTAGTATTTTGATTTTTTTTTAAAAAAAAGTAAATCAAATCAAAATAAAATAATTACAATTATTTCGAAGGATACAAATATAAATTTATTTTTAATTTTTTTTTTTAATTAGATATAATATTTTTCCAGTTCAGAAAGATTGTTTTTTGTTTGGACAAAAAAAAATTTGTTTTTATTATTATTATTATTATGTCATGGTGACGGTTTCTATTAGTTACATGAAAAATTTCTGTAACTTTTAAGTACTAAAAAAAAAATACTACAAAATTTTTCCTTTATATGTAAAAAAAAAAAAATAATAATCATAAAACGTACGTAAAAATATTATAAATAATTTTGTTGTTTTCTTTAATTTTTAGTACCAATTTTCTGCCATATTTAAAGAAATAAATAGAAGTATTTTTTATAAACACAAAGACGTCCTTTTCGAAAAATAATTTGTCCTTTTTTTTATTAAAGTTTTTAATTTTTCAATGATTTTTATTTATGTGTTTTAAAAGTTCGAAATAAATAATAAGGAAAATATATTTTGTAAAATAATATTAAAAATTACAAGAAAAAAGGATATAAAGTGAAATTAAAAGAAAATTCATTTTTTTCAGAAAAAAAAAAGAAAGGAAAATTACCCAAGTTTTTTTTTTCAACTATTAGTTTATTTTTGGTTAATCAATAATTATGGACAATTTTATGAAAATAAAAATAATTTCTTAAAAGAAAGTTTTCATGTTTAGTGTCACAACAATAATTGTCATAAATGTGTACCAAAAAAAAAAAAATAAATAAATAAAAATTTATTTATATTTTTATGAAAAAAAAAATATTATATAAAAATTTGGATAAAACATAAATAATCGAAACAAAAATTAATTGATTATTAAATTAAGGATAATTTTCTTAACAATAAAAGGTAAAAAAAAAAAAAGGATATTATGATATCATCCTTACGCATATATATTTTTAAATAATTGATTTGTATTCATTATTAAAGTAAATAATATTGACTATATTAGTTATAGAAAAATTTCGATTTTATTCGATTTTTTATTGTCCTTTTTTTTACTGTCTTTTAACACAAATATATAGAAAAAAAAATATCATATACTTATAAATGTAGGTCGCGTAAAAGTGATTTTTTTTCATTTTTATTATTTAAAGTAGATTTATATGTAAATAAAAAGCAAAAAAACGTATAAGGATATTTTCTTTACAAAAACACTAGATATGTGATTTTAAATTTTAAAAGCTTTTGAATAATACTTATTTATAATAAATTGGATTTCTACATTTTGCAGATATTTTTTAAAAGCCTTTACAACATAGTTCAAAGGTCAAAAATTTAAATAAGGACAATAATTGAATTTAGTAAGTTTATATATAGAATTAAATTGATATAATTTAATAATTACTTGAAATTTTATAACAAAGTGTTTAAGGATATTCGAATATTTTCCTTAATATTTTTAAATATTAATTTATTTATTTCAAAAGTGCAATTTAAATTACAAGCAATTTATATTATCCTTTTAAACAAAATTAGTTTATTGACGTGTATGGGAAATTTAACAGACGGAAAAAGGTCATTATATTTAAAATGTGATTAAATTTCAATAGCATAATATATTTTTTGTGATAAAACATGCTGCAGTGGAATCGAAAAGTCCCTAATTTGAATTCAGTGAAAAGTTGTTAAGAATTTTAAAATTCGGTTTAGCTGGCTTTCGTTATTTGGATCAAATTGATGGCTAAAAAGGATAACGATCAATTATTTACATAAAAACAGATTTGGAAAAATAGTTTAGACCAAAACCAACTAATTAGCCAACAAAATATTTTAGTATCTAGTTTAGATGATAGTTTCTAATAACCACTTATTAATATCTGTTCAAAAACTAATCTTATCGAATTTGAACTGAATACATTACGTAATATCTGCGTAGGCCTCTCATTAATCAATATAATATTTTGCATATAATTATAATTATTATTCTCAAGTAGCTATATTTTAATAATTTTCAATATTTTTCAAAACTTCTGGAAATCTTTATTTTTATTTCTGCAATCAAATTAATCTTTAAATTTTTTGATTGAAAAACATATGTCATCAAGATTTTGAATTTATATTTTTTAATTCTATACAATTTGAATGGAGTAACTTTTGTAATATGAAAAGTGCGTAGGTACACAATACAATTTTCTCAAAGTTAAATACTAATGTATAATATTTTATTTATTATAATTCTGTATTATTAACAATAATACTACTTGTCTAACTAATACTTAAAAATATTATATTTTTTTTTCCAATAATACACAGCAAGGATTTTTTTTTTATCAAGAAAAGGATATATATAATTAAATAAACATGAATATAAACTATTTGCCAAATTAAGTAAATTGAAAAGTAAAAAGTAAAAAACTAAAAAAAAAAACAAGAAAATTATGAATCGATATATAACATTAAATCAGTTGGGGGATGGTACTTATGGTACTGTTGTCCTTGGTCAAAGAAAGGATACAGGTGAAAAAGTCGCAATAAAACGTATGAAAAGAAAATATTATTCATGGGAAGAAGCAATGAATTTACGTGAAGTCAAGGTAAAAAAAAATAAAAACAATTTCTAGAAAAAAGAAAAGTTTTTATTTTTTAAGGATAATTATTTTCCATATCTTTTTTTTAACTAAATTAAATTTTTTTTTTGATAGTCATTGAAAAAACTTTCACACGCTAATGTTGTTAAATTAAAAGAAGTAATCAGAGAAAATGATATATTATATTTTGTATTTGAATATATGAAAGAAAATTTATATCAATTGATTAAGGATAGAGAAATGCATTTTCCAGAAAATACAATTAAAAATATTTTATATCAGGTAGAAAAAAAAATTCTGTGTGTGGTGAGGGAGAATTTTCTAGTAATTAAATTAATTTTCCTTATAGGTATTAAATGGTTTAGCATTTATGCATAGACATGGATTTTTTCATCGTGATTTAAAACCAGAAAATTTACTTTGTAATGGACCAGATTTAGTTAAAATAGCTGATTTTGGTTTAGCAAGAGAAATACGTTCAAGGCCACCATTTACAGACTATGTTTCAACAAGATGGTAAAATTGATTATTTGTCAACATTTCTTCCTCATTAAATTTTCATTAAAATATATATATATTTTATTAAATTGTTTGGGAAGTTTGCCAAAACACGATATCTACATTTTGTGCCAATTTAAGATTAACATCTAATTTCCATTACAAAATATTTAATCTTCAAATTACCTGACAAATATCTGACAAATTTGTATTTGGTAATAAACCAAAGAAAAATTGATAAACTCTAAAACCAATATTGTCATTTCCGTTCTGCGTTGATTGATTTTGCCAAAATAAGATAAGTATTTATCATATTTTGGAGAACTATAAAATATAATAAGTCAAAGACTTTGCCAAAACAAGATAAGTACGAATATAGTGTTTTGGCAAATTAATTTTGATAAAACTTATTTATTTCAATAATTTGGCAAAATATGACAACTTTCTATTGAGTAACTGATTTATAAATCTAAATTTCTCAATTTATAACTGATAAATTGATAAATCTTGGTTAAAAATTTGTTACTTAATAGAAGTGGTCTCATATTGTGGCCAAAATTTGACAATTTATAGATGATAACCCAAATTTGTCAATTTTTAAATGATAAATTGACAAATCTTAAATGATAAATTGACAAATTTTGGTTAGAAATCTATTACTTAATAAAAAAAACTACTAAAAACAATATTATTTTAATCTTAAGAATTGAGTATTTTTCACAACCATTTTATTATGACAAGTTACGATAAAACTTTCTTAATTTCTTGTACTGAAAATTTGTAATTATATAGCTAACATGTTTTGGGCAAATTTCCACAGAATTAATACATAAAATAACTTCCCTAATTTACCTGCAAAAAACTGTACTTTATATTTATGTAAATTATTTATTTAAAAAAAAGGTATCGTGCACCAGAAGTATTATTACATTCAACTCGTTACGGAAGTGCTATTGATTTATGGGCAATTGGTTGTATTATGGCTGAATTATATACATTTCGTCCATTATTTCCCGGAAACAGTGAAGTAGATCAATTATTTAAAATATGTTCTGTTTTAGGAACACCAGAAAAGGTATTTGAACTTTTTTTTACAACCAAAAAAAAAAAAAAATGTGTTGATATAGTTTTATAAATATTTTTAATTTATTAAAAATTTTTTTAGGATGATTGGTGTGATGGTTATAAATTATCATCAATAATACATTTTCGTTTCCCAGATTGTATTAAAATACCATTAAATACAATTGTAACAAGATCAAGTATACCTGGTTTACAATTATTAGAAGATGTACTTAATTATGATCCAGAAAAACGACCAACAGCCCAACAAACATTACGTTATCCATATTTTCAAACAATTAAACGTACATCAGGTGGTGGTAGTACTGGTAATAAAATGAATTATACAACATTACAATTATTACCAACACAATCATCATTATATAATAATCAAACAATAAATAATAATAATAATCGTAGTTTAATTAATAGTAATATTAGTAATATAAATAATAAAATTAATACAAATACAAATAGTAGTAATAATCAATTAAATGGTCGTATATCAAAAATGAGTTATGTATCAATTAATCCAGATACAATAAGAAATAATCATAATAGTAATGATTATATTATTGGTAATGGTAAAATTATACAAAATATTGATAATAATAATATAAATTATGATAAAACTTATACAAATAGTTTAAATTATAATTTATTAAATGGTAGTATACATAATAATAGTTTAACATCATTAAGTAATAATAATTCAATACCATCATCAATACAACAATCAATTGATATAAATAATCAATTAAAAAATGAACAATATAATAATACAAATAATACTAATAATGATGATAAAAAAAATTATCATCAAATACCAAAAAAAGATGATTTATTATATAATGAAAAAATTAGTGATATATTTGTTAATCGTAATATTGTACATAATTATCCAACAAATGTTTCATTTAATCATAATAATAATAATAATAATATTGGTACAAATTTAATAACAGATAATAAAATTTTAAATAATAATAATAATCGAAGTTTTTCAATTTATGATCCAAAAATAATTGCTATTAAAAATATAAATAATAATAATGTTAATAATGGTTTTTATTTACATCCACCAAAAATTAAAACAAATATTAATGACAGTAATACAACATTTATACCAACATCTGATAAAAATTATTATAATAGTTATTATAAACAATCATCTGTTAAACGACCAACACCATCAACTATTGATTATACAATAGCTGGTAAATTAATAACAGATCGTACATCAATTATTGGTGGTGGTAATATTGAAAATAATGATATTGATAATAATGATGATACTAGAAAATTAGATATAATTAATGATAAAAGACATTCAATACAAGAAATTTTAAATAATTCAGAAACAAATTTAAAAAATATGTTTAATGGTAGAGATGGTGGTGGTGGTGTTTATCAAAAAAAAAATCTTCATGATGATGATGAATTAGCAATTATATTAGGGTAAGTAAGTTTAATTAAAAATTAAAACAAACAAAAAAAAATTAATTAATTCAATTTTTTTTTCAATTTGTAGAACAAAAATTAAATCATCAACAAAAAGTCGTAAAAATTCTAAACCAAATATTCATTTAGAAGATATATTTGGTTCATTATCAACTGATTCATTAGAGAATACTAGAGATATAACAACAACAAAATATCCAAGTACAGTACCACCAGATAAAGTAACAATATTACGTGATACAAATTTGCCAAATGATTATAATGATGAAATTGAAAATATTAAAACATCATTTTCAAGTGCTAATGTATTAGGATCAAGACAACGTAATCCATCACGTCAAGATTTTATTACAAATGGGTAAATATTTTTATGAAAATTTACGGATCAAAATTTTTCTGATCAAAATGTGTTTTTTTAGTGGTTATTCAAATTTATCAGTTTATAAAAATCCAAAATTATTTCCTTGGGAAGAAATTGGTCGTAATGATCAAGAAGAAAAATTAACAGCATGGATGGTGTCTGATAATAGTAAGTTATTGAAGTTTCTTAAAAAAAATTTAATTTAAAAAAAACAAAAATATTTGTAATTTTGATTATAAAACTTTAGGAAGACAAATGCAATTTTTTTTAAATACTAAAAATGGAAATTTTCTTTAAGATAATTAAAAAAAAAACAATTAAAAGAATGTAGAGGTATGGTGAGCTAATTTAGATTCTTAACTTATTAGATATGTAAAAAATTGTTTTTAATGTTGTTTCCAAAAATATAGTTCAGAGCAAAAGAGAACTGGGTCTACAGCTCTGTGCTTGTGTTTGTCTATTTGTGGTACTTGTTTGTTGCGTCTATTTATAGATCTGCCCCAATCACCAATTTTAAACCTGTATGTCTAATAGCTAAAACAAATGTTTGTGCTTCAATAATTCAATTTATGATTGATAAAGGTGTTAATACTAGACAAAACGCCACTGACTGAGACACTTTTAGATTTCTAGATTAATGTCAATGTTTGTTTGGTAGAAAATATTGTCAATTAAGTACGTTAAATTGTGTAGAATGACTCTAAGGCCTCTCGTCACTTAGATTTCTGACTGAGTGAATTAAATTTCTAGATTAAATATCAATGTTTGTCTGCTAGAAGCTAGAAAATAGTATAGTCTGTGAAATTGTCATAGTATTCAATTCAAAATCAAATTTAAAATTAAATCTTATAAAAACAAAATTTTTCAAATTTAAAATTTCAGGTTCTACTTTGGAAAAACATAATCTTAATTCAATAAAAGGACGAACAGATTGGGCAGCAAAGTACCTGAAAAAATGAAGAATGTTGAAAATTTTTTTTTTTGGTTTTTTTTTTTTTTTAAATATATTAATGTAAAAAGTGTGGATTTGTAAAACAAGGAAAATTGATGGTCTAAAAGAAAATTTCTGTGATAAAATTAAAAAAAAAATATGAACAAATTATAATAAAACTTATTTTATAAATATAATAAAAATTAAAATTTTTTTCTTCAAACTTATTTAAATAAATTTATATTTTATTACATAATTTTTCATATTTCGTTAAATAAAAAGTAATTGGTTTTTTTTTTTTTAAATTTAAGATTAATTTTTAGCAATTAATTAATTATTTAATAAAAATTTAAATCTACTATATATTATATATAAAAAAAGGAAAAAACTATATAATTTTAATAATTTTTGCAAATTTTAATTTAAAACCAAATGTTAATTATATGCAAGAATCTTCAAAAAAAAATACAGAAAGCCAATTTTAGTTTAGAAAAATAAGTTGAAAAAATGATTAAAATAGAAATAAAATAATAATTAAAAAAATATTGTAAAAAGCAAGTGAAATTTTATGTACAAAATAAATCAAAAAAAAAATATAACATAAAAAATTCTTCTTAATATTATTAACTAAGACAATATTGTAACACGTCGGAAATTGGAATTTTACTAAAGTTTAATATTGCCTGAGAAGAATACTTTAATCCAATCCTTTTAGAAATCGGTAAGAAGATTTATTTTTTTAATTAGATTAAAATTAAATTAAAATTTATAAATTTCGACTAATTTCTATAAATTTTTTCCTTAAGCCACACACGTCTCGTCAGTGGTATGGACTATATACGACGTAGTATAATTAACTACAAGAAACCATTTACCAGAAACTATTTTAGTTTCTGGTAAATGATTTCTTGTAGTTAATAAAATTACCGGAAATCCGATAGTTAATAATTCCATAATTACATTCGAATGTGAATATTAAATTAGATTTCAAAATTAGTGTCACAATTTAAGGAAAATCATAATTGAAAAAAGTTACTATTCTATCAAATAAATCCTATGAAAATTTTCCAAAAACTGACAACCACATTTTTTTAATATTATCAGAAAAGTTCTGATTTCTATTTTAAAATATCTAATTTTCAAATTTTCCAAAACACTACAAGTTTTTATTTATTATAAATTTTGTTTGATATTTGAAAATTCGATGTTTAAGAAATCAGAACTTTCTAAAAATATGAAAAATGTAATTACCAAGGTTTGGTAAATTTCCACAAATAATCTATTTATGAAATTATGATTCTATTAATTTTAATTAATAATTTCTATTTTTATTTAATATCGTAATTATACTTATACTTCTACAAACATATTTTACCTTCAATACAATTAATATTTCTATAATAAGGACATTTAATAAAATTCTTAACCACTCCTTTAACTTTCTATTAATGTACAATTTAATTTATATATCATGGTCAAAGTTATGTCAATTTGTTTCAGTTTTTTACATTTAATTCTTAAAATACTGTAAACTAAAATTTCCTGTTCTAAAAACCAGTTCAATTAAATATACCGAAAAGGTGGTTAGGAACATAAAATAAAAAATGATTATTATTGAATTTATGTGGTTATGATGAAGAATTTTTTTTTTTTTTTTTGGTCAACCTAAAATAAATATTTATTGCGTGTCTTAATTTTTTTTTTTTTTGAAATTATTTAAGTAATAAAACCAAAAAAACCAAAAAAAAAAAATACTTTTCCTTTCACTTAAAAGTAACTAATTAAAGTATATATAAAATAAGTGACCCTTATATAGACCAAAAAAGAGGGGTTAAATAATCGTAAATAAAAGTAAAGGTAAATTATTGATAAAAAACTATAAAAAAAAAAAAGTGCAAGTGCAAGTTTACTCCAATTGTCCGTTTTTATACTTTTTCCAGTTTTTTTGAAACATTTTTTTAACTGTTACTGGTTTTTTTTGATAAATCATAAAAAACAGTAAATTATAATATTTCTTTTTTTTAGCAAAATTTGTCCATTTTTTAGTTAAATATCCTTTTTACAGTACACATTTCTCAATAATGTCTTAGCTAGGCCCTTTTTAAAAATTTCTATATTCTAATTATTTGAAATGATAAATTGTTTTCAAGTCCGTAATTTCATTACAAATCCTTTTTTGATCCTTTTGGCCCGTAAAATTATGCAATAATGAAAAACCGGAAATCTATAATTATTAAAACTATATATTTTCATTTTATGCAGTCTATATTAGTTAATTATTAAACGTGGACTTTCTTTTATCGCTATGAAGCGCCTACGTTAATTGATACTATTTTCATACAACTTCATACATTTCGACTTTATTTTGACAGCTTATAAATATACATAGCGAACTGAAATTGTTCATTGAGAGTTTCCGAAATTTTTCCAAAAATTCTTCGCGTTACTTTAACTTTCCTTTGATAATTACTTTAATTTACATTTTTCATTCCAAGACTTTTAATTCAATTATTATAGCACACCCTATTAAATTTTAAATTGTATGGAAAATTTCGATAATATTTTTGGTTTGTAAAAAAAGGGTTGGTGGGGCAAGAAATATTTAAATGCATCTCTAGTTACATTTTCATTCACATATATGTATTTGTTTTTGTTTTTAAGTGAAATAAATCGAATACAAGTTCATGAACATATAAAATTTATTTATATATAATTGAATTTCTTATTCATTTAATATATTTTTGCATTATCTCTGATGAATTCCAAAAAATTGGTATAAAAGATGCCAGACAACAGAGAAATGATATCATTCAAGTTCAGGTAGCTTCAAGGAGTACCAATAATTTAATATAACAAAACATTTTAATCAGAGCTAAGAAATTTTGAGCAATGGCTTTCAAGGTAAAAAAAAAATATATTCTCTTTTCATATTTAATCCATTTATTTTAATCCAATTTTTTTCCATTTGTTTAGTTTGTATCATTCTGTGCTTTAATTGTTGCTTGCAATGCTGGTGCTTTACCACTTGTACAACATCATGCTCAAGCAGCTGTACTTTTAAAACACGATAATTCTGGTGATTATAATCATTATGAAGATAATCATGCTCCAGCTAACTATGAATTTGGTTATTCTGTTCATGATGGACATACTGGTGATGTTAAAAGTCAACATGAAGTAAGACATGGTGATGCTGTACAGGGACAATATTCATTAGTTGAACCTGATGGTCATAAACGTATTGTTGATTATACTGCTGATGCACATAATGGATTTAATGCACAAGTACGTCGTGAAGGATCACAAGTACATCCAGTTGTACATCAAGCTCAACCAATTGCTGTTGCCCATCATGCTCAACCAATTGCTGTTGCCCATCATGCTCAACCAATTGCCGTTGCCCATCATGCTCAACCAATTGCTGTTGCCCATCATGCCCCAGCTCATGTAGCTTATGCTCAACCTTTGGCACATGCTACCACATATACCCAACATCATGCTCAACCAATTGCTGTTGCTCATCATGCTCCAGCTCAAGTAGCTTATGCTCAACCTTTGGCTCATGCCACCACATATACCCAACATCATGCTCAACCAATTGCTGTTGCTCATCATGCTCCAGCTCAATTAACATATTCAGCACCATTAGCTCATGCTACTACATATACACAACAACATCATGTTGCACCAGTTGCCATTGCTCATCATGCTCCAGCTCAATTAGCTTATACAGCTCCTTTGGCACATGCTACCACATACACTCAACATCATGATAATCATCATTTAGCTTATCATCATTAAGAAAATTAAAGTAGATGTATAATATATGTAAATAAATGATAATTATACAAGAAAAAAGTTTAATTAAACTGTAAATAAAGAAAATAAGTGGAATTTTTTCCACATTATTAAAAGAAAAGCATTTTTTTTTAAAAACCATCTAGCTTAACAATATTTTAGCCTGCTCATTCATTCTATTTAGAAACATATCCAGTCCATTTACTCCTAAGGTAAGCCTTTGTAAGTCTTACGACTAATAGAAAATATTATTTTCTCAATTCTGTCAGTTGTCTTCAGTCTACAGTAATACTCATCTTAATCTTTTAAGCTCTTTGCTCCAATATTCCGACTTAGGTCTTATCATAGTTTTATAAAGTATTATACCTGTGAAAATTTGCCAAAATATGACATCTTGGCATTTTGAAATAAGTTCTGACGACTGCTAAACATCCAATTTTCGAATTACCGAAAGGTCAGACGTTTTTTTCATTTAAACCAAAGTGTGGCGTTTGAAATCAGAACTTTGAAATCAAAACTTTGAAATCAGAACTCATTTTAAATTGTCAACTAGTAATTACCATATTTTGGAAAATGGTCATAAAAATTTGCATCATAGTCTCACACTTACTACCAACTTGTATTCTCTCATTGCAGATGACTAGTCATCATTACTTAACTCCGTATTACTAAAAAAACTAAATACTTAATATTTTGTCTCTTATCTTTTGAATCATTCTAGGAATATTAATAATATCCGTAAATCTAAATTGAGACTTGTAACAAAATCCGTTTTAATATACACAATTATTATTTATATTACAGATATTAAAATTAATTACTAGGTGTGGTAAATTACTAGCTGCTTGTAGTAAGTCAATTAAAACGGATACAAATCTATATACATATATTTGTTTGTTTCGGTAAATTAAATTGCGCAAAGAAAACATACCAAAATAAATCAAATATCAATTAATCATAAATTAATGACACGGCATTAAAAATTATCAATTAATTTGTTTCATATCGACTTAGATCTTAAAGAATAATAAATAACATAAAAATATTATGTTTTTTCATATTTCTTTTTAAGGATTATAAAAATATTCAAAATATTTTCGATATTACTTTATTTTTAATACCATTAAAAAATCTTATTTATGATATTGCATATAACTAGTATTATTAATTAAGTGTTTAAAAAATTCCATACTATTTTTTATACTAACTTGAATTTTATTAGACATATTTTCATTGCTATTTAATTATTGATTAAAAAGGATTGCACATAATTCTTGTTTTTTTTCTGTACGCAATTTTACTTTTTTTTTTTTTGAAAAACTTGAATTATTTGTATCTATTTTTATATTGAAATAATATGACTACGAAAGAATATTAAATTTTTGGATAAATTAAATAAAATCAATTTAAAGAAATTACGAAAATTATATTCAATTATATATTAAAATAAATATTTATATAAATTGGGGTTGGGTACGATGTATCGAATTTTAAAATTTCGAAATCAAAATTTGTTAAGATGAAATATCGAAATTTCAATTAGCACTGAGTGTCAGACAAAATAGGAGTTGGAAAATATTTAAAAAAATTTTCCTGTAATCGTTACCATTTTTTTTCTTGCACTTTCTAGGAAAGTGCAATCAATTATTAGACTTGGCTTTCATTAATTTGTTGCAATTTGAAGAATAAAGTAAATTTGGTGATTGCTTATTTCGATTTTTTTATGATATAAAGAATTATTTTTGGAATTTCAAATTCGACTTAGCTACTATATTTGGATTCACCATTGCGCTTCTGTGTGTACATGACATAAAGACCGAAAAATTGATTACATAATTAAGGATTTTAGAGCATATACCTCAAGGACTTATATCAAAAATATCCTCAAACAATGAAACTAATAAAATGATTTCCATCTGAAATATTTTACTAGATTTTCGAGATTTTAAATAACGATATTATGGTTTACGAGATTTTGTACCTATAAGATTTTATTTAACGATTTTTTTTTTTTAACAAATCCCTATAAAATGTTATACTTTGATATAATCAAAATGTCAACATACTCTGACAAAAACTAATTACTAATATATTGGATTTTTTTTCGGAATTATAGTAAGAACCCAAATTGAAATTATTAAGATATTTTTTTTTTTATGCTACAATTAAAAAATAATTTTTTATTTTGTGAAATATACTCGAGGGGATAATATATATTAAATTACACAGTATAAAAATAAATATATTTAACAAAATTTCAAGAAACATGTTATGATCCAGATATGTCAATTTATAGAAACTTGTACCATTAACACCCCAACAGTTAAAAATAAAAAAAATTATATATTTTTGTTTAAAAAATTATGCCTTTACGCAAATGTGCGTAATTTGAATTGAAAATTTGCATATATATATGTAAATTTTATCTTAAAAAAATATGTAAATTTTTTATTGAATAAAAAAGATAAAACTTTTGATTTATAAACAAACCTTAGAGTTTAATATAAATATTTTTGTGCAACCTAAAACTAATTTAAAATTTTAAATATATATTTGTATATTTTATAGATAAATACTTGTCTACTTATTATAAAAATAATGATATCATAAATTTTCATAACTAATTGGAACCACTAAAAAAAAATTTATAAAGAGTAAAGTAAATTTGGTGGGTTTTTGAAGAAAAATTTAATTTTCTAATACAATAATTTCCTAAAAATTAATATTAAATTTTTTTTTGTATATAAACTATGTTATTTCTAGGATAGTTAATTATTTGAAGATTGATATTCGAATTGATCATTTGAATCGAAATAAAACTTAAAAGAGTTCTTTTTAACTAAACAACTAATTACAAAAAAAAATATTCTTGAATTAAAATGGCGTGGAAAGTAAGATATCCTTTTTTTTTTTATTAATATTAAAAAATATACTTAAAAATATATTTAATTTTAGTTTGGTTTAATATTTGCACTTTTAACAATTGTTAGTGCAATTGAAGTACATCAACATCATCATCATCATGCTGGATTAATTAAAACAGCACATGTTGAATATGCTGATAGTCCACCAGAATATGAATTTTCATATTCAGTACATGATCATCATACTGGTGATATAAAAAGTCAAAAAGAATCTAGAAAAGATGATAAAGTTGAAGGTAGCTATGAATTAATTGATTCAGATGGACATCGTCGTTTAGTACAATATACAGCTGATGATCATCATGGTTTTCAAGCAATTGTACATCGTGAACCAACTGATATTAAAATACCAATACCAGAACATAAAGAAATTTTACATCATCATAAAATTGTAGCAGCACCAGTTGTACATTATACACCAGTACATAAAATTTTATCGGCACCAGTACATCATCATGCTGTTTATGCACCAGCACCAGCAAAAATAGTACATTCATCACATTCAGGTAATAATCATGTATCATTTTCGGGACCACATCATTCTTATAATTATTAATTAAACAAAATTTATTATTATTATATTTTGTGTTTATGTATGTATCCTTTTTTGAACTCATTATTATTATTATTATTTTTTATAATATCTTCTTATGTGCCAATCATATTGTTATATAATTGATAAAAAAACAAAAAGATTTTATGAAATTTATGTTATTGATGTATTAAAATGAATAAAAAATAAAATACTGAAAATTATGTTGATGTCAATTATTTAGAACTGATTTTTAGAGAATATGATCTTTCAGATAAAATGAAAATATATCTCAAAAGTTATAAATTTTGTATGGTAAAATTGACTACACCATTTCGCAGATAAGAGTTGGTAGATTAGTTTTATTTGACAGATAAGTATCATTTTCAAATTGTAGCTAATGTCTTTCGAATTGAATTACAATTAATCCAAGACAAAAAATCAAACAACTGAATTTGAAATCGTTTCATAAAAGTAACAAGATTGAGTAATAATTGGAAAATGAGTACTAAGACCATTATCTGCTTCAGCAATCTGAAGCTAAGTAGACTAACTAGCTTTCGTAAAAAAATTGCTATTTTCTGTGATATCAACTAAGAAATGACTAAATATTGGGTTATGTTTCAATATAGACCATGGTTTTTTTGACCATTAATATTACAGTTATATTTGATTCTAATTATAGTGTCAGATCCTATTTAATGTGTCATATATTCTGCGATTACTAAAAATAAGAATAATTATATTCAAAGTTCACATTTTTGACAAAATTTGTAAAATTTTATAAAATTACTTAGCTTGAAATAATGGAATAGCAGAAATTACGGATTTTAAACGGTTACGTTGAACCATGAACATAAATTGGTACTTTGCTGCTAATAATTGAACTATCTCGATGAAAAGGAACATTTGATTAGTGGATAAAAAAGGGATTAACGCTTTGCATAAGTAATTTACTAGTTTTAATACTCTGCATAAAGGATATTTAGTTTTTGGTTTCAATTTTTGTACATTGAATCTAGTATCTTGAAATTGGGCTATAATTTGATTTTTGAATCTAATGCTCAGTTAAAATAAATTAAACGATCCTAATTTAATATAATTGAATTTAATCCAACATTAATAAAAGATTTTTTTAAATTCGAAAAGATACTAATAATTTGTAATTCTTATCGTGAAATAAGTACAAACTATCTAAGGATATGTAACTAGTTAGCTAGGTCTCAAAATTTAAAAAAAACTTAATTACAATTAACTAAGTATATAAGTAAATATAAAATAATTTCAAAAGATAATTCTAAGGATTTATTAGAGTAAATTTTGGTTACATACACACATTTAATTCTGAGGAAATTTTCCAAAACATGATAATTACATTTTGATAATTTTCTTCTGATTTAACTTCTGATTTCGTTTACTAAATAACCAATCTTAAAATTTTCTAAAATAGGACAAATTTATATTTGATATAAAGCTAAGATATCATTTTTAATTTCGATTGATAAACAATCGATATTTAAAATTCTTAAAACACTTAGCTTTTTGGTATAAAGCTAAGTGTTTTAACAATTTTAAATATTGATTGTTTATCAATCGAAATTAGAAATTATATCTAAAATCATAATATCTTCTGATCTGCTGCGCTAATATAAAAATATTTCTGAGTAAATTTTCAGCTATAATTTTAAAGTTATACAGATTTAGTCTGAGAAACAGATCCTCTTTAATACGTGCTATATTGTAATTATTTAATCAAAATATAATTATCATATTTTGCAAAATTTCTACAGAATTACTTGTAAAATGTAATAAGAGATCAAAGATACTGAAATATCTGAGATATTGTAAATTAATTTCTGCTATAGAACCATAAATTTTCAAGAAATTGTTTGGCTTTTTTTATTTGCATATTTAAGTTTTAAATTATTTGCCTAATTAATATGAATATTACATAAATTGATATAAGATATAAAATTTTGATTTTCTAAATTTAAATATTGCAGAATTATTAAAACTACTTTTTGATTACAAAATCATATTACAAATATTTTTATAATATAATTATTTAAAATATTTAAAAATTTGTAAAGTGAATGCTACAAAAAAAATTAAAAACACCTTTTAATAACAAAATTCTATTTAATTTTAATTTTTTAATCTAATTGTGTTATCATTTTTTTTAATATTATGTGTTTATATTTTTTTTAATATAATTCTTTTACACATATGACGCCAACCTTCACCCACTTTTGTTATGCGTATAAAATAACATGGAACACACAAAAAAAAAAAAAAAAGAAAATAAATATCTACGCCTTTAAAAGTCCATTCGAAATTGTCATAACTCTTACTAATTATTATTTGGCAGACCGGTCTGATAACATATCAACAAAAAATAAATGCAGAAAAAAAAAACAGCACTTTACTGGAATATAAACTAAAATATTTTTACCAGCTTGGCGATCACTTATTTTTATGTAGTGCAATGCTTATATATAGTAGATATAAAATTTTTAAATATTGATGTAGACAGGAAGTTATACTGGTTTTTGCTGTTATGAAATCGAAAGTTTATTTTAATGTCTTATACATTATAATTTTTTTTTTTTTTAACTTAATTTTTCATCAAAATACAAGAAAAAAAAAACAGGTGGTTCTGTAGTGGACCATTTTAAATTGGTGGATTAAATTAACGAATAAAAATAAATTAAATTCATAAGAAAAATTGGTGTATAAAAATATGTAGTTCATTTTTATTTTTTGATCAGTGAAAGTAAATCAACTTCTTATTAATTTTTGCTCTTATTACATTTTTTGTCACATCTGGTTTTATGATCTAAAAATTTCAATTTTTCATTAAAATTAAAAAAAAAAAATTATTGGTTTATTTGTCTGTCGTTTCGGTTGTTAGTTATATTTTTTTTTGAAATCCTAAATACAGGTCTGTCTTAACAAAATCCTTATTTCAGTTACAACTCTGAAATATCTGAGTAAATTTAATTTTAAAGACAAGTAACACTGCAAGGGCCTTTCATTTACTCTCCGAACTGTCAAAAATATATCAAAATACAAATGACAGTTACATGTTCTGTCATTTAAATTTATTTGAAATTTGATTTTTTTAATTAATATTTTATAAAATGGCATTGACATTTCGGATAGTACTAGAACAAGAACTCCTACGTAGTTATACGGAAAATTTAGGGACCTTACATGGCTAATTACGCTTTTTCAAAAAATTTCTGACAGAATTTTTAGTATTTGTTCAGTGTTATTTCCATGCCAAAAATTTGAACATAAAGTTTACATGAAATCTCCTTAGTTTTTGCAATAAAATATAAATAAAAAATTTTTGTTTTTTTTATGAAACCATTTCTGAAAATTGCCTTAAAGCATGTTTCTTTTTTCTGTATATTATCTTTCGTTATTAAAGATTAAAAAATTTACTCTGACAAGCTAACTAGGCCAATTTAAAGTCAAATACAAGAATTTCTACTAAAAATATTATAAATGCTGAGCTTTTTTTTTGGACAATGAATAATGATATTTCTTTTTTTTGTTTAAAAATAATTAAATTATGAATTTGCAAAAAAAAAAACAACATAAGAAACAATATAAATGTTAACCTCGTACTTGAAATTGAAGGTAAAGAAATATAAATTAGATTAAAGTAAATTATATTAGATATATAGTAAATAATCTAATTATATGAATTATTTATCAATTTTTGTAATCTTTTAGTCAATAGAATGGATTACCTTCATTAAATCAATATTAATTAATTATTATTTGCCTAAGATTTAAATTAACGATTAATGAGCTATGCGACGAAAAAGGAAAAAATTATCAATTATGTGAAGAACTTCAATTTTTCAAAGTTCAAAATTAATTAAATCTCGATATTAATAGAATTTTTAGGGATTCACTTAAATGATAGCATAATTTCTAGGATATTACCTTGTGTCTCAACATCGAGAGCGGAAAGAATGAACGCATTCTTTTCGCTTTCGATATAGAAATTTTATTGAAATAATTACAATTAACGCTGTAGTTAGGACAAATAATGATCAAGTATTAAATTGGCTCTAAAATAGAAAGGCATTCAAGTTATAATTGTGAAACGTCGGTTCACTGGTATTTAAATTCAAAAGCCATTTTCTTATTGTTGTTGTTGTACTTGGAATTGGAAGCAAATCTTGGAGGAAGATTAATTTAGACTATAAAGCTAAATTTCTAACCACTTCTTAAAATTTTCAAAAAGTCGCGTTTAACAAAATCAAATGGATGACATATGGACTGAAATAGTATTCAGTAGATGAAATGTATATTTATTTCAAGGGTTATTTTAGACAATTGTTTTCGTAGGCTGCGTAAAGACGTGAACAGAGAGTGAAAAGAAAGCGTTCTTTGTAAATCCCAGTATTACTTTACAATAATACAAAAAATTCTCAGCTAAAAGTTTCCATAGTTAACTTTAATTTTATTTTAGGATATTTCCCTTCTGAATCTGTTTCGTTTTCAAAGGAAAACGACCAAAGTGTACTCTAACTAATATATATGCTTCAGTAGTCACTCAATATAAATAGTTCCATCTTCAGACTATTTTACTAATCTTTAGTTGGTTTTTTTAGTCTTTTTTTGTAGACCATAGTGCCTTTTACTGACTATTGATATTACATTTTTCAAATACACTTCCATTTTCCGGTAGATATTACCTGGAAAAGATTATTGAAAAGTTATGTTAGAATTAAAGTGTCTTCAATTCATTCTATAAAGCGAATTAAAGTGTCTTCAATTTAATTGTCTTCAAATTAATAAGAATTTCATTAGAAATGTCTGCAACTTAAAAAATCAAATGATCTAATTGTTAGAATATGTTTCTCAACTCTTACCAAATTTTCTATTAATCTTTACTTAACAGAAACTCTCTATTTTCCTTTAGGTTAAATTTCAAATTTATTCATAAAAATTATTAAACCAAAAAAAATTCCTAAAAGTTTATGTCCGGAGAGAATAAGTTCAAAAAATTGTTTCAGGGCATAGATTGCCAAAAAAAAATAAAAATTCAGTGGAAAAATTAAAAATTAAATCAAATCAACGATAATGAAAAAAAAATGTATAATTTTGAAAGTACATAGAATTATCAAAATTTGCAATACTTTTGATTGATTGCATTAAAAAAAAAATTTGATTATCATGATAATATCATTAAAATGATCTTAAAAGTATGTGATTTTAAAGCTTAATAGACTAAAAGATAAATTTTTTGAAAAAATGTTAATTGCAAATCAAAGTAAATTATTTTGCAAAAAAAAAATTTAATTTATGATTACAATCGATTAATAATTTTTTTATACGAAATTAAAAATTAAATATATTTTATTTGGCATTAAATCTTATTATACAATTCTGTATGTTTTGGGCCCAAAGGCCAGATTGTCTTATAAATAAAATATTAGGGTATAATTTTTGGACGAAAATATTTTAATATTAAATTATTTTCTAATCATAAAATAATATAAAAGGAGTTAGTTTTATTAAATATGATATCAGTCTCCTTCCGATACTAAAATATACATCAAGTATTACAATGGCATTAAAGGTTCAAATTATAAAATTTCTTAAAATTTCTTATAATTCTACTAATTATTTTTATTCTTAACAGATTACAGCTTTATTAGTTCTAATTGCTTTCGTATTTGGCAATTATGCACAGGACATTGTCTACTCAACATTACCACAATATGGTCATGCTGATACAAATGCTAAAATTAATTCTGTAAAATCATTACCATATAAACAAACTGGTCATAATGAAAAGGATCATTTAGTTGAATATAAATATAGTTATGCTGTTCATGATGATCATACAAAAGATATTAAGGCACAAGAAGAAACACGTCATGGTGATGTTGTTAAAGGACGTTATGAAATGATTGATTCAGATGGTTTTAAACGTATCGTTGAATATACAGCTGATGATAAAAATGGTTTTCAAGCAATTGTACATCGTGAAAAAACTGATATTGTTGTACCAATACCAGAACAAAAACCACATCACAAAGAGGATCATCATGGCAAATATGAAGAATATCATAAACATACTGAAAATTTAGAATATGCTCACAATGAACCGAAATATGTTAGTAATCATTATAAACATGCTGAAGAACCATTTGCAGCACAATCCATTCAAAATATTAAGAAAAGACATACTTCAATAAAAAATGGTTATGTTGCACCAATTTATGAAGTTTAAAATTTTTGAAATCTGAAGATACGGACAGAATGGAAAATTATTTATGGACAAAATTATTGTGGGTTTTTTCTTCTCTTAAATGTTTAAGTATTAATGTTTGTATAATTATTTGTTAAACAGTATTTGTATATTTGTTGTTATTTCAAAATTTAATTGTTTTTGTATTTCTTTTAATTAATTTTATTCTAAATAAAGCAATTTTGATTCAATTTTTGTTGTATTTTAATATTAACTGCTTCCTTAAATCAAGAATTATGTATATTACGTCAAAATTAGCATGGTAAAGTACACAAGAACGACAATTGCAGCTAGTTTTGTAGAAGTAAGTGTTGTGCAAGTACTTAAAACACTGTAGCCGATCTGCACTAATCAATTTGAATTTCTTCGATTAATAACTTATACTCTCAACAATTGCAATAATTATTGCTTAATTATTAATTATAATTATTAATTATTGTATAACTCTAATTTAAACTTTGTATGGTTATAAAGACTAATTATTGAATTAATAAATTCTGACTCATCCAAATTATTTCAGTTGTTGACGTTTGATTGACTGAACGCTGAGTTTAAATAAATTAGTTCTTTTATTAAATCTCCATAATTTTGAATTACGTAACCAATAAAAATAATCTCCATTGCACAACATCCCAAAACGAGTCTAGATCTCCAACTAAGGATTTCGTAACATTCTATTGCAATTTGGACTAACTACGAATTTTTATTTTCATTCCAAGCCAATTTAAATTTCTTTATAGTGAAGCAACTTGAATTTCAATAAGTTAATGGCTTTCTTAGTGAGACATTTGTTGTTAAAAATTGGCTTTGATCATCCAATTTTCCTTTAAATTACAATTTTGTGCAATTTTATTATTGGTCTTCATTTAAAACTTAATACATAACTTTGACCAATATTAATGCCTTCAATTAGGCTGGAATCCAGTACCTATCGCTAAACTAATTCTAAGTAACAGCGGAATTCTTTATATAAATAATAACTACAGCAATTCTTTTGAAGCAAATTCTTTAATCTAATCAATACCGAATTGCATCTTAAATATTGTAAAATACTCTTTAAATTCTCCACTGTCACAAAATTAAATTACGAAGACATCTCAATTATTTTAATAAAATCTTAATTCAAAATAATTGCTTCCTTAACAAATACCAAAAAAAAAAAAATAACCACAAAAGTAATTAACGATAATATTTTGTTCAATTACATTAATTTATCTTCTGAAAAGTTTTTGTCATTTGACCATGTAGATAATATTGAAAAACATAAATATTGTAATGATGATATTCTTCTCTGAAAAAATATATGGATAATCTACAAAATATTATTTACAATATTTTCAATTATTTTGCATTTAAAATTTTTCATGCCCAATTTTTTTGTGTCAAGGTTTGGTGATTTTTCAATTTATATTTGTTGTAAGCAAGTCAGTAAAATAATAATAAATTTAAAGTAAAATTAAAATCTACTCGCATAAATCTTTAATTAAATTTATATTCATATTTCGTGTAATTAATATTTTTCAATTATTTTTTTGGTCATTCGTTAAATTTTTTAGTTGAAAAGGTTATTTGATGTCTGGACAGTAATAAAACAATTTGACGTTAATTGATTATAATTATGATTTTATTAGCTAATTAAAGTTACTTATATAAATGTGTGTATAGGTAGTGAAAGAAAGTGGAGATAATATTGGTTATCAGAAAAATAATTAATTGGAAAATGGGCAAATCAATTCACTACAAGAAAATATTTTTCGAAGTCAATAGTATCAATACTTGTAGATTTTATTATTTTTCGAAGGCAAATATTCTCGGAGTGATAGGCACTTAAATTAGCTTATATTTGTTAGTAAACCAGTAGAATTATTATGAAAGTATATTAATCTCAATTCAGGGCAAGAACTGCGGAATGCATAAAAACTGAGTAAAATTATTAATAAACAGAGTAATTACTAGTTTATCCACAACTAGATGAACTACGAAAATTTTATTTAATATATTTAGTCCACAATATAGTCAGAAAATATCCAGAAAATTCTAATACATCTTCTTTATTAGAATAATTAGGACTGTGGACTTTAACAACTACGATATCCTTCCAAATCTTGTACATGATTGTCATTGGATCTGAAGTGAGAAAATGTAAAACTGTAGTCTCATTTTTCACATAACTGACCAGACTAGTCAAAATGCTAAAGATGGAAAATAATGTTGATAAGGAAAATCATGAAAAATGGAGAACAAATCGCTTCATAATTTGGACAAGTGACGCAATTTAGTATGTTATTTTAATCCTGATATGAAGGAGAGGATAGACAAAATATAAGTGGACTCATTAATTTCAGAAATTAATAAATAAATTACAAATTATTTTTCATTAAAATATTATGTTATTCAAATCAATATATTTTTAATTTTTTTTTAATTTTTTATATCCTTATTAAATATGACAACAACAAATAATGAAGCACATAAAATCAATATTTATGACTTAATGTTAATTTTTCTAAAAGAAATTTTCTTTTTGTTTTCAAATTTCAATTTTTTTAATGATGATGTTCATCATAGTGTACAACTGGTGCTGAAATAATTTTATGTACTGGTGCAGCAACAACTTTATGTCCTAATGGTTCACGATGTACAACAGCATTAAAACCATTATGATCATCAGCAGTATATTCAACGGTACGTTTAAAACCATCAGCATCAATTAAACTATATGATCCATGTACATTACCATTATCATTTGATTCTTTTTGATCCTTAATATCACCAGTATGATCATCATGTACACCATATGAAAATTCATATTTAGCTGGTGCATCATGTTCAACATGTTTTAATACTGGTACATGATGTACTGGTGCTGAAACAATATGATGAACTGGTTCATGATGATAAACTGGTTCATGATGATATTCTACTGGAACAGCAGCAGTAATAGCAATTAAAGCAAAAACAATAACGAACTGAAAAAGAATATTAAATGTTTTTTTTTTTTTGTTAGGTCCTTTATCCTTTTTTTAGAGAAAACAAAAAAATGTCTTATTCCTTACTTTGAATGCCATGTTAAGAAGAACGTCTGTATTTTGTTAGATCGTAAAGTGAACTATAATTATTCAGTTGAGAGCATTTTCTTTTATACACGACATTTGTACACAAACCTTTTGTGCAAAAACCTTAAGTTTTTTTTTTTTTTTAATTTTATTTTGCAAAAATTAATTCGCAAGGGGATTACTCCCCGTAAAATCTTTTAAATATATATTTTTTTTTAATATTGTTAAATTTCTTAAAAAATTTCTGCATTTCAAAGAAATTTAAACATAATTCAAACCAACATAAAACCGGATATATTTTTATATAATTCACTGTACATACATATATGACAATGTATATGTACGCATATAGTTTTATATTTTTTGTTGTAGATAATTTTTAGTGATAAATATTTGCTAAAAAAAAATTGATGAATTATTGAAATTCCAGAGTGGATAACAAAAGCGAATTATAATTATGTGTCGAAAAGGTGAAATGACAAATTTTTCAGTCACAACATACAAGAGTTTTACGATAAATAATTTTTAATTGTAAGCTCTTATTCAGTTGTACAATTATCCAGTTGTATGGAATGGTGTAAAGTTATCCAGTTGTATGGAATGATGTACAGATGGGACTAATTATTGAGGATCTTAAAATTAAAATTAATTGCATGAAATTAAATAATTACATGAAAATTTCTCATATCATTTTGCAGTTTTTAAAATTAATCATATTTATTGTAACTAATAACATAGTATCCTACCATTAAACCGGTGATTTTGTGTACTATGTTATTGGTAACAATAACTATAATTATTCTTGGATACTGCAAAAGAATTTATGTAATTTTCAGTAATTAGACTATACTTAATTCTCGTTCGAGATACCGATTCTGGTCTAACTTTTTAATGAATTAATCAGTACCCGTAATAAAGTTGCAATAAAATGTTATTTTAAAACTGCATAAAGTGGTTACGATCAACGCCATTTGCAACAACAAATTAAATTTTCATCACTATAAAGTAATTTTTGGTTCGGAGTTTATATAAAAAAAGTAGGTCCTAATCGGATTAGAATCTTAGAGCAACCATTTCAATGTTATGGCGACCAATCGGATCAGAATGTTATAGTGGTCCAGACTCTTTACGTTCCCAGATGAAGTTATGTTGTAGTAATATATTTTCTAGAAATAAACTTGGTGTTCTAAATAACCAAGATTAGATTTTCAGATTGTTTGATCCTATATGAAAGTTTTAGATAGACCAAAATTGATATTTAGTTTTAGGAGATTTCGTACCTCAAATCGAATCGATTACTATAATTTTTTTAATTGTTTGTTGGAAATATTTGAAACCAAATTTTCTATTTTGTAAAAGATTTGGGATAGTTGAAATGATAAGGATAATTTTATGACCAAAACTCTATTTAAACTAAATTAACTAGAACTAGATTTTACAGACTAGTTTATATTGGTATCAGAAAAATAATTAAATATTTTAATATGATAATATTTTTCAATTTTTGTCTGTTTATGTACAATTTACTTATTAGTATTTCGGTTTATTAAATCTGTCAAGTTGAGAAAATATCAGAAATTATTATAAATTTATTTTAAACAGTTCCAATTCTCTTGCAAATTTTAATTAATTAATTAAATATCTTGATTGGATACACGATTAACAGAAAGACTATAATTAATACATATTAATTAAGGTAAACGTGGTTATTAAAATCCAAAGTATTTAAACAACATTTTAGTGCTATTTATTATAGAAATCCTAAATGTAGTAGTTTTGTATACAGAAAATGCCAAACTAAATTTTCAGCATATATTTTTCGAATAAATCCATTAAAACCTGACTGCAACATTTCAAAATGGTGTAGAATCAAATAGCTTAGTAAATCTGTTAAATTTTTGTCATTAATTTTTTTCCAGATTTTAATAATATCATTAAATTTCTTGTGGAGATTTACATAATTTCATTAAAATAATTCTTTTGCAATTTTCAATAATTTTATTAAATTTTTTTTTTTTTGTAAATTTCGATCATTTCATTAAATTAATTCTTATGCAGATTTCAATAATTACATTAAACAAATTCTTTTGCAGATTTCCATAAATTCATTACATTAATGCTTTGGCAGATTTCGATAATTTCATAAAATTAATTCCTTTGGTGATTTCGATAATTTCATTAAATTATTTTGTTTTTGGAATTTTCGATAATTTCATTAAATAAATTTTTTTTGGAATTTTCGATAATTTCACTAAATTAATTATTTTGCAGATTTCGACAAATTATCTACATTCATTTTTTTGCAAATTTCAATAATTTCATTAAAATTAATTTCTTTGTAGATTTCGATAATTTCATTAAATTAACTCTTTTGTAGATTTCGATTAATTCATTCAATAAATTTGTTTGCACATTTCAATAATTTCATTAAAATTAATTATTTTCCAAATTACGATAATTTCTTTAAATTAATTATTTTGCAGATTTCGATAATTTCATTAAAGCAATTCTTTTAAAGTTTTCCATAATTGTATTAAATTAATTCTTTTGTAGATTTTGATAAACGATTAACTTAATTAGAGAGAAGATATTTAGAATTATATAAGGATTAGTTTTGCAGGCTAATATGTGAAAGCAAGGATAAGTATAAAATTTTTACAATAGAATAATCTTATCAAAACAATTTCAAAAATCATATTCACACAGATTAAATATTATTTTATTGAAAATTTCCATTATTAATTAATAATTATATAATATTTTATTTATCTTATCTCTGATGAATTACAAAATTGAAATTTATTCAAAATAATTTGAAAAAAAAAAAAAAAAATTGTATATATTTTAATTCCATTTCAAGATAGCTATTTTAATCTTTTTATAAAGTGGGTTTCAATTTCGTCTTGACCGCATTTTTTGCAACGTTTTATACCATCATGTATCTTAAAAATTATTATTATTATTATTAATTTTTTTTTGTACTCGTTAAATCTTGTTAAGCTCTGCTTGCACCTTTTTTCTTTTAAAATTAATTATAAATAAATTTAATAAGAAAGTAAATAAATAAATAACAAAAAAAAAAAAAAGAATTATTATAAATAAAAATTTCAATTTCAATTTTATTTTAAATTTTAAATTTTTATAGGTGTGAATATTATGTGAAATCAAGTGCATGGATAAAGTGTCAACTATTATACTTTTATACAATTAATGTATATTTTATGATATTTGAGATGAAATGGAAAGGTACAAAAAAAAAAAAGACTTTGGATTATTATAAAATATACATATATAAAAAAAAAAATCAACAAAAACATAGATTGGCGTGTACACACAGACATTTCTTTTTTTTTTTTTTTTTTGAGCTTAGACCTCTATTTAGCCTGGAGGAAAATAATATACCTACCGCAATAATGACGCAACAAGGTCATCCAACATTACAATATATGTTTAGTACATCAAAATTTCAAAAAAAAAAAAAAAGAAACAACAACAGAAAAATTGAAACAAGAAAGGGTACACAACTTTCAATCATTTTTTTTTTTTTTCTTACTATACTCCCGGCGTTTTATTGCGTTAATATTACGTTACATTAATCTTTTTAAGGGGATTTTGAATTATGTTAACGCGTTTATATGTAATAAGTCAGTTTTATTATAAAGTAGAAAGATTACATTTTCAATTCAAAAACGTCATAGGAAAATTGAAATAATTATTGCACCGGTGTAAATTATTTTTGGTATAATATAGATTAAATTTTTTATTACAAAATGAAATTTCTTTAATTATTTAACCCTTTAAAACAGATATTATAATTATGTTACAGTGATAATAAATAAAATTTTGGTTGAAATTGTTTTTTCTTAAGTTTTGTAAGTTACATAAAAATGGACGTAAACATGGTGATATAAACAGACAACATTCTAGCAATATCTCTGCAAATGTTTATATTTGCTGATAAAAACTAATCATCAATGTACTTGCTATGCTAATTTATATTTTCTGAATACGAAAACATTCGACTTGTGTTTGATCTGATAAGCTTTCACTTTAATTTCCTTCCATAATTTCTTAGCTACAGAAAGCATCATAATTAATATATCCAATTGACTGAAAAAATTAACTCCATTTATCAAAATTCGCACGAAAACAGTGTAGTGCTTCCGTGCAATGAAAATGGATCAGATCTATCACAAATAGAACTTTAAATTAAAAAATATGCTATTGCAAAAATATTATTAATGGGTTAAAATTAGTTTGCGGTTTTTCGTGGCTTCATATTTACAAACTTTTCATTTGTCTACTAAAGTAAATTGTGGTAAACTTAAAATGGACATTTTTTTCTTCATTTAAACTTATTTTATTTTCAAAAAAAAATTCTTGACAAAAATCTAAAGAGAAAAAAAACAACAAAACGACATTAAATTAAAGACTTTCAAGGACTACCAGTTATTGTTATTGCCCTCGTTTTAATAATATCAAAGAATAAAGATTTCCGACCATTTACCTACACCGTCATATTTACAGACTTAAAAGACTATGTTTTTCAACAGACTTTTTTTTTTATTATTATATTTTTGCCACATGTTTTCAACCAAAAAAAAAAACTACAGAACTGCAGGAGGTGATTCGACCTTTTCAGTAAATAAATAAATGAAAATTATAACAATCTATAATTCGGCAAAAATACACATATTTATTTAAAAAAACTATATTTAAAAAAAAATCCTATTTGCATGATAATCCAAAAAGTTGTAATACTAAAAAAAGATCAAGACTTTTACTTGTTTGTATATTATTTTTATAGCCTAACGAAAATGATTAAGCAAATCACGATAAAAATAACACTGTTCAATTTTTATTACAATTATTTTAATTTTGTACTATATATACTTTTTTTTTTTGGGTGAACATGATAATACATAATTCTTTTCATAACGAAAATTTCGTAAAAAAAAAAATTGTTTTGAAGTGGTTTTCATCTAATTTTTTTTGAATCTATTTAAATTGAAAATGTAAGATGAGTGGTAATAGATAATTGATATTTAAATTAGCTGAATAATAGTTAGTAAAATTTCAAATCATGTAAATTGATTTAATCAGTGGAGACCTTATTAAGTGAAGAGCATAAATGTAATTTTTCAAAAAATTACAATATTTCAGACAAAGGTCATTCAGTTGAAATCATAAATTTGATTGGAAATATGTTCATTCCATTAAAATTAAATGAAGGAGTTTCACCGGTACGGAATTAATTGATAGTAGAAGACTGGATAGCATTTTACAATCACCTTTATGATTGAAATCACCTCGAAATTCACCCCGCCATTTGGGTTTTGATTCCACCCTAAATTTGACGGAACAAATAATTGGTATGATTGAAGATATTAATTTATAAACGCTGCCAATACTCGATGATTACCTTTGAAGCCAGTTCATTCATAAGGGCTAATTTATTACCAATACTGCATTAAAATTTGTAATTCGGAAACAAATAAAGATTCAGTAGACATTCATCAATTTTTGTTATTCAAAACTGCAAATGCAGACTAGTTAAATTTCTTGATATTGCAAAAAAAAAATAGACTTACACGCTCCTGTTTTGCTACATCAGCCTGATCACCATTTAAAATCGGTTGAAGTTAATTAAAAATTGGGTAATTTTAACGCTGCATTCCCGGTTTTGCAGAAGTAATAAAAAAAAATATTTTTGTTTAATTATTTCTGTTATCCAGAAAAATTTTTACTGGCAAAAAAATATATTTTTGCGGAATATTAATATTCTACGTTCTTTTTTTCATTCCACATGCCGTAAAGGGTTTATTTATTGATATCAAATTTTGATTTTTTTCACGAATACAATGATTTTTTGTACTAAAATAATAAATATCTTCCATTGGAAAAATTACTATTAGTTTCACAATTATTTCCACTTTGTTCAAAAAGTGGAAATAATTGTAAAGATAAATCTCAAATGTTTTACATGCTGTTTGACATAACCAGGAAATAAAGGGTTAAATCATGATTTAAATAACCTAATTTTGATAATATAAAAAGGTAATATCCCGAAAATTTCATTAAATCCATGTCCCTTTTGTAAGAATACTTTTGTTTAAAAAAAAAAACATGAAAAAAGTGAAAGTAGATTTCCCCCAAATTTGCTATTCAACCGCAAAAAAAAACTTTTAAATCTTTGGGCTTATATGACAACCTTTTGTCTCAAAAAGATTCACTTTAAAGTCAAACTTCACGAATAAGGAATAACTACAAAAAAAAATCGTGACTTAAGGAAACAAAATTCAAAAATTTCCAAACGAAAATAATGAAAGTATAAATTCAAAATTTTAATTCTAAATATTTTCTATTCCTAATTAAAATTATTCATAGAAAATTCTCTTTAACAGGTCCTTTTGATTGGAATTTCTTTAATGTCATTAATGCAAAATTTGACAGCCGATATACCAAATTATGCATTTGGTTATTCTGTATATGATAAAAATACTGGTGATATAAAATCACATCATGAAAGAAGACAAGGTGATTCAGTAATTGGTGAATATTCATTAATTGATCCAGATGGTTATAAACGTACCGTTAAATATCATGCAAATGATTTAATTGGTTTCAATACAATAATAAATCGTGAAAAATATCAAATATCACAAATTAAATCACATATACCATTATATGCTGATGGTCATAAGCGACGATCAATATTAAAATTTCATCCAGCATCATATTATACATCATATCAAATACATTTTAAAAAAGTTCCAGTTCAAAAATGACAAAAATTATTTAATCTTCCTCATCACAAAAAAAAGAAATAACGAAAATACTCATCATTAATTAAGATACAAAAAAAAAAAGTTAAAAAAATTATTTTGTTAATTATGAATTAAAAAAAAAAATTATTACAACAAGAAAAGAAGTAAAAAAAAATAATCAGGTAGGTATTACCTGACACTGACCTTCATCATCATACCTCTTTAAGTAATTTTTGTTTTTGTTTTTTTTTTTTATTATGAAAATATATTTGTTAACAGAATCCAAAAAATATTTGTTTATTTTTATGCTGCAAAATAAAGACTTTCCGAATTACCATGAGTTTTTTTAATTTTCAGTAAAACAGGACAAAAAAACGAATCGATTTTTATAAAACTCTAATTCTGAATATATTTGGTATACAATAAAACCCTTTAATAGTATTAACCCTTCTGCTAGAAGATTGTCCAATAAAGAGACACTTTTTGCGGCAAAAATTGTCAGAAATATAAGCCAGTGGATGAAAAGGAACGTATACATGAAGTAAGATTTATTAAAATGTAATTGAGAATTATATTAATATTATAGGGTTACGAATTTTAATACATATATAGGCTTATACTGTGGCCGAAACTAGAATCGAATTAGATGAACATTACGCTTGGTAATGGTTTGGTTGGACATAAAGACCATTAGAGTTCTCCACTTGCTTAGACTTCTTCAGTACTTGGTCTTAACAATGCCTAACTTTTGCTCTATAATGTATTGGGTCTACCCTATTTCCTAAATGAAGTTGACCAGTTTTGCTGGCGTAATTTTAACTACTTCCGCAAAGATTTATCATAAAGTGTTCAACTATTGTCATGTCATAAAGTCTATAGCGTGCTCCGGTACAAAGAACGTGCTCATAGTATATGGTATATTTAAAATGTAGGTTGAAGTAAAAGTCATCACTCTTTTGAATAATCACCAGATTTCTCTTCATTTTAAAATTTTAACTCAATGGTCTTAATTTCCAAAAACGATTATAGTCTTTATAGCTCATATAATACTGTTAATGCCTATATAAAATTACACGCTTAGATAATAAAGATATAACCATAATATAATGTGCAAATAGTACCATACTTTGAATGCATTGATGTATTAAAAAGGGAACAATCTTTTAGCACCTATACTTCTTCTCCTCCTAGAGTAACAGCTTAAATCGAACCTGTCCTCCAAAAATAGTTTTAGAAACATTCTACTACAATTTAAATAGGCCTGCTATTTGTAATATACAATTTAAATAGACCTGGTATTTGGAAATTTAATATCCTGTTCATTACCAAAGACCTTTTTCAAAACAATTTAAAATTCGCCGAGAAATTTCCCAAAAACATAAGCTTTGTCAAAATCCATACCAACCATCACGATTTTTCGGAAAAAAATTAAAACAGTTTAAAACAAAACCAATCCCCACATATTTGGTATCTACAAGTTTCCTTTGTAGTTTAATTTTTAATTGCAGCAACCTAATGGTTTAAGTGAGATATGTGTTATTAGCAAGTGGTTTCAGAACAAATATTATTTCTTGTTCTTTTGTTCACTCCAACTTGGCACGATAGGCCTGAAGTGCAAAATTATCTTGTACTTAAAGGTTTTTTGTAACAATTTTATGAGAATTTGGACCTACTAATTTTTATAGGAATTCCGAACTAGCTAATATCCTTCTTAGCAACTAGCTACAATTTTTAGAACTTTTATAATTTTTCTTACTACGGTATGTATTTAAAGATGACTAAAGTTAGTCCATTAAGCCAGCATCAATTTTTATACTGAAAGGGTTAAAACAATTAAATATTAATGGATATTATAAGACCTTTAGATTATAAAATACAGATACTTCCGTAACATGAGATAATATTATTATTTTTGTTATTTTTCTTGTCTTAAAGCTAAAATTTTGTAATAATGCCAAAAAATATATTACAAAGTAGCACTGCACAAAGTAAAAATTTATTAATGCCCAAAAAAAAAAAATGATTTTTCTTCGTGAACTTGTCTAACAAAAAAAAATTAAAATTATATATTTTTTTGGCTTTTTTGTTGTTGTTGGTAATTATTTCACTGTTGAGGTCTAAGAGTATTGGTAAAAATTATAAACAAAACATTCAAAAAAATCCAAAAAATAAAAGAAATCATACTTTATAGCATATGAAGGTCATAATGTAAAATTAAATGGGTATAAAAGAGATTTCAAGTTGTACATTTGATACAGTAACAATTTTGTTGATCTAAGTATCTAATCTCATAAATAATAATAAAAATAATTTAATAAAATAAAAATATAAAATGGCTTTCAAAGTAAGGATATTCAGTGTTTTACAGAAAGACACAGACCACACTCACTATTGGAATATATTATAACAAATAATTTGAATTTTTTTTTATAAATTATTGTTTTTTTTTTTTTTCTTCTGTACTTTAGTTTGTTGCAATCCTTGCTTTGGCTACAATTGTTAGTGCTGGACATGTTGCATATGAACATGCTTATGAACATCATGAACCAGCTTATGTACATCATGCTGCACCAGTTGTACATGCACCAGTTTTACATGCTGCACCAGTATTAAAACATGTTGAATATGATGCACCAGCTAAATATGATTTTTCATATGGTGTACATGATTCACATACCGGTGATATTAAAAGTCAAAAAGAATCAAATGATAATGGTAATGTACATGGATCATATAGTTTAATTGATGCTGATGGTTTTAAACGTACCGTTGAATATACTGCTGATGATCATAATGGTTTTAATGCTGTTGTACATCGTGAACCATTAGGACATCATCATGCAGCTGAACCACATCATGCACCAGTTGTACATTATGCACCAGCACCAGTAGCTAAAGTTATTCATCATGAACCAGCTGTACATTATGCACCAGTACATACTGAATATGATCATTCATATCATCATTAAATAAATTTAATATAAAAAAAAAAAAAAAACAAATGGAGCATAAAATATTGGATTGGTCTCTATAGAATATTTTGATTGGGACTGTTAAAATACCTCTTATGTAAATAAATAATTTATAGAAAATATTATAAAATTGTAGTGAAAAGAAAAAAAATACCATATTTAAGCATGAAATAAATTGCATTAAAAATTATAATCATATTAAAAAATAAAACAATTGTATATTTTATTTAAAAAGGCTTGACGGAATATTAAGGATTCCAAAAGTATTTAGTACTAAATTTACTACAATTTCCTCAATATCATAATAGTTTTTGGATAAAGGATAATGTCGGATCTTTAAAACTTTTTGAGATCTTTGTAAAAATTTTGACTACAAATTAAGTTTGCAGTCCAAAATTTAACCCTCCAGAAAATGTTCAATAGCTTCAAAATTGAAAATTATTTTTTGTTATTTGAAATTTTCGTCTTTCGCTAGTTTAATATACATTATGGATTATGGCATTGCAGTGATAATATAACTAATTGTCAGTTGTATTTTATTGATTTAAATCTAAATTTTTTGGTGCTAATTTACAATTTACAGATAATTTACAATTTACAGAGGCTTTTTAATCATAATTACAAAAATAATAATAAAAATAAAAGGATACGTCAAAAAATCAATATTAAATAAGTCTACTCGTATTCTGTTTGATTCATAAAATGGTGTACTGCACTTTTGCAGAAACATTTGTGAGAAAAATTCTTTAAAATTCCACTAAATATTTGCATTTATTTTCTACTGCAATTTTAGGTGATTTTGCTTAGAGAAAAATAAAAATATGTAGTGTGATAAATGCAATCGCAGTAAATTAACTTTCAGTAGTACAATTAATAAATGTAAAAGATAAAACTTATTTTTTGCTCTAAACCCAATGCGGTGAAAATCTTGATCAAAACTTGATTATGTATTCAATAGCCACAAGATGGCTAGTTACTAGAAAAACCCTGATTACAATATTTAAATTAAAAACCTTTTTTTGCGCACTATCTCAATTGAGCCATTAGTTTGGATTAGAGCTATTAAAAGTTTCTTCACTATAAAGATATTTATGGTTAGGAGTCCATATAAAATTTAGTAATTCTAAATTGCTTAGAAATGTTTCAAAAAATTATAGCATAATAGTTCCAAAACATAACATTAATTAATTGTCATTATATAATAAATATGTACTAGTTTTCTGATAGTTTTTCATAATTGCAGCAGTTATGTGTTTAGAAAAAAAAGCCAATTTTGAAATGGCAGTGCTGAGTGTGTCATAGGAAAAAATTGGGAAATCTTTGTTGTTGAAAGAGTTATTTTTAAAAATTTATGACAATGACAAATGTGTTTTCATTACATTGATACAGAAATGAGAAATATGTACTATAATTGAAGACCACAATTATAATTTAATTTCAATACTACATGAATTAATAACCACTATATTTTTATGTACATTACAATCTTTAAGTATTAAACAAGTTTATTTCATTTAAATCAGGCTTTTTTTTCTATACTTCAATTTTCAATTATATAGTTAAAAAATGGAGCAATAATTACAGAAATTTTAGCTCTGTGATTCAAATATTACAAATGGGTGTTTTAATTACTACATTTTTGCAGTTTTTATGTAGCAATATTGGTAATTTTTCTTGCAAGTGTTTTTTATATTTTAGTGTTAGAAAATATTTTTAATTTTCCTGTTTAGAGATTCCCTTATAATTTCACTGAAATGGTAAAATAAAAATAGTGTTCAACAAAATTATTAACACACAAAACGAGCCAAATTTCTTAATGTCACAAAATTCAATACTATTGAATTTTGTGACATATGCGACATTCTTACAATAAGTGTTGGATATTATTTTTATACCTTGAAATATTCATTAGTCGAATATTTGTAGTAATATTTTTTGGAAGAAAATAATTAATCTTACATTTCAGACAAGCAATAACAGACAATACCAGATTACTCAACTTTAAGTAAAATACGAATTATGATAATTTTCAAATTGAGAGAAAATCTAACGATTGAGGATATTTGCTAACAACAAATGGCTAACTAAGAAAGCTGTAATTAAAAGTTTCGTTGCAATACCAGAAGAGGAACAGAAAGAGAGTGTTTATTGGTATTTTCGGAATGTCATATTTAACGATTGTTCGAAAGTATCTCTAAAATTAATCAATTCAAATGAATAAACATAATTTTTTTTTTTTAAAGTTTTCTTATAATTTTATTTTTTTCACAATAGTTTTATGATTTTCAAAAAACAAATTAAAAAAAAAAAAGATTATAAAGTTAAATAATAATATGAAAATTATTTATATAACTATATTAACATTTATATCGAATCACATAATTGCTGATCAAAAATTAGTTCTAATAACATAATAAACAAAATAAGAATTATTTTTTTTTTGTTTTGACTTAGTAATGATGATGATCATAATGGGCAACTGGAGCAGCAATAATTTTATGTACTGGTGCAGCAACAACTTTATGTCCTAATGGTTCACGATGTACAACAGCATTAAAACCATTATGATCATCAGCAGTATATTCAACGGTACGTTTAAAACCATCAGCATCAATTAAACTATATGATCCATGTACATTACCATTATCATTTGATTCTTTTTGATCCTTAATATCACCAGTATGTTCATCATGTACACCATATGAAAAATCATATTTAGCTGGTGCTTCATATTCAACATGTTTTAATACTGGTGCAGCATGTAAAACTGGTGCATGATGATATTCTACTGGTACAGCAGCAACAATTGCGATTAAAGCAAGAACAACAAAAATCTACAAATCAAAATAAAGAAATTGTTTAATATTTTTTTAATCCTTTTTTTTTTTCTTTTTTAGTAAAAAATCATAATTTTTTTTTGTTTATGCTTTTCGTTAAATATCCACAAAATTATTCCACATACTTTGATTGCCATTTTATTTATTTGTTTGTTTTTTTTTTAAAAAATTTATTTTAATTTATAATATTTTAATAGTTGATTCTGTTAAAAAATCGTAAAGCGAACTGTGATTATTGAATCAATTGCAGTTTTCTTTTATACCAAAAAAATATATATTGTGGTTCAATATGAATTATATTTTTACATTTGCCCACCAAAAATAATTTGTTTATTTTGTTGGTTTATTTTTTTTTTTTTTTGAGCTTACTTTGAAATGTATACTTTTTTTTTTATGATATTTTATGCTTTGACTATAATTTATCTTGTTGGTTGGTTCTTTTATGTTTGTAATAGTAATTTATTTATATTATAATAATATTTATTTAATTTTTTTTTTTTTTTAGACATTTTTTCATGATTCAGGTAAATAAAATTGTTTATATGTTTGTAGAATATAAATTTAATTATAAATGTCAAAAATTTTATGAATGTGTTCAGTATGTAATGTCCTTAAATATGAAAAGAATGATTTACATTATTTTTTTTGGTTTTGTAATGCAAATTCTGGACCAGAGTAAATTTGGGAAAATGTTGTTTTTTTTATTAACGTAAAGAATTTTAGTTGTTTGCATTCATTGCATTCAGAAAGTTTACGATTAACTTATTATATTACAAGGATTATTACTTGTAAAACTAATAAATACAATGAGTTCGATTTAATCCATTATCGTTGTTGGTGGTTATATTTATTCGCCTTGTGTTGTCAAATTGTAATCATTAACTTGAGCAAAATGTAATTATTTCTTGAGATTTTTCTAGTTCGAAATCGGTGTACTACGTTTAGATGAAAGTTACGATCATGCGCGAGATAATGATGATATTATAGATAATTATTACACATTACAGACAATACGTATAATTAAAGCATAAAATATCGTCAGTTGAATCTCGAATCTCGTCACTTGAACATTTTATACTAGAATTCGCAGTCGTCAACTGTTAAAACTTCATGTGGTAAAATTGCAAAACATCCCAAAAATAATGGCTTAACATATCACAAATATTTTTAACTTCATAATTTTTACATAAAATTCTTATTAAATAATTATAAAATTAAAACATTGACCCCGGTGCTGTCAATTAGAGTTTATCGCATTAGACGGCTGTATTATTAATACATTTTTATACCAAACTGCAAGCACCTAAAAATATGCACATAATTGTTATCACAAATATACTTATAATAAAAGACGCTACAAGATATTTCACTGAGAGAAAAATCAATATCTAAAAATATATATTGCGATGAGGTATTGGTGTTACACGCCACCCAATTAGTTTAATTCGTTTGACTCAACGGTGGTAGGGTCAACGTGATAAGCAAGTTTTAAAACTTAGAAAATTATAAAACTTCATAATTCAGAAACGGATATGTCAAATAAAATAATAATTGTTGTCAAATACAAACATCATTAGTTGTTTATAATGTAAAATATTAATGATCAAGTATCAATTAGGTAATGGTTCGTCTGTCAAAAGTATTAAATTCTGCTCAGTACGTAAGTATGTATGCCAACAGTTTCCTCCACTGTTACTCAACCTATGGAATTAACAGAATATTATTTATTAATAATAAAGAATTACAAATATTCCGATAATTAAGAACCAAATCACACTTTTAATACATTATTCTAAAATTTCCATCACAATTACACAAATAAATGTGAAAGTTTATTAAAATATAATTTAAATAATTATTAAACTTTTGTCAATTCGTCGAATAAAAATAAATAAATTATAAAATTAATTTAATTTAAAACAAAAAGGAAAAATTGTATTAAGTTGAACCGTGATTAATTAAAACTGACTTCCAGCTACAATTTTAAAAATATTTAAAAACATTTAAAAGAAAGTGAATAATTATAGGTAACAGTTTTACAGCTTTTTTTTTTTATTAAAAAAAAATCCTGAATTGTGGCAGTTGTGATATAATTTTATCAATGATTATGCAGTTAATCGGACTTGTTAATCAAGCCCTTTTAAACTGTATACCAATAATAATTTAACCACAAAAAAAAAAAAACTTTCTTTGTAGTTAAACTTTTCAGTATAAAAGGACAGAAATCTTTTTAAATTTTATTAATATCCGCATAAACTCAGTGAACTAAGTAAACTAACTAAATAACGTATAAGGAATTTTTTTAAAAAAAACATGTTTATTAAAGTAACTAATAGATTTAAATTTAGAAAAAAAAAAGGATTTTATTTAATATTTTATTAAATATTTTTTAGATAACATTATCTTTGGCTATATTGGTAGTAGTCTTTGCTAAACCAATTGAATTTCAAGATTATCAAGATCAAACACGTGGACATCATCAGGATTATGATACACCAGCTGAATATAATTTTAATTATTCAGTACATGATGAACATACTGGTGATATAAAAAGTCATCGAGAAAGTCGTAAAGGTGATGATGTCCAAGGACAATATGATTTAATTGAACCAGATGGTTATAGACGTATTGTACAATATACAGCTAATAAAAATGGTTTTAATGCTGTTGTTGTACGTGAACCAACTGATTATAATATTATTGATCGTCAATCAAGACAATCAACTGAACATTCATCACCAGTTATTGGACAAAATTTAGCATTTAATCAATATAATCAACAAACTCCAACATATGAAGTTAAATAAATATGCTTTATATGCTTTTAGTATTAGTAAATTGGTTTTTTTTAGATACATTATTTGTTGATTAGTTTTTTTTAAAAAAAATATTTTAGTTAAAAGTTAGTCTAATTTTCCTATTAAAATATAATTACTTAATAAAACTTGTTAGATAATTCTCCAGTTCTGTGTGGAGCATAAACAAATTTTTATTTTTATTTTTTGAATAAACGTTATTTTTTAAATTAATGTTGAGCATATTTTTTCATTTTTTTTTTTTCTTATTTCTGCAAACAACTTAACGTACGCCTTTACTCTACATATAAATAATTTTAAAATCCTGTTTTTATTTATTACAAAGTAATTGTGGCTTTATTACACATTAATTTTGTTACATAAGATAATCAGCTCAGCTGATTATATTGCATAAAATGACAACAAAAAAAAATATTTATTTAATGAATTAATTTGTAAAATTAATTAGATTTATTTTAATTAACGGAAAATTAATTTTACTTGATAGTAAAAATTTTTTTACTGAAAATGTTAATTTTTGTAATTAAAATATTTTGATTTTTATAAGTAGGTCTATAATTCTAGATAACTGGGTTGGGTATTATTTCACAGAACACATAAAATATAAATATGTACAATTTTTTACGAAAGTAATTAGACAACTTTTTGATTTATTAAGATATTTAATATTAAAAGGGGCTATATTTGTCTACATATAAACTACTAATTGGAATATTCAGACAACAGTGTTGTACCTCTAATAAATTTGGAGCAGAAAATGTAAACAATGTCGAGTATGAGGTCTACAAGACTTTAATTTTTAAAATACACAATATAGACTTGCTGAAAACTGCAGAAAAACCAAAATAATATATAATTTTCTGAATTAATTTTTGAGTGTTTCTTACAAACAAGATTTTACAACTAAATTAGTATCATTAAGCGTTAAACTATGTTATTATACTTAATGATTTTTCAAAGATATTTCTTATTTAAGTTGTTGGCAATTAATTAAATTTGTTAAATGTTGGTAATTAGTGATCTAAATTTAGTAGATCAACTCAATATTCAGAATCTCGGTGATCTCTCTGGATAATTCATTTAGGTTTCATTCCAATTTTTTTTTTAAATAATTAGTAATATGAATTTTATGACATTTTTAAATATCCATTTAACTTGTAGATCTTTATGCGTAAAAAATTGTGGATATACCAGGGTGCATTCACTAAGACTATTAATATTTGTAGCACTGGCAGCACCACATAACTGAATTCCATATTTCAATTTTCTACTCATAATTTAGTAAAGTTTCTACTTATAATTCAGTAATGACATTTGTAGTCCATAATTATTAACCAAATCATAAATATAGGCTCTAATTTCAATTTAAAGTTTTCTTTAGAAATATTATGAATAAATGCCCTATTTCAATAGATAATTCAACAATCTTTATCCAGGACACAAGATGCTAAAATACTTTAAAGAAAATATAAATTTTGCTTTTTAACAAAATCTTAGACTTAGCTATTCAAACTTGTTGATAGTGGTACAGTGGTTAACGATAATGTTAAAGATTCTTTTGCCAAAATTTTTAGTTAGAAATATAGACGTTAATGAACAAAGCCTAATAACTAACTTTAAACCATAAAAATTGAGTGGAATAATATGTGTCTTAAAGCTATAAGTTGAAAATTTATGGCAGGCTGAATTATAGTTTAGTGAATTAGTCCAAAAAGGTGGATTTAAGGATAATTTTACAATTGATTACAAATCCTTAAACTCTGTCAAAGTAGTCAAAACTAATTTTTCGTAATTTTCATGACTAAATTAAAAAAATAATACCTAATTCCGAAATATATAAACCAGTAGGGTCATAAATTTTGTAATTGTTCTGGCAAAATTCGAATTTTATGTTGTTTTAATGCAGTTCTTCAGTCTAATTCATAATTTTTAGAAAATTGTACTAGAATTTTTCTAAATTTCTGTTGAATTTACAAATTTTATCAGAATTTTTTTTGAATTTCAGTTGAATTTCTAATTAAAGAAAATCATGTAAAATTTACAAAAAGTTTCTTTTAAAATTTACTATAAAAAAAAAGGTACAATATTTTATAAAAAAATTTAATTATTTATTTACTTGATTATATAATATTTACAAAAACAACAAATGTTTTTCCTTTTTTTTTTTCCAACAATAATTTCCATAATAATATTATTATTATTTTTTTTTTATAACAATTTCTAAATATATAAATATAAATATTATTATGAAATATATTTAATAAAATACATAATTAATGTATTTAAATATAAATTAAATTTTTTTTAAATACATTAAATTAACACACAAAAAAAAAAAAAATAAGGAAAAACATTCACATATTATTTAGTTTTAAAATATTTTATGAGAAAAAGGATGACAAGTTGTGTAAGACTTTATTTTTTTTTTGTATAGATCGTTTGATTTACTTTTTTTTTTAATGATGATAAGCATATCCTGGTGCAGAGAATGATACATGGGCTGGTGCATGTGCTACAGCAACTTTAGCAATTGGTGCTGCATAATGATGTGCAACTGGTGCTGCATAATGGGCAACTGGTGCTGCATAATGTGCAACTGGTGCTGCATAATGAGCAACTGGTGCTAATACTTTAGCAATTGGTGCAACAGTTTTAACAACTTTATGTCCTAATGGTTCACGTCTAACAACAGCATTAAAACCATTATGATCATCAGCTGTATAATCAACAATTCTATGAAAACCATCAGCATCAATTAAACTATATTGTCCATGTACAGCATCACCTTTACGTGATTCAGTTTGACTTTTAATATCACCAGTATGATGATCATGTACTGAATATGAAAAATCATAATGTGCTGGTGCATCATATTCTACATGTTTAACAATAGCTGGTGCAGCATATTTAACTACTGGTGCAATATGTTTAACAAGAGCTGGTGCATGATATATAGATCCATGTCCATAACCAGGATATTCAATAGCACTAGCAATACCAATACAAAATAATAATCCAACGACCTGTTAACAAAACATAAAGTTTTTTTTTATAAAAAAAAAATTACAATTTTTTTTTTTTTTTTTTTTTAATAATTTTCCAGAAATTTTTTTTTTTTGGAAAATCCTTTTTTTTTTTTTTTTGGTTTTTTTTTAAAATCACAATTATTTTCTTAGAAAATTAAATTAATATTTTTTGTTTTTTTTTTTGTTTTTCTTACTTTGAACATTTTTATTTTTTATTTAATTTAATTTATTTTTAGGACTAAAAAAAAACTGTTGATTATTCACTGATCTCCAGAAGTGGACTATGATTCTATAGAACTAAAACTTGTACTTTTATACACAAAAAACAAAAACTTTTGAATTTTTCCTTTACTTTATCTGGTTTACTTGTAAAAACCTAAATGCATAAATAAAAATTGCATCTATTATAGTGCAATTTAAAAAAAAAAAACATAAAATACATAAAATATGCAATTTAAAGTCATTCTAAATTTTAATTGACTGTATTGTATTTTAAAAGCCTCTTGTTTTTCTTATTCATTTTTTTTTTTGAAATATGTTATCTTAAAATTGTATTAGTGTAAAAGTGCACTCACTAAGCTTAGACCAACCAATTTTATTCCAATTTTTCTTCATTTATTATTAAATATTATAAATCCCCACAAAAATATATTCAAAAGTACACATTTTTACAAGCTCAATTTGAGCTGGACATTTTAACTGGATTTAGATCAGTGTTTATGGTAACAAGAGACAAAAAAAAATCTTATGATTATGGGCCTTGGTCGAATGTAGTGCATTTAAAAAAAAAAAACAAAACAAGAAGAAAAGTCAATAAGTTACATAAAAAAAAAACAACAACATAAAATTGATATTTAATCAAAAGGCAAATGCATATAAATACAATCTCGCGACTTTTTTTTTTATGCTACTCTATATAAAAAAAAATAAATGCTTATAATAAAAAAAAAACCCGAATATTTTACGCCTTGCTCTGCAATTTATGTTAGGCCTATATAGAAAATAAATTAATAAAAATTATCTGCAAACTCGCGTGGACAAAAAATTATATATAATTTTTTTCTTGGACATAGGTGTTGTATAGTAAAGTTTATTTATAAATTGTAGACAATATAATAGATTGTTGATACAATGGATTTTTCTGTGTCTTTTAATGCAGAACTGGTCCCTTGCTGGTGACTGGATGATTGGCAAGCATGTAATTAAGATACTATTACCCGCAAATGATCTATGAAGATACTACAAGGTAGAAACCGTACAACATCTACAGTGTCAGTGCTCCACGATGGTCAGGAACAAGTTATCTTATCTTCACAAAACTGAAAGAAACTCCGAAATCCTCAAGATATCCTCAAGTGTACAAGCTACAGAATTTATTTACTGAACTTTACTCTGAAACATCTCAACAACACATAATTTTACATACATGTAAAGTCGTAAAGTCTATTGGATCATATGCACTGTGGACCAAGGTACAGCCTCGGCTAGCACTAAACAACTCACCTAACCTGGTCCACTATTTTAGAAACAGTAAAGAAAATAACCGAGTTCATTTGTCCAGGACTTTTTTTCTCCGGTTTGAAAAAGTACCATACATGAATGCTAATGAAAACAGGAATCACAAGCTCTAATCAAAAGGATGGAGCTCAAGAGAAAGACAAAGACATTCAAAACATTTTATCTTCTGCTCATCAAAGAAGAAAATGAAACAACTTCTTGAGTTAATTTGGAAGAAAACGTTGGAAGTAAACGTTTATGGAGATGAAAATGATTTATTGTGGAACACAAACTATGTTACAAAAAAAACATTGATGATGAAACTGCAAACTTACTTCAACCTCAAAGGATATATTGTGGAACCGTTGAAAATTGTAAATATGTCGCTATGTAAGATGTACATGACTATTAAGTGAAACTTAATCTATAGGATACCTGAATACGCCGGGTGCAGTGATATACATAGTAATATTGTCGATAGAAACTTAGCACTTTCAGAAGCTTTTAATTTTTAAAATAATTTTGTAATTTTTGCAATTTGGTTAGCCAAAATAAAAAAATTTAATGTATAATTAATTATTGATGAAAATTGGGTCGATTCATAATTGCTATGAAATATTTCGAAAATTATGTCCTCCGAAAAAATGGAAATTTGATTAACTTGAACGATCCTGTTAATCAAGTTTTCAGTTAATCAAGATAATTCACTTAATAATCAAGATTATTGAATGATCTCTGACAAAAATTGATGTAAAAGATTTTAAAATCCTACCAAAAAATTTACATTATTATTTTCTAAATTTCTTTATAAATTGCATAGGTAACTAAATTGATGTATAAAAATTTAATAATTTATAAATAAAGTTATATAATTTTTTTATAAAATGCAAAAAAAAAAAAAAGCAAAACTTGGCTGAGACGTAACTATATCATTTCTATGCACCTTATCGAGCCTGTTTAGAAAGAAACATTCAATTTTCAACAAAACACAAATATTTCGATGTATATCTGTTACCATGAGACACGCCTTTTAACCTACGGCTAAAAAAAATTGTGATACAATTTAAAATGTTTTTCTTTTCAAAAGCTTTTTAAATTTTTTTTTATTTTTTTTGGGCGATCAAAAAAAAAAAAAATTATGTATTTCATCTCATAACACCGTTTTGGCAATAATAATATTTTTATTTTACAAGAGATAGACCACAAAAAACTTTTTGTCCCAGACAAAACAACTTTTTCGTTTTCAAAAAACACAAAAAAAAAAAAAAAAAAACCCTCACTAATATTTCTATAACGTATCAGTTTTTATTTAATGTTCATTTCTCAAAAACTCGACCAATATGAAAATTGAATTTGCTCTAAATCCATAACATAAACGAGTCACTAAAGTTATCCAATTATTTGATTTGAATTCTTTGGTAAAAGTACAAAAAAAATTGTATACCACGCAACTAAGTTAAGTTTAGCGTATCGTGTACCAAAATGAAATTCATAAAAAAAATATTATATATATTTTTGTGGAATATAATATTGATTACATCAAGTTGTAAGAGTCAATTAATTGTCAACAATATGATATTTTTTTTTCTTTATGCTATTTGTTATCTTATAGCCTGATTTATATGTTGATTTAATATGTTTGTTTTTTTTTTTGAAACAAATTATTGGTCGATGAAGTCGTTTCAAAACAAATAAAAAATTAGAATTGTAACATAAAAGAAAAATTCTGATTGAAATATTGAATAGGAATAAAGGTAGGTTGCTATTAGAATTTAGTCTGTACAAGCTGCAGAATTTATTATATCGAAAAAAATTCTTTTGGTTGGAGTCATTGTAGAATTTTTCAATATTTCAATATATAATTCAAATTCTTATCTTTATTCTATTGCGTTATCTACAAAATTTATTAATACACAAAATTATGGTAAATTTTATGAGTAAGTCAACATCAAAATGTTATTTTTTTCTGGAACTTGTACGAAAATTAATTTATAGATGAATTATTTTAAGTGAGTCAATAAAATGTTGTGGATATTTTTAACATTATAGCCTAGAATCAAAATTTTGAAGTCTATTTGAACTAATTTCGGATAGATAGTCCGATAGATATATGTTTTGGCTTGATTAAATAACTCCAAAAGCCACTGATGGCAAAACAGATCTATTGTGGCACTATAAAGATCTCAATTCTCACTTAAGAAAGTTAGGTTGTTAATAAACCTAAAGATTTCCCTAAGAGAGCTGGATGAATTCAATATCCTATGATTTTAGGAACTCTTGCTAGAAGAGCTTGTATCTTCTGATAGATCGTAGAGGACGGGCAGCTCTGTAGAATTATGGTCGCCCCAAATTCTAAAGAGGAGTACATGTCATCTGTCTAGTTCATTGTGGTGGTAGTTAAGCCAGTTAGAAAGCCAGTATCCATGGAATTCTAAATTTCGTAGACAATGGAATAAGACAAAAATTAAATTCTTGCAAAGATCATCGTTGAATTTTTTGCAAAAATAATCAGATAATTGAATAATTAAACCGTAATTATGAAGTGTGAATAAATGCTATTATTCCAGAAATACAATTTTTGCAAATCTACATATTCTTATGGTAAAAAGAGTAGCATATTTTATGTTTTTTCTTTTACGAATCAAAAATTGTAATTTCACCAAAAAAATAAAAAAATTAAATATGAAAATTTTTACCAAAAAAAAAAAAACTCTTAGTGAATTTATTTTAATTTCGATTACACATTACCACATACTCTCATTACTTTCAATAAATTTCATTATGTAATTAAATTGAAAAAAAAAATTTCCATTTTATGTATAAACATAAATTAAGATAAAGATACATATATTTCTTTTAGTGTTGGTCTTTTTGGAATTATGTTATGTTTTTAAGCAGGTACTTGATTTCTTTTGTATTATTGTTAACTATATAATACATATAGGATGAAGGTGGGATTATTGACAATATTCCTATTGTAGATTTACAATAATGTCTTCTTTTCATCATTTTTTTTTTCTGTATTTATAAGATAAAATTTTTAAAATTAAAATTATGCTAACAAAAAATTAAATTTTTTATTGAAATTTTTTTGTTTTCAAGGTCTTAATAATTTTTTAAAGCTTCACCTTAAGCAATCAGCCAAATAATTTAGATTATTTTAAATATTAATTTTTGTAATATTTATCTCAAAAAAAATAAAAATAGAGGGTGTTAATTGATAAAAAAAAAAAATGATTGATTAAAAAATATATTTAAATTTTTATTTTAAAAAATATTTATTAAATAAATATTTGAATTGTGACTATGTTTTAAAGATAATTTCGTAATTTTTAGTTAAAAAATTCCTTTTTTTTATCTTATATAAATTTTGTTCGGAAGGTTTTTTTTTTGTGAATAATTATGCCTATCTGGATAAATTGGCAAATAGGTAAAATTACAGATCGTTTTAATTGTAAAAGTTTTATATTTAAAATACAGTGTCGTATCAGAAGTAATTAGGTATAAATTATTTTTCGGGTCAAACAAATTTTAAGTGTTATTTCTTTAGCCAGTTTTCCATGTTCCTTGTTTACCAGCCAAATTTTGCAAATAAGTCACGAATATCCGATTTTTTACCTTGTAGACAGCAATATTTATCAGTAATAAAATCACAAAAAATGTAATTTAAAACTGAGTGGATTTGATAGCAAGAAATGTCTCACTAATAAAGTATGTTGCAATTAAAAGTTTCTTTACTACACTATAAAAAAATGTATGATTCGGAATGCATATAAAAATTAATATAGGTCTAAATTGCAATAAAATTATTACTCAGAAACTTTAATTACAGATAATTCGCCCTATGCTTTCAAGGATCAAAAAATAAAAATATATAATATTTCATTTGAAACCTTCAGATTTGCAATAAAATATCATTTCATGAACAACTTTTAAATTATTAACTTAAGTACTCCATAAAGATCATTAAAAATGAAAACATTTTAAAATCTTTCTTAATAAAAGAATCATAAATATTTAGATCACTTGTCCAAGGCTTAACTATCCGTCACCAGGACAACACTAAAACTAGTCTTATAATTTAATAATTTCTGAATAATAAAAAACCAAGCTGCAACAAATAATTTTTTTTTTAAAAGTTACAAATTAAATTACCAAAAAAAAAAAAATTTATTAATACTTTTACAAAAAAAAAAAAGTCAGCCTTCTCTGCATTCTATAATAATCATAAACGACCTTAATAATTTTACAAACTGTAAGATTTGATTAATCAGTTTCATTTTCAGCGTTTTTTTTTTTGCCAAATAATGTTTATTAAAAAAATTGTATATAAAATTATTAATTTTATAAAAAGATTTCGGGTGCATTGTAAAAAAAAATTTTTTTAATAAATCTAGACATGACCTTTTTCTGAGCTGGAAAAAAAATATTGGATATGTAGTGAGTAAATTGAATATGTAGTGATTTTTTTAGCAAACACGTGTATAATTTAGTCTGATATTGTGTTTAATTCAATGGCAATTATCGCAATTTTCTTCATTATTATAATTTTGGTTGAAAGATTTTTATGTTTTATGGAAGGTAAACCTTTTTTTTTCGTTTTTTTTTTTTTTTGTATCTAATGAGTCTTCATTTACTTAAAGTTATTATTAAAATAATTGTTTAAATTTTAAATTATCATTTATATATAAATTAGTTTCCTGTGTTTTTTTTTTTTTTGCATATATGGTAATATTTCCTGAAAAATAATCATAAAACTATTAAAAAATATTTAATTGAATTTTAAGTTAAAACTAGTATATCCGAGTTTTAAATTAACTATAATATTATTTATCAATTAATTGTACAATGATCTATTTTTTATAGCAATTTACTAAACTCATTTAATTAATGCTTTAATTATTTACTTAATGAATATTTTAAAAATTTTATAAAAATTCCTAAGATTACATTGCACTCTATTTTTCTATTTTTTAATTAAAATCTATTAAATAAAATCATATTAATAAATTATAAAAAAAATATTAATTATTTAATAATATTTTTCAATTTACATAATAAAAATTTATATAAAACTAGTTATTTCTTTATTAATTTCATAAAAATATAATTTATTATGTTACCAATAGACTTGATATAAATTTAATATATATAATTACTACTATATATGTGTATAAGCATAAAATTTTGAAATTGTAACATAAAGTAAAATTAATTCTATAATAATTTAAATTGAATAAAAACTATATACATATAATAATAATGAAAATATTGCACAGAAATATTAGTGTCATAGTAAAATTTCTTTAATTTTATTTTAACATGAGTAAAAATTAAGAAATTGTAGTGAAAATATTTTTATTTTAATATTTCTGTTTGACTTAATTTATGTTGTGGAACGTATGCATGTATTGATGAAAAACTTGTAATATAAAATTTAATGATAATCTTATAAATTTTTTGAATATTAATTGAAAAATATGTCTAATAAATTCAGTTATTAAATTCAAATTTATAATATTAAATATTTTTAATGTGAAATTTATAATTGAAGAGAATATTATAATCATGTTAGTAAGTCCGTCTGTCTTGAAAATTTTCCAAATTATAATTTAAACAGAGTAAAATGTATAGACATAAAAATTTTCCAGATGACTTTTTGCAAAAATTGAACAATTTTCTAATAGCAAAGCATATTTTAAGAAAGTAGCCCGACAAACAATTTCTACTTTTGTAGACAAAAAAAAACTGAATTGTGTTCGGGGACCGCATCGGCAACAAGTAGACACGTAACCGAAAAAAGTACGCATTTTGGTCAAACAACGCCTCGTCACATGTTGACGAACGAAGACTGTTCGGTAACTTTTCAGTAACATGTTAATGAACGAAGACTGTTCGGTAACTTTTCAGTAACATGTTAATGAACGAAGACTGTTTATGCTTCTTTACTTTATTAAGGCATATTTCGGTTACAAATTGGTACTCTTATCCAGTTTATTATTGGACACAATTCAGGCACAATCTAGTACTATTATCCAGTTTATTATTGGACACAATTCAGGCACAATCTAGTACTATTATCCAGTTTATTATTGGACACAATACAGTAAATAACCGGTACTATTATCCAGTTTATTATTGGACACAATCGGGTAAAAGCTGTTGTTTTCATTCAGTTTGTGTTTGGATCCAATTCATTTAAATTTATTTAATTTTTTGTATGTTGTTCTTAATTTAGGAAAATAACAAAAAAATCACTTTTATTTGAATTTAAGTTAAATATGTTTATTTATATTTCGTACATATATAATATACATAAATATAAAAAAATAAATTTTAAAATTGTTATTTCATTTAAAAAAAGAATCAAAAAAGAATTCAAAAATATAACATAAATTTTTTTTTTATATTGTTAAAGACATTTTTTTTGTATATTGTTATATTGTTTTTTTATAGTTAATTAATTTAAATTTAAATTATTACAAATTTTTATTTAATAATATTTAATATTTTGTTGTGTTTTTGTATATAATATATAACATGTATACTTTTTTTATGACTTTCAAATTTGAGAATAAATTTAATGTTTTATTTAAATTACTGCATAATAAAATTTTATATAATAAGGTGTTTGCTTTCAACCTTATTGCACAGAGTTTATATCACTAGTCCTGAAGTTAAAATAATTCTTGTTAATTTTGATCCCAAAATATATCACATTTTTTACCTATTTTTCATTCTGTCAACTCTAATTGAAGACCTCTTGAGAAACTCCTGAATCCCCTTCTTGACATGTTCCTCAGTAGTAGGTTGGTCTTTACTCATGTAGTTGACAACATTTGTTGTCAATAGCACAATATTTTTGTTCTCAGAAAAAACTCGTTTCGTAATAGCTAATAAGTCGAAAAATAATTTATTTTAGGTAAAACAAAATCATATTGTTGGATTTTTATTACCTTTGTCTGTGCTTCTTAATCCGGATTGACCTGTCCACGTATATTTCCTAATCAGCTCATAGGAAAATAAATGTTCAAGCATTTGTTTTATAGTTTTTATTTAATGAAGTACTTTTATACTTATATAATCTTAATGTCTGAAAGATAAAATACAATATAAAATATTGTAAGAGGTCAATTAGTTAAAACGGAAATACACTACCATTTGATCTATAAAATGATTGTCCTGCAAATCATTATTAAATTCCATTAATTCGACAACTGTTCTCTAGACGATGGAGTGCTCAGGAGAGTTCTACTATCTTTCGGTAGATTATCGAAACCATTTAATCTCAATGCAAACAAAAGTTCATTTACTGCGTTTGATTTAATATTATTTCTAGTTGCCCATAGTTGAAGAAATTCTAAAATATTACTTCCATATCCGAAATTGGTATCGAATTGATTATTATTTAAATTATCTCCTTCACTTTCCAAATTAGAAGGAAATTCTTCAACATCTTCTCCACTTCTATCAGTTATAATGCAATTTTCTTTACCATCCTCCATTTCAGAAATAGTTATGTCTTCTCTATTTTCAGAACGCAATATATTTTGAGCATCTTGAAACAAATGTCGTCTAATGGACCGCTTAGAAAGGTTTAATACACTTTTATATTTTGGCATTGCTCTATTAAAAACCCTATTTTCCTATTTCTGTTAAGAAAGAAATGCGAATTTTATAATAATGAACATTTAGATATTGATGAAAAAATATGTTCTAAATACTAATGTTAATTGAGAATTACAATTATACGAAATTAATTTTTTAATTTTTTTTCGGTAATTTTCAAGGATTTGTGTCCGACTTGTAACCACTATACAAATAATATTTGTTGAGTAAAAACCTTATTTTGTTAAAGAATAAATGCGAATTTTATAATAATTAACATTTAGATGTTGATGAAAAAATATGTTCTAAATACTAATGTTAATTGAGAATTACAATTATACGAAATTAATTTTTTAATTTTTTTTCGGTAACTTTCAAGGATTTGTGTCCGACTTGTAACCACTATACAAATAATATTTGTTGAGTAAAAACCTTATTTTGTTAAAGAATAAATGCGAATTTTATAATAATTAACATTTAGATATTGATGAAAAAATATGTTCTAAATAATAATGTTAATTGAGAATTACAATTATACGAAATTAATTTTTTAATTTTTTTTCGGTAACTTTCAAGGATTTGTGTCCGACTTGTAACCACTATACAAATAATATTTGTTGAGTAAAAACCTTATTTTGTTAAAGAATAAATGCGAATTTTATAATAATTAACATTTAGATATTGATGAAAAAATATGTTCTAAATACTAATGTTAATTGAGAATTACAATTATACGAAATTAATTTTTTAATTTTTTTTCGGTAACTTTCAAGGATTTGTGTCCGACTTGTAACCACTATACAAATAATATTTGTTGAGTAAAAACCTTATTTTGTTAAAGAATAAATGCGAATTTTATAATAATTAACATTTAGATATTGATGAAAAAATATGTTCTAAATACTAATGTTAATTGAGAATTAGAATTATACGAAACTAATTTTTAAATTTTTTTTCGGTAACTTTCAAGTATTTGTGTCCGACTTGTAACCACTATACAAATAATATTTGTTGAGTAAAAACCTTATTTTGTTAAAGAATAAATGCGAATTTTATAATAATGAACATTTAGATATTGATGAAAAACTATGTTCTAAATAATAATGTTAATTGAGAATTACAATTATACGAAATTAATTTTTTAATTTTTTTTCGGTAATTTTCAAGTATTTGTGTCCGACTTGTACAAATAATATTTATTAAGTAGAAACCTAATTTTCTTTTAAGAAAAAATGCCTTAAAACTATTTATTGTAATAAAAATTAAAATTTTAACTTACCTTTTTGTAATTACTATAAATGGTTTTAAATTTTACCACACTTTTTTATTTTTTTATAACCACTATTTTTTTCACTAGTTTTCACTTTGGATTACAAAACTAAAGTAAAAATTAACAACGTGCGGACTTCGTGCGGGCGAGAAAATGCGAAGTAATTGAAAAAAAAAATTATGGCGACTTTTTTTTTTCTTTTTTTTTTATGTTGTTTCGGTAGCATATCGTATAAGTTCGTAAATTTTTTATAAAAATTAGTAGTATTTTTTTCGGGCACATTTCACAATTTGGTCACAGAGGGAATAAATGTAACCGTCCGGTTACGTTTTGTTTGTCGGGTAGGTGGCGTAATTTACAGTAAAGTTGAAGCAAGTTGTTCAGGCTTGAAGATAGTAAACTTCAAGCCTGTACGGTCTTTTAAAATCGAAATAGAATTGTCTATCTCTATATGATGAAATACAAAATGGCCAATTCATTATAAGCTGGTAAAATTGAGAGAAACCATTAAGTGGTAAAAATACTGTCAACAATTCAAAAAATTTAAGAAACCTTCAGGACATTTTCAATAGGAAGTAAGTTATCCAGCAGCATGACAAAGAAAGTCAAATTATTTCAAAACTTGAGCATGGTTGGAAAATTCTCAATCAATCATATTCTCGAAATTTTACGAATCCTTTTTATTTCTGGCTCTGCAAAGAAAGATTGCGGTAGAGCTAAAATACCACTGGATGAGTTTAAAATTACTGTGGACGAGTCCTTTTATTGCGAAGAAATATTAAAGTTGCAATTAAGAAGGTAATAAGCCGTCAATTATAATGAAAAATTAAAAAACGGTCAGAATTTTCCGGTCGATCTATAGTGAAATATACAATTATTAAATGCGGTTTACACAACTATTTATCGTACAATATTTTTATAATTGACTTAACATTGACATAACAAACGTGCATGTGCCTGGGTACAATTAAAAACCCTACATACAATTAAAAACTGAATAGTATAGTTCTGCTACGAGGCATATTTTTCCACAAAAGTATTAAATAACCATTTTTTTAGCGCATGCCATTCAAATACATATAAGTAAAAATTTCACTTTACCGGAATATCTTCTACGAAACTATTATAGCTAAAAATATAACCAATCATCTATAATATCAACATTCTCTTACTTGTCTTCAAAGTTGTTTCAATCTCCACGACTTGAAAATTTATAAATACAACAATTTTTTTTGTGTACAAATTCTTATAATTTTATCTACTTTTTTTTTTAACTATTTCTTTTAAAACGGCCAGACATAAACCGGACAAATTTGAATTGAAAATAAGCTACAAAAAAAAAATGCATCTATTAACTTAGCAAAAAAAAACATGTAACATATAAGACGGTCATCCACATTTTAGTACTTTCGGTTTTATTTTATTTATGTATAACTATAAACGAATAAAAAACATTAAACCGGAATTCCAAGAGCTTCCTTATTATTACATAAATAACTAGATTTTTTTTTTTTGTGATGCTGCGAAATTGGAAACTGTTAGTGAAAAATAATTTCAAGATCAAAAAAAGATCGTCAATTTTATATGATGATACACGGAATACGTAATAATAATCAAAAAAAAAAATGCAATGGCAATCATTATGATAATTTTATACTTTTATGTTTTGGTTATACTTATAGCTTTTAAATTAATTAATATAACATTCTTTATGTGGATGATCTAGTAATTTAAAGGTTAATGAGATATATTTTAAAGATATTTATGGTGTAAAATGTAAACTTGTTTTTCTTTGAGTTTTTTTTTAAAGAGTAATGGAATTGAATAATAAAAAATAATTTAATTTTGCTAGGAATTGTAATGGAATTTTGGAAATTTTTGTCATAGGTAAAGTTAAATTGATTAATTAAATTAAATTTTAATAATTTATTATGGAATTTGAAACATATTTATGTATTGGATCTAGAGTTTTTAATAATATTAATCAAATACGGAAAGAATTTAATTAAATTTGGTTCCAAAATTCTAAATTAGTTCTTAATCATTCAATTTTAAATTTAAAGAATTGAGTTCAATATTGATCCTTTATTGTCCTAAATGAAGGTAATTAGGGATACTGTTGTAGCATTAATATCTTGGATTGCATTAGATTTAAATTTTTCACAAAATTCCATAAATTTTTCCACAAACTACAAGAAAAAAATATGGAAAAATGGAAAATTTCTAAAAATTGGATATCTTTCATTAATTACATAGATTTACATCTTAAGCATATTAAGTGATACTAAAATTAACTGCTTTAAAATTTGTTTAAATTTTTAACTGCTTTAAAATTTGTTTAAAATTCGTATCTAACAGATACAAATTTAATATTTTACTTTTGAAAGCTATCATTTCTCAATATTACTAGAGTTTTTAAAATATTAACAAAAAAAAAAGCTCAAGTTAATTTTAATTTTTAACAAGTCATCTGTTAAAATATAATATAATCTTTCAGATACATAGGTATTTTTATAAGATACATTATGGTTTATGTACAAAATAAATGTTGGTGAAATTATTTTGCGGCGAATTTTATTTGGGGAAATAATAATTTCAATTTGAACGAAAATACTTTTGGGGAAAAATTTTTTATCAATGGAGATGAAACCCCTTCTGCAAGAAAATTTATATTTCCCAGTATTTGTGGAACATATTCTATTAAATTAAATAAATTTCCTAAAGAATTTTAAAAATTTTCTCCTTTTACATTTTATCGTTTGTGGTTAACGAGATTCAAAAGAAAATGAAAGCTAACTTTATTTATTCAAAAATATACAATTATCGAAAAATTAATTTATTTAAAATTAACACAAATATGTACTATGTAGTGTAGAGTTGCTTAAATCGTAACACTTTTCACTCTTCCGATATATTTGTGTAAAAAATACTTAATAAAAGGTTTGTATTTTGTAATAAATTTAAAATTTGACCTAGAAAAACTATTTTTTAATTACAAAAACCGGAGTAGTATTTCCGCAAAAGCCGAAATAAAAGAAAATTCCAAATTGTACAAACTATAGTTACGTGAATTATATAATCTAGGATTATTAATAAATTCAATTTGCTAATGAGTATTGATAAAATACAGCATTCCAGTTTAGCCAACTAGTTTAAAATAAGTTCAAAATAATAGTTTATTCTGCGGAAATTTGGCAAAACACCATCTCATTATTACAAGTTTTGAGCAGAGAAATTTAAGACTAGAATGTTTTTTTCAAACAACATTTTTGATTTCAGTAACTGTCCCCTATAACACTTTTATTTTATAAACCTCCATAAACGTAATTAATGAAAAAAAAAAAAATACATAAATTCCATTCCAGATACAACTATGAAGTATGTGAGAACGTTAAGACATATTTAAAATAATTCAGATTTCTAAATTTTATTTTCCTTAGTATTTTATTTCCGTATCTTTTTGTAATTATTTTTGATTTATGAAATTCTCAATTCCTGAATTTATACGATATTCAAAGTTAAATATTCGTTATATTTTATCTTTAATGGTTTTTCCCTATCGCCATTTCTCACTGTATATTGTATATATATGAACCCAAAAATAATGCTAAAATATTCTTCTAAAACTCATATAAATTTTTATGGTATATTATTGAATCTATGGATACAGTCAATAACATGAAGCAGAAATTAAGAGAAGCCCAGTAATCGTATGCATTTGAAGTGATATTGAACAAAATAATTAATAGGATATTTTAGGGATGAATAATAAACGTTTATAAAAAAAAACAATGAATTCAAGGAAAATGAAATCAAATTCAGGTAGATCCATTTCATATTTCAGTTGCCTGTATTTATGTAACAAAATTTTTCAATTAATTATCCAAAAATTCAATACTATTACAATTAATCTTGATGAGTAATTTTCGATTGAAGATATTTTTATTATTGCTTTGCAGTTTTTTAAAAATCCGTCTAAAAAATAGCTTCCGTAGAATCGAAAATTTGAAATTCATATCTGTTAAGAACAGGTGCAATTTACATAATTATGCTCTGTAATACTTTGTAAACGTGGAATCTTTGTCAATTTTAGAGAATATTAAATTTTTGAGATTGGTCCCAAATATTTAAGAATTTAACTAATTATCTGATAAATAACTTTTTTATATAATAATTAAAGCTTTTTATCTGCAGAATAGTAATTAATAAAACAAATCTTGTTAAAAACAACGATGGACCATAAACCGCACTGGAAGTCCCTCTCCAAAATCCGTTTATTTTCTAATCTTATTGTTTTAACTTGGGCAAATTTCATAATTTTTCCAAACAAAGGATATTGGTAATTAAATTACTATTCCAATCTTAAATTGTAATTTTTCTTTAAAAAAAATATTTTTGCAAAATGCTAATTACTCCGCTTACCGAATCGTCTTAAAATACTTTTTATCTGATAGCAATTTCTGCAATTTTTTCAATGCAATATTTTATGTTTAGAATTATATACTATGTTAAATTATAATTCGAAAAAGATTGGACGGTTAGACGGACTACAAATGTGATAACATAAAGCATTTTTTTTTTATCCAGAGTAAATTCATAAAACTAATGTTATACACTTAATTTTATTTAACAAAAAATCTTACACATTACATAAAAATTAATTCAATATTATTTATCAAAAATATGTTCAAAATTAATAGAAATTCATTATTAAAAATTAATATTAAAAATATTTACAGATGTTACCATCATTTTAAAATTATTAAATTTATTTTATGTAAAAAAAATATTGATGGATTAAAGTATTATCTTAAAATTAAAGAAGATAAAGGAATATAACGTCTTTATAACTTACTCTATGAATGAACATCTGTGGTCCTCATATATGTGAATGATGATATAATTCAAATTAATCAGTCATAAAAATTACTCTCAGTTATAACAAAATGTATAGTAATTATTTTTTTTTACAAAGATTAATGTTTACAAGAAGTTACTATGTTCGTCGTCCATTCTTAATCATAATTTAAACTATAAGATTATAACAAAAAAAAAAATCTTCTATTGATAGTACGGTATGCAAAAGACATAGCACATTATTTACAAAAAAAAAAGGAAGAAGAGATTTTACTTAAAAAATTATGCTCCTGACGAGCTGTAAAAATAAAAGTGTTAACGAATAAAAATTAAAAAACATAACAGGTTTTAGATTATTTATAAGCTATACGAACTACAATCTGTTTCAATTCTCCAACTTAAAGATGCATATGTTAAAAATGATTTTTTGTTAGTACATTAAAATATATACTTTTTTTTGTCAAAAAGTTAACATTTATAATTTCATTGAGTCTGTCTGGTTGTCTGTCTGACAGCTTATATGTAGCTGTTATAAACAAACTTAAAATTCGATATGCTTTACTAAATTTGATTTACATTAATTCTGTAGACAAATCTGCAGGAAAATTAAAATAGCTCTTGAGTTATACTGCTCGGAAATTTTTTTAGTTGACACGAGGGATAGAACCCCTTTAACAGATCGTATTCAAAAGGAGGAATATCTTATGCGGAGGAATTTGCTATATACACACTGCCGCTAAATGAGGCTACATTAAAGTTCTGATCAGAATTTACAATCTGTTGCAAGTCTTAAACTTTTTTGGGGCTTGTTTTCACGGAAATTTAAAGTTTTATTTCCAGGGAAAGTTGGGTAATTAAATATTAGGACTTAAAATTTAATTATTACAAGAAGAAGTTTCATCTCTAAGTTCGTGCTTAGATTCATTCCAAGGAAACTTGGGTAATTAGCGGTATTCGCCAACTTTTAAATATCGCTTACTTTTAAATATCACGACTTGGGTAGTTAAAATCTAATTGTTACACGAAGAAGTTTCGTCTCCAAATTCGAAATAAGAGGAAGTAAGATAATTGAAAGAAGTTCGTCCTTGAATACACATGCCATGACGTACGAATGGAATATATTCCTTGGCATATATCAACTCAAATAAACCAGGTATTTATTCCTTACCATAAGTCAACCAAAATAAACTCAATTTTCTTGCTATATTTGAAAACAAGGTCTTCATTTTGTATCTCCTAGTACAATATAATAGGAAAATCGTCCTGAAAAGGTAAATTTTCTTCTTTTTATAAACACAACTAAATTTTATCTTAGAATAAATAAAAATTATTCTTTTAAGGACAAGAAAAACACAAACAGTAACCAACAAAATATATACACACAAGAAAAATAAAAAATTAACAACAAATTTATGTATAAATAAAATTTATTCTCAAGTGAAGCGACAATGACAGGGGAGCAACTTTCCTTAGCAAAACAATTGAAAGGACTTAAAGGTATAAGGTAGGTAGTCAACAATAAAAAAAAAACCAAACATATATATATATGTAATAAACAGGAAAAATTGTAAGCAGGACCAGAGAATATAAAGAAAAATGCAAAAAAAAAATAAAAGGAGTTGAGTTACATTTAAATTGACTGAACGAACTTAGAAATATACAGCACGTAAGAAAACGATTTTATTATTTCTTATGTTCTACAACGATCGTAATATAAATTCTTTTTTTTTTGTTCCAGTGTTGTTTCACCTACCATCTTCTGTCATAGATATATTTTTTATTTGTCTCAAAATCCTGAATATTCGTTTTTTTTTTTTGTCCTGGTATATCTCCTTTGAGAGAAAAAGTAGATATCCTAGAATGGAAAATATCCCATAAAAACATTTAAGTTACATATTCAAAACGAAACTCATTGTCTTCTATATAAAAATAATGATACGAAAAGGTGTAACTTAAGAAAATATAGGGAACACGTATTAAGGGTATAAAAGATATCCTTTACTCGAAAATATACAAAATAGGAAAAATCTTAAATAAAAAAAAACTAGAAAGGATTTTGATATCTCAAAAAAAAAAAAAATGAAATGAAATAAAATAAAAACCCACAAAAGCCAACAATAAAAATTTATTTTTTGGGATATTTTAAGAGGAATATAAATATCAGTGTAAGGTAGGTACAATTTTCTTCCTATTTCATTTATGTATACGCAAATATATATATATATATATATATATATATATATATATTTTCCAGTTTGAATATTGCTTTGGATCATGCATTTTACGTACATACGTATAGATACAAATATTATAAATAAGTTAAATTTAAGGATTTAACACAAGAGGAAGGAAAAAAAAAAGTGAATTAAGGATTTAATAAAAAATGAATTTAAATAAGAATGAAAAGTTTGTTGTTGTTGTTGTTTTTTTTTGTTGGGGAAAAGTTTAAGAATATTTATTTTTATTTTTGTTGTTATAAAATTAATGCTTTTTTTTAAAAAAATTATTTGAAAATAAAAATTGAATTTGAATCAAATTTAAAAGTAATTCACGAAAATTATTATTATGTCCGAATTTGTTTGGAAAAATAATGTGGATTTTCTTCAAATTAGATTTATTATTATATTTGGAAAATTTGTTAAATTTTGTGATAATCGTTAGAATTTAAATGTAATTTGAAGGAAGGAAATTGTTGTAATAGGTTAAATTTACGATGAAATGGAAATTTTTCAAAATTTTGTTTAAAATTATTGATGAATTAATTTGAATTGGATGTTATTCTAATTTTGAGTAATTATTGTTATAAAAACCTGATATAAAATTTTTTATGGACTCAGTAAACCGGTACGGTTTTGAACAGAAACTGTTTAGTAATTTTTTACTGCGATTATTGGAGCCACTTTATTCGATTACCAAAAAAAACTAAAATACTTTGATCACTAATTAATTATTTGATAATTTTCTTAATTTTTAACAATCACAGACAATTTACGACTAAAATTGTTGAATTTATCATTTGCAATACCCGGCTAATTTTCTAAAAAAAATAATTTCCATGCTATTCAAAATTATATTAGTTATCTAAAAAAACAAAAAAAGGTGTTCATTAACAACAATTATAAAAAACTATTTCACGTAATTCTATTTATAAAAATAAAATTATCCTGCAAATTAAAGCATTAATATCCAAAATCATAATACTAAATAAATCATGACACAATTTTATATATATATATAGGAAATACGCTGAAAAATTATATTATAAAAGGATAATTGATGGTATAGAAACATTAATCGGCACAAAAGATATTATATTTTAGATAATATTGAAAACGTGTAATCATAAAAATGGTAAATTTTCATTATCATTATTTTTGTGTCAAATGTCCTGCAAAATATCCTGAGTCAGAGAAAATTTTAACAAAAAAAAAAAAAAAAAATAACTAAATAAATGTTGAATATATGATGTCGCATAAATTTTACCAATAAATTTTCCTAAAATAAATATATGTATCTACAAAATGATACAAATTAACGTGTCATTTATATGTTAAATTCCATTTAGATGTTTAATTAGAGATAAATTTTATTATTATTTTTTTCAGTTTTTTTTTTTTTTTTTTGGAAAATATTTTATGATAGGAAAATATTTATTTTATAATAGAAAAGTATTCAAAATAAGTAAAAGTTTTTACGTATTTTATGAAAACTTAAACCAATCACAGATAGGTAAAAGTTTCAATTTAATTAAATAGAAATTTATAAAATTGTAATTACTTATAAATCTTTATTAAAATTTCGTGATTAATATAATTTTTGTAATTTTTGTGTGCCAGGATATTTAATTGCCAAATTTTCAAATTATCTTCAGAATAATTTAACTAAAAATATCTTTTTCATGAACTTTATAGCTATTACTGGTTGTATCTTTTCAATGACGGAACAGCCAAAATCGGGATTCAGGTCCCCACTAAGGATTTCTAAAAATTCTATTGTAATTTGGACCTATACGACGTTTTATTTACATTTGGGTTCATTAACTTCTTTGCAACAAGTTAATGGCTTAATTAGTCTGACATTTGTTGTTAGCAAATAATAGCGTCGACCGTTCGGATTTTTTCCAGTTTTAAAATGACTCTTTTTACGGGTATTCGTTAAAAGCTGAGTAATCTTAGACCAACATTGACGCCTCGAGCTTCGTTGGCTACCAATGCCGATCGTCTAGATGTATACGATTACTAAATTCTTCCCTGTGTTGTGCTGCATGCACTGGCCTTCCATTTGTTTGGAGGCCTGTCTATTGCCGAATATTCCTCAACCATGAAATTTTCTTTCTTACGACATCCATCTCTTCTATACCTTCAATCTTCCTTTGTAGAATAAGTGGTATGATTTGACCAAGGTACGAAGCTTTTATCCCCTTGATCGTTAAAAGCAATTCTGTATATTTACAGAAAAATTTCTGCTCAAAATTTCACTATTCCTGACCCAAGATACTTCGATAAATCCACACTAAAAATAATGTTAAATTTAATATCCGACATTTAAGTATCTCCACAAACACTATTTAAAATAAATTTAAAATTATATTAGTTTCCTATAATTTAATTAAAATCTATACCACGATTATGGCAAAATAAATGAATTGTAATAACAAAAAATAAAATTCCTTGCTATTAAATGGCAGGATTTGTAAAAGGACGTGACTACCTGGGCTAATAAAATTAAATAAAAAATTATATCCTTTTCATATAATTTTCAAACAGACTTATTAGGAAAATTTTGCAAAAAAAAAAGTCTTTGATTTCAATCTAATAATCATATTAAAAGTTTAACCGGTTAACACGAAACGTGTATTTGAATATTTTAAATTCACTAATATCATTTTTCGTTGAACAATTTCATGATGCACAAAATTTAAATTTAAATTTTCTAGAATTTCAAAAAAATAAAAATCTAACTATATTTCATTATATTATTTGAAAAATTATCCTAGGATAAAATCTAAAAAAAATTTTCCAAGCTAAAAATACATATACATTTTTTTTTAATTAATCATAAAAACATTTCATATTTTAAAAATAGAAAAATATCCTGCAGAGTAAAAAAAAATTATTATTGGGAAAATTTTTATTAGAAATTTGATTTATTCGTCAAATTTTTGGTATAAAATTCAAAAGCCATAAATCAAATCTGTCTATTAACACTTTGACTTTAATACGTATCCCAACAAAAAAAATAATAATGTTGTAGTAAAAAATATATATTAACTTATTTTTGCCAGATATGTAATTTTGATATTTTACATAAAATCAATAGCCATTAAACAATTTTTTAACTTTTAAATCGTAATAAGAAAATCAACTGTCAGTCAGTTTTCAATGTCTTCTTATATAAAATAATCGAAATCATTCAAAATTTTTGGTCGATTATACTTCAATTTTAGTTTTTTTTATTTTTGTGCACTAAATAAATCAAATCCTTCAACAGAATTTTGATAATATCACAACATATATTATACATAAAGTATATATAACTTTTCAATATCATAATATCTTTAATAATCTTGAAGATTTAGGGTGAAATTAAATTATATTACTTTTTCAAAAATCTATATTACGTACACAATTCAAACCAGAAAAAATGAATGTGTTTGTGTGTTTGTTACTATTTTTATCAGGATAAAATTTTAACCAAATTCAACTAAGCTTCGGAAATGATTAATGAAATTTTTCTGGGGATTTTTATGTTTTTTTTTTTTTTATTATTTTGTGCAATTCTGAGTGACAATTCTATTTTAGTTTTGATGAATTTGTTTTCAGTTTTTTGTTGTTGTAACAAAAAAATTATATATATTTTTTAGTAGTATTTTCTATAAATTTTTTGGGGGGGCCAGGCAACAAACATAAAATATAAAAAAAATAAAATTGATTAAATGATTTTAAAATCCACAAGTTAATATGAAAATAAAAAAATCATTTATAATATTTTAAATTTGGAAAAAATTGTGATATTTTTTTGAAGTGGCGGTGGAGAAAATTATTTAATATGAGAATTATTAGTAGTATTTAAAATTTATTAAGGAAGAAAAATTATAATTTTGTGAGTATGAGTATAATTAATTTTAATTTAAAATAGAAGATTTAATGTTAGACGAATATAGAATTTTTTTTTTCCTAGATTAGATTTAAGTAAGTGAAATGTTAAAGAAAAATGTTTTAAAAAATTTCAGTTTTGGCAGTTTTTTTAAAAGTTATGTTTGTTTGTTTTCTAATTTCGATGTATGGCAGACGACTGGCTTGAATGATTTATTTTGTAGTCATAACTTGTGCAAAGCGAGTCTAATGCTAGAACAAGCTGTGCAGAGTTATTTTTTTTAGTATTACGGATAAAACTTGATTTTAAAATATAATTACATACTTTTAATAGAAAAAATAATAAAAAAGTGTGAAAAATACTTTAATTTACAAAAAAGTATTTTGTTTAAGTCATTATTTATATTTAAAAAGGAATCAATATTATCACTGACCTTTGATGTTCTATGAGAAATATATAATCCGTTCTGGTAATCCTTGAAATTATTAATGGGTAATCCAAAAACGCACACACACTTAAATATTTATTATACACTTATGTTATACACTTAATAAAAAGGCCATAAATTTTCACACAAACACACATAAAATAATTAAATTTAAATATTTCGCAATTTTTACATTTTCTACTCACAAATTTTAAATCAAGTAAAGATTTTTTTTTATTTTCATTAAATTTAACTCAACCATAAAAAAACGTACCAAAAATTAATTTTCATATAAAAACTTGCAACTCTTTTGCATTCTCTACTCTACGCATACTCACAAATTTTAAATAAGTTACACATTTTTTGTTAATTGCAATTCGACAAAAAAAGAGAGAGGCACCCACAAAAAAAAAGCTAATCTCAAAATTATAATTTTGATATAAACACTTAAACGTATGAAAAATAACTTCAATTTCTATTGTAAATTAATATAGAAAAATGAAATTGGGATTTAGATCAATAAAACTAATAAAGTCGCAATTATTATTATCGAATTCACTCGATCACTAATTATATTTAATGTTGATCATATTTTTAATTTTATTTTCCAAGTTTAATTTACCGAAATTTTAATAATTTTCACAAAAATCATCCAACAGAAATTCGACAAATGTAACTGACTACACTTATAATGTATTTAAAAAAACTTCCGTTTGTAACATTGTATTGAACAAATCATAAAAAAAACGTACCACAAAATTAATTTTCGTATTAAAACTCAAACCCTTTTACTCTCTCTTCGCATACTCACAAATTTCAAATAAGTTCCACATTTTTTTTCATTCGATAAAGATGGCGAGCAATCACAAAAAAACGCTGAACACAAAATTATAATTTTTATATCAACATTTTACACTTAAAAGTACGGAAAACCTCCATTTTGTAACTTTGTATTGAAAAAGAAGACTTGGACTAAGAATTTAGATTTTAGACCATTAAAACTAGAGTTATCGCACTTATTATTATAGAATTCATTCGATCACTAATTATATTTAATTTTTATTATATTTTTTATTTGATTTTCAAAGTTTATTTTACCGAAATTTTAATAATTTTCACAAAAACCAGAAATAGAAAAAATCTTCCATCAGCAAAGTTTAAGTCACGAAATTTCACTGGCAATGACAAGCGATTTCAGCATAAAAAAAAACCAATTGGAAATTACTCAAATAAAATTTCGAATATAGGGGAATGCTTGTCACTTGACAGTGGATTTCGGGAGGCTTAAAATTTTTTGTGCCGCAGATTTATCGTTCGTCCCGATTTTTAAAAAACTTATTAAAAAAAATGCATTAAGAACTTTTTAAATCAAATTTAAAAGCAAGTTAAAAATTTAATTTAATTAAATTTATAAAAAAATAATGATCAAAGAACTACAATTTTATTGGAAAAACTACACAGATATTTTTGTGGTATATTTCTTTTCTACTAAATCTTCAAATTATTCTAATTATCCTTTCAATATTTTCTGTTTTGAACAAAAAACTGTTGTGATTTTCAACAGAAATTTAATGAGAAAATTTAATAAACATTTTTTTTTATTTTAAAAGACCATAAGGAATTTTGAAGCATATTTTCTGTAATTCTGAATTTGATAAAAGTTCTCAGTAATTCTGCACCTGATAACAATTTTGCTGGTTAAATTATTTTCTGTTTAAATATATTTTTGTAGTCATTTCATCTGTAATTAAATTCATCCACTTGAATGATATTCATAGTTAGCAAAATCATTTAAAATAGAATATGGTGATTCACAGGTGAAACCTCCTTTAACTCACTTGAAAAATCTCAATAAAACAAAATATTTGTATTTGAATATCGATACGAGAGTTCAATATAGAAAATATTTAAAATGTTTAAAAAAAAAAGGATAGACGGTAAAATTATTTCTAGTAAAGACTAAAATTTTTGTAGGCTAATAAATTGGGGGGAAAAAAAAAATGGTGACACCAGGAAGGGATTTTCAGATGACCAGATTCTTTATGTAAATAAATTTATTTATTATGTATACAATTCTGATGGTAATTCGATTTTTTATTTTTCATTATTATTATTGGTGTTTTTTTTTTTACGGTTTTACGAGGAAAATATGCTATTTAAAGGTAAACAAAAATATAGTAGTTTATTTGTTTTTAAATTAATTAAACCCTTGGGACATATTATCATTTTGTTGTTTTAGTAAATTTTTTTTTAGGTATATAATGGTAATTTTAAATTGGTCTTTTAAAATAATAGCTTGTGAGGTGAAATCCTGTTTTTTTTATGAATTTGGGAAAAATTACTATATAAAAAAAAAGGTTTTAGATTATTTTTAAAAAAGAATACCATTAATGTCTATTTTAAATGTCTAGTTCCGGGAAATAGACAGTCTTTATTTGTTTTTATTGTTTATAAATGCGGTTAGAGAGTAAGTGATACGACCAAAAAATATTGAATTAAAAAAGTTCAGAATGGCCGCAACAATTTATCAAAAAAAAATTAGCAATTTAATTTTCTTTATGTTTTTTTCATTTTTACCAGAAAATTGAATTATATTGGTATTGAATTTTACATTTCTCAGCTATAAGCACTGGAAATTTACCTGCTCCTATCTGCCATGGCAGTTTAAGGAGCTAGGCTCTGTGGACTATTTTTCTTAAGTTAAATCTTCTAAAATAAAATTTTCCTATAACTTATTCAGCAACCTTATTCAGCAACTTGCTGGTATAAAAGATTTTTTTTAAAATAAAGGGTTGCATCTCGAAAGCGCAACTTACTTACCAAATTATAATTGAAAATATTTAAAAAAAACTTACACTGAACTTAATATACTCAATCGAAATCAAAATACTTAACTCAAATACTCAATATTAATAAAAACACTCAAATCAACATTAATATTACTCAATATAATTTATTGCACTCATATATCAAACGAATATACTCGAAACTATAATCAATATACTCAAATTAAAAGTCTAAAATTCTCAAATCAAATTAATCTCAAAAATTCAAGAAACTCAAAATGATACTCAAATAGATCCTCAAATTAGCCAATAAAAACGTTTTTCGTCTTATTTTAACTCAATTAGTTATATGAGTATATCACCCCCTTCTTTTCATGGCGATGGCAGGATTACACTATGGCCAATAAATGTTATTGCAATTTTTCGAAATTCGTTCTCAACAAAAATTCGAAAAAGGAGTGTTATTTTCTCATTAAGACTTTTGCACAATGGCACAATGTCTGGGGAATAATTAATAAATTTCGCCAAAAAAATTGTCCAACTGGTAATTCAGATTCTAACAACTTTAATTGACATTGATTTCGTGATGTGAAAAAGAAATAATTGTGAACGTAAGATAATAAGTTTTTTAGTTATTTTAAAGTTTTATAATTTACTTTAATTTTAGGATGATTCGTGCCTTCACAGCACTGTACTTTGAACACAGAGTAGATATAACAAATTCGCGTCCTGCCATCACTGTGTTTTGAACACACAGCAGATATATTCTTGGATTTGGAATTAATAAGAAAATTAAACCTCTGACCATAAACTATTATGATAACTGAATAAAAACAAATTAGTGATATAAAAACATTGGATTTAGAAGTAAACATATTGGATATATTGATTATTTTCATCATCAAATTATCATGTTTCTCTTCTACAAAATATTTAATAACACAAACTAGTTTTTTCGTTGGCAAAGTGTTTATTCATTTTGTAACAAAATATCGTACTTGCAATAATTTATTTTCTGTGAAATATTTTTTTATTAAATTTATATTTAGTTTTACAAAAAATAAGTGTTAAATTGCACTTCTATTTACTTGCTTTTTTTGTCGAAAACAAAATAATCCATTAGTGTGAAAAGTATTAAACTTAAAAGTATATAAAATTCTTTGAATCTCCTTGAAAATTAATAAAAATAAATCAAGCTTTCGGAATTTTAGTAAAGGATAAGGTTTTTTGAAATTTTAGTAAAGAACAAAATATCGAAAATAGTTTTTTTTAAAAAAAAATTTCATTGGAAAATGAATATGCATAAAATTTGCAAAATGAAAACCAGCTACAATTAATATTACATAATTTTCCTAAACTTCCATAGAAGGAAAAGAAAGTAAATTATTAACTAAATAATTAAGAATATTAAATAAAATAATATGAACGGAAAGACGCACAGATTTCGTTTTGAAATAAATTATACTTTGAACTACAATTCAATTATCAAGACAAACTAATAAAAGTGTAAATCGTCAGTCAACAATTTTAGACCTTGTTCAATTTTTGGAAAGAAAAGTTTCTTGAAAAAATCTAATTTAAAAACTGACATCACAGAATAAAATATAATCAAGCATAATTTGCGAAATTAGGAATTTTAATTTTATAATTACATTCCAGAATGATTAAAGTTCGGTATATAAAACTTTTAAACTTTAATTTATAAATCACCCTATAAATTTTATCCTGTCCAAAACTAAATAAATAAATTCCGATCCTTTTGAAATAGTAAACTTTGCTATTATACTCTTTTTTACTTAAAATTTTACGATTTATTTTTTATAAATTGTAGAAATCTGATATTTACCTGACAAAGTTTAAGTAGTTTTTTTTCTGCTAGAATATTTTTTATTTTCTACAATGTTGAGTAATGTCCATTAAAAAAAAAAAGCTAATGAAAATATTAGTTTTTTTATTTGTAATTAAGAAAAATTTAATTTTCCAACAATGTTTTTAATATAGAAATTTGATAGAACGATATTATGATTTATACAAATTGTAGCCGGAAATCTTGACAATTAACAGTGCTGTAATTTCACAAATAATTTTTAAATTACACTATTTTCGTATTGTGTTTAATTGCGAAAGACTGTAATCATTTTATCGGAGAACTGCTAAAGTAAAAGTAGCTGACATTTATATGTACGGAATATGATCAATAAGGACTAAACAGAGACTAATTATTGTATTTTACTCGCATACCAGACTAATTATTTTTTATAAATTAATTTTTAAGCTTACTAAAAATTTTCTTAGCAAAACACTTTTATTTTTCCCTCTCTGTATACCGAACAATTCATATTCAGAATATAGTTTCTACGTATATTATGTAAATTTGAGAAAATTAAAAATCATTTGTTGATATTGAAAATAAATTTCTAATATTTTAAATAGAATCTGACTCGCACCAAGGACTTTGAATAATTCAAAGCTCTTTTTCTATTCAACATAATTTTCCTTTAATTTTATGCTCACAAAATGAATAAAACAAATTATGTATTTACAATCAGATTTTCAACTGATTGTAAATAATTTGTTCATTGATTTATGTCAATAATTTATGGATCAGAATTGGATAATCATAATTACAAATATATTAGTTAAATAGTATTTAACTATGTAATTCAACCACAACAAAATATAATAATAAATTTATTTTAAAATAAATTTTATTATATCAGATTTCTAGGAATTAATTGATTTTATTTTAAATGGTATACAAAATTAATATGTTATATGGTTTTGTAGCATAAAATAATTTTAATATATAATTACTTTTTTTAGAAATTATATAAGATTTTTATTTGATGAATTGATTATTTTTAGCAATTAAATTAACAATAATTAAAAAATTTAGAATATATTTTAATTTTTCTTGGCTTTATATGATATTTTAATAATTAGTTTATTTGAAATTTTTATTACTCTATTTATATAATAATAATTTTAGCTATAAACTTGCGTAATTTTCGTATCCTTTATAAAAGGAAAGCACAGAATATGAAAAAAAAGTATCTCAAAAGCAATCGGTAAGTAAATTAATAGCAAATATAAAAAAAATAAGTTAATTTAAGTCAATATATTTAAAAAGTGACCAAACTTATCACTGACCTTTGATGTTCTATGAGAAATATATAATCCGTTCTGGTAATCCTTGAAATTGTTAATGGATAATCCAGAAACACACATACACTTAAATATTAATTAAACACATATGTTGTTGAAACAACATTATTTTTAATAAAATGGCCATAAATTTTCACATAAAAACACACAAAATAATTAAATTTAAATATTTCACAATTTTTGCATTTCCTACTCACAAATTTTAAAGATTTTTTTTTTATTTTCATTAATTTTCTTTTTAATTTTTCTTATTTTCATTAAACACAACAAAAAAAAACTCTGACCAAAAAATTAATTTTCTCATGAAAACTTACAACACTTCTTCATTCTCTACTCTACGCATACTCACAAAATTTAAATAAGTTACACATTTTCTTTTCATTGCAATTCAATAAACAAAAGAGAGGGAGGCCATCACAAAAAAAAAGCTAATCTCAAAATTATAATTTTTATATGAACACTTAAACGTATGAAAAATAAATTCAATTTCTATTGTAAATTAATATAGAAAAATGAAGTTCGGATTTAGATCAATAAAACTAATAAAGTCGCAATTATTATTATCGAATTCACTCGATCACTAATTATATTTAATGTTGATCATATTTTTAATTTTATTTTCCAAGTTTAATTTACCGAAATTTTAATAATTTTCACAAAAATCATCCAACAGAAATTCGACAAATGTAACTGACTACACTTATAATGTATTTAAAAAAACTTCCGTTTGTAACATTGTATTGAACAAATCATAAAAAAAACGTACCACAAAATTAATTTTCGTATTAAAACTGAAACCCTTTTACACTCTCTTCGCATACTCACAAATTTTAAATAAGTTCCACATTTTTTTTCATTCGATAAAGATGGCGAGCAATCACAAAAAAACGTTAAACACAAAATTATAATTTTTATATCAACATTTTACACTTAAAAGTACGGAAAAGCCTCCATTTTGTAATTTTGTATTAAAAAACGAAGCTTGGATTTAGAATTTAGATTTTAGACCATTAAAACTAGAGATATCGCACTTATTATTATAGAATTCAGTCGATCACTAATTATATTTAATTTTTATTATATTTTTAATTTGATTATCAAAGTTTATTTTACCGAAATTTTAATAATTTTCACAAAAATCAGGAAGAGAAAAAATCTACCATCAGCGAAGTTTAAGTCGCGAAATTTTACTGAAAGACAAATGAGAACGAAATTAGCATAAAAAAAAACAATTGAAATTTACTCAAATGTAGTATAAAAATTTGTAATAACTCTTTTAAAGAGGGGAAATTTGGTCACTTGTCAGCAGACTGTGATGGCTTAAGACGTTCTGTACCATCTGCTGTTCCCGATTTTAACAAAAAATTATTAAAAAAGGCATTAAAAACTTTTAAAATCAAATTAAAAATATGATCAAAATTAAATATAATTAGTGATCGAGTGAATTTTATAATAATAATTGCGACATAATTAGTTATTTTGATCTAAATCCGAGTTTCATTTTTCAATACAAAGTTACAAAATGGAGGTTTTTCTTATACGTTTATAAGTGTTCATATAAATTTTATAATTTTGAGTTTAGCTTTTTTTTTTAATTGCTCTCTTTGTTTTATCGAATTACAATGAAAAAAAAATGTGTAACTTATTTAAAATTTGTGCGCGTACGCAAAGAATGTAGAAGAAGTGTTTAAAATTTTTAAATTTTTTTATGGTTGGGTTTAAAATTTGTGAGTAGAAAATCTAAAAATTGTGAAATATTTAAATTTAATTATTTTGTGTTTGTTTATGTGAAAATTTATGGCCTTTTTATTAAAAAATAATGTTGTTTAACAACATATGTGTATAATAAATATTTAAGTGTATGTGTGTTTTTGGATTATCCCTTAACAATTTCAAGGATGACCAGAACGGATTACATATTCCTCATAGAACATCAAAGGTCAGTGATAATTTTCGTTTCCTTTTAAATAAAGTTTTCTATAAATATATTAACTTTTATCCTTTTATTGTTCGAAGTTCAAGTTCAACCTTAAAAGCTTGCATTTGCAACATTAAAGGTTATTTTTACTAAAATGGCTTGAATTTCATTTTTCTACCAATTTTCAATTTTTTTCAACGACAAATTTTAAATTTTGAAGTTTTAATGTGTACTATTTCAACTATCAATAGTTGAAATAGTACACATTATTTTCACCTTAATGCAGAAATAATAAACAATTAAGTTAATAATTTTAACTTAAAATAGTTGAAAAATTGACAGGAAATCTAAGTTTATAGTTGAAAATAAAAATGCAGATAGAACTTTAAACTCTTTTGTTTAAATTTGTATACACAAGATGAAAAGCTTTATGCTTTCAGGTTTAAAATATCAGCTATAAATGTCAATTTTTATATTAAATATTTTAAAATAATTTCACCTTAAAACTTGATCATTTCAAGTTCTATGATTAATTTATACCAGTTCTTTTTACTATTAAGGTTTAAATGTTCAACCCGCAGTTGTTAAGAGTTCCAAAGATAGAAAATATGAGTAAAAATAATCAGTTCTGACTGTAATATTATGTTGCACTTTGTATCTTTGGCGCCCTTAGGCAATATATATTAACGCGCCCCATTATTCGTATTAAAAATTAAAAAGTACAAATATACAATTAAAACTAATTATCTGTTGTTTTTTGGTAATTTATTGATTTAATAAGAACTAAAAAAGTCAGTGGAGTACGCACTAATTAAGTAAAATTTTGCTTTTCTTACTTCCTTTTAACACATTAAAATTGTCGCCTTGATTTTTTGTTAGCAAAATTATATCAGAATAATCTATATTTGATGTAAAATATGTTTCTATTGATAATATAGCTAATGCGTTTAAGCGTTGTTCCTTTATAGTAGATCTTAAATAGGTTTTCAATCCTTTCAATAACGAAAAACTGCGTTCCGCAGAAGAATTACTTAAATGCGTGCACAAAAATATTCTTAAGATTATATTTATATTTGGAAAAACAGTTTCTAATTTTTTGTTATATATTAATTTACTGAGCTCTAATATCGAATTTTGAGAAATTTCATTAGCTTTCAAATACGAACCCAAGTGCACACATTCTTCCATAAAAGATTCATCTAAATCGTTCTTGTATATCTGGTATAAATTTTCTTTATTTTCTAATATTAATTTAGATTGGTAGTTCGTTAAATTTTTTAAAAATTCAAAATTTTTGTAAATTAATTCATGTGCTTCAAGCTTCTTTTTCAGTTCTTCACTAAGACATGAAATTATAACATTAAATGTTTTGATTTAAATGTTCTTGAACTACGGTTTCGAGTTTTTTAATTAAAAATCCATCTAGTTTAGTTGTTTTTTCAATGATTTTATCGAACTTTCTTTGTTTTTCTTTTGCTAATTTTCTATTTTGGTAACCACTATTTTTTTTACGCCCTTCCATTTAATTTATTTTACCTAAATTTTAAAACAATACCTCTGTAAAAGAAATAAACTACTAAATATGTAAAAATCGCTTACCATAAAATTATAACTTAGAGAAAATTTTATATAAATCACCAAATAGCACTATAAAATATTCTGTACTAAAAAATTATAACAAATTCAAGTTTAAGAAGATAATTATAGAATAATTATACACATATATTCTGAAAGCTGAACACCCAACTGAACTAATTTCAATTTTTCAACATGAAATGCAATATTTTGCAATAAGTTAGCCTACTGCAATTCAAATTTTTTAAAATTTTAACTTCTATAATCTTTTTATTTTACATACAACAAATTTGAAAACCCATCAGTAAAAACCGTCAGTAAAACAAAAACACAATAAAATTATACATACTTGTAGAATTTTGTTGAATGTCTTACGCCCGCACATCGCGCAAAATACTTCTGCAAAGTACTACTTATAAATAATGTTAATGTATATTAATAGTACATATTACCTTGTTTAATTCTTATTTTCTATTACATAATTTAATTATAATTATCAATAAATATTTAAAAATTTTGAAAAAAAAAATTACAAAGAAAATCATATTGCAAGCGCCCGTTTTCGTTTGGCGCCCCTAGGCAGTTGCCTAGGTTTGCCTATTAGTAAAAGCGCCCATGTGCACTAACTACAATTTCGTAAAATATGCTAACACTAAGAAACTTTGCACAATTAACAAATACTGACAATTTGACAAATATTTGAAAATTGTCATATTTTTATTTTTTTTAGTTTCATATTTGTAAAATACCCCCACTAACCCCCACTATGATATTTGTAAGTTTTTATTGCATTTTTTAATAATTTTTTTTTAAATCAGGAAGAGAGAAAAATCTGCTGCACAAAAAATACCGGCATAGTAAGCGGGCGAAATACGCCGACAAGTGATAAGCATTCCCCTCCACAAATGTAATGCGAACTTATATTTGAGTAACTTCTAATTACTACTGTAATGGGGAAATCATTTGTCATTCAGTAAAATTTCGCGACTTAAACTTTGCTGATGGAAGATTTTTTCTCTTCCTGATTTTTGTGAAAATTATTAAAATTTCGGTAAAATAAACTTTGAAAATCAAATTAAAAATATAATAAAAATTAAATATAATTAGTGATCGAGTGAATTCTATAATAATAAGTGCGATATCTCTAGTTTTAATGGTCTAAAATCTAAATTCTAAATCCAAGCTTCGTTTTTTAATACAAAATTACAAAATGGAGGCTTTTCCGTACTTTTAAGTGTAAAATGTTGATATAAAAATTATAATTTTGTGTTCAGCGTTTTTTGTGATTGCTCGCCATCTTTATCGAATGAAAAAAAATGTGGAACTTATTTGAAATTTGTGAGTATGCGAAGAGAGAGTAAAAGGGTTTGAGTTTTAATACGAAAATTAATTTTGTAGTCAGTGACATTTGTCGAATTTCTGTTAGAGGTGTTTTGTGAAAATTATTAAAATTTCCGTAAATTAAACTTGGAAAATAAAATTAAAAATATGATCAACATTAAATATAATTAGTGATCGAGTGAATTCGATAATAATAATTGCGACTTAATTAGGTTTATTGATCTAAATCCGAATTTCATTTTTCTATATTAATTTACAATAGAAATTGAAGTTATTTTTCATACGTTTAAGGGTTCATATAAAAATTATAATTTTGAGCTTAGCTTTTTTTTTGTGGTTGCCTCTCTCTTTTTTTATAGAATTGCAATGAAAAAAAAATGTGTAACTTATTTAAAATTTGTGAGTATGCGTAGAGTAGAGAATGCAAAACAGTTGTAAGTTTTTATATGAAAATTAATTTTTGGTACGTTTTTTTATGGATGTGTTAAATTCAATGAAAATAAAAAAAATCTTTACTTAATTTAAAATTTGTGAATCGACAATTTAAAAATTGTGAATTATTTAAATTAAATTATTTTTTGTGTGTTTGTGTGAAAATTTATGGCCTTTTTATTAAAAAATAATGTTGTTTAACAACATAAGTGTATAATAAATATTTAAGTGTTTGTGTGTTTTTGGATTACCATTAATAATTTCAAGGATTACCAGAACGTATAATTTTCGTTGCCTTTTAAATAAATATTGACTTAACAAAATTAGTTTAACTTTTCTAAAAATATATTAACTTTCCTTTTATTGTTAATAATACACGGTTCGAAGTTGAAGTTTATTTTTTCAACTCTAGAGGTTGGATATTTTATACAAAAGATTAATTCACTTTTTGTACTAATTATTTTAAAATAATTTCACCTTAAAAGTTGATCATTTCACGTTCTGTGATACGTAATCAGACCATTTCCCTTTTTGTAAAATTGCTTCAAATGACAGATCACTTGAGGCGACTATTTTTTAAACTGAATTAGTATTTATTTCCAATGCTTCCTGGCGCTACATATTAATGTTTGTATATCAAACAATTTAAGAACTAGATTTTTCTCCAAATATACATTAAAGCTTAGTCGACAGAGTCGACTACATGACTGTGAAATAAAATTTTTAACACTAGTGAAGATTACATAGGTAATAGTTGTGAAAAGGTATGATATTAAAAAACCCAAAATTATCAGAAGTCAAAATTTGTCTGTGATATTTTTTTTGAATATTACTTCCCCGGTGAAATTTTAATACACTGAAAATTTGTTCTTAACTTTTCCCTTTCCCGTAAATCATTTCGCAATAGAGCCGCGTACCATTTTCCGTAAATCATTTCTCAATAGAGCTGCGTACCATAAAGTTAAATCGTCAGCTTAATTTTTCACGAGATGTTAAATTTGTATGAAAATTCAATTTCACGACGAATAGAATATTAAGGTTTCGGAAAATTTAATTTTACGGCCAACTGCATACTAACCTTAACAATTTCTTTTCTGTAAACATTAAACACCAGAATCGGATAGAGCAGGCACAGCATAATCTGAAATCTTATCATTTAAAATTTAAAAAAATACAAAATGATGTTTTTTTTTAGTGAAGAATATATATTTATTTTATTTCTTTTTCCATGTTAAAATTATAAACGCAAAAATTCAAAAATATACATAAAATCTTCAATTTTTTTATGTTATTAATAATATGTAATATGATTTTAAAATTAATTAAAATTAGATAAATTAAAAATACAAAATAAGAATTTATTTAAGCTTATTTATTGCCGTTTAATTAAAAAATATTTAAGCATTTTTAATGATATTTTTTGGTTAATAAATATAATTTTAATGATTTTATTTTTATTATTTTATTGATATGTTTCGTGGCATATTTTTTTTTGTGTTTTTTTAACTAATATTAATGTCATTAATTATAATAAATTGCCTATATTCCTATTATATTGAAGAACAACATAAATTATTGAAATTTGCCACAACCAAAATAAATAAAAAATATGTTTTTACTGTAAATGTTTTTATATATCTTTTTTTATTATTATTATTACTATATTTATGTAAAATTTTTTAATATTATTAAAAAAAAAAATTATTAATCTTATCTCTTATCATATCTAAATAAATTAACAAAAAAAAAATTTATTTTCTTGGTGAAATTTTTATAAAAGCATTAAATATAATTTATATAAAATAAAAAATTTAGTTTCTTTTAATTATTTTTATAATTTAAAAGCAAAATATATTTAAATTTTCATTTTCTTATCTAAATTAGTTATGTTTTTCTTTTTTTGTAGAATTATTTCCAATTTTTTTTTTCCCAAAAATATGGAAATTAATTCAATAATTCAATTTTTTTATGATTATTTTTTTTTTGGCGGTTTTTACTTAATTACATTTATCACACAAAATTAAAAAAAAAAATTTTAAAAGAAAATTTATTTGGAAAATCATTTTTATTTTAATTTCCATTCCGTTTTATCTATCTAGTACTTTATAAAGTTAACTACAATTTCTATATAGTTGTCCTACCTCCTTCACCTCCTTAATTAATAAGTTGTTTAACGTTAACTTTTACAACACCATCACTTTTACCACCACCACCACCTACACCAATTTCATTACTTAAATTAATTTTATTATATGATTTTGGATTTTTATTATCAAATGTTGATGCATCACGATAATATTTTGGTTTTTTTAATGGTTTTGGTGTTGTTGGTGGTTGAGTTGGTAATGGTGGTAAATTACCAAGATTACATGGTTTCTTTAAATAATTATAAACACTATTAACACGATTTACTAATCGTTTCATATATTTTATAGCTGTACGATCAATAATTGATGGTGATTTTATACAATCATCACCACCAAATTCACATATCTAAAATAAATAATTAAATTTTATTAAATTAAATTTATTTTTGAAAATATTTTTTTTTACCCTATAGTGATGTAATATGCCAGCATCAGCTGGAACATTTAATGATCCTTTACCAGGTAAAAATTCCCAAACAAAATGATTACCAGCTTCAACAACAGCTTCTGGTTTACAAATATATTTTGATCGTTGTTTTTGTGGATGTAGTTTTGATCGTCTGATAAGAGAACATAAAAATATATATAAATTTTTCTTAAAAATTAAAGTAGTTTATAGGTTGTCGAAGGATATCATTATATTCTGCTCAGTGCAGGATATTTTAAATTTTTAAACTTAACGTTTATTGATGAGTTTTAATAAATAGGGTCACTAACACTATAATTGATTAATTACTGTTCGTAGTAGAATCTGGTATAATAGTTTTGGCCAACCCATGTTTTTTAATTTAGTTTAATTGAAGTTAGTTCTTAAAATTTCTCAAAAATTATTAATGTTCAGTAACTGGTTTCTTTACTGTCGGTTCGACTTAACAAGTTACGCATTTCGTATGCACTACTCTGCTGAGTTTGTGGTGAAAATAACGAAACAGCCGTACACATCCTATATGATTCCTTAGTGCTACTAATACAAACTAATTCCGAAATACAAACTCATTTATAGTGAAGAAACTTTTAATTACAACAAGATTAGTGATTATTGGTGACAAATTTGTGGCCTTGAGTTTTAATCTTTTTCCCAGTCTTTAAAAACATTTAAATTACATTTGTGCAATAATTAATTATTTTGAATTGATTTGTACTTAAATTAAATTGCAATTCTGTGAAAATTTGTTGTATACCAAATAAAAACTTATTGGATTATGGAAAATTTGAAGATTAACCAGTCGAAATCAGAAGTGAATTCAAAGTATCAAAAATTAATTATCATGTTTTACCAAATTTTCCCAGAATTAATGAAGCACAGTAAGTCACTTGGAATGCAGGTACTGGTAAATTAATTAAATTTAAAAACGTGTTAAATAATACATCACTGTTCCACATTTTTATTTCAGAAGTAATGCAATATTGAACAACTCTGCCAAAAAAAATATTTTAAACATAATAAATTAATACCTTCTAGTTTTTTTCTGTGTAATCAATGTTGCTCTTAATTTTGCATTTTCACTTGATTTTTCATCATAAATTAATAAATCATCTGGAAATTGTAAATAAAAGAATGCATTTTGAAATGAATATGAACCAGCATTTCGATTTGTATAACGATGATTAAGCCATCTACACAAAAAAAAATATAAATTAAATTTAAATTAATTATTATTAAATAAATTAATTTATTAATCAAAAACTTACGATAATAATTCTAATATTGTTTGATTATTACGTGGCATTATAAATTCATCTAAATCAATTAATGCTAAATATTTATAACTATACATATTTCTATATAAACAATCATTTAATGCAGCAAATAATCCTTCAGTTCTTATTTCTTTTTGTGATCTCATCCTTAAATCCCATGGTAATATATTAACAGTTGGTTTAACATAATATTGTGATGTTATTGAATCTAATTGTAATTTTCTTTTTTTATAAAATTTTGATTTTCTTTTATTATTATTATTAGTATTAGTTGATGAAATCGTTGTTGTAGTTATATTAGAATTCGATGAATTATTTATTTTACTATTATCCTTATATTTATTAATATTATTATTTGTATCAAAATTAACACCATCATTATTATTAATTGTTGATATTATTGAATCATTTTCCATATTATTATTATTATTTAAATTATTATCAAAGGCCGTTAAATTATCTGGTATATCACCATTAACATAATGTTTTAGGACACATGTTGAATGTGGTCCTAATGTATGATTATAAAATGTAAAATGTGATATACCTAATAATGTATTTAATTCAATATATTCCATTAAATAAATTGCTTGATCATAATTAAAATGAAATGGTTTAACACAAATACCAATTTTTTCATTATTATTATTATTATTATTTAAATTTTTTTTAATATTAACATCAGTATTTCTTATTAATAATACATTACCGGGTGGTGCACGTAATCGACTTACAATACTAACTGATTGTGGTGTTAATTCAAGACCAGGTGCTTTTAATGGACATATAATAAAACAAGCACTATATTTAAGATTCCAATTTTCACGAATTATCTAAGCAAAAAATATTATTAATAAAAATTACAAGAAAAAGAATTTGAAATTTCAGTGAACTTACTTTAACTCGACCAGTAACAGTTGCTGAATAATATTTTGTACGATTATTATTATTATTATTATTATTATTATGATCTTTATTCATATACCATAAACGACACCATACTTTTTCTGGTCCACGAGTTTTTGTTGCACCAATAACTCTTATTATACGACCATCACGTTTATCATAATATGCTGAATATACAAAAAATTTAAAACGTGTACCATTTACAACTTGCCAAATACCATCAGTTGGTATTGTACCAATTGGATAATGTGGTAATGTATCTTCAATACGTGAATCTAATCTTTGACCAAATGGTAATGGTTTTAAATAATTATTATGATTTTTATTATTATTGCTATCATCATTAAGATTATTTATTGCCATTGATATACCAACTGATAAATGATCTATAAATATAATAAATAAAAATATAAATATAAAAATATATTTTAAAAATTTTTTAAAATATAAACGCATTAAGTGAACTAAACAACATAAAATGTTGTTGTAAAAAATAAAAATTTTAAAACTTTTTTTAGTATATGCGATTACACGTCGGTGTCGCTGTATTCCGACATATATTTGATATTTTCGCACGTCACTATATTTTGACGATTTTAAATTTGAAAAAAAATTTAAAATGTCTAAAATCGAAGAAATATTAATTAAATTTTACAAAGCATACTAAATATGTATAGAAATTTTGATATTTTCTCTCTGGCATCACTTCATTTTGTCTCCGTAGTATTCTGTTTGCTAAAATACGATGGACAACGACAAGATCATTAGCGACAAACTGGGCAGTAACATATTTTGATTCTTAAATTTTCAAAATAATTTAAAACTGTTGCCGAAAAGAGATAAATGAAAATATTTTATGAACAATGTACACTTAGTCCTTAATGATCTCTAGTGTTTCTAGTAAACAATTTTTCTTTTCCTTCGTGTGAAAAGGTTCATGGTTTCTGAACTATAAATTTTTTTGTACTGAAGAAAGTATAATTGCAACAAGGTAATAGCCTCGACTGTTAGCTAATTTTCCAATAATAAATTATATTTTATTGTATTTTTATTACTGGTACTCATTTAAAACTGAGTAAAATAAATGCATCGGAGTGTAACCCAGTAGTACCTATCACACCGATCTGGCCAGCATTTAGTTCAAACAATTATATTTGTGTCATTTTATTTCTTAATTAGATTAGTAACAAAATGCTTTCGACTGCTCAACATTTGCTTAAATTGGTTCACTACTTAATTAATTAATATTCTATTTAAATTAAATACAATTTTTCAACAAATTATTTAATTATTTCAAAATTAATTTTAATTGGTCAATTAAATTTTTTTAAATTAACATCTTTTATTTTGCTCACCTTGTACTTTAATTTTATTATCACGATATTGTATCATTCGGTTTGTATCACCTAATAGAAAATTTGCATCAATTGATTCATAATCTTCCTGCAAATTAAAAAATAATAGAATATATTTAAAAGAAAATGAAAATATTATTTATTATTAATACTTTTTCTTCTTCAATATATTCATTTTAATAGCAATAAAATAGCATTTAAATTTAAACAAAATGTATATATATACTCGTATATCTATATAAATGAAACTATACTTATATAGATAGACTAAAAGATATAAATAATTGAGGTAAATTTTCAAATACAATCATTAAAATTCATAGAAGGTTCTTTAAATTATTCAATAGAATAAAAAATCTTGATATTATTATATTTCTTTGGAAAATATTTTTCCAAGTTTTCAATGCAATAACATAATAAAAGTAAAAAAAAAAAATCTCTTCAATTGTAATTGTAATCTACCCAAGTTTTTACTATCGATTTCCAACAATTTTTCAATCCTTAAGATACAAAAAAAAAAAATATAGTACTTTTCTTTCTTTTATAAATTTTTTTTTTAAAAAAAAAACTACTTGCTCACTTTAGCAAAGTATAAATTATATTAGTGAGAAAGAGTGTTACAAAAAAAAAAAAATATAATAATATTTTATTCATTTTCAGTTAGGATTATGTAAAATAAGGTAAAATTCCATAATCCGATTTTTTTTTTAAAGCAAACCGATAAACCTCGCGGAAGCATTTTCATTTCTATATTCTGTTTGGTTTTATTATCACTTTTTTTTTTTCCCCTGAAAAGAAATATTTTCTACTATCGCTATGAATAATTTTCCTTATTTTTTTTTTTGAATTTTCATATATACTTTTTTTTTATTTTATTTTTTACCTTAACATTATCATAATCTGGCATAGAATCACCAAGGCGACTGTTGAGATTTCCATGCCTTAAGACAACAATTCCACCGTGATTTTTGTCATCTATCATAAAAAGCTGTAATATGAAAAAAATATTATATTATTTTTTATAATTATTTTTAAAAACAATTTTCTTTTCTGTTTTTTTTTTTTTTGGTGGTGGAAAGTTTTTTAAATCAGGATCAAAATTCAGGAATAAAAAAAAAAAAAAACAAATAAATTATTATAAAAAATAGGTAAAAAAAAAAACTAAAGTTATTATAAAATGGAATAATGATCAAAAATATTTTAGTCTTCTTAAAATATAAAAATAAAGTTTTAGGGAAAAAGCCAATAAGTAACTTTGTTATATAAAGAAAGAATTTGAATATGAATTTAATTTGAGTGTATTAGTTTCAATAAGATTAAAAAGATAGTTTAAATTATGTAAATTTACAAGATTATGTGATATTAATCTTTAAATAATTAGTTTAGAAGTAAACAATTTTAGAGTTGATCTTAAATCAATAATAATAATAATATTGATCCACCTTCTTAGCAAGAATTGATAGTAATAAATCATTAATTTCGATGAAATTACATATTTTGGTCCAGAAATAATGCCCCAAAAGAATCAATCAAATATTTTCACAATAAAATACAATTTCACACCATAATTGCGATATTTTTTCATTGGAAATAACGCCCCAATTTCAATTTCTATTGTTCTTTTTGAGGCAATATTTCCTTTTTTTGGGCATTATTCCCAACATCTATCTATCATTTCTTAATGAACACCATATTAATTAATTTATTGCGGTTGTCGCTTAGCAAAATGCTTTACTTTCAGTAACAAATATAGATGCAAACATTTTGTCAAATTACAAAGAATTTTTATTATACATGTAAATGCAAAGTATACCATATTATAAATCAAATAGTTATTTAGTTATTAAATATTTATTTTTCCAGGTAAAATTTTATTCAGATTTTTAACTATGATTAAAATGAATGAAATTTTTATAAAACATACAAAAACTTATCTGTAAATTACAAATTATATCTCTAAAAATCGATATTCATATTACTAAAGAGTCCTGACAACAAAAACCGAAATTAAAAGTGATAAAGCAATTAAACCCCCTTACTTTTATTTTCTGTACAATAATATTTTTATTAAACTAGAAAGATGCAAATTATAACCAAATAACAAAAAAAAATTAAACATTTGGTTTGATTTATATTTACATTTACTTAGTGCACTAGAGGGTTAAATCAATAATTAGAGTATGTAACCATAAATGAGACACAATAGAATTTTTTATGTCCAAATGACAATTTTTGATGTTAATAGTTAAATTATAGCATTTCAATAGTTTTCATAAAACTAATTACACTATAATAAAAATAATTGAGCTATTCGAAAAAAACATAGCATTTTTTCAACGCTTTTTAATATAAATTATTAGATTTATATTTCTGACAAATATTGATTTCATTTAACATAACGCTTTTATCAACTAAATCAGTGATAAGCAACCTTTTTCAAAAGTGGATAAATTTGAAAATTTTTAATTTTTCACTAAATAACGGATTAATTAAAAATAACTTGGTTGAGGCAGAAATTATCGTCTTTAATCTGACACAGGCATCAGAATTTTTCAGAGTCAATTTATTTCCCAGTAAATTTAAAATGAATTTCATTTTTACCTGTTCACAAACCTAGCTAAAGCCGAAAGCAGACAACAGACAATCTAACTCTGTTGTCAATCATGTAAACCTGGATGGAATTGATAATCAATAAGGTTATTTGTTTCTGATCTTTTACGTTTTTTTCTTAATTCGTTGAATTTTTCTTGTCAGATGTTTGAAATCCTAAAATCAGAGAGTTCGTCAAGTGCAAACTTTTCTATTCTAAGAAACTGAAAATATTTAAAATTATTTTGAACTATGTTTTAGGAGAGATTTTAGCAGTGGAATTCCCAGACCATAAAAGAACCCAAAAAAAAAGACTTATAAAAATAAAAAAATCGATTCAATAATTGGAAATGTGGCCGCGGTTAGATGGTTAACTATCACTGGACTAAATCATTATGATAATGGTCAACACATTCTGTCATTATATTTAATAAATTATTATTTTAACAAAAATGAAAATCAATAATTATTCTTTGTTCTTGTGACCACCTGCAAATTCATTCAAATCAAAACCATGTTTCACCTAATTGCAGATTGTCTAAAAAGAGTTTCTGTGTATGTCGTATAGTTTATAAGGAAGCAATTATAAGTCAAATACATAAATAAAATATCTACAATTATAGAAAATAGATATTATGCTATTAATTAAATTTTAAATTACTTATACTATAGCTAAAGTCAATATTTAAAAAGGACAAAAATAATTATAAATTTTCAGTTGCAAAAAAAAAATATATAATTGAACTTACCTCTGTTATGATTATTAGACCGAAAACAGCAAAAAATGCGATAACAATCAGAAAACTCATACCGGCACGTTCACGAGCACCCCAGCTATTTCTTTTTATACGTTTTACACCACTACCATTGCCACCATTAGTACTACTACTAATGCTACTGCTACTAATATTATTATTGCCATTATTTTGATTTATACCATCACTAGAATTTGTGTTTAAATTACTCCTTGAATGTGTATAAGGATAATTTTTATAATAATGATGATCACGATGTTTACTATAACCAATTAATGAATTTGATAATAATGATGAACTTGATGATGAAGATGATGAAGAATTAATTTTTGTTGATTTTAATGGTGCTATAATAATTGATTTACTTCTTGATAGGCCATCTTTTATTGTTGTTTTTATGGAGCTCCCCATTGATATTTTTCTTGGGGGTCCCATTTAAATACATTTTAATTTTCTATAATATCACACTATTATTTTGTCTTATTTACTAATATAATTTATTTACTTTCTTATTTTTTTGCGAGAATTTTTTTATTTATTTACATTTAAATTTTAAACTGTCGGAGGGAGAAAAAAAGTTAATGACGGAAATTTATTTTAATTGGGGTCAGAATTTAATTTAAGTAGATACTAGGTTTCTTTATTAAGTTAAATTCAATTTTATGTATATTTCTTATTGCAAAAGTATCAATTTAAAAGCCATTATAGCTAAAATATCCGCAATACGACAAGACAATAAATTTAAAGAAATATTCGTTTCTAATAAATTGTACAAATTTTTAATTTATAAAAACACTTAGAATAGTTTAAGATAATTTCAACATAATTGCAGATAATTTGATGAGAAGTATAACTAAATTTCTGAAATTACGAAGACGGTTCATTTAGTTCATAAACTTTCTAAAAATGTCAATATTATTTATGTTATCGAAAAAAACACGTTTAACAAATATATCATATTTAAAAAAAAAGTGAATCTACTTGTTACACAGTATCCTACAGGTTTTCACAGACCTTGGCCCATTTAGAATTATATGTCAGATAATTTTTGTAAATATTACTTTAGAAAACAAATTTAGTTTTTTTTTTTAAGAAAAAAACAATCCTTTTTTTGGTTCATTGAATCACAAAACGTTTGAAATTAAACTGAATTTGACTAAAATAATTAGTTGAATATCGTGGTTTTTTATGAAAATTACGATAGAATTTTCGTCTACCCGAAAACAAAAACCAGTTCTCACCCTTAACCAAAAAAAATTATATTTTTATTATCGACCACTTCACCTTTTGTTAGTTTAATGCAATGTCGACCTCCAGGTAAACTGTGTATAAACGATATAATGATAATTTGACATAATCGGATAAGGCGCAAATTTACGGAAATTACACAGAAAAAAAAATATAGAAAATAATATGACGTAAAATGTGCTTACAGTAAGCATTTTCAAATAATAATAATTTATTTCATTTTATTACAAATTTAGTTTTCAGAAATAGTCAGACAACAGGTATTAATTATTTGTTATAAATTAAAAGGAACTAGGAAGTTTACCAGACATACTTCTCATATATAATATAATTTCCGCACAAGGAAAAATCAATTTTATAACCTAAAAAAAAAAAATCCTTTTTTCACTTCCTTTAAATTCTATTATAAAAATTTCGAAATTAAAAATAAAATTTTGTACAAAATTAATTAATTTAAAATATTTTACGATTTTTATTGAAATTTTGAATTAATTATTTGTCAAAATAGCCACGAATATTAGAAAATAACATTCTCACTAAAACAGAATTTTTGTGGTAAATATATACTTTGTGTAGGAAGAAGGAAGTATATTTAAAATATTTTATAATTTTTTACTTGAAATTTTTTTTAGGCATTTTCACTCAAACAATTCACAAAACTATATTTTAAATTTTATTATAAGAATCCTTTTTAATTTAATATTAATTTTTATTTTAGTAATTTTATAAATTCTCGATTATAAGCCATTTTACTTTTTATTTTATTTTTTTTTTTGTTAATGAACAAACGAACTTGATGACTACTCAATATGACAGAAGGAAAAAACTACTATAAAAGGATATCATGGATTTTGATGACATGCGCAGTTTTAATAAATTCGTTAAAATGCATTTTACATACAACATTTTCTTTACTTTCTTTTTTTAATAAAGAATTTTTAAGAAGATTAATTCAATTAAAGATATTATGAGATAATAATTAATAAGGATGTATTTGAAAAATATTAAAAGTAGAATCTTAAGGATAATGAGTGTTAAATATGAAAAGAAAAACAGATAAGGAATTATTGTTAATTAATATTTAAATTAGAAAATTAATAATTTAAAGAGATTTTTAATTTGAAAATTATTTTGAATAGGTATACGTTAATTGATGTATGGAGTACTCAGGACTCTTAATCAAATCTGTTAAAATTAAAACCTGTGGGTATTTGGCCAATATTAACTCATGGTATACCATGTTTTTGCCAAAACTAAGACTAAAACGATTACATTTAAAGAATGCATAATTGCTGGGAAAATTATATAATTTAGTGCAGAAGACCAAAAATGATACTAAATAATTATCGCTCATAGGATGTAGGTGGTTCAAATTAGTGCAGTCTAAAGTTTCCATATAGTGGTAGTTCAATAGGCGTGCACAGTAGGTACTGGGTTTACTTCCAGTCTGAGACCAGTCGATTTGGGTTTAACTTTACTCAGCTTTAAATAAAATTACAGTAAAATGCATTTTTAATATTGGCAAAAAATTGATACTGACAAGAATGACTCAAAAACAAAAGTCATTAGGTTATTGTAAATAAAGGTTTCTTCAATATAAACAAAAGAAACTTGGTTCGGAATCAATTAGTAGGTCCAAATTCCAATCAAAATTACAGAAGAAAATTAAAATACAGATTATTCTGCACTATCGATCATAGAGTCTTACAGTAGAATGACCAAGAAAAAAGCCTGCCTGGCAGTTAATTAAGAGGCTTTGCTATACAGTGTCATATTATTAAAATTCAAACATTTCAACACAATGTCAAATTTCAGGCATTCTATTGAAATTTGTTGTGCAGTAGTCACGTCGTTATTGTGCTGGACAATTTTACGTTTACAGAATAACGAATTTACTCCATCGTAAAACGTACCGCCGGACTACTCTAATGTCTTTCCAACTAAAATAGTCGTAAAAAAAATCAAACACTTGTCTATCTGGTCAATGATTACTTCTTCTTAAAGCATAACGAACCAAAATAAATTTTATTAAAAAAACAATTTTTTTTTTTGGGTAAAAGAAATAATCTATTTCAATTCTTATGCTGGTTTTTTTTTTTGTTGGTATAATATTCAATTTAACTTGTGGTTGAACAATGATGTATTCCGGATATCCTTTAGAAAAAAGGACATTTACCGGTTGCTCTGAAAAATAGGCCTAAAAAAAAAATAATATACAAAAAAAAAAAACGAAACAAAATAAAATCAAATATCTTCCTTTTTTTTTTTTTTTTTGCTTTTACGATACGAAATTATTGAATTAATGCCAACTGTCCAACTCATTTATTGCTATTTAGCATTTCTTTATACCATAAGATAACAATTTCATATTTAAGCTCAAAAATAACATTAGCCAGGACATCCTTTTAAAGAAATTTGTTATTATTTTACTGTAATAAAACCTTAAATGCTTAAATATTTGTACACATACAAACAGAGCCAAGTTGAAGAAGAAAATTGATATAAATATAAAATAAAATAAAAAATATATATTTTCTTATTTTCACTGATTTAATAATAACAAAAAAAAAAAAAAATAGCATAACAACACAGAAGGACATTTTCTTATTTCACTAAGGATAACATATGTTTTTATGATAAAAAATGTTTATAATTTAAAAATAAACCAAAAAAAAAAAAATACCCTCTTATTATTTTTGGTTAAAGATAAAGTCATTCATCTTAGAAAATGTATACAAATTGTGTCCTTTTCGTTATTGAAGAAAATTTCACTAGTTTTTTTCATTTTTTTTTTTATGCATTTCTTTATTTCCGTTTGATATATAAAAATCACAAAAATCTTTTATTTATTTGTGTGTGTGTTAAGTTTAATCCTTAAGAGTGCAAAGCATAAAATGATTTTTATATTCGTTTTTAATATCAAGATGGGAAATTTTACGGAAATTTTCTGGCATTTTTTTTATTTTATTTTTTTGGTATTTGAATTTTTGTTGGGAATTTATATTGGAAAGTTTTTTTTAAATATTTTTTGACAGAGAGAGAATATTAAACGGAAATGAATTTAAAGACTGTTAAAATAAAAGTTTCTTTTTTTTTTGGAGAAGAAGAAAAATGATTTTTAATGAAAGAATTTTTTTAAGTTTTTTTTTTTTCATGTCCTTTTTTTGGTAACAGTCAGTTTTTTAACAAATTTTTATGAAGTAAATAGTTTCTAAGATGATATTTTATTTAGAGCAGATTTAGGAAAATTTAAATTATATTAAATTGATTTTAGATACAAATGATTTTAGCAACAGCTGACAATTTTAATACAACAGACATTGAATTAAGTAATTAATAAGCAGTTAATGGACTTAATTTGATGTTTGTGTTTTAAAAGCAATTGCCTCTAAATCATTTTCTGAATTACATATTTAATTTTTAAAAGGCTGCTCAATATTATTTCACGATCCTAATATTTCTAATATTTTTCGTTCGAACAAATTAACTGCCTGAAAATTATTGTTATGTTATATTATTTTACAAATTCCTGTGTATTTTTTATTTACTGTCAATAAAACTCAGCTTTACTTGTTCGGAAATTCAGTCCGGACAAGCAAATGTTATTCAATGAAAACTTCCTGCCCGACTATTGGAACTAAAATGTTTACGAAACAAAAATGAATATTACGACACTATTAAAATAAAAATAAACATTTCCCAGAAAATTAGAAATGTTTTAATGGATTTACAATGGACGCTATTATTTCGCTCTCTATTCCAATTCTTTGTTTTTAAAATTTTAAACAGCTGTTTCAAATTAAGCTCAATCAATAAGATTAAGATCTGCTTCTAAATAATAAAAGAACGCGAAATTACGTATGAGTTAAAATTATAGTCAATCACATTTTCAAAACTAGATATTTCAAATGAAACGAAGCGGTTAAGGATAAAAACAATTACAATATCTTAAATTTTTAAATGTTTTAATGTGATTTGAAATTTCTGCAAAATGAGAAATTAAAAGTTCTTCAATTTTTTTTATAACTAGAAAACTACAGCTTTAATTTTCAGTACAATTTCATATTTAAAATTTATTTTCTCATTTCCTAAGTATACAAAACCGAGCGTACAAAAAGCGTTCATTGTAAGTCCAGCATAAATTATATTCAGAAACATTTACATACAATTAATTAAAATCCCTAATTGCTATACATTTATTACAATTTTTAAATTTTAATCTAAATAATTTCGCTTATAAAAAAAATATTTTCTTTAGTTTACCCAGATATTTTCCCACACAAAAAAAAGAAATCTATTTTCTTTAATTATCGTTTTTTTTTTTATATTTTGGTAAATTTTTTACATAAAATAATGTTGAATTATTCATTTAATTTTCTTATTTTTTTTAATAAACATTTTAAATGAAAAAAATATGTAAATTTCATAAATTTAATTCGTTGTATATTTAATATTAGTTACATAAAAGATTCTTACTGAAAAATTATGAATGCAATTTTTCTTAAAAAAATATATGAAATTTACAAAAATAATTTATGTTAAAGGAAATTTTTATTTTTTTAAAAAGAAACATTAAAAAATTAAATTTCCTTGAAATGTTTCTTTAACTACAATTCGTCGATTTCTACAGGTTTTTTTTTGCTTCTACAAAAAGTATCTTCGTAAACCTTTTTTTTTGTCAGTTTACGCAAAATATCACTTAAAATTTTAATATATTAAACGTGAAAATAATTGACTTCAACATATGCTAAAGAAAAAGAATAAAAAAATATGTTTCACTCTAAAAATAAAAATAAAAAAAGTGGAATAAAATATAATATTAATTTTTTTTTTAAGTGACATATGTTTGAAGTGTTTTTGTTTTGTCATAGTAGTGTCATTAGTTTAATACTGGATTTATAATGAACGGTTTCTTTTCGCTGTTTGGACGCAGTATATGTCAAAAAAAAAAAGGTGAAATATTAGTTTAATGTTAAAATCGACGTCAAAATCAGTAGACTTCAAAATTTAACTAAAATAATATATTGCTGATATAAGTGAGTTCGTGAAAATGTGAATTCAGAAATAGCAACTCACGTTTGTTTTTCAAATTTTTTATACGAATAATGATTCAAATCCGAGAAAACAAATCAGGTAGTGAGAAATTTTGACGTTACTTCTCACATTGTGGCCATACAAAAAATATATATGGAATTTCTCACAAAAGTCACATGCTTCACCTCCAAGAAATATTATTGAACTGACAAATTTTGGCAATTTGATAATTACAATTAATGCAGGATATGTCAAAATATAAGTTTTATCGGTTTAGAACCCCAAATTTATCGGTTTAGAACCGCATTCCTGTGTCAAATTATTTTGTTTAATGTTAAAAATTTGAAGAACTATAATAATTTTTTATATACTTAATATCTGATCCTTTAATTTGAATTATTTAGCTGGGAAATCGCCTGCTCTTCTACTATGTTGACACATACGTAATTTTCAGGTTTTTAATCTTAGATAGATCTTTTAGACACATAAAAGTTATTAATTGAGATTATAACTTCATTTGTCGACGATTAGAAATCATATAATCATAAGTTTATGGCATCTCAACCGAAATTTAAATTTATTTCAAAATTAGAAACTTTATTGTGACTACAATTTTCGTAGGCTACGTCAACGGAGAGACAGCGACATGAAAACGTTCATTGTAAGTCCAGTAAAACTAAAAAAAAAAAAAATTCTGTAAATTTTGAATATTTTTTTTTATGTTGATGAAAAGTTTCTTTCTTTATTATTATTCTTGATTTACAAAAATCTTTCAGAATTTATTGCCAAAAAATTATTACTCTATATTTTTATTTTTAAAAGTTTTCTTATGCTAAATTTTTCTGAAATATGGTTTACTTTATATTTTTCGTAGAATAATAGAAATCAAAAACATATGTGTTCTATAATAAGATTTTTTCTGTTTCATAAAAAAAAGTATATACGTTTTTTTTTGTTTTGGCAACAAATAAAAATATTAAATAATAATTCAACGTTTTATTTTGTTTAATGTTAAAAGTTTTAAATATTTCATAAATTTATGTATAAAAATATTGAAAATTAAATGAACAAAATTTTAAATACCAGTTAATAAAGCAATTTTATTGATATTATGTAGGCAGCTTTTGGTTATATTTATAGAATATTAATTAATATTATTTGCGTAGAATTGAATATTTATAGTAAGGGGGAAAATAATTTTAAATATTTTGGTAATAAAAAGTATTTTGTTGCGTAACATTACGTAGATTTTTTTTTTATTCGATAATTGTAGCTAATAAGAATTCCAAAAGTTAAACATTCAATTTAAGTAATAAACAAATTCGAAATATATTTTATTGGTTCCTGTTAAAGGAAATATTTCTTATTTAATTATATTTTTTTAGAAATTTTAGTATAGTTCAATTGAGTTAGTTATTTAGTTTCATTTGAAAGATTATCACAAAAACACTTAATTAAAATTAAATAATTTATTACTGTCTGAATCAGTCCTATCAAATTAGATTCTTAAATTTTCTGTGAAACCATCGACCAAAAGCATTCATTTACAAGAACTTCAGTTTCTATGTTAATAACATTGGTCCAACAATTAAATTACTAAATTCTTTAGTTGTCAATTTTTCTATTACTTTGATTTTAAATGTTCGCACCTCTCACATATCCTAATATCATTTCAATACGATTAACGTCTTATATTTTGGCAAAAAAAAATTACAAACCCTACTCTATTTTTGTAAAAAATAGTTGTGGGCTTATATGAAATAACAACCCTTTCAACCACGTCCAACTTCTCAGAAACAGCCCTTAAAATTAGAGTGCCTTTGAGCAATTGGTAGTCATGGAGCAGATAGAACTAATTAAGTTAACAGCTGGATATTATTTAATTGTTTATTAAGTACATGAATTCTGGACTCTCCAAAATATTTTGCACACCTGAAGCTTTTTATTTCTACATTTTTGAAATGTTGACAAGAAAAAATTATTATCTAACTTACTTGTAGCTAGAAATTAAGTCAAAATTGTCTAAAAGTCAGAGTTATTAACTTATATTTTATAACAAATTATTTATTACATTAATTTAAATTAAAGTCAAAAAGGATCAGTTAAAATTTATACAAACCTTATCATTACTTAGTATCACCACAAAAATTGAAATTTATTTTGAGGTTTCCTTAATTAAATCCAGTATATTCCATATTCATAAAAAAAGAAACTAGGATTATCATATTATATTTTGTTAAAATCTTCAATCAGGATAATTAAATTTGTACAAAAATATATTTCTAATAAACATTACTTAATTCTTTTGAAAATCCTTTTTTTTGTTTTTTTTTATTATTATTATTTCTTCCATGTTAATCCATTTATACATTTTATTTTCTATCTGGTTTGCATAATTTTATTTATTTCCTTTTTATATATTATATATTAATTAGGATAATTTTATTGAAAAAGATCACTTTATTTCTTGTTAATTACATTTTATTACAATCTACGCACCTGGTAAGTTAATTAAAATACATATATTCATTTATGGTTTCTAGTATATGTGAAAGCACTTTAATATTATTCATTTAGAATCGTTAAAAATAATTGCATTCAGTATCAAATTTAATTACATTTTAATTTAGTTTATTGTATCATTTTCAAGGATTTAAATTATTTTAATTTCTGAAAATAATATTTTGAAAGTTTACCAAAATGAAAATTTATATTAAATTAGGAAAGTTTTTTTTTTTTGTGTATGTTGAAACTGCAAGGAAATGAATTAATAAAATTTAACTAATAAAATTATTTAAAATTGTATAATTTTTTTCATAAATTATATTTCAAATAATTCAAATTAAAATAAAATTCTAAAATGGATTATAACACTCATTATATCCTTAAAATTCAACCAAAAATTATAATTTTCCACTAAATATCAAAATAGAATTACGATTAAAATTTAACACAAATAATTATTTTAAATTTTTAATTTTAATATTTAAACTATTTAATATTTTAACTAAATTAAGATAAAAATATTTTTCGTTTGTTCAAAAGGATCAATTATCGTAAATTATATTAGTATTTTATAAATATTTATTTTTTGGTATACATATATACAAATAAATTTGTTTTTTCTAAAATATTAGTAATTTACTAAAATTGTTAAACTAATTTTATTTAATGAATAATATATAATACTAATAAATTATATATATCATTTTATTTTCTCGTATTTATGAATTTCAATTTGTAATAATAATAAATGGTAAATATTTATTCTACCAGCATTTATGGTTTAACAAACCATTTTTAGCTAAAAAAAATTGGTAAATTTATTAATTCTTCATTTAAAAACAAACAAAATATTACATTTTAAAGCTGATTTTTTAAATATTTTTAAGGATGTGGTTTGACGTTTAACTATTATTAGATATTTCAATAAAATTAGTAGGGGACAGTCGTCGAAATCTAACCATTTCTAAAAATATTTTTAAGAAATACGATTTTTTTTATTCGGAAACTGCGCATAATTTTATTATTAATTGAGTATCTAATCTTCATCAGAATCTAAGCCCATATTTCAAAAATTGTGATTTTAAATTTTTATTTCATTAAAAGAACTTGCAATTAAATATTTACTTATTATATTAAATCTAAACTGAAGTGTAGTACAGTAAATCTAAACTGAAGTCTAGACCAACTGTGTGTAAACAATTGTCGGTAAATGAACGTAAATGATCAAAATACTAAGTTTTTGGATGGTATGATTTCCAAAAAACAATTTATTAAACTGTACTATAATTTACAAAATTGATACAATATAGTTTTCAATTTTTTTAATTCCCGTTTTGGAGGAAAACTGCTGGAAAACATTAATTATTTTTCCAAGTAAGAAAAATAAATTAAAATTATTAGTACAGATAAATTTTTTATTAAGTATTTCTATACAGAAATACCGGAACACAGAAAAATGGTACAATTTAGACGACTTTCCCCTTTAATAGATTATGTAAAAAAAATTACCCGGAAGTTTCTCTCTAGCACTTTTTTTTACTTAGTAACCATATATTTATAAATTAAATATTTCATTTCTAAATTTTAACAAATTTTCTTTAATAAGTTTCTTTTTTTTGCCCAAATCAACTTTTAAATGACTACTAAAAAACACGATTTATTCGACTTAATAAACCACAAAAAAAAATACTGAATAGTTGATAATGTGAATAAAAAACAGCCCTAATTTTCCTCCAAAATATACATATATATGTATAAATATTATAAACTGGGGTGAAAATTCTAGCAATTATATCAACAATCATAATAAATTTTAATACAATATTCAAAAAATAAAGCTTCTTCTATTTTAAAGGATTGTACATATACATTAATTTGTAAAAAATTGATGTTTTACAGTATTAAATGTGTATATAATTATTTACTATCCGTCTATAACAATTTTTTTTTTTTGATGTGGTTTTCTTTATAATTTTGTTAGCAATTTACTAGTAATATTTTTTTTTCTATTTTCCTGATATTATTTTAGTTTGTGGTTTACATCTGTGTAATATGCTTTAATATGATTTACTCTACCACCTCAATAAATAATATGAAATAAAACCTAGAAATATTTTAAATTAATATAAAAGAATAAAATGTTTTTCTATAAGGATTAATATTGGGTAGGATATGTGAAATTCAATGCCGACTAATTTAGTCAATCAAATGTAAGAATTGATAAAATATAAAATACACACGTTTACCCCGGTTCAAGTTAATTGGACGGTGTGTTGGATTTTCTGATAGTATAAAATCTTTTATTGTTTGTGATAATAGTATTTTGCATATCTTTAGGCGTTTAATTAGTCTGTATATAAATTTATTAATAATACAACCGTACAATACGATAAACTGTAATTTACAGCTCCTGAATCGCGAATTATGTAATATTCTTCGAAAACTTTATAGGACATTAATCAGCTTTTTGAATTCTGGAAATCTCTGATTAAGAGTTATTCATGTTTATAGTGAAAGATATTCAAAATTTCAATTTCATTAAACACTTTTCATAGCAAATAAACTCAAATTTTGAGGTCAAATTCATTACAATCTACCAAAATTATTAATAATTGCCGACAGTAACAAGTGTCTAACATAATAATGTTAATAATAAAATTAATTATTACCATCTTTGACGTTTATAGGTAAAATTGCTAAAAAAAATAGAAATTGTTGCGTAATAAACAGGAAAAAATTTAGTTTAAAATTTTAACAAACATTTTTTTTTGTATACATTTTAACATCAATTTAAAATTTATATTTAATTATGGCTTTAAATGGAATGTTTAGTTTTTGTATTACGGAAAATTACTATATATATATATGGCCAATTTTCATTTTCCTTTTTCAATTTAACAAAAATGTTTTACTAAAAATATTACATATTAGTGTTATTTTATTTTTTATGTAAACATGTATTTGAATAATAATTCTATTTTGTAAAATTGTACAAAATTTATGATATAATTTTAGAATTTATATAAATATTTGGAAAACTATCTTGTTTTAATTTGTTTTAATTTACAATAAATATTGATTTTGCTATGTTTTTTTTATTATTTTTAGATATTTGATTTGATTTATATTATTTGGTTTATGTATAAATAAAAAGACTAATTTAGTTAATTTGATTTTTTTTTCATAAATGTTTATTATTAAAATAATTATTATCGGATATTTCTAAATATGCAATGAAATAAAATATACAGGAAAATTTACATTATATTTTAATTAGATAGTTTTATTTTTAAGCTTATAATCTATGATAATAAGTTTAGATAATTTGGATAAACGAATTTTTTCAGTAAATTGCTATATAACAAAAAAGTTATATAATTTTTGTGGTAAATTTACCAATTTTTTTTTTGGGAATTAAAATTAATAAACAGAATTTTAAGGAAAATATGAAATATTTTAAAATTTAAACGTCCGGTAGATAGTAAAAAATCTTATTCATATACGAAGAGCAAATTTTTCTACAAATTGTATATTTGCAGTAAAAATAATTTATTAGCAGGAACCAAATTGCATTTACAAGGAGTGTAATTTATTTCTATTAAATAAAGCCGTTTTTTAGAAAGGATTTTTTTTCTTATAAATCTTTGAAAAATTTGTAGTTAAATTGTAGTAAAAAATTCGTTTGCAGTAAACTAATACTTCATTTACTTCAAAAGAATATTTGAACCAACACTGAACTAAACGTTTACTGCAAACTATTCAAACTATTTATTTATTTATCGCAATTAACGATTAACCTGTTTCCTTGGATGATTGGAAATGGTTTAGGGGTGGTAGTGTAATATAATGTCGTGCAGGGGTCGATTCACGTCCGGAGAAATTGATGCCGGTCTAATTTTACTCAGGTTTAACTCTGAGTACTAAGTACCAATAATATAATTATAGTCTAATGTTTAATTTGAGACCTCAGAAATTCCTGAAAGCTAACAGTTGAGTAGAGGCCATTTTCAAACAAGCAATAAAAGGATTTGAGTAAATCATAATGAATTATAGTCATAGTCCTTATTTGCAGCAAAGCAATTCTTTTACATTTAGTAATTAGTATTTGTTCCTTTGCGGCTAATAATAGTTCAGCTGGACTAAATATATTTTGAGTGAAAAAGTTTTTTAAAAAAATCTTCCTTCGCAATGTCAAGTTTTTAATCTTTTTTTGACAAGATTTTGGAAATTAGCAAAAACAGTGATACAAGCTGATTTTGTTTATTAGGACAATGATTCAATTTACTATACGAAAACAAATTAATAATTCAAGAGATATTATGTATTTCTAAAATTCTTCGGTATAATCAACTGTCTGGTAAAATCCCAACAAACTCACGAAATTATTATTTTAATAAATTTAATTAATGATACCTTTAAAAAATCTACTAAAAAATAATATATGTTTAAAATTAATTTTTCCACAAAATTTAACTTCAAGCTGCTCTAACAATTCATAAAATATTCAAATTAAAATCCTTAAATTATTAAAAATTAATTTAATAATAACCAAAAAATTAAAGTACTTAATTACTAATTTTGTAGTAATAAATAATTTTAGCAATATTGTTCATTAAAAGTAAAATAGTCAAATTACATTAAAATTATAAAATAGTGAGTGAATTTTTCAGGAAAAAATAAATCTTTATTTTTTTTTATTACATATTATTATTTTGGTATAAAGGACGATAATATAAATTTAATGAAATTTATGTAATCCCATTATCTGTAAATGAGTTTTAAATTGAATTTACTTTTTTTTTTATATTAATATAATAATAACCACGATAATAACCATGATAATAAATAAAAAATAAAGTAAAAATTATTTTTTTATGTAATTTAATGCCATTTATGTATTTATACTTTTATTTTTATTTTTCAATTTGAACTTTGATTTTTTTTGTATGAATTTGATTGGAAATTTTTCTTTTTGTGGAAACTCTTATTCGTAAAAATATATTGAAAGAAAATTGAAAGATAAGCAATAATATGTAATAATATATATTTTTTCTTAGTAATATTTCGGAAATATATACATATACTTTTTTTTTTAAGCATTGATAGAAAAAGTTGTAAAACTATCAAATTACTTAATAAATTGTTTCGATTTGCAATGTCTCAGATCAGATATTAGAAATAAATTGACTTAGATATTAGTAATATTATCGTAAAATTTTAATAGTATTGTTTTAGTTTGAAGTTGTTTCTTTCCGGATATCATTAAGAGCAATGATATCAATATAAAAAAAAAGTTAAATAAAGATGAAGTATAACTTAAATAATTTAAATGATTCAAATATAAAATATAAAATAGGACAATTCATAATAGGGAAGTATTAGAGTTCTTTTCAGAACACTTGTTCACTTTCCACTACGAAGTATACTTGCAGTTTCTTAATATTTTTATTATACAATCTGGATTTAATTACTAATTTTACATTGATACCGAACCATGTTTCTTTCTAGTCAAGAAACCAAATTAGCAACAAGCTAATTTGGTTTTGGTTAGTGAGCTTTTGTTGTTACCAGACGGCCTCAATCGGCCTTTTGTCCCATCTGTTTGTATTTGATTTCTCTGATTCAAACAAATCTTCCGTGTTCTTCTTCAGTAGTTTCTGAACACGAGAAAAGAAACTTGAAATTGGTACCGATAGGGTTTAGTTACTTGATTACTAATATAAAAAAAAAATTAATTATAAAAGTTTTGATGGCGAAGAAGTGCAACTTTAAGACCAAACTAATAATTTTCTAATAAAAAATGGTAATTTTCTAATATATTTTGTCCATTGTTACTTTATTACTAAACTACTTTATTACTGAAACAAAGATTTTGTTTATTATTACATTTTTTAATGCTAAAAGTATAATTTTAAAATCTGTCTAAATATGTTTCCTTATTATCTTGTTTATACTAAAATAAAATAAGCAATTAAACATACATTGTAGATCTTTAAACACTTATTATGTACAATTTTCCTTGTATACATAATAAATTGATTTTTTTTTATGGTAAAGAATTTGATTTATAAAAATATGCTAAAAAAACTTAAATCTGTCATAATGATTGGAGTATTACAAGAAAATTATATAAAACTCACTAGTATATTTAATATATTAAATATACTAGTAAGTATAATGTTTATTTTAAATTACCCCAAAAGCAATTTTATAAAAAACTAAAAAGCTTTAAGGATAATCTCACATTACATTAATATATAATAATCAATACGAAGGCATATATATCAAAATAAATATCCAAGAAATCAATTTTAAATGAGATAACATTTGGCTTTTAAAATTTTTTGAAGAAGTCAACTATCATAAAATCTATAAATGAAAAATTCTCACGTTCCATAACTATTTCAAATTCAATTTTTTTTTTTTGTAAGTATAGTCTGTATTTATAACTATACAAACTTTATGTAACCGAAATTTCATCAAAAATATATAAATTCTATAAAATTCCCAATTGGTAATCTAGTTGGTAATATTGTTGCACATACTTTCTCTACTCCAAAAAAAAAAGAAAAAAAATTGTATTTTAGAAAATGAAAATAATAAACGGAAGCTTTTAAAAATAAAGAAAAACAATACAAAAAATTACATTAATCTTTAGATATTATTATATACAAGATTATTTTTTATAATATTTCAACACTATAACCCATCATCTGAGGACTATGTTTCACCTTTGATTTTTATGGATTGAAATATTTATGACATTTTAACCATAAAAATAGATTTACGATCATTACGAACACATATAATAATTCACAAATTCGTATATTATAAAAGTTATATATATAAATTTTTTCGTTTCAATGTTTTAATGGTGATGATATGGTGGTGGTAAAAGTTCAAAAAAAAAAAAAATTATTAGAAAAAAAAAAATTGTATTCGAAACACGTTCTTAGCATAAAGACATATCAGCTACTGATGCTGTTGTAATGTTTTTTTTTTTCTTACTTAAAATATAATATAAATTTTTTTTTTTTGGGGGGATAATATATTAAATATTATTACCTTAAATTTAGTATAACAAGAAAATATTAAAAATTAAAGTATTTTGTAATTTTTTTAAAATAAATTTTTCTTATTCTCGTATTTTATAGCATTTATTCTAATTCGATCATAAAATGTAATTCAATCGATTACTGAAAATTAAAAATTTACAATTGTACACTAACCAGAATTTATGCTTTAAATTCTTTTCAAATTATTTTACAATTCACTTAAATGTTTTAACTATTAAAATATTATTTAGAAAATTTCAAAAAATTATAATTGCAAATATTCTATTCTTTGCTCTGAAAATTTTATAAACTTTCAATCAATTTATTTAATTAGCTTAGTAGCTGAACAGCTGTCTTTGGTAGATACAAGATTGAATCACTAATATAATTTACATATAATCATTTCAATTCGGAAATACATTTTTTTTTTTTAAACATAAACTGAACACTTTATAAACCAAACTAAATCGAAATTATTTACAAACAAGAAACTGAAAATTAAAAATGATTTCAAAGAATTTATACTTTTTAATTCGGTGCAGAATTTTAGAATTTGAGAATTCAGCAAAAAATAAATTATTGTAAATAAATTAGGGAATTTTAAGAATTCATAATGAAAGATAAATAATTATGCAAATCGGAATCAAATTCAATATAAATAAAATTTGTATTTTATTTCAAAATTATATAAATCCGAGCTGAGGTTAAACATTTTACAACATTAATGTAACTCAAAATTGGGGTGCATTTATAATACAAAATGAAAAATTCATATAGTAAAAAAATTTATTGATTAAATTAACATGCAGATAATTAATTATTTCGGAAAATTACATTTTTATTAGGTGTCCAAATTTTGAATAATCTAATTTTCAAATTTCAAAATTACAATTCTCATTTATGTATTTTGATATTTATCACTTTATTAATGACACAACTTAAAATATTTAAAAAAAATATTTAATATAAATAAAAATTTAAGTTATGGTAGAATCAATTGGAAACTAATTTTTTTTCATTTCGATTAAGTATACAAAAACCAACGAAGAAGTACCTTTGGCAGTAGCGTTCAAAGTATAGTTTTGCATACAAATTCGACAAACAAAAATCTCCAACCAAAACTATAGTATATAGTAGTTCTCTCTGTAGTACTCACCGATTTGTCAATGTCAGTTTAATTTCATGAAATGTGTTTTTACAAAGCAATACTCACAAAACACCTTTTCTATATTTTTTGACATTTTGATATAACTTCTGATTTCGATTCTTAAACTTTTAGACTTCAAATTTAGCAATACAAGACAAATTTTTATTTCATATAAACTAGTGAAAAAAATCGGTTTCTACGAATTTTAATTTTTTAAAAAAAAGTTATTTTAATTATATTTTAATTCAAATTACTAAATTACACTTTATTTAATTAGTTACTTTATTTAATTTAGTAAATAATTAATAGTTAATTTATTTAATTTAGTTACTTGCGATTTGAGTCGTTATTGATTTGCGTTCCGTTTCTTTCCAATTATTACTCTCGCTAATCAAAAATAGAATGTTAATTTCTCAAAAAATATGATTCATCATAAGTGGATATTGATTCGAAATATAATTTATATTTTATTTGGAATGAATAAATTAGTACCATTAATTTTTAATTAAAATCGTTTTTAAATATTTTAGGTTATTTGTTTTGTAAATTTAAGATGCTTTTGAATAAACTATATTTTGTCACTTTACTCAATGAACACTTATAAGGTAGGTTCCATTTCAATACCTCACGATTCGTTTTCACAAGTATCACGAAACTACAACATTTATATTCCTCTTATTTCATTCTAAAACTCTATTATTTACTCTACTCTTATGACGTTATATGCTGAAGAACCATCCAAAAGACTTTCTTAATAAAATAAATTAACATAACTTATTTTATTAAGAATTATTATTATTGAAATTAATTATAAATAGGATAAAATAATTTAATAAATCAATAATCTCAAATTTTAATTAAATACAAAAATTTGGGAAAAAAATTTAATTTTATAACTTAAATTCTAAAAATTTTACAAAATTACCCAAAAACAAATTTTAATTTATTATATTTTTTAAATTTAAATAAATTAAATTTTTCGAAAAAAAAGATTAATATTAAACTGAAAATCAAAAATTTAAATAATTTTTTTAAAAAAAATAACGACTTTTTCGAAAAAAAAATTAACTCCTCCTACTTTTCGTTTAGTTAGTTAATTTAGTTTTAGTTGTAATTTGTGCGTCGGTGGATTAACTTCTAAGTTAAAATATTTTCTCGGTTTAATTTTTTTTTTAGTGATTTAATTTTATTTATTTATTAAATTATTTAAATTATATATTAAAAAAAAAAGTATTTTAATTTTATTTTTTAATTTTAATTCCATTTTAATATTTTTTTTGTAATGAAATTAAAATTTGTATAAATTATTTCAAAATTGTAGTTTAAAGAAAAAGTGATTTGTGCTTTAAAAGGATATAAATATATTAAAAATTATGTGCTACGGAATTTAATAAAAACTCAACTAAGGTAATAATTTTGTGTTGTTTTGTTAGATTTTGATTATTTTTTTTTTTGGGATACGGATTTTTATTTAAGGATTTTTACCCAAAATTAGTGCACCTAAAGTACGGCTTAATTGAAACCAACACCTCATATTATAAGGTGTGGAATTTGTACCAAATTCATTAATTATCAAAAATTTGACAAAAATAAAAATAAACAAAACAAAAAACTGGTCAAAAAATTTTAATTTAAACCTGAGTTTGATTATGGACGTCGTTCGGTAATGAAAATATAGATAGACTATTATAGAGTTTAGTAAAATTAATTTCATTTCTAAATTATTGCAATTATATTATTAAATTTTATATTAAATTGCAAGCCGCACTACTCAAATTAATGTAACTTTGATAATCTCAATTTATATTTTTTTATTACAGATTGAACTTCTATGGGACATCTAAAAAAGAACATCCTGCAGAACATCAAAGGTCAGATCTTTTTGATTAGATTATATTATTTATATTATCTTTAAATTTTAAAATTATACTTAGTTTTATACTTCGTTTATATACTTAATTTTTTGGCTGTAATTTGAATTCCTTTTTTTACCTCATTTACTGCCTGTAATTAAAATTTTCTGATAATTATATAGAATTAGGTATAATATTCTGAAAATTATATAGAATTTCATATAATAAAGTATGGTCCTGCCATATAAATGTTTAAAAAAGGCGTAAAGCTATAATAATATGTCCTAATCCTAAAAATGTGTTTCTATAATTTGAAATTAAAACTGTGTTTCAATTATTTAAAATTATAATTATATGTATAGATTTCCTTTAATATGTCTAGAAATGTGTTTGCAAAAAAGGCGTCAAGCTATAACAAAAATTCCTTTAAATAATTAAATTTTTAATTTAGTATAGTTTCCGTTTAATAAAGCATTGTCCTGTTATATGTAAATTATGTAAAAAAAGCATAAGGCTTTAATAATATATTATAAAAATGTAATTGTAAAAATTAAAATTAAATTGAAAAGTGTTTAAATTATTTAAATGAATATTTCCTTTAATAAAATCAAATTCTGAAATATGTAAAGTGTATAAAAAAGGCGAATTGCTGTAAAAAAAATGTGTATTTAAATAAAATAAAAAATTGAATATAGTAGTTACTAAAAAAGGCAAACCGCCACATTATCCAAATAATATTTAAGCTATAATAATACGAAAATCCTAAAAATGTGTTTAGTTTTATATAATTTTAAATTAAAAATAATGTGATTAAAATGATTAAAGTTTAATTTTGTACAATTTTCGTCTAAAATTATCTGAAAAACTATAATAAATTCTAAAAAATGTGAAATTTAAATTAAATAAATTAAAAATATTTAGTGAAAAAAGTAAAAGCTTCAAAACCTTCAAACTAGATCGTGTAGAGCGAATCATTTAACAAGGTAAGATCTATTTTATTAGCTTACATTTATATTTATAGTTTTATTTAAAATTTATTATAATCTTAAGCATTTCTAGTCCTTTTTGTATTTCATTTACTTTTTTGAATAAAATTCTACTGAGTGTAATTTTGGGTCCATTCAAAATTTAAACCGTCATCTATGTGGTACGATATTTTTTTTTTTGCAATTCGAGTAGTAAATGAAACAGACAAATAAATTTCGGAATTAAATATTTTCTTAAAAATTGTATCATATTATACCGCCACTAAAAAAATATTACTTGACGGAATATTAATTCAACCGATCATGCGCATTAATTCCATGTTCGGACCTTGTCTGTTCAGGACGTTATATATTTTCCAAACGAAACGAAGAAGCTTCTGGTTATACCACAAATATCTAGAATATCTAGATAATGGAATCTCTAAATTTACAATTTCCAGCATTTTAATCAGCTTAAAACGATGTAAATTTTCACTTTTACTTTTGAGTAATTCGTGATCGTTATAAATCCTTACCTAAGCTTAAACAGTACTAAACTAAAAAGTCATTTAGAAAAAACTATTTTTTTTCTTCATTTTTAACCCACTAAATTTAACTAATTTGTTTGTAGTATCCTAAATGCATATAAATAGCTCTTGAATGCATAAAAATATAATATCGTATTTGATTAATTTAATTTTCATTATAATTGTAATATAAACCACAAAATGATCTATAAAAAAAAAAAAACTTTTTAACTAAATTAATTATAAAATTTATAGTGAACGAGAATGTGTTAACCAAAAACCATTCAAAACCAAAATTTAATTGCCTGGAAAAATGTTTTATTACAAACAAATTTTTTTTTTTTTTTATTATTATTATTTTTATTTTAAACATAATATACATAGATAACCAAAATAATAATTAAATGAATAAATCTATATTTTCAAACTTTTCCATAAAAGCAAAAGTTTCTTCAATAAATCAAAAATATAACAAATAAAAAAAAAATAAAAAAAATTTTTATGTACACACAAATATGTCCAAATTATTGAACTTTTATTATGAAAGTTTTTAATTTCGAACAAGACAACATATAAAATTTTAAGTATTAAATCATAGTTTTAAAACAAAAAAACTAAGTATTTACATTACAACAGTTTTCCTTAGAAATTACAAAAGAAATATCATAAAGTTATCTCTTATGATATTTTATTGTCCTATCTATGCTCAATTTAAGTTACTATTGAAACAATTTTCTTTTTTTTTATTGAAACATTACTATTCTTGGATGCTATTTTCATTTTAAAAAAGGATAATATTTTTTACTTTTATTATTAAAGTAAACAAAGAAACATTAAATACATATCGTGTCGATGCGACACAAAAATGTAATATTTTTTTTTTTTAACTTAACACATACGTGGTCGTTATATTTTCTTAAAAAAGGATAGTTTTTTTTTAATTTTTGTGTGTTTAATTATAAGAAATGCAGAAGTAATTTTAAATTTCTATGAGAAAACATTGTTATTGTGCTTTTGAAATTTACCTGAAACTGCCTGTACTACAAAACACGTATATTACTAAAAAAAAAGTTTTAAGAGTACCAAAGAATGGAAAAATATAAAATGAAAATTATAATTTTTCATTTCATATTTTTTTTTTTACAATTATTTGTCAATTAATTTCTTTTATTATTATGCAGAAATTTTAAGATTCTGTGTAATTCTTTTACATAATTTCGGTTACACAGATTTTGTACGGAAAATACTTTCTTAAGAAAATTCTAGTATAGTAAGGTGTAGTGATGACACCTTTTTAAGATTCGTAACTTGGAAAGGTAACTTTTCCTTTGAATACCAAAAATATATTTTATTCGACTTACATACTATTAAACAATAAAGTTTTACAAATACATAATTTCTGTATTTCTTCAAACAATTATTTCTAATCAAAAATCTAGCCAGCGACGTTTCGAGGATATTGGAAAATTTGGCTATCAAATTTTTAAACAATTTTTCCCGTCGAATGAAACCAAATTTTTTTTAACTATTTTTCCCTTGGATTGATAATTGAATCTCTCGTCACTTGATACCAATATATTCTATTTAAGTTAATTATTCATACAATATATAAATGTTAAGCTACATAAGATAATTAAATATTCAAACTATAATTGTAACTAACTAAACCTTATTATTAAATGTTTCTAATTTATTTCTATAATTACTTACTATTTTAAACATTTTCAAATAATATGGCTACGTGATTTCTAAATTTTCAATTTTTTTGTTAATTATAAAATTAAATTGATGTTTACAAGTATACCTTCTTACTCCCTTGCAAGTTTCACTTTTGGAATAAGTACCTGTTGTTATATTAGATATTTGTGGTTATGTATTGTAATAAATTTGTTATCAACAGAACCTAACCACTGGATATTTATATCTGGCGGTGCGTAATTCATCGTATGAGGAGTTTGGCTCTGTTTAATAAATTTCTGATTGCATGATGGTTTAAGTCCAGCAGATAATGAAACAATAGTTTTACTTGAACCATGACATGATCATACAACCAGATTTATGAGCTTTTTTTTAACTAAAAATAATTATCTGATAAATAAGTTTTATGTAGCAAATTAAGGCTTGTTACTTGTAGAATACTAAATTATAAAATAATTCTTCATTTAACAAAAACTATAAAGCCCAGAGAACGTAATTTTCAGAATAATCTGAATTTATAAAAAGGATATAATAATTTTTATTGTAAATGTAATTTAATCGATGTATGAACCGTTTATTTTGAAAGTGGCATAAGTCATTTTTAGGTTTTATGAGATTTTGATAGTTTTCATTTGAATGTGCATACCATTATTTATTTTATCTATGCAGAAATTTCAATTATAGTATAAGTGAGATTTTTCCATAGATAAAATATATATTGGTACGCCCATTCGAATGCAAAACTTTCAATTTTTCAGAAAACCGAAAAGTGACTTATGCCACTTTCAAAAAAACAGCTCGTATATGCATTTAATTTACATACCTTCAGGCGTAAATTTATATTAATCCCTCTGAAAATAATGAAATTTAATTTTTCAATTTCGAAATTAAATATTTTAAAGTTTTGTAAACAAAAATATAGTAATCCAAAATAATAATAAAAAATATACATTATTAAATTTACAAGGTATTTTTGTTTTTGTGAATTTTCCAGGTATCTATTATATTTGAGCATAACTACAGAACAGATTATTTCAATTGGAGACTATATTAATAAGACAAACTTGTATATTAAAATATTAGAAACTAATGAAAAACCTTTTAAAATAATTAAAAAAAAAAATTATGCTTTCCCATGTGTCTGAAGTATAATTTTTTATATTTTCATGCTTTTTTTAAAACAAAATAACTTGATGTTATATAATGTTGTGTCATATTTATGCTCTGTGCTATTCGTCTTCACGTTGTTTTATGACGGTATACTAATTTTTAAATTTTATATGTAAATAAAACATAATATCTGAATCTTAAATCTTATTTTTTCACACAAAGAAAAAAAAACATAATAGTTTTTAATTAATTATTTTTTTTTTTCATAATTTCTTTCAGTCTTTTTCTGTGCTTGTATGAAAGTTGATAGTGGATGATATCTTGATTAGAATTTTCTAATTATATATTATAAGACTACAGAGAATGAGCGTCAAAGAACAAAATTATAAAATTCTATCTAATATGTATAAAACTATCTCGATTTTCTTTATATTAATAGGTTTTGTTTAATTTTTCTAAAAAAATTAAGATTTTTTATTAAGCAATGTCCTGTTTCATTAATTTAAAAAAAAAAAAGAAATTATGTTAAATATTGTACTCCCTGGTTACTTTCAAATTGCTAGGACTTGAGTTAACGTAGCTCTTCAAAATTAATAATTTTGAATAGTTTTTAGAATCAAATGCAACAACTACCTTTAATATTTCTAAGTTTGCAATCCTAAATTGCAATATTTTTCTCTATGACTATGTAAATTAAGATGTTCAAGTATTTGGTTTAAAACTATAGACTTACCTACTGCTTTCAAATAATTGTTGAAATGGCACTAAAAACACGTGCAATATTCACTAATTTCATGTAAAGATTAAGATTTGAAACCACAATTTCTTAGGCAGATTTGTGCACATTGAACAAAGAGCTAAACAAGTTATTTCTAAATAACTAAAAACTAACTTTACTAAGTACGAAATCAAAACAATTTTCCGGGGTTGATAATAGTAGAAAATAAACTATGTAAAAGTTATCTTAATTAGGATTGACCTTTGAATCTTGTGATTGTAACTATTTGATCGAATTAGCATTAAAAATTTAACTACCAACTTCCAAATCTAACTAATAGTTTAATTTAATTATTATATTATTTTACATGAAATTTACGACTATTACAAGATATAAATGAGTAAATAAATATTTAGTAAGTACATGCAGTCCACATATCATTAACAACTTATTCTCAGAATTATATATTTTTTTAAGTACAATTTATCATCAAATTTAGTATTACATCATAATAAATATTTATTAATATCCACCTTTAAATCTACTCACTGTTAATTTTAACTTAATATAAGCAACCAAAAAAAAAATTATGTATAATAAAAGTTCAAAGTATTGCATTAATTTTTCAACATTTTTATCCTGGTATACTTTAAAAAGTCTGCGTTTTTTTTTTTTGTTTTATTTTCCTGTTAAATTTTTCAAACTAAACTGAAGAGCTTTTAATATTCTCTAAGAATAAAAAGTTAAATCAAATGATAACAAAAGTCTATTGGTCAGCAGAAAGGTCTTTCTCATTCTTAAAAGTTAAGTGGTTATATATACATAATTTTTTTTTTTTATAAAGATAGTATATATAACCCACAAAAATTTGTTATAATGAAAAACTGTCGAGAATCTATAATATTAAAGTATATATATACTGACTTACTTATAAATGTATATAATGGGTCTGCACATCTATTTTTTGTGATCCTGTGAAATTTTTTTTTTTATTTAACATTGTGTCCCATCTGAATATTTCTGAAGGATTATATTTTTTGTTTTTATGGAGAATTGGCATATGTGATTCTGTATGGAGTAATAAAAAAAAATGATAATAGAGAGAATTTGATAATTTAAATTTGAACATAGTTTTTGTAGTTGAAAAGCAAGGATTTGTTAAGTGTTGTTTTCGTGGAATTGATAACTTTTTTTCTTAACTTGGATAATACAAGCTAAAAATTTATATTTTAGTATCAAATAATTGATCAGAATAAGTTTTTATTAGATCGCTTTGCACGTCCTACAGGAGCCGCAGTATATTTGTAGTGTCTCTGGCATCTGCATCCGACTAAGTACCTGCTCAACTGGTATTCTGTCGTTTGTTATAATTTAAACTTGCATTTTTGTGATGCCAGTTTGGGTAAAAGCTGGTAGTTAAAGCGACTGCTTTCTAAAAAGAATACCTTGAACGTTAAAGCCTCTTCGGTCTAATGAAGTTGTAGACCTTTAAGCCATCGTGTAGGGCAATAATTTCATTGTTGTACTGTATTCTCCACCTGCTATTTTTTTTTTTTGTCAAATGATGGTTTTGTAAGTCAAATGATGGTTTTGGCTACTTGGACAACTCGTACTTGGACAACTTGTTTTTCTTTATTCAAATTAAGAAATCTAACTTTATTAACTTTATTAAGAAATCTAATAAAAATTTGTTGCAACACATAATTATCAAAATAATTTTTGACACTGGAACTAAAAATTAATTTACAAAAATCTAAAATTTTCAAAGCATAAATATAATTTTCTTAGCTTATTAATTTTCCTAATAAATTTGGACATACTGTAATTTACTTAAATTTTATAAGCAATTTACTACTTAACTTCTTTCCAGTTTATTTTTATAATCCTTTTTTTTTTCACTTTTAATTTTTTCCTATAATATTTTTCACTGAGATTTGTGAAAAATTATATAAAAGAAATTTCCTTTTAATTAAATAAAATAAAAAAAAAGTGGAGAAAATTATTAATGATAAAAAAAACCCAAGACAACACTTAAAAAATAAATTTAATATTTTAGTTTGTTTCCTTTAATTATTTATAGTCCATCTCCTCTCCTCCTAAAAGCTATCAGATATTTTAAAGAATATAATTTCCAAAAAAAATAAAAGAAAATAAAAATTTCCAAGTTTTTCCATTCATGAAATTTTTTTTTTTATATTTTATATTATGTTGTTAATATCCTTTTATTTTTTGATAAAATAAATCCTTACAAAACTTACATTTAAAAAAAAAAAGGAATTTAAATGCAATTCCGGTACAACGAAATGGCAGAAACACGTGTTAAATAGTTCGACGACATCAGCACTTTTTATTTTTCTTCTTGTTGTTTTATACTATATTCATATTAATAGAGCAATTTTCCAATTTTCTATTTTCCATTTTCACAATATACAAATTTCGGAAAATTGTTATAGGTTTTTTATTTTTTTTTTCTATTATTATTAGCAAAAGGGAAACTTTATATAGCATTAGTAACAATAACAACTGGAAAAAAAAAAGAAAATTATTAAAAAAATAGTTTTTCTTAGAAAATGGAAAAGTAATGTGAAAAGTTTTATTCAAAACGTGATCATGTTTTCCAAGAATTTTGATTTTGTTTGTACTTGTACTAAATTTTTTTTTTATATATTTTTTGCTTGTAAAGTTTTTCATTTTCCTTGAACAAAACAGGGAAAAAAAATTTTCATGCACATTTTTGTTATGCGATAATTTTCTATGCAAATTAAAAAAAAAAAAAAATAATTTTCCTCTCTTTAGAGTTATTATAAAAATTCATGTTGCATTGTAGATTATTATTATTTTTTTTTTTTTGCTTTTCCATTTTCCTAGAAAAGATGTAAAATTCATTTTATTTTATTTTTTTATTTGAATGAAATGACAACTTACAAACACAAAAAAAAAAAATTAAGCTTTTAAACTCTATAATGAAATGAAGTCCTTAATTTTTATGATGACAATGGAAATTTTTTAATTAGTTAAAGTTTTTTTTATTCCCTTTGTAAAAAGTTTACAGATTCTTGTTTTTTTTTTCTATTTTTATGTTATTTTTCTGGGAAATACATTTTTTTTTTTGTTTAATTTAAATTAATGTTAAGCTTAATTTAATTAAAATAAATTTATACTATAGTTTCTGTAAAAAGTTAAACTAATTAAAAAATGTTATTTCATTTTCATTACAAAAAATGATTTTATTAAGAATTTAGTATTAATGATAATTAATTGTAAATGTATTAATTGTAAATGTATTATTAAAAGATTGGAAATATTTACAAAAAAGTGATAAATTGCTGAACTTGGAATTAGTAAAAAAAAAATAGGGAACAGCTACCGAAAACTACTTCCTTTAGAACCTCCTATTTTTATCCAGAAATTAAATAATTATTGGTATTTATTTATGGGAGATTGTGGTAAAAAATTGATACCAACATTAAAAGTTAATTGGTCAAAATTATTATTTATTTATTGTCGTTTTAAGTTTTAGCTGGGTCAAAGAATAATTTTTAACGGACTATCCTGTGGTTTTTTTGGTATTAAAATTATGTATGTCTTGTAATTAAAAAGTTTTTGTAGTAAATCGCATCGCAACTTCTCTTCTTCCCGTATCTTCTGCATTAGATTTGATGACGATTTTAGCTGGAATCAGGTTTGTTCATTCGGGCTACATATCCAAGACAGAATAAACATTGTAAATGTAAATACTTTTGATAATGTCCAGCTTATACAGTACTTCATTATATCTCCGTCACCACACTCTACTAAAAAATTTCCGTAGCACTCTTCTTTCAAAAATCTGTTATGTTTTTTCAACAATATATGCTAGCGTTTAATATCTATCATAATATTTCAAAATATCCTGTAAGAATATAATATATTTTATTAATTTTCTTTACATTATCAGAAATGTTGAATAAAACCAATTAATATTAAAACAAAACATAAAATTATATAAAAAAAAAAACAGAATTTCCTTTACAAATTATTTTAATTATGAAGATATTATTAGCTTTATTCCTAAATAATACAAGTACCATAAAATTTCTATTGTAACTAAATTCCTTTTTTTGTTTTGTTTTCAAAGATCAACCCTTGATCATTCAAATATACCACAAAAAAAAAAAAATCTCAAATTTATAATACAGAGATACACAGAGTAAATATTCATACATTTTTAATTACTTTTGATTACTGTCCAATTTATATACTTTATTCAATAAATAATCCTATAATTTTATATCTAAATATTGTACAAAAAAAAAAAAATGTACAGATACATTTTATACTCAGTCTAAAATTTTTTTTTTAGTATGAAAATAAGTTGATTTTTTTTTTTATATTATTATTATTTCTACCAAAAGATAATCAAACAAACTAAAAGATATACTTAGTTAATTTTTAATGTTTTATCATATCTATATTGTCTACTATACTCCCAACTCTCTTATTCCTCTCTAAAGTCTATAAAGTATAATAAATATATAAATAAAACATCAATATTACTAGCAAGGACATCGTTTAATTAATTAATTCATCTCAATGGTGTACTTCTATTTATTTTACATAAAATATACTTTTCCTTGTTTATAATATTATACCTTGCTCCTAAACTTTTACTATGGTTTATATATGTATATACATATAAATATATGTATATTATATATATTTTACCACTCAAGTCCTTTTCCCTTGTGTATTTTCATCTTAAATCCGATTTTATCTACAAAGAAAGTTAGAAGGAGTCTGTAAACAAACTCAATTGTTTACACTTTTTTATATAAAAAACACCACAGTCATCGTATTTTATAGCATGATATATATATAAATGTAATAATATATATATATTAGATACAAAAAAAAAATTTTTCATCCAAAAGAATATTTTATTTAAGAAGAATTTTTCTTACAGAATATAAAAAAAAAAAAATTTTTTTTTTAGTCCTTTTTTACACAAATTTTTATAATGCCTATGATACTGGTTAAAATGTTAAGGAAGAAAAATAACAGAAGATTTTTTTTTTTGTATTATACGAGTAATATAGACTTAAGAAAAATATGTTTTAATCATTTTCTATAAATATAGAAAATTAAAATATAGTTTTTGTTTGAAGCATCATAGACGATAATTTAATTACTAAAAAAAAAAAGGAAAAAAAAAAAAAATGAAATATGTTTAAAAGTATTAAAATTTAATTTTTTTATTACTGACCCTGTATTAATTTTATTTCTTAGAGATTGAAAAGATATGAGATTTTAGGATAGATACATTTAAAAAAAAATATTTTTTTTTATTGAAATTAATTTGATTTTTGTTTACAAATTTTTTCATATGTATGTAAAATAAATTTTTACATATATCCTTATTGATTATAATTTTTATATCCTTATTGATTATAGAACAAACAAATTTCCTAGATAAAATAAACAATCAATTTGAAATCCTTTTATTATTTACAAATTTTTATCAAAATTTCTATGTTAAAAGCATAAAATACACTTTAAATTATAAATTTAAAAGGATTATAAGATTGTAATAAGTATTATGAAGTTATAGTTAATTTTTATTTTAGTTGTAATCTTAATACGTATATGCAGAAATATATTGTACATAATTTGCTGTAGAGAATTTATTTATTTATGTTTAAGTAAAAACAATTTTTGTGAATTTCTATAAAAAAAAAAACAGCAAAACAATCTTTAAATGATTATCTACAACAATAACTTTATCAATTTTTTAGGGATATAATATCTTAGAATTATGGTAATTTTATTACTAATGATAATAGTTGTTATTAAATTTAGTGATGATTATCGTTGATGAGTGCTATTATACATTCGGTAATTTAATATTAGAACTAATTATTCACAGTAGCTAATTAGCAAAATAACTAAAGATTTGGAATTATTGTTAACGATAAAATGTTGTCAATTATAGGATCGTTTTTAGTAATTTACTATCAACATGTTGAAACACAAATTTAAAATTTAAAAGAAAAATTTAAAATTAAATATTTGATTTTTGATTTTTTACACGATCAATCCTTTTATCACATTGTATTTTGCTAGCTAATATTATATTTTGCTGGAAAATCCACCAAGCTGTAATAAAAAGCTGCTATGTTAGCACCATTAGTTGCGGTGATGGAAAGAGCCTCACATAGATCACCATGAGTCCATAGAGATACCACTTTGTTCTCACCCTACGTTATTATTGAGTCATTTTCATTCAGTAGCAAAGATCTGGTTTGATCCTCGCAGTTAATTAGCCTCCTTATACCGCACTTCCAGACTTCTTCTAATTTTCTGTTAGCTTTACTGTTAATAATTGGTGAAATTTATTACCGAAAACTATAAACTATAAACTATACTATTACCGAAAACTTAAAATTTAATCTTTCAACAAAATTTTAATTACTTACAAAAGTATTGACAATTGCCTACAATACTGATTTACTTCAGTATTTTCCAAAACTTATTTTATATAAAATTTCCAATCAATTTGTAATAAATATTTAATACGAATTGTAGTCACTTATTATCACCAATAATTATTGCTGACGACCAATATTATTCAATTTACCAGAAATTTATTTTAAAATACAATTTCTTTACCTTTTTTATTCTCTTTATTCCAACTATCAATAAAAAAAAACACTATTATCCTTATACGTAACGTAAATACACTTACTTTTATATACATACATATATACTGAAAGTTTTTCAGTAAAAGGAAAAGGAAATTTTTTTTTATTATATGTATTTAGAATGTTGTTTATATATTTTCTAATTGATTGAATATATCAACATCGAAAGGATCACTATATTCAATTCAAAAAGCATATTCTTCTTCTAAAAAGGATATATAAAGGTTATACTATAAAATAAAAAAAAAACTATTTTGTTTGTGCATCAGAGATTGTTTATATATATATGATTTCTAAAATAAATTTTCTAGATAGTACAACTAAAACTACACAAACACTCCTCAAACTATAAAACTAACCATAGTTAAAAAAAAAAAAAATATAAAAAATAATAATAAAAAGGGTGAAATTGTTTATATTCACAAAAAGGAAATAATATTTTTTGAAAGTTTGATTCATTTTTCCTTTTTCAAAACTAAAAACTTGTATGTTTGGTAGCATCAATCTCAAAAGATAAATTTTTTTGGGTGTGTGTGTTTTTGTTTTACCAAAAAAAAAAAAAAAATCTAAAGGAATAACAAGAAATTTTCATAGTACAGAAAGTATGACAGTCCTTTTTACCGGTGAACAATCAATGTTTTTTTTTTTTTTAAATAAAATACAAAGAAAAATATTGCCATAAGAGACAATTTTTTTTTTCGTTCCATTTTTCTTGTACATAAATTTTTTTTTTTTTTGTAGATATTTTTTATGTGTAATGTTGTTTGTTTTTCTTGTTGTTTTTTTTTTTTGCAATTGGGAAAATTGGAAAATAAATGAAAATGACATTGTACACTATACTTATTCAACAAGAAGAAAATTGTATTTAACATTCATTTTCTCTGTTTGTTTTTTTGTGCTTTTTTTGTTTTTTGAGTTAATTTTAATGGGTAGCATTGGAAAAACGTGTCGATCGTAAGGATAAATTTTTTATTTATAATATGTTGTATCTATGTATATGTATGTGACAGTAGAAAATATAAATAAAAGAAAATTGACGAATATGCATTGAAATTACTAAATTTTATTTTATAAAAGACAAAAAGTAATTATTTAATGGACGAAACATTTATTGATTATACAAAAAATAAAAGATATAATTTTACTTCTTTTATATAATAATAATTAGAGTATATAACGTGTACGTATGTATATATTATATATTTCTTCAAAGATACATATTCATTTTGAAGATACTAAAATGACAAAATGGTAAATTAATGCTTCAATAAGTTTACAAAATTTTCTTACATTTTTTTTTGGCTTTGTGATCAATTTCGATATTACTTTTAGGTACTTTTAGGTAAGAAATATTAGAAAAACAATATTTTTTTTTTTATATTTTTGGTTTTTATTAAAAAAATATAAAAATATTTTACTCAATTTAGTTAATTAAATATTTTATTTTAGTATATAATAATTAAATAGAAAATTTATTTTATATATTTTAGTTAAATTAAATTCTAATGAAAAGCAATATTACATATATCTACTTATTTATTTTAAAGATAAACTTTACTTAAATATACAATTTTGGTAGAAATTTAATAAAACTAATATATTTCTAATTTATTTAAAAATAATAATATTATAAAGTTTCAGAAAGATAAATAGTAATAAGTACTATCTAAACTAAACCTTATTAATTAAATGTCTTAAAGTCTTCTTTTTGAACTCCAGGTACTCCAGTCCATTTACGATTTTACTCTCTCTGAAATTTTTTTGAAAATATTTATGCACAACACATAATATTCATTTTATTGTAAATTCATGCAAATTTATAATAAATACTGACTAGTTTTGTAAATTTATGCAATTTTATGTAAATTTATGTTTTATTCGCCCACCTGATTGATTTATTGATTCCCCTTAGCTATTCAAAAAAAAAAAATAAGAAAAAAATATCAGTAGATTTTGCTGTCAATACGGCACCAAAAATACGTCCGACATATTTTGCTGTCAATGGGCCACCAAAAATTTAAAAATTTTAATTTATACTCAAATTTAAAAGCAAAAAATCTTAAGTATTTAGTAAATCTTAAAATACACTAAGTGTGATGATGCAATATATGAGAGGTAATGTACTGATGCAAAATATTACAATTAAAATCTAAGATATAAGAAAAATTAATAATTGAAGAATTTAGTAATATAATTGTTGGAAACATGTCAATAGTGGCTACAAAAAATTGAATAAAAACAATTTCCTAATGGCGACTGTCCCAAAATAATCTTCATTTTTTATAATCTTCGTTTTTTATAAAAATCCTGATTTTAAATGAATTTTTTTATAAATTGGTACGTGGACTTTTATCTGGCAAAATATTTAATAGAACCTGAATCCTATATTGAACTGATATGAACATATGTCAAAAAGATAACTTGCAATACGCAATGTTGAATTTACATAAAAAGACGTAGAAAAACTAACAAACCGTATGGTTTAGTTAATGTTAACTGTCGAATTGTTGAAATATTGTTATTAAAATATTCAAATACATTTCTGACAATGAATGCTGTTGGAATGGTTTGATAGGAAATGTAACAGATTCTGGTAAAATTCGAAACGATATATTTGAGAATATCGTACAAATTTTTACACAGAATATCGTACAAACTTCTACAGTCAATTAAAAAGAAACAAAAAAAAAATTCTGATAAAAAAAATTCTGTAAATTTTAACTTCCATAACGAAAATATATTAAAGTTGTATATACACAAAAGTTACAATAAAGAGGCGTTATATTTCGCCTTACCAATTCCACAACATAACCAATATTTATATATAAATCTAATTCATTCTACTTTTACTTGTCATTTGATACACAAAATGATTGATGTTATAGAAGTTCTACCATAACAGTAAGTCAAAATTGATTAATTTGCGAGTACGATAAAAATATATGTTAAAATAACTTCAGGTTATTTTAACATATACATACCATAAGTTCATCTCTAATATGACTATTCAAAAGCTTTGATAGTATCTGATTAATTTTGAAATATACATTTCTGTACTATTTCAATAATTATGAACTCAAGTAAAATCTCCAATTAACTAAAAAATAGGATAAGAAAAAATTATACCAAACGCGCAATAAAAATTTCTAATTTACTTTATTAAATCAAATATATTAATTTTTATTACCCTCTTAATTTGATTAAAAACATTTTATATTATGCTTTATAATGTTAATGTTTATAGAAAATATGAAACATTATTGACAGCTACCACAAAATATTCAAGAAGCTTTAATATAAAAACCATAGTAAATATATATAAAAGAAAATTACATAAAATATTCTAATCTATAACATTTTTATATCCTTTTTTTTTAGTATATATAGTCTGAAATTGAACATCAATACGTTTTAACAGTCTGTCAATATTTCTATTATTTTATATTTAGTTTATCCAAATTAATCTCCAAATATACGTTTTTTTTTGGTTGTTTCATTTCAAAAATACAAAAAAAAACTTTTATCTTACTTATCTGAAATGCGTTTTATATTTCCCACGAGTAAATCACCGCAATCACTAATAGCATAGATATTAGTTTTTTTTCAGTTTTTTTTTTCTAAAAAGTATATATAGTTTAAAAATTCTATTTGTTTTTGATATGTCATTTTCATCTGGTGATGTTTTATTCAAAATTTTGCTGAATAACAATTTATGCTGTTATAGATAGATTTTATATACAAGGATTTAGATAACTGAAAAATACGAAATGGCATAATATTTAAAAAAAACAAAAAAATTCCAAATTAAATTGAAATATTTAAGACTTTTATTACCTTCGTAGGTCATATAGGATAAAAAAAACTTCCGCAAAAATTATTACCAATTGACACTGTTCGCCAATTTTGGTTCCTAAACCTAAACTAATAGTATACTGGTATTAAGAAATTGCATTTGGCCTTTTTCAAGTGCTTCCGTATTACAATAAACATTAAAATTATATATATTAAGTATTAAACAAAATTAGAGCCTATAGGATAATTGTTAATGCACAATTTATGGTCAAGAATTTAAATAGTTTTGTAAAACTCTTTTGATTTATTAAAAAAAACCCTAGTTTACTTAATATTTAGGAGGAACACAAAATTATATAATTTTTTACATGTAACTTCCAGTGGATGTTTAAATTAAGTTGAAAATGGATGCTAGCCGCTCTAGCCAGGCGACCAGACACTATCCCACTAGTTCACTTCCTTGATATCTTTTGTTTTCTTCAAGGATCATTTTCCTTTAGTAAATCCAGCTTGCATCCTTAATAAATCTAAAAATAACCATTAGTGGTATATTCCCTAAGGACGCAAATTTTTGGCTTCCCGCTAAGTGTGATCCTTATAAGACTTGGGTAGTCACTAAGAATGTGGCACCTTAACAACAATTACCTTAACAATGATTGGCCGGAGGCAGTTCCAGTCTTATCGTTAGATGAAGCACTGACTGCTCCATCAGGATACCTATAATACGCTTAAGATTGTTCCTATTGAATCTTCCCGTTTATCAACATTCTAACTTTCTCATGTGACATTTATGTAAAACGCGATAAATTTCTTTAGAGTGCCACAATAGGTAAATTTTTCCCCCAATGGTTTTTCAGTTTAATGTTCCTAGCTCTAAAATATATCTATCCTATTGACTTATCACATCCAATGGATACATAAGCTATCCATTGTCTAACTAAAAAAAATTATACTCTTTAAAGTCCTTAATATATATTTTATTTTCTATATACATATATATAGTACTAGAATTAACAATAATTGTGCGAGGATAATTGTGCAGAAATATTCACCCTGGTTACGATAAAATTTGTATAGCACATTAAAGGATATAAAGAAAGATTCGGATCATAATCACAAATATAATATTTTTCTATCTATAGACATTATAACATTTTAAAAGGAATAAAATTTCACACAAAAAAAATAAAATAAAAAGAAAATATAATGTTGAAATCTGGAAAATATTATGAAAATAATATTATACACAACACAGAGAGAAAGAGTGCAATAATGTCCAAGAAATATGAAAACAGGATAATATTTATATATCTAGAATACAAAATTTTTTTTTATAACTAAAGTCATGGTATTTTTATTATTATATAACCCTTGTACAAAAACGTTCAGATTCAGAATTTTAAGGAATATTAGCCTTAAGGTATATAAAATATTATGTTTTTTTTTTTGGTGAATGCGTTCTAGTAAATTTCTTTATTATATTTCTATACTTTTCGGGGTAAAAAAAAAACAAAGTTGATAATAGATACAGAATGTTCTTCTAATATAAATGTAAGAAATAGTTGAATTGGACAAAAATAGAAGCATGGGACCAATAACCAGTTAACGAATATAAATTGGAATAGTATTTGGTTGGTTTATATTTTATAGAAGAATTTTTTTTTTGTCCTGTAAATGCGAGTACTAATATCCTTTATTTTTATATTTTGGTAGTGATAATAACATATGGCAAAACTTAAACCATAGATATTACAATTGCTAACCAGTAAATTATTATATTTATTTATTTGGATATAAAGTTTATTTTGTATTTTTTTTTTCTGGCTGGAAAAATGTTGTAATCTTTCGCATATTACAGTATATAAGATATATTTATTTAATTGAAGTACATAAATATTAATTAATTTTATTATAACGAAAATGAAATAAAACACTTCTATTTCTTATATGGGTGTTAATAAAAATGTGAAATAATAATAACAATGAAAATGAAAAGGAGTGAAAATTATATTATAATAATAAATCATAGTTTACTTTACGATTCAGTCTGACTACAAATCCAAAAATAAAACATTAATTTTTTTTTTTCGTTTGTATGTATCTTTAATATAATTACATAAACATAAAATTATTACTAGAATTATAAGGTGTAAATATTTAGTAAGGTAGTAAGTGAATAGAAATGTTGAGAAAATATCTTGGAAGAATAATAATTTATAGGGGAGAGTTGACTAAATTGTAATATTTTTATAGTGTGCCCGGACTATAGTGTGCCGGTATTGTTGTGTAGAAATATTTCATAAAATAATTATGTTTCGTAATAAATTTAAATTTTAATGTTTTTAGTAATTAGGAAAACAATTTTTTACCGAATGAGAAAAGTAGTAATTTCTACAAATTTTCCAGATGGTATACAATTTAGGAATAAGTATTTTTTAATCGTATAATCCCAAAATTTTAATTAACATTATGATTTAATTGTGCCGGTTTAGGAATACTGGTAACACACAGTGGGCTAATTTAGGCAACTAGACTCAAGTTAAGATTTTACTAAAAGAATTATTTAATGTGCAAACCATTTAATGAAGGTTTAAATTATGGTTTAATATGTGTACTATTGTAAAATATAAAAAAAATAAAGTTCACTAAATTTTAACCCGAAAAAAACCATTTAAAATCTAGTTTAGGCGATATTATTTTGTTTTATTAAATTGCTGAATCTAACTACATTATTATAGTTAATTCACGATCCTTTATTAGTATTGAAATTGATTAGTGATACAGATTATAATTATTAATTTAGATCGGTGGAATTTTTGATGTTACTATTGTAAGTATTAATTTAGATCATTGCTACCTTTACCTGAGATTTACTTATTTTCAAATATTGTTAATATTTATCAAACATATTTTTTTATTAATCAGTTCGTCTATTCTAAGCATCTGTGAATATACTACCAAAACTAAGCATATTTTAAAATTAATAATGTACTACAACTTTTTATTCATATACTAAAGTGAAAATAGTTTGCTTAATAATTTTCATAAAATTTTCCAAATAATTCTAATAAGTTTTCGCATAAAAATTTGTAAAATTCAAAATTTTCTTTTTAACTAATATTATGTACATGAATCGGAAAAACATTTTGATTTTTCACATTCCTATTTCTTGGTCTAAAATTACTAAATTTTTATCAAATTTTAATTAAGAAATATTTCGTTTTTTTTTTTTAAATTTATCGCAATTAAAATAGTTCGTAATGGAAAATTACTTAAAATAATTTTAGTTAAATACAATCTTTAAGATAGAATCTTTAAATTTCATTTAAAATATAATCTTTAAGAATCTTTAATTCTTGAAGTTAAAAATAATCTTAAATATTCTTAAAGGTTCTATTTTAACTGAGATTATTATGATTTGGAAAATTTATTTGGTAAGTAAATTTTACAAATCATTTTCTAAATACAGCAAAAACCATTAAAAAATTTTATACTCGTAAACATAAGATTGAAAATAATGAAACTAAAATATATTTATGTTAATTATTTTGATTAGTGGTTTGCTAAAATAAAGCTTTTTCAGCAGTTTACACTCCTGTTGAAATCAAAACTCAAAAATTTAGTTGCATATTTTAGGTTTCCAAAAAAAAAAAAAGTTAACCAAATTTTTCGGTTTTTACTTTTCTTCAATAACCTAAAAAAAAACAGCATGCTGCATGATATTTTTTATATTATAAAGCTTGTGCCTTCCAGGAGTAAATTTATTATTTATGTAATTTACAAGAACCTCGTGTATTTTTCGGTAATTTCGATAGCATTAGACAAACTCACCAATAATTCTTGTAATAAAGAAAGTTTTTCAAATTTTAAGAGAAATTTCATTACTTACTACAAGATAAAGTTTTGCTATAAAATTTTCCAAATTCATGCGCATTAAAACCAAAGTAAATTTGAATATATTTTCGAAAAAGCTACTATTTTTCTCTGTTTACAAGTATGTTTATGTTTATGTTTTTTTTTTTATTATGAAACACGAGAAAACAAATCCACGTGTTTTTTTATAAATGTTTTTATGTTGTTTTTTTTTTATCTTTAGTATTTCAAAATATTCTGACTATAAATATATATAGATATAGTATCTTTATGCTATATGAAAAATTAAGTTTGTTTGTGGCATTTAATCTAAATCGAAATGCTTGAAATATTTTGAATATTTTTTTAGATATTTTTATTTTGTTTGTTTTTTTTAGTGTAATTTTTGGAAAAGTTTTGTTGAATGTACCAATTTACAGAGAGATTTACCCAGTAATAACTTTTCTTGTATTTTTATTCTACTAAATATATGTAGACAAAAAATATAATTTAAATATAAAAAATAATATATTTCTGGTTTTTCTCTTTTTAATGTACAAGAATTTTATAAAATATTAAATTATTTTCATTTGGGATTTACAGATTTTTATTATAAAAAATATATATATTTTGGTTCTTCTTCATATTTTATTTAATTTTTTGTAGCATAAAACTATGTCATTTAAACATAAAATGTATAGTCACCAAGAGAGTGGTAAGGTATATAAAAATAAACATAAAAAGAAAAAAAAAAAAGATTTAAACATATAAATGGTATATATATGAATTGAATTTATCTATAAAAATAGCATATGGACTTTTAAGAACTTTAATTTTTTAAATTAAAGTTTACAATAATAATTTATCATAAAAATTTTTTGTTAAAGTAAAAATTATTTATTCTATAAATAAAAAAGGTTTTAGTGTTGCAAAAAATAATTATTTTATTTTAATGTACAAACAATCTTTTAGGTTAAAAATAGATTTATTTTTTTTAGGAAATTATATGTTTTTTGTACAGAAAACAAAACTTTTACAGAAAATAATATTATTTTCTTTGAAGTTATAACAAAAATAAATTAAACTTTTTTATGTTTTTATTTTTTTTTAAATATTAATTTTGTTTAATAGTACTAATTTATAATTTCATTAAATTTTTACATATATGTATTTTAAAAGCATAAAATTACAAATTATACAAATTACAATTTAAATTAAATTATTATATTTTTATAAGGGGAAAAAGAAAATTGAAAGTTTGCAAAAAAAAAGAGTTTAAAATCAAAGTTAGTTTAATAATTTTGTAAGAATATATGAAGTTAAAAGTTATAATAAAAATTAATATTAATTATTAGTTTAAAATTATGCTTTGTATGATTTATGTGCATCTGAATTTAGAATTAAAAAAGTATTGAAGATGGTTTTGTGTACACAATTATGAGAAGTAATTAATTTATTCAATGGAATTTAATAGTTTTCGTATAACCAACAAGTTTTTTGAATTAATCAAAATCAGGTGTGAATCTAAATTCATAACTAAACTAAATATGTTAGACTAAATATGTTAGACAATCTTCCATTCCGAAAAAAACTCGTTTATTAGATAAATTTACTGAATATAAAAAAAATCATTCTCACCTAAGCTAAGTCTGTTAAGCTAAAGTTAAGTCTGGTTTACGAAATCGAGCATTAGCGTTTTACTTTTGTAACCAATTTAGTCCTTAAACAGATTGGTTTAGGTTTTGTAAATTATTTGAAAATAATTTCCAATCCTCAAACTTCTACGCGATTGGGTCACATATAGTTAAATACATATTTAATGCTCGCCTAATAACTATAAACAATATTTGAAAAATAATTTTCCGAAATCAATTATAGATGGTTCTTTCTAAAAAAAATATATTATTGCCTCAAGGAGATAGGCTAAAAAAATATCACAATCTCTAATATTTCAACAACGTTATTCATAGTCCCTTAGGCAATGTGGATGGTTTTTTTTCAGCAATATTGTGTTAAGTTGTTTGAAAGATGTTATCAACGTCCAAATCATACCTGGAAGCAAAGAACTATGTATTTTACCACTTCTGTTATCGCAATCTAATTGATTGAGTAAATTCCGAAGAAATATGATATGATAATCACATCGAATTGTGTACTAATTTCAATGAAATAAAAGTCACTTTATATGCTTCATTATATGAAGTTATGTAGGGGACAGTTGCCTTAATTGTACCACATATGTAGGGGGCAGTTGCCTTAATTGTATAGTATTTGGAGTCTAATTACCTAAATTGGGCTGCCATGTCATATTCCTCTAGCAGGCGATACAATTAAGGTAAACTTTTCAAATATAATTAAATTTTAAATTGTAGAACTTAACCATCCGCGGTTTCATAAATTTTGTTATCTGAAAACTTAGTTTATTTCAGCTTTTTCGGAAATACTAATCCTTTCTTCCTCTAACAAATAATTTTACTAATTTTTTATTTTACGAACAAAAATATCGGAAAATGGAAAATTGGTACGATTTAGGCAAGTCTCCCCTATTTTAAATTCAAGTAATCATTATATGTAATTATAATTTTGATTATAACTTTGTGAATACCTAGAAATTGTGACCATCATCATTATTTTAATTCAAAAAATTTCTATATATTTGGTCTTGTTTAGTTACTTTGTAATGAGTACGTCTACACTCATTAGTGATATTTTCAAAATAATAAAAAAAAATGTACCTATTTAACACCAGTCTTTTCATCATAAAATATACTCTCTGAAATTGAATATATTTTCAGAAAATAAATTTAAAATTATAAAAAAAATCATATAATAATACAAAATTGTAGCTAACATAATGAGATTCACGATTTTCTGCACCTTTTTGTTTCATTCACAAATTCTATAAAAAAGCGTCATGTGTTCATTCGTTATAATTATTATACCTATATATATTTTTTTATTTATTTACTTAATGATTTCAAGAATTTAATTCAACATCAACACACACACAAAAAAATGGGGGAAATAAAAGAAAGGAGCAAGGATATTTCTTTTTGTTTTATAAAAAAAGTATCAAACACTTGAATCCCGACATTTTTTTTTCTTGTTTTATTATTATTATTATTATTATTAAAATATAAATATTTCTAAAAGATATTTTTTATATATTCTACATTTTAATTGATATTTTTGTACACCAAAAAAAGGAAAAGTTTTTTTTGTAAATTTTTGTGTTTTTCTTCTTTTTTGGATGTGAAAAAAAAAATCCTTTATTATTTTCTATTTTTGTAAATTATGTATATTTTTATCAAAAACCACAAAATTCTTTTTCAAAAATGAATGTAGCTAAAAGTTTCCTTCTTTCACATCAAAATTTGATGAATTAGAATGGATTTTAGGTTGGTATATAATCAATGTAATTTTTATTCGACAGTACTCTAAGTTAAATAGATAGATATGTCAGGGTTGAGCAGACCAACCCCAAAAACCACTACAACCAAAATTGACTTATTGTGAGACCCAAAAGATTTTAAGAATCTTAAGAAGATTTCGTTCTAAAAATAAATGATTTCATTTGAGAAAGTTAAGTTGTTAATAAACTTGAAGATTTTCTAGAAACCTTTGTGCGAAGAGCTTTGTATCAGCTGATTTGTGAAAACCATACCCTTAATCTCTTTCTAATTTTAATTAATTTACACAAGTCATATAACGCATAATAATTTTAACGTAACAAGTAATATTAAATACATTCACTGTTCACTATCGTAGAGGATGTGCTATCAATAAGTTAGTTAAAGTATGTTAGTTAGAAATAATTGAACTCAGTAAACATTAATTTGAAGATTAAATCTTAGCACTTCGTGCTAATTTATGATAACCACAAACTATAAATCTTTTGAAGACTTGAAAAAAGAATTTCGAAGATTAGTTTACCAAAAAATTAGAATTAAGTTTCTCTGCAGAATATTATGTTATTTATAAATATTTTGAATTATGTTTACAAAATCAAAGTTTAAAATCAGTTTGTTTAATATTCTTACCAATATATGAGCTTCAATTTAAAATTAATATTATTTGTTACTTTAAAATTAAGCATTGTATGATTTATGCAAAAAAATTTAATTCAATAAAAATCAATTATAACTATGTTTAGCGTCGTCCTAACTTTTTTGTATTAAATGAGTCCTTGAAGAAAAATGAAAAATACTTACATCTACATCCACTAAGATCTATGAGAATGGTCATAAATACGTAAATGAATTTTTATTGCAGCCTAATATTGACATAAATATTTAAAATTACAAGTTTAAATATTCTTCCTACCGAAAACCTGATCGGCAAAAATAATTTTTAATGTTAATTTAAATTTTGTAAGCAAAGGATAATTCAAAGTTTTAAAAAAAAAAATTAGTCAAATATTCTGGAAAACACTTATTTCTTATTTTTGGAAAACAAATCTTTAACATTTCTAGATGCTATCTTTTCAATTTGTCATTGTAGGAATAATTTTGCGGAATCAATTTCAATGTTCTCCTTGAAAAATTAATATTGTCTCTAGGATATAAATTTAAATTATCACTAAAAATTATATGAAATTTAGTTACTTCATAATATTTTTTAAATAGTTTTTAAAAATTAACGCTCAACTAAAAAACTTTGACCGTTTAACATTCAATATAAGCTGAAACTAGTTCTGCTAATAGTCACTTATGTTTAATCCTTAAACATATTATTAGTTCTTTAGGCATTTCCTTCATTTTACATTCCCTATAAACTTTCAGTTTTTAATTAAACTTTCAGATTTTTTAATTCTATCTCTACAACATGGAAAAATCATAACAGATAAAAACAAAATTCAGAAAAATTTTGCAGCAAGCTTTTAAACAAGGTTAATGCTCAACACAAAACTTTCAATGAGTTGAACTAATCATTTTCTTATGATGTATTTTATTCCTTAGGCATTGAACATTGTATTTTTTTGAACAATCTCACAGATTCTTTTTGAAAGTTTTTTGTCTTCGACACGAAGCTTCCTCAAAAGTAAAAAAAATTGAATTTTTGATACAAAAAAAAAAATAAAATAAAAAACTACTTTTATGTTTTGTTGTGTTGCTGTTTTTTTTTTGGTTTGTAGAAGTAAGGAAGTATAATTTTTCAAAACATCAAATATCACTTCAAACGAGAATACACTACAAAAAAAAAAATGCTGCAAAAAAAAATATGTAGTATGTCAGTATAGTATCCATAATATGTAAACAAAGGGAATTTTGTATATATAACTATATGGATATAACATTTTGTTATAGTTTCCTTACTAGAATTATCATTTTTTTTAAAGATAGGGGAGAGTCTCCTAAATTTTACCAGTTTTCAGTATTATATTTATTTATAAAAATACTTCAAGCGTTTTCTTTTCTCGAAAAACTGTTGTCCACCGTTTTTAACAGTTTTTAGCATTAATACATTATTTCTCTTCTTCAGAAAAAAATTCTCACCATAACATAATGCCATTATGTTATGGTGAGTCATAATGCCATTATGTTATGGTGAGTCATGTCCAACCCATTTGATGGGATGCTGAAACAACAACTCCGCTAGTTGTAATTCGAACAACTGATGGAAAGAAGACTTGTCTGAAAGCCGAGAGCAAGGTGGGCAGATGTAGTTTCCAAAGACATCAGAAATGTACTCCAGAAGTCGGAGGTGTCGAAATGAGTTGTTTGGAAAAAATATATAGATGATGGCTTGAACTGTCAGAGCTTAAGAAGAAGAAGCGTTCCATTCTAAAAAAAAGGTTACCTTAAATGTAGTATTTTCTGCATAGTAATTTCCTACTTAGAAAGTCCATAAAAAAACTATTGACACGCTTAAAACCTTAAATAAATAAATACAAGTGTTGCCAATTAACTTTCAATGTTACCATTACTTATGACAAACAATTTTACCAAAATCTCTCATTAATAAATATCATATTAATTATTTAGTTTCCGAATAAAAGCAATTGTACGATATAGAAATTAATTCGACAACTGTCCCCCTATACATATTTACGACTAGTGAATTTAAACAATAATTTTCCAACTGGTAAGGACATAAAAATAGTACATATACTATTTTCAAAGTATTCTTCATTCTTTTTATTTATTTATATATTTTTTATTTTATTTTAGTAGCACTTGTTAGTGAGATAACTTAATTAAAAGAAATGCTCACCTGAAGAATGAAGATGCAAAAAAAAAAAAAAAAGCAAACACTATTTTCTAGGTAAAAGAAAGAAAATTCTAGCAGCAAAAAAAAAAAAAACAAAAAACCAAAAACATAAAACCTCAGACATTGCATAACTAAATTAGATTTATAGTGACAAAAAAAAAAAACATAAAATTAAAATCATAATTTCAAAAAAAAAATATATGTAAAATATGTAGAAATGAGAAGAAAGGCTGCACATCAAACAAATTAGTGTATAATATATGAGAAATAATTATATTTCGTGTAATGTGAAAATAAGAAACTTTATTATATGACATATCTACACTTGAGCGCGTGTCTATATACTTCATTATAAAACTCATACCACCAAATTTTTTTTTTCTTTTTTTACTTAATTTTAATAAAACAAGAAATTTTTTAAGGATTCCACTTCGCAGGATTTTTGAAATATAATAAACATTTGGTTTGTTTTGTTTTTTTTTTTTTTTTTTGGTGTGTGTGTGGGGATTTGTATATTGCGGTGCATTACTTTCATTAAATATTTGAAAAGATTTTTGTTTTCATATTTTTTTCTTTTAATATCTTTATGTTTACAAAAAACGTATATGTAACATACAAAAAAAAAAATATAATTTTTTTCTATTTAACTTACTTCTTTATTTATGCAATAAACATATATGAAAATATGTTTGAATGAAAAATAATGTTTTTTTTTTTATATGCAAAATATGCAAACCAAAAACCATATCTCAGATATATTTTGTATCACAAGAGAGAAATTTTTTGTTGTTGTTGTTGTGATAGCTTTTATATCATTAAGAGTGATACTAGTATTTATAACTCTACTATCCAACCATTACAGGAGTATGTAACATAGCATATTATATGACAAAATCTATTGTGCATTTTTAAAGATACTCCTATGCTACACTTTCTTTATTACTGCTTACTGATAGTGAACTCTAGTATTACTAAGTAAATTGTAGGTACCTAAAAAAAAAATATGTAGTATAATAAATATTTATGCAAAGGAAAAATAAAAAAATATAAAAGGAAAATCTTTTAATAGAAAATTTCAGGTTAATGGGGGGTGTTTAAATAATTAAGGTTTCCTTCTACAAAAAGGAGTATAATAGATGACGACGAGAACTACAATCATGGTAATGATTTTTTTGTTTTTTTTTTTTTTTATATTTTGTGGCGATAGTGATTCCTTATTTTTCATTCCGTTCCTAAAGTTTTTCTTCTTTTTTTTCGGTATGTTTTTGTATGGCATGAATAGTAAAATAGTAACCAAAGAGAAAATTAAAATTCTGGGGTTGATATTGTTATAAACAGGGGGAGGTAAATAAAAATAAAATAATAAATTCATTTTTTAAAAGTTGTTATATAAATGGAGAAGTATACAAAATTTTTTTTAAATAATTAAAAATTAAATTTAACAGAATTAGAATATTAATGATATATTTTAGTGATGTTATTTCATGGTCTAATTGTGATATATTTTTACTGTGATTTTAGAATGTAATTAGTTTAATTATTTGAATGAATTTATTTAATTTTTTGATATATTCACATATTTTTATTAAAAGTTTCATAAATATGTCAAATTTTGAAATGTGATTAAATTAGAAATTTTGGGAATCTGATTCTCTTACGTTTTGTTACCATTTACCCTCGTGAACTTTAGCTTGATTGAGGCTATAAAACCGTAATTAGATCCATCTTGTGGTAAGAAAGTACAGTGTCTGTGAGTAAGTTCGTGGCTAGATCGCTAAGTTTGTGGGAAAACTGACTTGCAAGAGAACAACGGCTATTATTCCTTTCTCGGTCGGTTTCTTGCAACTAAAACATGATTGGTTAGACGGAATACCAAGTCTGACCATATTCATCAATTAGTAAGTGACATGCATACACAGCTACTTTTATAAGAATATATATCTTCTTGACACAGAATTAATTTTATCTCTGCAACTGAAACAATAAACAGCTAACTTACACATAAACAGCTTCTAATCTTAATTCCATATTTTCTATTAATTTCTTTTGTTTTTTATACTTTAGCTCATAAATTAATGATATTTTTCTGGCAATTTACCATTTCCTTTTAACACATTTTTCTCATATATTTTGATACAAAAAAAATAATATTTTATGTTTTATGATCTCATTACAAATTCATATTACACATTAATATTTCATTGTCAATATTTTATTAAATCCATTTATTTTGAACCCAAAAAAAAACAAAAAATTGAATATTAAATATAATTAATTTTAATATAAACCGACAAAATAAAAAAAAATTAATAATATTCAATTTATTAAAAATCTGTTTAGTCAAACAATTTCATATTATTATTTTTAATATTTTCAGAATGATTTTCCCATTAATTTCGATATTTTTATCCTTGTATATGTTGTATGGTGCTGTGGTATTAGAGAGATAAGATTTCTTTCATCTATATATGTTTTTTATGTTGTAAACCGCATAAATTAAATTTTCTTTTTTTTCTTTGTTTCTAATATTAATATTTTCCTATTAATTTTTTGGCATATTATTTAATTTATATTTTTTCTTATTTTTTTTTTTTTTATATATTTTTGTGATTGGAAAGTTTGACATCTCGTTTTTCCTATTAAATTTTTCTTTTGGTTTTTTTTTCTTATTGTTTACGCTACATGTTACAGAATTTTGTTAACAAGTTGTTTATGAGTTTCTGATGCTTTTGTGTCAATAAAAAAACAAAAACATATAAAAACAATTTTCTTTTTGTTACGAAGAGGTAAAAAAAAAATTAATAAAAAATGTCAAGCATTTAGGAACCAAAAAGTAAATAAATAAAAAATAGATAATTTATTTTTTATAAAGAATGAAAAATTGTAATAAAGATTCGAACACAATAAAAAAAAAAATACTTAAAAGGAAATTAAAAACAAAAAAAAAAACATTTAAGGGTTGAGTAAAATTATATCTTTCTGTTCTAAAAGAATATAGTATGGTAAACAATTCTGGGGTAAAAAAATCGTTTTTGATTAATTCTCGAAAAGTGCATTATTTCGAATAAATATATAATTAATTTTAATTAGTATAATATTTAAGAAAATTTAGTGTACTTAAATTAAATAAATTTTCACAGTTTATGAAATGACATCAAAATTTAAAAAAAAAATATTGAGACTCACGTTAATATCAGTGAAAATATTAACGTGAATCTGAATATTTTTTTTTATTGGAATTTTGCTGTCATTTCAAAAACTGTGAAAATTTATTTAATTTAATTTTATATCGTTGGTATATGCTATATGGGTTTCGAAAATGAGTAATTAACATACTAGCGTAGATATCACAATATTCTTATATCTACGATAGATACTAGACAAACACTACATCAGCACAATTTCGCTGATTTAGAGCAGCGAAACGAAATAATGCTGCTAGTACTTAAAGGATTGACTTCACCGATCACTGAATTTTTGTATTTTTTTTTTTTGTACGTCTAGAGACCAACGAAAATAGGTCCTTTTGAATATAATTAATTAACCTCGTTTCGAGTATTATCGTTATTGGCAGATTAATTTTTAGTTTACAATTATTTGGACCTGAAATTTGCATTATTTTTTAATCTAAATGTCAAATAACTGATTTAATAATATGAAATAATATTATTAAATCACTTATTTGACATTTAGATTAATAATAATATGAAATTTTTTGCAATTACTAACTTAATTTTTTGCAATTACTAACTTAACCAAGCCCAAGTAAAAACTATTTATTGTAAAATTGTAGATAAGATTACGGTGCAACCACGTAATGTAAAAAAAGGATAATAATACAAGAAATGCTTAAGAATTTTTTTCCCACTTCCTGTAACTTAGTGAGTATTAAAATCTTAGTAAATACAAAATTTTTCCTAGTATAAATTCCAAATTATTTGGCTCATTAGAAATCTTAATTGATTCTACACCTGGAAATATATTTTCAAATTTATATTAATGAAATAAATATTCAATTTAAATTTTTTTTTTGCATAAAAATGATATTTTAATTTGTATTCCATTCAAATACCAAGCCGCTAACAATCTACTAGTTTGTGGTATATTCGCATACGTGTATTGTTGGAAAATTTCAATTCAATTTATTTGGAAAAAAATTGTTTTATTGTTTTTTTTTTTGGAAAATAATAAAAAAATATATCCAATTTAATATAAAAAAATATATTAAAAGGTTAAACTCTAAAAATATTGTTTTTTAATCGTTTTTCAATTATTTAGTCTTTAAATTTCAATTGATAAAATATCTTTTTTTCCAAATACATATTCCCAAAAAAACAAAAAAAACAATGCTCTTAGGCATCCAGATTTATGTATAGATCAACTTTTCATGAATAATGTACAAACATAAAATTGTTTCTTTTAAAATAATATATGAAAATTATATGCAAAAAAACATTAAAAAAAATATCAGCAAAAATTCTTATAAATTTTCCGGTAACAATTTTTTTACTATAAAAGTAATAAGAAAAATATTTATTTTATGCTTTTTGATTTTCATATAATATGTATATGTACTTAAAAAAAATGTTTTTTGATGAATTTCTTCAATAATGAATTTTCAGCATAAAATTTTTTTTTTTAATATATTGAACATGATTATAGATTTAGTAAAGAACATAAAAAGGATTTTTATTAATAATATACAATTTAATGGAGTTTACTAAAATGTATTGTGCAATATAAATCATCAAAAAATTAAGATATAAAATATTTTAAGTTTATTGAAAAAGTAGTTTAAAAGCAATTTGATTTTCAAATTTAATTTCGTTGTTCAGGATTTCAGGATCAATTATTGACCATTAAAACTAATATAATTATTAAAAGTATTAAACTTTAAAAAATTTCTGTATATATGTCAGTGATTTAAATATTTTTTCATAAATATTTATATAAATTTTTATGATTTTTTAATGTACACCAGGATATCTATTTAGAAAATTTCACTATGAACATAATTAATATTTTATGTGAATAATTATAATCAATTTTCTATTTTTACAGCTTAAAACTAATTTACATAGGAATAATAATATGAAATTTTTTTTTTTTAATTATATAAAAATTAGTAATTAATTTAATTACTAATTTTAATATAATTAAAATATGCTATCCACAAATGTAGCAGAATTTTTCCAAATTTAAAATATATTTGACAGAATCATTGTTGGCTCAGTAATTGTCCAAAGTAATAACAATTAATGTTGTTTCATTGAAATTCAGTTAATTAAAAATATTGCCACGGAACAAATATACTGTTTAGTATAGAGTTTCATACGTATGGGATGTTTTTTTGTACCGACATTATGCATTTTTTATCAATTAATCATAAATGAGCTGTACTAAAATTTTGTGAAAACCGTATTAAAAATAAAAAAATAAGTTTTGATATTTTGCAGTGTATATCACTAGTGGCAATTGGTTCAACAATTTTTAATTTTATTCTATTCTTAATTACCTTTCAAACACGTCCTCTTCCATAGTTTATGTTGAATAGTTAGTTCATTCTTTAGTTGACAACTGAATTCAGCTGTGGAAATTTTTAGCCGTCAACTGAATCCGTAATCTTAAAGAAAAACTATGAATTTATAGAGATTACTAGTAGAATTTAGGAGAAATTTGTGACAGGAGTGTCTATTACAGTGAAATTTACTTTGTAATAGGAAATAATATTTTTTTTAAATTTAATTTGTATAAATTTAATTTAATGGTAAAGCAACATTTAATGGCAAATATTTTATTTCAATTTTGTAATAACATTGAAAACTATTTTCTCAAAGATATTTTAAATTATTGCCAACATAATAATTCATTGAATTTTATATTAGTTGTTTCATTTCATAGAATTTTTATTTTAAATTCCATTTAAATAATAAAATATAAATAGATTTTTTTATTTTTATTAAATTTTATTATAAATTTACTATATTTTTTTAAAAAAAAATCTAAAGATATGTACTAGAAAAAAAAAGATATCATATTTATTTGTTTTTTTTTTTTTTGTTCTGTTCATCTTCAACACTGAATTTTTATTTATTATGACAGTCTTATTGGAAAGTTCTTGCCTTTTTTTTTCTCTTCTCTATCTCCGCCATCTAATAATTTATCCATGAATAATAAACAAGAAAAAACCTTATATTATATTATTTTTTTTCTAATAATTATACTACATAAAAAAAAAAGGATATTCCTTTAATATATGATAGAACCCTTTAGGTATCTATAGGTATAAAGTTTCATATTAAATTTCCCAAAAAAAAAAATACGTATATGAAAATAATATATATGGCAATATTTCTTCATACCGATTTTTTTAATATTAAAGGCAACATACTGTTCGTTATCCAAGAATGAAAACATTACGATAAAATTAATATATCACGGGAAGATCTTATTAAAAAAAAAAAAATGATGTTGAATAATATTTTTTTTAAGTGAATTGATACACTTTTGAATATATATTGAATTTATTAAGGCAAACAAAATTAAATCTTTTTTTTTCGTATATAAGTAATTTTATTTTTTTTGATGGTAAATCTTATTAAATTTCAAAACACCACAGTGTCTTTTTTTTTTTGGTGTAGAAATAGTTTATGAAAGCTGTGAGCAATAATTCTAAGAATATTTTCTTAGAGTTATTTTTCTTTTTGGGAATATATCAAGCTGTTTATTTGATGATATAGGATAGTGATATCTAAATAGACTTTATATGATATTATTGGATTTATTAACCTTACCTTTATTTTAATAGTATATATAACTTACAATTATATTTTTGATAAAGCTAATTTCTTAAATCAAATTTTCGATAAAAGCATTTTTTATTAAAATATTTATTTTAATTAAAAAGTTTTTTGGCAAATTTTTTAAATACAATTTAAGATTTAGCATAAAATTTGACAATTTCATTATTTACTTTGACAAATTCCAATTTAATTTCATGAAGAATTTGTAAAATATGTTACTACTCCTCACACTAAATTGATTGGAAATTATTAATTTGTCGAAAATAAATTTCACAGTATTCAAAAATCATTTTCTGAAGTATATCAGATATTTCAAATGATTAAATAAAATAGTCTTATGATTACATTTGATTCATCCCGCCATTTTTTCATAAATTTTAATAATGTCGTCCTTACAAATCATTTTACAACTCAACAATTTTTCATAAATAAATTATTTGTAATTTAAAAATGAAGGTATTTAATTATATTAATTTATAAAAAAAATTATATGGAATTTAACTTAAATCGAATTCAGTTCAGTGTGTATTCGTTTTATTATCAGTTTCGTAATAATCAATTTAACTTATATCTAAATCAGTTAATTTATGGAATTAAAACATTCAATATAATAAATTGTTTGCTCGAAACTAAATATCAGCTAATGCTAAAGAAACCATTTTCAATACGCATTACTAGAATAGACATTTTTTCAAAACTACACTGAAAGTATCCAATTTTTATCAATTTTTCAAAAGTATAAACATGAATTTATTTTGTAAATCATTTCTGTAGAAGAATTAAAACCAAAAATGGTTTATACTATCTTCCCAAAACCAAAACAAAACCAATATTGAAATATACATTAAAATTATAGAAACTGAATTATAGTTTTTTTTTTTAAAGAAATTTAAATATAAACCTATTTTCATTAACAGATTCTACAAATATAAACATAAAATTTATCGTCTTACCAACCAAATTCATGTTTTAAAACAGAATATAGTTTAGTTCAACAAAAAATGGTTGAAACCAAAAAAAAAAAAAATATTAGAAAAGCTTTTAAAAATTGCAACTATTTTAGCTGAATCATAAATCTTTGAATCTTAAAATCGTTTTTTTATAAATATATACAAATATATTTTCTAAATTTCAGATATACATACATAGTTTTTATTCACAATTAAAACTTTCTTGAATATTTCTATGTTTTTTTTTCGGAAAATCTTTGTATATAATATATCTACAATCTACCGGATGCTTCTTATGGTCAAAAGGAATTTTAAAAGAACTAATATTAATACACAGATAACAAAAAAAATGCATAATATACTACTAGTCAGTATATTACATAAATTTAATGTACATATATATTTTCCGGAAAATTTAAAATCATTTCAGTTTACAGAAAACTTAAGGATTTGTTCAAAGTGCAATTTTAATTTATGTAAGATAAGGAAAAATTAAATTTTCAAAAACATAAAAAAATTATACAAAAATTGGGAAAAGTCTCCAAAGATTTTGTAATTGCAAAAAGTAAAATGTAGTTATAAGAATTATTATGTTATGTACCTTTAAGCTTAAAATTGACTATGATATGTTTTATTGATTACTTTTCCTGTACAAATTTAATTCGTTATCTGAAAATATTCTCTTTATCCTTGTATTTAACTAATATCTTTTTGACTTTTATTTGCAATAAAAAAAATTAAATTTTACAGAAAGGATAGATCCTTAAAAAACATATTTTATTTTTTTTAGAAAAAAAACCTGAATTACTAATATCCTTAATTAAATTAATTATTTTGACTAAATAAAAATGGTCCTTTAAATATAAAAAAAATAAATACTAAATTTATATGTAATTATGTTTTATACTATTCCAATATTAATATTAAAGATATTAGCCAGACAGTAAATATTTCTAAATTTGTTCAAAATATCTTATTATTATATAACGTCGTATCGTAACAGAAAGTACAGAATCATAAAAAAAAACACAATCACTACCATTAATGGAAACTTCCGAGAATATAAAGATACAATTTGTTACAAAAATTGTACAAAATAAAAATTCATTAAAAGCTGAAAGATTTTTCTAAAAACCTAAAAAACATAGAATTATCAGTTCAGTATGCTTTTAACAAAAATGTATTTCTATTATTTTTTTTAAAAGGAATTAACACTACATTTAGATTAAATCCAATGATCTTAGTTACTAAACACAAATTTTTCTTCATTTTTAAATGGTAAGCAAAATGTTTGAAAATATTTTACAATCTTTTTTCAGACACGTTCTTTTTCGGATATAATCATGTATTTTGGAATTATAATCATGTATCTTATTTATGTACAAAATGATAGTAATTGATGCCAATAAAAATGAATTTCAGTTTGTAGTTTTGGATAAAAAAAATTTAAGTTAATTAGGTCGAAAGTATAAAATAAGTAAAATAAAAATATAGTTTAAAGTTATTATGAATTGAATTAAAATAGGAATCAGCAAGAAATTATTATCAATGAATTTTTATGTTGAAATCAATTTGTAAGAATATTCTGTTGAAATAATGTGTCATTGGAAATGAAAAGACAAATGACTAAAATCGTATTTGGGTTTAAAATGAGATAAAATTTAAATTTTTGCAAATTGTATTCAACGGAAAACCCATCAGACAAAAGTTGATTTTGTAATTTTGAAACACGAGCTAGGAAAAACTTCTCGAATTTCTTTATCCGACGAGATAAAATTTTCAAATGATCATTATAGAGTCCCTCTGTTGAAGGTATTAGGATATAAGCAATAATTTCATTCCTATCAAATTTTCTATATTTCCCTCTCAGTGAGGAGTATAGGATTTCAAGTTCAGAATTATCTGATATTTCTTTATAGTGAAGAAACCTTTTAATTGTAACAAGCTAATTACTTTGTTCATGAATGATTGTTGTTAGCGGATGGCTCAAACTGTTAGCATTTTTTCCAATCTTAAAATTACATTTTACTGTATAAAATAAGTAAATAAATGCACTGTACATTTTATTGTAATTTTATAGCTGAATAAACTTAGTCCAAAATCGATGACTTTCAAAGCTGAGTAAACGTACACCAAAATCGATCGTAATTATTGTGAGGTTTCCAAAATTCCTTGATATACTCTCAGGAAATTGATTGGAAATTATTAATTTTTTTCTCATAAATAGTTAAAATAATTTTCTAAATTTCGAAATATTTCAGTTTAAATTAATTTGATTAGGCTAATTGATAGCATTAAATTTATCCCGCCATATAAATGAATTTTCCACATCGTATTTTGCCTTCATTTTCATTTATAAAAGCATTTTACATCTGGAAATTTTTTCATAACTAAATATTCTGTAAAATTTTCAAATGAAAGTATATTTAATTACTTAACAACTTTTTTTTATTATTATTATTTGAGTAACATTTTAAAATATTCACATCTAATAATAATTTATTTAATTTTCTATTAACTGATACTTTAAAAGAGGATGAAAATGAATCTATTATGCATTATAAAAATAAATAAACAGTTTATTTTGCAGGTAGTTTTTTTACATTGTAGTAGATATACATAATTTTACATTCCTATCTATATTTCTATGTGGCTTCAAAAAATTTTTATGCATGACTGCTTTTAAATTTTTTCCTTCCGAGTACGAAATAATAATAATAATATAAATACATACATAATATAGTTAGATTTCCACTTAATTCAAATGGTAGACTCATAAAATATATACTAGCAAGTAAGAACATTTTTTTTTCCATTTATTTTATTATACATATAGGGTTAGAACGATACTCGAATAAAAGCCAACAACTCATTTAATATTTTCAAAAAAAAAAATGAAGAAATAATAATTGTTCATAATTTTTCATTTTGAAAAATATATTTTTTTTTGGCTTCCATATTTTTAAGAAAAGTTGACTATAATAAATTTTAAAAATATGTTAAATTAAAATTTTCTTTCATTATGAATCCTTGTAATTATAATAATCTTTCTATATAATTTTATATTATTTAAGTATTTAACTTATTTTTTATGGTTCTTCTTTATTGACAATTTTTTAAGACGTTTTAACAATGACATTACTTGTAAAGCATAATATCTTCTGTACATAATTTATTAATAATTAATTTCAATATTGATTTAATTTAACTTTAATATTTGTATATATGCTTTTAATAAATATTCAGTATTTTAATTAGACTAAAAGAGTTATAGTGAACCTATTGAATGGGAACCATTAGTGGTACATGGAAAACACAGAGGAAATTTTTCTCAAAAAAGGATATTTTGTAGTAAACCAAATTTATGAGCAGTACGCAAATTGAATTTCTAAGTAATGGAAATAATTTCACTTAAAAGCATTATTTTTAGAAACTTTTAATGCAAATGATTATTTTTTTCTCGTTATCTTTAAAACATTTGTATTTTAAAAGTAGTATACTCTATTTTATATAGTTTGGATTTTAGATTTGTGGTGTAAATTTTAACTAAAATTTTAACACGAAATATGAACCGTATGAATATTGTAAGCGCCTAAGATTATGCAAAAAAAGTTCCCACAAACATAATATATAAGTTAAAAGGAAATATTAATAAAAATTGTTGGTACGCTAAGCTAAAAATGTTCCAACATTACTGAATTTAAATTTAAATTATATTTCTGATGGTTGTTATTCATTGTCCATTATTCGATTTCTTGACAACTAAATTTAATTCTTAAAGAAACTTTTGTATCGCTGTTTAAATGATGAAAGGAACAAGGTAATCAAAAAAGGACTTTTATAAATCATTGTTCATATAATATTTTGTTAAAATAAAGAATACAAAAACTTTGAAATATTATAGCAAAAAAAAAAAATTTTATAACCATAATCTTTCTCTCCCCAATAACTTTCAACATTCTCATCTTACATTCAGTTTCGGTTTACCACGAATCTTAATATTTATGTAAATTAATGTAAACTAAAAGTTTATAACGTCAGTGGTTTATATGTATTTTTTTTTTGATAACTTCCAGTTAATCATTAAATTCTCTTAAATACATATTTACCTAAAGAAAGTTCGTATATCATTTTTCATAAATTATTGAGGAATTTAAAAAGTATAAAAACTATAAAATAACAAAAAAAAATTTTACACGAAAATTTTTTTTTTTTTTTAGATATTATGATGTTAAAAATATTTTATGTATAAAAAACTTTATTTCAACAAAACTTAGTAAAATAATATAATATTCTTCTAGTCTGCATCAAATCAACGTTAATTTAATATATTCAGATATTGAAACCCACTTTAATTTTTTAAATAGAAAATAATATTTTTTTTTAAATACACACAATTTAAAGATACTCAGTATCTACAAGTATTCTCCTGTTCTTTTTTTTTGATACTAAAATTTGTATTATCCTTTAGTATAAAACCTGGGATAATAAAATATAAAAAGATAATAACTTGTAGTTTTAATATCTTTTAAACTTTAATTTCAATAATTTACTTTAGACGTAATTCAAAAAAAAAAACTTTAAATAAAATTGTTAAATTTTATATATATACTTTTCGTAAAATTTTTAATCCTTTTTTTCGGGGAAAAAAAATTAGATTGTGTACATATTTCATTTTATTTTATTACATAAAACTTTATTCAAAAACCGTGTAAGAAAATTGCATTTAAAAAAAAAAATAATTTCTTTATACTTTTTTAATATAAATTTGAAATATTTTTCATTTTATGAACTTATTAAAAATTAATAAATGATAATGGATTTTCAATGTTAATATATAATCAATATGCATATATATATATAATACTATACAGTTATATATTATGTATAAACTTAAAGGACTATGTTTAAAGGATATTAAGTACATCTGCAGTTTAAAATTTTATGCAATTTTCGTTTAATATTTACATTATATAAGTATTACAAAATCATTTCATTTCTAAGGGGAAATTATACCTTGAATTTATAGGGTATAGTCGATGAAAGAATACCATTTTATAAATTGTCCAATTTTTTGTAGGCGACCAAAACTAAATAATATTATTGCCTGGAGATTGGGGTAAAAGTGTTATAAATAAATTGAAAAATTAATTGGCCATAGTCCATTGTGAATTTATTTATTAGTATTTTAACTTTTAGCTGGGTCCGACAAAAGCTTTTATTCGGTCTATCCTAAGGATTGTAATTAAAATTAGGTAATATTTTTATATTTTAAAATGCCTAATATATTAAAATATTATTTTAAACTTTTATTTTATTAAAGTAACTTAAATTGTAAATCTTAACTAAAGTTACCTAAATTGAAGCACTTTGAGTTTGAATTTTTTTTTTAATTTTGGCTTCTGTGGAAAGCTACTGTATTATTTCGGTCGGTAAAATATATTTTTAAATTTATTATTATACAAAATATAAATTTTATCACTTTTTTTATTCTTCTACTTGACGCTATAGCTTGTGCATTCCGAACTATAAATTTCTTTATTTTGACGAAACTTTAAGCTGCAACAAACTAATGACTGTATTTCTGAGGTTTTAATTCTGTTGTTGGTACATCCGCAAGTATTTTTCCCAGTCTTAAAGTTTTTTATGATTTTATTACTGGTACTCAATTAAAGCTGGCTAAACTTAGACTGACATCATAAATACTCATAAATATTGTCATACAGAAGATTGATACAATTTAGGCAACTCACCCCCTATATATAATTTCAATAATTTAATATTCAGTTTTTCCGAAATTTTCAAAATTTAATGTTCATTTTAAATATTCTAACAAAACTAATTTACAATTTTGGACTAATTAAAGTCGAATTTAAATAAACAATTTCTAATAAACGACTTTATATTAGGTTCAAATTTTCGTTTATATATAATTTAATTGAGTTTACTATAAATATATTAAAATTAACATGGGAATTGAACTAAAACATTATAATCGAATAACACAGATGTGCATTAATAAAATAATTAGATGCCTGTTCTGAATATTAAATATTAGGTATATAAAATTATATTTTAAATATTATTTCTATAATATTTAAAAAAACAAATTTTCACATTTTCATAAAACATCACAAAATTTAACTGGAAAAAATTTATTTATGGTAAAAAAATTTCTGAGTAAAAAGGTTTTTTTAATACAATTTATTTTAAGTTACCGATTATCCTGTTGTAATAGGATTAATTTTGGAATTTAATTTTACAATAAAATTAATTAATTCTTATCAAAAGTGATTTATGGAAAATTAAATCATTTTTATCCAAAAAAAAAAAAAGAAATTCATATAGCTTTTTGTTGTTGTTGTTGTTGTTATTGTTGTTGGTGTTATTTTGGTAATATAGCCGCAAATCTCTACACAACAATCATAAATCATCAAAAAAAAAAGATATCTCATTTTTATCATAAAATATATATAAAAAAAATTTACAGTGAAATCTTGATAAAATGAATGGAAAATTTGAATGTACATATATTAAGAGCACAAAGAAAGACAAGGCTTTTACCCTAAGAGGACTTTTAAAAGCAGCCGAACTTTAATTTGTAGCAAAAGAACTTCTTTTAGAGAAAAATATAGTAAATACTTAATTGAAAAAAATTGCTCTCAAATTAAGCAAATTACAACGATTATGATTCATTCACACCAGATACAAATAATTTTTTTAATTAAATTTTTATTTAAATTCTCCTTAATATTTGTTTCCAAATGGCCTATCAACCGTTTAGCTGTTAGTATTTTTCTTCGTCTTCCATTTACATATTCGACTATAAATTTTATTATTGCTACGAAAAATTCAAAAACTTAGACTGAAAAATAAATGTTTTAGACGTGAATCGAATCTAGAGATTTAACCGGACACTACCTCGAAGCCACCACAAATCATCCAAAGGTTTATTGCCATCTACTCTTTGTTAATTTACCATAAACGAATAATCGTTTGACGCGTATGAAATTTTCGTTGACTACAATCAAATTATTTTACTTTGTTTAGTACAAATATTTGAAAGACTACGAGAAAAACGTCTTTCAAATATTTGTACTAAACAAAGTTTGCTGCGTTTGTAGCAATAGTTTCTACAACAATAACGCAAATAAATCTTGTTTCCTGCAAATCATATTCTTACAACAAGTTTTTTCGGCGTAAAAATTATATTAATATCATTAATATTTTTTTTTAATATAATCATTTTTATTACTAATTTGAGAACATCAACCTGGTTTAAGTCAAATCAAGTGTTGTCGTATATTGACACCATTTTTCCTTTTTTTGTAATACCAAAACTTTACTGTAATTTTTTAAGAAAAAATTACAATATAAAAAAAAATATATTTAAATTGGAAAGAAATCCATTAAAAAATCTGTGAAAGGTAAATATTAATTTGAAAATTTAACCATAATATTTATTTTAATCTACAGATTATATTTAATATGATAATCGCACAAGAGTCTAATAATAATTTTCCCTAATTTATATAATTTTTTTAAAATATTAATTCAATTTTAATGTTATTGCAAATGAAAAATTTATTTTAAATTAAGTACAATAATTAATCAAAATATTAAATAAAGAAGTACAAGTTTAAACATTGGAAACTAAAAAAAAAATTTTTTTTGATCATTATTTATAATATTATCTCTTGACAGGCATATTGATCCATAAAAATATAAAATTTCTAAAAAAAAAAACTAAAAATGTTTATCTATGCAACCGAATTGAAAAGGAATTGTTTACTGAAGCTTTGGCCATTATTATTCAATGCTAAAAAAAAATTGAATTTACGACTTGTTTTTAAAAAAAAGTATATTAATTTAATGAAAATAGACAAATAAATTTAACACTAATTTAACATTTAATAGATTCTTTTATATTAAATTTAAATTTTCTATAATATTTAATTTAATTTCGAGGAAAATTGATATACAAATTTTTTATTATGAAAAGAAATTATTTCAAATAAAATTCTCCATTTTGTATATTAACTATAATAATTTGAAAAGCTAATTAAGAGATGGTAAATTGTTGTATTATGGTAATTGTGGCAAATAAATATGCTAAATTTATGAAGAAAAAAAAAACCATGTTTGTTGAAGGATTTATTTTAGGGAATTTGTATAAAATTTTGCTAGTTTTTTAGAATGAAATTCTTCAATTTAGGTTTTTTTTTTCTTCATTGGCTTGTGAAATATTTCGTAAAAAAACCCGTAGAGCTTGACTTTAGCTTTCAAAATTAAATTATGCAATTTTCATAAATTATATGAAAGAATTTTGTGGTTAGATTATAATGAGTTTAAATTTTTTGTTAGGTGTTGGAGTAGGTAATATTCAAACAAAATTGGGTAATCTATAATATGGTTCAACAATAGCAATTTCTTGAAAAGTCAATCTCAAGATCAGAAATAATATGCTAGATCAATTAGCTAATGTCAAGACTCTTAGAAAACTTAAATTGAACCGCTTTATGTTACCAATATTCCTATATTGTACCGGTAAAGTTTAAGGTAAATTGACAAAATATTAAGTTTTTAAGAAGTTTGTTTCGTAAATTGAACCATTTTGAATCTTTTTTTCGTACGCCTTTCACGAAAGTGCTATTTTTTTCTATCGGTAATAATTAATTTTTCTAGGAAATGCATCAAAATTTAATTTTATTATAAAAGAAAATCATTTTTTAATTATTTAAAATAATTCTACACATAAATACCGGAATTTTTAAAAGTGGTATAATTTAGGTAACTCTCTCCTATAATTAGTTACTACGAAATTGTGTAATATTCTTAATTGGTTTGCTACAAAATTCCAAAGTAGAAAAAAATAAACTTATAACCAAAATTGCCATTAAATCACTTTAAAGAAAATTTCTAAAAGAAAAACAGATAGAATTTCTAGTTTTTGTCAAAAAATTTCTTTGTAAAACAACTAAATATAATTTATCTCTAAATACATCCTCTCTATGGAACTACTAAAACTCTTCCAACAAAAAAAAACAACATCAAACTTCTAGAAACTTTTCATTACACAATCATAACACACAAAAAAAAGCCACCTTAATTTCCCATTATAGAAGTTAACTTTTTGTTTAAATAAATTTTAAATTTCCCATAAAAACAAATCTAATTAAAATACCTTAAAATAATTAAAAACAAAGCATGTTTTTTTTTCGTTTGTAGTTCATTTCGAAAAGTTTAAAGATTTCTTATCGAGACAAAAAAAAAAACACATTGCTGTTTTTTTTTTATTATTATTTAATTAAAATTTGCATGTTCATAGTGTTCGTATTTTTTTTATTTAACCAAAAATTATTTAAATTATCTTTAATTTTTATATCTATTTATATATAAGTTTTATATTTTATGTAATATAGGAAAAATTACTTACTCCCATCATCACAACCCACCGTCACTGCCACAGAACAAAAAAAAAAAAACCATATAAAAATATTCAGAAATCACAAAGTTTTCCTTATTGTCTTCACATAAAAATTCTTTTGCATAAAATAAAATTTTCCATTCATCTTTGTCGGACACCACCAAAAAAAAAAAAAAAACCCCAAGAACCAAAAATAAAAAAAATTAAAGAAAAATCTGAAAATATCTTCAACATGTCCAGCATAAAGATATATGTATAGTTTGTTTTAAATAACATTGAAATAAATGTTCTCTATTACAGTATTAATATATTTTTTGTTTCTTTATTTTTATAGTCATAGTCAGGAGTCCTCTAGAAATTCTTTATTTGTACATTAATTTTTGTTGATGATGATGAGTAGAATAGTACAATGAGAGTAATACATAATGAGTAGCCCATAGTGAAAAGATTTGTTTTATTTTCCTTCTTTTTTCTTTTTTTTTGGGCAAATAAAGAATTCTCTTATTTAAAAATGCAGAATGTAATTTCATGCTACATAAAGCTTTATTATATGATAGCTTTATAACAAAAAACCAAAAAAAAAATCATAACAAAAACTGTGGTTACACTCAAAAATTCGCATCATTCCCAAAGATATTTTCATAGATATTCAAAAAAAAAATAAACAATTTCATTTTTTTTTCTGGTACAATTACTTAATATACATATATGAATTATCAGGGTTACCAGCTCTAAGTAGTAGCAGTGAGTTTATAGTCTTTGATTTTTGGGGGTTGTGAAACAATTGCCTAGGAAATACTATGATACGATATTGCTAACTCTACAAAGAGTTAAGGATACACCGATCGAAAAGTTTTGAGCCACAATAAAATCAGGTCTTTGGATCTACCAATCTACCATAATTTAGAGAATTTTATAAAATGGATAGATCTGAACATAATTACCTTAACTCATTATATTTTCAGGATTTCATTTCATCCAGCAATTGCAAGCAAGATTTTTCCGGAGCACTGGAAACATCTTGCTTGCAATCTTTCAAATTGATTATAGTAATAATAAGCAGTAGAACTCAATCTATTCTCTGATTTTGTTGGTAACCGCCAAACATATTTTTGGGGATTGTTAAACAATTTTCTAGACTAGAAATACCTTAATACGAAATCTCTAGAATCGTCAAGGATAAAGTTTTCAGTTACAATAAAACCTCTAATGGGTGAACCATAATTTTGAAGGTTATATAAAACACGTAGATTGTCGGATTAAATGATTTTTGTACGATTCCACTGACGGCTATAATTACAAAATTTTTCCAGATCAAAATAGCTGTAGAAATCATACTGCTCATGTTTTAATCATCATGAAAGAAGTTCCTTATGACCATATTTACTTATTTTAAAACTAGTTATGTTCTCGCTCGAATTGATTTTCTTATTTTCAGTAGAATTTATGTACACAACATTAGTAAAAAAAATCATTTTTATAACCGCCTTTCTTTCAAGTACATTTCCTCACAATTTTTCAACTTTTCACATTCAAGTTATTAAATATTAAATAATATTTCATAATTATGCGGTATATTATATATGAAATCCTTAATACGCTTCATCCTAAATCTTCAGGTCCAAAAAAAAATCCTATTGTTAAAATTTGATTTTTTTTTTTCATTAAATTACCTCTAGTTTTCAGCATGAATCCTTGAGATTGAAGATATACCTTTTTTCATCTCATATATCCTTTTTTTTTTGTTTTTAGATTTTAAATCACCATGCAAACTAATCCAGTTAGTAACTCCATTCTCAGGTCAAAATTGTATTCAGTTTGGTATTATAAAAATATAAACAGGATATTAAAATAAAAGGATATTTAAATACAATTTAATATAAATATGTAATACAAATAAAAAAAAACGATATTATATACATACTTACTTTTATAAAAATTATTATTTTCCTACTCATACGGATATAGTTAGACAATTATATTTTGTCCTTTTTTTAAGTGTATGACACACATTATAATCTTTCCAGGATATAGTATAGTTAATGTAAAATATTTTTAGAATAGATTTGTGTTTTTTTTTTTTTATAATATCCTTAATATTTAAATTCTGAAGAAGATTTTCACCACATAATGAACTGACCAAAAAAACCAACATGAAAATTTAAAAAAAAATATGAAAATCTAAAAATATTTATGTATAGTGTATATGAAAAAAAAAAAAAAAATTAACACAACCAAATCTAAAATGATATCCTGGAAAATAGGAATATAAAACTTACCAATTTTTTTTTTTTATGTACCACTCTCTTGCCTCTATATATGTGTGTCGTATTTTTTTTAAAAAAAAAAACAGAAAATACACATTGAAATAGAGTCATTGAGGTAATCCTTTTCTGTTATTATTTTTCCTCTTCTCTGAATTCCAACCAAAACAAAAAAAAAATAGAAGAAGAAAATCAACATATAGAAAAGTAAAGGTGGTTTTGTTTTTTAGTGGGTGGTTTTTTTTAAAAAGTAAAGGGGGGTATGAAGAATGATGAGAAAAAGAATGTATATATATAAATATATTATATTTTTTTTTTTTGTAACTTGAACTCATGCATTAATAATGATAATCCCGATGCCACAAAAACTGGAGGTTGATTTATGATATTAAAAGGATTAAAATATACTCAAGCTCCATAGAGGATATATTTCTATATACATATATCTTATAGCTATATATATTGCGATACAAGTGTGAGAATGCCAAAAAACTTATTGATATAATATAGTAATAGTGTGACTACTATTATTGTTTTTTTTACTATACTTACCTTATAAACGTATTGGATATGTATATATATATATATAGGCTACATATATAGCTTGAAAAATGTTTATAAAAGTTTAGTGAAAGAGAACATTTGCTGCAATGTGTTGGATATGAGAAGACATATGGTGCTGAAAGATTGGAAAATAGTGAATAAAGAAGAAAACTATAGTAACTATATTATGTCCTGTGAGAAAAAAAAAATAGGAATATATGTATCTACGTATATAAAAATAATATTGTATCCTTTCAGTTAGGTGCTTCAACAATTTAAACAAAAATATATTATGATAGAAAGTTTGGTGTATATATATCCATATATATGTATGAAAGTATGTAAATAAAATTTGCTGTACTTTTGGGTATTAAAATAAAAAAATAGTGTAGTAGTTGGTTGTTTTTTTTTTCGATGTACATATTGCGCTAAGGCAAATGGGACCCATTAAATGCAGTTTAAATCAGATGGGTCTTTTTTTTTTTTACTTACTGTTAAGGAATATCATACAACTAGAAAAAAATACTTCTATGATTTTAAGTCAAATTGATAAAAAAAAATTACTTAAATTAATTTATGATTTTTCACAGCTTTTCATTTTTTTTTTTGTGTTAGCGAAAGGATCAAGAATAAATTATGATTATATTTTAATTCGAATAATTATGGAAAAAAGTTAAATGATTTATCAAATAAATAGGAAGGAAAAAAGAATGATTAAACTTTGTTAACAAAACATAAAAAAAAAAGGATTTTGAGAAAAATTCAATTTTATTTATTAATGTACGAAAGATACTTGATAATTTTATTTAATTATTGGAGAGTTTATTTTGATTTAAATAAGATTCTGAGGCTATAATGATATATTTAATTAGATTTATTGTATTTTTAAGTTGACTTGCTAACAATTCGATTTAGTTAAATTATTAGAAAAGTATGTGTCAGATAGAATTTTTAGTATTGTTGTAATAAAATGCTTTAATTGTAAAAATACCATTCTTCTTCGTAAAAGATTGATCTATTTCCGCTGTACCGGATTAGATACTCAATTACTAATTTTTGAAAGTTGTATAATAAATAGCAAGTAGTAAATGGAATATTACAATAGTAATAAAGGCTGATAGTAATTTCTAAATTGCATTCAATACCTTATCCAAAATTGCAAAATAATATTTCGTGAACCAAAAATTTTATGAAATTAATGTTATATCAGTGTTTCTCTGCATTATGGCGGTACTCATATTAAACTTTTAAGGAGTATTTAGACCATTTAAGCAAGGTAGGAATATTCTACCTACCCATCACTGAACTTTTAACCCATGTAATTTTTTTTTTTGTTTAAATACCACGGAAAGTAACAAATCGTTCACATTGTTAGTCTGATTTGTACTGGGTATATGTTCGTGTACTAGATATATGTTTGTGTACAATTAAATTTGCATAAAATTTGTATTAATAGAAATTAGAAAGTTTATATTAAATACTTTCTTTTAGTCCAATTTATAATTTAAGCTTCAAATTAACACTATTTTAACACAGATATTTCTGACAAGCAACTACAGAAATTATGAATATTTGTTACTATGCTTATTTATGTCAAAAATATTTCAAGTAAAACATTTAATATTACATCAAAATAAAAAATATAAAAATTAACATCAATTATGATAAGTTCTTCCATGAATTTTCATTTTTATTCACTTTTTTTTTTGTCTAGAATTTTTTTATGCTTCAGTTAATTTTATACCGAATTAAATTTTCCAAAAAAAATTTATGAAGTACTTTAATAAATAAAAGGATTTATGGAGTTTGTTTGTTATATATGTTTTCTGTAATTTTGTTTTTATTAATATTCCGAGATATACTTGTATGTTCATTCATCAATAAAAAATAACCTTGTTTACATTTTTATTTTTGTCATGGACACTAAATGTAATATGATCTGAAAAAAAAACAGAATAAAGAATTTTTATGTTCATTTTAATTGGACCACTAAAACCTTTTTACATATGTATAAAATAAATAATAGGAGATAGTCGTCGAAAATGTACCATTTTATAAATCGTAACATTGCTTATATGCGGAAACTAAATAATTTGGTTGAAATTTTTGAAATTAAATATTTATTGTACTAAATCTTAACTTGGATGATACGATTTAGAAAACCAATTTTCTAAATAGCTTTGCGGAAATACTATTCCTTTTTTTCGGTAAAAAATAATGAAGTACGATAAATATCAAAATTTAAATGTATTACAAAATTTAAAGATGTTAGTGTGAATTTCTACAAAAACATAGCGAAACATATTTTAGGCAACTATCTTTTATCGATAATTCTAGTATTGATTAGTCTAGAATTATTTATGTTTCACAATGATTTCAATTCGAGTCAAAAATTGGAAATTTTGACATCCCATTATAATTGTATATTGTATGCCGGATTGAAAGTCGTAGGGAATGTATCAAAACAAATTCATTCGAAAAGAGTTCACAGTTTTATCTTTGCTTAATGCGTCCAATGTTATTACATAAATGTCATAATCTAAAAATTGAGGAATTTATTGAAAATGTTAAAGAAAATCCGGAATTGTACAATAAAGTTGTTAAATGTTATTATTATTACTTAACTTTATATATTTTTTTTAATAAAACATCTCAAATATTCAAATAACTTGTCAACTAACAGAACATAAAGAAACCATTTCGATTAGAATTTCTTTTCGAATTGATTCGAACGTATCGTAACGAATCGAAATCATTGTACGTCTGACTTTAACCAGGATTTTGAAAAATTGAACAATAATTTAATAAAAATGAAAATAATTTCTAATAAACTTCATTGATTCTTAATTATTTTAATTATTCTTAATAATAATAAAGGATTAAAACTTTTCATTTTATAGGGGTTTTCTTATCAAATTGTTTTTAATTCATATAAAATAGTTTTCTTTAAAGTTTTACCAGACACAAAATCTAAATCGTTTCAATTTCACAATAACAACAACAAATAACCAATAAAACATTTTCGTAAATTTAGTTATTTGATTTGCGAAATTTCAAAAAAAAAAAAAAAATAGTTTTTTGCAATTTTAAAAGTACATAAACAATAGGAAAAACTGTTCACAGTAGAGTTTATCCTTTTTTTTTTGTACTAACCCAGCTTTGTATTCAATCTTTCAGTATTTCTTTTTCTATAAAATTCTCTATAATTTTTCATTGCACTTATATATTTTTGTAGAGATATGTATCTAAGTATCTGAAATATAACATAATATATATCTCAAAAAAATATATATGTATATAATAAAAATAGTAAAGAACAAAGACATTTCACGCATAGTTAAGCAAATGATCGAACTTTTTAACAATTTTCTGCAGGAAAACTAAACAATTGCAACAACTGAACAAAAAAATAAAAAAAAAAATTCTGTTTTTCTATGTTCAGTTCCTATGATATGGTGCCATGGAATTTTCAATTTTTTTTTTTTAATGTTTCAAAGTTTTCTTGTTTTTTTCACTTTTTTTTTTTTTTCTGTGAATGTTATATGCATAAATAAATATTTTTAGATGTGCACATTTTCACAGTTGATTTTTATTTTTACCTCAAGCAAGGAAAAACTATATATATATATATATATGCTATGTACATTTTTCTACTAACATAACACAAAAAAAACTATCAAATATCATCATTTTTCGCGAATATTTTTTGAAAAAGGAAAAAGTAATACAAAAAAAATAGTTATATAAAAAAAAACATAGAATAAACATACTTGAAACTTGAAACTATATCATAAATAGCTGAATAGTGAAGCACTTAAATAATTAATAATTTATCAAAAAAAAAAAAGTCCACTCAAATTTATCATGAAAAATATTATTTCTTATTAAATTTTTATGATCAGGTTAAATTTATAAAAAATAAAATAAAATATGAAATTTTATATTATTTTAAAGAAAAACATAGAAAAATAAAATAGAACTGAGAAATAAAATAGAAATTTTGAAAGATGAGTAAATATTAATGAACTAAAAAAAATCTACAAGATTTTTTAGCTAAGTAGGGTTTAAATTAAAGTTGTTTTTTTTTTGGTTAAATCTGATTTTGAAAAATTCAGTTATTGGAAATTATGAGTTTGTTAAATTATTTAAAATTGATTAGAATTTAAGTTTTTTGGTAGAAAAAAATTTAAATTTTCTCATATAATATTTTAATTTATTATTTAATAAACTGAGCTACTACTTCCCTGACCTGTGATATTTTACTAAACTATTTTGATATTATCTATTTGAAATTATATTTGAATTTAATTTAGTACACATAATTATTTTGTATCTTGGATACTGTCACAACATTATTTATTTTAAGATCTGAATTTTGTTTTCATTGAACAGAAAATATGGAACTGGTAAAAAAAATGTTGGATCCGTATCCGGACAACAGTTTTTTTTCGAGAAAAGAAAACACAATAAATAATCTAAAATTAAAACTAAAAAAAAAATCATCTGTCATTTTGATATTCTTTTTGACAATTTTAGAAATATAAATGAAAGATACAAATATATAGAAGGAAAGTTAAACAATTTTATTCCCCAAAGGCGTTTCTTCCATATTTACTTCTTTTATCCTTTTATGATTATACTAAGAAAATTATTGTTTAACCCTTTTACGACTGCTAGTATATATTATGTACTACTATCAACTTGACATAAGTTTTCCTCAAAATATATACTTTTGACTTATAAAAACATTAGAAAAGTAAGAATGATCTTTAGAAAAAAAATCGTTGCTAAAGGATTAAATTAAATACAGAATTTGCTAACGAATTTCAGGACAGAGTGATATCCTTTTGATATAAAATATAAACAGAACTTAATCCTTTTTAAAATGAATATACACGTCAATGATCTTCTTACGCCCACACTGTCAATAATCAAGATCAAAAGTTTAATTTAATTTTTTTTTTTAATCTAAAATCCAACTTATTTTCTTTTAAAACAATTTCATAGAAAACACTATCACTTTTTTTTACTATTTCACCAAAAAACAAAGAAAATGGAATTTTCCACCTACTTATAGGAATTTCCACCTACTATATTGACCTTTATATTTTTTTTAAATTTATTTTTGAACGTTAAATAAAAAAATCCAAAATTTGTCATCAAATAAATGAAATGTTCAAAATATCTGAAAGAATTTTTTTTTTGAAAATTTTAATGATGGCGAAGGTGTGCATTTTTAAAAAAAAAAACTCTTTTTCCAATATTTTCCTATTTTTTGGGCTACAGTGTACCAAAAAAAAAAATTAAAAAACTTTTATATAAATCCATATAAATATAGTATGTATATAAAAAAAAAGTATCATTTTCAATATATTTCATTTTAAGGATGCATGTTAACCGAAAATCCTTAACGATTATATTGCTCTTTTGGGGATTATCGTAAAAGCTTGTTGACAGATTTTTAGTTAAAATTAATGGATATGTGCGTGGAAGACCAAAAAAACAAAAAAAAAAAGATATATATTTACTTTCAAAAAAAAAAAAAAAATTAAGTTAAACAGAAAATAAAATATTACCTATAGATTTTTTTTTTTCGGTAAAAAAATGAATTCAAACTATTTTATATATATATGTATAGAGGGAGATCCTTAGAGATTACAATATGTTTTAGCTATATATAATAGTTTATTATATTTATATAATTTTTTTCTTTTGGCTGGAGGGGGATATTATAAAACTTTTAAATAATCAAAATCAATAAATTTATCTATAGAATCTAAATTAAATTATGTTTTGTATCTAGATAGTAAGTATATTTTTTTTGTAAACTTTTAAAACTTTGTTATTAAAAAAAAAAATTCCAGTAAATTAAGTTTTTAAGTAGATTGTATGTTATTTTTTTTAATATTTTTATTAAAAGTAATTTTGTTGTGTTGTAAAACAACGATATTATAAAATTATGTACATATTATGATTTTTTTCTTTTATAATCTCTAATGAATTAATATTTAATTATATGTATATATAAAAAAAATTTAATAACATAATAAAAAATAAAGTATAGTTTATGTTACAATAAAAAAAATACCAAGAAAAAATTAATTATATTACCACATCAAAAAGACATCCAATTAAAATGTACTGATATTGAAAATTATTAGAATACTAAATTTCCACTTGAAAAGTGGAAATTAATAATTCATAATTTTATTAGATGTTACAGAAATTGTAAAAAAGTAAGAAATATTATAAAATAGATTTTTAAGTTTACAAAATAAGTTGATTTACTTATCAAATATTAATAATTGACTTATATAGTTTTTAACACCGACGAATTTTTATTTTGCCCCAAAAAGAACTTCTTTTCTAGTAAAATATAGTAAATACTACAAAAAGAATTATGCTTCGGCTGCAAATGGTTATTCTTCATCACAACAGAGACGCCTCTGTTTTAAATTCGAATTTTATTTGTTTACAAATAATCTGTAAAACCATGAACATTTTTTTGCAGTCTATAAATTAAATAACTATAATTTTATTATTGGTACTCATAATTAAAAATGAGTAAATTTAGCCAGACTGAAGGAACTTAACCTAGTTGGTGTGTAGTAAACTTTGGATATGTTCTTAGAAAACAATTCTTCCGGAAAACTGGTGTTCCCATTTTATATCTTTTCCTTAATGTCTTCAATGGTTCCAATTTTTCATTATTTTTCCACATTGTTTTTGCAAGTTTTTTTTAATTTATTTTTAGATGAAAAATGTGATTAGGTGCTGGATATAATTTAATGTATAATTCGAAAGTCTTTCGAAAACTTTAATTCATTAAATTATTAATGAATTACAAATTCCATTTACTAATCCTCGTATTCAAAAAATCTTACGCACAAACGAAGATGTTAAATGTTATTTAAATTTTGTCTAATAAATATAATTTTCATTTAAAATTTGAAAATATGTATTTAAAATTGAATATCTTTAATTAATGATGATGTTATTTTAATTTCCAACCCATTTCCGAAGACCTTTTCGAAAAATATTCAAAATCACAAAAAAATTGAAAAAGTTTAAAACTGAAGCAATCCCCACATATTTGGTATCTCCGTGTAGGGAATTTAATTTCCAGCTTATTTCCGAAGACGTTTTCGAACAATATACAAAATTGCCAGCGAAATCGGTAAAGTATGAAAATTTAATGAAAATCAATGCAAACCTTAAGAATTTTTCGGAAAAAAATGAAAAACCGTACAACTTAAGCAATCTCCACATATTTGGTATCTCCGTCTAGGCAATTTAATTTCGGGCTCATTTCCAAAGACCCTTTCGAAAAATATTCAATATTGCCCGAGAAATCGGTAAAATATGAAAATTTAATAAAAATCAGTACAAAACATCAGAATTTTTCGAACAATATTCGTATTCGAACAATATTCAAAATTGCCAGAGAAATCGGTAAAGTATGAAAATTTAATTTTTTCGCAAAAAATTGAAAAACCGTAAAATTGAAGCAATCCCCACATATTTGGTATCTCCGTGTAGGGAATTTAATTTCTAGCGTATTTCCTAAGACCTTTTTGAAAAATATTCAAAATTACCCGATAAATCGGGAAAATATGGAAATTTAATGAGATTCAATACAAAACATCAGAATTTGTAGCAAAAAAATGAAAACCCTTAAAACTGAAAGCAATCCCCACATATTTCGTATCTCCGTGTAGGGAATTTAATTTCTAGCGCATTTCCGAAGACCTTTTCGAAAAATATTCAAAATTGCCCGAGAAATCGGGTAAATATGAAAATTTAATGAGATTCAATACAAAACATCAGAATTTGCAGCAAAAAATTGAAAACCCTTAAAACTGAAAGCAATCCCCACATATTTCGTATCTCCGTGTAGGGAATTTAATTTCTAGCGAATTTCCGAAGACCTTTTCAAAAAATATTCAAAATTGCCCGAGAAATCGGGAAAATATTGGAATTTAATGAGATTCAATACAAAACATCAGAATTTGTAGCAAAAAAATGAAAACCCTTAAAACTGACAGCAATCCCCACATATTTGGTATTTCCGTGTAGGGAATTTAATTTCTAGCGAATTTCCGAAGACCTTTTCGAATAATATTCAAAATTGCCCGACAAATCAGGAAAATATTGGAATTTAATGGGTTTCATCAATACAAAACATCAGAATTTGTAGCAAAAAAATGAAAACCCTTAAAACTGAAAGCAATCCCCTCATATTTGGTATTTCCGTGTAGGGAATTTAATTTCTAGCGAATTTCCGAAAACTTTTTCGAAAAATATTCAAAATTGCCCGAGAAATCGGGAAAATATTGGAATTTAATGGGTTTCATTACAAAACATCAGAATTTGTAGCAAAAAAATGAAAACCCTTAAAACTGAAAGCAATCCCCACATATTTGGTATTTCCGTGTAGGGAATTTAATTTCTAGCGAATTTCCGAAGACCTTTTCGAAAAATATTCAAAATCGCCCGAGAAATCGGGAAAATATTGGAATTTAATGAGATTCAATACAAAACATCAGAATTTGTAGCAATAAAATGAAAACCCTTAAAACTGAAAGCAATCCCCACATATTTGGTATTTCCGTGTAGGGAATTTAATTTCTAGCGAATTTCCGAAGACCTTTTCGAAAAATATTCAAAATCGCCCGAGAAATCGGGAAAATATTGGAATTTAATGAGATTCAATACAAAACATCAGAATTTGTAGCAAAAAAATGAAAACCCTTAAAACTGACAGCAATCCCCACATATTTGGTATTTCCGTGTAGGGAATTTAATTTCTAGCGAATTTCCGAAGACCTTTTCGAATAATATTCAAAATTGCCCGACAAATCAGGAAAATATTGGAATTTAATGAGATTCAATACAAAACATCAGAATTTGTAGCAAAAAAATGAAAACCCTTAAAACTGAAAGGAATCCCCACATATTTGGTATTTCCGTGTAGGGAATTTAATTTCTAGCGAATTTCCGAAGACCTTTTCGAAAAATATTCAAAATTGCCCGAGAAATCTGGAAAATATTGGAATTTATTTAGATTCAATACAAAACATCAGAATTTGTAGCAAAAAAATGAAAACCCTTAAAACTGAAAGCAATCCCCACATATTTGGTATTTCCGTGTAGGGAATTTAATTTCTAGCGAATTTCCGAAGACGTTTTTGAAAAATATTCAAAATTGCCCGAGAAATCGAGAAAATATTGGAATTTAATGAGTTTCAAAACAAAACATCAGAAATTGTAGCAAAAAAATGAAAACCCTTAAAACTGAAAGCAATCCCCACATATTTGGTATCTCCGTGTAGGGAATTTAATTTCTAGCGAATTTCCGAAGACCTTTTCGAAAAATATTCAAAATTGCCCGAGAAATCAGGAAAATATTGGAATTTAATGGGTTTCAATACAAAACATCAGAATTTGTAGCAAAAAAATGAAAACCCTTAAATCTGAAAGCAATCCCCACATATTTGGTATTTCCGTGTAGGGAATTTAATTTCTAGCGAATTTCCGAAGACCTTTTCGAAAAATATTCAAAATTGCCCGAGAAATCGGGAAAATATTGGAATTTAATGGGTTTCATTACAAAACATCAGAATTTGTAGCAAAAAAATGAAAACCCTTAAAACTGAAAGCAATCCCCACATATTTGGTATCTCCGTGTAGGGAATTTAATTTCTAGCGAATTTCCGAAGACCTTTTCGAAAAATATTCAAAATTGCCCGAGAAATCAGGAAAATATTGGAATTTAATGGGTTTCAATACAAAACATCAGAATTTGTAGCAAAAAAATGAAAACCCTTAAAACTGAAAGCAATCCCCACATATTTGGTATTTCCGTGTAGGGAATTTAATTTCTAGCGAATTTCCGAAGACCTTTTCGAAAAATATTCAAAATTGCCCGAGAAATCGGGAAAATATTGGAATTTAATGGGTTTCATTACAAAACATCAGAATTTGTAGCAAAAAAATGAAAACCCTTAAAACTGAAAGCAATCCCCACATATTTGGTATTTCCGTGTAGGGAATTTAATTTCTAGCGAATTTCCGAAGACCTTTTCGAAAAATATTCAAAATCGCCCGAGAAATCGGGAAAATATTGGAATTTAATGAGATTCAATACAAAACATCAGAATTTGTAGCAAAAAAATGAAAACCCTTAAAACTGACAGCAATCCCCACATATTTGGTATTTCCGTGTAGGGAATTTAATTTCTAGCGAATTTCCGAAGACCTTTTCGAATAATATTCAAAATTGCCCGACAAATCAGGAAAATATTGGAATTTAATGAGATTCAATACAAAACATCAGAATTTGTAGCAAAAAAATGAAAACCCTTAAAACTGAAAGGAATCCCCACATATTTGGTATTTCCGTGTAGGGAATTTAATTTCTAGCGAATTTCCGAAGACCTTTTCGAAAAATATTCAAAATTGCCCGAGAAATCTGGAAAATATTGGAATTTAATGAGATTCAATACAAAACATCAGAATTTGTAGCAAAAAAATGAAAACCCTTAAAACTGAAAGCAATCCCCACATATTTGGTATTTCCGTGTAGGGAATTTAATTTCTAGCGAATTTCCGAAGACGTTTTTGAAAAATATTCAAAATTGCCCGAGAAATCGAGAAAATATTGGAATTTAATGAGTTTCAAAACAAAACATCAGAAATTGTAGCAAAAAAATGAAAACCCTTAAAACTGAAAGCAATCCCCACATATTTGGTATCTCCGTGTAGGGAATTTAATTTCTAGCGAATTTCCGAAGACCTTTTCGAAAAATATTCAAAATTGCCCGAGAAATCGGGAAAATATTGGAATTTAATGGGTTTCAATACAAAACATCAGAATTTGTAGCAAAAAAATGAAAACCCTTAAAACTGAAAGCAATCCCCACATATTTGGTATTTCCGTGTAGGGAATTTAATTTCTAGCGAATTTCCGAAGACCTTTTCGAAAAATATTCAAAATTGCCCGAGAAATCGGGAAAATATTGGAATTTAATGGGTTTCAATACAAAACATCAGAATTTGTAGCAAAAAAATGAAAACCCTTAAAACTGAAAGCAATCCCCACATATTTGGTATTTCCGTGTAGGGAATTTAATTTCTAGCGAATTTCCGTAGACCTTTTTGAAAAATATTCAAAATTGCCCGAGAAATCGGGAAAATATTGGAATTTATTGAGATTCAATACAAAACATCAGAATTTGTAGCAAAAAAATGAAAACCCTTAAAACTGAAAGCAATCCCCACATATTTGGTATTTCCGTGTAGGGAATTTAATTTCTAGCGAATTTCCGAAGACCTTTTCGAAAAATATTCAAAATTGCCCGAGAAATCGGGAAAATATTGGAATTTAATGGGTTTCAATACAAAACATCAGAATTTGTAGCAAAAAAATGAAAACCCTTAAAACTGAAAGCAAACCCCACATATTTGGTATCTCCGTGTAGGGAATTTAATTTCTAGCGCATTTCCGAAGACCTTTTCGAAAAATATTCAAAATTGCCCGAGAAATCGGGAAAATATGGGAATTTAATGAGACTCCATACAAAACATCAGAATTTGTAGCAAAAAAATGAAAACCCTTAAAACTGAAAGCAATCACATTTGGTATCTCTACACATTTGGTATCTCCGTGTAGGGAATTTAATTTCTAGCGCATTTCCGAAGACCTTTTCGAAAAATATTCAAAATTGCCCGAGAAATCGGGAAAATATGGAAATTTAATGAGATTCAATACAAAACATCAGAATTTGTAGCAAAAAAAAGAAAACCCTCAAAACTGCAAGCAATCCCCACATATTTGGTATCTTCGTGTAGGGAATTTAATTTCTAGCGAATTTCCGTAGACCTTTTCGAAAAATATTCAAAATTGCCCGAGAAATCGGGAAAATATTGGAATTTATTGAGATTCAATACAAAACATCAGAATTTGTAGCAAAAAAATGAAAACCCTTAAAACTGAAAGCAATCCCCACATATTTAGTATTTCCGTGTAGGGAATTTAATTTCTAGCGAATTTCCGAAGACCTTTTCGAAAAATATTCAAAATTGCCCGAGAAATCGGGAAAATATTGGAATTTAATGGGTTTCAATACAAAACATCAGAATTTGTAGCAAAAAAATGAAAACCCTTAAAACTGAAAGGAACCCCCACATATTTGGTATTTCCGTGTAGGGAATTTAATTTCTAGCGACTTTCGGAAGACCTTTTCGAAAAATATTCAAAATTGGCCGAGAAATCGGGAAAATATTGGATTTAATGAGATTCAATACAAAACATCAGAATTTGTAGCACAAAAATGAAAACCCTTAAAACTGAAAGCAAACCCCACATATTTGGTATTTCCGTGTAGGGAATTTAATTTCTAGCGAATTTCCGAAGACCTTTTCGAAAAATATTCAAAATTGCCCGAGAAATCGGGAAAATATTGGAATTTAATGGGTTTCAATACAAAACATCAGAATTTGTAGCAAAAAAATGAAAACCCTTAAAACTGAAAGCAATCCCCACATATTTGGTATTTCCGTGTAGGGAATTTAATTTTTAGCGAATTTCCGAAGACCTTCTCGAAAAATATTCAAAATTGCCCGAGAAATCGGGAAAATATTGGAATTTAATGGGTTTCAATACAAAACATCAGAATTTGTAGCAAAAAATGAAAACCCTTAAAACTGAAAGCAATCCCCACATATTTGGTATTTCCGTGTAGGGAATTTAATTTCTAGCAAATTTCCGAAGACCTTTTCGAAAAATATTCTAAATTGCCCGAGAAATCGGGAAAATATTGGAATTTAATGGGTTTCAATACAAAACATCAGAATTTGTAGCAAAAAAATGAAAACCCTTAAAACTGAAAGCAATCCCCGCATATTTGGTATTTCCGTGTAGGGAATTTAATTTCTAGCGAATTTCCGAAGACCTTCTCGAAAAATATTCAAAATTGCCCGTGAAATCGGGAAAATATTGGAATTTAATGGGTTTCAATACAAAACATCAGAATTTGTAGCAAAAAATGAAAACCCTTAAAACTGAAAGCAATCCCCACATATTTGGTATTTCCGTGTAGGGAATTTAATTTCTAGCAAATTTCCGAAGACCTTTTCGAAAAATATTCTAAATTGCCCGAGAAATCGGGAAAATATTGGAAATTAATGGGTTTCAATACAAAACATCAGAATTTGTAGCAAAAAAATGAAAACCCTTAAAACTGAAAGCAATCCCCACATATTTGGTATTTCCGTGTAGGGAATTTAATTTCTAGCGAATTTCCGAAGACCTTTTCGAAAAATATTCAAAATTGCCCGAGAAATCGGGAAAATATTGGAATTTAATGAGATTCAATACAAAACATCAGAATTTGTAGCAAAAAAATGAAAACCCTTAAAACTGAAAGCAATCCCCACATATTTGGTATTTCCGTGTAGGGAATTTAATTTTTAGCGACTTTCGGAAGACCTTTTCGAAAAATATTCAAAATTGCCCGAGAAATCTTGAAAATATTGGAATTTAATGGGTTTCAATACAAAACATCAGAATTTGTAGCAAAAAAATGAAAACCCTTAAAACTGAAAGCAATCCCCACATATTTGTTATTTCCGTGTAGGGAATTTAGTTTCTAGCGAATTTCCGAAGAGCTTTTCGAAAAATATTCAAAATTGCCCGAGAAATCGGGAAAATATTGGAATTTAATGAGATTCAATACAAAACATCAGAATTTGTAGCAAAAAAATGAAAACCGTTAAAACTGAAAGCAATCCCCACATATTTGGTATTTCCGTGTAGGGAATTTAATTTCTAGCCAATTTCCGAAGACCTTTTCGAAAAATATTCAAAATTGCCCGAGAAATCGGGAAAATATTGGAATTTAATGAGATTCAATACAAAACATCAGAATTTGTAGCAAAAAAATGAAAACCCTTAAAACTGAAAGCAATCCCCACATATTTGGTATTTCCGTGTAGAGAATTTAATTTCTAGCGAATTTCCGAAGACCTTTTCGAAAAATATTCAAAATTGGCCGAGAAATCGGGAAAATATTGGAATTTAATGAGATTCAATACAAAACATCAGAATTTGTAGCAAAAAAATGAAAACCCTTAAAACTGAAAGCAATCCCCACATATTTGGTATTTCCGTGTAGGGAATTTAATTTCTAGCGAATTTCCGAAGACCTTTCCGAAAAATATTCAAAATTGCCCGAGAAATCGGGAAAATATTGGAATTTAATGAGATTCAATACAAAACATCAGAATTTGTAGCAAAAAAATGAAAACCCTTAAAACTGAAAGCAATCCCCACATATTTGGTATTTCCGTGTAGGGAATTTAATTTCTAGCGAATTTCCGAAGACCTTTTCGAAAAATATTCAAAATTGCCCGAGAAATCGGGAAAATATTGGAATTTAATGGGTTTCAATACAAAACATCAGAATTTGTAGCAAAAAAATGAAAACCCTTAAAACTGAAAGCAATCCCCCCACATATTTGGTATTTACGTGTAGGGAATTTAATTTCTAGCGAATTTCCGAAGACCTTTTCGAAAAATATTCAAAATTGCCCGAGAAATCGGGAAAATATTGGAATTTAATGGGTTTCAATACAAAACATCAGAATTTGTAGCAAAAAAATGAAAACCCTTAAAACTGAAAGCAAACCCCACATATTTGGTATTTCCGTGTAGGGAATTTAATTTCTGGCGAATTTCCGAAGACCTTTTCGAAAAATATTCAAAATTGCCCGAGAAATCGGGAAAATATTGGAATTTAATGAGATTCAATACAAAACATCAGAATTTGTAGCAAAAAATGGAAAACCCTTAAAACTGAAAGCAATTCCCACATATTTGGTATTTCCGTGTAGGGAATTTAATTTCTAGCGAATTTCCGAAGACCTTTTCGAAAAATATTCAAAATTGCCCGAGAAATCGGGAAAATATTGGAATTTAATGAGATTCAATACAAAACATCAGAATTTGTAGCAAAAAAATGAAAACCCTTAAAACTGAAAGCAATCCCCACATATTTGGTATTTCCGTGTAGGGAATTTAATTTCTAGCGAATTTCCGAAGACCTTTTCCAAAAATATTCAAAATTGCCCGAGAAATCGGGAAAATATTGGAATTTAATGGGTTTCAATACAAAACATCAGAATTTGTAGCAAAAAAATGAAAACCCTTAAAACTGAAAGCAATCCCCACATATTTGGTATTTCCGTGTAGGGAATTTAATTTCTAGCGAATTTCCGAAGACCTTTTCGAAAAATATTCAAAATTGCCCGAGAAATCGGGAAAATATTGGAATTTGTAGCAAAAAAATGAAAACTGTTAAAACTGAAAGCAATCCCCACATATTTGGTATTTCCGTGTAGGGAATTTAATTTCTAGCGAATTTCCGAAGACCTTTTCGAAAAATATTCAAAATTGCCCGAGAAATCGGGAAAATATTGGAATTTAATGAGATTCAATACAAAACATCAGAATTTGTAGCAAAAAAATTAAAACCCTTAAAACTGAAAGCAATCCCCACATATTTGGTATTTCCGTGTAGGGAATTTAATTTCTAGCGAATTTCCGAAGACCTTTTCGAAAAATATTCAAAATTGCCCGAGAAATCGGGAAAATATTATAATTTAATGGGTTTCAATACAAAACATCAGAATTTGTAGCAAAAAAATGAAAACCCTTAAAACTGAAAGCAATCCCCACATATTTGGTATTTCCGTGTAGGGAATTTAATTTCTAGCGAATTTCCGAAGACCTTTTCGAAAAATATTCAAAATTGCCCGAGAAATATTGGATTTTAATGGGTTTCAATACAAAACATCAGAATTTGTAGCAAAAAATGAAAACCCTTAAAACTGAAAGCAAACCCCACATATTTGGTATTTCCGTGTAGGGAATTTAATTTCTAGCGAATTTCCGAAGACCTTTTCGAAAAATATTCAAAATTGCCCGAAAAATCGGGAAAATATTGGAATTTAATGAGATTCAATACAAAACATCAGAATTTGTAGCAAAAAAATGAAAACCCTTAAAACTGACAGCAAACCCCACATATTTGGTATTTCCGTGTAGGGAATTTAATTTCTAGCGAATTTCCGAAGACCTTTTCGAAAAATATTCAAAATTGGCCGAGAAATCGGGAAAATATTGGAATTTAATGAGATTCAATACAAAACATCAGAATTTGTAGCAAAAAAATGAAAACCCTTAAAACTGAAAGCAATCCCCACATATTTGGTATTTCCGTGTAGGGAATTTAATTTCTAGCGAATTTCCGAAGACCTTTTCGAAAAATATTCAAAATTGGCCGAGAAATCGGGAAAATATTGGAATTTAATGAGATTCAATACAAAACATCAGAATTTGTAGCAAAAAATGGAAAACCCTTAAAACTGAAAGCAATCCCCACATATTTGGTATTTCCGTGTAGGGAATTTAATTTCTAGCGAATTTCCGAAGACCTTTTCGAAAAATATTCAAAATTGCCCGAAAAATCGGGAAAATATTGGAATTTAATGAGATTCAATACAAAACATCAGAATTTGTAGCAAAAAAATGAAAACCCTTAAAACTGACAGCAAACCCCACATATTTGGTATTTCCGTGTAGGGAATTTAATTTCTAGCGAATTTCCGAAGACCTTTTCGAAAAATATTCAAAATTGGCCGAGAAATCGGGAAAATATTGGAATTTAATGAGATTCAATACAAAACATCAGAATTTGTAGCAAAAAAATGAAAACCCTTAAAACTGAAAGCAATCCCCACATATTTGGTATTTCCGTGTAGGGAATTTAATTTCTAGCGAATTTCCGAAGACCTTTTCGAAAAATATTCAAAATTGGCCGAGAAATCGGGAAAATATTGGAATTTAATGAGATTCAATAGAAAACATCAGAATTTGTAGCAAAAAAATGAAAACCCTTAAAACTGAAAGCAATCCCCACATATTTGGTATTTCCGTGTAGGGAATTTAATTTCTAGCGAATTTCCGAAGACCTTCTCGAAAAATATTCAAAATTGCCCGAGAAATCGGGAAAATATTGGAATTTAATGGGTTTCAATACAAAACATCAAAATTTGTAGCAAAAAATGAAAACCCTTAAAACTGAAAGCAATCCCCACATATTTGGTATTTCCGTGTAGGGAATTTAATTTCTAGCGAATTTCCGAAGACCTTTTCGAAAAATATTAAAAAATGAAAACCCTTAAAACTGAAAGCAGTCCCCACATATTTGGTATTTCCGTGTAGGGAATTTAATTTCTAGCGAATTTCGGTAGCCCTTTTCGAAAAATATTCAAAATTGCCCAAGAAATCGGGAAAATATTGGAATTTAATGAGATTCAATACAAAAGATCAGAATTTGTAGCAAAAAAATGAAAACCCTTAAAACTGAAAGCAATCCCCACATATTTGGTATTTCCGTGTAGGGAATTTAATTTCTAGCGAATTTCCGAAGACCTTTTCGAAAAATATTCAAAATTGCCCGAGAAATCGATAAAGTATGAAAATTTAATGAAAATCAATACAAAACATCAGCAATTTTCGCCAAAAATTGAAAAACCGTAAAACTGAAGCAATTTAATTTCTAGCTCATTTCCGAAGACCTTTCAATAAAAATCAATAGAAGCCATCAGAACCTTTTAAATTAAATATAAATACGCTAAAATGTGCTTGGCAGAATCCAATGCATAAATTAGAAATATTTTATGTAAAATTCAATAAGAATTATAATACCCGCCTTTCAAATCTATATAATATTGAATGCCAGAGATTTTTTGCATCAACGCGTTCAATATACTTAGTCAAATATATCCTTCCACACCCAATTTTTTTTTTTCAATATATCATATTGATATCACTCTACAAGCCAAGCCATTGCAAGAAGCCTAAAACTATTTTTTTTCATATTTTCTTTTTAAAGCAAAAATTTGTGAAAATCGTATTTTAACTCTTTTAGTTAATAAAGACATAGGAGTCGGAAAAATTCATAGTTAAATTTATTAAAAGGACGGGTTAAAAGAGGACAGTTTATATTTGAACTGGCAGAATTCAAGAGTTTTTGTCAGATTTAAACATATAAATATATATGTTAATCAATAAATTAGGTTATCATATAGAGAACACACTAGTTGAAAGGCTATATTTTATACACGTGCAGCATACAACTAATTTTGTTATTATTTGCCATAGTCCTTATTATACTTTTATCTTTTTATATATACATATATATTATATTGGAATCCTTTGACCTTTAATTTAATTTATTATAATTGAATAATCAATTAACTTATTTGAACTTTTAGCTTTATATTATTATGCTATTTTATTTATCTATGTATCTATTGTATACGGGAAAAAAAAGAGAAAATTATAATAATATTTAAATGAATGGAAATTAATAATTTCTATTTGTAATTTTGTAAAACTTTCTGTCATTTTATAATTTTCTGATTACATTTAAATGAAATTAATAGTTTCATTTTTTTTTTAAATGAGAAATATTACCATCCATTAGCATTATATACATTAAAAGGATATACTGGGCACACAATATAATTTTTCAATAACCAGGAATTGGAAATATTAATTAAATTCTTATTAATATAAAAGATTAATTAATTGCGATACAAAATTAATTAATTGCGAAATAACGTTACGTATACATTTCGATTTCGTCAAAATGAAACTATAGAATTAAGTGAAAATTGGGCTTAAAATAGTAAAGAATTTTGGGACAAATTCGTTTAAGGCTTAAATTCGTGCACGTTTTATTACGTCGAAAACGATAATATATGCAGTATCCAGTATACTTTACTGGATACTGGATATGTTATGTGAGTAGAAAAATATTTTTTTTAATATTTTCATAATTTTTAACGTTTTAGTTAGTTGTACTTGTAATTTTTTCATGTTATAGAAAGTTTCAATATAAAAAGCATAAAAACTTTACTGAGTAACTATCAAAACCAGTAAATCAAAAATACTTTTAAGTTTCAATTATTATTCATACCTCGTTTAGATTTTCTCAAAAGGATATAATGTAATGAATTAATTAGTTTATTATTTTTGTCATTTCAACCAAAATTTAATTTTAGATCGTAAAACAAGTATTAATAGAATATCGAAGTGCCCTAAATATTTATCCTTTCAAATTCGACGAACAAAATATCCAACCAAAACTAGTATGTAGTTTTCTCTGAATTATTCCTCGAAATGTCAATGCCATTTTATGAAATTTTAATTTAAAAATTCTAATTTCAAAAAAATTACAAAACAGAACGTTTGTTAAATAATTTAGAATTAAAGTTCCAAAGTTTCAAGATGTATTTTGATAAATTTATTGAATAGTTCCAAGAGAAATGAAAAAGGACAGAAAGTATCACAATATATAGACAATTATATTAGTTCCAGTCCTACTTATTCTATATTTAGGATCAATTAAATCAGAATTAATCAAGGTTTTGAGTTTGCATATGTTTCTGTTCCCAACTTAAATTTTAAATTTATTGATTTAAAATCTTCTTAAAACTATGAAAAATTATTGATTTAAATTTTTATTAATATTACACTTAATAATACTAAAAAATCATACATGCACATAAAAACATAATTGAAATAAAATTTGTTACTTAACAAACTACTATTTTTAAAATGTATATCAATACATTTATATGCCATTAATATCGAAGGTTAACTGATGAATAAGTTTCCCGATTAATAAAAATATTCAATTGTTTCAATATTGAGAAAAACAATCTATATGTGCATAAATTTTTTTTGATAATTTTACCTCACCTATGATGCGAAAATGCTTCAGATTTTGTTTTTAAAACTTTATTTTATTCTATAAAAGTTCAACGAAAAATTATAACTTAAAACTATATAATAATGAAAATTTGAAAAAAGGAAGTAATGAAAATTTATATTGTATACATATACTATTATTATTATTTCGTGGTGAAAGTGTACTTAAAAGATTGAAATAATTAATTAAAAATTTATATCAATTTTGTTTTTTTTTTTATTTTGCTCATGCATTAATTTATGTGTGAATCTTTTTAATTGTCGTAATGTTATTCACTTTTCCAATAAAGTATATAAAAGAATTGAAGGATATTTACAATTTAATTGAAATTTGCTATAATCTGATAACTATATTTTTAGTATTTTTAAAAAAGTTCTGATTTTGATTGCTAAATATTCAAACTTCAGATTTCACAAAACGGGATAATTATTGTTTTGGTTACAAAAGAATATCGTATTTTGGAAAATTTGAAGATTGGATGTTTTTGAGAGTCGCAATCAGAAGCAGTCTTGATCTAAAAATATGCCGCGCAGCAGAACTTATGTGCTGTAGTTTTATTCGTATGGAAAACAATATACACTTTAAGTATCTGTACGCAGTCAATAAAAAATATTGTATAAGACAATTTTCAATTAAAAACAAGTTCTATGTTATTCTACGCTTCAATACTTTTCCAACGTGGGTCTATTATAAATTTGGAGAATATTTACTATCTTAATTGCCATTTTTCATTATTAATAATACGTTAATTACTTCACCTAGCGAACTTTCTAAATTCTTCAATTTCTGCAACGATTCATCTAACACACATTTATGTGTAGTATGTTAAATCATAATATGAAAAGGTTTACACATGTAAATGGACAGAGGGACGGTAAAGTGCTAACATAATACATTTATTTTCACAAAAAATCTCTAAAAATGTATTTGTCAGATTATAGTAAATTTTTACAGCATTGCTTAGATTTGGAGAAGAACTCATATTACTGAGAAAAAATATTAAAAATTATAATGGTTGTGTAAATATAAACAATTTAAAAATTAAAAAATCTTAAATAATTTTTTATGAATTATGAAACTTATTGATTAGTTTTTTTCGTGGCTTATTTGAAGTTAAAACTTATCAAATAAATTTATTTGCCCACAAAAAGTAATTCTTTTCAATAAGAAATCTAGTAAAATAAAAACTTTCAAATCTTGGCCCTAAAATTATAAATTAAATAAATTTAATTATGAGTCATCGAAAATACTGAAACCAATTACTTTATTAATTTAAATATTTTACTATCTTCGTGTCGTTTTTACAATCAAATGTTTAAAAGTCGAAAAATAGGAAAAGTTTTAATAAAAGTCATATAAAAAGTCTATATTAAACTAAATCATATTTATAATAATTATTCTAGAATAAAATATTTATAAAATAAAATTACAAAAACCAATAAGTTTAAGATGTCCTTGCAGCAGCTTCAATATAGTTGTTTAATATTTTTTTTTCTTTTTTTTGGTAATAAATAAGAAAACTTTAAATAGTGGTGAATAAAAGTCAACTTAAGTTTTCAAGTAAAAAGGTAAAGGTGTTATTAAAACTTTGTAGCTAATATTAACTTCTATGTAATGTGGAAGTTTCTATGGTTAACAAGTTTTCTAATAAAAAAAAAAGTTTTAAATAAAATATTAAGTATAAAAATGCAAATAAAAACTTTATTTCACAAATTTATCTCTTTGACTTTGACTTTTGTTAAGTAAACCATTTCGTGTACAAAATCATATATAGATTTTCATAAATTGCTTGATAGAAAACCCAACATTTTATTCACAAAGAAAAAATCACTACAAAAGTTAAAAAATTGAGTCTAAATGCATTTTTAAATGTATAAATTCTTTAAATCCAGATCAATTCATTACCTACTTGAAAATTATTAAATTTATGTATGTTGCTGAAACTGATAATTCTGATATAATTATGGTATTTTCAAGTTAATGCAAAAATCAAAGACATAACTTGATAGAAAATTATATTGATAAATGCGAGTTAAATACTAAATACTAATTTTATCCAAGTAGATAATTTAGCTCATTGTGTTGCTCAAAAATGTGATTATAGTCATAATCCACTAGTATTATTCAATAATAGTAAATATGAATTTAAAAAGTGATTGTACTAAAAGTGATGGACCGAATTATCATTCATATTGTAGTTCAAACCAAGTGTAGGGAAATATAGTAAATGTTTAATTAATATATTTCTTAAGGAAGTTTATTTCTTTAAAATTTATTAAGAATAATGAGGATATATGTATGTATTTGTTGATCTTTTAGGTAATTCATTCATATGTTCGCTAGCTAACGATAATTGATAAAATATGTGTTGTAAAGTGTACACTTTAAAAATACTATAATTAAAATTCACTTGAAATATTAATCCAAATAGCTTTTATTTTGACATAATTTAGAATTATGAATAATTTGAAAACTAAATTCATTTTTTAGTCCTATATTATATCAGTTTTTGAAAAAAAAATTTATTCCGATTATTTTATTTAATCCATATCTACTTTGGTAGAAACATTTAAATTGCTCTTGCTTCAAAATAGCAAAAACATTTGCCCCCGCTCCGATGCCAGTTACAGATTATTCGTTACTTTCATTCGTATTAGTTACTTTTATTCTTCTGTTTTTAATCATTTTCTCCTTTAAAAAATTTAAAAATTTGTCGGCGTTTATAAGTTCTCCTCTCTATCATATTTCAAAACTTTTTTCGGATTAATTTCTCCATTTAAAATGGTATAAAAATTACTTAAATAATTTTTAGAACTGTATTACCACCATCTACCGATATATTATTGAACAACATTTCGTACAGTTCAAATTCAAACCCATATGCTGAAGCCGGAACAGTAAAAAACCCGCAACAGTAAAAACAAATTATTTCACCACACTTTTTAGAAATCATTTTTCAGGTAATTCGCCGCAATCGGCTGATTCTTCTTGCACAATTTTCTTCCATATCAGGCAATTCTTCGCGCACAATTCGTTTCGAACAATTCTTCTCGCACAATTTTTCTCAAATTGAAGAATCAACCTTCAACCTCTAAATATATAAACGAGGGATTTCGAAAAAAGATATATAATAAAAATAGGGATTATAAAAAAAGGGATTTTGAAGATTGGTATTATGCAACAAGGGATTGTCGAGGGATTTTGATACAATTCCCAAGCTCTCACTATAAATATAAAAGAAAACATATGTCGCAGAGGTACCAGGTTCAATCCCCGAGCAATGAACGTAATTTTTTTTAATTTAAATTAATTAAAGTCAAAATTTAATTTTTTCTTGTTAGATTTATTTTTTTTGCTGAACTGATTTTTTTTTGCCTGCACAAGCTATTTGTAATTAAATTAAACTTGCTGTAATTTTAGATTTCACGACTGTTGTTTTGAATTACTAGAATTTCTCCATAGCCATATTTTCTTGAGAAACCTAGTACAGATAAGAAATTTTTACAGAATGCAATTGAGGTGGAGGGTATTTTATTATCAGATGTGCTTCGTCATAAGTTAAATTTAAACTACAAAAACAGTGTTTGTCGTAAAAACTGCAACTGTCGAAATACGAATTTAAAATACCTATTTAATATTTTACTTTTTGTAACTGTTACGATTTTCAGTTGATTCTGCAAGCCACCAAAATAGTAAATACTTTTAAAAAAATAGTTTCCAACAATTCTGCAATTAAAAGTTAATATTTAAAGTCTTTCTTTTAGTGTTCCAATAAAATAGTATCCAATCTTTTTTTTAAATAATAAAAAATACAATTTACAAGATTATCCTTTTCGTATATGTATTTAATAAATATTTCATTAATTATAAATACATATTGCTTAATATTTAGAAAAGACATTTTGAATTTAGTAGTATATTTATAAAATTGAAAATATTAATAAAGCAACCTGTAAATATATCAAAAAAAAAATTGATTTTCGAAAAAAAAAAAAAATGTTTATTTTCGTAATATTAGGCTACACTTTCTTCAACAACAATTTTATCGTCTTCATCATCTTCATTATGGTCAAATTGGATACCTTCTTGTTCATCTTCTTCTTCCTCATCATCACCACCGACTTCAGCATTTTCAGCTTCAGCTCTTTCCAAACGTCTCGCTAAATCAGCTTCATCAATAGCAGTAACAATTTTTGGTGCCATTTGTACTTTAAAATCACCTTTATATGTTGCTATAGTAGCTCTTATACTTTCAATTGCATTTTCTAATGCTTTTAAACCATCGGCTTTTTCAGGTGTTGATGTTGTTAGCACATATAATGGTGGTGCAATTAAATTAATACGAATTGGAAGTTCTTCTGATGAAAATTTCAAACCAGATTTTAATGATGCTTTAACAGCATCAATACCTTCATAACCATAACATGAACATTCAATATCTGCACGTATTTTAACAGCTTGTGAAGTTAATTTTCTTTTAATATTTGATAATAGTACTTCTTTTGTAGTATCATCTAAACCGCATTCATTTAATATTGATGGATCTGTTACAGATTGTTTAAATATATCATAAGCAGATTCTTTATTTTTGTATTTTTCTTCAAAATGCCAAGCAGTTTTTTGATAAAGTTCTTCTAATTGTACATTAGATTCATATAATAATATATCAGCAACATGTCTTAATATTGAATTAACTGCTTTTGCTTTTGCAAATCTTTCAGTACATTTTTCAACATCTTCAGCTGAGACACGTCTTTTTGATAAATCAATATATCCTTTTTCTTTATCAACACGTATAACTACAACTGGTTCAGTTTTACCTACACGAATTAATTTATTAATAGAACGGATTCGCCGGCGAGAAAGTTCTGACAATAATATCATTCCTTCAATATTATTATATTCAAGTAAATGTACATATGCACCCATTTCAGCAATAGATCTTACATTTACCATTACAACATCCTCGACTTCAGGATATTTTTCCTTATAGAAACGACTTGAAAGTACCATTTTTCCAAATATATTTTTTTATACTTTATTAATTTTATTAAATAATTGACTGTGCTACTAAATCCACTATTGACCACGTGGAATTATTAATATATTAAATTGTCTTTTAATACGAATATTAATTCATGTTTATTTAACAAATTTATATTCACTCAAATAATATTAGTTTTATTTATAAAAGTGAACTTTTATTAAGATTTGAGATTATAATAATCGGTATTTTATATTGACAAATCAGCTTACAAAAAGAAACTTTTTAATGTTTCATCACCTTTCTAAAGGCTTGTCATTTTATCTGCATTGGCAATACTATAATTATCAGTAATCAGTATCCAGCAAAATGTAGATGTCAAATGTAGACAACAATATTGTGGTTGTCGTTAATGACCTTTGCATTCGGCGAGACGCAGGTAATTTTTATTAAATTTAAGCTTACGTAAACTGTATTGAACGCATTCAGAAACAAATTAAAAATCAATAATAATTACAAAAAGTAACAAATTTCGACTACTACTTTAATCAAGCCATATTGATTAAAACGTTTTTAGAAACGTTTTAATCATACGTTTTTAAACGTTTTTAAATGGATAAAAATATGTTTCATTTCTCTCTAGAACCATTCCGACTATTAGCAATTGGTAAATTCTTATGACGTATTGAAATAGAGTTGAACTGAAACTATCGTTTATGGAAACAGAGATTGAATTGGGACGCTTTTTTTACTTTTTGTTAATTCCATCTCAATTCATTTCAACTCCACCCCAGTTATATTAATTGTGCGTACAATCTCAATTCATTTCAACTCAACGCAATTATATTAATTGTGCGAACAACGCCTACTTTTTTCTAAAAAAAACATCAGTCCATCCCTTTTTTTTACGGCAACTAATTTATCCGGTTTAACTCTACCTTTTCATAATATTTCTTAGAGTATCGTATGTTGTTTATGTCTCGTTTTCAACTCAACTTGTCAACTCAACTAAACTATGAAATCGATTTAGAATAAAATTATAATTGTCTGAATTCTACAATCTCATTTGCAAATCTACTTTTCTCCATATAAACAATTCATAATAATTTGAAATATTATTTACAACGTTAATTTTTGGTACATTGTGTTTCAATCTTAACGTCCAATTGGAATTCTAATTTCTTAATTTCTTCTATTGGCAACATTTATTTTCTTAACTTAACGAATGTAAAAAAAAAAAAAACCTTGACGTCTAACACAATAAAAATCTGGAATCACGAAAAAAAAAACTTAAAACTAAATGTAATAAAATTCCTATTTAATATAAATTAATTGTGACATTTAATAAAAAATTATACAAATTTGAAATGAAATTAATGTGTTACAATAGAAAATTAAAAATTTAATTGCCCGGTAAAAGGTGTGTTCCAACTTTCTCTCTTCATCCAATGGATTTTTTTTTTTGCTGTGTTACGGGCGGCATTCACAAATTTTTTTGTGTTATACGGGGGTGTTTTTTTTTTCCTTTTTTTTTATTTTTTTTGTGTCAGTTTTCTTCATTTTCCAACACAAAAATTTATTATAAAGAAAATTATCAATTAAAATGAAAATTCAATAAATAAAGAAATTATAATTTTATTAATTTATCAAAATTCCAATTTCAATATTTGATTTTGCCAAAAAAGAAAAATTTTAATTTTCTTGTTAAATGGTATGAAGCTATCAAGATTTATCAATCCTCGAGAATCTTTCTAACGAAAAAAAAAAAAAAAATATGTGAAAAGAAAAAAAATGAAATTAATAAATAAAAGTGTTAAAATATTTAATAAATTTTAAAAAATTTCGATAAATTTTTTAATTTTTAATTAATTTCTGGTTTATTATTAAATCGCGGAAAAGTGGTAAAAAAATTAAGAAAAATATATAAAAAAAAAGAAAAATCATATCATTTAATTATTTTTTTTTTTAATGTATGGAAATCTCTGTATTTGTCAAAATGTTATGGGTAAAAAATTTTTCAATTTTATTATAATAGTGTGTGTGTGTGAGAAAAGTCAAGATATATTTTTTACCTTTGCGCGAAATATTGAAATTAAAATTAAAATTAAAAAAAAAAATTCAAATTTATTTACCTACCTACATTAAATTTTATAAAATTATTACAAAAAAATATATTTTTAAATAATTAATAAATAAATAATAAAAAAAAATGTGGAATATGATGTGCGATGTTATGCCAACAATATCGGAGGATAGTATATCACAAAGATCCTCACAATTTAGTGGTGAAGATGCTAATTTTGAACAGCTTATGGTATCAATGTTAGATGAACGTGATAAATTAATGGATAGTTTACGTGAAGCACAAGAACGCTTAAGTGAATCAGATGGTAAATTACAGGATGCTGAAAAAGAACGAGATAGTTTGCAACGACAAATTAATGCAAATTTACCACAGGTGAGTTAAATACTATTATATATTGTATATAAGAGAATTTTATTTTAAACTCAATTTATCATCTGTTTTTTTTTTCTTTACTTATTTAAGGAGTTTCCTGAGTCCTTCATCCTATTTTGTTTTTTTATATAAATGTTTGTTGGAGTATATAAATCAATTGTTTACTCTTTATTATAGATTTTCTACAATTCATTGTATTATATATCCTTAAATGATTGTGTCGGTTATAATTCTACATTGGAATGAAAATTGATTTTTTTTTTTTTCATATTTCAATATAATCTTATAATTATTAGGATATATTAGTTGAATTAGTTTAAAAGAGAAAAAAAAATATCCTTTTTTTTACTATCAAGGATTTTTCTTATGAATTATTTAAGAGATACAAAAAAAAAAAAAAAACCAAAGGAAGAAGGAAAATTCTCTTTTCGTTTATTTGTAGAAATGTATTTTTTTTTTTTATTATTTTTATTTTAGCGGTGAATGAAAACTCGTAAACGTACTCTTGTCTAGTATACACACACACACAATGAATATAAAAATATATATTTTCACTATTTAAAAATTTACGTTCTTATTAGAATAATGTGTTATATTATTTTTTTTTATTAACAGTGGTTTTTTGGTTGTCAATGTGAAATATTGTAAAAAAAAAGTATATAAAATTTACTACAGGTGTACAAATAATATTTGATTGAAGGATCAAAATTATATTTGTCATTATTTTTAATTTTAATCCTTTATTCTGTGATATGATCCTGACCCAAATCAATATTAAGATAATTATATTTATAAAGTTATTTAAAATTAATGATAAATAATTGAGAATATTTTTATTTATAATTATTGAACCTCGGCAGTATTTTATTTTATAACATTAACAGGCTGTTTTTTTAAATTCTTGTTGTTGTTAACAAGTTAATTTTTAATTAATAAAATTATATTTTATTAGTAGATTATAACATTTAAAATTATTGGTGTTGCAAATGAATCGGTCATTGACAAATATTTAAATTGGCAATTATTTGCTAACAAATATTGTTTACCGGCTTAAGTCCTTTAACTTTTTTTTTAGGTTTTTTTCTAGTTGTTGTTGTGATAGAAACATGACAAACTGGACCAAAAATATGTCCTTTCATCCAAAATATATTAATATCGCTTAATGGAAAGGTGCCGACTTATTGACATTGTAACCAAAATTATTTTGAAAATTTTCTAATCCACTTAAATTGGAATATATTCTTAATAGAAGAAAACATATCGATTTATTCAATTACTTATTAATGAAATTAGAATAAAATAATTAAAAATTAATTGTGCAAAAAATTTCAACTTTAATCAAATTATTTTATTTTTTTGATTAGAAGACGTACAAAAGTAAACGAATAATTGAGAAATGAATATTTACTATGTAAATTGTATATAATTCATATTTTCTCTAAATGAATTGTGACATTTTATTTTACAGAAAATAATAATAATTTTCTTTTTTATTTTACTATCCTTATTTCAAGACTTATAACTATTTTCTGTGTTAATTATAACTGACAAATCGGTCGCTGTTATGTATTAAAATCTTAAAATTTCTATTGTTTGTAATGCACAGGAAATTTTATTTTTCCAACTATATACTGAAATATTAAAAATCATGGAATTTTCTTTCAAGTATCATACAATACAAAAATTAAAATAGATTATTTTCCAGAAATCTAATATTTTTCGTATAAAATTTCATATTTTATTAATATACTTTATTTAACATAAAAATTTAAATTTGAAAATTTATTTATTTTCGAAAATATTAAAATATTTTTTTAACTTCTTTCAATACACTTAACATTCCTAACTGTTGAAATCAGTAGAGTCTACAAAATCTTGTAAATAAAACCTACCAGTTAAAATGTTGTTATTATGTCACATTTAATTGACTGTCATTGTTTAAATAGAAAACAAGATTTTTAGCACACCAGATTTATAATATTTCCAGTCAATTATTTTTATCACATTTTGTCAGTCACTGGTACAGTGATCACTGTGTGCATGAAATATTAGCATTAAATTTTCTCTATAGTATATTTTAAAATATTGACGAAAATTTTCAAATTACATTTAAAAGTATATATATTTAAAATATATTTTAAACGAAGATTTTTCGTATAACACAGATATTCGGAATATTTTGAAATTCGTGAAAAAATTTAATGCCGGCAGGTAAAATATTTTTTGTGTGTCCATAACCGGGTAATTCAAGAGTTTTGAAGTGACTGCATTGAAATTGAATTTGATTTATCTTAATCTATAAATTATAGTTTCAATAAATTTTTTTTACATTTTTTTTTTAATTACTTAAAAAATTGAGGTTATTGCAAAAAAAAAAATAAATAAAATTATGGTTATGACTAAAATTTATTTACAAACTCATTCGTTAATAATTTTGAAAAAATTATTACTATTTGGTGTCGGTATATTCATAAAAAAGTTTTTAACATTTTTTTTTTTGATAAAGTTTTTAAGAATAATAATTAATTTATATAGAAAATATGATTCATTGATATTTATATTATTTTTATCTTTATTGCTGATAAAGAAAAATTGACAATCAAATAGTTGAGGGGGAAAAATAATTTAGATACAATTCAAATTTTGTAAATAATTCTAAGAATTTTTCAATATTTTTACACATATTTCTAATTATAGATGTCAATAAAATATTTATGATCCAACCAAAAGAAACGATCATATTTCAGCAAATTTAATAATTTAATAAATGAAAGAAATATTTAATTATTTTTATATTTTACAAATGTTACACTGACAGTGTCTGGTTTTTTTTTTCGAATGGTTTACGTAATCAAATTTTGTAAAAATTCTGCTTTTTTAACAAATGAATTATTATCTTATCACCAAACGGTTCAAATTTAAATTTATTGGGTGAAGGTTATATAATCACTTCATGTAACATCTTCATGTTGATAGTTGTTTCATGTGACATCTTTGTTTTATTAATTGAATATTTCTGTGTTTGTTTTTTCAATAACATCATTTGTGGATTGATTATGAAAAATATCGGAAATAATTCAATATTTTTATTAAAATTGGAACCTAAAATTTAAAATAAAAAGAGGAAACATGCCTCACTCAGACATGCCTATAAAAACAGAATATGCATTGTATATCAATAATTTAACCCTTTAATACCTGTTGAATGAAAATTTTAGTATTACAAAACTCACTATAATTTTGTAAGTAAATGAAATATCAATATCTTTTTCCGCAAATGAAAATGATGATATGCCTATGAATAGGTTAGGTAAGATTTAGAAAGGATGCGCCAGACAACGACCGCAACACAACACAATAAATCTCGTTAGATTCATTACGGTTTGCTTCGCAGAAAATTTTTCAAACAAGAATTGCGAAAGTATTTGTACTTGAAACGCGCTAAGGTATCGCATTCGTACGCTAAATGTACTAGTGTAGCTTCGTCAATAAATGTCCTGTAAATTTTTTTTTAATTATATCTGATAGCCGGAAACAAAGGGTAATTTTTCAGTCTTCTACTATAATTTTTTCACTATGTATACACAATATTTTCCTTTGAAACCGCTAATAATACTTAAATAAATTATATTATAGCTATTATTTACTATCAGGTAGGTAATTTTCTTTCGGTTACTTTGATTATGCCATATAAATGTGGTTAATGTGATTATACCATAAAAGTATATAAGTTGAATTTCCAATTTAGGGGAAGAATAATGGACCAAAAAATAGTAAAAAGTTTTAATTTTGTTTAAAAGAAATTGTACAAATGAAATACGATTTAATCGAATATAAAATACAATTCATTTAATAATTTCTGACTTTCTTTTTTCATATGTACTTTATATAGTTTTGGTAAAATCGTAATATATTTCCAGCTGAAATAATTTTTAAAATAATATTTTATTTATATCCTTAAAGTGTAAACTTCTCATAGATATATGTTAAGTATTGTATAAAAGGAGTCTTTACTAAAGCCCCAGCAACACAATCTATATTCTTAGATACGTAATATTATAAAAAAAATTTAATCGATTATCAAATTTATTTTCTATATATATTTGTATTTTTATAAATAGTTAAAAGGTGAATTTAAGTTTTTAAAATCGTTTGAAGTTTTTTATTTGTAGATTTATGTATTGTATGTACAATTATAGATGTTATCCGATAAAAATAGAAAAGTTCGGAATGAAAATAGAAAATTTCATTATATATTATATTTATATTAAAGTAGTTGGAAATGAAGATTGGTTTACATTGTAATCGAATTCGAAGTTTTTAAATTTAATTATATAACTTCTGCTGTGATAGTTTCAATATTGGGTACCATTTTGAGTCTTATTACTCATTGCCTTCTTAGCATTTTAATGTTTAATATTGGTGAATATAATTTTGGGCCCTATTACTGATATTGATCAGGTAAAATTTTCTTTACTATTACTATTGTTTTTGATCCTAATCAGGTTTCCAACCTTGGGTACAACATTGAAGTCTTATTACTATTTGTTAGGGCCCTGGAGAGGTACAATATTAATCGGGTACAATTTTGAGTCCTACTGTATTTCTTGGTTCCTGATGGATACAATATCAGGTATTATTTTGGATCCTATTACTCATTTTCTGGGTCCTGCTGCGTAGAACATTGGGTAAAATTTTAGATCATATTCGTTTTTGGATGGTTTCAATATTGGATACCGTTTTTCTTCCTATTACACATTTTTTGGGATGCTAATGCTTACAAAGTTTGGTACAGTATTCACGGGTACAATTTTTCAGTAATACAATTTCGCTTATGGTATAATTTCGAAAGTAAAAATTAATTTTAAAAATGCATAAAAATTAATATCATACAATTTTCATTATAATTATTATGAGAGGAAATCCAATTCAACGGCAAAATTTAACAAATGTTGTATAAGTATACTATTTGACTATAGGCGGCAACCCACACTATTAAATGTCTAGACAATAATGAGAAAAATTGAAAAAATTAATTGCATTTCAATGAATTCTAAATAAGGAAACTAAACTAATTTTGCAAAAGTAATTACATATATATATTTTCATGTATTCATAGACCATATCCTTTAAGTTCATAAAATATATATACTTCACTTTCTGTTGATATTTATTTCGTTTATTTTATTAAATCTTCAAAATCACATATTATATTTTTATTTACATAATTTTAAAAGTTCATTTCATAATGTGGTTTTTTTTTTCTAATACAATATTATTTAAGAAAGTATTTCCTTATTTTATGTTTCTATATATATAAATAAATAAAAGAAAAATATAATTTATGTTATATGTGCTAAAAGAAATCAACATGAAGAAAGTCTATTTTTGTAGATTTCTTTTTAATTATAAACATACACGCTAGTTTAATTCAGCGCATGCTGTTTTACTATTTACTTAGTTGAATTAAATTTAATGTCACCAGAAATTATTTATATTGGTGTCTTGGTAGATATTTTTGAATCATGAGAATTTAAAAAATATAAAATATACTAAACAAAACCAACTAAAATAAATATTTTTTATATGATATTAAAATATATAAACCAAAATATTGGTATATAAATATCAACTGTGGGCAATGCACTTTACTATTTATATGTCTGTTGAACATTTAACAATTTATTTATACGTTTACGTTATTTTTGATTCATTTTAGTTGGTGTGTTTACATTGTCATAAAAAGGTAAGCACAAAAAAACAAAAAGGAATCAAATCAAAGTTGAATCGTGAATGGAAATTTGATTGTTATTGGGTTTCGAAACATAGGAAGTATGTATTCATATCTTCGAGGATAGATGAATAAAATAATATACGGAAAAATTCATTTAAAAGGGTTGAGCCTTGTACTGAATTACGTCCTCGTCACCGGCCTACTTTAAAAAGTTTATTCCTTGTTCAAAAAGCTTAATTTAAAAAAATTAATTTTATTTGTTGTGAAGACAGTATATTCACAATAATGTCTGGTGACGATAATATGTCTATTTTTCGCTATGCGGAAATAACGTGTACTGTAAACTAAATGTCTAATAATATGACAATAAATAGCTTGGTTGTCCATAATAAGTCTTATTCGAATTGTAAAGAAAACTCTATTTTTGTCATATTTGTGTTTGATTTTCGATGTATTCCTGTTTTTGAAAGTCTTATTTTTGTTTAGAATAAAATATATAGTTATTGATCAGGCACCTCGAAATTACTGAATCTCTGACAATTGATTCAAATGAACCAATTTTCCTTAAATAAAATTAAGATTCTTGTGATATATTGTTGACTTATTCGTGTCTACTCCAATATATGTTCCGATCGAAATTTCCCGCATTTGATTTTATATTCAAGTAGACACTTCCATATTCCGCAAAAATCCTCCAAAAACCATAGAAATTGGACGAACAAAGTATGAGGAGCGGAAAATGGTAACATGTAAGCCAATAAAAGTCAGCTGATTAATTCAGAAATTAAGCGTTGGTCAAGTAAATTTTAAGTTGACTGAATTACGAATTTATTCCGTCATGACATGCCCCGCCTGACTACTTAAAAAAAACATAAAATAATCAAGTCCTGTAGACCTATTTAAATAGCCCACATATCAGTCTAATGCTCCGTAAATATAGTTGTATTATGAAAATTGTCAAATTTTTGAAAAGGCGTTATATACATATACCCAATTTTAATCTCTAACTCTAAAGATATATTCTCCCAAAATATATTTTTTTTGGAGAGTCAAAAATAATAAATCTCCCAAATTTTCAATGCGCAAGTTTATATTCCCCTTTTAATTTGTTTTTTTTTTGGTTAATTTTGCATCAATATTTTTTTTATGTGTTTTTTCATTTTTTTTTTTTTTGGTTTTTGGCAGATAGAAAATGTGTTCAGTTGTTATTGCTTACTTTTAGGTGTTGACGGAAATTCACTAAAAAAAAAAAAAACATATTCAAGAAAATTTAATTCTTGTACAAACAAAAAGGAAAAAAAAAATATCTTTTTTTTAGTTTAATCGCCAAAAGAATTTTTCTTTTGACGTTTATATTTATAAATCGGACGTGATTATTCGAAACTTAATAATAATCTCGATATACATATATATAAATATTCGAAAAAAAACGTATGTGTTTTGCGTTAATAAAATAAGAAAAAAAATATAATATTAAACAAGTTAATATTTAGGATATAAATAAATAAAATAAAAATTATTATTAAGAGTGTTTGTGAATTTGTGTTATTCTTCTTTTTTTTTTGGGATATAAATCATTTTCTAAATATACAACCAAAAATAAAAAAAAATATAATATTTTTTAAAGGATATACTTAATAAAAAAAAAAAATTGTATTCACCAGCAAAAAGAATAAAAAAAGATCAACTGAAACTTTATATTTGCCTTATACTAAATAATAATTCGAAATTTTGTTCACGTTTTTTTTTTTTTTTTTTTTGAAATTGTTTGAAGGAAGGCTTGTGTATATTTTAAAGATAATCCTTTAAATATTATTCATAATGTTAAATTTAGTTTTATATATAATACATATAATAAATATTTAAATTCATCTTTTTAACACTTTATAAATATAATTTGAATAATTTGAATTATATTTTGTGTTTATATATTATTATTTTTTTTGGTGTAACAATTAATTATATTCAGTACGTTAAGTAACAAATGGAAATGAAAATTTAAATATTTTCATAAATTAGATATAGTATTTGTTTTTTTGTAAGATAGTCCTTTAAATATAACAAACTCTTGAATATTTAATTAATTTTATCACCTTTATTTCTATTTTAGTATGCAAGAAAATTCAAAATTCTTTTTTCATATTTATTTAACACTCTGACGGCTTTGTAATTAATTTTATTGATTTAAGAAATTAATGTTTTGGTTAATGTCCTGTTAACTAACATTGTCTCAGAAAAATGTATGTAACTTGTTCAGTTGATATTTACGTAACCATTCGCCAAATTCAGTTGAGATTTACGAAAACCATTCGCTAAAGCTTCAGACAATTAGTTGATTAGGCTTTTAGTACACACTGATCTGAGCTATTTTTTTAAGAGGCTTAAAATTGAATATTCATTAAATTTTTCCAACCAGGATTATTAGAACAATATTCATTAAATTTTTCCAACCAGGATTATTATCATTCCATGCAGGATTATTATAATCATAAGGACCACTTAAAATTGGATTAATCTCATTAAACTGGACTATAATTCAATAAAATTAAATTGAAAAAAATTATATTCTTCAATTTATTTCTGACTATATTAAAAATAAAGTGATTTTTTCGGGGACCAATCTTACATAGTCATAGTGAATTTACCACTGTAGTATTAAAGCTGTGTTTTAAATGTCCTTTTTCACTTGCTTTCAATCTAAAATTTTCTAAAATAAATTTATGCAACTTTTACGAAAATCATTCGGCAAATTAATCAGCTTCAGACAATTAGTTAATTAGGCTTTTATTATACACAGACCTAATCCATTTTTGTAATAAGAGACCTAAAATTTAATTTCGCATAACAATTTTAATTAATTTTTTGAAATACGACATTTTATTCCAGGATTATTAACCTTAGGCTGGTTTTAATGTCAAAAACTTTTATTGTCAAAAGAATTATTCATAAAATACAAATTTAAATTTTCGTTGGTAAAATTTAAGAAAAATTTGTTATATAAAAAGATTTTCTTAATTTAAAATAAACACCTTAAATTTCACAAAATATATTTAGGGTAAAATAATGAACTAGTTATCACGTATATATGAAGTAATTATTAAGGACATATGCTCCAGTTACACAATTGTCATTGTAAAATATTATAAATAAACACATGACTTTAATGTGAAATTAGTAATATAATTTTTTTTTTGTATAATAAACATAAAGATTTTATAAAACATATTTTTTTTTGGGGTACAAATCAGAAAAATATCACAGTTGACAATTAATTATACAGATTTTAAGAAAAATTATTATTAAGAAATATGTATTTGTTTATGTTAAAAATTCTTTAATTTGAACTGAATTCTTGTTTCATTTATTACATAAATTCATTGTTTACCTTTTGAAATAATATAAATGGAAAAAAATTGACATTTAAAAAGTTTTAAGTGACAATGACAAATCATTTATTTTATTTTGTGGAGAATTGGTTTTAATAACACAACATTTATAATTTTGTAATATATAAAAATAACCAAAAAAAAACAAAGACATAATGGAATGTTATACAAAAGTGTCAATTTCGTCCTATGTCAAGAAACTGGCATTTTTGAAAAAAAATATTTGCATATTAAATTATATAAAATTTTGTGTTTGACACAATCCTTTATTTAATTTTTTTTTGTAGCGCAGTGTGCAGTCTGTAAATCATCCTTTAAACCAATGTACCTTAATATAAATAGTACAAAGATTCCAATAATATAAACCGTAGGGGACAGTCGTTTCAATAGTACCAATTGACATTTGTAATTGTACCATCTTGAAATCTTGCATCTTAAATCGTACCATTCTTTGTATTTGGAAACTAAATAATATTATTGATATAATATTAATAATTATATTATTGCATTTGGAAAATTATGATAAAAAAGTTATAAATAAGTGACATTAACTTAAGAAGTTAATTGACTGCACTTATATTTATTTATTTTAACTATAAGTTTTAGCTTTTTTCGTGTTAAAATTAGGATTATTTATTTCAACTATAAGTTTAGCTTTTTTCGTCCCAAAATTAGATCGAGATGTGTTACCAATTCTCACTTTATTGTACCTGTACAATTAATGCAAATCGTAAAAATATTCAGGGTCAAAACATTAAAGAAACCCAGTTCCTGAAATTTAGAATCTTTTTTTCTCGGATTTAAATAGGGAAAACATCATAATTTAAATTAATTAGAAAATAATAAATAGGGAAAACATCATAATTTAAATTAATTAGAAAATATAAACCTTTTATTAAGTATTTCTGTACATAAATTAGGCGATTGTCTTCTACTACTTAGTAATAGTTGGTTCTTCACTTTGTCCTTATTTCTATGTTAAAACAGATCCAATGTCCAAATTATTAATCTAGAATTCTATGTTGCTTACAACGGATCCAATGTCTAAATAATTAATCTTTAGTGGAGATAAACTGGACGGCATTCATGCTGTGAACTGTCAACAAAATTTTAAAATGAATTTGTATTAAATCGGATAAAGTTAGCGATATGGCACGACGTTCCTTAAAGTATTTTTTAGGCATAAATATCGTAATAGTGAAAACTGATACGATTTTGTACAACTCTCCCCTATATATAAACTTTTAACACCAAAAATATTAAAATTCATCGCCGTTGAATTTTATTTCTTCACTATGCCTACTTCCTTAATTAAACTTTAAAATATAATTTCAGTTTACTCATTACTTCGAACTTAAAGCACTTTTAAAAAAATTCTAAAAACAAATGATATTATCGATTTTATTAATAATTTATATTCGTGGTTTCCTTTTTTTAAGCTAATAATGAAATTAATTGTTAACATTTTTTCACCAATTCAAACTATATATTCAATGTTTCTGACATACATTTAATATTTAGGTGACATATTTTATGCCAATGTCCTTTTTTTCCCCCCAACACTCTATAAAACTGAAAAGGTTTTCATTTTTTCCGGAACTAATAATACATTTCCCAATTTATCACGTTCTTTTTTATTATTATTATTGTTGTGGAAAAATTCTCTTAATTCTTTTTGGCATCGTATAATTACATAAAATTTAAATAATTTTTGGTAAATAAAGTATTTTTTTTCTGAGTAAACATAATAATTAATTTTCATCAGGATTTAATTTCTTATAACAAAAAGGATATTTAATCAAAATTATAGTTTTCTGCTTCTTTTTTTTCGTGTGTATAAATAAAATTTATGCCAATTAAGTCAAAACAATCCAAAAATAGGTGAAAAAGAAATAAATAATATTTTTAAATCAGAAGAGAAATTTTTTTTACTATATTTTACGAATTATAAAAAGCTTTGTACTTAAATGAAGTGTAAATAGTCTAAATAATTCGTGTATATTTCAATTAAATCTCTTGTGTTTCGCTGTTCATCATAAAAAAAATGTGATAAAAAATTTATATGTAAAAATATTCTGGCAATGAGGAGTTTTTTGTTATATGCATGACGAATTTATTTTGTTATGCGATCAGAGTATGAGAGTGGAAGTTAATCAACGCACGTCAAAGATCCGGTATGATCTCAGAAGATGTTTCATAAATTCGATTTCAATGTTTTTGTCATTCCTCATTGGAACTAAAACATAGACATTTTGTCAGTTTGTTGACAAGCCTTAAATTCATTTGTTAGAGTTCTTTAATTGATGGACCAAGTCGTGATGTGCTGGGAGTTTTCAAAAACTTCTTTCTCAGACCTACTCTATACGAAAGATAACATTTCATATTTTTAGGTACTCTATATTGCTGGTAAATATCACATTTATTTTCCTTAAAAAAAAAAAGATTCTTCCATGTACAGTTTGATTTTTCGCAAACCGCTTCTTGTCTTCCCTGCTCTTGCCGATTTTGTGTAAAGTGGTTGGATGTTTTCTATCCATGCGATTTAAGTTGGATGTTTCCAATCCAACTCCATTTTCTTCTCTTTATTCCCATTCCTATTTTTTATTGATATGTCAATATTCGCCTTAGTTGTTCGTTGGATACCCTTCTTTGCCAAAAAACAGTATCCGTTTCAGGCATTTTTTACTGAATACTTGGAGTTTTGATGAGTCTGCTGTTGTATATTTCCAAGTTTCTCAGCCGTGCAGAAGAACTGATTTGACACAAGCGTTATATACTCATAATTTATGGTTTCTATTAAATATCCAATTAATTTAGCTATTTAAGTTTTTCATGTTCAAATAAAAATCTTTTGCCATAAAAAATCCAATTTCTTTATTTCCGCAAAATTTCTTCAATAAAATTAACTATTCTTATGCCAACAAATTTTCTATGTTTTTATTGGAAAATATGATATTAATTTAGAAAATATACGACATTATAATTATTTTATAACTTTTATAAATTTATGAAGTTTTTTATGTGAAAATAGGGGATACTCGCCGAAATTGTAGCGAACTAAATAAGGATTTTTTGTAAGGTTTAATTTATTAAACTATATTAATTTAAACTTTTATTTCTGGTAAATCTTATATTGAGTGTACTTGCTTAAATTCGAGAGATGAGTGTTTCCCAATTTTCTTTAATTGTACTAATAAAATTAAAGCAATTTCTACGAAAATTTGCCCAACATGACAATTTCTATTAGCGACTGCAAATTTTCCAAAAGAGGAAAAGTTTTTATTTGTTATAAAGTGGAATGTATTTTGGAACATTTTCAAGATTCCTTGCTTCACGGTAGAAATATAAATTTTTCAAAATGTCAAAAAGTAATTATCATATTTTAGAAATTTTGCACAGATTTGTGAAAAGAGTAAATATATAAGTACACTACGATTTAGGAAATCAAATTCATTACAATCGGCATACTAAAAACTAATACGGTTTTGTACAACTCTGCCCTATATATAAACTTTTAACACCAAAAATATTCAAATTAATTGGGTTATTAATTTATAGCAATTATATTTGCTTTTATTCATCCTTAAAAAAATATATATATTTTAAATTTAAATAACAATTTATGATAATATTATAACATAATTTTTTTTTTATGTCAGCACAATATAAATTATAAATCATATATCTTAACCTAAAAATATGCAAAGAAAAAAAAAATAAAATGAATTTAGCCTAACGTACATTCATTCTTATGAATAAATAATATTTTTTGGTTTATTTTTTCTTGAAATATTTTAATAAGTTGAAAAAAATAAATAAATATAAATTTAATTAATAATATTAAAGTTTTTAACTATATTTCGTTTTTTTTTATTATTATTATTATAAATAATTAATTGAAAGTTCTTCTGGGCACAAAATTTTTCAATTTGTCAAATAGCTTTAAGTTATTAATTGAAAAGTCTAATTTTAATTACTTTACATTAATCTGGTAATCCTTTAACAAGCACAAAATATTTCCTTTAAAAAAAAATTGCTAAAGGCTGTACTTTTTTTTTTTTATTTAACAACGTCGCCTGAAAGTATGCTAAAATTTGTTATAAATGGAATATTTAAGGTTTTCAGATATAAAATTATGACAAGAACACGTCTTGAAGTTTTTTTTTTTATTCGTGATAAAATAAATTTTATTTTCCTTTTTTTTTTTTTGATTAGCAATTGAAGCATATAGAAGGATCATAAATTAAATGCTATTTATTTCATTTTTTTATTCTTTTCACGTAAATTACAAAAAAAAATGAAACAAAAATTGTCCTTCCCTTATTTTCGAATAAATTATTTATTTTATCAATCACTGAACTTAATTTTTATATTTTTGGTGATGATTTTTCAAAGTCAATATTGACAAAGGTCACAAATCTTTATTCTGAATTGTTTTTTTTTTATCCCTTTTTAATTGTTGATAATTTAATTTAGGATCAAATTGTAAATATAGAAAAAAATTCTTTTTTGAAAGCTTTTATTAATGCTTTTATGTTTTGTCTCTCCAACTGTTCAGTTATTGTAAACTTTTGAAAATAAATGTAGACATGAATTATATCTAAACACCACATTAAAGTTTTAAATAAACAAAGTAATGTCCGTTAACAAGTTTATTAAATTTTGACCTAATTGAATATATTAAAAGTGCTCCAATTTCAGAGATCTTAGTATTATTTTTTTTGTTTCTTGGAAATATAGGATGTTTTAAGGGACGATATCTTTTTACAGATCGTAATTTTGGTATTTGGTAGTTTTAGCAGTTCATATTTGGCAAAGATGATCACGGAAAATTATTTAATAAAGCAATGTGTTTTAGTGGTTTAAAACATTTTATCAAAATCAATAATTGATTACGATTTCGAAGAAATGGTAAAATGCTCTTAAAGTGATTAAGATCACTTTTTCATTTGAATCAATATTTTATTAAACGAAATTGTTGATTCTGTCCATAATAAAATAAAGTTGTATTTGCTTCCAATAGAACACTCTGTATTTCTAGGATATGAAATAAAATTAAAATGTTGGTTTTCAAATAAATTATTCGTATTAATTCTGACCATAAGCTATTGTTTATTAGTTGGACAACAAGGCATTTTTCTTATATTATAATTGGAAGGATATTAATTTATCCAGAAATTTATTTTTATTAATATTTTTAAACTTAATTTCTTTAAAATTATTAAAAAATTTAATTTTAATATTTTTAATGTTCAAAAAACCATTTTTGTGTTTCACTCTCATTATTACATGGTTTTAATTTAACAAAATCATTATATTTTAATTGTTCACTATCTGCACATAAACCCGTATTATTATTAATTAAATTATTATTTTTATATAACCAAATCTTTTCTTCATCAAATCTTCCACATGAATTCATTTCAATATAATATGTATTAAATCTATTTTTACTGATAACACAATCATTTTCTTGCCTTAATTCACCCGTATTTGTTAAACTAAAATATTGTGATATTGTACTAAGATTATTATGACAATTATTTAAACCAAGAAAATATGGTTTATTATTTGTTTGTTGTAAATCATTTAAACATAAATTTTTTGATCTTAAATGTCCATAAGCTTGTACATTATGCGTTGGTATAAATTTATGTGGATAAATATTATTTAAATACCAATTAAAATCTTTACATTTTAATTTTTCACGTAACATTTGACGATTTGTTACATCACTAATATTTACATATTTTTTTAAATCTGGTCGATTCATAAAAAATAAATTAATATATTCATCCATCCATACTTTAGCCATACGAATAGTATTAATACCATGAGTATCTTTATTATCAGGCATTCTGAAATAATATTATATAAAAAAAATAACGATTTATTAGAAAAACTTAATAATAAATTTTTTTATATATACTTATAAGGTTGAAAATCTCTAAATATATGACCAATTCTAGAACATGGCATTATTTCAATACTACCACCACATTGCCATATTCTAAATGACATTTCTAAATTTTCACCACCCCAGCCAATCATCTACAAAAAAAAAAAAAAAAAACCAAATATTTAATAAAAATATAAATATATTTCTGGAAAAAAAAATTTAATTTTTATACCTTGTCATCGTAACTACCAATTTCCCAAAAATATTCACGATTTATTGCAAATAAACCACCACTCATTGTTGGAGTAATTATTGGACATATTCCATATTTATCACCGCATTCGTTATTAAGTCGGAATACTTCAGTTATTGGTATATCAATCCAATTAAAATGACCATTCCAATTAAAACCACCAGTTTTATATACCACATTACCTAGTTTTTTATAATTTAATGTTCTGGCATTTATAGAATCAATAAATGGTATTAAAACAGCAGTTTTATTTGTTTTTAGTCTTGTAGCAAGTGGTTCTAACCATTCAATATTACATTCACAATGTGCATCCATAAACATTAAAATATCACCAGATGCTACACGTGCACCTGCCAAACGTGCACCAACAATTCCAACTCTTAACAAAAACAAAAAATCAATTTTAGTACATTTTAAATTAAATATTATCAAAATAATTTAAATAAATCTTACAACAAGAAATTACAATTTGGGAAACAATTTGGGAAACATGTTTATAAACACATTGATTTTTGAATAAAGTGATTTTTGAATAATTCATTGTAATACGGAACATCAAATATATGATATGATAATAGTTTATATGATAATAATTAATAAATTATCACCTGTTTAAAAGTTTATGTCTGAGACTATTTGTATAGAAAATAAATTTAAAAAAGCTAAACGGAAGTTACTTATAGTAGACTTATGGGAAAAAACCTGCAAGAAAATTTATTTTATATCCGAACAAATGTACGGAAAATTTGTCAAAAATTAACTTTTTTCAAGAATTTTAGAACTAAAACAAAAAAATCCAATCTCTTTCTATAGCAGATCTACTACCAATAAAAGAAATTTTTTAGCAGGAATCAAACTGTATTTGCAAGCAATGTAATTAATTTCTTTTAAAAGCGTCTTTTTTGGAAATTTTTACTGCAAATGAAATATATTTTCTCGTAATTCTATATTCAATTATTTTATCGAAATTAATCTTTGGAAAATGGAGGAAGAATTGTAACACAAACAATTTTCCCTCAAAAGAAGTTCTTTTGGTGGAAATAAAATACTAAAAATACTAATGCAATTAATTTTTCCTTGAATGATTAGCGGTGTCTTAGGGGTAGTGTACTATGCTGTAATCCAGCATAGTAACTACACTGGATTTCAATGCACGTCCGAGATTTTAAATCGCATCCGAGATTTGTTGTCCTAAATTTACTCAGCGTGAGTACCAAAAATAAAATTATATTCAAATGTTTAATTTGAATTATTGGAAAAATGTTAATGGTTGAGTAAAAGGTATAACAAATAATAAGAGGATTTACATAAATATCTCTGATGCAACCAATGAATCGCATAAATTTGTAGTAAGAGCAATGCTTCCTACACTTTTCTCTAAAAGAACTACACTACAAAAATTCTTTGGTTGCAAATTAACGTGTAACTATTTAAAATTAAATTTTGGGTAAAAAAGTTTTGTTTCTCTGTGCACATACTTAATGTCTTTAAAGTTAAATTATAAAATTCACTAAAACTTAATCTATATTCTTACCTTTGTGGTAATGTTATAATTTTAACATATTTTGGTAATCTTGACTCAACATAATAATGTAATTTTCCTTTTAATGCATCATTTGTACTACCATCATCAACTAATATAATTTCTTTTACTATATCATCATTTGTAGTTTTAAGGACACTATGTACAGTCCTTAAAATAATTGAATATGGTTCATTATAATAAATTATAATAACACTTGTTGTGGGCAAATCAGTAAAATTTTGATATTTACACAGTAAATTTCTTACATCATGTAATGTACGATCATAACGTAATTGTTCACTTAATTCCTCATTTAATGCAATTTCTTTTAGTTTCATTTCACCACGTTCTTCAGCTGTACCTATTAATACTTCACCTTTACCATCATCACCTAATCCACTTATTTGTTTTACTAAATCAGCTCGTACAGATTTTTCGTACATATTAGTAAAACTTTGATTATGTTCATTAACAATTTTGTCATCTTCAGATACAATATTATTATTATTCTTATAAAATATGTCTATGTTATTGGTATTAATTAGCTTCTTTTTATCAATATAAATATTTTCATTTATTGGACGTAACATAAACAATTTGTGTACATTAAAATAATCGACTAAATTACGTAAATTGGATGTTCGTAATTTGGCAATTGGTTCTGGTTTATTAGGTTTTACAACATAATCAAATTTAAATTCATTAATTACATTTTCTACTTTTTCCTTTTTTATACGTTGATTTAATTTTGATATTGAAACTTTAAGAAAGATCACAAAACTGATTATTACAAAAACATATATTATTATTTTTTTATAAAATAAACCACGAAATCTTGGAAACATAATTGCAAAATTTTTGTAAAAATAAAATTCAACTATTTTATAAAAATTTGTGTATTGCACTAAATTAATTTACCAAATAAAACTGAATTTATACGATTTTCTAAAAGAAAAAACCAAAAAAAAAATTAATTATTTTACATAACATATTACATATGTTAATTTATTAATTTTTGCAGACATAAAATTTATTGTAAGGGTGTTTTCAAGATAATTATATTTTACAATATCGCCTAAAAGTATGCTAACTATAATAAATATATAAAAAAAAATTAGTTCTTAATAAAAAAGGAAATTTTCTATAAAAATTTGTATTTATTGTTCCAAAAATAAAAAAATTCCTTAAGTTAAGTTAGCAATTTACTGCTCCTTTGTTCGTCTGTCTGTTTGTCTGTCTATCCACTCCTCCGTCAGTCTGTAAACTTTTTCAAATTATTATTTAACAATGTAAATGTATACTTTGATAGATATCTTGTTGCATAAGTTTAAGAACTTCTAACAGGTATAACCAAAAAATACTTTAAAAAAATCCGCTAGGCGGCGTAATTTAGTTTTTGTAAAATATTTTCAAAACAATTTCTTTAATAAAAAATTACAATACAGTTTAGTAAATATTCTCCAAAATTAATATAAAATACCATGTTGGAAAAATATTGCAGAATAGAATAAAAAAAACATTTGTTTTTAATTCAAATTTTTGTCAATGGGGGCGCTACTGTGGGGATAAAGGTAAAGAACGTGGCGACATTTGAAAACGTAATTATGACATTTGAGAATGTAATTTAATATAGAAAACATCATCATCCTAAAATGTCCTGTTTGAAAGGTTTATAATTATAACAAGTAAAATGAAATAAAAGATTTTGCAACTGTTGCTTTTTGCCACTAGGGCGCTAATTTGTAAAATCAGAAGTTATAAAAACCGCACAAAACATATCCCATACATATAAAATTACTGTATACAATAGTTCGGCTACACGGAATTTTGAACTATGTATATGACAAAGTAAATCTAATTTTTATATATTTCTTTGTATCGCAATTGAAGCATAGAAGGATCTTAAATTAAATGGTATTCTTTTATATTTCTTTTATTCTTTTCACGTAAATTACAAAAATTATCCTTATATTTTAGAATAAATTTAGGTTATCAATCAGTGAACCAAAATTCTATATTTAGTGATCTTTCAAAGTCAATATTGACAAAGGTCACAATTTTTTTTTTTCCCTATCCTATTATTTTTACTATCCTTTTTTTGAAATCTGCTAATTTTAATTTCTATAATTACCGAAAAAAAAAAAAAAAAACAACGAGTAAGAATTTTCAAATTTTATTTGAAAAATTTTATGACGTCATTCGTCCTTTTTTGAAGAAATCTATATGTTAACATTATTAAAAAGGACTATTTGAAATTATATATATATAAATTAGCTAATGACATCTATTGGATAGTAAACGTCGGGATTGAAATTTTCCAATTTCTAACGAAATTATTTTGCTTGCAAGTTTGCTCAAATTTTGATTCCGATTCTAATAAACATCACTTAAAAATGCACAAAAATAATCAATACAGAAAAAACTGGTTAGAAAGCTTTTTGCATTTCTTAAAGTTAAAAAATCTGGTTTAATTGTATCGGTATTAAAACAATGATCTTTTTTTTATAACATTAATGTAATTCACAGCTTCACTGCTTTTAAACAACTGACGGAATACAAATAATATTGTTTAGCTTTAGTTACTTTGAATCTGTTTATTTTATTTATTCAATATCGCGATAGCGAACTTTAGATTTGAGAAAAATAAAACGAATTTACGAAACTTTAGAATCGATGATGCAATATTATGCAAAAAACTCAATAAACACGTTAAATTTGTGGCCTTGGTAAAGTTTCTCAAATTTAAAAAATATATTTCACTTTCATTTCACCTATTTTTTTATCTCTGTATAACAAACTATCTGCCTGCAAAAAAAAGTATTGAAAGTAAATTATTTATTTACACTGTAAAATAAATATCAGCTGTTTAATTCAGAAAAAACAACGTGGGAAAAACAGCCGTTTGCTTTATTACATACTGTAAGTTATGAAAATTTTCTGAATTGTGTGCGGTCAAGACAATTCTCCAGTAATAGACTTGTTAGACATGAAATAAAAATACTTTAAATATGGTTTGTTTTTTTTGTGTTTAAAATTAATATATTTTATTTGAAAAGTTGTATATTTTGTTTTATGTTAAGTAAAATTAATTAATTCAACTGAAATTAAATATATTTATGTAAATTATATTAATTTACCATAATTTACAAAATCTATTGCTTTATTTATGATTTTAGTTTTTCCGTATTATTGAATAACACATATCATAAATTGAATAATAAAACGTTTCTAAACTATATATTTAAATTTAACAAATAAATTCTCAATTTTCCAAAATATATTTCCAAACTATTATATAATGTCAAAATAATAAATTATTAAAATTGAAATATATCCATTTTTTTTTTTATTAATATACATATTTTCAAATTCAAGATACATTTATGATTTTAACTGCTATTTTGTTTTTGTGGGAAATTTATTGGCAGTGATTAAATTTATTATTGTTTTTGTAACTAAATATCCTTGTTTTTTTAAGGATAAATTCATTTTATTTGATCTCTTCAGAAATGTTAAGAAAAAAATTAAAGTAAACTAAATTTTTGTTTTTTTGTGGATTGAGAATGTTTTAAACATACAACATATTTCTTATAAATATTATAATAACAAATTTTATATAGGCAACATTTTTTTATTTGTTAAAATCTTTCTTAATTTATGACTTCTTTTTTTTAATTATTTTTTTAATTATTTTTTTATTTATTTATTTTTAAATATTAATGGAAGGAATTAATTGTTAAAAAAAAAAAAAACCAATTTTTTTTTTAAATTTTAATGTTCAATAAACCATTTTTGTGTTCCACTTTTACGATTACATGGTCTTAATTGTATAAAATCTTTATTTTTTAAACCATAACTATCTAAACATAAACCAGTTTTTAAATGCATTAAATTATTATATGTGTATGACCATAATTCTTGATTATCATTATTTTTACATGGCATCATTTCAATATAATAACTAACTTTTGATTTTTGTTTAGCTGTTGCACATGAACTTTCACGTCTTAATACACCATCATTTGTTAAACTGAAAAATTGTGATCTAGATGTTGAATCATCATGACAACCATAAACACCAAGTATATATGGTTCATCATTATTTTGTTGTAAATCATCTAAACATATATTTTTACATCTAACATGTCCATATCCTTTAACATTACGTGTTGATATAAATTTTTGTGGATAAACATTATCTAAATACCAATTAAAATCTTTACATTTTAATTTTTCACGTAACATTTTACGATGCGTTACATCACCAACATCTTCATTATCCTTTAAATCTGGACGATTCATATAAAATAAATTAATATATTCGTCCATCCATACTTTAGCCATACGAACAGTGTTTATGCCATGAGTGTCTTTGTTATTAGGAAATCTGTAAACAAAAAAAAAAAAGTAAATTAATTAGAAAAACTTTATAAAATTTATATTAATTATAATCTTTTACTTATATGGATGAAAATCTCTAAATATATGACCAATTCGTGAGCATGGTATTGTTTCAATAGTACCACCACATTGCCATATTCTAAATGACATTTCTAAATTTTCACCACCCCAACCATCCATCTGTAATAATTAAAAATAATTTATAAATTCAATAAAATAAAAATTTTCTCTGAAATTTTAATATACCTGTTCATCGTAACTACCAATTTCCCAAAAATATTCACGATTTATTGCAAATAAACCACCAGCCATTGTTGGACTATGTGTTGGACATACTTCTGGTTCATAACTACATTCACGTTTAATACGTTTAAATTCAGTTTTTGGTATATCAATCCAATCAAAATGTCCAGTCCATTCAAAACCACCAATTTGAAATGATTTATAACCATTTGTTGAATATTGAAAATCTTTTGAATCAATAACATCAATAATTGGTACTAATACGCTACTTCTAGATTCACGTATACGATCAGCAAGTGGTTCCAACCATTCAATATTACATTCACAATGTGCATCCAAAAATAATAAAATATCACCAGTTGCTAAACGAGCGCCTCCCAAGCGTGCCCGTATTAGACCAAGCCTACCAAAAAAATAAAAAAAAAAAAAACAAATTTAATTTTAATGTTTTACAAAAACTTAAACATATTTTTCATATTAAATATCTAACAAAAAATTAAATTTGATAGCAAAACAAGGTAAATCAATTAAAAGTAAACAATTGATAAGAAGTTCTTTAATTTCAATTCAAGGCCATTGCGACATATCAAAGTGTAGATAAAGGAAATATTAGATATAAAAATGTTGAATTGGTTTTTCTGCATATTTATGCAATCGTGTATATATTTTTCATTTTCTTAATAAAAATATTTTGGTACCAAGTTGGAATAAATTCTAAATGTGCAATCTTGGGACACGTTTAATGCTTCTTTTTGATAATACAAATATTTTTGGGACAATATTTATTTCCTAGATTGATTTAAATTTCATTTTCTTTGGAACTGTAGTATTTAACTTTGTAATATTTGGCACTAAAAATATATTAGGACAAATTGGGACAAGTTTTAAACTAAGCATAGTCTAACCAATAACATTCTACACATATCTGATTTGTATATTAGTCTATAAATTTAAACTATATAACTAATTAATAAATTTTGTCTCTTACCTTCGTGGTAATGTTAAAATTTTAACATTTTTTGGTAATCTTGTGTCAACATAATATTGTAATTTTCCTTTTAATTCATCATTTGTACTACCATCATCAACTAATATAATTTCTTTTATCATACTTTCTTCTGTTGTTCTAAGAACACTATGTACTGTTCTTAAAATAACTGAATATGGTTCATTATAATAAATTATAATAACACTTGTTGTTGGCATATTAATTAAATTATATTTTCTATTTCTACATAATGGATTTCTTGCATCAGATAATGTACGATCATAACGTAATTGTTCACTTAATTCTTCATTTAATGATATTTCTTTTAATTTTTTATCACCACGTTCTTTAGCTTTACCTGTCAATTGTACAGCTTTACCACCATCACCTAAACCATTTACTTGTTTTGCCAACTCAGCCTGTATAATTAATTCATAACTTTGATTTATATTACTTTGATGATTATTAACAAGTTTAACATGTTTAGATGATATAATATTATTAATATTTTCAATATTATTATTATTTATTTGATTATTTATATAATTATTATTATTAAAATCATCATCAATTGGTATTTTATGATATTTATTATGATTTTCTAAATAATCATATTGATTTTTATCTAAATTTGATATTGAAACTTTAAAAAAAATCACAAAACATGTTATTACAATACCAAATATTATTAATTTTCCATAAAATGAACCACGAAATCTTGGAAACATTATTATAACATTTAATGCACGAAAAAAAATTAAAAAAATATTTTAAAAAAACAAAAAAAAAAAAACAAATTAAAAATTAAATAATTTTTTTTAGTAAATTTTGTTTTGTTTTTTTTAATTATTAAAAAACAAAATTAAATTTTTTTTAAAAAAAATTAACACTTTCTGTTTATATAAAAACTAAGTCATGGCACTAATAAGACTGTCTCTCCTTTTCTTATTAAAAAAAAATTATAAAAAAAAAAAAAACAGAAAAAGAAAAAGAATCTTTAATTTATTACTTTATGATCACAATGTCCACGACATCATTTCTTTTGTTGACTATTATATACACAAAAAATAAATAAAAAGTAGTATTTTTTGACAGCCGACTATGAAAATATTTATATTTGACACTAAATATAATATATGATAGTGTTACTAGCTTCCAATTATCAAAATACTTTCAATATATGCTGAATTGTTTATCTCTAAAAAATGATCAGAAAAAATTTCATCATAATTAGTAAATCTTTAATTTATTATGAATTTATTTTAAAAATTTAATATTTTATTTATAAAAATATAAATTTAAAATTTAATTTATAATTTAATTTAAATTTTATTTTAAAAAACATTGTTAAAAAGGACGATCTACAGACCACAGAAATAAATTGTTTTCGTCAGCAAAAAAACAAAAAATAATTAAAATTATTCTCAACAGAGAGCAGTGTAATTGTTAAATTAACAAGGACACAAACCATTTTGAAGATCATTTTATATTTTTACATTAAAATCATCTTTTTATTACCAAATGAGCTTCAATTAATTCCGGCTGTATTCGAAATGTCTGGCAATTCTGGATTTTGGGCCATTCACCTTTTTTTTTTTAGTTTGATTATTAAACAAATTTTTGTTATTTAAACAAATGGCAATCATAAAAATTATTTTCAATTAAGTTCAAATATCGCGCTAAAATAAATATTTAAGGAAAAAGTCAACATACACCATGTTTTTTTTTTTTGTTAATAAATTTTTATTTAAATATGTATTTTATTTAGACGGTAAAAAGTAAAAAGGTTACCGGAAATTAAGAATTTTTATTTTTGCTTGATCAGCAAAGAAGAATTATGAATAATAGATGGCATGCAGACAATAAATAACAAATACACAAACCATTGAAGATCGTTTTACGATAAAGCATTTAAAGAGAAATCTTAGATGAAATTAAATAATTCGATATAAATCTTATAGAAGTTTAGTTCTGCGGAACTTTGTCAAAATACGTTAAATACATTTTTTAACATTTTGAAATAAGTTCTGATTTCGATCGCTAAAAATCTTCAAATTTACCAATCATGACAATTTATTATTTAGTATAAACCAAAGAAAAAATATGTCAACTCAATTACATTTTGATGTTGTTTATAATTAGTTAGCTTAAAATTCAAATATTCCTTTAATCTAATCACAAGGCCAGTTGTTTGCCTGTTGTACCAATCCTGTCAGTGCCCTAATAATGTTTTTCTTAACAGCACATTGACCCATCCAACTCTACAACTGAATGATAATTGGACCGGATTAGAACTACCCATCTTAATCAAATAATTAAGAATATATCTGATATCTTTAGCCTCTTTACTCTCAGGGACGGTGAGATGACATATCGGATTGATTTGTATTATTTCAAATACGTTCACAAAAAATTTTTATGACATACCTTTTTTAAGCTCTGTTACGTCTGATTACCGCACAAAAATGATTAACTTTTGAGCTCCAAAATTAGATTAAAAAAATCAACAAAATATACATAAATCTTTCTTCACTAAATTTTACAAACACCGTCATTTATATTGAAATTATAATTATAATTAAAATTGATAATTTATTCAGGGATGATTTGATAAATTGAAAAAAAAAAAATAAAAAATAATTAATAAATAATTTTCGTTAAAATGTAAAAAGTGAAAAAAAAAAAGTTTAAAATAAAAATTGTGAAAAAAAAGGAAAAATTAAGTAAAAACTAAATATATATAATTTAATTTAATTAATTATATAATTATAAACAATGTTCAAAAGTGATGATGATTATAAATTTATAATTTTAATTATAAAAATATGTTTTCATCAAAATCAAAACAAAAATTATCATTATTACCTTCTGGATATTATAATAATAATAAAAAAACAGATGATTCAACATCAACAACATCAGCAAAATTATCATCATCTACGGAAAATTCAATACAAAATGTTGATCTATCATCATCATCATCATCATCATCAGCAACAGCAACAAAATCAACAAATTCATCAAAATGTAATGAAAATAAAATTAATACCAGTAATAATACTAGCAGCAGTGGTACTTTATCTTATTTTCGTGCTGGTAATATTACAAGAATTTTTAAAAATTCAGCAACATTTATACAAAATCCATTTAGTTTATCCATTTATACAAACAGTAATAGTAGTACAAATAATACTACTAATAATGATAATAATAATACAAATAATACAGTTGGTAATAGTTGTAATAATAGTAAAACAAATACAAAAAATGATAAAGAAAATCCATTATTATTTTCAACACCAGACCAACAGCAACAGCAATCATCATCATCAACAACAGAAACAAATAAAATACAAATTTTATCAATGCCACAATCATTTGATAAAAATATTACAAATACAAACATTTCAAATAATGATATAACAACAGTAACAAACCCTTTAGCATTAAAAAAATCAAATCTTTATTTAACTGAAATTGTTGTAAACAACGATAAAAAAGAAAACCTATCAAATTGTTGTAGTAACAATAAGAAAAATGATTTAGAAAAACCAAATATTATAATAAAAAAAAATGATAATTTAGAAAATGAAATTTTTTTTGAAAAGATAGTAAAAAATGATAAATTAGATATAAATAAATTATCAAATAATGATGATGTTAATCAAATAGGATCAATAAATTCTGTATTATTACAACAGGATAATAGTAAAAATTTATTAATAAAAAATGATGTAGTACAAATAAAAAATCAAAAATCTTATAATAATAAAAAATTAGAAAATAATAAAAAAATTATATCAAATAAAATTAATAGTAATGTCCCAGTTAACCAAATTGAAAATGAAAATGATAATTTTCATTTAACTACAAATATTAGTTATCAATTATTAAATAATAATATTAATTATGATGAAAATGATTTAAATGTTGAAAAACGTATTGAAGAAGTTGAAGAAGTATTAAATAATATTGAAAATTCACAATATTTTGTTAATGGTACACAAGAATTATCTAAATTAGATCAAACAAATAAATTAATACCAAATTCATCATTATTACCATTAAATCAATGTAATAATCATAAAATTGAAATTAATTCAAATAAATTACCGAATATTAGTGAAAATTCAAATAAAATTTGTACAAATCGTCCAATTAAAAAAACTATATCAACATCAAATATTAGTAATAATAATAATAATAAAGATAATAAATCTGATATTACTAATTTATTTATTAGTAATTTAATAAATTCATCAAATGATTTGCCAGCAATTGAAGAAGAAAGTTATACAACAACAACATTAATATCACCATCATCATCAACTAATAATAATAATAATAATAATAATGATATTGTTGATATTAAATCAAATCAACATTTAAATGATTTTTTTACATTAAATAATAAATCAATGTTAACATGTCGTTATCCATCGCATTCAAATTTAACAATTTTTGGTAAATATCCTGAAGAAAATATATTTGAAACAAAAAATCATAAATTATTATCATCATCATCATCATCATTAACATGTGATTCATATAATTTAAATAGTTATGGTATTAATATTGATAATATTTTATTAGAAAATACAAATTTAAATCAACAACATAATACAATTATTAATTCTAATGATATTCGACGTAAATTACAATTAGAATCATCAGCAAATTTATTATATCAACATTTATCACAAAAAAAATCAACAATTAATAATAATTCGATGAAAATGACAACAGCGACAACAAATTGTCAAAATTTAATGACAAATGATATTAATCGTTTAAATTGTAATGATTATAAAAGTTACAATGATGATGATCATCAATTGAAATATAATTTTCATACAGATTTAGATAATAAATTAAATGATATTTCGGTAAATGAAATAATTGAAACTGAGAATTTATTTAAGATATTTAATAAAAATGATGAAATTATTGATTATAATGGTTTAAATATAACAGAAAAATTTCCAATTCCATCACATGTTATGAATGCTGTACAAACATTTTTAACTGAAAACGGAAATGATTATATTAAACAATTTCTGAAGGTAAATTTATTAAAAATAAAACTAATTTACTAGAAATTTGTTAATAATTTCTAGTTATTTAAAATTTATCATAAAAATCTTAAATTTATTAGGAAAATTACAAATTTTATTTCAGTTTTGGAGTATGTAACATACTTTTAAAAGTTAAAAGTACGTTAATATACTTAAAACCGGCTCCCTTTTCCGTAACGAATTTTTCGTGCGAAATCGATTATGTGTCCAAGGCAATTTATTCGCATTGAAAATACCAAACTACATTTTGAAATTGAATTCTAAAACTGTCAGTAAAACAAAAAAAATTAGTGACAAAAACTTAATTTTTGTCCAATTATGAAATTATCTTGGAGTGTCAAAACGGTCCTAGTAAAATTTCATAATTAGAAAAAAAAATTAAATGAAAATAGCTAAATTCGTGCTGGAAAAAGAATTTCGACACAATCCAAATAAATCGCTGTGAAAAAACGAAGGAAAATCGCGCGGAACTAATGGTGTATTTCTTTAAACCACCAGGACAATTTGCTAATAATACGTTTCGGTGCAGCATTTGTCTCCGACGGTGATATAATATATCCGTTTGCTCATCAATGTCTTACAGTTGTATAGTATAAGTTCGGCCGTTTCATCTTCTTAGAGGCTTCTTCATCTTCTTAGCATCAGATATACCAAGAGTATGTAGATGCTTTTACAGCCTCACTCTCCAGTAAGGAATCCTATTAGTGTTTTAACTTTCATCCTGCTGGACACGAGGAGCTTCTCGGCATGATTTCAACTATGTTTGGACGTTTTCCGGGTGTATTGGTAAAATGGACTGGGGAAAAATTGGCATTGAAATAAAACCAAAGCAACAAATAAATGTGCCGTAAAAATGACCACAGGGACAACTAAATTTTCAATAAAAACATTTTTGGATTCAGTTTCTATTCAAGCACAAATTCGTAAACCCTCATGCAGTTAGTTCCATGAAATTAGTTATAAGAAACTATTTAATTTTTCAACGAAAATTGTAAATATTTATTGCATTTTCACGACTCGTTTTCTGTAGCTGAAGTTATTATTTTGTAAATTTGTCATTCGAATCATCAAGTTTTATTTATTTTTTGTAAATAATGTTACTACCAGGACCTAATAAAATTATTCGATATCTTGATTTTCAAACAAATTTAAATTACTTTTCTTACTTTTTTTAGAGTTTAGAGCACGCAAACCTTTCTTCGTTTTAATGTTACCAAAATTAAAAAGTTTAATTATAACAGGAAATCCTTAAAAAGTTATATATTTTTTTATTCCCAACTCTATTGTTAGTTTTATGATATTTAAAATTTACACTTCATATTTGATTACGTTCACGTAGACTGGTTATCTCTCAAGTGAGTTAATAAATTTCATTATATTTACTTATTAAAATATATTTCCTTATATCCGTAACAAACAATACAATCTTAATTTTTCTTTTCTTTTTTTTTTTGAGACACTTTTCCATCATCTTACGTTCAGTAATTTCTTTGTTATTTTGTATCTTTTTTTTTGTTGAAAATCTACTTCCTTAATTTACAAATAATAATAATAGAAAAAAAAACTATCTAATATACTTAAGTATTTAACTTGACTTAAATTTTACTTCATTACAAACTTCATATTTGTATACTTAATCCTAAATTATTAGTTAGTTGTATATAATAATAACAAATAACCGGAAGTCTCGTACAGACTTTTCTATAAAATTATCCTTTAAAGGAATTTATTTATTATTATTTTTTTTTTAAAAAAGAAAACTTTTTATTGTCTCCTGGTATTTAAAGGATTTTTTTTTTTGTATGAAAGGATAAAAAAAAAAGGAAATTTTTGATTTTTATTTGAAAAAAGAACTAACAGACAATATAATAATTTCCAATGGGACTACATGCCAGGAACAATAAGAAAATTGTATTGTTTGATATTCAAGATAAACTTTTATATAATATCCTTTTTTTTTAAAAAAACAAAAACTATGTATTCTTGTTTGTCTCGTAAGTGAATTTTATGTTGAAAACTTTATTTGTTTTTAGTTTTTTTTCTTCTAAAAATTTTATATCTTAATATAATATTTAATTTAACTAAGATGATTATAGATGTCGTCGATGTCGTTTAATAATTAATATCATATACAAATTGTAAATTGTCCAGTTGAATATCCTTATTTTTTTTTTGTTGTGAAAAAGATTTTTGTTTTTGTTTATAAATTATTCCGAATTTTTTTTATATTTTATACGAAACAATAGAATCCTTATATTTAATATTGCAATAACAACATTGTAATATTGCAGGACAATGAACAATGTCAAAAGAAATTATTTCTCTTATGTCGGTACTATTTAAACTCTGGTTTGCTGCTAGTATGCTTTGTGGTTCATAATTAGAAAAATTCCACTTTTATTAAGACCTATGCAAAATAAGTAAACATAAATTATAGGAATTATTTGATTGGTAAGGACATGTCTGTGTTAATATTGGTTTTGTTACTAAAAATTTATCCGATAGAAAATTTCTTTACCTAAGATTTCTTACTTTGAGGTACGTGGTAAAACTGTGTGCTGAGACAAATTTTGTAATTTTGTTTCCTGGTTGGAGAGACCAATTGTGTAGAAATTGTGTGACGAAATTATTGATTTGAGGAATGATTGAAATTAGTTTTTTAGAACTGAATGTAAAATGAATGTAAAAGTTATGAGTTGCTAAAATTAATGAGTTGCTAAAACATTAATGGGTGATTAAAATATTATTGATAAATATATAAAATAACTATTTACAAATTAAAATTTGATTAATAAAAATATATTTTCTTTTTCATTTCAGGTACGTTATATTTTCTTTTTAATTGAAATTAAATTGGATTTAATGTCACCTTTTGGTAAGAATTATTTATTTTTAAATCTAAAACTTGAATTAATTTCAAGTTATTTAACACCCTTGTGCTGAAGGACAGGCGGTATGTTTTTTTAAAGCGAAGACCATTTAAAAACGTACTTCAGGAAAGTAGTAGCACTGAAAGCTGTTTAAAAATATAAAATTGGTATTGGTTGGCATCAAGCTAGTGGAAACATTATTAAAAAAATTACTTTAGTATCGTCTTGTAATTTTTTGAAAATTTTTTTATTTTAGTTAGTCAGTTACTTTTACTACGTGTTTATAGACAAAACAATGCTACTGGTATAGAAATTTTCAATATTATGCGGCAAATTTCGATCGAAACGTTTATTGGATTGGAATAGACATGAATATTTATATAACATGAATATTTAAATATTATGTACCATTCTAGTAAGAAATTTGTTTACATCTTTCATGTTCATTTGTCACCTTTCAAAATATTTGTCTCCTTTTTTTAAAAAAAACAAAACGTAAAACAGAATCTTCGACTCACACAACTTTCGAGTTAAAAAAAAACTCTGCTCTCGAATATGTTAAGGAATTAATTACAAAACGGCAATGTAAATTATTACTTTTCATAAAAATATTGATTCACATTTTATTATAACTAGCATATGACAAAATGTAATAATCAACATTTTATACAATCTATATAAAATAATCAACATGTTGCAGAATGAAAAAATGTTGTATGGAAAATTTATATAATTTTGTAATTTTTCATTTTCATTGTAAAGTGAACACACGAGTGAATTGAGTCCAATTATAAACGGGAAATTGTTGACATTAAAAATATAGAAAATTTCTACATATTTTCCATATACATATTTTCATTGGCAATATCCTTTTAAAAAGAAAACCAATAATTGTAAATTGGTTTACTTTTAAAGCAAAACTTTACTTTAACCAATAATCATAAATTGGTTTATTTTAAAGTCTTTCGATTTACCAAATTTTATTAAATTCTATATTTTTCATTAAATTTTCCCAATTTTCAGAATTAAAATATTCTTTAAAATTTAACAGAAATATTTTGATTAGAAATCTTATTATTAGATATGGAAAATTTTTTAAATTGTTGTCTAAAGATAAAAATTGCAGAAAAAAAATTTTTATCTACGTTTTTGCCAGCAATTTTAAAAAGAAAACTGGAAAACTATATAAATTTTGAAGAAAGTTTTTTATTTTTTTGAATTGATAGAATTTTTAATCATAAAAACCATATTTCCATTTGGTGTTTCTTGTGAATTAAAATAACAAAAATTAAAAATTAATAATTTTTTGTGTTTTGTTTTGGTGAAAATTGTTTCTTACCAAAAAAATGGTAATTTTAACAATGAAAAAAAAAGAAAAAACATTTTGAGATTTTTCATTTGTCACAAAACTTTTCCACTTTGTCTTCTTTATGAAAGCCACCACTTAAAAAATTTATTATGTTTTTGGGCACTCGTGTCGGTACATAATAATTATTATTTCTTTTTTTTTTGGGTTTTAGAAATTTTTTAGTTTAGAAATTTCTTAAATTACACGAATTGGTTTCTTCATTTTTATGTTTAATCTTTGGCGTTTGGAATAAGGAAGTTAGATTGTGATTAAAAATTAATAAAGCTTTTAATATATTTCTACGTTTGCTAGTTCAATAGACAATTGCTTGTCCTCAGTTTTTTGCATTAAAAAAAATCTGTAAAAATTATATATTAGTTTTTCGAAAAACTACTTTCCTGTCAGAGTTTAAATTGAATAAATTTCGATATTTTCGGTATTATTCGATATTATCTCCATTATTTTATTGAATTCTTATAACACTAGAATTATTGCTCAATAGACTTCAAAACAAAGTGTGAGAGAAGAAAATTTTTTACTGACAAATTGCAAATTCTTCTCACATTGTTACAATCCGTAAATGGATACGGAATTTTTCACGGAAAAAATGAACTGTCAAAATTTGTTAGGGCATTTGGGCTATAAATAATTTCTGTCTACAATTTCAATCTAATATTTAAACATTTCAAACAATCGCCGCTGCAAAAATCTCCTTGTTTTGAGGATCCTTTAAAATTATAGTAAATTTAAAAAATAATTTTTAATTATTTTACACAGCTTGTTTTAGTATGAATGTACTAGTTATTGACTAAACTAGTATTTTTTTGGATTTTGTTTATATTCTGGAAATCGATTTGTCTTTCTATATCACAGTAGTTTCATTACCCTTTTTAATCTCATCTATTTTTTTATTTTAAAGGGGTTCAAAACATTATTCTTTGCAGAGTTGATTAACACGAAAAATTGACAAAGCAAAATTATTATCATTGGTTGGCTTCGAAATGACAGAGAACGTCTTATCAGTTAAATGTCTTCTCTTAAAGGATTCAAAAAGGATATATAATAATTTCAATATTATGTCAGCAACTTAAATCCTTTTCATTTTTTATAATCTTTCAGAAAATCCCACATTAATTTGTCACTTAGAAAAGTTAAAAAAAAAAAATAAGAAAACTCTTAAAAATACAGAATATTTTTTGTTTTTTTGAACAGAAAAGAAAATTATTTAAAATTTTTAAACATTGGAACTTTTCTCTTGTTTCACAATGTAAATTTGTACATAAAAATGATTTTCAATTCATGTTAAATATTTTATTTATTAACTTAATCTTATATTTTAAAATATACACAATTTAGTATCTTTAAACCTCCAAAATGTACGTGTATAAATTTTTGTATCTGTGTACTCATACATAATATTACATGAAAATTGTAATTTTTATTTTGTGTTCAAACATTGAAAATCCTTCTTTGTGTGATTAAAAAAAAAGAAAATAACAAAAATTGAAATATAAAATACATAATAATATTATGCAAATCCATCATAATAAATAGATAAAAAGAACATAATTCCTTTAACATAAATATTATTATAGTCAGTGCCATATTTAGTAGGAATAATATATGTGTTGAAGGATATAATAGTCCTGTAACTTAATATGTAATTAAATTATGTTGAACTATAATTTTTTATTTTTATATCCTTCGTTCAAATATATAGTAAAAAAGGACGAAAGAAATATAATAATGTACGTCATTTATTAATGTTGTCTGTATAAAATTTTTTTAGTTGTTGTCTTATACAGAATACGTACAAAGTAATTAATTTACATTTAAAACTTATTAACGTAATTTCCTTATTTTGACATTCATATTCCTACTTCACCAATTCTTAATGCGCAACAGTTCATGATAGTAAATTGGTCATAACAGTCAAAAGATATCACTTCAATTAATTGGAAATTTCATAGTGGGTATATGATTTTCTGAACATTTTTCACAAATGATCTTATAATTCAAATCTGTGCTTCGTAATGAACTATTAATTTGAATTCACAGAGCCAATTTAATCCTTGCCCTACGCCATATCATTTTTTTGAACAAATATTTATTAAACTAGAATATATACCAGGATTCCAGGAAAAAAAAAAATGGATGTTACTTCAGTCCGAAAAATACTATTTTAAACAGTTTTTGTATTAAACCAGAAGCAAAGTCAATATTTCCAATGAAAATCTTTAAAGGAAATTAACAACTCGACTTAATACAAATTGTATTTATGAAAATCTGAGTCCCACCTTTAATTTTCTATATAAGTTTGCTCAAATTAAGGACCACAATAAACAGTTAACTTAAGTTAACATAAAATGAAATACCATTTTTAATACTTCAACCGGTTTAAAGAAAATTGCTTACTTTTTCAATAATTGCATTTAAAAAAGTTGTATCAAATTTGATACAAAATTGAGTGTAGGGTTAACAAAAATATCAAGCAATTAGTAGTCACCATAAATATTATATCTATCGACAGGACATAAGGGAAAAAAACAATCGGATATTTCAAATAATTGCTTACATTTTTAGTTGTTAAAAGGACTCGTTTGAACAAGGACTCGTTTTTTCCAGTTTAATATTTTAAACTACACTATTTATAGAATTACTATAAGAAATACTAGTTTAATTTTGCAACGAATTAAGAGTGTTTTGTACCACAAGGACAATATTTTGCTCCCTCCTGGCTGTTAATTAAAAAAATTAACTATTTTTGGAAAATTATTTTCCTATTTCTGCTTACATTTCTTAATTAGACTGTTCCTGTGTCCCAATTTAATGTAATATTTCAAAAAAAATATGTCACATGTTTTTATCAACAAAAAAAAAAATGGTTATTACGTAAATAAAATCATTCAAGTAAAAATAGTGTACATAACGTAAAATAATTTCCGTTTATGCAAAATTTAATAATATTTTCACTTGAAAAGTTGTTATAACTTGAAAGTTACATAGCCAAAGTTATCTCGAAGTTTTAAAATCTGAAATTTTAATTTAAAACAAACAAAAAATACATAAAAATTTTAAATTTCCTTTGGTTTCTTAAATTGGTCCTTTATATCCTTATTTATTTACCAAATTATAGTTTATGTTGTTTAAATTTAAAAATTTTTATTACTTTCTTTCCCTTAAATTTTACCACTAAACTATTCTCTTTCTGTTGTGTGTGTTGTGGAAATGACAATTGTGTGAACATCATTTTTAAACATTTTCTTATATTAAGGAGAAACCAAATTATCTTTTTATATGTCCTTAAATAAAGTAAATAAGAAAGTTTTTTTTTTGTTTTTTATCACAAGAAACAGAATAATAATATAAAAGAAAAAAAAAATGAGAAATATTTTTATTGCTTTTCCTTTGGTTATATGTACGTTTTTATCCCATTTTCCATTTTCCATATGCCTGGGTAAACTACTTTTATGTTTTATATGTATATATTTTTTTATTATTTTGTGGATGTTTTTTTTTAGTATTTTTGTGGAAAATTTAAAATTTTCTTCTCCTTTTTTTTTGTTTTAAATGAATTATAAAAATCTGGTTTTCTTGTCAGTGGTTTATGTCATCCTAAAACATCATCTGAACAAAGAAAAAAGGGATGTTTTGCTGCAGTATGTAAAAGTGGTTTTTGTTACTGAATTTTTCTTTGGTTGGTTGGAAAAATTAACAAATTTTGTTTTTCTTGGAATACAATAGTGTTGGATATTATTACGTAAGTGTTAGGAGTGGTGCCAATTATTGGAATTTTTACTTGGAAGCACTAGAAAATAATAACTTTAATTGGAATAACTGAGATGAATTATATCGCAGCCTTAGTTGTTGATAGATTTATTAACATGGCCTCAGCTATTTGATTAAAGATGAGTAACAGTATGATTTGAATTACTTTTTTTTCCACATTGTCGTTGGAATGAAAATAATTAGGTGACTTTATAATTAGATCATAAATTGCGGTTAATTTAGTGGAGGTTTGAAAGGTACATAAGTAGCAATAAATTTATGTTTTTTTTAATGAGGGTTTGAGTCGACGCTGTAAAAGACAGTAGAATCTATTTACTGTAATTGCTTAAGACCATTTAGAAGCTTAGCTTAGACTTACATAATTCATACACAAATTGGCAGTGTGGAGAAAAAATTGCAAATCATTTCATTGCTAAGGGAAACTATTACTTCAATTCAGAAACTACTTCAATTAATTTGCCCAATAAAACTGCTTCAATTCAAGATAGAAAAAGTTAAAATTACTTAAAGAAACTAGTTCAATTCAGTTCTTTTTCCAATGGCAGTACAGTCGAAAATAGCCAGACAACAACGGACTTTTCAACATTTTATTGCAACTTCTTGGGCCTTCTAATTTTTTATGGATTCAAATCCATAAATATCATTATAGTAAAGGAACATTAATTGGAATTGCACCAAGTTAAGGTCTTTTGAGTGAAATATTTTACTGTAATTGTATTATTCGTACATTTAAAATTGAGTAAATGTCGCCAATATCGATGTTACGAACGAAAATCAAACATGGACCCTATTGCACAGTATCTATTACATCACTACATATCCACCGAATTAAAGTTAATTGCTCCATGGTATAATTTGGTTGGCAATAATAAAAATAAATTACTTATTGGCGAATTAAGAGCTTAGAACTTTTGTTCTATTCGGATCTAATCTGAAACTCACATCACATTCTGTGTCATTCGTACCAAATAATTTCATGACTATCATAAGATCAATATATCTGATTTGGTACAAGGATTAATTTTATTTCCGATTAGAGTTTACAGCAGAAAAGTTAATCTCTCTTACTCCTCCTAAAATTTATAACATAATTTCATAAATAAATTATGACAAAAAAAAAATGTTTGTACATAAAACATATAAGTAATATGTCAGTGGTAAAAAATAAAATAAAAATTCAATAAATATTTACAAATCTCTAATGGCATTACTGGTTTTTACCCTTGAGAATATGATTGATATATGACAGATTCTATACATTTGATTGATTTAAAGATATTATGAAAATTATTTTATTATTTCAGCTGATATTTTTCCTAACTTAAATTATTTTTTATAAATTTTTTTTTTTGTTTTACGAAAATTTACCTAAAAATCAAATGAAGTCTTTTGTTTTAAAGAGACATGAATTTTAACCTATAAAAAAATATTTGTTAAATAAAATTTTCATATTTTCTTTTTTTTTTTGGTGGAAATTCAAATTTTTTTGTCTTTGTCGGTAAGGAAAACCAGGAAAAAGTTATCATAAAGAATTCAATTTCACTTCAATAACAAAGCCAAAAAAAAAGAAACAAAAAACGTAAAATAAGACTATATACGCAGCTGCGATGTTGTCGAAATGTTAAAAATACTTAAGATTTTTCCTGGTTTTTTTTTTTTTTTTTTTGTGATAAGAAGAACTAAAAAATAGCAGAAAATGGAAAAAAAATAACATAAGAAATTATATTAAAAAGAAAGAGCCTCCAAAGGATTATAAAATGTAAAAAAGGCAAAATGAAAAAAGGATATCAGAGGCATGCAAAATATTTTGAAATTTATATATTAAAACTATGGAATGTTTTTTTTTGACCACATAACAGGGATACAAAAAAAAAATATACAAATATTTCGTTAGCATAATTTTGGAAAACGTAAAACATATTTTTTAACGACATTGAAAATACAAATTGTTAATAATACAGAAAATTGAGTGTATGTTCAAAGATTTGACTTAAATTTTTAAAAGTTTATTTTTAAATTTGATTTCTTACATTAACTGAGTCCTGAGCTTAGGGATCTTTTCTTTTGTTATTCCAATTGGCGGAAATTTTAGAGAAGAGTCTTTAAATATTTTTTTTAAGAGAATTTCTGTAATTTAACTATATTACCAGTCAGGGAAGTAAATTTACGGCCGTAGTCATAGTACACATTCATTAGTTTTAAGATGTAAGAGCAGAATATCCTAATCTTCGCTTAAGTTTGTAAAAGTAACAATTTTAATAAGCTTTTCACAAATTTACAATTTTCCGTTTAGTTCTAAAAGTTTCATTTATTTCCCTTTGGTACAAATTTAGCTAATTTGGCAAATATCAGCTGATTTTGTGATTTTTTCTGTCAATATATTTGTAGAATTTTTTTTGTGACAACTATTATGGCGAACTAAATTTAGTTCCCTCCATAATTTAGCTAAATTTCGTTCGGCTTAGACCAAATTCTCAAAAAATTTTAATCCTGCAGTATTTCTTCGGGGTACATTGTCGAAACATGTAAGTTTGTGAGACATTTTCTAAATTTTTTGGAATAAAACATTTTGAAAATTAAAAAATTGAAAGTAAAAAAGTTTAAGTGAGAATAATCTCTCTGATAATCACTGGAGAATAATACCTAGAATAATCTAGTTAGTTAATTTAACTAAACGATTACCTTCAAGTTAAATTTGAGCTCAATTTAGTTTAGAGTGTGTAATCTCTGAAAATTTAAACTCCTCTGTAATATTTGTAATTTGAATTATTCTTAGACCTCTGTAAAATCTTAGTAATTTAAATTCAATAATAATTTATATTTTCGATTCACTTCAATTTTGATCAAGTGCTCTAATCATATTACTAGTTTATTTATATACTAGCCATTTTGACCTAATTTAGTAACAATTTGATAAATACGAAAATTTTAAACCAAAAATCAATGTTGATTTGAACTTGACAGTATTTAGTCCTTAAATAATGATCGTAATTTGAGTAATCTTGTCATTTTATATGTGAAAATATAGTTGTAAGGTTAATATTTTGAAAACATAAACTGATTTATTAATTCCATTTTTAGAAAAATTTTTGTTTTATTTATTATATTTATTTTTAATACTTAAGTAATCAATATTTATTACCCAATTCACAAAATTATTATTACAAAATAAAAAAAAAAATATTGTTGTCTTTAATAAAAATCTATAAAATGTTTTTTTTTTTATAAATTAAGAATTATAACAAATTTTCTTCGTGACAATCAATCATAAAAACTAAATATTATTGCTAAAAGAAAATTATTAATATTTTTCATCATATTAATAAATTTTTATGATACCACGAAGATAGTAAAGTTAAAATTAATATTTTAAGGCTTTTTGTTTTTTTTTTGAAGATTTTTACTATATTTTAATTTGAAATGATCTAGAAAATAGAAAACTCTTTAACATACATTTAAGTAATTTATTACCCCATTAGTTAATATTAACATAATTATTATTATATATATATATGTATATACAAATAAAAAGAAAAATCAGTTTTCTTGAAAATTTAACAAAATTTGAGTTATTTTTGAATTTTGTGTTTAGTTAAATTTAAAGAAAAATTGTTAAAACTAAATGAATTTTCATTAGGTTTGTTAAGTTTTTGAAATAATAAGGACAGCATTTTGGAAAAAGAGACAACTTATACTAATAACTATAAAAATGTTTGAAGAAGACAAAAGTTTTGCGCAATCAATGTAAATTTGTATGCAGTACGTTTTAGTAAGTTGTACTGAACGTATTGCACATAAAATTATCTCATGTGACAAGCAAACATTTAAAAAGTTTTATAAATGTGAATTGACAAAAAAATTATTAAACCATTTTTACTTGCTCCCATTCCAGTTCGAATTTAAATTTCAAATGTCCTTTAATACGAAAAACTCTGTGTTAGGTTATAGATTTTAGTTTTGATTAAAAGTTTTCGGTTTATTTAAAAGTTTTATTCCGTCCACTTGAAGTCGTAATTAATCAATAACTCCAAGTTCAATGAAGATTTCACTTCGATTGAATAATGAAGTGTAAGAAGTTAAATTTGAGACTAATACTAGACTTGTTACTGTTTAAACACTTTGGAACTTTTGTAAGAGAAATTTTTTTTTAATTTTTTCGAATAGGAGTCTTCTTACTACATGGCACGACAATTTTATTCTCATTTCGTATATTTCTGGTTCAAGTTTATTTTAAAAACTAAGAACTGTGTACGGGAAAATCAGTTAAAATCTATTGAGTTAAATATGTTGGAGACAACTAAACAAATCGTTTGAAAATCTCCGTAATGAAAAATGGGTTATTTTGGAAACAACTAAACAAATGGTTTGAAAATTATCGTAATGAAAAATGGGTTAAAAATCTCCGTAACACCCGGTACATAAAATTCTTCATTAGTTAAATCTTTTACAGTCTTTTCCGGTTTAAAATTTCTTTATCAAAATCTTAAAATTTATCAGTTTTTTTTTTAATAGAAAATTATGAATCAACAAATTGGTGGCCATTCATTTAATAAAAATTTATTCATTCAGTCTTTAAAAAAAAAAAACAATTTTTTTAATTTTTTTTAGATAAATCTCGCCCATCATTTTCCCTAAAAGTATCTAAGTAGTAGGGAGTTTGAAGACTAGTTTTTTTTTTTTGCTTTAAAGATCAATAAAACTATTTAAAAATGCAGTTGCAGAGTTTTTTGATGCTTGTTTTTCTAGTTTCCAAAAACAGAGATATACGTATATTTTATTTTTCTGTACCAAAGAGAAACCAAAACCCCAGATGGTTAATTTTTCTTTAGCTACATTGATGTAGAAAAATTGTATTTTAATATTATGACGGTATAGTTTAGGTGGAAATCAACCTACACATCAATTACCTCTAAAATAGATAATATAATATTTTTTTTCTGGTCCGTTCTATTTGAAAAAAAAAAAATATTGTCGTAGAAAAAAATCATATTTGAAAGATTTATCAAAAAAATTTTTTTAAAAAATATAAATAATTTTTATATAAAAAAAAAATATTAAATTTCATTTAAAATTTTAAATTATTTATTTTATGTACAATATAGTTCAGTTCAGTTCAGTTCAGTTCATTTTCTACTCTTAGATATTAAAAGCTTTCTAAGTAATATATATGCGGTTGGATGCTTTGGAATGCATTAATTTTTTTTAGTAACCCATTGCCATAGTCAGCTATGTATATATATATATTTATAATATGAAAAATTACTGGCACACTTCTTGTTTATTTTACGTGTTGGTGGATTTTAGTTTAGCTTTAAAATTGTTGTCGTTATGACGCGTTTTCTTGTGTTTTAATATATCTAAGAGAAACATAAAAAAAAATATGTTTTTCTCTTTTTTTTTTTGTGATCGATTATATATTTTAATGAAAATTTTTTATGTTTTTTTATAAATTTAATGAAAATTAGAACACAACAAGTTTTCAAATTTAAAATATAATAAGAAAAAAATTTTACTTTCTTTTTGGATTGACATTTTATTTATAATAATTATAATTAAAAAAATATTTATGTGAAATAAAAAATACATAAAAGTGAAAAGTTTTATAATAATATTTATGTAAAGTTTATGTAAAATCTGCAATTACTTCTGCAGCGGAACTGATTGATTCATTTTAATCGAGTTGAAAATTTAAAATCTAACAAAAATTTTATCTGAAATTTAGTCAATCAGAATAAATTTATCCTGACATACGTAGTAGTATGATTTCTGAACTAAATTGTGACAAACATTTATTTTACAGAAATTCTTTTACAGAAACATATGACTGACTTCTTCATTTTAGATGGGGTATTTCATTAATTACGTCTTCAAAAGGTCTGAATATTTTTAAAATTTTTAATCGACTCGAAAATCTATAATCTAGTACAGAGTTTACAGCTTAAAAAGAAATTTCACCGAAATGACAATAAATTTATCGTCATATAAGCATTAGGATGATTTCCAGACGAAATGTTTTAAGAAATTATGACAAATTTCTGTCCTACAGGAATACAAACTAGTTGTACAACAGTATATAATTGAGCAATCAAGTAAAACATTCATTAAACTTGGGGGTATTTCATTAATTACAATATTGTGTCAGTCATTCGGGAAGATTTCTAAATAAATAGCAGTTAGAAAATGTAACAGAGTTCTGTCTTACAGAACTTTCATTTGCCTCGAATTTCTCTTAAATTCATACTTTTTCGAAAATTTGATTGAGCATTTGAGTGAAATCTTAATTTGTCTTGTGTAGTATTTCAATAATTACCTCTTTAAAAAGACTGATTATTTTTCAAAACTTTTCAACTCTAAAATTTACAATCTAAAACAAAGTATTCCATTAAGAAGGAAGTTTAATTTAAAATTTCAAAAATGATAATAAATTTATCGTGATATCTTCTGTCGTATAGAAATTTAAAGTAATTAATAAGCCTAGTAATGCATCAATTTTATCGTATACCTTCGACAGACGATATTAATTAAAGAGAATTAATCCTTTAATTAAAATTATTCATTGCGTCTGTCATGTACACTGATAATTTATATTACTGACACCTTTTAACTTTTGTGGGAAATTTGAAAATTATCCGAAAAAAATAGTTAATTAATTCAGAAGCAATGACTTCAACTGTCAAATGTGTCATGCAAAATATTAATGATCCTTGTTAAAGGCAATTAACTATCAGTTTACTTAATGATCATGAAAGAGTAACCTGTGTCGAAGAAATTAAATTCATACTTTTTCAACAAATTATTGACCAATGAATTAAAATCTTCATTTGACTTAATATTTCTTTTCAATTGTTCCTAAATTTCGAAATATTTTCAATTAAAAACTTGCAGAGAATTTTTAATTCATCTGATCACTTTTAAAGATTTCAAATTAAAAAAATAGTTTTATATTTAAAATTAAACCGAAAACTTAATACAAAATATGTCCTGAAACTCTATAACAAATTTTTCATGTTTAAGTTCGTTAAATACAAAATAAAAAAACTAAATTCCGTATTTCCTTTTTCACATAAAATAAACTTAAACTTAAAGAAAAAGCTTAATCCAAAATTTAAAAAAAAAATTATCTAAAAGGAAATTGATGGACGAATTGAGAAAAATAGAAAATTTTTTTAATCAAACTTTCTATTTTTTTTTTTTATTTAATATTAAAAGTTTCGCAAAGTGGAGAGACAAAATCAAAAGTTTTGAAATGATTTTGATACCAAAAGAAAAAAAAAACATACAGCAGTAAAAAAATTACTATTCTATAGAAAAAATAGTAGTAATTTTCATCTGATGAAAAATGATGTTTTTTTTATCAAGGATCATATTACATTCAAGGACACAGTTTCGTAAACATTTATAATAGTTATAAATTTGTTGACTTTCAATTAAATTGTTTAATTTTATACTTTTAGGAAAAACCTAAGAAAAATAAGGGAAATTTTTTTTATAATCACGAAAACAGATACGAAATTCTTTCACAATTTTTATATTATTTGTCCTACTTTTCTTTTCTTTGTATAAAAAAAAGTTAAAATTTATTAATATCTTTCTATAAAAATAATGTCACAAATTGTCTCACACTATAATAGAAAAAAAAACTTCCATTTTGGAATTTTTGATGAAATGAAAATTATAAATAAAAGAAAATGTCGATGAAACTTTTGTTTTAAACCAAAAACACTTAAATTAAAACAATTCAACAGTAGTTTTAGTTACTTTCTATTGAATTTTGTTAAAACATTTTCGAATTTAACCATACTTGTCTTGTGACTTCTACCAGCAAAAAACATTTCAAAATATTCTCATACATCTTAATTAAAGTGGATTTTGGAAAATTGAAGTTGTTAAAAAAAACAAAATAGAAAATTCGTAATAATTATCTACATTAAAATTTTTGTACAATTTATTTCCATCTGATTATACCGTGAAATAGGAATATGTTCAAAGTGGGGAACATTTTACAAATATCCCTTAGCGGGCGCAGTAATTTGTGACAAAAACCTACCCATATCTTATTATTAAGTACCCTAAATAATTATAACCTACTCCCAAAATCCGTACTTTTTTGTATTTTATAAGAAATTAAAAAAAAAAAAAATGGTAATTTGATAAAAATGTCCTGAAAATAAGCAGATAACATAAAATTTTTATAGAAAATAACAACCAATAATAATAAAACTAATTAAAAATATTTAATAATTTTTAATTGGGTGCTCTATTTTGATTATTATTTCGATAAATTACATGTCCGGGGTTGGTAATCATTTTCAAACATGTCAAAATTTATATTAAATATTGTGATAAAAGTTAACGAAATGAAATTTTAGGAAACACTTTAAGTTCTTCTATATACTCACCAATAATTTTTCTAGTAATGAAGTTGAACCTGGTATTTAGTTAACTTATCGCATTTGAATGAAATTATTCGAAAAATAGACTTAAATCACTTTTAAAATACAAATTTATTACCATTTACTAGGTAAATTTTTTTATTAACAAACTCTTAGTCATTGACTGCAAATTGTTTAAATATAAACAGTTCACCTAGACTCGTAACTATATTATCACTGATAACATAAACACCTCATTTCTTAAAATCATTTTCAATTTGATTATTGAGAATTTTCATATTCTACAAAAAACTAATTAAATATGGACCACACATGGTTCGATAATTTGAAAGCAATAAATAGGAATATTATCTAAGATATTATAATGAATTAAATTATATTAATTATGCAAAGATTCAAAAATGAAATGGCCTTTGAACTGACTAAAAATTATATACTAAACATATGAGATACTAGAATTACAATTTTATGAGACAGTTTCATCCATTTATTACAAAAAACTGTCACGATAAAAATAGTATAATTTTTTTTTCGCGGCACTATTTCAAATGTCCAAATTAATAAAAATTATATTTATAGATGGAAAATAATATTATGCGAAGGTAGACAAATAGAAAATGACATTAAAAAAATATTATTATTATTATTATTATGTCATAAAAAATGAATAAGACTAATGCTATTTCTGTGTATTTATTGTGACTAAATTGTAAATCACAGCTGGGTGTCATTTTATTACATTTACATTAAATTTATCATCGAAAATAAATCATTTTTTTTTTTAAATACTTCAAAATTTTTGTAGATTAAACCCAGGTACGAGATTTTTAATGATCAAAAAGAAGTAATTTCTTCAATTTAAATTTATAAATATACGAGATTTTTAAATCCTTGTGATTGACTTAAATTATTAGTAAGTGAAATGCAAAGTGAATAAAAACATAAAATTTTTCTGGTATTTTCAACAATAAAAATAAAAGTTTATAAACAAATTTGTCTTAAAGACATTAAAATCTTAAAAACTATTTAATATTTAAATCAAATAATTTAATTATAAATAAAATTAATAGAAAATAATAAAAATAAAAAAAAAATATTATAAAAGTAACATATATGCAGCCGCCTTCATGACCTCGATTCCAACAACATTACCGGCAACAACATGTAAAATTCATATAAATTTTCTTGAATCATTACAATATCTACAGGATACATGCTCAATTAATGGCCAACATATAAATTATAATAAAAATATTGAAAATAAATCAACAAAAATTAAATTAAATAAAAAAATTTATTGTACCTGTTCTCTTCATCAGATTTTAATAAAGGTTTGATTATGATTATTTCTATTTTAAAGTTTTAAATATTTTATGCTTTATTGTCTATTTCTTTTGTAAAACAGCTTTAAATCTTATGTTATGCGAGGTGGGGAAAAACAAATACCTCTCCTATAACACACTAATAATAAGAATAATAGTGTTGTCTACTACGTGCATTTGAGTTTAAGTAGTTATAAGGTATGCCAACATCTGCAAATACTTAAGTATTTCTTATGGCAAAAAATTGTAGATTTCTAAGAGTTTTTTTTTGTATTTTAAGTATACTATGCTCTCAGTTTTTCAATTATATAATATTTTGCTATTTTATTTTTTTCCTGGATTTTTGCCAAAAATTATAATTTTGGGAAAGAAAATTGGTGGAAAACATTTATATATGTAAAAGATTTCCTTATATCGCAGATTTAAATTGTATTTTGTATTCTACAAATAAAAAAAAATATATTTGAAAAAGTGATAATTTTGAAATATTTATATCCTTTTTATAAAAATATCCTTAATAACAAATTTTACAATTGGATTTAAAGTGAAATTATTTTACCTAATGGAAATTAATCAATTTACATAAAATATTCAAAGGGCTTTTAGTTTTTCAAGGCATTTTCTAGATCTAGATTCAAAATATTTTTTTTTTTTCAATTCACAAAAAGTGTGAAAATTAGGAAGTAGGTGAGAGTCATCGAAATCGTACGACTCCCTAAGTAGTGATAACTAAATAATTTTGCAAAATTTTGCTGGGAAATTATACTAAAAGTTTAATAAATAACTGGCATCAATCATCGTTAAAAGTTTTTTTCACCCTTGTATTTATTTATTATCTTTTTAAGTTTCAGGAGTGTCGGACAATTTCTACGCACTACCGAAAAGCTTTTTTCAAGCTAAAAAAATTAAGTAAAGATTTTTATATTTTACTATGGCCAATATGTTAAATTATTATTTTAAACGTTTATTGCATTAAAAGTTCTGAAATATTTATAGTAGTAAATTCTAACTTAAGTCATCTTGCTGTAGTGATTATCCAATTTGGATGTTGAAAATCATTAAATTTATGTCCTCTCTAAAACGACACTTATAACATATAAATTGAACTATCTTGTCTTTAAGAACTAATTGCAGTATTTTTTCCTGCGCATTATGTGGCCGAAGAAATTTAATTTCCAGTTTTCTCTTACGTACATTTTAGCGGGTTATTCTGTCTCTCCATGATATCTCAAGTATTTTTCTATATGACCATAGTTCAGATGCTTAATGTTAAGTCTAGTACAATTAAGACAACTTGTCACAAAGTTTCTTAAATTGTACCATTTAGAATCTAATTGTATTTCTGCTTTTACGAAATTACTACATTTTCTTTCGCTAAAAAATGAGTTTTTCTAAATAGCAACAACATGAAAATTGTTACGATGTCGCCAAGTCTCCCTTACCTCAATAACGTTTACATTTAATTGCGTCCAAGCAAATATTTCAAATTAAATTCTAAGAAATTTAATGTAATATCACAGCATAAATTCATTTTAAATGCAATATTTTTTTTTTCATTTTAAATGTCTTTTCTATGTACGTTACGTGCAAGTATTTTTTTTTATGTGTAGAAATTGAAATTTTTTTTTGATTGTCATTCAATTTATTTCACCTTAAACATAATCTGCACAGTCATGGTGAATATTGACACCAAAGTAATATCACCAGAATTATATATTAATTTTTTTTTCCAGTATTAAATTTCATCCTTGACCAACCATACTTCAGTTAATTTAAACAAAAAAAAACTAATTTTTTCTTTTTTATTATTTAACAGCAGGAAAAATATTGTTTTGAATATTAAATTTTTTTTTAAGTAAAAATATATTTGACGCCATTAATTTCTTAGTTTTTAAAAATCTTTTAACAAAAGTATTGAAATTTTTTATTTTTAATTGGGAGCACAATGTAAATGTATAAAAAAAATTGATTTTCTCATACTTATTTTTAAGGATATTTTTGACTTGTTAATTTTCATGAAAATGATTTTTTTTGTTCTAAAATTAAATTATGTCAGTATGTCTGTATGAGTATTAAATTTGATTATACCATTTTACAAAAAAAAAAAATTAACGAAACTCATTTTGAATATTTATTTCTACTTTTGTCTTTGTTTTAATACAATTATTATTGGTAATTTGTACCATTCGCTAGTTCACATCTTTATGGTTGTTTTTCTTTTTTTTAGAAATAAGTCGTATCCGTCTGTTTCGTCTTTTTGCCCGAATATTGAACTCCGATACAGTATAACCAATTTATTCAAGTTTCTGTCATTACAAGTGATATAGACCGACGGTGCCTTAGGTGGTAGCCATGTACGTACTAGGTTTGATTTCAGTTCAATTAATTGAGAATGGTCTAAGTTTATTCAGCATTAAACCATAAGCAAATGTAATTTTAAGCTGAAAATAATATTAATGGGAGGAAGCCATTTGCTAAAAAGAAATATCTGACTTATAAAGCCCATTACGTATAGTGAAACGTTTCTTCACTATAAAGAAATTTATGGAAAATTAGTAGATACAATTATATAAAATTAATAGGTCCAATTTAGAATTGAATGTTACAGAAACCTCTAGTATAGATAATGTTACCACAGAGCCACATGGAAATATAATTCATTAATAACTATAGAAAGAAAATGTCGGCCAGGATTGAACAAAATGCCACTAATATTCTAATACATTTATTTTGATAGACGGAGCTGCAGATCTTACTAAAAATAATAAAAAAATTAATTTTCTGTTAATAAAATTTCATAATTTTTTATTTCAATACTAAAAGATTTTATATAATTTTCAGGAATTCGCAACATTAACTAAAGAATTAACACAAGCAAGAGAAGCACTTTTAGAGAGAGACGAAGAAATTGCTGAATTAAAGGCTGAAAGGAATAATACAAGAGTAAGAAATTATTTTAAATTGCATTTTGTATTTCAAAATTATAAATTACACAATATTTTAACAATTAAACAACGAATTTTCTGCTATTTACACTAATTTTAAATTTTTCACATCGACAATTTGTAATTCGATATTTTTATAAATGTATCTATAATGCTCAAAGTAAATTGAATAATTTGACTAACATGAAAACAGTATTTCTTCAGTAATATTTTTTTTGTGTAAGTTAGATTTGCCTATGAAGCCTATTAAATGTTTTAAATAAATTTTACTAATAATTTTCCGTTGAAAATTAAATCCGCTTTTAACTTTTGTGTATAGTACTTACTTTTTTAATTTACTAATCCATTAAATACAAATATTAAGAATTTTCATTTACAATGTATTTTAAGATAGAATTTTACCATTAAAAAAATATATACTTATTAACATTAAAATTTACTACTGAAATATAAATTGTAGAAAGGGTGATTAACTTTTGTATATCTATTGAGATTAAAACACCTGGTGATTGAGAAATTAAACTTGACAAAGAAAAATTATCTAATTTTATTTTTTGGAAATTTTTAAAGATTAAAAATCATAAACTGAAATAATCAAAATAATAAAAAGAAGAAATCATTTACTGTGAATATTTTTGTTAGCTTTTATTTTCGACGATTTTCTGTTCATTCGAAAATTGGAGTAGAGGCGATTATTTTTGGTCACGAATAAATTTTTAATTAGGAAAAATATATAATTTTAGTAGAAAATTTTAATATTTATTATGTCAGAGAACAATTATATATTAAATTGACGCAATACTGAAATTAAGTGCTAATTACTTAAATTTTGCTTAATTGATTTTTTGCCATAGTCCTAACAGAATTAATATTAGATAAATAGTACCAAGTTTACTAGTATTTAGTAGTACCAATGCTTTATTTACTTACCCGTCGCGTGTTGCTGCGATCTCAGAGAATAGGAAGTCCCTGTTTCTCACGAATTTTAGAATTTCACACGAATTTTAGAGTTCAATTTCAATTATCTAATTTTACGTACCACTAATTTTAATTATAAGCTGTCGGTGTTTTTTGTCAAAATCAGTTCCAATTACAGTTTAGTATTATGTATTTAGACTTCAGATAGAAAAATCTTATATTTTTCATAAATATTTTTAGAATTCTAAGACAAAATCCTGTCAAAAAGAAATTGAATAATAGTGAAAATACTAATCTTCTTGTCAACTAATCAATTTCATTTTATACGTTTAAATTACAAACGTGCAATAAAAATATATATAAAAGCAATAAACAATAAAATTAAACGTTTCGTAAATATTTAGATAAAATAAAATATAATAAAATGAAGTTTTAAAGCTTTTATAGTTTATTCACATTCAATTTTCTTTTACTTTTTATTTATGCCAACATTTTAGTTTTAGAAGTTATTATTTTCTTTTATACCAGGGTTCACTATAAAAAAAAAATCTACTTGTACCCAATTTAACCAAAAGATTTTCTATATCGTGCATTATTTATTTTCAAATAAACAACTTTCTTCACTAATGTACTTCCTTGATATCAGAAATGATGAAAGAAATAAAATTGATATTTTTTGTAAAGGTTTATTTTAATTTTTTTTTTAATGGTTATACTGCAATGTACTACCAATTCACATGCAATCATAATTTTATGTTTTATAAATAAAATTGTTTTTTTAAACATTAAACAAGTTTGAGGAATTTTATTGTATCATAATTTATTTTGGGATTTTTGACTTACGGCTGTAAAATCAGAAAATGAGAAATTATAAATTATTTTTCTATTAATTCACAAAAGTAGTGGTGTTAAAAAGTAATTTGAAAATCGTTAAACAATTCAGCCAAAAACGTAATTATTAAGACAAATTTCTGCTTCCTAGATGATCGTTTAATATTCTGTCAAACTTTTCTACTAATTTTCAACAAACAATCAATTCTCAATTTTTTAATTATATTAATATTGACCAATGATTTCAGTTAATAGAAAAATTTAATTAAATAATTAATTAAATATTTTTAAAGGTTATCATAATTGATCATAGAATTACATAAAATGTTAATTTTTAAATATGTTAAATAACAACTAACAATTATAAATAGCAATTGAAGAGGTTCTTAGAGGATAAAGGTTTTAATTGACAAAAATAAGAAGGTTTTAAAATAAGGCTTCAAAAATTTTTGTGATTGCATTGCAATGTCTTCAGCTTTCTGGTTGCAATGTTTTCAGCTTTAGAAAACATTGCCACCAAAATCACATAAGTCAAATATCGCCCTAATATCTAAATATAGATGTTAAGCCAAGTTAGTAAACTTTACCTTGATTTACTCAAACAGATTTGCCGAAATTTAAAACCTCGCTTAGGAAAATTCTTAATCTAAACTCTTCAATTACTTCCAAAGCCCAAAGTTTAATTTTCCAGAATGAAAGTTTAATTTACAGAATATTCCAATTACTAAAATACGCAAAAAGATTAATTATATGAAATTATGCCTACGTTTTAAAAATAAAATTAATATATAAATATTTTAAATTTTCAGCTTTTACTTGAACATTTAGAGTGTTTAGTATCACGACACGAACGTTCACTGCGAATGACAGTTGTTAAACGTCAAGCAGCCGCCCAAAGCGGAGTTTCTAGTGAAGTTGAAGTATTAAAAGCTTTAAAAAGTCTTTTCGAACATCATAAAGCTCTTGATGAAAAAGTAATTTATATCCAAATTCGAAATTTAATTATATTTACAATAATTTCTATTTGACAGGTTCGAGAAAGGCTTCGGTTATCATTAGAAAAAAATTCAGCATTAGAGGAAGAATTAAATTCAACCAAAGATGAGGTAATTAATTAATAATTAATATTAATTTTAATATTAAAATTATATAATTTCAATAATAAAGCTTCAACAATATAAATCTGGTGCAATACAACATAATAGTAATGATATCACTAAAGAAAATGGTGATGGTGAAAAGGTAATTTAATATTATTTTTAATTATATATTTTCCGTTTTTTAATTAAACTTTTTTAATAGATGACAGTTGGTATTAATGGTGAAAATCAAGATGCAATTGATTATGCAGCTAAAACTCATGAACTACAAACAATTATTGAGAAACAGGTAATAATTGAAAATAATATTTTTCTACTATCACAAAATTATTAATAAATAATTTTTTTTATAGACGGCAGAACTATCACAATGGCAAAGACGTGTATCCGATTTAAATAATAAAATTAATGAAATTGAAGATAATTTATCGAAAGTTCAAAAAGAATTATCAAAATCACAAGAACAATGTTTAAAATTACAGCGTGATTTACGTGAAAATGTTGCACAAAAAGAAGATCAGGTAAATAAAATTTCTTTTTTGTTATATAGCTCACGTATTTCTATTAATATACTTTTTCTAAACTTATACCACTTTTCGGATAGTCCAGTAATAGTTTTCCAAAAAAAAAAAAAATTAATCGCAAAATTATTTTATTTTAGCTGCGAAAATTATGTTTTACAACTAAATCAATGTGATATTTCATTGCGCAAGTGTTAAATTTTGGCATAAAATTTATCTTATGTTTACACTATTCAAATTTAATGTTTTTCCTATTCATATTTTGACATATGACATTATTTTTGTTTATGATTTAAATATGAAAAATATTCTTTAGGAATGAGAATATATTTTAGAAACATTTTTTAAATTTGAATTAATTAAGTTTTTATAATATTTTTAAATGTCCAATAGTTTATTTTTTTTTTATATTAATGGTATCCAAAAATTACAATGTTATCAAACTTGTCAAGTGTAAACACTACATTTATTTAAAATCTAAACGCAATAAAAAGTGCGTTTTATCATTTATATTTCCTTGGATATTTCTTAATCAGGTCTTAACAGTAAAGCATGGTTTTTACCTTCAAAATTCATTAAATATTTTTTTTTTTAAATTATCAAAAATGAACATAAATTTCAAAACTTTAATACAAGTGAATAATTATATGAAAAAAATATTTTAAAATAAATTTTTGTGTAAAATAAAATTTAATATTTCTGTAATTTTTTGTTTTAAGGAGGAACGAATAGCCACATTAGAAAAAAGATATTTAAATGCTCAAAGGGAATCAACATCATTACATGATTTAAATGAAAAATTAGAACAAGAACTGCGACATAAAGAAGCACAATTGAAGGTAAGATATAATTATTATCAAAATTTATATTATATTCAAAAAAAAAAAAAAAAACGATAAATATTTTCTTGTTGGTTGAAGTGGATGGAAATTTGATATTTTTATGGTTAGACAAAAAATTTTCTGTCTAAAATAAAGTAAAGAAAAAAAGAAACTATTTCCATCTTCTGACATGACAAAAAAAAAAGTTTTATAACCTTATATCCTATCATCATCATTGTCCTTAAAATAATAAATTTTTTTTATGGTATTATTTTTTTTTTATAGTTTAAATTTAAATTTAAGAAAAGTCAGAATAATCCTTTTACCTATATTTTTTTTCCATGTTGGCTCTTAAAAAGAGATACGTGTTATAAAAAAAAAATAATTTTTCTTGGTCAAGTATTTTCTTAAAAATTTTTTCATGTTTTCTAGATTTAACAACTTTTTCTAATGTTATTTTAATAACTAAAACAACTAACAATGTTTTTTTTTCCATCCTTGGTATGGTGTTGGGTTTAAAGATAATTTTTTTTATTTTGGTTTTTTTTAGTTTTTGTGTACCATCCACAATTTGCGATCACAATTTTTTTGGAAAGATAAAAAAAAATGAACTTCGTAATCTTTTTGCTGCATGATTTCGAAATTAAAAAGTAGAGTTTTGTAATTTATTGTGGAAATATTTGAAGATTTAAGTCGGTGAAATTAGTTTGAAAAAAAAAAATGAATACTATAACCTTTTTGGAAGAGCAGAATAATCTAGATTTGAGTTTAGTTCCAAAAATTTAGAAAGTATATGTAATTTCGAATTTATAAATTCATATAAATTCCGAATGAAATTATATTTGAAAATGTAAAGCAAGTTTTTGTTGCAATAAACGAATTGTTTCTAATTGTGTGAAGCGAAATTCGCTTAATAAATGGTTTGACATAATCTCTGAATTACAAAATAATATCAAAATAAAAAAACTCGTCTTTTGGAAAATTTGGAAATTCGCTGTTTAACACTCGAAATCAGAATTTATTTCAAAGTGTCAAAAATAGATTGTTATGTTTTGGAAAATTTACACAGAATTATTGTAAAAGTTTTGGAATAAAAATTAATACTGAAATAGGCTCTACAAAAAAAAAAATTGTAATTGAATTCAATACTAATTCATATTCGTATTTTTAATAGGATTCTTTGGTATCTGTATAGTTGATATTGTCAATTCAGGATAATATTGATTTGAAGAAACACTTTTTTCCCAATTCTTATTATCGGAAATCTTAGATATGTAATTGAAATTTATTAACGAATTTAATTACTTTTCCCCAGTAATTGTAAAAATGCTATATTCTGTTCGCAGATATCCTTGTAAAGCATCCTACTGAAAACTTATCTTATTACATTTTTTTTAGTTTCTATTTATTTTAGGGAAACTTATAATTTTTCCAATTTTCCAATTAATTTGTTATTTCAATGAAATATATTTTTTTTGTTTTATTAATTATACGAAATTTTCTCAAATACCAATCATCATTACCAACAAACAAACAAACCAACAAAAATCCAAAAAAAAAAAAACCAATTTACCATCAAAAAAATTTTCACAGTTACATGAAGAGAAAATATCGGCAATCCAAGAAAAATTGGAACTTTCGGAACAAAAATTACAACAACAAGCTAAATTACCTGAAATTGAAGAACAATTAAAGGCTCGTATGGAAGCGTTAACTCAGGTAGGAAATAAGGTAGGCAAGGGTTAAATAATGTCAAATAAGATGTTTTTTTACTTTGTTTTTTTTTCACAACTACGTCACATAAGAAAATTTTTGCAATTTTATTATTACAAGAAAAAAAAAAGAAAAGTAAATTACAAAAATTTTGAAAATTGGAAAAAAAAATTTAATTTTAAACAGGAAAGCGTAAGAATTTTAATGGTTTTTCTTCTTTTTTTTTTTTTTTTTTTTTGTGAAAATTAATTATTATTATTTTGATTGTTAGTAAAATCGTTCAGGGTGTTTTTCTCGCCAAAATCTTTTTAATTTGTATTCAGATTTAATTGTGAAATTTATTTGATTGAATTTAATTTAGATATTTTGTATATTTAGCAAGCTTTATTATTGAAATTAGACAGATTTATTGATTTGCGGATTAACGAGTTGCTATAATCGTTATAAAAATTCTAATTAATTTTCTAAAAATTTGAACCAGAAAATTTGAAATAATTTTAAAAAATAGTTTAAAATTAAATTAGATATTTCAAAAGTACTAATAAATTTGGCAAAAAATCTATCTAAATAGAATAACGAAACCATCAAAAAGTTTAATAGTACGCCACAAAAGAGATTGGAAAATTACGAATTTAATTTTCAAATTTGTAAATTTATATATTTGCTTCAGTAATTCGGTGCGGTAAAACTTCTATAATCTTGCTAAAATATTAATATATCTAATTTAGAACAAAATTCAATCATCAATCTGTTAATTTTTTTTTTTTTATATTATTTACTCAGTATTTTTTCGAAAAATTAAACTTGTAGGATCAATTAATTAATTTTTTTTTATTATTTATTTGGAGTGCCTAAATTTATTTTCATTTTTCTTATATTTTCAATGATAGAACATTTTTAGATTGCTTTAAAAAATAAATAATTCATTCAATTTTTGATTAGATTTCTAAATTTTAAGGAAAACTTTGTAGTTTGATTGAAATTGCATGATATTTGTTATCAGTTTCCACTATCAAAAAATTTTTCGAAATTTTATATATAATATATTCAATTTCGAGTGAAAAAGAAATTTATTTAACTTTTTTTTATATTTATAATAAATTATTTTTGGTTTTAAAAAAAAAAATTTTATATTTAAACTTTAAAAGGTTAAATATATAATTATTTATATTTTAAAGCTGAATTTATTTCAGAAATATGAGCTAAAATATGTTTAATCATAAGTTGAAGTTATAGTAAATTCGTTGAAAAGTTTCAGATAACTTGAAATGTAGAGAATTTAATTTTGGGTTTTTTGGGCTAAAAAGTTTAATAAATATTGAATTTCAAGGACCTTTTTTAACTATTATCAGTCATTGTTTATACTGTCGGTTAACAAAATTATGGAGACGAAAATTAGTATTGATTTATTTACTAAAAGAAAATCTTGTTGTAGGGTCGACCGTCGAATATTATCTTAATTGAAGAAATATATAGTGTTTAAGATCAATGTAAACAAAATTGTAAATTATATTTATGAAGTAATTGTACAATGCAAAACATGAAAAGGGTGAATATAAGGCGATAAATAGCTTTAAAATTTAATAAAAACTGATGGTACGAATTAATTGCCGGTAATACCCATTGAGAATTTCAAAAATATGAAGAAAAACTGAGCTCTCAGGAATTTAATATAATTCCCGGGAAATAATTTAAGATTATAAACGAAAATAGTGATTTCAATTTTATAAATTCTAATATTACCGTGATTAATTGAAAATTAAAAAAAAAAAATACTTTTTAATTCTTTCCCAAAAAAGTGTTAAAATATTAACATGGTGATTAATTAACTGAACCGTAATTCAAAATTTATTAGGGTTTACTTTCATTATTTTAGGTATTTATTATTTTATTTAATATTAAATCTTAAATTTTCTTGTATTAAGTTTTAAATTAATTAATTTATATTTTTTTTTAGAGCACAAGTCAAACCACAAAACTCATACTACATAATAGAAATAAAAAATTTTTATTTTATAGTTAAAAATGGCACAAAATGTATGAAAATTTTCATTTAAAAGAACAGAACTGAAATCATAAACAATTTAATTACATAATATTATAATATTATTAAATTTATATATAAAAAATTACTTGCACAATTTTATACTTTATTTTTACATATATATTTTTTTTTAGCAAACCAACAATTTAAATATAAAAATTAAACAAATTTAAGTATAAAAAGTAAAGAAAACATTTATATAATTTTTTTTTAATTAAAAATAGATACTCTTAAAAAACAAAAAGGTATGAAAACATCTTTTTTGACACACATTGCACTAACTTATAATTTATCTACAATTTATTTTTAATTTAATATTTTTATTTATTTTTATTATTCTATTAATTATAATTTCAAAACTGAATTTTACACGAGATAGAAATGCTAATAATCTTTATGGTAAAATTAGTATATTACTGACAGTATTTTATTGACTTTACATTTTACGTCTAATAACATGTTATTGAGCTAGTAATTATGTTATTTTTGTCAAATTTATCAATATTAACATGTCCACTTGCACTATTCGATTAATTTTACAGATCGTGGTTTGCTATAAAATGATTTTAATTAATTAATAGAGTAGAGGTAGATAATAATGTTGTCAATGTCATATATTTTTGGTTATTTAACGAATTAAAACATATGGACACCAATGAATGAAAATGGATTGTCAAAGTAAAATAACTTCTCTGTAATGTAAAATATGACTATTATTTTAATAGGTGTTATTAAAGTGTTATACGAAAACTATATTAGTCGTACTTCAAAAATATTTCTACTCTTTGAACTGTTGACTTTGTAACATAAAAGTATTTGACAGTCATAATTAAAGTTACACTTGTTGACACTTAACACTAGTGTTTTTAGTAATTTGCTGTTGAAGTTTTTCAAAATTACCGGTAAAATATATTTGTTTAATGAACTGTCAAAATTTAAACTTTGGAAAACTACTTAAATTATTTAACAACTGGGCCCCAAAAGTTTATGTATATTTCGACTTTTATTCATTTTCAATTTGTGTTAAATGTATCAAAATATAAAGAACTATCTGTAAAATCGTTTATGTTTCAGTTTATTTTTTAACAATTTTTGAATATTTTTACTAACTATACTAAGCATTTACTAAGTATTTCGTAAAAATAGGATTTAAATCAATAATACTAATAAAGTTAAATGAAAACTTTAATTAAACCAGATAAAGGTAAGCTACTTTTTATAACCTATTTCAACTGAAAATATACTCAATTAGAAATACATTCTCTTATTTGACAGTGCAGTGTAAAATTTGAAAGCTGGTTAATTACCGACAAAAAAGAATTGACCTTTTTGAACATAAAAGTTGAACTGACTAACACAAGATATAATTTTTATCTAGTAATTTTATCTCGTGAAAATTAACTTATTATTTTAAATATTTTTACAAATTAAAAATAGTTTTCAATAAAAATTTGCATGTAGTAAATAAAATTAAGTTTACGTTTCTATTAAAAAAAAAAGAAGTTTAACTAATTTCATGTTTTTATTTTTGTGTTAATAAATTGAAGAGTTTTTGATAATTTTCCTAATAAGTTTGGCTAATATAATTATAATTTTTTTGTTTTGTGTAAATATGTGTGTGTAACTATATAATTTTTTGTGACTTTGCTTTTTTTAAAAAAAAAAATCTATAATTTTTATTTCAGTAATAATTCTTCTTACCTTTTTCCAAAAAAAAAAAGTGGAAATTTCTATAAATTTTATATTTAAAATATTAAGAAAAAAAAACCAACAAAAAAAAATTTCTTTAATTATTTTCTTTAGGCACAAGAAAGACACGGTTCAGCTGAGGATCGTATCCAAAGATTAGAAACAAATTTGGATGAAAAAAATGGTGAAGTAATACGCCTTAACCAAAGACTTAAAATGAATGAAGAGCATAATCAACGTTTATCATCAACAGTTGATAAATTATTATCTGAATCAAATGATCGATTACAGGTTCATCTTAAAGAACGTATGCATGCATTAGATGAAAAAAATAATTTAACACAAGAATTAGAAAAAGCTAGAAAAGTAGCTGAAGAATTACATCAAGAAAAAAGTGATATTGTTAAGGAATTAACAAAAACACGATTAGAAATTGAAAATTTTAAACGTCAACTATTACAACAAGAAATTGCATACAATATACAACAAACTGAAGCATTAACACGTAGTTTATCACCAAGTAGTGTTGTTGATGGTACAGCATTTTCAAGAAGTACATCACATACTAGTTTTGATACACATTCATTACGTAGAGCTAAATCACGTTTAGATGAAACGGAACAATATGCTCGTAGTTTAGCTGAACAGGTTAATTAAAATATATTTTAAAAAATTTTTTTTTTGTGATTTTAATTAAGTGATAAATTTTATTATGGTGTGGTTTTATTTTTTATAGGAATGGGGTAAAATGCAACAGGCTCATGTATTAGCAAATGTTCAGCAAGCATTTGATGTATCTGGTGGTTTAGATGGTGATGATTCTGTAGAAGGTTTATTTGGTAATAATGAAGTTATGTCACCAAGTGGTCATACAGATGCTCAAACACTTGCAATGATGTTACAAGAACAATTAGATGCTATAAATAATGAGATTAGGTAAATTGAGAGTACTAAAGAATAAAAATTGAAAAATATATAATTGTATAAAATTTAATATTTTGTTGGTTTAGATTAATACAAGAAGAGAAACAATCTACAGAAGCTCGTGCCGAAGAATTAGAATCACGTGTTGGCAGTTTAGAACATATGAATTTATTAGCACGTGGCCGTACAATAGATCGACAAAGTCCTGAACTTAGTGGACGTAGTTCACCAAATAGTCCAAATAGAGATTATCTACATAAATATCATACGGTATGCTTTAGAATATTTTTAATAAATTAAATGAATTTCCAAATTTTAGAAGATGTTAGAGCAATTTCAAAATTGTGCAGATTTTTATTATTATTATTATTTATTTATTTTTTGTGCACAAAATTAAATTTCTTGTCAAAAATTATTAGCGCGACAAAAAGAAATATGTTAACTGAAATAATTATTTTAATGTTTATTACTAAAAAAAAAAAAATTATGTTTCAAATGTTTTCTCATTTTTGTTTAAATACTTTTTAATTCTAATTTATAATTGGTAATTATTGTTTTTAATTCGATTATGTTTGTTTTACATAAAAAAAATATGTTTTTAATTTTTTCCATACATTTACGTCAAAACTCATATAAACAAACGAAAAAAAATAAACAAAATATTGCAGGCTCCAGCCTCAATGTCTCCAGCACATCTACATCAATATGCGGCCTCATTAAGTCCAGGCCAATTGTCTGAATCTCTTCCGTCGAGTCAGGTATTATTAAACAACAAACAAACAAACAAAAAAAAATCTTAAGTTTTACTTTTTTTTGATTTTGTTTATTTAATTTTTTTTTTATTGTTGCTTCATTTTGTTGCATTGAATTATGAAGAAAATAATCTGCAATTTTTAACGTCCATCAATTTAAAAAAAAAAAACAATAAAATATAATTAAAAATGTAGTTTTTTTGAAAATATAAAGACACACGCACACCTTTAACTCCATCAAAAATATTGCACATTATTGCAAAATAACCTCAAAATGAATGAAAACCTATTTTGATCCATCATGAAACAATTTTCATATAATTTTAAATTCGGCCTCATTAAGTCAAAATGTATAAGTACAACTTTGTAACTAATTTATTGGCGCTCTAATTATTAATCCACCAATAAGAGTTATGTAAATAATAAGGTTCCTGATTAATTATCCTCTGCAAAACTGCTCAAAATATTTTATTTATTTACTGTCAAGAAAATTCAGGTGGTTAATACAGAATTTAATCGCGGCATTACAAATTTTTGTGGTTGTGATTTATTACACTGATGCACAGCGGAATCGTCCTACCGAAGTACTGGAATAGTGACTATAAAAGTAAAAAATTGTTAAATTTCGAAAAGTTTTGAATTTTTTTTTCCAATATTTATAAAGTTTAACAGCGAATATTCGAATAATTATGAAAGTTAATTTTCCTTGCACAAAATTATGAACGTTATATTATAAGTCGATTATTATTTTCTTAATAAAGTTTTATTTGGCAAAACTTTTCACAGAAAAGTGGTATTTAATCACTCGGACATTGTATACATTAGTGTTGTACTTTTAAGGATCATTTTAATCTGTCACAAAATTACGAAAATTTTAGGAAAGTAATTTAAAAATCGTGAAACTGTTGCAGCCTAACTATTGAGTAAATAAAAATCACGGAACACTCCCTAACAAATTTTTACCTCATATAACAAAATATATATGCATTTAATTTATTATTTATTTATTAATCTTACCTAATATCCTCCTTTTTTTAATTACGACTTATGTACAGTTTGTTGAGCATGGTATGCCTTGTCATAATTGTGATTCCTAAAAACCTTTAAGATTTTATTAGTATACAAACAGCTTTAGCAAATGTTATGTCAACGATATGAACGGATTATTATCAATTTTAGTCAGGATTTACGATTATAATTTGAAAAAAAAGGAAAGACTTTATAATCACTTACAAATGAGGAAATTCAAATCATGCATCACTTAATTAAAATTATCCTTGTACAAAATAAATCATTATTTCTGCATGTTAACATATAAATTAGCTTTAATTAATTTTTTTAAATACTAATTAAGTGAATAATTAAAATTTTGATTTTAAACAAAAATAGCTTTACGATTAATTGAACTTTGCTTGCCATTTTTTAATTAATCCAAAATCAATTTTCATTTTTGAAACCACCAAATTGCATGAAATAAATTGGAAATGCATAAATAGAGTTTTTTTTTCTGGAACGTGTAAATGTATAAAAATAGAAAATTTTTTAAAATATAATAAATATGATAAATATTTTTTAATATATTTCTCTTTTTTTTATCAATTTAGCTTAATTTACCAGCATTGTCAGCAGATGTGTCCAGAGATGAATTACATGGAATGACAATAGGTGGTGGTGGTGATTCTAGTTCGGGTGGTGCTGCATCACCATTAACAGCAAGATCTTTACGTTTAGAACGTGTTGCACAAGCTTTAGCTCATAGTCAAGAAGAGCTACGAAGGTACAAAATATTAATTTAAAAAAAAACAATATAAATTAGATTACAAGAAAAGTTTCCACTACTATCTTAAATTTGGAAGTGATTCAAGAAGTTTACTCGGTAGCTCGCCGTTTTTGTGAGCCAATATTATATATAATATTTTCAAAAACTTGTGCTACCTAACTTCAAAATCACTCATTACTTCAAAATCACTCATTAAATTAAATATTTTTGATAAAGATAGTAGTGTTAACTAACTTTTTGTAAAATCAAAATATTTAATTTAAATTTTTGAATGCATTTTTTAATTAAAATAATTTAAATTATGAAATTATTTTGGCTTATAAATTCAAATTATTTTGTAAATTCAGTTGCAGAATGATTTTATTTTTGTTCCATTTTTTTTTTTTTTTTCAAATATAAATTAGTATTTTTTTTGGTAATTTATTTAAATTTAATCGCAGACGTTCGATGGGACTGCAGCCTAATCAAGGACCAAATCATAATTTAAGGTTAATTTACCACATTAAAACACTTAAAAAAATTTTTTATTTGTTTAAATATTTGTTATAATTTTTAAAATTACAAAATTCACATTGTAAGTTTTTTTTTTTAAAAGCGCACTTTTTGGTTTGGTTTTCAAAATTTGTAGTTTTTATTAATTTTATTTAATTTAATATTTTTTTTATCTGGAAATTTGAAATGGAATTAATTATAATTGGTACTAATAATTTGTTAAGGGAAATACGTTTTCAAAATGCTTAAACGTTTTTTTTGAAATTTATTTTTCTTGATTGCATAATCAAATTATTAAAATCTACAACTTCTAAGGTAATTTGAACATTCAATTAAGACCTTAAAACTCTATAGGATCAAAACATTTTTTTTTTACTAATATTTTTTTTTCGTTTTTAATAATTGGTGGATTTTTTGGAACACTAATTCGGATATTTTTTTAATTTTGTAAATTAGAAATTTGTATTTTATTTTGTTAAAAATCACAAGAGAAGACAATTTAATATTCTGCTCCCGAGCATATTTATTAACAATATATTTTTTTGAAATAAACCAAATATTATTTTGCATGTAAAATATTAATCTTTTGCTGTCAAAGTTATTTTATGGAATTTCCAGCTGAAAGTTAAATGTTTATGTTGATTATTTAAGCCGGACTAGAAATTGTACAGTAAAAATTTCGTTTAAGTTTCTTTTTTGCTGTGCAAACGTTTCAGGAACATATAAAGTTTTGGTAGTGCAACGTTTTGCTATAAATATTTTAATAAAGTTATTAAGTTATTTTTAAGTTTTGCACTCACAGTGTTTTTTTTTTTTAAATTTTATTAAATGTTTCGAAATATTTAGATGCGTTCGTTATAATGTCAAGAATTAAATGTGATAACATGAAAATTTATTTCGATGTAATAAAAGCTAACAATAAAACGCATCTAATAGCTTTTCCATTTTTAGCGTAGAAATCCTGTCGTTTGAATTTACCAAATTAAAATATTTTTATTTCTTAAATCTCTATATTCAGAGTCGGTGTTGGAAATTATGTACCATCGCCATTAAGTTCTCGTCACGGTAGTCAAGAATCATTACGTCATCTAAATACAATGGGTTCAATTAGCTCAATAATGCTTCAAACACCAACATCTAGTGTTAGTCGAAGTGATGTTGCAGCCGCTGCAGCTGCACAAAAGAAAAAAGGAATTAAATCTAGTTTGGGACGTTTCTTTAGTAAAAAAGAGAAAGTAAAAGGTGTTAAAGATTCAATGCCTGATGGTTCAGCAAGTATGCTATCAATTGGTAATATATCTACGTATAGTGATGTTGAATCAAATTATGATACAATGAGCATATCAACATTAAAATTGGGTAGTAAAATGGGTTCTGTTGATTATGGTAGACAGAAAAAGAAGTATGTATTTATAAAATTAATAATATTTTAAATAAATTTATTAATTTATTTTTCTTCAAAAAGGGAGCATGATTATCGACACGATCTTTTAGGAGAAGCAATGAAAGCAGGAACTCCATTTGCACTATGGAATGGACCGACAATAGTTGCCTGGTTAGAACTATGGGTTGGTATGCCAGCATGGTATGTGGCAGCTTGTCGAGCAAATGTTAAATCAGGGGCAATAATGAGCGCCTTGAGTGACACTGAAATTCAAAGAGAAATTGGTAATTTATCAATATTTTATATATATTTAAATTTTAACATTTAATTTATTTGTACTTATTTTTAGGGATAAGTAATCCTTTGCATAGACTGAAATTGCGCCTAGCTATACAAGAAATGGTCTCACTGACATCACCGTCAGCACCACAAACTTCCCGCACAACACTTGCCTTCGGTAAATATTTACCAATAAATAATATATATTAAAATATAATTTTATTTTTTTATTTTTTAAGGAGACATGAATCACGAATGGATTGGTAATTATTGGCTTCCAGGTTTAGGCCTCCCACAATATCGGACTACATTTATGGAATGTTTAGTTGATGCTAGAATGTTAGATCATTTAAATAAAAAAGACTTAAGAGGTCAACTTAAAATGGTTGATAGTTCTCATAGAAATAGTTTACAATATGGTATATCATGTTTAAAACGTATAAATTATGATCGTACAGCATTAGAAGAACGTCGAAAATCATGTGAAAATACATTATGTGATGTATTAGTTTGGAGTAATGAGCGTGTTATTCGATGGGTATCAAATATTGGACTTAAAGTATTAAAATAATTTTATATTTTTTTTTAAAATTGTAATAACAAAAATCTAATTTAAAATAGGAATATGGCAATAATTTACTTGAATCAGGTGTTCATGGAGCTTTAATTGCATTAGATGAAAATTTTGATGCTAATTCAATGGCATTAGCTTTACAAATTCCTACACAAAATACACAGGTTTGTAAAAAATTAATATTAATATAATGTTTAGAGTTTTTTTGGAGGAAGTTAAAGTATTTTACAATCTGTGAAAATATGTTAAATAAATTTAATACAAGCTCTTCCATTTAAAGCTACAAATTAATTATTTTAATTATTAATCTTTTATCTGTTACTTTTAGGCAAGGCAAACATTACATGCAGAATATAATAATTTACTACAAGTTGCTACAGATCGACGACCAGAAAATGAGCAATTAGATAAATCCTGATCTAACGCCAGTTTATCAACATTAAGTGATGAATAGCAATTTGTTTTTTTAGAAGCTAATTAAAAAAAAAATATATACAAAACAAAACTAATTAAATAAATTAGTACACCGAATATATAAGATTGAAATCATATTGCAAATTATTTTCGGTTTTATACTTTTTCTTTGGGTTGTAATATTCGCTCAATGTAAAATTTTCATCTCTCATTTATAACATATTGGAACAAAAATATATAAAAAGTTAAAAATAAAACCAAACTAGGATTAAATGAATTTATTTAAAAATGATAAAAATATATTTATAAATGTATACTTGTAAAAATTTTCAAGTACAAATTTTTACTTGAAGAGAAGAACAAAAATTTAAAAACTTGTATTTTTACACGGAGAAAGGCACAAAACATAAAAAATTAATCAATAATATTTTAAAAAAAATTTAGTTTATATGGCGACAAAATGGGAAGACACAAAAAAAATATATATATAAAATAAATATAATTCCTTTTACTAAATTTTAGAAATTTAAAATTCATAATTAAATTATTAAGGCAAACAAAATGTATATTCAATTTTTGAATAACAGAATTTTTTTTTATTTAGCTTATAGATAAATTATTTTAGATTTTTACTTATAAGGTTTAAAAATCCAAAACCCGAAAATATTTACATATTGAAATTTTATTAAAATTTAACTCCAAAAAAAAAAAGTACTGGTCTAATTATTTTCTTTCTTTTTGCTAAGTGTTTGTTTTTTATAATTACTGAAGTTTTAAGGAAGTTTTTATAACTTAATTTCTTTTTTAAAAAAAGGACATTTTTGTTAGTAATAATTATATTTTTTATTGAAGAATATCATTGTAAAATTTTAATAGTCAGTTTGAGCTTAAGAATATTTATGTAATAAATACAGAAAAGTTAAATAGAAATTGTTAAAGTTTTATACTTGACTTTAAAAAAAAATGTGTAACTATATTAAAATTGAAATATATTACGTAATTATTATATTGAAAATGTAATATTTTAAATTTCATTTTAAGTTTATGGATCAATTGATTTAATTATATTTGATAATATTAATAAATGTAACACAAAAATTGTAAGACACAATATAGAAATTAATAAAAAAAACACTCTTCTTACCTAATCAATTCGTTTGAGAATAAGGAACCATAAAAAGAGCAAATTCTAAGAAATAATATGAGTATTAATTAATTGTTAAGTATGCGTTTTAGAATAATTCATTTATACCTTTTTAATATTTTAAATCATTGTTGAGATATCTATAAATAGTTTTCTTTTCGACAATTTTCGAAAATAATAATATAAATTTTACAGTAACATAAATATGTAAAAGTGACTTAAAGGTTATTTATTTTTCTAAGAAATAATACTTCCCACTTTCACATAATTTGAATATATAAACCAATTAATGAGTCAGTATTAAAACATGAATATTATTTCTAAAAATTTGTGTCAGCACTTCTCATTTTTCAACGAATATTTTAATTTGATCCAAAAAAATTAATTATCATTTGATATAATAAAATAAAGAAATCGCCTGATCCAAGTATAAAACTAATAACAAGAACAACAACAAAAATGTGCTTTCAAATCTAACAAAAAATATTTGTTTAGAAATAATAAATTACATAAAATTTTCGCATCAGATAAATTTATCTTGTTTTCTAATATCTAAAGAAAAAAAATATATATATATATAAAACCAAAAAACAATGCAACTTAAATATAATCTTCATAATTTAGAATATTTCAATTTAAAAAAAACTACTTAAATAAATAATAAAAAAAGGAAGAAAATCTAAGACCAAGCTAATAAAAAAATTAATTATAAAAAATCTAATAAATTAAATGAAAATTGTATAAATAAACAACTAAAATAAAAAGAAATAATAATAATTGAAAATCTTAATATCCTCGTAAATGTAATGAAAAAAGTAATGTTAATGATGAAGGGACTTTATGGAAAAAAAAAATTTATAAAATTTAAAACTTTGCATTTCAAAAGAGAAATATTTTTAAAAACAATACAGGAAATATTCGTATTAGATTAATTATTATACATATTTTAAATTCGGAAATTGCTTTTATCAAAAAAAATTTCAATTACAATTATTTTGAATTCCTTGGTATATACTGATTTGATTAATATTTACTGTCATAAATTTTTGGAGTTGCTTAATAATGAGTAAACGTCACATTTTAAAGCAGCCATTTTGAAAAAGATTTTTGAATATTCACTTTATTAATAGTGGTTTCTTAATTGATAAGGAATTGATTCTGTGACGTTACTTCCTCTACTTAAAGTAAGGATATATAGCTAACTTGAACTATACGATTCTTTACGAAGCAAATATGTAATTGTGCATATTTTTGTTTTTACAAAACCATTACATATTTTTGTTGTTAAAAACCATTACATGTAGACATTATTCAGTTAGCTTCAAATCATTTTTAGAAATATCGAATTTCTGAAAAATATTTATTACTAAATTTTATTACTAAAATTTAAAAAAAAATTTTAATTTGGTCTAGAAAAGTAATTATGTACTAATGATAAATATGGTGAAATTATTTCCTTTAATAATTATGTAAAGTCTCTTCAAATAAATGAATTATTATTTTTTCTGTTTATTTTTTTTTTTTTTTTGTTAAATATTATTATGTAAATTTGTAAACATAATTAAAAGAAAAATAATTAAAATAATATATTAAAAAAGTTATAACTAGTCGTGTACACTTAATTAGATATAATATGAAACAAAAAGTAATATTAATTAATAAAAAAAAAAAATATTAAAAGTATAATTGTTTTCCTTTAATGTATAAATTAATAAAAAAAAAAATTATCTATAATTTTAGTAAAAAACATAAAAATATGAAAAAATAATGTTTTTTTTACATATTTATATGATATCCCCATAAATATTAAAATATTAAAACAAAAATAAAATATATATATTTACATAAAATCAAACTAGTATATATTAATTAAATCAAAAAAGAAAAAAACTTTGAGTTTAAAATAATTACATATAAAAAGTATTATTAAAATATACATTAAAAATGAATAGTTCAAAGTAAAAAAGATAAACTGAAACAAAAATAAACAAAATTTATATTATCTTAATTGCTTAAAAAAAATTATATCTATAAATATTTAATTTGGGCAAAAATTCTACAAGTTAAAAGTGTATTAATCATTGTAAGGCTGGATTTACGTTTTTAAAAATATCAATATAAAATAATATGAGTCATAAAATTCTACTTTCATATTTTAATTTTATTAATTTGAGAGATTACGATAAATACTTGTTTTAAAAATATAACATATTTCAAATTGGCATTGTCCCGAATTCGTAAATAACAGAATAACTCTACTATAAAATTTGAAAAATATAATTTTTTCCTAGAAATTAAATAAATTTCATTTCTCTATCTATTCTGGTCATGTACAATAATTTTTTCAGTGCCCTTATTGGAATTGAAAATGGAAATGTCTATAAACTGAATGCTCCTATTTAATTTATAAGATTTTGTACTTACTAAAAAAAAAAAAAACAGAAATACTAAATTACCTCGTATAAACATGAATATTATTTAACATAAAATCAAATTTTTATTTCATTTTTATACGTAAATCCAAACCATTTTAATTGTTATTTCGATTTCTATATAATTGTTTTACATGAGGATTAACTTATAATTATCATTCTTTTATTTTTCTCTTTTTAAAATTTTTAATTTTATAGGGAAAATTATTTATTTATTAGTGAATTGAAAAATTTATTTAATTATAAAGAAAGAAAAATTAAATTTACATGTTTTAAACAGATTTTTTTGTGTTTATCATTAATACAAAAAAAAAATAAAAATAATGTTTAATAAAAATCTTGAATATTAAATCCAGAAAAAAAAAGAATTTACAATATCAGTTAATTTAAATAACCAAAGTCAAGTTGTATTCTAATTGCTTTGCTTAAATATGAAATCTGTCTATTTATGTCATATTTCAAAATCAGTTTATTGAACAAAATTAATCATTTATTCGTCAACTCAAAAATGCTTATAAAAACATAAAAAAAAAAAATTTCCAAAACGCTTTTAAGAAGAAATTTTAAATATTAATTACAGTTTTTTTTTTGATTATGATTGTAAACTTTTTTATTTAAATATTTAAAAAAAAGAAACAAACAAAAATCATATATAAACATCATCATATCGTATAGCTAAAATATTATTAATCTAATAAGTAAAAGAAAATGAAAATGGAGTATTTATATATTTAAAGAAAAAAATAGAAATAAATGAAAAAAATAAAAATAAAGAAACAAATCTACACTTGTGATGTTTAGGAATGGGAAAGTGTAGCCATAAAAAAAATTATACAAAAATCTTTTAAGTAAATTTTATAATTTCAATTTATTATGTCCCAAATAATTTTTACTAAATAAAAATGCCATCGATTCTAGTCTCAAAAAAAAAAAAAAAATTATAAATACAATTTTTAATTTAACTATATTTAACTCATTTTTTTAATTTCCTTATATTTATTACTTTACTCGAAATAGTTTGTTTTTTTGTATTGAAATAGTAAATATTTATTTATAAAATAGAAATAAATTTTCCAATAAAAGACAAATTTTAGATTTATTAATGAAACAAAATCAAGAAAACATTATATTATATAAATGCTACACATTACCCATTTACTAAATTGTTATTTCTGTTAATAAAAATGAAGAAAAAAAAAATTATTAAATAAATTATTATTATATATAAATTATTAATTTAATTTAAAGTGACAATGAAATCAATAAAGATTATTAGTAAAATACAAAAAAAAAAATATACTAAAAAAAAATTGATACTATGTTAATAAAGTTATATATCATAAAATGCACATTAATTAAAATATAGTTTTATGACAGATTAGGTTTAGTTTTAAGAATAGTATTAGAGTTAGAGTTCTTTTCGGTTTATATGAAAATGTAGCAAAGCAATATTATTAAAATATTTGTTGACCATGTATTTAAAAAATACGATATTTTCGAATGAATTAAAAATATAATTTAAAAATTTTTTTTTAATACTAACTCTAATGTCTCATAAAACTATAGTTTGATTAGATAAATTTTATGACATATAATGACACATAATATCGCAAAAGTCCTATATAAAAATGTGTACTGAATTGAAAAGTTAAAAAAAAAAAGAAACTAAAAAAATTGGTAATAAATTAAATATCATTTTTTATTATTATTAAAAAATATAAAAAATTAAAGAAATAAATAAAAAAAATATTTGTAGAAAATATTATAAATCAAATTCAAAATATTTAAAGAAAAATTATAATTATTTGATAAATAAAATAATATTTATATTTCTTTGTCAACATTATAATTAAATTATTAAATTTATATGCAAATAAAAATTAAATGTAATAGAAAAAAATAAATTTTAAATTGCAATAAAAATTTAAAACTAAATTATTAAAAACAAAATACCTAAAAAATATAAAATTAAATACATAATTTATATATAAAGAATTGATTCAGGCTAGAAAGTAAATTAGATGGTAAATTGTCAATCAAAATCATTTATCAAGTAAACTGTTGAAAGTGATTTTTTTTTTTTTTTGTTCTTCCGTTTACTAATCTAAAACTTGATCTTCATATTTTAAAATATATAATACTAAATATTATCACTTATTACAGCTTAGTAAATAATATGGTTTTGTTTAATGTAAAAAAAAATATCTAAATTACTTTCTACCTTCAATCCAGAAAAACCATACATTGCCATTTAATATTTAAAAACAAAATTAACCTATAATTTTATGATCGTATAAACAAAAACAAGTTAAAGAACAAATAAAATAAATAAAACACAATAATAGCATAATATAATGAAAACATAAATGTTATTTACATATAAATACATACATACATATATATATATATTTATTTAGTAACAATATTTAATGAAAAAAAAAACCATTGATTAAGTGATTAAATGCTGTAAATATTATTTCGGTTACTGCATAACAAGAAACAAAAACAGAATAAGAAAAAACATTAGTATTATTGATACAAAATAAATGAAATGAAAAAAAAAGCAAAAAACAAAAAAAAATTAAAAAAAATAAATAAATAAAATGAATATAAATTGAAAATTATTAACAAAATAAAATCTGTATTATTTATTTTTATTTTTTAGAACTTTCTGTATGAACACACGGATTAAGGGACACCTGTAGTTTCCGAATTTCGAATTTTCGAATTTTCGAAATTTTCGAAATAGGAATTTCGAATTTTCGAAAATGGCCGTTTCGGAGTCAGGGAGTCCGAAAATGACGAATCTGATCAACCCCCCCCCCCCCCCCCCCAAAGGGCAATGGGCTCAGTAAACTTTGAATATACAATAGAATTATCCTCACAAAAATAATGAACGTTAAAAAAGAATCTTCCAGAATTACAGAGCAACACTAATGTTGAAAGCAGTTTTGTATTTGCCTGGTATTTTTTAGATAAATTTTTAAAATTACTTACTTTATACGTCATGAATTATGCTGCAATTAAACTTCATGAATAATAGTAGTGCATTGAATAAATATAAATTTCAGGTAGATCATTTCATACCAAGATTATTCCAGTTTTTCATTGAACCGAAAATATTCGGAAAATCTTTCGAGTTGGAAATTTTTGGTTTTCCTGGTTTCGAGGGAATAAAAATGTTTTTCCAAAAACGTTTAAGTTAGAAATGTTTTCGAGTAAATAAGCCTTTAAATATCAAATTTGTTCGACTAAAAATTTTAAGCAGAATCAAAGTTTTTTTTATTAATATGAATTATCACAAGAAAATTTTTAAATATTTTTTAGATAAATTTTTAAAACTTAAGGAAAAAAAAGAGCTGATTTAAAAATGTATTTCATATAAAAATAAGATTTCACAAGTTTCAGTTGTTAATTATTTCAGTCCATTCGATGGATATTAAAATACCAAATTAATATCAGAGTGAAGAAACTGTTCTCTTCGAACTTTTTCTCCTCGAAAACTAGAATAGTGAATATTATTTATAACTGAAAAAATTTAAAAATCATCTGGAAAGTCGTCAGTTTAAATCAACTAATTCGGCTAATTTGATTTATAAATTCAAATAATCTTGTGCTTTGTACTGTGATATGAAAAAAATGAAGACTATTGGTAGTTTAAAATAAATAATTATATATTTTTATTTAAGATAAGTTATAATATTTACATTTTTAATTCGTTATTTTTTAAACACATTTTATGTTTCTAAAATTGTACAAGTTTTTTCTAATAAATAATTTTCTTCAAGATTCAAAAAAATTGTCTTAAAACTAAAAGCTATTACATATTATTAAGGTTTTTCTTCTTAAAGATTTATATTACAATATATTTATCTAAAGATTAAAAATCTTTTTTTAATTTCATTTAAGCTCTAAACATTTTCCTTAATTTTGAATGTAATTACTACATACATAAATAGTTTTTTTTTTAAAATATCTAAGAAATTCGAATTGACTTTCTACATAATTTTTATGTTTTTTTGTGTATATATATAAAAATATTTTGTATAAATTTTAATTTTACAAGTACATAAATAAATAAAATAATTATTTTTCATTAATAATACAATTTATTTACTAAAAACAATTTTTATTTATTTACAAATCACATTATAAAATAAAAAATATTTTAATTGATTCATTTTCATAATTTTTTTTTTTATATATTTTAGGATATGTTTTTCATAATTATAGTATTTTTTTTTTGGTTGGTTAGTTATTGTCAAAGTTTTTCTCATTTTACATTAATTATTAATTTTAGAAATCATAAAGTTTTATTTACATTAAATAGAATTTACGAATTCAAAAAATCATTACAATTAGTAAATATGTAATTTATTTTGCTTATGATTTATATTGAGATTATAAAATGGTCCTTCAATTTCTTTTGTGATTAATTTGTTTGTGGTATATTCCAAAAATAATAATATGCTAATATCAAACTACGAAATGCTTTTAAAATTTTTAATATTATATAGAAAGGATAAAAATATCCATAAATTTTAATTAACTTATAATAAAAATAGGTTCGTTGACTAGTTGAGTAGATTTTTTTTGACTAGTTATAACAAATAGATTCGTTGATTAGTTTAATAAACTTTTCTTGGCCATTTGAACATTCTAGCAGGTATTTTCTGAATTAAAATTGAAATTCTTTATGATCCTTTTGATAATTGTATAATTTCACGATCGACCATGAAAAGCAATATAAAATAATCAACTGAATAATGGTTTTCAAATAGACAATTGTGTGAAAAGGAGAATTTAATTTTATTGATGCGGCACTACAGTGGTATAAAAAAAAACAAGATACTTTGTACAAGCGCTATTATGAAATATCGCGTCGTTCAGAGTGTTTTTATTAGTTTAAAATTTTTTTAGTATTTACATTTGTCCTACGCACGCAAAATTTCTGAAAATATACATAAAAAAAACAAAAATTTCTAAATCTACATTTTTCTTAAACACTCTTAACTACGTCTCATCGCATATAACTTGAACTGTAAATCATAGCTTGTTTTTTTCATGAGACACTATTGCCTATAAAAATTGCCAAAAATTAATAGAAACATAAATACATGTTAATTAAATTTCTAGTTTTCTACAAGAACTATTAGTAAAATTATAATCTAAATAATTTTTTTGGCAATTTCTTTGTAATTCCCCAAAATATTTTTGAATAAATAATTTTGAATTTCTCATTCAACGAGTACTTTGTCGTTTTGGCTTCTACAATTTTGTTTTTCCAAAATTTCTAAAAGATATATATTATAATATCATAAGATTTTTTTTACAGATAATTATTTCTCTCATCCAGAGAATTATTCGTTTATTTACAATTTCGGTTCTAAAAATTCCGAATAGTTGTAACCAGAAAAAAATAATTTACTTTCCCATTATGGCTAATAAAACAAAAATAATTTATAATATTGCCTGTGCTGTTAAATTTTCAACCAATATATTTTCTAATTCAACTTCAAAAGTTTCCTGACATGTAGCCAACCAATCCCATACTCTTTTCGTAATAGCAGTTTGATCTAATGTAGTATCTAATCCATAACTGCTCATAAGTCTTCGTAATTTTGTTTTATTTTCATCAACAGAAGGACGACTACCACGATGATTCAAATAAACACATAATGAATCTAAATCAGTATCTTGTTGACCTAAATTTGATACTAATGTTGCTGATTTTGATGATGTTATTTTACATTCAACCCAACGATCTTTCATATATTTTGTAATTTCTGTAACTTTACAACGATCCTCTGGATCATGATCAAAATATTTGCGGAAACAACGTATTAAACGAACTGAAAATTTCTTAAAATTATCAGGAATTTTTGTTGTTTTCTTTTGTTGATATTTCATAAAAGCAGAATAATTAGCATCTTTAACCCAATCAGCTGATTTCCATGGCGGACTACCAGTTAATATTGTATACAATAATATACCAAATTGAAAAGAATCACTTGATGGCCGACATATAAATCTTTCATTTTTAACAATTTCTAAAACTTCAGGTGGTATAAATGATGTCCATGTATGTTTAACACGACCAACTAAAATTCCTTTTTTCATCGTTGCACCAAAATCACATAATTTAATTCGACTAAAATCTGTGGCAAATATTAAGACATTTTCTAATTTTAAATCACGATGTACTAAACTCTTTGAATGCATAAAACTTAAAGCGGCTGTTAATTGTGTTGATATTAATTTACATGCACTTTCGTGTATACCATTCGCTCCGACATTAGATGCTAAATCACCATATGGTGCATATTCTTGTGCAAATACATAATATTCCATTGTTTGGAATGTTACATTATATGCAGCTAAAATATTTGGATGATGACTAAGCTGATAACTGTAATGAAATTCTTTTATAAATTCTTTTTGATTTGTTAATTCGGTATGAACAGCTTTCAAAACTACTGTAGATTTTGTTTGACGATGTACTGCTAATAGGATTTTAGCAAAACATCCTTCCGCTAAAGTTTTATCAATATCATATTCATCACTGAAATTCATTAGTGGAATTGTCAAATCTGGAATTGCATGCATTATACCACCATCTTTATCATCCGGTTTCTTATAAATGCTATTCCGATGCTGTAATGATGATGGTTTTGGTTCTTCAAGTTCATTTTTATTATTGTTTGCTTTGTCGGATAGCTTCATGGTGCGGAATGATGAAGAACGTTTTTCTGCAAAAAAAAATAAATAGATAATTTTGTTAAAAAGTCGTTAACTATAACACAGTTAACACAGTTCATAATTAATTGAATTTTCAAGAACTGTAGTTTAAATTATAGAATATAAATAAAAGGAGGTTCAATATGCCAATTGTCCGAAATCCTTCCAATATCAAAAAGTAAAATTTTTGTAATTGTAAAACCTAAATTATTGTAATCATTTAGTTAAATAAACACAAAGCAATTTTCATGTTTTTCTCGACCAAATTTCATTATTTTTATGGTCTATTTTACGATATACTCTACAGAATTTATGTAAATTCTACTCTACAGCAGTTATTTAAATTTTGTATTACAAGTTTTCTCTAATATACATTTTTAACTAATATTCAAACAGCTAAGTATTGCTGTGAATAGAACCTGGGACTTTCAATCGGAAGGTCTCGAGTTCTAGTCCAGTAACAAGAAGCGTAAAACCTTTTCACTGCATTTTCTAATTCTCCTCCAAAATGACGAAGATACCATTCATCATTTTACTCAAATGAATGACAAAAAACGGAGGGTAACCTAACCGGCTACTGTAGTGTATTTGTGTAATGGAAAATAGGTTGCATAAATAGAACAACTAGCTCCAAGAAATGATTTAGCTACCATTCATCATTTGGCTCAAATAAATTATAAAATGGGGGAATAACGTAATTCGCTTGCTGTGGTACAGTTGGGTACTGCAAAATGGGTATTTAGGAAGGAAAAGGACAATGAAGAATTAGTTATATTCTATTCATTAGGCAATAAAGAACATTTTTAACTTTTAATATAATATTTAGTTAAGCTACATTAGTATGTTGAGAAATAACAAATGTTCCGCAACACTAAAATTTCAATCTTCTTTTACTAGCAAATTAGTTTCATTTGCAAGAGAAAAACGTCGAAGAAATATTAATAATTTACTCCTCTCCGTTACACAAAAAAAATTTCCATATTGAATTTATAAATATTTTTATCTAAATATAAATCTTTTTAATAATTGGTAAAAAAAAAAATTATCTTATACAAATTATGCTCTTTATTATTAAATTGCGCAGATTTTTGTATATTTTTTAATACATAAATAAATCTTTCAACTCTTACTGATGACGTTAATATAATATTTGAAATCATAACGCATGTTTTAGCGCTAAAGTATAACTATTTAGAAAATATTAAACCAACAATATCTGTTTATTATTTAAAAAATTATAAAAAATTTATGTTTCTTGTTTGCTTTTTTTAACACTCAACAAAAAAAAAAACGAAAATTACCAAATTTACAAACAAATTTTTTGTGTAAAATATGTTTTTAAATTTTATATGCTTTTTATGATCATATTGATTGATTTCTATTTCTTTATTCACAATATCCATGGTCATAAACATTATTTTTTGTTTTTTTCTGTACGTAGATATATTTTCTTATTTGATCATTTCGAGAAATTAAGCATTTGGCATTTAATTGAATTTTAAAATATTTGTTTATTTTTAAAAAAATATAGGTAATTTATGATAAAAAAATATTTAAAAATAATTTATTGGAGGTTAAATTATAATTTAATTAAAGATAATATTTTTTTAAATTGAAGTTTTTTAAATTTTCTTTTATTTCCATATTTTATGGAAATTATTAATAGACCAATAAAATTAAGATAAAATTGTTAAAGGAAGTGGAAAAATTAAGTTTTTATTTTGGATATTTGGGTATTAATGAATCATGGTAATGATTTTTAACTAATTTTAATTATACATCTGTTTTCTTTTTTCAATCGCTTGAAGGTTTTAAATAGATTATAATAATAATAATTTCTTAATAACAAAGTTTATCTGAATCCGAACCTAGTTATTGAGCTCGAAAATACACGGTATCTACTTTATTGAAAGATATTAAATTGTTAGAATTTCTAGTAACAATTGTAATTTCTTAAACCATCTATCCATTATATTTTGTTCTAGATCAATGTTGTTGAGATATTTCCTAGTTAATCCAATTTTTATGTTACACATTTTGCATGTTATCTCGAGGTTACCATTGGATCTGGGCAATATTATAACACGCCTTTATTATTAATTTGAGCACAATGACAAATGATAGTTTATACGAATTCGAAAATCAATCCAAATACTTTATCACTTTTTATTGGATTAAAAACCGGGACCTTCCAATTGAAAGGTAGGTAGGTACATTATACTATAATGTTACTATAGTTATTTTACATGGAAAGTTGATTGTACTTTTTTGTATTAAAATTAAATTCTGAAAACTTAAATTAATGAACAGACGGAATGTAATGCCTGAACTCGTCAATTCCCATTTAAATATAAGTATTTCGTTGAAAGCCATAATCGAGTTCGAATAAAACTATAACCTGGATTTATTTACAATTAAAGTTTCTGATCTAACAATATCTTCAAGTTATAATCGAAATAATATTTTGAAATTTGAGGATGGAGGAAGAACTTAAATATTATTATTAAAATTAAAAATTGTGTTCGACTATGCGACATTTTTATAATAAATTCATATCAAAATCTGCCTAGCTAGAAGTAAAAATTGAATCTATTATTTCGGTAAAATAATAAAACTAACTTTCTAGACTTTTTCAATATTTTAATTGCGCAATATACATACTTCTTTTTTTTTAGACCTGAAGCTAATAATAAAAATTTATTTTGCATTTCATAATTTCATATTAAATTTTATAAATTTTTTAAATATATTTAACCACAAATATTTATTTTTAGTAAAATTTTTTTTTTTAATGTGAAATGAAAAAAGAAATGACTGACAAAAATAAAATAAATAAAAATTAGTTTTTGCAAAAAGTACCAAAATAACAAATTATTTTTTTTTTTTCCAAATATTCAGAAAATAAAATATATTTAATTTTTAAAATATTATTTAAGAAAATATTTAAATATCAAAAATTTATTAATATTTTGTTGAATTTACGATAAAATTTTTCTTTTCAAACCAACTTCCTTTTCTTTAGATGAAAACAGGAAATCTTAAGGGGACAAAGTTTACTTTTTGTGCTTTGAATCTAGAAGGAAAACGATTGATTTGAGAGTAGAAATATTAATTAATATTTGATGAATCTCTTAATTATCATCATTACGTTGTTGAATTTCTAGTATCTAGCTGGACTTATTATTAATATGTTTACTATAAAAACATAATTCACGTAGGTATTCACAACTGTATACAAAGTAAGACCTTTTCTTCTTCTAAATTCTAAATATTATAACAACTTCAGTACTAAGTTGAACTCTAAAATTGTTTATAACACTGCAGCTATATAAGTTATTTCACTTAAAATAGCTTAAGTTTTCGATCCTGAACTCGATTTCATAATTTCGCTCGATATGACAGTATTTCAATAGAATTTATTAAGTACAATTCTCAATCATAGGACTTGATCCCTCCTTTTTGAAAAAAAAAGAACGGCTCAACTACCATGTTAACAAGTTAGTATAACTCTGCAGAATTTGTGGTGAAGACAACGAAAGAGCCGAGCACATCCTGTTTGGTTTAGGCCTAATTTTGAACATGCAATTTTTTTTAATTTGCCTAAAAAAGATTAGTCATAATCTAAACTTATTGACAGATTCAAACTGTCTCGCAAAGAGTTCTTAGAATTTGAGGAGTTATATCCAGCCTTTTTCAGGCAATTTTCAGGTTCATAAATCATTTTAAGACAATTGTAGATTTTAGGCGACAATGAATCAATTCTGACGGCAGTGAATGTTCGTCTAATCTCGTTTAATCTCGTCTAATCTAATCTAAGCTTTAACATCTCGTAAAATATTTGTGGCGTAATAGACACAAATATTCATCTCGTAAAATATTTGTGGCGTAATAGGCACAAATATTTTCCATATTAAATATTTTACTTTTATTCCTACTGGTTTCGAATACATATTTTGTAAAGATAACAAAAACATATTTACTTTGTACTGAAATCTTCCTAATTTAATAATGAAACTTTCATGGGAATAAGAAATTACATTCTTATATCACTTATTCGCAAACATTGACTTAATTAGACATATTAAAGATTTCAAATGAAAACATAAATTTTATTTGTAGCCAAAATAATGGCAATCAGAATTTTACTTAAGTAATATTTACTTAAAACAATTTCCATAAAATTTGTTACAAATATTTTCAAAATCTTGGTAATTTCGTACGATATTTATAATTAAGGCTTCCAATTACATATTCTAAATTTGACTAAATATTTTTTTTGTCAAAAATATTTGAAATTTGTTAATTCTTTGACTAGAAATTTTTACTAGAAACAAAGTAAATTTTAGAAAATTAAAAATATAATACGAATAATTAAAAATATAAAAATATACTTAAATATTGTAAAATATATATTTTTACGAATTTATATAAATGCACCCACGAATATCTCAGACGCCAAACTGTCTAGCTAAATTTATATATTTTTATTATGAATTGTGATCTTTTATATATTTAAAATTAGGTTTTTCTGTGTTTTTTTAGCTTCACAGACAAAAAAAAGCGCCTATATTCAACTACAAAAATGCTTCTTCTGTAAAACAATTATTAACTTTAAATACAATTTTCTTTTAATCTAGCTAAATTAGTGTGGTACAATTTTCCATATTTCTTAAATCATTTGTATATGTGTTTTTTTTTTTCAATATTTTTTTCGGAATAATTTTCACAAAACTCAACCTTTCAGAGGAGATTCGTCCAAAAAATATATAAACTGAAGAAAAATGGAAAAATTTATATCATGTAATAATTCATGTTTTAATATTATAAAACCACGCGAAATTAATTTTATATTATTGTGTGTAAAGTGTGTAGACTTTTTCAACAAAAACTTATATTATTATGAAAATTTATTTATTTGTATCTTGAAAATGTATATTTTTAATATACAAAAAGTTTTATTTTTAAAATTTAATTTCTATTTTTGTATACACTTTGTTATTAAAAAAAAACACAAAAATAATTTTTATAAATAATAATGTGAAGAAATATAAGTTTAACCTTAATCTTAATATTTAATTTTCAGATTTATATTAAGAAAAATATTATATTAAATAGAAACGTTTTGAAATAAATTGATGTCTTTATGGCAAATTTGTGGCAAAATAGAAATAATAAAAAAAAAAACTATATTATAATCAAAATTTTCTATTTACTATTTTCAAAATTTTCTCTTAAAACTTTCCTAATTTAACTATCAAAAAGTTATATATATTTAACATGTTATTTGAAAAACTTTCTAAATTAGTAATAAATTTTGGGACAGACATTACATTTTTAATGTAATTAACAAACTTGTAATTTAATTAAGAACTTTCAAAAAGAAAGACTAACAATTAGAGGGTGAAATAGAAAATTGGAAAATTAGTTATATTTGTGACATTAATATTCAAGTCTGACATGTTAAGATTTGTACAACAATTTAGTCGGAAACATAAATTTGCTCAATCAAATATTTAATTTACTTCTGACTCTAGAGAGAAGGGCAATCAGTAAAATCGGAATATTTATATACATATTTCCAATATGTATATAAATATTCCGATTTTACTGAATAAAAATATAGATGAAGGGGACAGTCGCCGATATCGTACCAGTTCCTAAATGGTACCATTACCATTTAGGAACTGGTCCGTTTTTATTCAGTAATTAAAATAATTTTTGGTTTGTATTATAAATAAGTGATATCAACTTTAAAATTTTATTGGCTACTCTACCATTTATTATCACTTTAAGTGTTAGATCAAAGTTTTAAAGAGACGATTTTTAGACGACTCTTCCATATTAAGTAAAGATTTTACAAAGGGAAATATGTAACATATTACATTAGACTTATATTTCATTAAAATGACATATCAATAAATATTTATTGTAGTAAATCGGAATTTAAGTGTGTTATCAATATTCCTAATTGTCTAAATTCGTAATAATTAATTTTCTAATTGTCGATATTCCTAATACTCCTAATTATTGTCAAAACATTTTTGTTGAACTTTATTTGATGAACCAGATTCGTAAATTGTACAATTTAACACCTTTTTGTGCTTTGACTTTTGCGGAAATGCTCTTCTTTCCTTTGCTTAAAAATAGTAAACATTTCAAAATTTAAATTTATAAAATTTTTCACATAAATACTAGAATAATGAAAAGTGGTATGATTTAGGCGGACTATCCCATACATAATATTAATAATTAATGCAACAGAATCTTTGGTCTATTAAATGTCTGGTCAATAAAAATATATAGATAGAAAGTGAAAATTATCTACACATTTCCTTGAAATTTTTCACAATTAAATATGTTGTTAAGTCAACAAAATAATCTAAAAATTTCAATTTTAACTTTCGCACAGTAATCTATATTTTATGCTACGTGTTGCGTTTCTCATAGATTTGCGTTCTCTAATAACAAATTTTCTGCTTTGTCTTAAGTAATATTTTTATTTTTTTGAATAGGTGCAAATTGATTAATAATAGAAACTACTGATTTCTTTATGTTCAACTTGTTTTAAAGTTTCTGCAATATTTTCAGAAATACTCATTTTCATGGGCAACAAAAAATTTTTTTTTAATATAAAATTGCGTATTTTTAAATCTATTAATACAATTTTAATGAAATATTAATAGATATTATGTGTACTTAATTCTGATTGGTTTAGATTGGACTATTTTAGACAGTTTTTGAGTAATTTTAATATTAATATTAAAAAAAATTAAATCGAATATAAATTCAAATTTGAAGTCCATAAAATAAAAATAATTCAAGGTTTCGAGGTTTTTTTTTTTTTAGCAATTTATATTAATTTTTATTATTTGTCATATTTACGATTTTATTTATGTTTATAATTCAGACGAAAAAGATATTAAAAAAAAATTATAAATAAAAAAATGACAGTTTTTATGTGCGAATTTTGTTTTGATGAAAATATTTTGCCAGAAAGACTAAAAAAAAATATAATAATAATTTGAATTTAAACTTGTAAAAGAAAATGTAATTACAGCAGGCAATAAAATTTTTTTTTAAAAAAAAAAGAAAATTGTTTTATCAGTTGAGAGCAATTAAATCATCTAATTTTGTGGACATAGTCTTTGATCTAAATTGTGATTTTTAATAATAATCTTCTAAATTTCGTTAAATACTCAGTGTGTTACAGGGTCATTTCGGTTTCAAGAGAACTTGTTTTCTTTGAGTTCTATCAGCCAAGTAATGTGCAGGAATAATTTGTACTTGAAGTTTATTTTATTGCAATTTGAACCTTTATTTTTAAATGTAAACTTGAGTAAATTTAGACCAACATATTTTGGACTAATTTTAAAATAATGCATAAACAATTTTTCTCTTAAATATGTTTTTTTAAATTTCGTAAACTACTCCGTTTGTGAACGTAGCATTGATTTAAGTTGAAGAACAACTAATTTCTTATGCTTTTCCATAATGAAAATTCCCGCAGAAAAGTCAGTTTTCTCTTCAATAAAAAGTATCATTATTTTTTCATGTAAAAATTTGAATTCTAAATTTCATATGACACTATCTCAAAAATTTCCAAAAATTTTCCACTCTTACTTGTCAACAACTTTTAATTTGGAGCTAAAATTTCAAGCAACTTTTACTTATATAATAATTTAAATTACATTATTTTAACCATCTCCATTACATTCCAATCTCATTAAAAATTTTAACAATACCTAGGTCAGTGTCTGGTCAGTCTGTCAATTACTTGTAAATTTAATGTACAATAATATTTTCTGCTTTAAATCGTATTTTTCGATATGTATATCTGGCCTGTATAAATTAAATCCATATTGACTGTGGTGCTAATGCTGATAGATTTATAACGCTATGAAAATTTTAATCATCCTTTAAGAATTTTTTTAAATACTCTTAAAATTTGATGTTTTTGTTTATGTATCTTTCCAGACTCCAGAGTATTAAAATTTATTTCAATATCTTTTATAAACATAATATATATGTAGGTATATATCAAACATTAAATAGAAAATTAATTTTGTCAGTATTTATAATCCTTTAGAGAACAATTAAATTTAATTTTTAATCTTTTTTATGCTCCTTTTATATAATTTCTAAAATTTATGCTATAAATTAATATTTAGTTAAAAGTTTAATTTAAAATGTATATTTAATCTATATAATCTTATGAAATCCATTAATGATTAATTATAATCTTTGTTTTCATTTTTGTTTCACAACGAATTTATTAGAATTTCTTTAAATATATTTTAACATACTAACCTTGAAAGAGTTCAAAAATACATTTTCGTATAGATATATATATATTATATATATATATTTTAGAAAGTAAAAGTGAAAATTTTATTTTTCAAAACCATAAATATTCATTTTCAAAAAAATATATGAAATAGAAAAAAATAAAGCAACATAAAACTTAAATTTATGGATTAACCAAAAAAATAATAATATTCCAAATGACAAGAAATTATACATTTTACTATGAGCATGGATAATCGTAACCGAAAAAAAAATTAACATTAATATATTTTTAATTAGAAATAGTGGCGGCTCTAGTATGAATGTTGCGAAATTGGCGTCATCCTTTCTTAAAAAACTAGACAAATAAATTAGCAAACATAATTAGAAAAAAGTTAGTCGAGCAGAAAAATTTTTGTTTTGACAATTTCTTAAGTAAAGAATACCATTAGCTTGTTGCAGTAAGTAAAGTTTCTTCAGTATAAATACATTTATGTTTCCGATTCCAGAGAATTTATTATATCAAGATTGATTTTTTGGAATTTTTGAAATGAAAAAGGAGGACGTTTTAATGAATAATTAGATGTAAGCGAATATGCCTGTCTGAATAAATTTTATTTAAAACCATTTATAAAGTAAAATTGGGTTACTGCTCCCTATAACACAAATTTAGAGGGAAATTCGCTCCGTTGCATTTTTCTGTAAAAACTACCACTGAACTCCTTCAATAAAGCATAAATTTTTGACTATGAAATAGTATTTGTGCGCACTGCGATTTCACCTATTAATTCTATAACCAAGTTTCAATTCATTGGCTTGGTATTTGGAAAACTGAAAAGCAAAAATTTTAGAAAAACGTAACAAGTTTAATTTTTTTGACAAGTTGATTTCAATAGAATAAATTTCGTTTCAGTTTCTGTCAAAATTTAGTATAAAAAAGAGGAAATTTGCAGGAGACCTGTGTATTTTTTGGTTAATGAAAAACGATATAAGTTTATTGATATCAACTCATCCCACAGCCATTTAATGAATACGCCTTGTAAAGAAGGCGTGTGTTTCGCTTTATTAAACAAAGGATAGGAGTGTCCTATAAAACAAAGGCGTATTTACTATATGAAAACGCCTCTGTTTATTTATGATATAAAATTTTGATGAACATCTTGCCTTGCTGATGACTATAATAATATGCGATTTTAATTTTATTTTTATTTTTTGCTTAAACTTAAAGATAGAAGAAAATTATCTAAAAATAAACTTTTGAGGAAATTCTACGAAGAAGCGAAAAAAAACATATTAATATATATACATAAATTTTGTGGCATATTTAATTTATTAAATTTATTATTTTATTTTCTTTAAGCTTTCACAATTTATTTTTTTTTTTTTTTGGTTCTGTAAAAATAAAACTAAAAAGTAGGGAAAAAAAATATAAAATTAATTTTAAAAGAAAATTTTGTGATATTTTTTTTTTATTCACCAGAAATAATTCTTTTTGTCGTAGAAATTATTTTACTAATAATTTTTTTTTTTTAATAAATGAAATGAAAAACTCTTTTGAAACAAGCTATCGCAATTTTCTGCTGACGTCAATACGCTAAACAAAAAATACAAAATAGAGCAGAAAAATATAAACACAATTATTATTGCTTGTCATAATGAAGACACAGGAGACAGGAGGCAAAAAAAAAAAAAAAAATTAAATAAAATAAAACCGAGCGTGGAAAACTTCGATGTCTAATTGTAGATTTTTTTTTTTTGTTTGGTTCTTATTTGTTTGGTACACATCGCCAAGAAAAAGGTGACGTTGTTTAGTAAAAAAAAAAATATTAATTTAAAATACATTATATTACATATTTTAAAATAAATATTAAATGAAAATTATTATATTTATTTCAACTTAAAAATTGTCATTGATTAATTTTTTGTTCCTCAACAAAATATTTTATTTATTTCTATTTAAAATAATTAATATTATTTGTACAAAAAAAATAATAATAATAATATTTTTTTAACGTAATTTTTTTTTATTTTTGGGAAAGCATGTAAGAAAATGCTTACACAATTTTTTTTTTTTTAAAAAAAAACATTATTTAATGTGAACCCAAAATAAGTTGAAGGTGAAGATCAGAAATAGGAATTTTTTTCAATGGCGCCAATAACCCAAAAAAAGAAAAGCCTAATTAGAAATCACATTCTTAGACAGTTTACTAAATTAGATAATAATTTAAATGTTTGTAATTAAATATTATTTCAAAATTAGAAATATATATATGATTGGTTAGTAAAGTTAAAAAAACGGATGGCATTAAAATGGATTTTTTATTTCAGTCCCAAAAATTTGAACCACTTTTTAATAATCCGCGGTATTTTTGTTAGAAATACTTATTAAAAGGTTAATATTTTGAAGAAATTTAAAGTTTTCTTTTTATCGGATGCTAAAAAGCATTAGCGTTGCTTTCCAGGAATAAAGAAGCAGGAATTTCTATCATATCCGACTTTTAATCATGTTCTGTACTCTACCTGCTCAAGAAAATGGGACTGGCTGAAGAGGACAGATGTCGCGTTTGTCAAAATGACAAAGAAACAACTGAACATTTCTTATTCTACCGTGTAGCACGAAGTAGAAAGGATGAACTGGTCGACTCGCCTCCCGAAAACATAATAAGGTTCTATAATTATCTTATCATTGACTATGGGCAGTAAATGTACAATGGATCTTTAGGTCGCAGTGCTCTCTCGCGTTCCCTTTTAAAAAAAAAAATCATAACCCACACAATGTCAGATTATTATTTGTGCAGATATAACCTCATTTTGTTTCACAGGCGTTTCTACAAGAAGAAATATACAGCATATATAGCAAATCGTTGTTATTAATGATGGAGATATTTTACTTTATCAAGAAATAAAAATCATTACGATTTATATGTGTCTGTTAAAATAATGGATTATCAGTGGGTATCTCTAATATTTTCATAGATATAAAAGCTAAAAAAGAATTAAATATATTTTATTTTCACACCAAAAAACGCTTAGAATGGCTTCGTATAAAAACGATTAAATGTTGTTAATATTAAATATAATTTAATTTAATTTTCCGGTGAAATTAGAGAAAAAATAAATCATTTATTTAATAAAAATCATGAATATACAATTTAATTTCCCGCTAATTTGAATATGAAGCAAATTTTCTTTTAATATACAAGAAAATTGTAAAAGAAGTACAAGAAAATTTGTCAGAATTGTTAACAAAAAAAAAAAAAAAAAAATGAAAATTTTTCTATTTAATATATTTTTGAATAAATTGCCACTGGCGCTAAGTGAAAATCTTAATAGAAAAAGTATTTTCTAATTACTAATTACTAATTACTAGCATAACAAAATAATTTATATACTTCATTTCCAAGAAATATAAATCTTTAAATAACATTCAATAAATTAAATTTTTGGAAAAATAAGTGCACCAATTTGTTCACATCAAATTAAATGTGTAAAACTTTTAAAGTTTTTTTTCCAATTTTATTGAAGCAAACAAAATCAAAATGAAAGGAAAATTAAATGGAAATTTGACTTTTTATTGTAAATAAAAATATACTTTTGAACAAATTTTATAAAATTTCTGAAACATAAAAATCTAAAAATTATTATTATTTATTTTGTTTTTAATTAACAAAAATGTTTTACTTCAACATCAATTAATTTAGCCAGGATAAATAATTTATTACGCTACAGGAAAATACTGAAATTAATTACTACTATTATAAAATAATTAATTTTCATTGAAAATTTACCATTTAATTTTAAAGTGCAATTGTTCATTTGAAGACTACAGAACATTGAACATAGCCATTAAAGTGTATAAAAGCAATTAAGAATTAAGCACGTATTATAAAATGTGACAAATATTTTTAAAAATATGCAAATTACTGCTCCGTGATTGCATATTAAAATATTGCGAAACAAAACTAATATTCAAAAGTTTAATACTTTTTTGAGTACTTTCACTATAAGTCCTTTTGTGTGTTTTTGTAAATTTATGAAGTTTCCCAATAATATTTTAAAATATACAAATATTTTGTAACACTTATTATAAAAGTTGTTTTATTTCCAGCTGGGTTTTATTTAAAAATATTAATTAATGAAAAATTGTAACCAACCCAGTGTGGTCATAAAATTACTTCTACCGTCATCAAAGTTTTCAACCTTTGTAACCAATAGTCTACCAAAAATTTCTGTGTACATTTACTGTGGTATGGTTACCATGCTAATTTTAATAAATTTGTTTAATTTCAAATTTCCAAAAAAACTTTTATACTATTTAATATTTTAATTAAATCTTTTATTAATCAAAAGTTAATAAAAAAAATTTTGTAATAAATTTCAATTTATTTACACAAAATAATTTATGAATAATTTAATTTATTCAAAATGTAATTTTATGTTGCCATTATTGTTATAGTAGAAATTTTAATTAATTATCTCATTTTATTAGTGAATTCATAAACTCAGTATATAAATTTTTATGTTCTTCTATACCAAAAATATCATAAAAATTATAGAAATTATTGAAAAATTTTGAATTATTGATTTTAATCTGTTGTACAGACGTAAAAATTATTTTGTTTAATTTAAATTTAAATATATTTTTTAAATTATCTAAAAATTAAATCCAAAATATAAATCTCCATTATTTTAGATTTATAAATTCGTGATCAAAATCTACCATGTACTTGATTTCGCTTGCTATATTTAGACATAAAACTAGAAAAAGTCCATTATTGATTGGATCAAACACAACTGGACACAAAATTACGGAGAAATTAAGAAAACTTTTCAAACTTATAGATTGTTTTCAAACTTATAAATGTTGTATCCTTATAACATTATCACGTAAAATGCTAAATTTTGAAATAAATTACCAGATGATGTTAAGTACAGAAGAATGGATTTGCTTTCTAGTCTACAAAGTCAAAATTTTGAAAATCAGTACTAAAAGTGTAATAAAAAATGATTGACGCAATCGATGTCCTTATCCGAAATTTAAATCATTTTCTAAATAAATCTCATCTAAAATTTTATCCAAATTTTTATTTGTTTGTGAATATTTAATATAAAGTGGTCCTATTTTTATGACAATAATTATAATAATAAAAAAAGGTCAAAATATTTGTTTTTAGATAAAAGGAAAAAAACTGAACCCTTCTTATTTTCATTGCATATTTATTAGTTAATCTAAAAATAAATTAAATAAAAACATTCTACAATATTTTAATTGACATTTCTGTGGAAATTTTCTATTCAAGTAAAATCCCACTTAAATATTTGCACTTTTCATTTAACCATTGTGTAACTATCGTAACTAAGAAAATTATAAAATATCTGATGGAAAGTTTTTTACCATATTTTATATAATAAACCCAAGCACAGATAAATTATTTATATAAAATCTTTATTTATGTAAGCATACACAGATTATTTTTATTTATCCATTGTTTTACGTCATTACATATTTATTAAAATAAAATATTAATTGATAATGTTCATTCCTTTTTTTGAGTACCACTGACGTCATAGTAGCCTTTAAAATGTATTTATGTAATATACAAGAAAATACGCAATTTGCCTGAGAATGATTATAGTAATAATCTCTCCGTTTTTTTTTTTTTTTGCCTTCAAAAACAACAATAATGTTACAAGAAAAACTTTAAACAATTTTGTTGTTTTTTTTTTGAAGGATATAAAAATAGAAATATCTGTCAGTTTAGATCCTTTTTGAGTAAATGAAATCAGATAAAAAGTTAAGAAAATATTTGTATGTATGTATGTAAAATTGTATATATGTACATAGAATCACACAAAACGACATCGTTTAAAAAGGTTCTTCTCGAAGGATATAAAAAAAAAAAATGAAAAAACCCCAGAAAACTTTTGAAGAAACAATCATTGAATAAAATAATTGAATTTTATAAACAAATAAATTAAGAAATATATTTTTATTTATACTTAATTTATTATATAAAAGAAAACTTATACGTATGTTTTTGTATCCTGCCTGGGTGCCTGCATTTACATTTCACCATCTCTAAAAATAGACTAGACAACTTGTCAGTAAAAGTTTTTTGTGACACGTTTTGTTTTTTGAATTTTTTTCACTGAACTTTGTTTTGAAAATATGAATAATCATGTTTTTTTTTTTGAAAGTATGTTTATTTAAGGATGTTAATTTAAGAAAATTTCTAGAAATTATTAAGTGATTGTGGTATGTTTATTTAAAATTTAAAGTATGGTGTGTAGAGAGTGGGTTTGAAAAATAATAAAGTAAAAGATTTAAAAAAGATTTACAGAAAAGTTGAAGAGATTAACTAAAAAGAACATTAGTTTATTTTATGAAGTGATTGTACAACCGTAGTTTAAAAAAATAGTAATTGAAAAGTTGATAAGTAGTTTAAAGATTACAGGAATTTATTAATTTTTGAACAAAATATAAAAAATTTTTTGTAGGAAATTGGATTTTTTTTTATAAGATTAGAAGGGTTTATAAAGGATTTAAAAAGAATTTCTACCATAATTAAGAAATATCCTAATTACAATTTCTTTATAGGATTGTGTCTTAAATAGTTGTTGTATTTAGGAATATTTTATATATTTCAATTAATGAAATTATAAATGTTATTAACCAATTTAAAAAAAATTGGTTTCTCATCCTGGTAAATTTAATGAAATATATGAATATTTTCCCGGTAAATTTAATGAGGTTGTACCTTTTCCCGGTAAATTTAATGAAATATTTGGAACAAAAATTTAACGTTTCCCGGAATTGAAGACATAATTACAGATTTTAAGAGCTTCTTCAACTTATATTTCCGCGAAAATATCGAATCTTCTAACTGAAGATATTTTAAAAGTGTGCTTATAAACGAACTATTTACTTATCCTTAAAGTTAATTTCGTTAACCTTTCTTAAGATTATAAATTAATTAAATTTTATTTTATCCTTGTTGCGTTTAAAGTATTAATTCCAAAGTTGTGAGTAAAATAAAAGTTGTTACACTTAAATTATGATTAATGCCAGTGGTTCTATTACGGATAAAGATATTTATATATGATCAACTAAAATTATTTCTCTAAAATCTAAACTATCATTATATTATTTTTACAAAAATTTGCTTTAGTGTTTCGAGCTAAGATTTTTAATTTTTGGAGAATAACCAAATAATAATTTTTTTTAAGTAAAATAATCCGATTTTCAATTTATTTATAATCCAGATTAAACTCAAAGAAATGAATTATTAAAAATAAAAAGGATATTTTGTAGGTTCTTGAATAATTTTCACATACCAATAAGACCAGCCATGGATTATTCCTTTTTTTATGTTCTGTTGTTGTTTAAGTTGAAATAATATCAAAGTATAATCCTTTTCACCAAATTTTTTTTTTTAATTAGTTATTAAATTAAATTTCACCTTTTATGGGTTTTGTTTTATGCATATAAATTAAAATAATTATGTTTTATAGTTAGGTTATTTTTTAGCTTACATTGCAATTTAAATTATAATCTCTTTTTATAAAATATATGAAAAACTACTAATAATTTTATTCAAAATTTATATTATAAAAAAATGAAAAATTATTCATATTTTCCACCAAAAAATAAAAAAAAAATGGAGAAAATAAACAATAAGAATATGTTTATTATAAATAAATAAAATGATAATAATAATAATAACAACCAACGCACAAAATTTTCACTCTTGATATTATAAATATGTATGATTTTTTTTTTTTTTTTTGTAAAATTGTTATTAAAAAAGATTAAGCTCATCAATTTTCCTTATAATATTTACTTTCAAACACTGATAATAAATTTTTCTTTATTAGGTTATAAAATATATATTTTTAGATACAACACACTAAACAATTTTCCTTTTTCTTTTGTAGATATTTTTGTATTTTAGCTTACAGCATAATTTTTTTTTTTTTACATTTTTTTTTTTATATATTTTGTGATTGTATTTTATTTTTGGTATTTATGGAATTATCCTTGAAAAGCAGTTAAATGAAATTTAAAAAAACAAAAAAAAAATCATATTATAAAAAATAAAATTAATAATTTTTATTTTAATAATAACTTTTGTATTTGTATCTATATAAACATAAAAAAAAAATAAAATAAATTTATGTTATATTATTTTTATGTTCAATTTTTTTTTTTGTGTTATGATTTTAACAAAAAAATAAAGTAAAAATTGTTTTTTTTTTTAACTAAAGAAAATCTTTTTTAGCGTAACGCTGTATCCGTGATTTAATTTTCAAAACAAATGCTCTCAAAAATTCTCTGATACACCTTTATATATTAGCTTGCCATGATGCCCAGAGTGGAAAAAATCTGTTTAATGGGTTTTCCAAATTTTCCTGAGAGTAAAATTTATGTAGTTTTTTTTTTTTTTTTCAAATATATATCATAAGCTTTTACTATGAATGGAAAAAGCTTTTTCTCAGGAACAACACAAAAAAAAAAATAATAAAATTTAAAGATATTGAAAAAAAATAAAAAAACAATTCAATGTAAAATGTTTATCATTGTTTGAGTGAAAGTAAGGAAAATTTTATTAGATTTCTTAATCTGTGGACTATTTTAAGTATAACCAAAATAATGTAACCATAACAAAATTGGAGTCCTTGAACTTTATGTTTTTGTAAAGTACTAAATTTTAGTTCTAATTTAGAAGAAATTTGAGTACTGGAAAATTCTAAAAGCTTTGAAAAGAATTTGATATATGTGGTTTAGATATTGGATAAAATAATAAACTTATAATGAAAAATAGTACTTTTAATAAAATTTTCCAAAATAACGAAATGTTCATAAATATTTTTTTAATCCAGAAAATTTAGTAAATACAACTTATATGTTTTATTTAAATTTATATATTTAAAAATTTATATTTACTGTCTTTATATTGTATATTCAGTAATAATGTGAATTAATTGAATATCCTTAAATTTGCGGAAGCATTTCCAAGCCTGCATAATAACTGAACTATTCGTATGACTTCATAAAAATAATAATATCCTGAAAGAAATGTAATAATATGCTGGAAGAAACCATAAAATTTTCGACAATATTTTCCTTATCCGTTTAAATCAAATGAATATGATTATTTTTCTTAAAATTTAATAAGCATACAAGCTAAATATTTCTATCACAATGTAGCTATGAAATGCCAACTTGTAAGTTATAATTCTGTGGAAATTTGCCAAAAAATTGGTATCTAAATAATAACAATTTTTCAGCTGATCATATTTGTGACAATTTTATAGTAACTTGTAATAATAAAATGCTTGTTAAATGGTTAATAATTAAAATTAGAAAAAAGTTTTTTTTTTATTTTTTTGCTAGTTTTTGTTTTAAGTAACTAATTCGTAAACCAAAAATTTTCCAATTTATCATATGGTAAGAGTATGTTAATTGTCATTTTTTGGCAACTTATTAAAATAAATAAGTTTGAATACATATAATTTGTGGGTTAGCAATTGTGGTTGTCATGCATTATATGTCAAAAATATACATATCATGCCTTGGCAAATTTGAGCTACAAAAAAAAAGCTACTCGGAATTGAGCTACAAAAATAATTAAACTGGATATAAACTAATTGATAATCAAATCCCATCATGTTGTGTTGTGACACTTAATAATATTCTGGTAACCAGACGAATTTAAATCATTTTTGTGTCTTGAAAATTATATATTTAATTTAATTTCGGCAACAAAATTTTTAATAAATTTCATTTTATTAGATAAAAATCATTTCTATTTTATAATAATTTTAATAAATATATAAAAAAAAATTAAATTACTATATTATATCGTTTGTATATTATAATTAGATAATTTATTAATATTTTGTGAATATTAAAGAGAAAATTTTTAAATTTATATTTCTTCAATTAATTTGAAATGAAAAAAAAAATAAAACATATAAAAACTTATTGGCATTTTGAAAATATATTTACATCACAAAAAATTGAAATGAAAAATTCAAGGTTAATCAGAGAAATTATTTACTTTTTATTTTATAAATTTATGTTGGAAATTTTCCAAATAATAAACTGGAAATATTTTCTTTTTTTTTTTTTTTATTTTTGACAAAAAATTAAACATATTTTTACTAATTAAATGTTTATTTTTGCTTTGAACTTTTATTTTTACACTATAATTAAACATGGCAACGAAAAAAACTATTGTTAGTTTGTTTTATTTATTTTGATAAAACTTTTTGGATGTAAAATTTTTTGGGGAAATTTTGAAATGTAGATAAATAATGGGTATTTTGAAATATATATTATATATTTACAACACATTTTGTAAAATTTTTGAATAAATTTTAATAAATTATTGGTTTTGATTTAGTAAAATATTGTAAAGATTTCTTTCGGTTGGGAAATATTTTAGGAAAAATCCTTTTATTTTCCGAAAACTGTTGCATATGAATGTCATATTTTATTGTCTACGCCTTTGATATGTAAAATCATCCTTAATATATATATATATATATATATATATATATATATATATATATATATATATATATATATATATATATATATATAAATATATATATATATATAAAAACAACCCACACAAGACCAATACTTTAATTTTCCGGAATTCAATTTAAGTAAAGATTTAATTTATTTTTATTGTACAATTGCAAATTCATTAAACTATTTTTTTAAATTTGATTGCAAAAAAAAGCTTTTTTATTGTAATAAATCTTAATTTGAATCTAATATGATCGCTGCATGTTACCAATTTCCACAAATATGATCGCTGCATGTTACCAATTTTCGTTTTTTGTACCGGTAAAGTTTAAGGTAAATTGTTAAAATCTGTACTTTTTGGGTGTCCGATTTAGGAAACTATTTTCTTAAATTTTACTATTCGTAATCTCATTTCATTTCGTCTTTCCCGGAAATACTACTCTTCTCTTTCGCTAAAATGGTTTTTGTGAATAACGAAAACACCAACATTTTAATTTATTGCAAAGAAATTATAAACTTTTTATTAATTAAGTCTACACTAAATACCGGAAAGTTGAGAACTGGTACAATTAAGACGTCTTTTCCATACTTCAGCTCAGTATTTTAACAAAATAGCTATAATTGGTCAATATCAAACCTTTTATGTACAGAGAATTCAACGAGTTAAAATGATTAACTAGTTAAAATTAGCCAATTGATTAGAATTAAAGAGACTTACATTAATTATTAATTGATTCAAAACGTAAATAAAGTATTACAATGGATTGCAATTAAATAATAAATTTTTAAATTTTGACAAAAGCTACGGAATTAATTTTACTAGTTAATTTTACTATTGAAATGGATAATTTTGCACTTAATGACTTCTTGATTCTTGTGCAGATAAAATAATATAATTTGTAAATAAATCTTCGAAAAGATATATTGACTATTTTTTTTTATAGCGAAGAGTTTAGAAAATACTAATTTAATAACAAAAAAATATTATTATTGGTATTTTAGATCGTTAAACATTTGAATGGAGAATTATATTTACATTTTATTCTATGTAAACATAATAAAAAAGCAATTTATTTGTAAAAATAGATAAATTTATATTTTAGTTAATCATGCTGTGAATAAATAATACAAAATTTGTTTAAGATTCATCGCCAAAAATTAAAAATACCGAGCTAAGTTAAAATACTCATAACAAGAAAATTTATAATTATATGTCAGTTGTCTGTGACAATTAATAAAGTTTACTTAAGATTTTAATATAATAATAATTTTAAATTAAATATCAAAAATCATTGCTGACAAAATTTCTAATTTCGATTTGTATCCTGTCAAAATAAATATTAGATTGAAAATTTGATTATATTTAATTACAAGCAATTTGACTTTTTGTATAAATAAGAAATTGTTATGAAAGTTCAAAATTTAGTCTAAATTCAATTTAATTTAGCAAAAATAAAATTTGTATCTAATGTAATAAATTGATTTTAAATTGACAAAATCAAATTTGTTTTAAGAAATTGTTAAAACTCTTATTTTATGCAATAGCATTAATTTATTTTGTGAACATAAGGTACACAAATAAAAACTCATTTTACTTTAAGTAATATTTTTACTTTAGCTAGATTCAGTTTAAGAAATTTCTGTAAAAAAGGAATTAGTCTAAAATTTAATTACAACTAATTTTCATTATTTCAAAATTTTAATACATTTGACCTCTAATTCCTTAATTTAGAGAAATGTAACCTAATTACGATCCAATTAAATGAAATTTAAATAAATTTGACTTTATCACTAATCAGTAAATTGCTTTATACTGGATTTGCAATGAGCGCTTTTATATTCCTATACGCTTTATTACACAGCCAACTAAAAGAGTAATTATAATTACAATGAATCTTCTTTTTGTACAAATATAAATTTCCAGAATTGATTGACGTTTTGTCCTTTTTGATTTGTGCTACTTGAAACAAAAACTGCATATACGTAAAAGAATTTCCATTTCCGTGTAATCGTAATTCATTAGATTTTCTTTTACTACAATTCTCTGGTAATCATAATATTATTTATTTTTGGTATCTAACCTTCAACATAACTAAAAATCTTTCAAATTTTTTTTATACATAAATCATCTAAAAAATTTAAATATTTATTTGTTTCTTTTTTTTTTTAAATCTGTGTTTAAAACAAATCGAATTAAATACGCATCACATTATCACATTAACATCGGTTAAATTTATTGATTTGTTTATGTAAATACTATTTATATATCTTTAATCTTTATATACATTTGTTTTTTTTTTTTTTGCTATTTCTGTAAATCGTTTTATAATTTATAAATCAAATAAAAAATGATTTTATTTATGTTTATCACATTTTTTTTTATTAAAAAATAAAAGAAAACACTTTTTCTTTCTGTTTATGATGCTAGAAAAAAATGTGGGTGTAAATATATATTAAATTATATAACTATTTTAGCAAAAAATCATTTTAATTTTGTACGGATTTAATATTAATTTTTCAAAATTGTCAATTAGTATAATTTTTAATAATTTAAATTAAAATATTTTCGAGATATGTATTTCATATAAATATGAATCATGAATTTAATTATAAGATTTCTGTATTAGAATTATTGCAATTTCACAGAAACCTTATAAAAAATTTGTTAAAATCTTAATGTGCGATATTAAGTAAGTAATTTTGTTATATTTTATTGACATTTTCGCCAAACGATCAAAAGAGATTCATAATTTACTTCCAGAAATATTCCACTTAAATAACAAGTTTGATAAGTCAAATTTGTTGTTTAAGTAGAACTTTTCTGGAAGTAAATTATGAATCTCTAAAAATATACAACTTATTTTAGTTAATAATTGGAAGTAAACTGTACAGAGACAAATTTTCTAACATTTGCAGTAAATAATATTTATTAGCAAACTGTATTTGGAAGAAATCTAATTTTAATTACTGTCCAATTAAATCAAATAAATGTAAATTAATTGAGTAGTTATGAGTAATTAATTCAGAAACTTTTATTACAAACCAAATTTCGGTTCTCGTAATCATTGAAATATTGTCGTAAAATTATAATAAAAAGTCAGTGTATCATTGAATCATTAGGTCACATTCACATAAATTTACATTTGCGACAAAAAAATTAATGTATTCAAATGTGGCTTTTTAAAAATACATTTTAAGAAGAGCAGTGAATTCTATTATAAAATTGATAATAAAAAACATATTTAATATTTTATGAATATTTTTATTATATATTTTATAGAATCTTTATGGATTCATTTGAATTTTTCGATACACATAATACATTGAAATATTTAATAAACTTTTCTTTATGTTACATCTGAAACAACTGAATTAGTTTCATTCGAATTTTGATTTGATTCTTTTTCTTGTATACCCAACCATGGTATACGTTTTTCTAATTCCATTCGATATTTTGGATGACTTATTGCATATACCCATGGATCAATACATGATACTATTTTACAAGCAACAGCTGGTATCATTGCTACAACTGGTGTTAAAATATTTCTATAAAAAATTTTTAATAAAAAAAAAATTATGTAATTTTTAAGGTACACAATTAAATAACCTGTCACCAAATGCTCCAATTAATGCAACCATACCATATGGTGTCCATGCACATACATATAAAAAGAATATTGTAAATGCAACTTTAGCAATACGTAATTCAACAGATGGTCCATCAGATTTATTTGATGATAATGATTTGACATTCATTTTTTTAGCTTGTTCCTGAAGCATTTTTTCATGTCCCCGAACCTAAATTCATTTTTCCGTGGTTATAATTAATAAAAATAATTCATAGAAATTTTTATTATTTACATGCAAAAATAATCTAAAATAACAGGTACAAATAATTATCATAGGTAAAAGATATGCCCATATAAATATGCTGCCAACAAATACTTTAGTTTCATCATCATCTGACAAATAATCAAATGTGCATGTTGTTAAAAATCCTTCTATATAAAATAATGACAATTATTAGTAACTTAAATTTTAAAATGAATTTTAAACTAAAATATGCCTGCAATATATCTGCCCCAAACTTTAAAATATGGCAATAACGTAAATGGAATTGTCCACAACCATGTAAACATAATTATTATACCAGCTTGTACAAAGTTTAATCTACCATCAATTGGACTTGAAATTGTTCTATATATTTAAATTATAAAAAAAATTTATTTTTATGTAAAAGAAAAATTTTCAAAAATAAAAACGATACTTAAATCTATCAAATGCAATTGCAGCATTTGTAATAGAACCACCCATTCCAGATACACTTCCTAATGCAGAATATATATTACAAGCTATTTCATATCCAACAATTGTTTCATAACATGAATTTACTAAAAAGAATGGAATTTCTACCATCATTACTAAATCAAATATTGCTAAATTAACAATAAACATGTTTGAAGGACTGCGGAGAGACTTTGACCTTTAAAATATAATTAAATTATTAAATTTTATAATACATATATAAAAAAATATAAAATTTGTTTTTTTCCCAAAAATTTACGTTGAAAATATCCATATAACCATTCCATTACCGAATATCGACGATATCATAAGAATGAAATAAATCATAAACATAAAAATATGATAATGGAAAGGTGGTGCATTAAATCCTCTCCAATGTGGATGGACTAAATGTAAATATTCTACTGGAAAATTCCATCCTAAGAGTTGAACAGAATCACTGAAAAAAAATATAGTAAAGAAGTATATTTAAAAAATTAATTGTTTTTTTATCGTAGATGTTGTAAATTTGTTAAATTTGTGCTGTTGCTGTTATGTTAACTGGACACATTAGTATATTATGCTCTAAAAAAGTCTTTCTTAGCCTATAGGTTCTGCTAAATTAATTAAGGTAAATTGTCGTGAATCAATGAAAAGATCTTAAGACTATTAGAAAATGGTTTCTACATAGATTTCATCGATAATATTAAATTCACTTCCAAATTTTGTATTAATTTAATTTTTCAAAATAGTAGTTAGAATTGCAATTTCCGATATTAAATTGGAATAATAAAATTGAACTATATTTATTATAAGTCGAAATTCGATAAAACTGGCTCTCTGTTTTCAACATTGAGTTATTTTATCAGTAAAATTAATTAATTTATGTTAATTTTTTAACTAGCCAAATAATAAATAATTAATTATATATTTCATTTATTTACATAATAGATTTTCAATTCCTACCTGTTTAATTTAGTAAAACGTTGTGGATTAATAATAGCCCAAGTAGTATAATTCTCAAATTCATTTTGATTTATTAATTTCATAATTTTTTTTTTTTTTTTCAATTTTGTAATAATTTACATTACAATATTTAATTTCACCATTATATTTTTTTTTTATTGTAACTATAAAATATTAGTAAACCATTCGATTAAGCTGAGAAATTTGAACTGCTAAATAATTAACACAATATTAAGTAATTTATAGACAAATAACACCTTAAGTCGACAAAATTCTTAAGGAGATTATTGCATATACATAATGTATATAGATAAAAAATATACTGTTTTTAATTCTTTTAATGACAACCTTTAATAAGCAATAATCTCTTTAAGCATTTGGGTATATACTTAAAGATATCTTGCGTAAAAACGCGTTAGTACAGGGGCGGAGATTGTAGATTATGAATTTTTATATACAAAATTATATAATTAGTACAATGATTAATTAAGTTTAGAAATTATATTTTGTTATATAAAAATGAATCTATTTAAGTTTTTAATTATAATTGGAATAATTTTTTAATTTAGCTCAAAATAGAAACGTGTAAATATTTTGTAATATGTATGTACTATAAAGTAATTTATGATTGCAATGTGGCTGATACTTAGCACCAAATACGTCGTCTTGTGTAAGTAAAGAATGAGAAACCCAATACCAACACATTATGTTTACAATTTTTATAAGTTTTCTAAAATATTTACAAATTAATTTTCTTAAAACAGATAAATTTTTTTACAAATTTGCAGTAAATGAGATTTATTAGCAGTAAGCAATCTGTAATTTTTGTAGTAAACGATAATCCACATTATAAACAATGAAATCAGTAAAAGAAAGAGATTCAAAAAACAAAACATAAGAACCACGTCGTTTTTTTACCTTGATTTTTTTTTTAATAATTATTATTCTGGCAAATAGAGAACTTTAATTTGGAGTAAAAAACGTATTGATCAGATCATTATTTCCAAATTTTTCAACAATCTGAAAATGGAGTCAAAAAGGATAATAAAAAACCGCAATAAAACTTCTTCTATTACAATAAAAATTACAAAATTTTTTTCAAACCATTACAACGTTTTTCAAAATAATTAAACGCTTTACAAACCATTATTCAAAACTGCTATGACGTATTCTAAAACAATTACAACGTATTTTAAAACAATTGCAACGTTTTTGTGACCACTACATTGTGTTTAAAAACAATTACAATGTTTCCAAAAAATTATATCGTTTTTAAAACCCAACGTGATTTGATTATAAACATTTTGTAAGCTTTTTAAAAACTTCTACAACGTTTTTCAAAACAATTACAACGTTTTTCAAAAGAATTACAACGCTGTATGGGTTTGAAAAACGTTGTAATTGTTTTGGAAACATTTTTCTATACTTTTACAATGTTCTTAAAAACAATTACAACGTTGTAAAGGCTTGCAAAATGTTGTAATTTCTTTGGAAATTTTTTTCAAAACTTTTACAACGGTTGTCTAAACAATTGCAAACTTGTATTGGTTTGAAAAACGGTGTAATTTCTTTGCATATGTTTTTCAAAATTTTTACAACGTTCTTAAAAACAATTACAGCGTTGTAAAGGCTTGGGAAATGTTGTAATTTCTTTAGAAATGTTTTTCAAACCTTTTACAACGTTCTTAAATACAATTAAAACGTTGTAAAAGCTTGGAAAACGTTGTAATTTATTTGGAAATGTTTTTCAAAAAGTTTTGAAAAATATTTCCAAAGAAATTACAACGTTTTTCAAGCATTTACAACGTTGTATTTGTTTTTAAGAACGTTGTAAAAGTTTTGAAAAACATTTCCAAAGAAATTACACCGTTTATCAAACCAATACAACGTTGCAATTGTTTAGAAAAACGTTGTTAAAGTTATGAAAAATGTTTCCAAACGTATTACAACGTTTTTCAAACCATTACAACGTTGTAATTGTTTTTATAAACATTGTAATTCTGACCTTTCCAAGACACTTACAATGTTTTTAAAACCTTTACAACGTTGTAATGGTTTTGAAAAACGTTGATATATTTTTGAAAAATGTTTCAAAGACGATTAAGTGTCATTACATCGTTGTAATTGTCTTGAAAAACGTTGTAGAAGTTTTTAAGAAGCTTACAAAATAACAATTACGTTGTACAAACCATTACAACGTTTTAATTGTTTTGAAAAACATTGTAAAAGTTTTTAAAAACGCTTCCAAAATAATTACAACGTTTTTCAAACCATTACAACGTTTTAATAATTCTTTTGAAAAACGTTGTAATTGGGTTCAATTAATTTTTCTTCGATTGAAATATTTTAAAATGAGATTAATTTTGTTTTAAATACAGCGACAACGACACGTGACTTGTAAAAAGAATACAAACTTTTGATTTTTCTGTTAAATCAAAAGTTTGTATTTCGTATCAAATTTTAAAGCAGCAGACGACACCAAGTTATTTTTTCCACCTAATTAATAAATAATTATAAAATTAATTGGTAGAAATTATACTCTTTAATAAAAATAATACAAACTTTTAATATATAGTTTCACTTTATTTATATTTTACTTTTTGTTATATTCGTTTTGTAAAATCAAAATAGGAAACCTTTTATTTTATATGAATTTACTTTTAAGTAATAGTTTTCATAATTCTTTTGGTTATAAATCAATTTGGAATTTAGTTATACTAGTAGATTTAAATACCAATAATCTTAATTATTTTTCTGATTCTAATAATTATTATTATTATGTATCTTAATTATTAATCTGATTCCGAATTTATCATCTTTACATTGAAAGACAGTTTCAACTTTATATAGAGCATGTTTAATAAAAGTTGGCAGTGTAGCTACAGATATACTACAATTAAATTTGTATAAACCAGATATAATTGGTGGTTTAAATTCTTCAAGGAAATATGGAAAATTTGAACAATCTTTTAAAGGAAACATTAAAATAAATCTATATATTTGATTCATGTAGTCTGATATTTTAATAGCACCTCGAGCAGTAATCATAGGAACTATTTCGAATTGATTATTTCCTTCCTTACTTTTGTAAATTACTGTTTTCACCTAAAAACAATTTTTTAAAAAAAAAACCTTTAATTTATTTAACTACATTTCAATTATTTAACTTACTGTACAATCATCTGTCAAATTTCTTTTAAGTGTAATATTACCCTTTAGTCCATAATTTCCACGTGATATACGGTATCTCTTAGAATGAAGTGTAAAATTTTCAGATTTTTTAAATACTTCAAGATTATAAAAATCAAGATTCATTTTATTGTACTGGCAAAAAAAAAGTTTTGGGAAAAAATTTAATTAATTATTACAAAGTTTTATCGAAATTGTAAAAAGTAGTCGATTTCTGATACGATTATTAGAACAATTTAAAAATATATATATTAGAAAGTTTTTATACGTATCTTTGTAATTTATATTAAATATTTATTATTTTTGTAATTGAAACATACTGGTATCTGTAGTAGATTGAATCCGTTCATACAAATGAATATAAAGATTCCAAAAAATATTATTTTCATTTTTTAGTAATTTATAAATTTTTAGTAATTTATTAAACAATTTTTTAAGAATTACTGATGCCATTTAATTTTGCATAGTGATTTTTATACCAAATTTTGATTAAATAATTAATAATATTTAAAAAATTAAAACATGCATATTGTCATGTTTCGTTCCAAAAGGAAAAGTGTAATTAAATTAAAGTTTCAAAAAAGAAAAATGTTGTATTGTTAATTTTATTGTTACAAAACGCCAACATTAAGCGGTATTGTTAATTTTTTTTTGTATTAAAATATAAAATAATATTATCATTAATTTTAGAAGATATTTTTTTTTAATTTGATTAATTATTAAGTTATTGATAATTATTTTGACATGGAGATGTCACTTGTATAAATATCCAAGAATTGAAATAAATTTTAAGCAAATATAAAATATAAGATTAATTTAAAATATTATTTATTACCATAATATTATCTAAAAATGATTTTTATACCAAATTTATATCTGTATTAAAAAAAACCTGTAATTATCAATGTTTAGTTTATTATGTAATAAAAATTAAGGTATATTTTTATACCAATAAGCTTTTTTTGTAATTATTTTCTTCCAAAATGTATATTATTGTGCAAATTTTTAGTTTACATAATTATTTCTTTGGAAATCGGAAAGTATAACATATGGAAAGTCAGGCTTTAAGTTAGGAAGATCATTATAGGTAAAAATATTATCTCGAAATTTTAAAGTTTTTCATGCTTTGATCAATTTTCTAAAATTTTACTTTTTTCCAGCCCATTTCCAGAGAACTTTTCGAAAAAGATTCAAATTTTTACAACGCTTTGCACACCAATACAACGTTTTGCAAAATAATTGCAACATTTTTCAAACTATTAAATCAATTTTTAAACAATTACAACGCAATTACAAATAATTATAACGTTTTCGAAACGATTTTTCAACGAACCGGAAAACCCTTTCTAATTCTGCTGCTTGTACAGATTTCAGTATTTTTCCTATATGAAAAAAACAAATTTAATTTTTTTTTGTTTTAAAAAAGATCTGCTCAATACAACCATTTCCATTGCCTTTTTTTACCCTCCATGTTGATTTTGTAACATTTTTTACATCTTTTCATAACATTTTTTACATCTGATCAATAGTTTTATATACCAAATTAAAGTATTAATTATTAAAACAAATCTGGTTTAAAAAAGAATGGGATTTAAAACGTACAGGAAATCATTTTCTATATCTGTTGTTTTTACAGATTAAAGTTTTACTGTTTTACAGATAATAATCATCAAAATCTACGAACAGACTATTAATGTGATTTATTATACATTACTTATTTAACACTATTAACACTTAAATATAAACATTAGTTTTTAAAAATTCTTATAATAATTATTCTAAAACTCTAAAACCATCTTCATCAGCAATCCAATTAACTTTATGTTTCTCACCATTATTATTAACATATTCATAATGTCCTGATTTTACAATAACTTCATTACCTGTTATTGATTTTTTTAAATATCCTTCTTCAAATACTTTTGTACCATCACTAAGGATATATGAATGTGAATATTGTCCAGGTACACCATCAATATGTGGTTGTACATGATGAATAATTTCATTCGATGGATGATAAATTTCAGTTATATAATCACCATTATTATAATTAACTGGTAATCCTGGTAATGGTAATTCATCATTAATAATTTCTTTTTCAAGAATTGGTGTTGCATATTCATTTTGAATGTGTAATGGTGTTTCTTGAAATTTAATATCTTCTGCTAAATGTGGAATTTCTGGTACAACAATTGGTTGTCCTGTTTCACCATTTAAAATAATTGGGGGTGAATTTAAATATGATATAATTGGTGATATTGCTTGAACTGGTAATTGTGTAAATACTGTTGGATAATTATTTAATTGGGGATAATTATTTAATTGTGGATAATAACCAAATCCATTTGTTGAATGTAATCTATTATAAAGTATAAGTTCTTCTGGTGTATAATGTTCATTACTTTCAATTGGAATTGATTCTTTTTCTACTGGTGGTGTTCTTCTCCAAAAATTAAAAATTGAAGCTTGTGATAAAGTTAAATAACCCAAAAGAATTATCTATATTCAAAAAAAATAATTATTATTTAGAATGAAATTTGCAAAATTATTTATTCAAATGTTGAATACTTACTAAATATTTCATTTTATTGGTAATCTGACAATGTTATTAGTTGTAAATTACAATAAATATTAAGTAAACATTATAAAGATACACTTGTATTTATTTGATTTTGTAATGAATGAAATCCCTCTTGAATTATAAATTGTCTTTTTAGCTCTTAAACTAAAATTTGTACTTTTGTGGCAAACTAGTTTGCAGGTAATTAAATGTTTGCTAATTTTTAATCATTAAAAAGTAATTATTGAAGAAATTATTTACAAAAATTTCAACATTTGCCGGGACTATTGTTAGCTCATGGGTATTTAAATATTTTTCATATTTTCATTTAGTTATTTAAAAAAATTTTTTTTATTGTTATTAATTAAATCTAATTACAATTAAGCAGTCTATTACCTAGAACGAGTTTCATCTGAAAAACAACATATACATAAGAGCAACCAGCCAGGCTTGCTTCATGACTTCGGTAAGCACTTCATGGTGAAGAATGTGGATATGGGAGAGCAGCAGAGCTTGCAACAAGATACTGACATCTTAATTTAGAATTACTGTAAGCTTGATTATCTTTCGAATAACACATTACTATATAATTTTTTTTTTGTAGAATTCGAGCATAATTATTGGACTAATTTTATATATTATTTTTTTTTTTTTAAATCTGACTAAACCATGTTTTTGGAAATTAAAAACAAGTTTCTTAACAACTTTAAAGATCTAGTCGAATACATTGCAGCACTTACAACTTGAGTCACTTATATATCTGCTTCTTAGCGATTAAAGAATTTTTATATAATAATATTATTGGTGTTAAATTTAAATATGATGGAAGTGGAATTAAATATTTTCGGTTTCAATGTTTTACCTAACATAAATTCATAATAGAAATTTCGAAAATAATAGAAAACATATTTTAATAAAATTTTATTCAATCAAATATATTTTCACTGCAAATATAGAAAAATGTAATTTAGGCGCAAGGTAATAAATTTTTAATAGTAAAAGAAAGTTTTAAATTATTTTTGCATTAATAAATTTTTATTTATTTATTGATTTTGTTTTTTATTATTTTCTTTTTATAACTTATGTTTATATTATTATTATTTTTTTTACATATATATGATTTTTTATCTGGTTTTTCTAACATTATTTAAATATTTATACACATTTTTTTATTTTTTTGTTTATAATGTATATGCGTTAATTTTTAATTGCAAAAAAAAACATAAACGCTTCAAATTTTCGTATTTTCATTTAATATATTTTTCATTTTTATAATCATATTTTTTAATATCAACTTATTAAGTTGTTAAGAATTATGTTTTTTTTTTTCTTTAAATGTTAATTTTATTCTAACCAAAAATTTCGATTTAAACATTAAATTAATATAAAAAAAAAAAAAAAACAATTATAAAAAAATTTAATTTATTTAAGAGTAAAAAATGTGCAATGCTTTTAATTATTAAATTATATATTTATTTTAAAAAATTCGTTTAATTATATTTTTTCATTGTAGATAAAATTTATGCTGCAAAGAACTTAAAAACTATTTATTTTTACAAAAATCAAAAAAAAAAAAATTGTATTTTGTTTTAGTAATTAGTGACATAATATGTATATAAAAAGAACATTAAAATTACAATTATTTACTAGTATAATTATGATCTAAAAAAAAAAACAGAAGAAGTAATTTCCAGGGGTGGAATATTATATATTTTTTTTAGAATAAGTATAAATCTACAATTTTTTTTGTCATTAGAATTCATTAATTAATTTTCCTAATTGAATTCAGTTTTTAGTAGTCAACTTTAATAATAAAGTAGAAAAAACTACGAGTATATAATTTTTTTTTTTAAATATATAATTAAATTTAGTGATAAGTTTTTCTTTATTTCGAAGATCATTTAATAATTTGTATAAATATGCTTTATAATTTTTTTTAAAATTAAAAACTTGAAGATTGTTTCTGGGTTACGTCATGTTTGTAAGTAATATTTCGCTATTCTGTTTAAAAATTATGATTTTATCTGTTCAAATTTATGATTTTTTTGAAAAATTAAGTCTTTTGAAATGTTTTAAGTTTTCTTTTCAAGAAAAATATGGTTTTTTGTTTTGTGTGTGTGAGGCAATGTCTTAACAATGATATGAATGAATTAATCAAAGCAAAAAAGTTATTTGATGTAAATTCATTAAACGGATTTTAAGATTTATTAAAAAAAAGTTTTATTATATAAGTTTTGTATAACTTTTTTTTTTTATCTTAACTAAGGTTTCCATTTTCGGATCAAATTTTATAATCAAGTTTCGATCCATTTTCCTGATGACCGATTGTCGTAAATTTTTTTTTATAATGTGTTCTAGATGACAATATAAGAATTAAAATTATTTCCATAAAAGTAATAAATTTTAAGAAAGTTAATATTTTAGAAATTTGAGAAATAAAATATATTTAAGAGTATATTGTTTTAATGATTAATATCGTAATTTTTGAAATTATATTTATTCGGGTTTGAATCGTTTTATGTAAAAATTGATTACAGAAAATTTGAACAACTTAAATGTTTAAAAAAATTTTTTTTTCTAAAATAAAAAGGACATTTTGAATATAAAAAAGGGAAGAATAAGTCTTAGAGTTTATATCCTTGACAGATGATACTTTTTAATTATCATTAGTACCCTAATTATTATTATACATCTGGGCTGTTATGTTTAATGATAATTTATATCACCATTATATCTTCAATGCAATGACCACATGCTTAATAACTTTTTCATAAAGTTTTCAAAACGTAATTAGTATGAAAAAAACTACCAATATTAGAGCCAGCAGTATTAAGAAAATGAAAGTTTTGAATATTATCACAAACCCAATGACTTTAAAGATCGAAAATATTTTTAACTACGACATTTTATGATACGCTTTTTTATTAAATAATTATATAATTAATTAAATCACAAATATTGATCTCTTAATAAATTATTTAAATTAATAAAACTTTACATTAAATTAATAAAACTTTAAATTAATAAAATATTAAATTAAAAAAAACGATTATTGTCAAATATAAATATTGTTAGTCGTATATCATTCAAAATATTATTGATCGTTAAGGGTCAATTATCATTTAATTAGTGGTAATTACAAAGTATCGTTTGTCAAAGGTATTAGACTATTTGAATATGTCTTAAGACGGCTATTTCTGTAATTACAACATTTTCAGTTTTTTACAACTAAATATTGTTATGATAATTAATTTATTCCATTAATTTGTAAAAATTGTGGTCGCTGAAATAGTCTAAAACTTATTCAGCTCGCTGATTTTGATAGTTTATATTCAGCTTGTTTGCTTAGAACATTTGATTTTAAAAGCCATATTTTTAAAAATAATTTGTAGATTTAATTTGTAAATTAAGAACAAAATTTTGTAAATAGGCGATAGAGCATCAAAATGTCGATCCGATTTTGCTATTAATAAGCTCAAATTCTTATTTTTATTAGCACATTTCTATGAGAAATTTTTTCTTGTTTAATATGTAGAGTAAGATGGATCGAATTTTATTGCTTTTAATTTATGTTTACTTTAAGATTTTTTATATATTTTTTTATAAAGAAAAAATTATTATTTTAAAATGGCACTTTATAAAAATATTAAAAACTAAAGTTAATTAATTATTTTCTTTTTTTAATAATCAGACTAATAATTATTATTGTGCAAAAAAAAAACAGATTATTTTGTGTTTTGTGTTACAAAAAAAAAGGAATTAACGAGTACAATTTTAATATAGATATAGTTTCGTAAATAATCTTAATAATATATGTAAGTTTAAAAATTTTTGTGAGTAGATAAAAAGTTTATTCTTAAGTTCTAGTAAAAAAAACTTATATTTTCAGCAAATTAATTGATAAAAAAGACGTAATAAAAAGGCAATTAAAATGACAAATTTTAAAAAGATATTTTGGAGAGATTCTTAAACTAAGATATTAAATTAAAAATAGTAAAAATTTAAATTTACATTAGAACCAAGATATAAAAAAAATCACTTTATATTGCAAAATTTCTAATTACTATTACATTTCTTTTCACTATTCTTAAATTGAACGGAGAGTATTTTTTAAATTAATTTTGGAATATTGAAATATTCTGGAATGTTTTAGTAAAATATAAAGAAGAATTTTTTTTTTATTATTTTCATGCAAATAAAAAAATATAGAATTTAGTTATCACGTCGATAATTTTAAGATTATACTACAAAGAAATCAAAACTGAATTAAATTTGTTTTCAATTATTGCTATAAATACATTCCGATAAAATTTATTTTAATATTTTTTTTTTGTTTAAATTTAATTATTACGATATGTTTTGATTGCGAAATTAAATTTTATTATTAATATTATTCAGACTTAATAATTCGTTTATTCGAAAGTTTATAATTTTAATACGATTATAATTTTGGAGCTCAAAACATTTGAGTACTTAGTCTGAGCATTTAAAAAGCTCTGCTTTCCCTGGAATTGACTGAAATTATCATAATTGTAGCTATAGATAATAATTTTTAAATAGCATAGTTTGTGCTACTAAATAATTTTTGGATTAAATTAATAGTTTTTCACAATACCTTTTTCAGAATATTGTAAATATTTTTTAAAATTTTTAATTATTTTTTTTAAATTAAATAATATAAATAATAAAGCTATAAGTTATATAGTTTGTTGTTCTTAATGAGTTTAATTTAATATGAATAGCTTTTAATTTAGTTTTAAAAAAAAGGTTAATTTGAAAATAGATAACTAAATTTTAATATTTAGAAAAATTATTGACGCTATTTTGAAAAATTACTAATTTAATGTGTAAATGGGATATATTAATGTAATATTCAAGTAATTTTCTTCTAACTTTAAAATGAAATAAATTCACTTTTTAATGGAAAAAACTCAACGTTCAATTTAAGAATTTATGACGACATATTTCTAATCCATTCATTAAATTTGTGACTTAATTGATACATAATTAGATATAAAAAAGTTTTTATGTTGTTAACATAATTTTATATAAAATTTGTACATAAATTATAAATAGTACGGAAAATTTTATAAAAAAAAACCCCAAATATTCTTAAATTAATTTTTCATCTTAAATTAATCATTTTAAATGCAATTTGTTTTTATATATTTTAACTAAAATTATATATTATGTATATAAAATAAAAAAATTAATTAAGATATTAATGAAATTTAGTGTTTGTGGTTTCTTAAGATATTATAATTAATAGTTAAACTTAAAATTATAGTTTAAAACTAATTCTATGAATATAATTAATTTTACTTGTTTTTTTAAATAAGTAAGAAAGCTTTTTTTTTACGAATTTTAATTTTAACTTAAAGTTAATTTCTAAATTTTCTCTCGATATTATGATTTTGTTTTATTAGCCTTATTAAGTATAATTATTTTCATTTTTCAACTTGATTTTTATGATAATTTTTCATTTTTTTTAAATATATATATTTTTGTAATAATATTCATTTTTTTAATTTTTAATAATTTTGTTTTTTTTTTTAATGGCTAATTTTAAATGCCTTTTTTTTAAATAGTTTACTTGTTCTGTGATTTCTATTTTAATTTGTCATAAATTTTTATATTTCCAGTAAATTCTAATTTTTTTTTAATAAACATATTTAAGTTTTTTATTTAAATTTTAACATAAATTGTTGTTTTCTTAATTATTGTTAATGTCTTTTTTTTAAATTTAATTGGTGTAGTTATCAAATGAACCCAAATATTCAAGTGCGGCTCTGTAACAAAAATGATATTGGTCCTAAAAATACACAAAAAGTAATTAATTTGCATAGATCATTTAATATTAATATTAAATTACCTCAGTTTGTACCATTGCCGGTCGTTGTGAACGTAAAATTCTAACAGTTTGAAATACATCTAATACACCTTCATATTGCATTCTTTCTAATACAATACTAAGTGTTATAAATACACCAGTACGACCAACACCAGCACTACAATGTACAGTAATTGGTCCATCTTGACCAAATTGTTCTTTTGTTTTATGTACTTGACCAATAAAATCAATAAAACCTTCACCAGATTTTGGTACACCTTGTTCGGGCCAATCAATAAATTGAAATTGTCGTACAGTACGAGAAGATCCGTCACGTGCATCAGTAACCTTAATAAAAAAAAAAAATTCTCCACTATATCCAAAAATTCTGTTGTACAATTACAAAAACATTACCTTAAATTCTCTCAATTTATATTGTGGCATATTATATTCGGCAATTGGATCAACAACATAATACTGATAACGAACTGAACGTTCATGTGGCCAATATTGGTAACATTTTTCCTAAAAATATAACAGAAAAATTCATTTGTTTTTATGATATCAGATGAACATTATAACTTACTCGTCCCATTTCTTTTAATTTGGTCAACATAACAACAATAGTTGAATTATGTTCCCATAACATACGCCAAAAATCTTCAGCTGTTTCTTGTACTGGACCTTGTGCAGCAATATATGCGGATCGATAACGATATCCATCAATAAAACTAGCATTTATATAATCACTTCCTTCAATACCATGAATTGGTGTTAAATATACCCGACTTGATTCATATGGTAAAATATGTACTAAACGATTTTTATGCTTATTACATGGTAAATTAGCAGTAACAAATTTAGATGATTCAACTTTAACATTTGCCAATTTTTTAAATTCAATTTCCATACCAGTTATATTTTCACCTGGTTCATTTAATATTAATTTTTGTAAATGTGTATGTAAATTACGTGCCAGCACCTCAGTATTACCACAAATAATTGCTTCCAATATTGCATCATGAATAAATATATATTGATCTTCAGTTTGTACCATATAATTACGTTGGGCTCTTAAACAAGTAACATGTCCATAAATATCAATAATTTTTTCATGTTTCATACGTTCTAACATTGAATCAATAACAATATAGCAACCAGTACGACCGACACCAGCTGAACAATGAACAATAACTGGTCCCGATTCTAAAGGTGTCAATGTACGACAACGTCTTAAAAATTGTAAAAATGGTGCAGGATGATCGGGTACACCATGATCTGGCCATGCTGTAAATTGTAATTGTTTAATTTCACGACGTTCATTGAAACCCTGCCGGCAAAGTTGAAATGTACGTATACTATATGTGGATAATTCTTGAGTTTCAGTAATTGTAACAAACATTTGACCATATGTTTCAGTACCACGTGATGGCCAATATTGATCACATTTAATTCTAGCTCTTTCTTCGAGTCGTGTCATCATAACAATTGTTGTCGTTTTCTGTTCCCAACACATCCGCCAAAAATCAATAAATGTATCCTGAAGCGGACCTTGAGTTGCTATATAGGCATTATGTTTACGATAGCCATCACAGTAATTAGCATTAATATAATCTGAACCAAGAACATTTTCTATTGCTTGCAACTGAACACGACTATGATCGTAGGCTGTTACATTTGCATAACGATTTTTACTCTTATTATATTCCAAATTTGAATGATCCCATGTGAATTGTTGCCCTGGCTCAATACTCTCATATTCCTGTGAAAATTTCAGATTGTCATTTGCTTTCAGACGTTCAATGTGATTGGCAAATTCTGATATTGGTATTGGTGGATGAGAAATCATACCAGGAGTTTGGAAATTTAATCGTCTCATATCGACAGGATCATTCGGTGTTGGCCCAGCACCCAAATCAGCGGCCATAAGAGGTCGTGTAACTGCAGCTTGATCAGGTATTTTACATGGTTGTCGACGGCGTCGAACAATATATATTATAACAAATGATGTGGACAAAAATAATGCAGTCAGTACTGGTAATATAACCCAAAGTAATCCTGGTTGTGCACCATCACGATGCACATGAACACCATCCATTTCTGGACCATTCCATTCAGGACCTGGACGAGTTGGTCCTTCACCAGACGGTGCTTCACGCATATCCAAAGAAAGAAATTCCGAAAATGGGCTTGAAGTGTATAAATGTTTTTGCGGTGTATCGACAATAGCACGGACAAAAACTCGATAACGTTTTTCTTTTTCAAGTTTGCGATTTGTAAAATTATGATAATCATCACCAGTACCCAAATGGAATGTAAATGGAATTGAACGTTGTGGAAACTTAGCAGCTATATAAGGACTATTTGGTCTTTCGGGTTTATTTCGACCAGGTAATAAATCATCAGTTAAAAATTGATCCGGATTTTTATGTAAATTTGATTTATCCTCAGGTACAACTATCAAAAAGTAATGTGATATGGGTCCATATTCTTCCGATGCTTGTGGCAATATAACTAATATTTCTTCACCATTTACAACACCATAAAAGTCTGGTTTGACCATTGGTTGTGGTGCTGCCATTTGAGTTGTCACTGTTATTTTAGTTGGGGGACGATATGAATAATCTGTTGGAATTGCACTCACATTAACATTATACGTAGTAAATGGAGACAGTTCATTAATTGTATGTGATTTGATATGATGTTTTAGAATAAGTTCACGTTTTGGAACGTTTTGAGTTTGAGAAACCCCCTGAGAATCAACAAAAACTTTAATTGCATCAAATGATATTTTATAATTAATTGGATTTAGACGAATTGGTGGAGCCCAACTTAAGGTCATTGAATGGGTGCTTACATCATGAGCACGTAAATTAAGAGGCACATCTTCTGGTTTTATTTTTACAGTAACTTTATCACTTAAACGTCCCAAACCATTTTTAAATCTTGCCGCAATAGCTACAGCATATTGGGCAAATTTTTCTAAATTTAATAAATCAGCAGATTCAGTATGTCCAACAGTTTTTGTTTGCCATTCATCTAAATCTTCCACAGCCGTCATAGTGTAAAAAATTTTATAGCCTAATAGTTTACCACGTGATGGAACTGGTTCCCACCATACCTCAGCAGTTTGTTCTGAAGTAGCAACAGCTTGAACTGACATCGGTGCTCGTCCCATATCACGTTCAGTTTCAATTAAAATTTTCTCACTAAAGGGACCACTTCCTTGTTTTGTATATGCTCGTACACGAAATACATATTCGGTATTTTCTTCTAAATTGGTAAAAACTGCTTTACGATTTGTAGTATTTCGTTCAGATCCTAAACCATGATCAATTTTCTTATGAAACTGAACATCATAACGTGTAATTTGTCCATTACGATGTTCTCGAGTCGGTGAATCCCAAGTAATACAAACAACATCCGGTGTTTGGAAACGAACAGAAATATTTGATGGTGGTCCAGATGGTATACCTTCTGGTGTATTCAGATATTTAACAGTTTCTTGGCCAATACCAATATGATTCATACCAGCCACTCTAAATTCATATTCAACACCACGTTCAAGATCTTTAATTTTTTTAACAGTTGAATGTGGTCCTTGTAATATTTCCTCATTATATAATTGATCTTTAATACCCCATCTTAATCTATAACCACGTAATTCACCATACGTTTGTATTGGTCTTTCCCATTCTAATTCAATTGATACGGTTGGATCACGTTCTAATATTTTTAAATTAACAGTTGGTCGTATTGGTACACCACCAGGTGTTTTAACAACAACTGGTAAACTACGATCACCATCACCTTTTCTTGTTAGTGCAGCTACTTGTATTGAATATTTTGTGTCTGGCTGTAAGCCAGATACATTATATTCTAAGGCATCAACTACATCAAATTTTAATGGTTCATTAAGAAATCCTTTACCCTTTAATAAATAATAAATAAAATTGTTTTTAATTATTTTTAGGTGAATTAATTAAGGGAAGCTGTCAAAAAGTATAACAAATTAAGTTCTAGGAATAGAAATTAAATATTTTTAAGAAGAAGAATTGTTACAAAAACAATATTTACACAACACAACCCTGTCGCTGTCATGCCCGATGATTATATATTTTATATAATTTTGAAGACTACGTTTCTTAAAATTAGATTTAAATTAAGCACTAAAAGGAGGAAAATATTGTCTTATTTTCTCTTTCCAATGATGCATAATTATGTATACTTCTACAGCATAATTAGTGCATGAGAGGATTAACACTAAATCTATAAATTTTACCTCTTCTTTCATTTCCTGGACATGAATATGATAGCCACGTATAATACCATTTCTATCTTTTTCTAATGGTGGCTGCCAGCTAACATGAATTGATGTTGAATTTAACGGTGATGCTTTAACTTCTTGTGGATCACCAGGCACTGTTAATTTAATTTAAAAAAATATTTTAATATCATTTTTATTTAAAAAAAGTGAAATTAAAAAAATTAATAAATTAAAAACAAAAAAAAATAAAAATATTTGAAAAACAAGTAAAATTCATTTTTTTAAGCTCTCGTATGTTTCTTATAAAATTAAGCGAGATTCCTGTTTTTTTAATCTTTTTTTTTTATTATTATTATTTTATCTCGCAAAATTAACATTTTTTATGTTAATCATTTATATATTTTTTTTTATTAGAATGAATCTTTTAGTTTTATACACACTCAAAAAATTTTTATGTCATTTAAATAAATTTCACATTATGACAATAAAAAGAAGATGCAAAGTACAACAGAGTGAAAAATACAGATTACTATAAAATATATATATATTTTTTTATTTTTCTGGTTGGTTTTACAAAATAAATACTTAGATAAAAAATTATTTCCAATTTTATGATTAAGGAAACATACCTGATTCCTTTATTTCTTTTTTTTTTTTATTAGAAAAATTTATATTTTTTTTTTTATTTATATAAGTAAATTTGTTTTAAATCGATAACGAATAAGAAAATAAGTTAGTTTTGTTTTTATTAATTTTCCAGGATAAAAAACACTAAATAAATATATTAAATAAATAATAATAAATTGTTAATATCCAAAAAAAAATAAATGTTTGCTTTTAACAAAATAGTCAAAATTCAAAAATTTTAGTTAGTCAAAAAATTATTTTTTAATTAATTTTCCTTCAAAAAAATTAATTGCAGTTAATAATATATACAACAAAAATTATTTACAAAATTCAAAATCACCCAAACTTTCAGAAAAAATATCAATTAAATGTAAAATAGAATGTGACAATCGACTGCAGTAAGAACTCAATTAAATATATTTGAATTGTTAGAGTAAAATTTTCAGGTATTTACAGAGATTTATAATTTGCAGAAATCCACATTTATTTTAATCGTCATAGTAATAAAGATTGTAAATTTGAAAAAATTTATTATTTATACATTTCCCAGAAATTAAATTTGGAAAAATTAACTTTGCAGAAATTTACAATTTTGTACACTTAACAATTGTTACAATAATATAAATTGTAAATTTTGCAGGAATTTATAATTTGTTACATTTAACAAAATATAACAAATTGACTTTACAGAAAATAACTTTGCAGAAATTTACAAATTTTGTACAACCATTGCAATTGTCACATTAATAATGATTGTAAATTTTGCAGAAATTTACAGAATTCTACGGTCTGATATTTTAATTCAGGCCACAAATTTTTTTATCCCATCCTAAACAGGCCACATGATTCATATTGGCTACTTGAAAATAAATTCAAAAAACAAAATCTGTAAACTCACACGTCCGACCTGTATAGCTGTCAATTGCTGAGCACTTGTTGAGCATTAAAAATTTTAAAATTTTTAATTTCTATTCAAAAGTAAAAGCATAAAATTCAAATAGTTTGCAGAAATTTGTGCTCCATTCGATCTGGCTTTCATGAACACTGAAAGCATACTGATTGAAATCAAGACAATTTTTATAAATTGCACACTGAAATGAAATTTTTTTTTTTTGGCATATGTATAATAGGACCTGAATCCTATTGAAAAGATATTGCAATATGAGAGCTAAAAATAAAATAAAATAGTGAAATTAACCACAGCTGAAAAATTTAGTAACGTAATTGTTGCACTAGAAAACTAGAAAATTGACATCTTGCAAATGAATCCTTTTGGGACGGTTTGTTTATTACATTAATTATAATAAAACTTACTTAAAATTAATTCAATATATTAAAAATATATTTGTTTATTTTGATTTATTTTCCAGTATATATACATTTTTCCTCGCATTATTTATAATTTTTTTAACTCAGTCATGGGCTGAGTTAAAAAACAGACTCTATAATTTATAGATTTTGCAGAACTTATAATATTTATACATTTGGTTTTTTAGAAATTTATAACTTTGTAAAATTTGTAGAAAAACGAATCAAAGCCTTTAGTGAAAATTCTTGATTTCCATAATTTTCCCTAAAGCAGTGTCCTAATCGTAAAACTTGTCACATTCTATTTTCACTTATAATATCCACAAAAAAAGGTCATCATTTTATCAATTTTCTTGAAATTGATTTAAAAAATCATTATTATAAAAATTATTTATTAAAAATTTTTGGGGCAAATGGGAAAACTAAAACAAAAAAAAAACATTAAAAATATAAAATTTTTCCAATTAAATTTTTGTATAACAAAAAAAAAATACACAGAAAATTTCCTCAATTTATGTTTTATTTTTTTTTTTGGTTCTTTTGTCATCATCAATGAATGAAAATTTTCTGCTAGATAAAATTTCAAAAAAAAAAAAATATATAAAGAAAATGGAAAAATTTTCTCAAAACACTCAAAACAAAACAACAACAACAAAAAAATATTTGAACAAAAGAAAATGACTGAGGAAAAATACAAGGAAAAAAGTAAAAAAAAAAACATTTGTTAAAAAATTAATTCGGGCAAAAATTTTTTTTTTTTTTAATTTTTTACACTTACTGTACTCAATTTTCTTTTCTACTGTACACCGTAAAAGTTTTCCCATGTTTTTTTTTTTATTATTTAATTTTTATATGAAAATTTTCGCCATTTTTTTTAAATTTTCGTTATGTGTTTTAATTTTTTATTTTCGGTTTTCAAATAAAATTTTTATTGTTTTTCATTTTGTTCGCAGGTTTTTTTTTTCGGTTTACAAAAAAAATTGTAATTTTTTTTTTTGTGTTTTTTTGGGGCCGGCGGCAAGAAATTATTTTTTTAATATTTGATGACCCCCCATGATGATCGAGAAAAATAAAGATAAAAAAAAAAAATATTTTAACATAAAATTTTACTATTTTTTTTTTTGATTATTAAAAAAATTGAAAATATTCCGGCAGCAGAAAAATAATTTAATTTGAAAGAAAATTTGTTTTTTTTTTATGTTTGTTAGTAGCCTTAAATTTTAGGAAAATCACAATAAAAAGAAAAAGGAAAATAAACCAAAAAAATTGTTTTTTTTTTGTAAAAAAAATTATGTTAAATTTTTTATTTTTTTTGGCGGCCCCACTCGCAAAATTAAAAATTTTCTGTTTTTGTTTTTTTAATTATGGAAAAATGTTTTTTAAATTTGCTTTTTTTTTAATGAAAGTAAAAACTGGAAAAACCAAAAAAAAAAAATATGTTTAAAATAAAAAAATTTCCACTTTTGCTGTCACATTTTAGCATTTTTATTTTTTTGGTTTAGAAAAACTGTTTTTCAAAAGATTTTCTTTTTGGTTATTAAGTGTTTTTTTTTTTAGAAAAAATTTATGAATTTTTTTTTATAAAGTAAAAGCATTTGAATGTAATTAATGAGCAAAAAGTTTAATTTAATTTTTTTAAGAAAAGAGCACTTTTTACTTTAAATACATATTTTTATTTTAATTCAGATAAATCTAGAGAAAATAAATAAAAATTACTTTAAAATTTTCAAAGGTGGTATGAAGAAATAGCACACAATTTTTTTTTCATTTAAACACAATTTTCCTAATTTAATTGTAAAATTACAACGCTACTTTTAAGCTTTAACGTTAATTTATAAGCTTTTTATATTTCATATGTATCACTCTATAGATTTAAAAATAAATACTCGTATAAAATTAAACTCTTTGATAAAATTTTGTGCATAATGGACAAACTTATTTAATAGTATACGTACAAAATCACCAATTGTATCATTCATGGGTTATGTACACATTTATAAACCCATTTCGGTCAGTATTTTGATACCTTTAGATCACAAGTAGTGTAAATAGTCTTGCCTTAATTTAAATTTATATAAAGTAGTAAAATAGTCTTCTAAAATTATAAAGTACTGCACAAACCAAAGCGATTTTTTAGCAAAGGTAGGGAACCTAATTATTCGCAAAATTAAAATTAAAATTAATGTATAACTTTAATTTTAATTTCATAGCTAGGGTTATACCATGAGTGAAATCATGGGGCTTTTAATTCATGATTGCGTCTATATAATTCATAATACTAAATATGTTTTTAGTTATCCTCATATACCCAAAATTCAATAAAACCTAAAACAATAGCAAGTATATATCATCAACATATAAAAATTTTGAATATCGATAATCAATAAATTTTTGAAGTAAATTCAAATAATCTTTAATTTTCCAATCAAAGTTTTCAGTATTGAATAGAAATTTCTAGTTTTTGGCATAATTAGCAGACAAATGAAAAATGTAAAAACAAAAAATATCTTAAGAAAAATGTTCATAATGAACGATGCAGATGACTAGAAAAATTAACAACATCAAAATCTCCATTCTGTGGGTTTTTAAATTCAACATTAGTTTAGTTCCATATCCAACCATATATTTCTATTTCAACATTATATATTTAGTACTGTAAAATTCTTGTAACAATACTACTTGAGACACAATAAATAAATACTATTAAAAATTTTCCAATTTTCACTTAATTTTATTTAGCATTATTTCCTAGGTAACGTTCTATATGCTCCGCTGTTTATTTCCTTAAATAATTAATAGTATATTTTCAATATTTACTAATCTTTGAGATTTAAAAACATTTTTACAAAAAAAAGCAACCTTTAAAAGGTCAAAATATCCGTATTTGTAAAATATCTCGTTTTAGGTTCATTAATTAATTATACGGTCATGTATCTGGATTTGAGTTATTTTATGTAAATTTCACCATGATTATTTTGTATATAAAGTAAACAATCTAAAAAGAGATAAATCCAAAAATTTTAATTTGACATACAATTTAATAAGTTTCAAAAATACGCTACATTCTAAATATCTGATACTAACTAAACATATATGTATAAATTTTTAATGAATTTAAATTCACGTATATAAGATACTTAAATGAATATAATCTTCATTATGGTAGGCATTTAATTGTTAAAGTTTCTAAATAGTATACAACCTGAATCAGCATAAATGAAATGCATTAGTTAACACGGTAAATGATATAAATTTCTAAATAAGTTTCTAGAATTTAATTTTTTGGAAATTTTTTAATGAATCTTAAAAAGTATTCCGAAAAATGAATTATATTAATTTTAATTATAAATGAAATTTAGAAAGTCTACATTTTAAGTTTCTAAATAATGAATACGTGAAAGTCTGTAGATTAAAATTAAATTATTTATAACCGGAATTTTAACTGTCTAGTGCATCGTGATGCAAATATGAATCAAACCAAAAAATATTCAGTAGTTTCAACATTAAAATTTTATTTGTAATTTTTAAAGTAAAAAATAAAAATTGTATTGCGCTCTAAATCCGCATGATCCAAACATGCATCAAACCTTTTTTACCTGGTTATATGCTCAGTAACCAAAAATAATCGTTGGTTAAGTTTAGAAAGGTTTTGTCAACCAATAATTGTCAATCGATACGAGAGATTTCTGTGGATCCATTGTAATCCCTTCGCGTGCTTCAACAAAAAAACTAATTTTTTTCAAGGAAACAAAAAACCATATTAATTGCTCTCTGCTTTTCTCTACGAAGAATTTGGTCCTCATTAGAGATACATCTGCAAGTGTCGACAAGTCTTTCAAAACAACGTTGCTAAAGTAGTTTAACCTAGATCGCGCAAAGTCGTTACATTCACAAACCCGATGTTCTGATGTAGCTACAACATCTGGTGTCTTCGTCTCCACAATTCTAAAGGAATTTCATGGGAAAACATCTGACGTCTTCGTCTCTGCAGTGACAAATATCTCTAATGTGAACACCATTACTTAATAACATTGTAAAAATCTTTTGTTGTGCACTAGGGGGGTTAATTTGTTAGTAAACCAACTTTATTTGGTATCAATTTCAATCATAAAAATTTCGAGGGAAACAAATTAGTTTCTCTTATAGAAAATTCTGTTCTACTTTATTGAAATGCAGATTTTTCTTTACATATACAACAAAATTGAATTTTTACAGAAATTTGTCGAAACAAACTTATCAGATTTAACAACAACAACCCAAAAAAAACTTAGTCCAACAAAGTAAATTGATTTTTAATAATTTCTCGTTTCTTGTCAAAACAATCTAATATTTAAGAAATCTTAAAATATATATTTTTTTTGTAGTTAAAGTTAAATTTCAAAAAAAAAAAAAAAGAAAATTACATTTATTTTTCCCAGAAAATTTTTCCAAGGCAATAATTTTTCTAGAATACGTATATATATATATATAGTTTTATATACATATATCTATAAAATACGCATCAAAGATTAAAACTTTTCGGAAAAGTTGTTAAAATTATTCTCCTCTGTACGTGATATCAAAGTTAATACAGAAAAATAACTAGAAAATTTTATGCTAATCTGATTAACTTTTCTTCTTATTTTTTTTTTTTTTTTAAATGTTTTACTAAAAACAGAACATAGAAAAACCATTTTCATTTTTGTGTTTCTATATTTTTCTGGTGTCCAAAAAAACAAAACTTCTCTCTTCCTTTTATATATGTACCAGAGAAAAAAAAAGCTGGCAAATAAAATATTTTAATCCAGAAGCACATTCAGAGAAACGAAAAAAAAAAAAAAAAGTCAATCGAATTTTAATTGGAACAAGAAAAACCAATGAAAAGATTTATCTTTACTGGAAAATGTCGTGTCTCACGAAACTGAAAAATAAAATTGCTATAGAAAAATCTTATGCAAGAAATACTTTTTTTTTGGATTTGAAAGGATCAAAAATAATTTTTTTTTGTCCTTTTTTTTTAGATGAAATTTAATTGGGAAAACTATACAGCGTCTTGTTTTTGTCGGATAACATAAACGATTTTACATTGCATATTTTTTTTTGGTTTTTTAAATATTATTTGAGAGAAAGCATAATAATTAATAATTTAATACTATAATTGAGAATTTTGATCAATGTACTTAATTGATTTTCCAGTGAACTGTGAAAGCAGAAATTTATGTTAATATTCATAAAATTTTATCGTATAATTACAAAATTGAGAAAATTTCGTATCGATAAAATTTTAATAATTTATAAAATTTGCAAGTTTTATGAGAAGACTTTACAGCTGGATAATTCTTGGTAAAATACAGCTTAAGAATTCTATACAACTCAAGAATAACATTTAAGAAATTCTCGACGAATAGTGTGATAGGAAATTTATTCCGAGAAAATTGTTCCAAGGCAGCTCTCAGTCATGGTAATTCATTTAGTTTTGAATTTAATTGACGCGATCGATGAAAAACATGATATATTACTAGTAGCATTAAAATCAACTTTAATAGATTGCCAACTATATTTTTGAATCACAAAATTGCGAAACAAATTTCGAAATTGTAAAAGTTTTGGTATCGATAAAATTTGAATAATTATGGACCTGACTTGTAAAACTTTGAGAAGTTCATGAGAAAACTTGACAGCTGCATAATTTTTGGTAGAGAATAGTTTAATAATTGTTTTTAAGCTGAAAAAACTCTCTTAAACGACAATCAAAAATGGCCTAAATACAAGTCACCATTGTTTTATGGGGCAATTTTTCGTTACTCAGTTTTAGCCAGTTAATTATTAAAATTATGTTTGCTGAATTATCTAATTGCAAGTTTTACTCATAGATTTTGGAAAATTTTACACACCGAAGTCCACAGTTAATTTTAGTAATTATGCAAAATTTGAGAATAATAATTTTCCAATTATGATTCTCAAATTTTGCATTTCAAAAAACTATTACAAGTAGAATTAAGTTTAATAGATTGCCAACTATGGTAAAGTAAAATAATTTCGTGTTTTCTACGACTTCTTCTTTCAATTTTATTAATAATAAGATTTTATATTAAGTTCTTGTTATGTAAATTTATATTTATTTAAATTCAAAAAAACATATTTTCATATAAATCCTAAAAATTTATTATAGTATTAGTGGTATGGTTTAACAAACACAAAAAAAAAATGGAAAAACTTTTTCCCGGAACATTTTTTATTTTACTTTGAAAACATAGCTTATATGTAATTTTAAAATTTTTTCATATGTGGAAGCATTAAAAATGGTTTTTTTCTGAAAGAAATAGTTAGTAAAATGATGGATTTAACAAAATCATATAGAATATTCTAATGAAATTTATGTTTTTAAGGTACTATTTTATTTATAATTCAGGTACATAAAAAATTAAATTAAATTTGATGTACAAAAAACTACATTATTTACTTAATTTTAATAACTTTTCTCATTTCCAAATATGTACCTGGAAGGTTATTACAATATTAGCTTATTAGGTCTTTCTACAAATGAAAATTAACCAAATTTTGTTAAATAGAACATTTTTTTTTTGTTTGTTGAAAATGTTGATTATTACTTTAAAGTTTTTATTTTGTGTAAATATAGTAAAGTCAGCGATATTAATATGACTGCAAAATTGTTTGATTGATGCAGATGCAAGGCATAATTCAAATTAATGAATGAGATTTCTCTATTGTAAAACAAATGAACATAATTTTCAAGTTTTTGTGTACCAAAGTAATCAGAAAATGAAAATATTTATAGTCAAATGGAAATTACAAAAAAAAAACTTATTGAATATTTTACTAGTTTTACTCTTAACAAGTTGACTGAATTTATTTTGAAAATATAGACGAGAGTTTCTGATTTATTTATGTTGATGGAAATTCATCTTAAAATCTGGAAATATGTTTATTGTAAATCAATAAAAACTTTGTATATATGTATAACGAAAAATGTTACAAAATTTATAATTATGTAGAAGCAATTTTATGAACAAAAACTATTAGAGATTTTGAATTTGTCATGTTTAACATTAGTTGACTCGAATTGGCAAGAAAATTTTGCATATTAAATTGATTCTGTCAAATATGTTGAATAATTTTCTATAAAAGAAAATTGTTAACTTTTGTGAAAATTTTTGTGCAATTTTCTACCTAATGTTATTTAAGGAGATTTTAAGAAATCTCTCAACTTTCGAAGATATTAGTGATCACGTATTTATAAATAAACGCAACTGTTACCAGAAATTATTTCATTTAACTAAATTTATTGGCGAAATAAATTTGATAGAAAAAACACTGAATTTCATAACAGGATTCTCAGTAAATAAATTCGGATAAATTGATTCCAAATAAATTATAGACAATTATAGATTCCGTAAAAACGAGAATTCATTTATTGGACATTTTCGTTTTTCAGAATTACCTAAATAATTATGTAAGCTACTAAGTGTTTGCATGACATTAATTCATACTTAACTCAGCGATTGTTTAAAGGAAACTGTATGGCTCTCTGAAACGCATCACCGATAATTTTTCTCATCCACTCTCATTTTCCGAATGCGTAATTCTAAGTTTTGTTCCGGCAAAAATCCATTTCGAATATTACAAACAAAAATATTATTAATATTCCCAAAAAAAAATTTGACGGTTATTGGTCATGTAGTATTATATATAATGGCAACGAACCATCCGAGTTTGTGAGAAAATCTCTACGAACCATCCGAGTTTGTGAGAAAATCTCTAACTATCAACGAACCATCCGAGTTTGTGAGAAAATCTCTAACTATCTTTGGATTTGCAACAATGTGAGAAAAAAGTTGTCATTATCTAATTCGTTTGAGAAGCAATTTTTGTTCTTTCAGATTTTAGTAATTTTTCAAATTAAGTAATTAAAAAAAAATATAAAACGTGAGCAGAAATTTCTGTACTCACATTCTTATAAAATCACGAGCAATTACGCTCTGAAATCCGATATTTAAGAAGGCACGTTCTTAATATAAACATTTTACTATTTTGGAGGATTTTAACGTCATATAAGAATGTTAAATCCTATTCGTAGTCAGAAAATTTAAAAAAAATAGGGATATCGGCTACATGTTCAGTGAAATATGATATGCATTGTATTACACATATTAGTTTGCTCGTTCGACTAAAGAACTAAGTATATTATCATAGATTAAGATTAATTCTTAATAAATGCTATTATTTATATTAAAAAATAATTTCAACTCCAATAGATGGCGCTGTGAAGCACTCTTAAATATTCATAAATTAATTTAATTCAAAAATCACACAATTTTTAAATATTTTTAAATAAACAGATAAAAAACCAATAAATTTTACATAATAATAATAATTTTTTAGTGAGAAGAATATAAATCTTTTAAAAGTGATTTAGTGGTGTACGAATATTTATTAAGTGCTATCATTAATTCAAATTTTTTTGTGCAGATTTACACACATAAATAATTAATACACACTAAAAAAAAATTATATTTAATAAAATTTTAAAATTTATTACATTTTGAGGCTGAAACACTTTATTTATTCCTGCATTTAATTGTGGTATTTTTTAGTGCTTAAATTTTTTTTTTAGCAATAATTTAAAATAAAAGGTGCTCTCTTTACACTTCATTACACATTCATAAATAATAATAAAAAAAAGTGTGTGCGAGTTTTAGTAAAAATCTAAAAAAATGTTAATTTTTATATTTTATTATTATTATTTTTTTTTAATCAAAAATATATAATTAATAATTTTAATATTTATATTACACGCTAAGTGAATTGCATGTTTTAAGTATTTTTTTAAGGATGTTGCCATAGTTTTTTAAACGTTTTCATGGCAAATAGTTATATAGCCACCACACTTACACACACATACACTCTGTGCATTTTAAAATATATTTTATAGAAATGTGCATAATACATTTTGTGAATTTAAATTGTACTTTAATTAATTAAATCATATAAATTATTGATAATATTTTTAATATAAAAGTAATATTTATTTTGAAAAATAAAAAAAATAAAATTCAAATTTAATTGTAAATTGTCACAATCTCAATAAATTATTTATGAAATAAAATGAAAGTAATACAGAAAGGTTGAAAATGTTAATATTTGTAATAAATTTATTTAGTTTTTAATAAACTTTTTTTAATCAATTCTTTTAGCAGAAATTTTAGCAAGGCACATTGAACTGAATATTGAAAAGTAGGTTTTTACCGAATTAAGTTGTTAACATGAAGGCCAATTGGCATATTGACGGACTGTGAACTAATTCGTGATAATATTTTTTGCGATAATTAACATGTTTAATTTAAACTAATTGAATTTAATTTAAAAACTCTAGGAAAAACAATGTGAAAACTAAAAAATGGACATAAAAGAAGTCCTAATAAAATTAATTGAAAATTTTTAAAATACCAATATTTAGACGACAACATTTATTATTCGTGATGTAAACAGATCAATGTTGAAGTTTATGGTAATTTAGAAAATTTTAATTACAGGAGTAATCATTGTTTAAGTTTGGTAAGACTACGCATATTTAAGTATTACTGGTCAATTTTACCTAATGTGTATGTTCTATAGCTGCCTACTTTAAAATAGTTTGAAATTTCAGATGGACGTAATAGTGTTTTTTATGAATCTCGTTTATTATGGGCATAATTTTTTTACATGAAAATAGAAGTTGAACGATTACAGCTGTCATTACACGAATAGTGTTAATTATGGCCTGATAAATTAAGTGTATTCTGCAAATTACTCAATTGTGACCAAGAATCTCGACATTACTCCATTGAGACTAATTTTTGAGTTATTTAAGGGTATTTTTATTAGCTAGTAATTTTGGTTAAAATTGAGATAAATCGATTTGAAATTTGCTAATAAATAATTTTATACTTTCATTTCATTTCTTAATTTTAATATCCTCGAGTGAGCAAACACAGTCAAATCAAGAGAAAATGCTAAAATGTGCTAAATTTTCAAGGCAGTGAAAAATTAAAAACCGAAAATTTATAAAATTAACTTAAAAGATTTAAAAACAATATTTTGAAGTTTGCATGAAGTTATTTTTAAAATTCATTTTTAGATTATTATAAGTTGCACATTTTTTACAATTTTAACTAAGAAATTTGGTAAAATTCACATAATTCTGTTTTTTTGCAATTAATTATCGATTTTTTTTTAATAATTAAGTACTTAATTTACCCAAAAACTTTTTAAAGAATCAAAAAAATTTACATCTACGCAAAAAAATTAAAAATCTAATACAAAAAATTAAAATATCCTTTTTTATACCAAAAAGTTTATTAATAAAAAAAATTTGCTACAATTTTCTTTGCGAATGTATACGAAATAAAAAAATTATATGCAAAATTGTACATAAAAAAAAAACAACTTTCCAATGCAATAATCAAATCAACTCAAAATTAACACTGACAATTTTCTTTAAATTCAATACTGAATATTAAAGTGAATATTAAAGTTAATTGTACTGGCGAACACGTAAATTCAACAACGTAAGTGAATATTAAGAGATTTGCACTGACAATTCGTTAAATTCAAAATGCATGATGAATATTAATTAAAATTTTTGGAAAAAAAATAATGTATTGGCGTTAATTTTAGTTGATTTGACATTTGTGGCGTTACATTGTGAATTTATTATGTTTTTTGTTACTTGGTGCTCTTAAATATTATATTAAAAAAAAATAAACAAGTGATATATTAAAAAAAATTATAAATTTCTTAAATTATTAAGATGCACTTTTTTTTAAATATATTTTTATTTTTGTGGGAATTTCAATAAAAAAAAAATTATGGTGCAGAGATAAAAATTAATGAACACGATTAAACATACGAGTGTGCTAAAATAACATTTTTTTTTTTTTTGTAAATTCATTTATTTGGTAAAAAGTGGTTTAAATTTAATTATAAAATTAAATAAAAATATATATTTTTACTAAAATTTAAAATGAATATTTTTTTAATTATTATTTATATAAGTGAGGATGAAAATTATAAAGAATTTTTTACTTCAAATTATTTTTAGGAGAGTAAAATTTTCAAATAAACAAAAAAAAAATAATTTAATTTAATTTTAATTAATGAAATTTATTTTCAAAATAAACACCATTAATCAAAATCATAAATATTTTTTTTTTTGTAATTTAAAATTTTGTTCTATAATCTAAAAAAAAAATATAGAAAAAAGAAAAATTAGTTTGAAAGAAAATTAATTTTTCTGAAATATTCAAAAATTAAAGAAAAACTATAAGAAAAATTTTCTTGATGCACAAAAAAAAAAATTAAATGAAAATTGTGTTATTTTTTTTTTTCAAGAAAAATTATAAAATTTATTAAAAAATATTATTTTATTTATTGGTGCTCACAAAAATTCAATCCAGAGTCTTAACCAAAAAAATTAAAATACTAATCAAAAAAAATCTTTTTAGTTTTCACAAAAAAAAAAAATGAAAAACATTAAAAAAAAAAATGAAAAGATTTTCTGTTTTTTCGCTTGAAATTTTAATCAAAAATAAAATATCCTTTTTGGTTTTGCCTTTAAATTCATTTTCCGGAAAAACTTAATGGAATATTTGATATTTTCCATTGTTGTTTTTTTTCTCGAAAATTTCATGCAAACGTTGCGCTTTTTATAAATTTTTATAAATAGGAAAATTTATATCAAAAAAGAAAAATATTTTTCAAAAAAAAAGAGAAAAAACCCAAAAACGTGAAAATGAAAATAAAATGGAAAAAACACTTCAAAAAATTTGATTGTGTATCAAAAAAAAAAAATGAAAAATTGTGAAAAATCAAAAATTTTATGTTTTTAAAAGTGCATAAATTTTTATTCAAAAATCAAAAAGAAAATTTTGCAAAATTTACAATTTTATTTCCAATTTATATTTTTTCGGTGTAAATGAATATTCAAAAAAAAAAATGGAAAATTATTTAATTTTGTGCAATTTTACTTTTAAAAAAAAAAATTTAAATATTGCGAGTGTTGCCGAAATATACATTAAAAACATTTAGTGCTTTTTTAAGCTAATTATGTAAATATTATATTTTTGGTGATATTTAATATATTAAAAAATTTTGTTTTTATAAAAGTTATAAAAAAGCAAATTATAAAATATTTAAATAAAATTTAATTAATAGTAGTAAGAAATTAATATAAATTCCAAAATTTAAAATTCAATTTAAATATGTTCAGATTAGTTGATTAATTATAGTTTAAATTAACTAGTTTGTTTGGACATTTAAGTAAAATCTGATACAAAATATTAATTACAGTCGGTTTTTTTTAACTCAGTCTACAAATTTTTATACTCTCGCCAAAAAATTTTGTAAATTTATGGCATTTTATGTAAATTTATGTTTTATTAGGGCACGTAATTGGTTTATTGATTCATGGGTAAAAATTAAAAATAACGCACGTCCTATATCTATTATTGTAATTAAAGGCACTAATTCATTTCAAATTTTAATTTCCACTCAAAATTTAAAGCAAAAAACTGAAAATTGGAAGCAAAATTGGAAGCTAATTGAAGTTAAAAAAAAACAAATTGTACCTAAAAATATTTTTGAAAATAGTCTTATTATGAAGTCAAATAAGTTGCACCAATAAAGAGTACATATAACAAAATTGGAGATGAAATACGTTATGCTTCTATTTCTAAAGTAAAATTATTTGTTATTTTGAAAGTTGTTCATTTTCGAGAATGTTTTTTACTTTAGTAATTTACTCGCACATTCTTTAAGGATTTTTTAACTTAGTCCACAATTTTTTATAAATTTTTAGTAAATTATTTAAATTTATGTTTTATTAGCCCACGTGATTGATTTATTGATTCGTATTGGCTACTTAAAAATAACTTAAGAAAAAAAATCTGTAGATCCACACGTCCGACATCTATTGCTGTCAATAGAGTACTAAAAATTTTAAAATAAGTTTGATTTCCTTTCAAAATTAGAACCAACTCAAATATTTTGTAAAAAATTGTGTAGGATCCATTAGAACTGGCTTTCATGAAAACTGAAAGCATACTGATTTCAATACAATTTCTCTATAAATTGTAAAAATACTTGGCACAATATATAATAGGACCTCAGTCCTACTGAAATTATATTTCAATATAAGAGGTAAAATAGTGAAGTGTTCAAAATGAAAAATTTAAATAATTAACAATTGAAGAGTTTAGTAATGTAATTGTTGCATTCATGTTATTAAAATAGAAAAATCATTTCTTGCAAATAAATGCTTTTAGAACGGTTTTTTTATTGGAACGGTTTTGGAGTGTCGACTTTTAAATTTTTTCCTCACATAAACATAATTTATAATTTTATTGATAAGGTAATTTCATAAACACTCGAGGACTGAGTTAAAAAAACATGTTTCCAAGATTTAAACATAAACAACAACAATTTTTTAGTGTAACAAACTTAAATTGTCTGTAATGATTTAATGTTAATTTATAATATTTTAAATTTATTTAAAACATTTATGCAAAATATGGTCCAAATACTTAAATTGGAACTACTTCAAGTATTTACTTTTCCAAATTTGTTAAATAGAGAAAGTAAACGCGGACATTACCCAACTGTAAATATAGAAACTTGTGTCTAAATTTTAATTAATACGAAATATTTGATTCAATTACGAACCAATAATTTAATCTTTCCCTAAAACTAATTTTAATAATTTTTTTTTTTGGAATTTATATAACAACAAATAATAATTATTAAAATGTTTTTAGAAATCTTTTGCAATACTGCAATTCCATTTTCGAAATGAACTATATATTTTATATATGATTTTGTAAATATTTCATATTTATATACCAATTAGAGTAAACAATTTTGACTTTATTTCAATACCCGATTAAGAAAACTTGCAAAAGATCTCTCCACAAATAACGCAACAGAAAAATAATATCAAATTATCTTAAAAACTACTTAAAATGATTATCAAAAATTAGTTAATCATTGGTTTTTCAAAAAATTTTCTTATATCTAATACAAAAAAAAAATGGATATAAATTAAATCCTTTTTTCCTGTTTCAAAAAACAATAATAATTCTGTAGACTTCAAAAATTATTTGTCCACTTTAGCTAAGAAAAAAAATGTTAGTAGGTTAATTTATAAATAAAAATAATATCACACACAAAGAAAAAAAATAAGAAAAATTGAATTTTTAAATTGTGTTGACTGGAAGATCCTTGTAGATCCTTTCTAGATATGTAATTTCAAAAAATAAAAAATAAAAATTTTGGATCAAAATTCAAAAATTTTATATTTATTTACTAAATCACAAAAAATTTTTTTGTAAAAAACCGAAAATATTAAGATAAAAAAAAAATAAATTGTGTAAAATTGTGTACGTTTTTATGTAAAAAACTGAAAATTAAAATATTTGTGATTTTTTTCCAAAAAAAAAAACCATAAAAAAAAATTAGGTTTAAAAAAAAAATTTTAATAAATTTTGTTTTCAGGACTTTGACTGTTTTTTTTTTTTTTTAAGGCAATATTAAGTACATACCATCTTCAAGTGTTCGGACAATAAATGGTAATGATCTTGGACCGTCACCAACTGATGTACCAGCTAATACCCATAGTTTATATTCTGTCCATCGTTTTAATTCATCAAGTACAATTTTTGTACCATTTAATGTTGATATTGTTGCTTCACTATCAGATCGACCAACTTCAACAAAAAATACTTTATAATAAATAATACGACCATTTGAACGTTCAGCAGGAGGTGGTAGCCAAGATACTGTTATTGTTGTTGGACTGTTGGATTCAGCACTAATATTTCTTGGTGGTGCACCAGGAACTATGAATATGTTTTTTGTTGTTTGTTTTTCATATTTTTTTATTTTTCAAATTTTCGATTTTAAAAAAATTTGAGATTTTTTTTTTTTTTTTTTATATTTTGTTTAAAAATTAAAAAAAAAAATATAATTAAAAATCATAAAAATTAATATAAGGTAAAAAAAACATAATCAATAATAATTATAAAAGTAATTAACAAAAAAATAATAATGGATTGCCAATTTGGTTTATGCAAAATGAAAACTTTTATGTAAGGGCTCGAACACACGGATTATTGGGAGACACATTTATTAATAAACAATTATTAATTAAAAGCCATGATTTTTTATTTATTTACAATCCTACCTAGCCTTGTCAATATTTTCTTAATGTCAATTGCAGTCTGAATTGTAGAAATGTCAACATTAATCTAGAACAGTCTATTTTTTTATCTCAGTTCACAAAATTTTTTGTTAATTTATCCAAATTTGTATTTATGCCCACGTGATTCATTTATTAATGGTAGACCCACAAGTTGGACGTCTATTGCTGTCAATAGGACACTAAAAAATTTTAAAATTTTAATTTCTACTCAAAATTAAAAACAAAAAAGTCAAATATTTTGTAAAAATTCTGGTTCATCACGACTGACTTTCATGAAAACTGACAGCATACTGATTTCAATACAATCAATTTTTTATAAACTGTAAAAATACTTGCACTGAAATATTGTTTTTGGCAAAATATATAAAAGGATCTCAATCCTATTGAAATGCAACATCAGAGGCAGAATAGTAATGCGAAATGTTACATTTAAAAATTTGAAATAACTAATATTTTGTAAAAATGAAGAATTTAGTAATTGTTGCGCCTTGCATCCATGTTATTAAAAGAGAAAATTAATTTCTGGCAAATGAATGTTTTTGGAACAGTTTGTTTATTATATTAAAAATATATTAGTTTATTTTGATTCAGTGTAGACTTATAAAATTTCTCCCCATATTCCGTATTAAAATAATTTATAATTTTCTGGCAAGGATAATTTTAGAAACACTCAGAATATTAAACTTTATTCATTATTAGTCAAAGACCAGCGTCAAGTATCGTGTCAGATAAACTAAAGATTGAGTCCACAATCTAAGTTCTTATCTTAAACAACCACTTTTTACATTCAGAAATCTGATCTGTTCTATATAGAATCAATCCGATTTTGATAATATTGTAGTGCAAGAATTAACTATTGAGACAGCTACAAGTCGATTTGAGATTCTTCAAAAGAATGAAGAGTATACATAAATTAATTACATAAAAAATTAATATTGTGACCAGTAATTATGTAATTAAACGAATGGCACAACAATTTTATTTTGACAATTATGACACCAATTATTGATGTTGTAATATAACAATTAAAATTTCAATTTATTAATGTTTTCTACTGATTTTTCTTTATTGTAGTCTTTCTGTTATTATAAACTTTAACGATTTTCCAATTTAACTATTTCGTCCTCAAAAAACCAACTGCTAAACTCCAATACCCGTGTATTCATACCCTAAATATTTAATTAAAATTATATATTTTGTAATAATTGTAAAAATATTTCTTAATTCATTTTTCTATTTATTTACTATTTTTATTTTGATTATTTTTTAATATGGCATTTTTTTTTTTTTTTAACAAAGATTGTTCAAATGAAAAAACAGAAAATCTGCATTTGAATTAAATGAAAATTAAAAGTATAAAGAAAAATATATTATAAAATAGCTAAAACAATTTTCTTTTTGGTCATAACAGAGCTCTACTTCGGATGCAAAACATTATTATACATTATTTTTCTATAAAATAAAATATTACTTTTGAGCGAATACATCAATAAACTAAATTCAATTTAATTAAAAACATGCCAAAAGAAAAATAATTGAAAAATATGAACTAATAGGGTATGCTTACACGACTATATTACAAAAAAAATAATATATATAAAATATTTGATAACCGTGCTTTAAAACTATTTTAAATTATTAAACTAAGAACTAAATATTTTCATAGTCAATCAAATAAACTAAGTCAGGTTTTGTAGCAGTGTTTCAACGTCAAATTCTGTAATTAGTCTGTAGTCTGTCTATAATTATTAAATCCATAAAGTACAAGTATACTTTTCTTCGAATTAAATTTATTAATTAGTGCAGAATTAACTCTAAATCTGTATTTTTCAATCCAGTCGAATTGTGTTTTTTCTAAAGAAGTAAGTAATATGACATTTTAAAACGACACCAACATTTCTTTTCTGACATAAAGAAAATGATTTGTTGTTGGTGAAAGCTATATGAACGAATTAAATGCTATTTTCAAAATTGAAATAGTAATTGCAAGCAATCGAATTTGTATGCAGATTTTGTTTTGTCTGCAAATTAATACAAGTTCATGCCATTTCAACGATAAGTGAAAAAAATTGAAATAAACTGATTGATCACTTAGATTCTGGCATTCTTAACAAATACAAATATTGGGTCAAATAATCTACGGACCTCTCGGAATGAATCTCAAATGTGGCGGTAAAAACAAATAGTAACTATTCCTGAGTTGTAACATTGTTAAGGACCCGCGGTGGTATATACCTGACATAAACTGTAACATAACCTATGGAAAGATATCAAAAAAAAATGTCAGTACTCTGTAAAAGTGTCAGTAATATTCTTAATTTTTTAGAATTCTATAAGAATTTTCTAAAATTTTCTGTAGATTCGTCCAAAAAAATATAATATCTGAGGTTATTTATTCAACTTCAGTTTCAGAATTACTACCAAAATTTTGCATATATAATTAATATTAAAATATATTTCGAAGCATTTTCATAAAAAAAAAATCATCATTTTCCGAAAAAAAGAAAAAAATATATAAACTTTTTAAACAAAAAAAAATTATGAAGTAAAGGAGCTCTGCACATAAAAATTATAATTAATTTGCATTTAGTACCAATTTTTTCGTTTTTTAAATAAAATTGTATTTTTTTAAATATAATTTTTTAAGATATTTTATTTAATAAATTCAATTTTTTTTTTTTGTAAAGTTAATTTTTGACATTTTGCATAAACCAAATTTTGTAACAAAAAAAAATATATAATAATTTTCTGAAAATGAAAAAAAAAAGTGATAGTTGGGAATTAAAGAATTGAAAGTAAAAAAGGAAAATTTTTAAAGAAAAAAGAAAATAAATAAAAATATAAAAAAAAACTTTAATTTAAATATTTTTATTTAACAGAACCAAAATTGAAAAATATTTTATATTCAATTACTAATAATAATTAAATATTTTTTTTTTTGTAATAATAATAAAAATAAATTGAATTTCATGAAAAATCATAGAATTTACTGCGAATTAATTCCATCCATCTATTAAAAAAGTAAATCGATATATAAACTTTATGTACATCTAAGTATATAAATATAATACTAAACTATTTACATAAATACATAAAAAAATATTAATAATAATTGAAAAATGTTCAGGACATTCGTCAGAGCACGTATTACTATGAATTATGAAATAACAGGGTGATCTAAACAATTGAAATTTTTTTGTGAAAATGTCAACAGATTAAAATTATTTTGAAAATTGTTTTAATTTTTCGGAATTTTTCAATAAAATTACTAGCTATGGTCTCAGATATCGTTATTATTGAAAAATCGTTATACAAATTATTGAAAATGATTGTCAAACCACTAATGTGTCATTTATTATTCAAATCTGAGTGAAGAATATTAGATTTATTATTCAAATCTGAGTGAAGAAGATTTAGACTTCATGTTCAAATTAATTTCTCTAGTCAGTCATTATTTTGGAAAATGGTTTTCCTAAATACAAATTGCTTTAGATTTAGAGAACATAAAAAAATTTCTAATTTCCAAGTAAATTAATGACTATGAGACCATTTTAAGTGAGACACTAAGAGTTTTTTTAATGTGATTTACGTTGATAGTAAATGATCTCAAATATAATTTGTAACAAAAATTTACACCGTAGTTTCCATAGTTTAGACAATTTTCAAAGGATATTTTTTGTCAAATATATTTTGACAATAATTATATTGTCAAATAATTTTTGGAAAATTGACATTTTTTGACAATTTTTAAAGGGTATTGGTCGTAACTTTGTAATTAGTTACAAAAGTGAAAATTAAGGCTTTACTTAGAAAATATTTTGTAACAAATATGTGAAACCCTATTTTTTTTTTATTGTAATTCAATTCAACTATCAATACCATAAAAAAAGACAATTTAATAAATTTCATGTTTTTTATTTTTTAATCCTGGGTGGCAATGGCAATATTTTTTGTATTTTTTTTGAGGTTAAAAATTTAATTTTTATTTTAAAACAAAAACTGATTTGAAAATAACAAAAAAAAAATCGATAAGATTTTAAATGATTTTTGGATGGATGACAAGTTGCAGAACAACAAATTCACCATTTTTTTTCAGGCTGAATGACAAATTTTCAATTAAATAGAAAAAAAATAATAATAATAATTTGTAATCAGATCCATATTTTAAATTTTAATATTTCCTTTGATTTCTTGTTGAAAATCAATTTGGAAAACATAAAAAAAAAAACATAACAAACAAAAGAAAATTTAATTAAAAATGGAACCAAAATAAAACTTGAAAATAAAAAAAAAGTTTATTTATTTAAAAAATAAATAAATAAAAATTATTAATTAAATTAAATATTTTTTTAAATTATATGTTTAAAAAAAAATAAAATTAACTGAGAATAAATTAATTAATAATTTTAATATTTTTGTTTTTCTGGAAAAACAACGTCGGAAATATAAAAAAAAATTGTTGTCATTAATGACTTAATTAAATATTTACAATAAATAATTTTTAAAAATTTAATTTTTTTTGTTTTTTAATTCAAGCTTTTCTACATTAAAATAAAGATTTTTTTTTGTAAATTTATTTATATATCATTACTAACATTTAATTAATTTTTAGTGCTAGGTGAAGGTGCAGTTTTTTATTTTTATGGCATTTTTAATTATTTTAATAAACTACAATAATAATAATAATAAAATTTCATGCTAAATAAATTATAATAAATTAAAATATTGATTATTTCTGATCATGTTAAAATCATTCTAAAAATTAAAATTAACCTTTTGCACTTCATAGTAGAGCGACGCATCACAGACATTATAAGAGTTATTTTGTCAAGGAAACGCATGATTGTAAAATATTAGGTATGGAAAATAACTGGAAATACAGTGTATTCCGAAACCAATTAATAAACAATTTTTTGCCAAGAGTTTGACAAAACTTTCGACAAAATCTGACAAGTGTTTGACAAAAGTGTTTGGTAGCAGTTGTAAAACATGTAATTACTGCAACATGTTATTACCAGAAATTACTTATCAATAGCCGTCTGTCTAAGTAGGACAAATAAATTTATAGTAATCAAAGTACACATAACCTTAAAAATGAATTACGAAAACTTTAGGGGATATTTTAAAGCTATCATTTCGAATTTTAATGAAGTGCAAAAGGTTAAAAGTTTATTTTATTTTTGTAAACTCCCTGTACGAACTATATTTTGTTATTGCTCAATTACCTATGCGATTAGAATAAAAATAAAGTTTTGACAAAATTTATGCTAATTATTTGCTTATTTATTTACAGTCAAATTGACTATTTGCTATTTCACAGCTGTCAAAAAATCAATATATAAAAAAATATAAAATTTAAACTAAATTACACAAAATAGTGTAATAGTTGTCATAGTTGTCAACATCTTTGACAACTATGACAACTTAAATTTCGTCAAAAAAAATTTGACATTTTTTGTATAATTAGCAATTAATTTTCTATTTTAAAGTTGTATTATGAAGCAAATAATTACCATAATTTATTTCATAAAAATATTAATTGGCAAATAAAAATTTTCAATGTTTCAGTATTTAGATATAATTTCAGGACTGAAAATTAAAGGAAAAAAACATCTTTTTTTTATCATTTCCCTTATCATTGTAAAAAGAAGACATTTGTATTTAATTGTGTAATTTTAACTATAAAAATGTCAGTAAAAATTAATCCAAATCAAAAATATATTTATAAAAAAAGTAAATTAAAGTTTGATAAAATTTGTCGGCTAGTAAATTATTTTGTCAGGAAAGAAATATGAGAATATTGTTTCCTATTGGGAAATTGTAAATCTGAATATGGCAATCTTACGTTTCAAAATTAGTTTCAATTAATTCTTACGTTTTCAGTGTTTTCACTAATATTTTCTTTTGTGTTCGGAAGTTTCAAAATGTCCTGCCATTAAAATATAATAATGTTGTCAAATTGACAAGAAAATGTTAATGCCAAATATTTGTAATAGACTAAAGTACTAAAACAATAGTTAAAAAAAGTATTAGTTGTGCATCGACGTCTATAAGAATATTTTTAGGTATTTCTGGATTGCAGGTTTGACATTATTTCATTTGTTAGTCAAATTAAAAGTTTTGGCAATTTATGTCCTGATTCACATTTTAACGACATTTAATAAAATAATTTTATACGATTGTCAAATTGTATGAATGACACAATAATAAATTTTTTTGAATCAAATACAAACAAGGAACGTATCATACAAAGCTGGGTACAGCAGGACATATGAAAATTGAACATTACTCAAAATTGAAAGCAATTTAAATATATTTTTTTCGAATTAAGAATTTTACTATAATAATTTCGAAACATCAATAATTTCTCAATCAAAATAAAGTGAAATACTCTTCATTTGATGACAAAGTAAATAAAAATTTCCTGTTGCATAAAGATTTTCATTAGAAATATTGTTACATCCTTTTTTATTGTGTACCTGACAAAAATGTTTTTTTTTTTTACTATACTCTGACAAATATTTTTATTTCACTTAAAATTCACTTAATATTTTTTTTATAATATATTCTTACTACACGAAATTGAATAAAAAATAAAAAAATATGAAATTCAATTTGTGATTTATTTTAATTTACTAAAAAAAAAAAATAATGAAATCAAATAAAAAATTGATGATATTTTTTTGGTTAAAAAATTTAAATTAAAATTGTCAAAAAAAAAAATATGTTTACTTTCTATTTTAAAATCAATTTTTTTAAATTTTAACTGTAAAGGATGTAAAAAAAAAAGGATGTGTTTTTGTTGTTGTTGTTTTGATTATTAAATATATTTTTTAAATTGTTTTTTTTTGGTATTCGTTATGGATTTTATTTTTTTTTTTTAAATTTGTTGTTGAAAATTAATTTTATTTTGTTGTGGGTTTTTTTTTTTTTTGACAAAACCAAAAAAACCAAAAACATAAAAAAATATGTTTAAAAAATTTTTTTTCCAAAAATAAATAAATAATTTTAAAATAGTAATCTGTATTTTATTGTAAATATATATTATGTATTAATGAAGTTGTGTGTGTGTGTGTGTGTATATATGTTTATGAATGTAATTTTTATGATTTTAATTTGTTTGTTTGTAATTTTTCAATGTGTTGGTTAAATGAAATTTTTTAGATATATTTTTATGTTGATTTTTTTTTACTTTGTTAGAAATTTAATTTATTTTGTTTTAATTTAATTACGATTTGTTATTTTATTAAATTTAATTTAAATATACATTTAATGATATTAGCAGTTTGTAAATATTTGTATTTTTTTTTTTTTTGTGACAATATAAATATTTGTGGTTTAATCCTTGTAATAAAATATTGATTATTAAAATATTTATAATTATAATGATTTTCAAAAAAAAATAATATAAAATTTTAATAATTGAGGCTAATTTATTAAATATATATTGAAAAGCATAAAACCAAAATTAAGTATTATTATAATTAAAAAATTAATTTTAATGTACTATAATAATTAATTGTAAATTTCGTTCAATTAAATTTTTAAGTATTATTAAAATTATTTTCAAATTTAATTAAATTTAGTTATAGTGTTTTAAAGTCCTTTTTATAGTATGAAAGTTATAAAAATTAGAATTTAGCTTTCAAAATGGATCAGTGTAGCCAGTTAAAGCCGGTCAAACTATTCGTTAAGATCGTTCGTGAAGATAGTAGGATCGAATATGCTATAAAGGGAATATTAAATTTGGCATAAACAGGAATCAAGTTCGACGGTTTTTCCTCTGAAATTTCCATTCCCAATCATTTCTTCTTCGACTGACGACTAAAAATTTCATATTTCGATACAAAAAATCAATAAATTTATAAATTGCTTTAACCATTAAATGTATTTTTAAAAAATTAGTTAAATTATATTAATTTCTGCTTAACTCTTGTTAATGAATAATAAAATTAAAAATATTTATAATCTAACTAGAAAAGAACTTCGAAAAAACGAGAAACAACTGAAAATTACAATGCAAAAAGAAAAATCTGTTTTCTAAGACATTTTTTTTTTTCCAGAAAATAAATAACAATATTTTCCTGTTTTCTATTTTTTTGATAATTTTCTTACTTTATATGCAAAAAATTATTTAAAGGAAAGAAAATAAACTGTCAAAAATAAGCTTTCTACTTATCGTTTCTTATCAGAATATGAATATTTCACACAAATATCAGAATATGAATATTTTGTAAATTAATTAATGATTTAACGAAATTACATATAATCGTTGATTAAATATTTTGTAATTAATTTAATTACTGACTTTTTTTTTTTTATTTTTTTACTTTTGTGGTATTTTCAAATAGGATTGTGACAAATAAAGGATAATTTTCAGTTACCTGTATCCTTGCAGCATTTTTATTATTTTTTTAAAAATAGTATTAAGAAATAGAAAAGAAAAGGATATAGAGGATTTTGAATTTTTAAGCATTTTCTTCAAAATCATTGAATAAACCTAAATCAATAATTTTGAATAATAGCTTCAAGGATTTAAAGGATTTAAAAAAGGATTTTATATATATATATATGTATTGATATTTTATAAATACATATATTTAAAATATCTAAATATATATATTTATATTAAAATATATTTATTTCATACTAGAAATATTTCATAAAAAAAAAAAATAAACCAAGAAAAATAAAATTATTAAATTATTTAGTTTTTGCTTACCGTATTGTTTTGTTCGGACGGGTATAGGTGGTGTTGTAGCACCTTCGCCTCGCTGTGAACGTGCTGCTAACCATATATAATATAAAGTATCAGGATATAAACCATCTAAGGTATATGATTCAGTATTTGATATTCTTCTGCAAATATTAAATGCAAATTTATTAATATTTTGTAATTTCGAAATTTCGAAAAACATATAAAAAAAATAATAATTACTTGTGATGTGCCTGATTGGCATATGTATCATTCCAATATAATTCAAAATGTACAATATTTTCACTGGAATGAGTTGGTTTAGACCACTGTAATGTTACAGCTGTCTCACCAATATCAGTTGTACGAAAATTACTAGGTTGTGATGGGACACCTGAAAGAAAGTATTTTTTTTTAAAAATTAATTTCACCTTTAAAAATAAAAAAAATAAAATTAGCTTTTTTTTTCGAATTACACTAATCTGCTCTATTTTATAAATGACACGAAATTAATTTAAGGAAAAAAACCTAAACAAAAATTAACTAAATAAAGTGAATTATTAAACTTTTTCTAAACTTCCACTATTTACTAAATAAATTTAATAAATAGTGGAAGTTTAGAAATTTTATAAAATTAAGTTTAGTAATTTTATAAAATTAATTTACCTTGTTGTGTTTTAACTTGTACTGGTGTAGACATTGGACCAGCACCCATTGATGTAAATGCTTGTACACGTACTGTATAAATAGCATGTGGTGTTAATTCTGATATTGTTGTTAATTCACTATTATCAACCATTTGTGAATCCCATGATGCTTCAGGTTGATTTGGATTTGTTGTATAATAAACTTTATAGCCCTGTATTTAATAGTAAATAAAATTGTAATTTTGTTCAATTCAAATTCCAATATTTATTTCATATAATCCTTAAAATAATTATACTATCAGATAGAATAAGTGGCGTAGCCGAACTACTGTGCAGTAGTTTTATATGTTTGAGATTTTTTGCGTCCAGACATACGAATTTTATATCAATTATAAAAATGTTGTACTAAAAGTACTTGTGAAAATCGTATTAAAAATGGAAATAATAATATTTGTATATTTTACAATGTAGTGCCGCTAGTGGCAAAAACCAATAACACAACCTTTAATTTTATACAACTCGTCATTATTTTTTAAACGAGTTATCTTACATCGTTTTTGGCGAATTCTTCCCAAATGAAACTGCATTTTCAAGTGTAATATAATTTGCGCCCTCTAGCAACGCAATCTTGAATTATACTACCTAGTGATTCTACACTTTAATACTTTCAAAACATGGGGTCCATTATCAATTATTATTTAATATTTACTATCTTAAATTGAAATTTCTCAATGAAAAAGTACATTTCCATGAAACGCGAGTTACGCCATCTACCGGTTGGTCTTAAGATCATTTTTACCTTATACAGGATTCTTCAATTTTTGTAATGTGATGTCCAGCTACATTTACTACAATAAATCATAATTTTTAAAAATTCACACAGACAGACTGACGGATAATAAAAAGCTAAAATAAAGCTTTTTTTTTCGAAAAACCATCCATAAAAGGAAAAGTTCAAAAATGTCACAAACATATAAAAATAATATAAAAGGAAAATTTAATATAATTTTCCTACATAAAGATCAATATCTCAAGTGTTAATAAAATTGGTTAAAATGTTGTTTTTCCAGAAAAAAAAAACCTAAAGAATTACGCCTCTGCCATATGTCCTTTATTATACTCCTATATAAAATATTGAATTTTAAATATCTATTCTAGGTTATTTTCTTTTTTTTGAAAACCCAGACCTTTAGTATTCTATTTTCCTACTATGTTGGACTTTATTCTTTTAACCATAAAAGCTAAAATATATTGAATACATGAATTTAAATGGTTATTTAACTTACGGTCACTTGTCCATTTGGTGTTTCAGGTGGTTCCCATGTAATAACCATTGTTGATGAGCTTAATGGTCGTACTTGTACATTTCTTGGTGCGCTTTCCATTTCTATATATATAGGAAAAATAGTATAATAAATGTTTGTATAAAATAGTAAAAGTATATAAATGTATATGTAATTTTTGTTAAAATATATAAAGTTGCCTTAATAGAATTGCTAATGAAATGTAATAATAAATTTTATAGAACAAGATATCAAGATATAAAATATATATATGTATGTATATTATATGCATATATATAAAGTTTACAACGAAATTAGCCTTTTGGTTCAATTTAAATTTTTAAGTATCACAGTATAGGTCAAAAGTATATAATTCTTTTAAATGAAAAACATAGAAAATCTATTAACTTTATTATAAAATTATGTAATGTTATGCAGTAAGTACTAAAGATATTAAATTTACCAATTTACGTTTGGTTTGCAAAATTTATATATTTTTAGTCTGGAAATTTTTTTAAATTCAGGAAATATGTAGAAAATTTTGCTGTGAAGTACATTTTGATCAGGAAAATAAGTTAAATGTATATAGTCGTGACGATCAAATTACATAATTCAAAATTTAGCTTTTATTTACATAATTATCACTAGTAATAAGCTAACTTTTTTTACCATGACTCAGTAATGTCATTTTTTAACTTGCTACAACTCGTGAACAGCCTGTGGCTCTCTTAAAGAATATTTTATTACAATTTGGACCTTCTAATTTTATATGGATTCCGATTTTCGAATCATAGATTTTTTTTTAGTAACGAACTCATTTAAAGAACTAAGGAAAATTCTGTAAGCTAAGTAAGTCTAAATCAACATTGATATCTCGGACGGGAAGCTAACTTTTCTTACCATGACAGTTAATTTCTTGCAACAGTTAAGTGCATATTTACATGGTTGAAAAAATATTTGCGATAATGTGACTATTACAATCACTTTAAAGAATATCATACAACCTCAGAACTTTGTTGAAATAATAATGCTTCAATTTGCCCCAAAAATTGTCATTATTTGTGAAAGAATAAATTAGGTTTTCAAAAGTATTTAAGGATAAAAAGAAATAAAAATGTAAATTAATTTTCCACATTTTCATATTTTAAATTGATTAAATATAAATATAATTTAATTTCAAAATTATTTTCAATTCAGAATATCGAAAATTACCATTTTTTTTTTTGTAATAAATTTCGTATATTTCAAAAATAACTTTTTATACTTTTTTTTTTTTACAAATTTTCAACTTTTCGCAAAAAGAAAATGAAAATAAAATAAGTATTAAATTTCAATAAAACACTTAATTTAAATTTATACATTGAATTGAAATTATTTTGAGTCATTTCATCCACATGGAACACAACATATTTTTTTCTTTTAAGTAATAAATTATCCAAATTCAAGAGAAATTTTCGATAAGAATAAATATTTTTAATATTCATTATTATTAGTTTCAAATTTTATTTGATAAAATATTGAAAATAAATTACCAGCACGACAATTTGAAATTTGTAATCAAAAATTATAAAAATAATTTTAAATTTCTAATTAATCTGAAGTCAATTTAAAGATATATTTAATTTTTCAATTTTTGTATTTTAATTCATGCCATTTGTTTTTTTTATCAGATTCAAATATAATTTTATTAGTAAAGAATTTGATGAAATATAAATTAATTCTAATTGAAATAAGAAATATAGAAAGTAAAGTTTTGGACACTGAATGTTTTTTCAGATTTCTTGAACACAACAAAATAATTACATTAAATTATTTAATTTAATTTTAATAAAGTTGATATTAAATTTGAAATAAGTCACTGAATAAAAATATTATTTCTTTCTGAAAAGAATTTCTGAAAAATTGATATAATTTTCCTCAAATTGCAATTTTTCAAACTATATCTTGAATTGAAATTTTTATAAAGGAAAATATTTTAAGGAACAATGTGTCTTAACATAGTTTTATGAAAAACAATGAAACTATTTTTCTTAAATTGAAATTTTTCAATTATTTTTAATTTTAAATTTTAATATATTTTCCAAAATTCTGAAATTTTCAAAGAAATTTAAGAAAAATCAATGATATTCGTATTATTTCTAAAACAAAATTTTCAATAAATTATTCTATGATTTCTAGCAATGCATAAAAAATAATAAATTTGTCAAATATCGATGATTAAGAACATTCTTCTTATTAAATAATATTCTATATGAAATAAATCTGTCTGTAACAATTCTTTTCAATAAATTTTCTTATCCAAAAAAAACGTATAGTGTTATCCTGATTTAAAATTTTCTTTTTAGATAAAAACCGACAAATTTATTTAAAATATCCATGATTTTTGGTTCTTGTTATGATATTTACGAAAAAAAAAAAAATTTATTGCCAATTCAGATTTATACATAAAAAAAAATTTAATAGTATTATAGTAGGAAACAAATTATCAATAATACTAAATTATACGGTCTCTGCTGGATATCACAAGAAAAAAAAAAAATTGAAAATAACAAAATAGAAAACGTCTTCTACATTTATATGCATTATGTCTCCTTACTGTCGCTATAAAGATTCAACCATATATACAATCCTGAACATAAATAATGTATTATTTTGCATATCCTTTCAAAATATATTTTATATATATATATATCAATGTATGCTCACAGCATATACGTAATATAATATTTTTCCAATCTTATATACACGTACTTAAACTTAAAACCTTGTGCATACAGTATATAGTGAGTCCTATTATCCTGAAGTGTAGAAATCAACTTTATACTACCAAGATTTTCAAAAAAAAAAAGGATTATTCCTTGTTTTTTTTTTTTTTCAAAGTACTAAAAAATATATTATTTGACTTATTACGCTTTTAAGTCAGGACAATGCAACAAAAAAATGGAAATTATGTTCAAGAAATTCGAACTAAAATGCATTTCGATATGATAACAGAATTTTATGTATTGTATAGTACGTACTACTAGTTTTTTTTTTTCTGGATAGGATCTATTAAAATTTATATACGTTTTTTTTTTTACTGAACAAAACAAGACTACAAAAAAAAAAAAATATAAGACACCACTGGAGTTTCAGTGTTGTGAATGTTATTTTAAGAAAATCTGCAGAAGAAAAAATTTATTTAAATTATATCTAATATATTTGTAAGGATTTTCAGGGTGTACAATGTACGTACTAGTCTTCTTTTGTTAAAAAAAATAAAAAATATATTTTTCTTAGCTTTATAGAAAAAGGTCAGAATGAAAATATATACAAATTGATGTTTTCTTATGCTGTACTGGTAAATTTGAATTTTAAATATTTATTACGACATGTTTTATTATTAAATATATTAGAGAAAATTTGTAAAAAGAAAATAAGAAAATATTGCAAAAAAATTATAAAAAAAAAAAAAAAATTATGTTAAAATAATTTTTTTTGAATCATTTACTTTGTACGATGAATCAGACTGATGTTTATAATTTTCTTATTTAACAAATTGTTAGTCTATTTTATATAATTTGCATAAATGGGAAAAGTTTAATGTTTACAAGGAAATATGATAAATATTCTAAGAAAATTTGAATTTTTTTTTTTTTTTTGGAAAATATGTTTAAGAAAATTCTTGTCGTTCCATTTCCAAATTTTTAGGACATCAAAATGAAAATGATGAATATTGGAAAATTATCAAAATTTTCAAAATATTGTATTTTATAAAATAATTAAAATTTAAAAATTGAGCAAATCATTGAGCAAAACTATGAAAAATTTAGGAAAACTATCAAAATAAGATTTAATAAAAATTATCTAAACTTTCATAATGGTGGCTTTCGTAAAACTATTACAATTTTCAAAATGGTGTTTTTTGGAAAATTAATAAAATTTTCAAAAAGCATATTTTGGAAATACTCAAAGCTTTCAAAATGCTGTTTTTGTTGCAAATTGAACAAAATTTTCAAAACACTGTTTTTTTTTTTCGTAAAATTAGTAGAACTTTCAAAATACAAGCTTTTGGAAAATCATCGAAGCTTTTAAAATGGTATTTTGTTTTTCAAAAATTAGTAAAAGTTTTAAATTGGCGGTTTTTGAAATATTATTACAATTTTCCAAGAAACGTGTATTGGAAAATGAGAAAAACTATCAAAATCGTCAAAGTTTTCATAATGCTGTCTTTTAGATAATCAAAGTTTTCATAATGCTGTCTTTTAGAAAATTAATAGTTTTATTTCAAATTATAGCACAAAGAGTTTTCAAAAATTTAACAGTAATAAAATAAGATATTTCGTATTTAAATAGATTTTTGTTAGATTTTAATGTTACTGAACTATTTTGACAAAAAATGACTAATTTATTGTGATGCTGTTATACTTTTAAATATAAATTGAACCAAAACGCAATATTTCTGAACTAAAAACAATATTTTTTCATAACAAAATTTTAAAGAATCAATTAAATTTTTGTAATCGATACTTACTGGCACCTCCAAAAGTGAAATCACCTAAATTTTTATTATATATTTTTTTTTTATTTTTTTGGTTTAAAATATTTTAATGTTTGAAATGACCAGACATAAAAAAATTTTGGAATAAAAATTGAAATTTTTTTTTGCATTTTGATTAAAAGTGTTTTTTTTTTGTTTAAATTAGCATAAAATAAAAAAATCATTTAATAAATTTAATTTTTTTTAAAAAAATAATTAATTTTGAATATATTTTTTTCAACTAAATAAATATTTAAAAAAAAAAACTAATAAAAATGATGATCAAAAAATGTCCGATGATTTTTTACATAAATTAAAAACTAAATTTAAAAAAAACATAATATCTTTTAAAGAAAAATCTAATAAAATCTATTGAATAACTTACGTTAATACCATATTTTTTTAAAAAATATTTATAAATTATTATTTTTTTTTATGTTTTTTATTTTTTTTTTTCAAAATTTTCAATCCATCCAAGTGTAAAATTGTGTAAAGAGAAAAATAAAAAAAAAAAATTGGAAAATTCCAATCAAAAAATTTGTTTAACATTTTTTTTTTATACAAAATACAAAAATTTGATAAAAATTTTGTTTTAAAGAAAATGTAAAAAAAAAAAAAGAGGAAAAAAAATGAAAATAGTTTTTTTTTAAAAAAAAATATCTTTTTTTTAGATGAAGTTTTAAAAAGGAAAATAAAATCATAATTATGAAAATAGATAAAATTAAATATATAAAAGAAGATTTAAAAAAAAAAAAACAATAAAGTTGAACTTACCAGTCTCACCAGTGGTACAAGTCGCTGGAATTGACGGTGGTCCCCGTCCAATATTATTAACAGCAATTACATAAAATTCATATTCTGTGTAAGGACTTAAAGCTCGAACAACATAGAACATTGTTATGATTCCACTAATTTCGCTAAATGCCTGTAAAATATAAATGTTATATTAATGATTTTTTTTTTCAAATATTTCGCAAAAATTTCAGTAAATTTTTAAAAATTTTCTGTGAAAAATATTTGACAGAACTAGGCAGTAAGCATAGAACATTTTTTGAGAATATTGACTATCTTAAATTTCCAATTTTAATTGAAAAAACATATACGTCTAGGTAAAACGTAAATGGAGAACAAATGTGACGCTTGGTCATCTTTTTACGTCTATTCGTCCATTTTTGCCAACAAATCATGAGCATTTTATGTGCACATTTATTATGTTAAATCATAATAAAGAGTTTATACATGGACGGACGGACAGACCGACAGCAAAGTGCTAAAAATAACAGATTTTTGTTCGAAAAAATCCTAAAAACGTTAAAGACTATTTTCACTATTGTGAGTTGAATGTTTAGTTTTCCAACAACATTTATATAATTTTCATTACCTGATTTGCATTTTTTGGCTTATACTGGATCACATAATATTGAAGATCTTCAGGTCCTTTATACGACCATTCTAATCGAACAGATGTAGCTGTTACTTCCGAAATTTGAACATCTGTAGGTGCAGTCGGCAGGGCTATTAAAAACACAATTTATTAATAAAATTTCATAAAATAAAATAAATTACTTACATTGAACTTTTACAATTGCTACAGCTTCGATTTGACCGAGTGATGAAGCTGCTATACATGTATAATTTGAACTAACAAGTATATTACTCAATTGTAAAACATTTCGACCAATTGGTATTTCATTTTCAGGTGTTAAATCTTGTGCACCTATAAAAAAAAATATAAATTTTTAATTACAAGAAATTTTTCTTAAAATATTTCAAATTTTTTTAATTACCTTTCATCCATTTGACATGTGGCATTGGTGAACCAACAGCAACACATGTTAAATTTAAATTAGCACCAAGCATAACTTCATTTAAAGGCTCTGGTGGTCGAGAAAATGTTGGTGGTACACGTCTTACTTTAACATATAATGATGTTGCTTTTGAATGTTCTGTACCAATTGAATTTTCTGCAACACATTCATATTTTCCTTGATCATCTTCACGGCTATTTTCAATTTGTAAACTTCCTGTAAAAGAAAATATTTCAAAAAAATATTAAATAATATGAATTTAATATTAAATAATGACGGTAAAATGTTATACATCCCAACGTTCTACGTATGTATGGAAAATTCTATTTTATGAAAAGAAATTTTCCATGGAAAATTTATTATAAATATGTTAAGAGATAAATTTCATAAAATAATAATATATTTTTATTTTGCTGTTGTTTGAATATTAAATGAAAATACTCTACTGGGAAAATTTAAAAAAAAAAGAAACAGAAGAATATTGAATGAATTATGAACCTTCTCAAACTTAAGTTATTAATATCATAATTAGTAAATTAAATCGCATATGAATACAAGTTTTTTTTTTTTGTTTTTTTAGTAGAAGAAGAAAATTAAATAAGTAATTGGAATTTTTCAAGAAAAGTTTATCGTAGAAAAAGGTAAGATTGACTAATTAATTACTTTGCTTTTTTATTAAATATATTATTTTTATTAGTTTTGGTAAATAAAATTACTTAAAATTCGTCCTTCAACTGTAAATAAAAATATTTTAAATTCGTCCTTCAACTGTTCTGTAAACAATATAAAGGAGAGGAGCAAAAATTTTACCTATTTTGAGTGGTGTAGCTTTTATGTGTAGAAATACTTAAAAGATGGTTTATATTATTTAATAACTTAATTTTTTTAATGTTTTTCTTCACGGGGTAACTATTTATGAGCAAAAGAAAACAGCAGTAGATCTGTAACCGCGGAAATAAAATATTCACAAATTAAAAAACTCATTTCTTAAATCGTAATATCCAAAAACTTAATATTTTAACAAATTGACTTAATTGTATCGCTACAGTATAATAAAATTGAAAACTCAAAACCGTCCAATTTATATATGTAGACTGAATACTCATTTTAAGATTTACTACAATAAATATTTAACACGTTCGCTTTAGTTACGGGAATTCCCCGTAATTAAAAATTTTCTGACTTAAAATTTTTATTTAATTCAAATTTTTTAACCAACAAATTCTGAAAATAAATGAACAAAATTGCGGTCATAAATTTTTATATGAAAAATTACTATTTATTTAGTTACCGTATCAAAATAGTGGTAGGATTTAAGTATTGATACAATTGCGACTAAATGCAACCATTTGCAAAATATAATTTCAAATTTAATACTTAAATCAAGAACTAAGAACTACTGGATAATCTAATTCTTACTCCAGCTACTCCCAACTTCAAAAACAATTAATGAGGCGTGAACATTATATTAGTTAAATCACCGCCCACTTATAAATAAATACATCATAATAACATATACAAAATGTTGATTATATTATTTGCTTGCATATTGCATTATACGAATATTGCCGAAAATATTGATAAATACCAGTAATATTATTGTAATATTTTATTTAATTATATTTTCCAAAGTATTTTAATTAAAATATTATTTAAATTAATATAATTAAATATTTAGTAAAATTGAATTTACTTGAAATAATTATTTCATAAAATTTATCTTTTAATTTAATTATAATTAAAGGAATCCAGGTAAAGTTTTGAATTCTTTTTTTTTTTTTATATATAGAAATTTATTTAGATAAGAAAATTCTAACAGTTTATATATTCTATAAAGTATATATATTTGTTTATCTGTCTAAACACAGTATCTTTTCATAATTTAGTAGAAAATTGTATCATACAAACATAGCATATTAAATTTAAATATTTCCACGTAATCTATTTAAATTTTATGTATTATAGAAATCTTTTAAACTTGCTAAACAATTACTTTATTTAAAATTAAAATAAAAGTAAAAACATAAAATTTTGTATAAAACTTATTCTATGATTTCATTTAAATCTATGATTTCTTTTATATATTTTTTTTTTTTAAAAAAAACCTAACTTTTCAGGTACACAAAAATCAACATTTTTATTGCTTAATAAAAATTTCTAATTATGATTTTAAAATTAGATTGTATAGAATAAAAATATACATAAAATATAACTTATTGCTATTTTATAAACATTGTTTTCTTCATCATTTCATTACCAAAACCACTAAATATCTTCTATAAATTCATTTTATTTTTGTTGAGGATGGAAAATAAATTTTATGTTTTATCAACACCACATTAATTATATAGATAAATAATAATAAGAATCTATTAGTTTAGTCCAAAAAAAAAAATAAAATAAATTTTTTGTTGTTTAAATAACAACAAATTTTTTTTTTATTTTGGTCATAGTTAAAATTACGTTCGATGCTAACGTAAGATAATCTATTTCAGTTAAAAAATTTGTTGAAGAAAAACTGTCACGACCCGAAACTTTTTATGAATTTTTATTATCGTAACATTTTTTTTTTTTTTTTACAACAATCACAAAAAAAAAAAGTCGCGTATTACATTAAAAAAATAAAATAAATAAAAATACAATACAAAACATTTTTTTTTTTTTTTTTTTTTTTTTTTGAAACATTAAGGACGAAAAATTTGTGTTTGCCTAAAGTTAAATATATTTTTTTCTCGTAACATTTGACTTTTTAGTCATTTTTATAGGAAATTTATTTGTAAATTAAAATAAGATATTAAATTTATTTTATCTGTCTGATTTTTGGGATGAAATTAAAAATAAAGATTACTTAAATTTAAAAGGATAATTACGGAGAATTAATGTTTTAAATAGTAAACAGGCTTAGTGGTAGCATACTAGATTATGGAGTTGAACACTGAGCCGAAACAATATTATTGATCTAAGTTTAAATGAATACCAGTTATAGAATTGCCATAAAATGGAATTTGCAGATTGGGAAAAATACTAAAGATCGAGTCCATTTGCATACAACAAAAATCCCATTAGTTAGCAGCGATTAAAAGTTTCTGCACTATAAAGAAATTTATGGGTCCGAATTAACATGATAAATTAGTACGTTCAAACTCTGTAATAGCAATAATGCTCGTTAACAAAGGGCAATTAGGACACTTGTTAACAAAGGGCAAACTTCGTCACGAGCACCAAGAAGAAGAAATTTTTAAAGAGGTTTTGTGGATTAGCCAGATTTTGTTTTAAAAAAAACTGAGTTAATCTATTAAAATTTCAATATTCTAAATGAAAATTATTTAAATGGAAAGCAATTTTTGTAAAAACTCTATTTTAAATTAAAGCAACTTGTAAGTCTTTTATTATTACAAAAAATATCGTCCTAATATTAATTTTTTCAGCTCAGAATACTACTTTACACTTAAAATTTTTATTAGATAATTCAATTTTTAAATTTTTTTATTCACTCTTATCTCTAATGAAAATTTCTCTGGGCCTACATTAGTTGTAGTCTTCATACATAACTGTTTAGATTATCTATCTATTTTACTCTTGGTCTTCCAACAGGACGCTTAACGTCTGGTTTGACATTAAATAGTTTGTCTTTAAGTTTGTCTATGTTATTGATTGCCTTCAATTTACAGGAAGACGCCAAATTTTGCCACAAATTTAGGACAAAAAATCCAACTTTTTAAAAATCATCTCTAATTTATCTTTCTTCAATAAAATATACGAATTTATGGCTCCAATTTAATCAATATTATCGGACAGAATGAAATTCAATTTTATGAAAAATTCAGATACACACAATCAAATATATTAACATAAATTATTAATATTACATAATAAAAATGTAGTAGATTTCTAGTTTTTTTTTTTGGAAATATATTTCAGTCTAAACAAACTCAATCTTATTTTTCTTGAAATAAAACAAATTTCTTTTTTTTTTTCTAGTCACCTTACCAATCCTTCTCGTGTTTTATGCATATGAAAAGACGTATAAAATTATTCAAATACATCTAATATGAAAAATCTTTAAAGAATATTGCTCTTTTTTTGTTTGTTGTTGTCAGAAATAGATATATGTATGGAAAATATTATAATATATTTGAACTCCCTGGCATCAATTTCATATTTATATACAAAAAATATTTTTTTACACTCCTTGCCATATTTTGACGACAAAGCGGGTGTGGTGTCTGTGATGTCGGAATTGGGTATATGATTATAATAAAATGTAAAAACAACATTTTTGTTTTTTGTGAAAAAAAAAATATGTAAAATATTATGTTGTAGAGATAAGAAAATATTTGCAAGTTCCTTAAAATATGATACATTTAAGCTTAAAGGCATAGGAGAGTTTTATATATGTATATGTATATAATATAGGATTAATGGAATGGTTATATCTTGCTGACTTATAAATACAATATATTCGTGATTATTCTTTCCGCGTGTTATTTCCACATACCAAATTTTCTTTTACATATAAAATGGAGATTTTTCTTCTTTTTTTTTTTAAAAAAAAAAAAAAGTATACATAATATTATTTTTATGATATAAAATAAATCTTGATATGCGGATAATTCTTTAAAGGTAAGGTTAGGTAAAAAAAAAAAAAACACAAAAAAAATATGTAAATATATAAATATTAAGGTATTTGAAATAATGGTGTCCGTATATTGGCATAAAGATTTATTTATTATTATATCCTTTAAAAGTAAAATCATTAGTTTTATGATAGACAGATATGTTAAAAGGCGGGTTAAGTTGTTTGAAATAAGGAGCACCTCAAACACTTCGCAAATAGAAAATATATGTGTCCGTTAAACTCTTCCATTAATTGCTCAGTATTGAACCATTATCTAGCACATCGACCAATCCCACCTCATTAAACTTTATCAGATTTTCCGTCCTGATTCTACCTGCCTTCAAGTGGCTAAAATACTACTGCAGCAACATGTAGGTCCGTTGTACTCTTCCATCAATGATTCAGTTATTATCCTTCCAGGTTATGGACCCATCTCACTCCTTTAATTAAATTTAGTAGATTGACCGACCTAATTCTACCTGCCTCCAAATGGCTGGTTAAGACTGAGGCCCAAAAACTACTGCAGCGACAGAGAGCCTATCGTGATACCATAATTTTGTAAAATCCTTAGATTATCAATTTCTTCAGCCTTAGTCTCCTAAAAATTGATATGTGGCTTAAGCATATGATCAGCGGGATTGGTTTCATCTCCACAAATTCGACAATCCGTTGGAACCGATTTAACAGGACAAAAGTTTACTTAGAAAGTCGTTTTATTGAATGCTGCACTCTTTCTTCCAAGCATTCCACCATTCCACGACAGATATTTTGAAATTTTCGACAGTTTTTTATTTGTTAAACAAATCAGCTTTATATGATATCAATAAAAATCAAATTTTTTTTACACACTTTTTTTCGAAATGAAAATTGACAAAAAAAAAATTCACCAAACAAATACTAAAAATTACACCATAAATTTGATTCTAATCGAGAATACTAACACAGAAAAAAGAAAATAATAATTTTTTTTGATTCTAAATTTCTTCGTTATAGCAATTTAGATACTTTAAAAGTAATAAACATTTAGTACTTTATAAAATGAATTCTATGTTCTCGTGTTTTTTTTTTGTTGCTGTTGTTGGTTCAATTTTAATACATAAAAAAATGAATATTATGTGAGTCTATGTTAATATAAAATACTGGTAACAAAAATTATATGGCAATTTAATATCAGAATAAGAAGGATATATAAAAAAAGTATAAAATTATTATTATATTAAAGTTTAAAAAATTTTTTCATTAACTGATTTTTTTTTGGACTTTTTTTGTAATTTTTAATGTGTAAATGAAAGGAGAACTTTTGTCTGAGTAGACAAGAAAGTTTTAAAGAATTTGCATTAAATTTGAGTGCGTTAAAGTTGAAAATTTTATTGCATTTCCTAATTTAAATTTTATACTAAAGTGCATACGTGCATTATTTAAAATTATATCCATATTGGGTGCAAAAGTTTAAATGTAAATCTTGATCCTTATAATCAACAGATTTTAAGATATTTTCACGTAAAGTTGTGATATAAAGAAATTATCACGAGTACCGTTAAAATTAGCGAACAGAACATTTCCAAAGGTGAAACATTACACATGGAAATACTTATCCACAGCTTAGTAATGAAAAAATTACGATTTATAATTTTAACTATTTCCTTCAAATTTGCAGGATATTGTTTTTGGAAATAAAGGATAATTTTCAGTGATATATTAACAAAGAAAATTTTGGTTGCTTCACTAATCGTTAGTATTTTGAATTGTTGCCCCATTCAACAGAATTTGAACACTTCTTTTTCCTTTAATATTTTATTTTCCATGGAGTCAGGAAGAAATTTGCCAAAGATAAAGCACTATACATTAAATTATCCTGAGCTGTTAATGCGGAAAGTACAATTTATAATTTTTTCAATTTCTGTCAAATTTGTAGGATATTGCTTTTGGAAATAAAGGATAATTTTGCATGATATTTTAATAATCTAAATTTGTATTATCTAATCATTACTTTCCTTCACTGGTAAATCCATTCTACTTAATTGAGGATGAGGAGGCCTATTTTTAAAGATAAAGCACCAGCATTTGCATTGCAAATTAGTTCTAAGCCGGAGCTTGTTAATAAGGAAATTACTGTTGATAAGTTTTGTCGATTTAAGTCGAATTTGTAGGATAATTTAGTAGAAATGAAGTATAATTATATCTAATATAATAGTAACATAAATTTGAGTTCTCTAATCATTAAGTAATTAGAACCCTTGTTCCACCTTGTTTTCCTTCTTTAATTTTAGGAATTTTATAAATTTTATTTTATTATTCTACGATTCAATGTGTGTACCCACAGCTTGGTAATAATTACCATTTAATTATTGTCAATTGAAGCCAAATTTCATCTAATTTCATTAACCTTAACATTTTCCTTTTAACGCATATTCACTTAAATTCTCTTACTAATTTTAATTGCTTCGCAATTTTCACAAAAAATTACTCCCTCAGGTGAAATTTTAAATTCACTTAATTATATAAACAATTACATAATTGTATCATCAATTGTTTTTAATTGCTTTAATTAAGTGATTGTGTCCCAATATGTGAAAAAAAAAGCATATTAATACAAAACTGTCAAGTGTCAACTTAAAAACATATAAATTCAAAGAATATTTTTTATTAAAATTACTCACATTAAAATTTTTTTTATTAACATGAAAAATAATAAAATTTAATGAGATCTCTAAAAATAAAGAAAAAAGGACGACTATTTTTTTTGAAATACAAAAGGATACTTAGAAATATTTAATTTTTAATTAACATTTTGTTTTGTTTTTAGAAACCTTATTTTTTTTTTTTACCTAATTTACTAATTGTATCCAATTTACTAATTAAATTATCTACTTAAGTTAAAATGCATCTCGTAACTTGTAATTTCTATGTTGTTGTTATTTTTTTGGTTGTTGCTGTGAAGTATACTTTGTTTTACAAACAATTTTCTACTTTTTCTTTTTTTTTTTTTTAATGGTATTTTATTAAAGTTTACCCAGAATATTTAAATTCTTTACTCAGTACACTTATGGACCCTTTATTACTCTCCTTGCAAAAAAAAAAAAGATAGCAGAAAAAAAAAAAATCATTATAATAATAATGTTAGTGGTGGTCGGGCGTATTATAATATGATTGATGACACCATCATAGAAAAACTTTATGAGAATTTTAAAGCTTACAGAGCACCACGCTATTATATCTAATGAAAAATGAAAATATATTAAAAAAAAAAAAAAAAAAAAATGGGAACATAACGACGACAACAACTATGGTAAAAAAAAAGTATATACTCGTATATCTTATAGGTTTTTTTTTTTTTTTTTTTGCGACACAAAAGAAGTATTACTCTTAGATGGTTGATGCTGTGGCATTTAATGGTGTTATTCATTTCACATATGTGCGTATATATATATAAAAAAATATGAAAATTATGAAATGAAACATATTGAAAATAATATTCTTTACCCGCCGCAGTGACAACTGGAGAATACTATATTAATAATTCCTATATACTTTTCTGTATTAAACTTTTCAAAAGTAATAGCGTGCTGTGCTCTGTTTTTTTTTTGTATATGATGTCCTTTTTATAGAGAAGAAGTATTTTTCATTAGCGGTGAAAATACATTTTTTTTTTTTATCTTATAACTATAAAAAAGTTCACGTTTTTTTGCACTTAATAATATGAAAAAAAAAAAAAAAAAATGGGGTTTGAGTAAATGTTTTGGCTTTGATAATAGTTCGTTGTGCTTTTTTTTTTTCTGCGGTTATTCAAATGGTTTTGCCCAGGAAAAAATAAAATATCTTTTTTTATATCTTTTACATATACACCAGGTGTCATATATATGTAGAGATACATTATTCCTTTCCTTCAGTTCATTCAAGAAAAATGAAACCCTTTACCATTTTTTTTTTTTTTACTCTAAGGATTTTAATGTGGAATTTATTTTTAACATCTTGTATGGTAATTCCCATTCTAAGAGCTTAAGTGTTTTTAGGGTTATGTCTTATTTTTATTATGTGTGCGGTTTTGTTAGTTTGGTTGATTTTTTTTATATGTTATTTTTACTGTTGTTAGTTAGTTATATACATAAATAATATTTCTATATTTCTAATTCACACCTGGATTTTATGTTTTTTAAGTGTAGTGCATTATAATTTTTTTATGTTGTATATTAAAAAAATAGAGAGAGAGTAAACCAAAAAAACAAAAAAAAAACTATTATTATTTTTATAACCGTTTACTTTTTAAGAGAGTGTAAAATGGATCAAGATTAATGGAACTAGTAATATACTTTCATTTTGAAAATGTAGAAATATGATTTTCGAGATAAGAATTTAGCTCCGCAAAAAAAATAGCAAAATACTAAGAACTTTATACTCAACACTGAAACGTAATATTCCGATTGATTAATCTTATTCCTTGAGAATGTTACAAGTCTGTGAAATAATGCATAATCTACCGAACTTGTTGCCAAACATATTTCTTTTAAATTTGAATAAGAAAGAGTGGAGTCGTTGCTGTATACCTCATCTTCAATTCGAAGAACACCTGTTCGATGATTGGTATGCAAGATAAAACATTGAATGCTTCGAGCCATAATTTTTCTGCAGGTCGTTTGTTCAACTCTCGATACATAATATTAATTTAATTTTCAAGAGCTATTTGTACCCACTATGTGAACAGTTGAAAATTTGAAAACACCTTAAAATAGGCAAATATTCTAATGAGTTCTCGAAATAGGAAACAGAAATCTTTACATTAAAACTATTATTTTCTTACTCAACTTTATTAAATTCGTAAGGACTTTTTAATATAAAAATAATCCATAACCAGAACAAGCTTTTAATAAAAAAAAACTGAGTATTTTGAAAATGTATTAAATCTCATACCCTCATTCAAGGATACACCTAGTCAAGTGTTTTCAAATTACAACTAAATTCTTAAAATGAATTCCATTCTAATGTAATTTATATTTATGACATGTTACAAATCATATTACATATTATATTCGTTAGATTATATACCTTAAATTCCAACAAAAAAAAATGAAAGGAGTTAAAATAATTTTCTTTACGTAATTTTATCTTCCCACAAAAAAAAAACAGAAATTCTTAAAAAGATAAAAACTTGGGAAAAAAAAATGAATTCTAACAAGTGCTTCATAATTGGACCTAATGGTGGAAAGAATGCGATTTGTTTTTTTTTTTTTTTTTTTTTTTTTTGTGTTCTCAAAGAATTTTTATGTTAACAATGTGATTTCTATTACTTTTTTTTTTACCTTGGTCCTTGTAGTTTTTTTTTTTTTTTGGTATATGTTTTCAAGTAGGTAAATTTTTTGGGATGTTTTTATATATAATTTGTTCTAGTTGTCTTGTTATCACATATTTTCGAAGTAAATTGCTTAGAAGGCTTCTTCATTTCTTATCTTATATACATTATTATATGGTAGACAATTATGTGGAAAACAACAAGAAAGCAAAAAAAAAAAAGGGAAAAATTTTTAACACAATCATTTCAATGATAATTCTCTATGTTACACAAAAAAAAAATATATATGTTTTCTTAGAAAAAGACATGACAATATAATATAGTGTTTTATGTACATAGTTTTTTTTTTTTTGTTATTTGTTGGTTGTATAAATTTTAGCTTTCGAGTAAAGTCGAAATGTTTATAAGTTTAATGAAGTATGAGTAGAGTTGGTAATAGAATATTATATTGAAATTATCAATTGAGTGTACAATCATTATGTTATCATTAAGGAAAATTACGAAAAATTTGATTAGATAGTTTGAATATTATAATGGAATAAAATTTATGTGTCATATTTTTATATTTGTGTGCTGGTCATTTTAGATTATCGTTTCTCGTTTAGTCTATTTACTTCAAGGATATAAAAGCCAGTTTAATAAAATATTGAATTTTCACTAATTGAAGACTGACAGGACATATACTGTCAGGATACTTAAAATTTGATTTCTAATAATTACACTTTAGGAAATTTATATAAAATTAATATTTTAATGATGATTATTTGAATTAATTAAGCTTCTTTTGCATTTTCCATTGGTATTTGTCTGCTGCAGGAAAGATATGTCAGATTTTATTTTTAGCTTTGTTAATATTTGACATTATTTATCAAATATTTAGGTATGAATATGTTGATGCTATTAATTTCTATATAGATTGTATTTGTATCCGGTACGGCGAAATGTTAGAATTGAATCATCTGTGTGGTTTCGGCAGAGAAATCTTCGCAGCTCCAATTTATGAAAGAAATTTCGCAGATAAAAACCGGCGCTTTACGATAATTTCCTAGAAAAATTAGTAGAGAGGGTCTCTACACCAAATTTAAATGTACTATTCAGTTTCTAACAAGGATTCTAGTACCATAAAATATTGCTGCCTGCTCTCTCAGACAAATTTTCTGGTTTATTAACAATTTAAACTTTCTCTAGTAAGAGCATTAATATGGCACAATATGTCAATTGTAGCTGCAGTGGCTTTTGGGATAAGTTAGGCCAGTCCTGACATATATCTATCTAATTATTTATCTATTTTTTTAATAATAATTTTTGACTGCACTAAATGAACCAAAAATCTAATTAGAAATTTTTTTTTTTTTTAGAAAATTTCAAATATTTTTTTTAAGTATTTTGCTGACAACATTTTTTATATTTCTATCTTATATCTGTTGTATACACGAATTATCTTAAAGATATTTTTATATTTTTTTTTTTACTAAATTCCTTTAAAATTTTTATTATGATTTTTTGTTGTTTTTTTTCCAACATTGGTTTTGATTTGAATAAATGAAGAATTTTACGTATATAAACTATGTATAGATACATAGATAGAAAGATATATATGTCAGAATCAAGAAATAAAAAAAAAATAAACTAATAAAAAGGTTAAAATCTGTAGTTAAATTCCATAGCCAAAAAACTAAAAAAAAAAAAAAAACTAGCAATTGAAGAAAATCTTAAAGATCGCCATTGAAATTATTATTATTTTTATTCTTTATGATTATTTTTTTTTTTTTCACAGTAACTACGTGTTAAAAGCACTACTAGAATACTAAAGGAAAAAAAAAATATTCGCCTTTCGAATTTTATTTTATCCTTTTTTTTTTTTTGTGCTTGAAATACTTTTTTTTTCTGGTGAATATATATATATATCTCACTAACTCTAATAAAAAGGATGTTTTATACATAAATATATTTTTTTTTACATAAATGAAGGAAGAAAAAAAAATATGTAAGCTAAATTATAAAAACAAAACAAAAAACAGGAATAAAATAAAAAAAAAAAGGAGTTAATAAAAATTCATATCACACAATTTCTATTTAATTCATTCGTATCCTAATCAACAGGATCATATATTATATCGGAGGGCAATAAAAAACAATGAACAAATGGAATGAAAGATGATACACTATTACGTATATAAAGTAGCATATATATTTATATCTATATATTTATGTTGGTTGTTATTGTATACGCCTTCGAATAAAAAAAAAAAAAAAATTTTTAAGTATAATACCAGGATCCATATTAACATATTAAAAGATATATAATAAAACAAGGTAGTTTATTAATTTAATTATCTAAAAAGGGATAATACGTAATTGAAATCTAGAGAGACAAGTGAAAATAAGAAGTTAAATATACGTTTTTATTAACATAGAATATGTTAAAATCAATAATGAATTTAATATGCTACAACAATAACAAAAAAAAAATAAAGATAGTATCTATTATCAAAAATTAGACCATAAATTTGTAATAAAACTTTTCTTTTTATTTTTGTGTTTATTACTTTTTATAAAAAAAAATGTTATTATTTGTTGAATTGCGTTATAACAGGTGATCCTTGACTTACGTTGTTATTCCGATTCCTGTGAGATGTAAAATTAAAAGTACGTAAGACGAATAATAAAAAAAAAATATATTAAATAGACTAAAGTTGAATAAATTTTTTTTTTATAATATTAAGAAAGCTATATCGTTAATTTCACATATAACCTTCAAGGATCCTACCACTAATCGGATTAATTAAAACCATATTTCAATTGAAATTGAAGGAAAATTATGGAATTTTATTTAAAAAATCTATGGAATAATTTTACTTTGAGAAACGTTGAATTTGGTTAGAAAATCTTTGATTTTTTTTTTTTTTTTTTTTGGAAAATCATTGAATTTAATTGGAAAATTTCTATATATTCAGGATTATTAAGAAATTAGGTTTAATAATTATTTTCATTAAAATAATTTAAAATAACTAAAAAATTAACTGTGGTAGTTATTATTTCAGAAAATCAGTAATTTTCCTATTAATCAGTAAAATTAAAATTATACAATTTGGAAAAATCTGGAAAAAAAATCATTGTACTTGGACAGTTTGCGAGAAGTGGAAAAAATTTAGTTTCAACTAAATATTTTTTCTGACAATGTAGTTCAAATCGTGCAAAGACTGATCTCAAAACAAGTAATTAATTTAAAAAAAAAAAAGTCGAGAAAGACACTTTACTCAAAATGATGTAAGTTGAGGACACCAATTTAATTAAGAAATTAAATTTGTTAATATTTTTTCAGGTACCACAAAAATTTTGTATTACTATTTTTGACGCTAGTAAGTGACTATAGCGATGAACCCAATTTTCGATTAATTTTCGGACTAAATCAGTTTTTGTAAAAAAAAATATATATTTAATTTAAATTAAACTGAAATAATATTATTCCAGAAAAAATGTAAAATGTATTTTAATGTAATTGTGGAAATGACGGGTTTCACTCACTTAAAAATACATTCAATTTCCGCAAATCTAGTGTTAAATAAAAATTTTCGAAATTAAAAGTATAAATCTTAATTGGATATATTTCAATTAAATACCTTTTTTTCTATCCAATGTTGACAAAAATTTTTATTTAATGGTTAAAGAATATAAAATTTTCCTAACCATTTTGTTTCTATATTTATTAGTAAACAGAAATTATGTATGTATTATCTGATTATGAAGTTTTGACATAATTTGGTTTATAATAATAATAAAAAAAAAATAAAGAGATAACTTTGAAAATGTTAAAACATGTCTTCTTTTAAGAGATTAATTAAAAATGATTTAGGGTCTATAAAATTTATTGAAATATGTTTTGTTAAACTAGACATAAAGTAATGAAAATTATAAACAGATTTATAGTAAAAATATATTATTTCTGTAAATTATGTGTTATGTATTTTAAATAAATTAAAATGTTAAAAAGTTGTGGACAATAAAATTTTAGTATTAAATAATGGAAATGTTAAAAAGTGGAAAACTGTGGTAAATAAAATTTTAGTATTTATTTACATCATTTCATTGCAAATTAATTAGTGTAACATTTATAAAATTTTACGAAATTTGTCAAAACATGATTTGTTAAAATTAATTATTTTAGATAAGATCTGACAGTACCAATCGAGTAAACATATTAAATCCTTAGATTTTCCTGAACAACGATATTTTTTATTCCGAATTAAAATTATTTATAAATAAAAAACAGAACATTGTTTAAAAATATCAAAACTGAAATTTTGAATTTTTGGAAAATATTTACAGAAAATAGGTTTTTTTAAAAAAAATTTATTTAGTTTTCCAAGTCAAAATTCTACTTAAGTATCTACTTGATAGCGAAAACATTAATTCATCAATTTCTCTTTGTTCGACATTTCATAGATGAAATATTTATTAAAACTTCTCTATTAGAACATAGCCCCAACATTATAAAATCACTAAATAACTAAATTCTTGCACGTCATAGGATGAGTTTTACAGGTATTTAAGCTTAAGAATTTGAAATTTCCCCAAAATATTATATCAATCAGTTATAGTTAAAAATATATATTTTAGAAATATTTAACGTAAGGTAAAATTTCTATTTCTTTATATTATTTTCATTATTAAGATACGAAAAACTTCCTATTACTTTTTTCCTTACTAAGTAATATTTGTGAAGTCTTTATTTGCGAAAATGATTTTCTATTTAATTGAAAATAATATTTGAGAAATTTTGGAAAAACTTTATGCTTACTAAACAATCTAAAATAAAATCTAATCAAGGTAGAAAAAAATTCATTACATATATTTACTTAATTAAGTAAAACAGTCTAGACTTTTTACTCCCAGAATAAAACAATTTTGTTTTTTTCTTTAAAGATACATTTTTAATGATTACATAATTTTTTTTTTTTTATTTATATAATTTAAACTTTAAATCTTATGATTTTTCATATTCATATAAGTAATAATCTTAAAAAATGTACTAATATTTAATAATCCTTGTTTCATATAGTGTGTAGGACTAATATTGAAAAAAATTATTATTACATTTTTGGGTAGCATATGAAAAATATAAGTTCTTAAAAAAAAATATATTTATATATAAACATACAACATAGAAGGAAGTGAGCTGTAACAAAGGTTTCAATTCATCCCACGTATATAAATTATATAATGTATAAGTATAAAAATTACTTTAAAAAAAATAAATAAAAATACCCTCTTTAAAAAATTCATCAGCATAAAAACCAAAATAAGATCATATATATATATCCTGTATAAGGATGAAAAAAAAAATATGTTGTTAAACTTTAAAAAAAAATCAAACCGTCTTCAAAATAAAAAAAAAAATGGTATATAGAAGCGAAAGGAATTCATATAAAAAATGAAAATTTTTTTTAAAAATTTTATTTAAATATTTAATTTTATCATTTTACTTAAATTTTTATTATATTTGAGAAATTTTGGTAAGATTTTCCATTTTTATTTTGTTTAGTTATAAAAAATTCAAGGAAAATGACCAACATTTGTTTAAAAAATTTGAATTTATATACTTGTAACATGAGACTCATTTAGCTGTCAAAATAAACTTGGCCTTTTTTTTTTTTACTAAATAAATTAATTTAGATTTTTATTAAAAATTTTCTATAAATTTGATTATAATTCATTAAGTAATTAACCTGTAATTTTATGACGTGAAGTTTTTATTTAGATTTGAAAAGGACAAACTGTCAGAGTAGCCGAATCGTATATTTTTAGTCTACATTAAGTTGACTGGTTTACGAGAGAAGATGGGGAACTAAAACTGAAAACCAATCACGTCGCAAAATATATACAAGAAAATCAGAGAACTTGACGTAATAAATTGTGGTAAGGATTAAAATCTATGGTACTGTCCGAGACAGCTAGCGATAATATTATAAGTTCATAATTTTTAATCTAATTTTGCACATTTAATAAATTAACTTATTACAGAATTGTTGTAGAATCTCGAAATTTACTACAACGTCTTAAACAGCTTAAAATAAAACACTACAGCACTGTCATTTTAAAAGCAATCCTGAAAATTTTTATAAATTTGAAATAACCCAAAAATCTACAAATTAATATTCTTATCTTATTTTAATGATGAGAAAAACTTGATATTTAATTTAATAAACAACCAAAAAATTTGTTATTCAAAAAGGACTAAAAAATCCTTTAAATAATAACTAATTTAATATAAAAAAAGATATTATTACAGTTCCAACATATAAAAAGCATATTGTTCTAAATATTTTTTATTAAATATCTTTTTTTTTTTATTAAAATTGGTTTAAAAAATAAAATACCAAAAAATTGGTTATTTTTTATTATTCCCTTTTTTTTTTAATGTAATAATAATATAAATATTATTACAAATATTATTTACACTGAAAGGATATTCAAGTAGATTTTAAAATATCTAAATATGAGTTTCGCATACAAAGTATATTAATATAAAAATTTTAAATTAAATTTTTACTTTATTATAGTAAATATTAAAAATTTGGAAAACAACAAAAATGATATTTAAATAAAATTATGTTAAAAAATTATTGTCATTTTTGGTTATTTTATCTATAATTTAATTTTAATGAAATTCTTTACTGAAATATTTCATATTTCTATTTTTATCAAAAATTATTATTATTATTATCCAGAAATTTATTTCAGATTTAATTAGTGGTTAGATTTTATAAAATTAGGGAAATTATGAAAAGTTTTGTCAATCTGTGATCATTTTTATAGGCAGAAACATTAATTATTAGGGAGACAAATCTCCCTTAAATTAATAATTGATATTAAATTTTTTGAATTTGAAAATAGTTTAAAATAGTATTTATTCCAAGTGGCTGTTCGAGAAGACATCAGATAAAACAGAGTTTCTAGTCATTTGGTAATAACAATTTATCTACAAAATAATTTTTTAAATCCACAAACAGTTTTAGGTGAGACAATGATAAATAATTCAGAAACATTCGAAATTCAAATTGGATCGGTATTTATAATTTTAAATTTATTAACTGCATTAAATTATAATAAAAATAATACTGATTTTGTTAAACATATCTGAATTTAGTAAATAGTTTCAACATTTTTACGATAGTAAATAGTAAAAGTGTCGAAATTCATTTCAAAAATTTCTCTAGGTTTTTTTTTTTTTTTGTGGAAAATTATAACACGATGATATTTTACATTTTTGGGAAATAAAAATCTACATAAATTCCATATCAAATTATAAAACTACTACAATAAACTATTTGCTATTTTAGCAAAATTTCCAATAATATTTTTTATTACATAAATATGTCTGTCTACTTACACAATGCTTACAAGCATAAAATTAATTTTAACATAAATTTCCTTCTCGATAGAAATAAATTTCAATTTTTTTTTTGTCGAGATTGAATTATTTTAATTATTGTATAAATGTAAATTCTGTAAAATTCTGTAATTTGAATTTATTTCATTTTTGACAATAACAATCACGTCAATACACTTTAACGTATACCAAAAAAAAAACGATGGTTAATTTATATTCGTAGCAAAGCAACCTAAAGGAGATTGGAGAAATTGAATAAACTCATCATATAATATTTTCCAAAAAAAAAAAAAAATCATTTTTAAGCTTTTATTTTGTTGGAAAATGGAATGAAAATAAAATTCAATTGGATTAATTAAAGTAAATTCAATAAATTTTTATTTATGTACAACTAACAAAATTACATTTTTTTTTATTGTAATCACAAAAATAAATAAAATGTTAAATTCGGTGTTTTTGGTAAAATTCGATTGACATTGGTACTAATTTTTGATTATTAAATTTCACTACACTTTAAATTGGATGAGAAGTGCATTTTTTTAAAAATAAAAGTAATTAAAAAAGAAGGAATTGAAGATTTTTACGAATAATAAGGAATTGGAGCTTAATTGCTATAAATACTATATTCAAAATAGACTTGCGTAAATATTAGTTAATTTGATTTTAATTCAGAATTTTAATTAAAAAAATATTTGAGGTACAGTTTTGTTTTTAACTCAGTGTACACATTACAACATTTTTTATACCATCCTAAATTTGTATAAATAATTTATGTGAACGTATGTTGTATTAGCCCACATAGGGCACTAAAAAAATTTAAATTATAATTTCGACTCAAAGCAAAAATTCAAAATTTTGTAAAAACTTGTACTCCATTAGGTCTGGCTTTCATGAAAATTGAAAACTGAGTTAAATACAATAAATTTTTTATAAATTGTAAAACTACTTGCACTGAAATATATTTTTTTTGTGGAAAATATATAATAGGACCTTAATCCTATTGAAATGCAATATGAAAGGAAAAATAGTAATTCGAAATTTTTCATTTAAAATGGAAAATTTTAAAAATTAATAACTGAAGAAAATTAATTTCATGCAAATGAATGCTTTTTGGGGTGGTTTTATGGAAAGGGTAATTTTAAAAACACTCGTGGACTAAATTAAAAAAGCAGTCCTTAAATCTACTTATTCTTAATTTGTAAAAGGACTAAAGGAAAAACAGTATTTTATTAAAATTTTGGTAAATAGTAATTAACTAAAACCCACGTTTTCTAAAACACACAATCAATAATACATAATTAATTAGCTAAAATGTTTAAATCAAACCAATCACTAGCAAAGTAAAATTAATTATAATTTTCTATTACATTAATTGCTTTGATATTTTTATTAGCTTCTAACCAAATTATAATTACATAATATTATTTAAATAAATTTAAATTGTTGATGCTAAATTACATAAAATCTATTTATAAATATAAACTGACTATTTAAATAATAATTTGCAAATTTTTCTTTAAACATTTTATCGTAAAGCAGTTTGATATTGGCAATAAATTCGTTGCAATATCTAAATAAAATAATTGTCGGCCAAATAAAATTGGTCATAAATACAGTTGGTCATAAATACGGACTCAGATAGCAGAAAAAACTATTTTGTTATATGCTGGACATATCAGAAGCACAATAAAACACAAATACAATTTTTTACTGAAAATCAGAAGAAAAAAAATTATATTGCCTAGCAGCGATATTTTTATTGGGAAAAATTAAAATTTCAAAATATACCTCGAAATTTGGCATCAAACGACAAGGAATTTAATTTTCCCTGGTTTAAATTTTTTTTTTAAATACCTTGGCTAAAGAAATGATTGCTAAATGTTGCTAAAACTGTATTACAAAAAATCAAATCAGGTCAATTGGACTACCACGAAAAAATATATTGGGAAAAATTGCTCAAGGCGAGATATTTTAAAAAACTGAAAAACTCACGCAAAATATATGTTTGAAAAAGATTAATTATTTATACATTATTATGATACAAATAAATAGCTTTAAATCTAGAATTTATAGATATGAAAAATATTACTCAAAAATTCAGTAAAGTAAGTAAAATTACTTTTTTTAACTAGTAATTTTTATCATGGCTTATAAACTTCGATTAAAGTTATTTTTCACATAATTTATTAAAATATCTATTTGAAATTGTATTCTTCAACTAGAAGCTTTAATTATCTTAAAAGTGTATCCAACTGTATTTAGCTTACAGTAAAGTCACGATAAATTTTCTGCTAAAAAAAAAACAAACTACTATTTCATTAAAATAGCCGCAAAACTCATCAATATACATTTTTTTTTTTTCATCTCCTAATTTAAAATGAAAATCCCATTTATTACCGAAACAAATTAATTATATAAATACAATATTATTCCTTTTCAACGTATATTTTAAAACACTGAAATTTATGAATTAAAATGAAGATTTTTTTCAACAAAAAAAATTATAATATTTACTGAATAAATTATTAACTTAAAAAAAACTTATAGTATAAGAAAGAAAGTTGAATAAGAATTTAATTATCTTTTTAAATTATCCTAAAAATATGCAGTTTTTCATGTTTATTTTAAACGTTTATATTAGCTTAACCTCAACCGTACAGGGTTATTTAAAAATTATTAAAATTTTATATTTTGTACACGAGAAACAATAATTTTTATCATGGTTATTATATCGAAGTGTCAAATTAATACTAGTAGTGATTTTCAACAAAATATTTTCAATCATCAACAAAAAAAAATACATGGGAAAATTCATATGAAAACATAAAAACGTATGTTTTGTATCTAACTAAACTACAAATAATATTCCAAAAAGAAAATATATATTAAAACTGGATAGAAATTTTCCCTCAAGTCATGAAAATTTTACAAAAGGCAAATAGCAAAAAAAAAAAACCAACACTAAATTTAAAAATACTACAAGAACTCTGTAAAAAAAAAAATTACATTGGAGGATGCAGCAAAGAAATATTCACAAGTTTGCAGCATATTACAACACAACTGGTAACAGAGAGCAATTGCAAAAAAAAAACAAATAGATCCATTAAGCCGCAAAAGGATTTTTTTTTTTAAATATTTTGTTAGAATTTTGTCTTGTGTTGTTGTTGAAAAAAAAAAAATTATATTTAACCGAGAATTGTGAACTCTTGGTAACAGCAACACAACATTTTTTTTTTTTTTTATAACAACTTGTATAGAATTGTAACTTCAAACTACTGTGTGGAAAAAAAATATTCCCTTGTATATTAAATTTACTCAGAAAAAAAGATAGAAAAATAAAGTTTAGTAGTTTTTTTTTTTTTTTTTTATTAGTGAAAAGCACATATTTCCATAAAGAAAAAATAAGTTCGCGACTTTTTATATAAAATTTTCCAGAGAGAAAACATTAAATTCTATAAATTTATAATTTTTTTTTTTCAAAAAAAAAAAAAACATAAATATAAATCTAGAAGATACTTGTTTTTTTTTAATGCTCATGGACACTTTAATAATTTTTTAATAGTTCTTTTGGGTAGCTTTTGAAAAATATCCATATTTTATGTATTATATTAAAATTTCTGTGAAAACTAATTTTCATATTTTTTTAAAATATTTTTCTTGGTAAGAAAATAGACAAATAGAAGCTTAAGTCATTTATTTATTAATGGAAAAATTTAATAGAAACTTAGAAAATATCTGAAATGTTAAAAAAATTATTTATTTAACTTAAAGACTATTAGAAATTGTGTCATTTTTATATTGGGTATTCAATTACTGCAATAAATATTTGTCGACAAATTTGTGAAATAAAAACAACTTCTCGCTCGATATATAATTTTTTTTTCGTTGCTAGAGAATTTATTTGTGACTGGAATGGTCTAAGTCTAAGTCAAGAATATAAATTTATTTTGTGTTACACCCATTTTAAAAACTGTCCAGAAAATAAATGATAAACAAATTTTATTTTTTTGATTCTTGGCCTAGAAAACTTTCTAATTATTGAAACATTTATGAGGTTTTATATTTTAAATAATTGTCTTAACTATCATAGGCTGAATTTATTTAGGCGTTTGTCTCTTTGTAATTAAGCATAATTTAAAAAACTGTGCAGAAAAGGATTTGAAACAAAAATTAAAGTAAACTTTTCTAAAATTCTAAACTTAATTCTGTGGAAGCATGATAACGACATTTTTTTGGATATCTTGAGATAAATTCTGATTTCGATTGCTAATATTCAAATTTACTTGACTAATTTTTATTCGGTATAAACCAGAGGAATATTGGTAATTATTGATTTTTCCCAAACATGACAACTGAAACGCTCCACAAATAATGAATCGACTAGAATAAATATCGTGTTTTGGCAAATTTACACAGAATGAATACTAAACAAATGAAAACTTGAAGTTTTATTCGATCAAGGACTAAATCTTTTACGTAAATAATTAGTGAAGAGCCAAATAGAATATGTCATTGTTCTCTGTCATCCAATTCGTCCCTAATGATATTGACGTTGCCGTTGTTCAAGAAACACAATACATTGAATCGAATCCAAAGAGAACTGCCACAATTTCTGAACATTTCAATCTTAGTGTGTTTTACAAAATTCAACTTATTTTTGTTTGACGCCCTTTATACTTGAAAAAATAACAATATTTTGTTCAAATTACTTAAATTTTCTTGAAAATTTCAATTCACATAAAATTAAATCGAAATATGCACTTCTCTTTTAAATGAGTAGCTGTAATTCAGCTAACTATTTACGTGATAACAATATCGAAAATAACATCTATATTTTAAAAGATTCAATTTCATTTATAATTTTTGTGTAAACTGTCCGAATGAACATCTAAAAATATTAAAAGATCCATATTTAAAAACAACACATTTTCCTAATTTCAGCAAAACCATTAAAATAGAAAGTTATATCAAAATAAAAAAATAAGATATATATGTAGAATATGTGTAATCGTACAGTTCAAGCGAGCATATAAATGATAATTTGAAATTGGAAATACATATACATTATATTTTCTTTTTATTTTATTTAAGGTACATATTTGAAAATTAGACTCGAATAAGTCACGTCTCAAAATTTTTTTTTTTTAGCACAGCTTGTGCTGAAAGGGAAAGAAAATCGTGATATTTTGTGAATAAGAAATATCAAAAGAAAAATAGTTCAATATAATATTTTTCTAAATATTTATCTTTTATAGTTACAGGGTGTTTTGTCATTAACAAATAAATTTTACCTATAATCAAAAATTCTTAATATTATTTATGCAAATCCTTTTTATTTTTTTTCCTTAGGCTAACAACGTAACTAAATTGTAATGAAAAAAAAGGGTTATTTTATTGATTACTGAAAACCATCAAGAAATTATCAAGATAGTAAAAAAAATTTTCAAATAACATAAACTGTCAGTGATTGAATGATTGAAAAATATAATAAATTCTGTAGCAACGTTTGTCCGTTGCTATTAAAATTTTTCAAGATTAAGATTTCAAAATATATTTTTTTTTGCCCACCAAAAAAATAAAAAAGGATTATGATCGAAAATCAATAAAATGAATGATTAATATTCATTTATCAGAATGTTATTATACTATCCACCCTATAGACGTAATAAAAAATAAAAAATATTTCAAAAGTAATATTTTTTCCGAACAAAACGTATCTGCATTCCCTTCTGCATTTTCTCTGAACAGTTCAATCCATTGATTCTATATTCCTTTCTTTTTTTTTTTTTGTGCAGAAATAAAATCGTAATAAAAAAATTGTATTTTATGACTGAAAAATGCAGAATTTTATGTATTAGATTTCATATTTTTTTTTTTTTCATAAAGGACGAAAAGGATATCTTTTACAACAAAAAAAACTACTACTATCAAGATAACGACATAGTTATTGGTTATACCAGAAAACTCATGATTTTGATTTCCTTTCCTTAACAAGAAGTGAAATAATATCTACAAAATTTATACAAAAAAAATATATATATATCCTTTCTTGCAAAAATAAAAAAAAAAAAAAACGAATAAAAATTTCTGAAAAATATTTTATGCCATAAAATTTGCAAGGATATACAAAACTTACACAGTTGAATATTAAAATGTAAAATGTAAAAAAAAAAGAATATTTAAAATTATTTTCCATTTTTTATGCATTTGAACTTTCCACAAAATAACAAAAAAAGAGACGAGAATAAATAAAAGGATATTATCCGTTTCCGTGTTCATTTAACACTGAATATCGTTTGCAAGTTCTTAAATTTTCATCCTTCATCTAATGTGTTAGTGCATTTTTTAAAATGCACATTTTTATTTTTTTATTGAATGAGCAAAAAAAAAAAAAGGATATTTTAAAAGGATATTTTTTTTTTGGTTGCTTCAGGTTTTTCTTATTAGTTTATCACTATCGATATTTTCCCTTTGAGTAAATAAATTTAATTTAAGAAAATTGGACAAAAGGATTCTAATTTTCAATATTTACAATTTTGTAGTTTAGAATGTAGTAGTAACAGTTTTTTTCTTGATTAAATTCGACAATACGTTTTAGAATAAAAAATTGGTGGTAAAAGAATTTGTAGCAATTTAATGTAATTTGCTTAACAAATAGCTAGCAAAAAATTTTTCTTGTAATTGAAAATATTTCTGATACTTTTAAAATGACAATTTAAATTTCATATTATTTCCATTAAATTATGCAATTCATTTACCAGGACTTTTACAGAAAAAAAAATGTTGTTCATTCAATTCCAGCTTATCTACATTTATATTATACACAAGAAAGTTCATTGAAAGCTGTTTTTTTTTTAAGATATTCTAAATGCATTGCAAATTTTCCTGATAGTAGTATTTTAGTAAATTATCCTTTTCATTTTTGCAAAATTGACGTTTTTTTTAAATAAAAAAAAACTATTTACTTCAATTTCACAAAAAAAATTTGACCACAACTATTTGTTATTACAGGAAGATTAATGATGAAATTTTTGATCAAGACTGTTAGATAAATTTGGTCTTTAGTTAAATATTTCTAAGGAATAGAAAATCTAGTGTTTTTTATGTTGAAAGAAAAGGAAATTAACTTTTATTATAAAATATCTAAAGATTTTTGATTTTGTTATAGTTTCTAAATTTTTTTTTTCAAATATTAAATTACTTGATTTAAAGGACTTTTTCCAGTGAATTATTTAAAACTTTAATTACATGGCGGGTTACAAATGCTGAAATTAGTTACAGATGCTGCAATTTTACACAATTTTCGCAATCATGCAGTAATTTATTTGTATTCTGTCATCTTTCTGTTCCAATTTAGGGCGAATATCTCGATTTAATTTAATTTTCTTATTCTTATTATGAAATTGATTTTGTTATTCGAAACACAATTTGAAAAGTGGAAACATTTTACGAAATAAAAGGATATAAACTAAAGGATATTAACCGTTAACTATTTCAGTATTCAGTATCAAAATATTCTCTCGAACAGTTCACTGCGAAAAAATCGGTTTTCTGACGCTATGTTTGGGAAATCCTTTACAAAAATAAAGGTAAATAATCAAATAACGACAAAAAGAGTAGTAAATGACACGTAATTTTATATATTCTACAGTAATAAGTGACTTGTAAATTTCTGATTAAGATATAAACATATAATCCAAAATTTCTGCATTACTTTTGGATAATATTCCAAAAGTACATCTAAGTTGAGGTCAAAATTTGCTTAAAATTATTTTAAATTTTAATATCAATAATTTAAACTGACTATTTTATGAATTTTAAAAATAATACTTGTAATATATTTCCATTACTGCCTGATAATTTAATAAATTTCCATTGATTAATTAGTAAAATCTTAACAATGTTTTTGGTTGTTGTAAAAATTTTGTAAAAAAAATATTTGTGGAAAAAATATTACATATTTAAAAATATCATTCATTTTAATTATAACATACTCACGATTCATATATGTAATATTACAACACTATGAACTACTCAGATATTTATTAATTGGAAATTAATTTAAATTGATTACGTTAATTAAATCATTTTAAATATATGTATATATTATCGAATATATTCATTACAAATTAATTATTTATACATACATATGTATACAATTCATGTTAGTTGTCAATCAATATTACAAATTTATTTGATTTTTAAAAAAAAAAACTTTATAAGGATATAATCATAAAAATATAATTAGGACAGTTTAATAGACAAATCTGAAATACTTTTTAAATACAATTTTATTTGTACTGGAAATTATTTTGGTACAACTTACTCTAAAATGACATAAAATTTTCATGACATAGACTTATTAATGTGTACTGCCTTAAATAATAAATCAAAATCGCAATATCAGCATTTAAGTAAAATAAATTTTCCTGTATACTTTTTATATTAGAAATTTATGACTAAAAAATCAATGATTTCTAAATATTTAACCTTTATAATTCAAGTATTCATATAGCAATATACACTTTTTAACTCATCTTTACCAAAAAATATATACCAAAAGATACAAAAACTATCTACTGCAACATAAAAATACCATTTAAAAAATATATATGTATAAATTTTATTATATTTTTACAATAAAAAAACAAGCAACAAAATTTTCATCTAACATCTTAATACAACGCTATCGGATAATTTTAAAAAGGATATAACGTACACAAATATTACTTCCCCCCCAAAAAAAAAAACAAGATACAAGCTGAACTAACAAATAAGTTTGGCCAAAAAAAAAAATAATAATATAAAACTAAGAATAATTTTCAGGTACAAACACACACAGAACAAAAAAATATATATTTTCATAAAAAATGAAAATCGTCCAAGACAATGTTCAGGATATTATAAAATCTGAATCCTTGTATCTTTTTTTTTTTTTGGTATTGTTGGCAAATCTTTTATTAGTACATGTTCAAAATATCTTTTTCTATGGCTTTCAGTTATTTTTTACCCTCATAGTTTGTTTTTTTAATGGTAAATCGGGTAAATAAATGTATTTACTTTTTAAAATTCTGAAACAGTATAAAAAAATATATATATACATATATTTATGTTTTGTTGCAATAAGATGACGTGGTATCTGTACATAATCTCTATTTCTCTCTTTGAATATTTTAATACTTAAAAAAAAAACTTACAAGTTCAAAATGCCCAAAGCGCAAAGTGTTTACTGATTACATAAACACCCAATCCTTTTTTCAACAAAAAAAAACATAAGAAAATCATATAGATATAAAATAATATGTCTGAATTTTCTCTACTGTTTGTATAATATTATATAATTTTTTTTTATGTTGGTTGGGGGGAAAAAAACGATACAATTTTCCCAGAACGATATTACTCTAACCAACCAAAAAAAAATAAAACATATTAGAAATATATAAATTTTATGCCAAAAGTCCATGTAGTTGAATATTATAATAACTCTGTTGTCTCAAGGATTTACGTTAGTACACAAAAAAAAAAAAAATATATCTATATCTGTAAAAAAAAAAAAACCATAGTAAAAGTTTTTGGAAAAGAAATTTTTATGTCCAATATCTTGACAGTGTAATTTATGCATTCTACACAAAATAAAACTACCAAAAAAAAAAAAAACAGGTTTATATTTCTACATAATTTTTTTTTTAAAAAAAGGATATCATAAAATATAGAAATATTTATAATTAAAATATAAATATCCTGGAAAAAGAAGATATATATAAAATGTTAATAATAAAACATGTAAATATTTATGTTTAGAGAGATATTTACTATTAATCATGTCGATGTATGTTTACATTTTTTTTTTCGAATAGTAAACAAAACTACTAAATAAATGAATCTTTTTAAATAATTTATTAAGTTTTTGACTAATTCCGGTCAATAATTTTAAGCAATTTTAAATATTGAAATTAGTCGATATAATATTTGAATTTTTAATATATAAATCTATACTTTTAGTTTACAAAGGAAGAGAATATAAGAGGTAATTTTTGGAAGATTCACGTATACACAATTTTACCATGTCTGTTTGTTTATTTAAAAACTTTCATTTTATTTTTATGATACCGAAACGGTTGATATTTATAAAATTTTACATATAAAGATAATTAACACATTCGAAACGACAAAATATTTGTGTGTACCCTAGATTCCTATATTCTATCTGTTGCACTTCATTTTCCTTAACTAAATTAAGTGCCCCAGTTTAACTAGACTAGGACAACACTAGAAATTCCTTAGTTGGTGTAATTTAGTTAAATTAATGTTGTTCTTTCTCAAATTCTGGTTAGTGAGTAAACGTTACAAGATAAAATGCAATTTTACTACCAGTCTGGCGTATTTTTTCCCATCCTGTTCACAACTTTTCACGATAGTCTTCACTAGGGTGGTAATTTTACAGCGAAATTTAATTTCACAGCGGACTGTATACTAAATTTAACAGATAACATAAACTCATCTTAAAAACACACAAGGCGTGTCATTTGTATTTTTGTTGACAGAAAACTTAATACGGTGTGTTTCATTCGTATCGAATGTGTTAACTAAATTTCGAATTTCAAATAATTTTAGTTTACAATATTATAAATTTCCAAAACTTTTTATATAAATTTACTATATTTTATGCTAAAATATATTTTTCCCTTAAATAATAAAATAATGTTATTTTAAAGGCAATATGAACCTAACTATACCAATAAATACCAATTAACACAATAATTTAGTTAGAAAACTTTTATCTTTTACAATTATCCTAGCATTAAATTTTATTAAAATAAATTTTAATTTAACTAATTTACCATTTATTTTTTTTTCTGTTACAAAATGGAATTTTAATTAAAAAATTAAAAAAAAGTGTAAAGATATAAAAGATACAAAATATGAATATATGAACAAATAATTTTACAATTATAGATAAAGTTGTCATTTTGCAATTATGTGACTTTTGGATAAACCAGAAATTATTATATTAATAAAAAATATTCTTATAATAAAAGATTTTGTCTGAAATCTCAAATATATTACTATTATTTACATAAATATTAAGGTTTAAGGACTTCTGTAGTCGTCTGTATCTTTAATGTATATTTGAATTTTGAATTTTGCAAAAAATTTCAATGTGGTTACTCTTGGTATGTGAAACAGAATTCAAAATAAAAATTAAAATATAAAACCACTACTGACTATTTTATTGATTATTTAGAAATATTTTGTATATCAGATAAATTTAAAAATAAAACTGAGTCCAGAATACGTAAATTTACATACAGAAAGATAATTTTAAACTATTTCTTGGCATATTTGCCCATAATTTACAGGTTTTTCTTTTGGTTTTATATTTTATTTTTTGTTTAATATTGATGAATGCCAAAACATAGAAAATTCAATAAATCTGAATAATGTTAGATTTTGAAAACTTGGTATTTTGATAAAGTTTTATATTTTTGTGTTGTTATTGGAAGATTGTAAAAAATTTGAATATCAATAAAATAGGTAAATTATTGTTAATAAATTCATTTCATAAATTTTATCAATATTTTTGAAATAAATGATTAAGAATGGTAAACAAAATATTCTTTTATATAAAATTTAAATATTTGAAATTATTAAAAGTCATCTTTCTCTAACCAATTTGCTCCACTAAACTAGGAAATGTTCAGTTTAATATATTCTTTACAAGTTTTATATATATTCTTAGGGGATAGTCATCAGAATCGTATCATTTTCCAGTGTTCCGGTATTTACAAATTGTTAATAAATGGTTTCATATGAATAATTTCAAAATATTGTAATTTTTGGTATTCTTTATACTTTATAACATCCTTTAACTTGAACCAGATTTAAATTAATTTAATTTGAAGCAAATCTAAGACTTATAAAAAAGTAGTATTTCCGAGAAAAAAAAACCGAAATAAAAAAGAATTTAAATGATACAATTACGGAAAAGGATTTCTTAAATCATACTTTACCTTAATTACCAAAATATTGAGCCCAGTTCAAATTGATTCACTAAGATTTACTATAATAAATACTTAATTACAAGACCAGATAATTAAATAAAAGTTTAAAATAATAGCTTAAAATAGTGACAGTGGTAAATTACTTAAATTTAATGCTAAAAACTCCGTATAAAACTATAGTCTGTCACACTTAGAGCTTTACGGTGGAACAAACACTTTTACCACAATCTATTATCAATAATATTATATTATAACCGAATTTAAACAATGATAATATTTTGATAGTGGATATAATTTCGACGGCTCTCCCCTATTTATAAAAATTTTACTATTTATAAAATTTGTAATGTCAATAAACCATTACCGAAAAAATCTGTCATTAATTTAAAATATATATTATTAAAATATTAATTTAATTTAATATTTACAAATCAAAGGACTTTATATTTTACACCTATATAATTTATAAGAAATAAAATTTATAAAAGAAAAATATTAATTAATGTAATCAAAGTAAAGATTTAATTAATATAACAAAAAAAAAAACAGCCCATACACATAAAAATATATGTTATTACATAAAAAATATGTTACACAAAACTTTGTTGTTTGTTTGCTTTTTTTTTGAAAATATATTTCAATGAATATAAAATTAGGTGGATCAAAGAGTTCTAATGTAACATAAATTCTTACTTTACCAACAAAAAAAAACATTTTTTTTTTGGACATAAAACACCAAAAAAAAAATATATAAATGTATCTAATAAATAAAATATAGTGTAAAAAGGACGTATAAAGAAGGACGTTAAAAAAAAAAAAGTAATTTTTTACAAACAACTAATAATGAAGGAGCAAGGAAAAATATATATATATTTACAATAAAATATTATGAGTGGATTGCGTGATTATTATAGTTTTTTTTTTTTAAAGAGTGTATGAATATTACCACTATTTATTTACGTATTTTTTTTTTTTTTTGAGGGTGTAAAAATCGTTATGTATGCGGAACACTAAACAGGAAAATAACACAAAAATAAAAAAAATCTCAAGTCTTTTATAAATTTCTTTTTTTTTTTGCCAGGACATTTTATGAAGGAAATAAACACATAAAGTCAAAGCAAATATTAAAAGACATTATGGTTTTTTATTTATTTCTATATTTATATTATTATTATTATTTTGTTGGTTCGTTTGTGTTCCAAATTATGTACATAATTATGTATTTATTTATGTATATATATTCATTATTAAACTTTGAAAATTGTTTGATCCTTTTTTTTTTTTCAACTCCCAGTTTATTTAATATTATTATAATATAGGAAAACAATATTCAATATTTTTTTTGGTAAGAAGATATATACATAGGCAATATGTATACCAAACCAAAAAAAAAAGGGTATATTAGCTATTAAATTAATTGGATTTTCTTGTAAAAATTCTTTTTTATTATTGTTATTTAGGTTTAGTTTCATATAATTTCTATTAATAAATAAATTTTCCTTTTTTTCTTGTTGTTGTTATTGTTGATCTACTCACAGCATAAATATAAAGCATACCGTGATTTAACTGGTGGTGGTGGTGTCCATAAAATATATTATTACAAATATATCAATTAGGATAATTTGCTTATTTTTTTTCTCTACCAATAAATTTATTTCAATTTTATTAATTTCGTTCTAAAAAAAAAATTAAATGGACAAAAAATATGTTTGAGGGTGGCAGAAAGGGTAAGATGGGCTTGGAGTAAGGATGGTATGAAAATTTTCTCTTTAAAACAAAACAAAATTTTATAATGAAAAAAAAAACAAAATTTTCTTCTTTTTTTTTTTATGTTAATATTATAAGCTTTTATTCTCTGGGTTAGAATTAAATAATAATTTTATATTTTATTTTTTTTAATGAACCCAAACACACATCTGATGCTCAACCACAGAAAATAAAAAATTTCCCTATACATATATATAGGTAATATTATATAAATACAGAATTATATAGAACAGTTTTTATTATGTAAAGGATACTACAGGAAATTTAAGAGAATTAAACATTGTAAAGATATGAAATTGATTGAAATGAAATTAGAATTTAATTATTTTTTTTTGGCAAATTATCAATGTTTTTAACAGATTTTTGAAAATTACAAAAATAATTATATTTTCTAAAATTTGTTTTAATTTTGTTATAAAATCGTTAATTTTTTGAAAGAACATTTCAATTTATTGCAGAACGAACTTAAACCACTTTTTAATAAAATTATATTCAACTGGAAAATTTAAAGTATTTTTAAGGAAAATGGTATTAAAATTTAGTTGATATTTTTCTATCAATAAATATTTTCATCCGTTTCTAGATTTGAAGTGTAACAACTACTGCGTTTATGAAAATTTTGATCAAATTTGACTTTTATCAATTAAAAATGTATTGTCACTCCTTAAAACCGAATAAGGCTGTCATAAAAACTACCATCAAAAAACAAAACCGGTTATCATAAAATGGTTGGTTGATTGGTTTTAACCAAGATTCTATATTTAACCAAGATTGTTCCGTTGTAGAGAAGAAGTTTCAAAGTGCAGTACGAAATTATTTAATCTAAATTAAAGTTTCTCTGTAACTCAACGAGTTTTTTCGAAATTAGTCGGTTCTAAAAGTTGTCTTTCGATATGGTAAAGTACCATCGGTATGTTGCTGCAATTAAAAGGTAAATCTAATGGAATCTAGAGAAGGACTTTTAAATAAATCAAGAAACATTAGTCTTTTAAATAATAATCTGTTAAAGTTGAAGCGAAAAAAACTAAGTGCCTCTAAATCTAAACCAAAATATTTTCACTTTTCCATTTCACATTTAATAATCTCAAATTCTTGTACTACTGTTACGATTATATCATAAATAAAATATATAATTAAAATTGTGTAATAGGATGAATATTTTAAAAGCAGGAAATAGCAGTGGTTTAACCAGCTGTGAAAATTTATAAATGATCAAATATTTTCTCTTCCTAGCGGTCATCAAACCCATTTACCATATATATATAATTTTTTTTATCTATACATAAATATTAAGCATAAATATTTAAAATAATTGTAATATTTTGTTCATATAGATAGAAACCTGTCGATATAATGAACTATAAACGCAAAAAAAAAAAAAAATACAATCCTTTTCACGTTGGCGTGAATTCAAATTAAACATTAAAAAGCTGGAAATTGTTGAATCTTTATAAATATTGGCGTGAATAAAAATTGTATTTTTTTTGATTTTATATTTTAATAAATATTTAGTTTTAATTTATAAATTATTTTCCATTTAGTTTTTTTTGTGAATTATAAAAAGAGTAAAAAAAAAATTAAATATTTAATTTATTGAAAAGAAAAAAATATGAAAATTATTGAAAATTTTCAGGACAATAGAAAAGTATTTTAGATATGAAACTAATAAATTGTTTAGTTGTTAGGGAAACAGACAAGGTTTTTATTTGATTATTTTACAAATTAATATATTTTATATTTTGTAACAATTTCAATAATATTTTTATTTATTAAATACAAAATTTCAAAAGGTTATCAAATTTAATTCTATATCACGATTCAAACGTAATTTAAGTACAAAAATCTACCAACAGATATTGAAACAGTTAAGTGGCGTTGAAAACTTTGTATATTCAAACGAAATAAAATCTGATTTGGACTGTCTTTAAGGAATAATCACTATCAACAGCAATAATGTAATAATCATTCTTAACAGAGATATGACGAAGCGAATATCTTAGCAAAGAGACGAGCTGACTGCATATTCATTCTTTGGTTTCACAAAATGCCTTACAAGAATGAAATGGAAAACCGCAATCATACGGTCTCATCCACAAACATGAGAATAAATGGACTAAAACATTCAAACCTCGGTATAGTTTTATCAACGGAGAAGAAAACGATGCTTCTTTTTCGCCAGGAAGAAAACTACAAAGAAGCATTTGTAGAATTTAGGCTTATCGGATTACAGACTGGGCAGATTCTTTTTTTAAGACGATGAAACGGTGCAACACATTATATGCAAATGCTACGAGTTTATTACCAAACGGCTCAGATACCTCTTGGATATATTATAGAACCTTCGGAGACATGTTTCTGGAGCAGTTTTACAGTTTCACAGGAGTAATCAGCTAAACTAGTCGATAAGGTATTACATTAATAAGGGAGGACACAATTACTACATTAATAAGGTAGGACACAATTACTAACTAAACTAGTCGATAATGTATTACAATAAATCGAACAGCTGGAGGAAATTGGATAGTAATGGTGTCCTCCCTTATTAGAAACTTCGAGAAGTACAGAAATGTACAAAAAAATCCGTTCTATTTTAGAAACTATGCAAAAACATATCATATATATCCTGCTTTTCCGGATTATTACTTGTTTAGAAGACTTTGTTGATATTGCAGCAATATCCATCCATCCTTTTTTTGTTAAATCCGAAAAATTAATACGGTTTTTTAAAGAAATATCTGTTTCTGTTTATAGTATCTCAAAGATAGATTTAAGAAACTACGGATGTTCCCGTTTTATAAGTACATAAGAATAATATACCGAATTATGCAGCAAAACTTCATTTTATATAATTCTAATTTTAATTAAACTAAGTTACTTTGAAAAATTATATATTATTTTTAAGTAGCAAAAATTGCAAAATCTAATTTTAAAAAACAAACTATAAAATATTTTTTTAATTTATTTAAAATTCTGACAAAACATTAATGTATATATTAATTTTTAATATTTAAAAAGTTTTTGCAAATATTTCTATTTGTTAATTTTGTTCCACATTTGTTTATTTTCATAAATCATAAAATGATATTTCCCGACCAAAAAAAGAACAGAAAATTCAAAACTTTTTCTCGGGTATTTTTTAATACTTTTTCATTTTTTTTTTTTTTGCCATTTTTGTTAATAATAATAAAAAAAAAATTACGGATGTCACAATACAAAAAAAAAAACCTCATTTCCGGTTCTAATACAAAAAATATAAAAATTGTATCTTTTTATAATATTTTTGTTCTGTCGTTATAGGTATGCCTTCTGTGCATCCGGCAAATTATCCCCTGAGCTATTTTTCATCGTCATCATAGCAAAAAAAAATTTTCCATTTTTTTCTCCATTTCATTATTATATTTGTCTGTGCCAGAAAAAAAAAAACAAAGACAAAATGAAATAAAAACTGAATTTTCCTTTTTTTTTCTGTCAAGGATATAATAACAATGAATATAATAAAAATGTACACAATTGCCGGGCTCTTAAGTTCTTGTCTTTCTTGTTGAATGGCAATTTGGTGGACACGTGCATTCACAAAAACAACACAAAATGAAGTGTAAAATTAGAGATTTTCCTTATTTTTTTTTTTTCTGTTTTGTTTTAATCTTTATGTCACCTGTCGTCACGTTCTGAATAATTTTTGTTTTTTTTTTTATATATTTTCATAATTTTTTAGTCGTTTTCTTATTTTCATAAATTTTGTTCATCTCTCGGTTTTTTTTTTGTTGAAATTCAATTACTTTGAAAAAAAATTCATAGTTTCTAAAGTGGATAATTCAAATTTGAGTAAGTGTTCTTTTTTTGTAAGGTAATATTTCATTAAAATTTTACTTCAAGATTTATTTATTTTTTTTTCAAATTCGTTTTCCTTTTTTTTTATGAATTTTAATAGTCGCGGGAATTTAAATTTTTTTAGAACGGATATTAAATATTTATAAAATTTGGATTCATTTTTTTTTTTGGATTAATGTCAAATTAAATATTTTAATTAGATTTTGTAACTTGTATTAATTAAATACTAAAAGAGTTACACAAAAAAAAAAAATTGCAATAATGTTGCTGAGAAATAATTAATTATCTGATTAAAAGGTCTTCAAGTCAAATAAAAAATTATTATTTGCAGAAAAAGTTATATTTACTAAATAACTGAAAAGTTGTACCGCTTAAATGGAGCTGGAAGCTTAGGAGAATAATTCAAATACTCCGCAATAAAATAGTTGCTTTCATTTGATTGGTATGTGAAATTAGATGAAAAATTAGACGTTGTAGATTAGGTAAATCAGGAAAATTGGAAAATTATGATTAAAGTAATCTCTAATATCATTCTCAAAGTAGACAGACATATGGATTATTGGTAAGGTTAGTGTTTAGCCTCATTTACCCCATTAACCACGGTGGTCATAGTTTACTCTTTGTAGCACCGTAATCTTTTATCTCTCTTAAGAATATTTGGTTGGTTACGAACCGGAAGATTGTTTTAATAGGTCTGGATTCTAATTTCCGGGGCAGTTTGTATCTGTTAATAGACAGATCATCACAATCATACAGAATATGTTCGGATGTTATGTTATGCTCACCACAAATCATGTATTGTGGTGATTGTAATCTGGCTAGCTTGTTAAGATGCTAGTCGTCAATTAGAACTGTAATGAAACCTCTTAAGAGACATCTATAAAACATTTCGATCTTATTCTGCTCCTTAATACAAGTTTTATTTCACTTAAAGAGTTGCCGGGCTCAGACCCATGCCTTGCCAAAACTCAGTAATATCTTTTTCTACGGCTATCTTTGATGTTGGAATTGATAATTTTGATGAGAGATTATTGCGTTTGAAGAGATATTATATTGAAATTTAGGATATCAAGTGTACGTGTTAAGATAAAAGTTGAGCCGACTATAACGAAGCCCTTTAAGATACGAACTTGGTTTACATTGATAATTAGTAACATAAGCCTTCTCTTTTTGAAAATAGAAGGGTTAAAGTTTTTATAGTAAATACAACCATGAATTGTGTAATCCTCAACCTAAACACTTAGCTCTGCTTTACTTTCTAACAAAGAAATCATATATTTTCACTAATACATTTCTTAATTCTTGTCCACGTTGAAACTTTTGAACCAATAATACCAAAAAAAATTTTTGGTATGAAATATGTTAAGAAGAAATTGGTTTTTTTTTATCTTTCTGTCAATAATCTACAAGTTTTTATATTCTTTAAAAAAAATTTCATATTCCCTGGTAATTCAACTGCCAAAAATAAATAATAAAAAAAAAACTGAAAGTAATTGAAAAATTTTGTTCGTTAAAATTATTATTAATTTTTAAAAAGTTAATAATTTCTTAATATTGGTATTTTTTTTTTATTATTTTTAACAAGATATCTTATTAAATAAACCTTTCATTTTTATTATTATTAATAATAATAAAAAAAAAATTACAAACTTTTCTCATATATTTTACGGGTTTTTATCTTCCCTAACTTCGTGGAAAATTCTTTTGTATTAATTTAAAAAAATTACAAAAAAAGAACATGAAGAAAAATAATTTTTTTTTTTTATATGAATTTATATATTTTTGCAACTTCATTTTCTTGAAAATTATTTTTCTGTTCTGTTTTTATCGCTATCAGCAACAAATTCTCATAACATAACTTTTTCATATTTTTCTTGGTCATAGGGAGCGAAGAGCATATGAGACACAAAAAAAAAAAGAAAAGAAATTATGCCCAAAAGGCCAAATATATTTTTAATAACAAAACACATACTAATAAACAAGACAAAAACAACAAAAAACGGAACGGTGTATTTCGTCCTTAATATTTTTTTTTCTATCAAATTTTACTGATAAAATTTTTAAATGTATTTTACAAATAAAATTTATTAAATTGGCTTATAAAGCGACAGAGGTTGGATAAATTGTAATTGTGTAGCAGAATTGATAAATAATATTTCATTGATGAAGCATTTATAATGACTTTCATAGATGAAATTCTACGCATAATAGAAGACCGTCTCACATCCCCCAAAAATATGCTATTATTTAGATGTGATTCGCTATAAACAAGGAATTCCCTACATTTTCCTAGGACACACTCATCTCTTCGCCCAAACCTGACAAAATAATTCAAATTTTCAAAAAAAATTAACAAATTTTAAAATCAATTTTCCAATTTGAAATCCGATTTTTTCAGAACTTTAAAATCTAGCAGTTTTCTATTACGACATAATTATGTCCAATTTCCGCAAATTTTTCTTAACAATTACTTTGCATATATTCAGATTATTTGTATTTACAAATTTTCTGGTATAATTTGTGTCAAATTCGTTAAATATTTCGTTTATATTTTATTCAATTTAATTGAAAACTAATGGATTGACTTTAAATTAGACAAATTAATGACACTAATAATTTTCTATTTTTCAATTCTGTGGAAATTCCCCAAAAAAATTGTTATCTACATTTTTCAAGATTTTCGGATAACTTTTGGTTGTGATTGTTTAATCTATTATATTGCGTAAATTGGTATAAACCAAAGAAAATTTAGTAAATTTTTATTTCCGCGTTGATTGATTTCACTAAAACATTACAAATGAAAAAAATTAACAGTATCAAAAAGGGAAATTGACAAGATTTTGGCTACGAATCAGTTAGTTAAAAGACAAAATAACTAGCCACGAAAATCTTTATCTTTTACTAAAGCGTTTTATTAAGACTAGTGGTTGTAAGTAAATTTCCTCTACTGAAAATGTAGATAATTCATATTTTGGCAATTTTCCAAAGAATTATATTAAGTGCTGAACATATTAAGTGCTGAATATACGAAATTAATGTAATTTTTCTTTTAATATTTTATTGAGAAAATACCAATAAGTCATTTTTTCGCGATTTATTACTGAAAATTGTTTATTTCTTAAAAATTTTTATTAATTATTTACCAGACTACAAATAGAAAATTTGTAGTCAGGTAATGCTGGTGTTGTTAATTTTTCATGTTTGCCTGTAAATATATTTTGGTGGACAAATCGAAAGTTTGTTTTTATATTATTTACTTTTTTTTATATTTCATATAAAAATTGAAAAATTGAAAAACTTTTTTCTGACGATAAAAAAAACAATAATGTTGCAGTAAACTTTTTCTTCCCAGAAATATGAAAAATAATTTATATTTTCTTATTAAAAATTAAGTGAAATAATGTAAGGCAAAAGAAAAATTCAATATAAAAAATTTTCAAATAATGAACATAAATGCAATCACTATTATTTTAAATTAGGACATTTTTCACTAATTTTTACAAAAAAAATTATGCTTCAATGATGCAATTATTTATCAAAAAAATTATGCTTCAATGATGCAATTATTGCATATAATTCTAATAAATTTTCTAGAATAGGAAAAATTAGATTATAAATTTCTGCTAAATAATTTTTTTTTTATCCTAAAGTTTTTAATAAATTTTTAATGAGATAAATTAGTTTTTACAAAGAACTTTTTTAGCAAATTATTTATAATATTTATAAAATTTAAATCTATGCAATTTACATAATTCATAAAACCATCTAATAACTAAGAAAACTTTATTTAACAATAAATCGAATTAATAATTAATGCAGCAGTTTTCCAAATTTTATTTTGTTGACTTAGTTAAGAGTATTTAGTGAGAAAACGTATATACGTGATACGTACATGTGAGAACGTACATACTAAATTTTATTAAATTTGAATTTAATTTACAAAAAGCAAAGTATTAGTTTATACTTTAAAATTTTGCAGTTATTAGGTATGTTTTTTGTAGTAAATATATTGACTTTAGAATATCAATAAGGATAGACAGAGAATATCCTAATTGGATATGTCAATTAGTTGTGTCATGACTTAAATATTAAAATGTTTAGAAATTTTCAATCTTTCCTAATAATAGTTATTTTCTGCCAAAAATTATTTACAAAGTTTGATATTGTTAATTGTTTTTCTGATAATTAATATAATTCAGGATATTTTTAAAGTAGCCCGTCATGAAAACTGAACTATAAAGTTTGTCTTGCTAGGAATTACTAGTTGAAATTTTTAATCCATTTTGTTTTTAAATTAAATATTAGGGGTACCCGTAAGCAATCAATTATTTTAACATGGAGGAGAGATATAAATCGTAATAGAAATTTTAGTATGATGGATATGGTAAAACTTCCCAATGTCCAGTGAGTATGACGGTTATGGTAAAACTTCCCCTCCCAATTTCTAATTTTTTCGCTGAGTGAATTTTGTCGTTAATGTTTTTTGGCCGCCGATACCGTCTAAATACCTCATTATTCAACGGCGTCATTATCAACTGGTCTTATCTTTAGAAGTCTGTCAGACAGATCCGAAAAATCTTCTGAATAAAGTTTGGTAATTAATTTGCCATATAAGCATAAGATTGCAACATCGTTTACAATAATAATTATTTGCCTGCATTAATTTTCGTAATTTTGAACTTTGATGTGATATATAATTTAAAAATTTTATACACTTATTAAATATGTTTCAAAGAATTGTTAAATTTAATGCAAATTTGTGATAATAAACTATTTCACTTTAATTATCTTTTAAAATCAATTTTATCAATTTTCAATATTTTATTGAAATAATTGATATAAATGCACAAAAGCTACTTAAAAAATTTAATAAAAAAGTTATCCTTTAAAAATAGGCTCCTTATTAAATTTTTGTTTTACAGTCTGCATTTAAATCATAAAGTTAATAATTCCATAAAATAAAATTTTCCTAAACATATATTTATTTATTTTTATACAACAAATGTCAAATGTGAAACAAAAAAAACTTACCATCAATCAAAGAATAACGCGGATTTGTCATGTCAACTTTTGTTTGATTTTTAATCCAATAAATAATTGGTTGCGGATTACCAATTGCCTTGCACTGCATAACAGCTGTATGTGCTACTTCAATAACTCGAGTATTTGGATTTTGTGTTATTTGAGGAAATCCAGGTGGTACTTTATCGCCTGAAATAAATTTTTAAAAAAATATATATATATATAAAATTTTTTATTTTTGAATTCAATTCATAAAAGATATTTATATTCTAATACATAAATTTATGCTTCAATATTTAAGAAAAAATGGTAACAACAATAAATATTTTTATTTACATATTTATTTGAATTTCACAATATTATTAACAGAATCTTAAAATTACTTTTCTAATATAATTTGTGAAAAACACTTGGTACCAGGCGTATTAGATTTTTCTGATAACCAATTAAGTCCAAAAATTAGTGTAAATAATTTTATGTTTCACTTTAAATAAACTTGTGATATATTTTAAATATATTTAAGTAATTTGATTGATAGAGTGTTACTAAGAGAGTTCTAATGATAGTCAAACTAAATATATTTATTTATTTTGCTTAGGAATTTAACTTAATATGCTTTTCAATTGAATATTGGTTTCACAACTTTTTTTTATTCAAATAAAATATTCAATTCGTCGTTTGAATCTCTACATTTATTTTGTGTCAGACATATATATATATATATATATATAGAGGAGCACTGAAATAAATACTGTCAGTATAGGTATGATAAAATAGTAATAAATGAAATTGGTTTCCATTTAAATGCAATAAAATAGAGAATAATTTATTTTTATTTGAGATAAAATAAAAAAATTTTAGAATATAAATTTAAAGATATCGAGTTTTCTATTTTAAATTAACGAATATTTCAATAAATTTCAAATAGAATTTAGATAAGAAATATCTAAATTCTATTTGAAATTGCAATTATTAGAAATATTAATTTGGTTAATATATAAAAGTTAATTAATCTGGATGAATGTGAAGAGTGATATTTTAATTTAAATAACCATGCTTGCAAAAATAGTTTAAAAACAGGGTAAATCCAAAAAAAAATTACTGTACAAATAAAATATTTAAAAGTGGCTCTTATTTATTGTAAATTAAAATTGACATTTTTTACTTTAATAACTTTTAAGATATTTTTCAGCAGCTACAAAATGACGGAAATTACATATGCAGAGGATATAAAGTTATATCAATTTTAACATAAAAACTTAAAAATTTATAAGAAAGTTTTTCAGATTTTCTCTGATTTCCGGGTATCTGTCTTAGTATCGAATAAAATCAATTGACAGGTAATTTAAATTTAAATAATTTAATCGAAAAAAAATGTTAAATTGAAATTTTGTTCCAAATAAATATTATAAACACAGTTGCAGTACAGGAAATCATTTTTTTTTAAATTTCCCTATTTTTAATAAAGTTTAGATTTTTCGCTAATAAATCTGTAAAATAATTTTATGTGCCTTCAAAATTATGGAAATTAAAGACTAATTAATTAAGATTCTTTCGAAATTTGACAAATATTTTAGATAATTTTTAAATAAGGTGTGATTTTGATTGCTCGAATCTTCAAATAATAAATTTTTTCACCGCAAAAATTTTTGTTAAACTAGTTTATGTCGTACTACAAGTATATTAATATTATAAAATCTAGAATATTTACTATAACATAAGATAGTGTCTTTGACATGCTGTTAAAATAACAATTTAAATGATCATTTTTAAATTACTATTTTCTATTTTTTTACCATATACAAGTAAAATAAACTAGAAATATTTTCTATTAAAATTGAACTTATATGCACATACATCATAAATAATTCAACAGAATTATACAATCTTAAAGAATAATATTAAAATATATTTGAAAATATATATATTATCCTAAGGACCATCAGAGCCCAACTAGCAACAATTCTCGAACAAATATTATAATAAGTATAACTGCCGCAGAGGAAACCTTACCGCGTTCTTAACACACAAGCAAAAAAGTAAAATACCTACTATTGAGAAAAATGGAATATTAATATCCTGTATCTGCAGGGATCGTTTTAGTTTCTATCAATTCAACCATATAAGCAATTTTCAATAAAAACGTCATTTATCATTACCCCACCAAATATATTTATATATTTTCACTTTTTTTTTTCTCTCTCCAAATAACGTAAGTGTATATAAATTTATTTATTTATTAATAGAAATAAAATAAATAATAATAATAATGGTACAGGAAATGACGTATATATTTTAACTTTTAATATCAATAAAAAAAATTATACTCTTAAAAAGATTGCATATTTTTGATTGGGGAATAATATCATATTTATAAGAAGGTGAAAATATTTTTAAAACATTTATTATAATTTTTATTTTTAAAAAAATAATTTATATAGTGTAGGTAGGTATATTAAAATATCAATAATGGGAAAAGGGAAATTGTTGATAATAATTGTCTACACATTTACCGACATTTATCGATAATATTATTTTGTTTGGTAATCGTGTGGGTAAATCGAAATTATTAGTGATTTGAAGAAGTGAGAAATCATACATAATTAGTAATTTACTGTAAGTGAAATTAATTAACAATCATTCTATGGAGATAACATGATCGCTATCGGATGAGATCTAGGTAAGTATTTTAATTGAGCAGACTTCTGTTTTGAAATTTTTTTTAAAAAAATTAACTATTTTAGATATTTTAGACTTGCTGCGATTTTTGTGGAAGTTGTATAAATTTTTCTTTTTGAAAAATGGGACAACATTACTACTAGATATGTCAAAAACACTATGTGTTATCAGAAAACATCCTTAAAATCTGATTGCAAATAAACCAAAAAACATGACAATGTTATATAGGTCAAAATAGCACTCAGTTACCGAATTATGATTTCACGACGTAAATTTATCGGTACATTTCCGAAACTTACTAAATTTACTTTTCTGAAACTTACAAAATTTTCCACAGACAGAACGATTGCTTCGAATTGTAGAATTTGTGGAAATAAAGACTACATCGTTGAGCACATCCTATGCAAATTCAGAGAAATTGCTCCAACCACATATCAATTTCTAGGACAAATGTTACCTAAGCTTGAAAATATTGCTTCCTACCTCCAAAAGAATTTCTGCAATTCTAAGATTCTTCAAGTAGTTAAACTATTAAAAGGCAAGTCCCTATGATTTTTCTGCTTCAAACTTCACTAGCCCAATAATTTAGCTATCTAATAAATTTTTTAATCCGAAACGTATTTATTTAGTGAACAAGTCATTTTAAAAAAAATGACTTGTTCACTAAATGACTTGTTTATTGGTCTACACTTAGACCAATAAATTGATTTGTCATTCTGTAATTAATGTCACAATAAATTAATAAATTCTAATATTTATGTTTCATATTTGATTACCAACTCTGAATTAAATCAAAACTTATAATAAAATGTCACTTTTTTTGTTGGCGTTTATTTGTAACATATTTCTCAACAAGAAATAATTCATTTTGAATCGTCCACCAAAAAAAATAAATTATTGTTATATAAGAATTTTTTGTGACAGAACAACTTCTTCCGGTATATTGTACTCTATAAAATAAACATTCTTAAGATTAATGCGAATATTACGTAGAAGAAAACTTTATGTTTATTACATAATGATAAATATTTTCGAATACAAATTACTTTTATTATATTTGAACCAAAAGATGTGAAGTTAAGGTGGCAAAAAAAATAACACAAAAAAAAAACAATCAATACAAATCAATTTTTCCTGATTTCCATTGATTTTATCCTTAAATTATGTTTATCTATGTATATATACGTATATAAAATTTTTTGTTTGATTGTTATTTTTTTTCTGTAATTTTATTTTGTGTGTTTTATAAAAGGAGGAGAACCAAAAGAAGAAAAATAAAAATTGAATCCTGTATATTAATAGGATAATATTTCAGATTTTTAAGCGAGGATAATGAAAAATCTAAATAATTTTACGTACAAAATTTCAATATGTTTCCAAAAAAAAAAAAATGAAATAAAATCAACTTTTTTAGGGATTAAAAAGTAAATGATAATTCCTTATGTTAGCACTATGATGTCAGTCTGTCTGTCTGTTCGTTCGAGTGCAAACTGTTTCAACTTAAGATTTAGCATAGTATTGCTACACATAAAATGTTATTCCTCATTTACTATCATATGCACGTAAAAATTATTTTAAGACCATCCGGTAGGTGGCGCAATTTGCATTTTTCATAAACGTATTTTTTAATGATGGATATGATAATTTATGATAGTAGTAAATATTCTATAAAAATGATACTTGACACCATGTTGGGATCTATTAAAGAGTCGAATAAAACTACACTTTTTATTATTTAAAATTTCTGCCAATATATAATCATTAAAATATCATTTATGATAGTAAATGGTATTCGTAACTTATGTTAGAGGCTTCTTTAAAAAAAAATAATAACGAGTAGTATTAAATACTAAATAGTCTAATTCAAAATTTTCAGACTAGAAGGCGTAAATTGTATTACACTTGAAAATTCATCAAAAACGATGTAAGTTGATGTAGTCAAAGATAAAAAGAGTAGACCAATACGAAAAATTTGGTAATTGATGCTTTTGACTTGTAATACGTTATTTTTGACTACTTAGTACAACAAATTTGTTATTGATTTTACAAGTGCGTGTGTTGGCAACTAAAATAATCGCATGCATATGAAACTATTGTATGGTTTTTTCGGTACAAAAAAACTTATTTCTATAGGTATAGGCTAACATTTTATCAAGTCATCTGCACAGACTTTACGTTTTTTTTTTTTTTTGGTAGCTTTTAATATTCTCAAAGATATGATGAGGTTTTTTTTTGTCTCTGTGTGTGGTTTGGTTACGTAAATATATTTTATGCTGATAGGGATTCAGATTTTGTATTTTTTTTTTCATTATTATGACAAGTAAAATGAAAAAAAAATGGTTTTTTTTGAAAAAGATAAATTGATAGAATATTCAGGTTTTTTTTTTTTACTCTCTGTAATCATAAAAGTTTTATATAAATAATGTAATAATAAAAACGTAAATTAGTATATTGGCAAAAAAAAAGAAAACACGTATACGTAAATTATTATATATGATTTTGTTGCAATGATTTTGCAAAAATATCGTGGAATTAATCAAAAAGGTAACAACACAAAAATAAAAAAAATATTATACAAATTGAAATAAAGGAAGAAAAGGGTTTAACAAAAATAAAAAATAATGATTTAATGAAAAATGGTAGAAGATTTTAGATTGAAATTTGAGGAAGGACAATGATTTTAAAAAAAAAAAAAGGATAAATTAAATTACAATATAAATTTTTAAAAATTTTAAAAATTCTATAATCTTATTTAGATTACTTTTTTATGTAGAATGATGGTGACTTTTTGAAATATATTGGTTTAAGATAAATAAATATTGACGTTAATAATTATGGTAAAGTGGTATTAAATGAATGGTATTTTTTTTAGGGTAAAATAATTTACGCCAATATAAATAAAAATTTTATTTATAAAATTTACCTTAAAAATAACTTTATTTTGAAAAAAATTATGATAGATTGATTTTAATCTAAACAGGATATTATTAAGAAATAAACAGATCCAAAAAACAGGCAATAACTTTATATTATTTAGCAAAAAATTGTACTAATTAAAGTTAAAATTATTATTATCTTTCACACTAGTGTGACTATTAATATTAATGAATTCGAAATGAAAATTCACTGACATATTATTTGTGTTCTGTGACCCAAATTATATTTTCAGGTTAAATTCAATGTTTTTCAAACTAAATTCAACGTTTTTCAAATTAAATTTTCAACACATTTTTCAATTCAAAAAATTCAATGAAATTCCCCAGATTTAAATAACATATAACATGGTCCCGACTGTAAGAATTTATATTCTGCAAGCCGTAATTGACTAATAGGGCACCTTCGGCGATGCAAATTAGAATCGACTCCATTACAGAATTAGAAACGAAGGTTTTATCTATCTTTTTTTTTACTTCTCTAATTAATTTAATATGGAATTATATTAACCATTATGCAAACTAGGCGCATACAAAATTCAAGAACTAAAATCACATTAAAGATTAATTTACTCCAGTAAACTTTTGAAATAAATAAAACATAAAATTCAATTCAACTTGAAAAACGTTGAAGTTAACTTGAAAAAAGTGTTGAATTTTATTTGAAACACGTTGAATTTAACCTGAAAATGTTGTATTTGTTATCGGAGTAAAATTTAATGTTTTTAAATTGAATTCAATTTATTTTTAATTTATGGCAGTAAATTAATTTTAAACACAATTAAAAATTAAAAATCTCTAAACATTTTATCTTAAAATATTAACTATGCTGCATTCTAATCTTAAAGAAATTTCAAATCGTAAAATTGCCGAATTTAATTTAGTGCTATAATTTCCCCATAAAATAAAAATATTTTTTATTTAAATTGAAAAATATTGAATTGGTTATGAAAAACATTTAATTTAACTAGCATACATCTAGCTAAGATTTTCTTTATCCAAATAATTCATCTAAATTTTAAGATTTTCTTTTTCTTTATCCAAATAATTCATCTAAATTTTATTTTTTCTTTCGAATTTTCATCTTTAAATTGTCCAATTTTCTATTTCAATATTATTGATGATCAAAATTTCTTACAAATTCTTTTATAAAAATAACAATTTCTGTTTATATACAACAACAAAAAATCCCAGAAAAACCATAAAGCATGAATTAAACCATCCGTATAAACATCGACAAAAGATTTTAACAGGGAAATAATATTAAAAAAAAAAATGTATATAATTTTTCGTCCTTATTTGTATACACAATAAATATATATGTATATTTATCACCCTTATACACTATGTTTTTTTTTTGATGTGTTGTTTTGTGAATTAGCAAATCACCCACATTTTAATTCTATATAGTAAAAATATTGTGACATAAGCTAAAAGTCCCTTAAAAGATGATGAAAGCACAAAAAAAAAAATTATATATATTTTTATTTACGCAATATTTTCATTTTTATTTTTTTTTTTTTTTTGCCAGTCCTACAAATACACAATCTCCTACAAACTCTGCAGTGATATAAATATGTGTGATATCTTGATTAGGTTTTTTTTTTTTGGGGGGGAAAATATATCTTTATTAAAACATAAATGGTAAATGATAATGTAGAAAAAAATAAATACAGCAAACAGGACGTACTGTGGTGGTAGAGCTTAAAAAGGATACTTTTACTAAAAATTTGTAAATTTTTTTTTTTGTTTGGTAAACGTATATCTGGGAGAAATATATTTTTTTTTTGCTGATGTATGATGACTTATACTTATTTTATATAAAAATGATTCGAATATTTATTTCTTACTCAATGGAATAATGTGACTTCCTTTGACTTTTATTATTTATATAAATAATAATAATAAAAAGAAGTCTAAAGAAAAATCTCCGGAAAACTATTCAATGAAATAGCAGATAAAGGATATTTTTTTTTTCTATATATATAAATACCATCAAGAGGAAAGCAAAAAAAAAAAAGGATGAAAACAAAAGTCAAATTTGTAGAAAAATATATTTTGCTGAATATTAGTTTTTTAGTTAATCTATGATGTAAATATTTTAGATAACCTTTAAAAATGGAATATCGATAAAATGCAATTGATTAAAAATTGTTATTAAGTTGGATTTGTTAGAAATTTAATAAAGATAACTAAATTTATTTCTTTGCAGACTAAACTGACCATATTATATAAATTATATTAGGATTTGGAAAAAACTAGTCATCAGCAAAAAGCAACGAATTAGATTAAATAATCTTTAGGATGGCATTGAAATTTATGGTTTACTAATGCGAAATTTATTTGCTTAATTGTTGTAATAGCAATAAATCAGAATCAGCTGCCTTCGACATTCGCGGATATATAATGGAACAGTTGACTTTAATCAATTTTAATAATGTCTGTAAATAAAGAAACGAATGATGAACTCACTAGACCGTAACGCCGTAAGAAAATTTTGTAGAAAATATAGGAATTTAGTCGCTTATGAAATTCATTAATCATCTTAGCCCAGTGCTGGCTTATGGGTAGTATATGGTAGTGTATTAAGGTGTGTTGGATTAGGTAAAATGATCGATTTCACTCCGAGACATTAATATTGGTCTAAGTTCACTCAGCTTTAAATGAGTACCAATAATAATATCACACGTAAATATTATGTTACTTGGGAGAAAATAAGGGAGTAGTTAGAAACCGCACATGATGGAAGTGTTTTACTGATGAGATATGCTTCGCGAGGAGTGAAAGGAAGAAGTCCTGTACTAGAAGCCGTCGGGAGTGGACACAGGATAACTATCCGAGTGAATAAACTAATTATAATTTTGTTCTTAAACGTATTTTGTAACTAGAAGACAAGTAAAATTTTCTAGGTCCTTGCTAAATAATAATTTTCAAAACTATATAATTATACGTAAAATTACGCAAACATTTTTTTTTTATTTTTTATATTTCAAAAGAAAATTAAGAGTTTTTTCAACAAAAATTAAGAAATTTCATATTCTATGCTCATCAGTACACTTCAAAATATCCTTAATAACTTGGAAAAGAACGTGTTTCAAATATTTAACAACAACGAAAAATTTTTATTTTGAAAAATTAAACGAAAAAAAAAAATTATTTTTGCTTTTTTTTTGTGAATTTTCACAGTGCAATTAAAGATGTTTTTCTTTAACTTCCCGGCTTATAAGAGATTTTACGAAAATTAAATACTCTTGCTTTCCCATTTTCTGTAAAAGTATTTTCTCATTCCATACGACATGACTAAGAAGTTCTTTATCTAAATCTGTATTATGGAAAAAGATGTTGCCAAGATGAAGACGCGAAAATTATTAAAGTTAAAATTATTAAAGGAAAAATAATTGTAGAAAAATAAAAAAACATCTTTAAGTAATAACAACAAAACAATTTAGTTTGTTATCCTGTACCATGGTTTTAGTAAAAGGATTTAATTTCTTATATAAATCATCGAATTTTTAAACACCAAATGTAAGACTCAATCTAAGGGAAATAATTTGAAAAATTGTAAATAGTGAAAAATGGACGAAATTTATATTTTCTGTCGGTTAAATGCAATTCTTGTTGAAATGGTCTCACCAAACATTACAACTCGTTAAAGCTAGTAACATTACCGGTTTTTTAATAATTTTCAGCGAGTCTTAAAATTATGATTCAATTGTACAACACAAGTTTAAGCTATGTCATTAACAAAGTGTTATTGACCGAACTACTGTCATATGAAATTTACAACAATTTAATTTTTTTCGGTATAATTTCATTTCGAAAATTTGTTTATCTAACCTTCATAATCCGTAGAAGAAAGATTATAACTATATAAGTAAATGAAAATTAATCCTTAAGATTTTCAGGAAGAATTAAATAATTTATCATGATGGAAAATGTTAGAAAAACTTATATTTAATTCATTTTTATTCTTTAATTAAATTATATATTTTGAAATATTTACTAATATATATATTAGGTGTGAAATATGTTGTTCTACAGATACTTTTTAATTAAGTACATAAATATACAATTTTTTTGAAATACCTTTTTTTTGGTTAGTTTAAGGTTATACAACAAATTAGCTTTTAATTTCTTTTAATTGTTTTGGTATGCCTTTATAGAGAAATTTTAAAAAGTCTATATTGGCATATTTCCAAAAAGTTTTTTATTTCATTTTTTTTTATTATGTAAAAAGGAAATTTTAATTTTTGTAAATTTTCAGGAAATAATTGGTCGACATTAGAAAAAAACATAGTATAAGTTGTAAGGATAAAATTTATTTTTGACTAAACATTTGTGAATGAAAAAAGGAAAAGGACATTTTCATATTATAAGTCTGTAAATATTTTATAGATAGAATTTCATACCAAAATATTACTGAATTAATATGGAATAGAATTTAGTTTGGAAAACTGATTGGCATCTTCAATTATAATGAAATCATTTATTTCTGAAATTACGTTTCAACTCTTTCATTAAATTTTCTTCATTTCGATGCTTGTGCAGTTTTATTATTATGCCTTTTTCATCTCATAGTCATAATGACTATAAAAGTCAGAAGGCACAATAATGTTTAGTTGAAAAATGTAGGAAAAATTTAGTAAAATAATTATTTGGTCAGTTATATGTCTAAAAGTTATAAGTTGCAAGAATGTTGAGGTGGAAAATTGAGAGTACACAAAAGCTATAATTGTTTGGTCAGTAGGAAAGCATAGGAAAACTAATTTTTTTTCACTCCGAGCCAGAAACGAAGACAAGACAAGGTCGTCACTAGAAAATCCTTCTAATTTTTTTAATAAAGAAGAATCTTTCATGAAATTTTCAGAATTTACAACGAAAACAGTAACGATATCTTGTTAATTTTAATGAAACAAGAAAAAAGCACTTTATTTGAATATTATACCATTTAACTGTCAGTTTGTACGTAAGCAAATTATATGAATTCTATTGCTTATCTTTAAAGTCCTCCAATCGTAATTTAAGTATTTATAATATTCGTACAAAACAAAAAAATAAACAACAACACACCGAAAGTAATAACAATTTTCTAATGATTCAATAGTTCTTTTTGAGCTTCCAAAATTACCACTTTAACTACAAATTGTCTTTAATAAAATTATATATAAATTTATTTTTTTCATCATTAAGTCCTTTTTTTTTTTGCCTTCATTTTCTTTATATTCCTTACCAAAGGAATTAAATATTTTACAAAATCCTAAAGTAACACAGACAGTATAAATGTTGATTCTAAGAGTTATATAAATATTTTTTTTTTTGTGCGTTTTTTGAAGGCATTAAAAAAAATAACATTTATTTAGGATATTTTCTTTTTTTCTAACAACTTCTTTAATGATATTTCCGCTGTTATGCTCTTAAGAAGATACAGAAAAATAAAAAAAAAATAAAAATGAACAAGATAATATCTTAAATTTTATATAGTTATCCTGTGAATCCTGTGAGAAAAGACTATATAACTTTAATGATCTTCAATTTTTCTTCATTTTTTTTTTCCTGGGGATTAAAATCTGTCCTCAAACACTAAAGAATCTTAAGACGATAAATAAGTATAGCAATTATATAGATATTTTTTTTTTTTTGTTTGAAATTAGATTTTCCGGTATAATATCATTTTTTTTTGTTTTTTTTTTTTAAATTATATTTAAGCAATTTTTTAGTCATTAAAAATTCATTCAATTTTAAGAGTTATATACTGTGATTCAAAAGGACGACAGAATTGAAAATATATTAAGTAGAATAGATAATTTACAGTTTTTAATTTAACTGAATTTAAATAAGGTTAAAATTTAAAATATTTAGTAATAAATTTGCACTGAATAAATTGAATCAGCTTTGTCAGTTTTAATTTCTTAGATTTGTTAAGGAAGCAGGCTGGTTTTCATAAAGAAAAGTAGTCGTTGGAGGAAACAAAATCATCGTAATTGGTGTTAGTTTGTCGGTATATAAACGGGCAAACTAGTATCCTAGAGTTCGGTGATACTTGGCAGCAGCAGGAGAGGATGTTACCTTCTTTCTAATTTAACCCCACTTTAATATTGACATCAAAGAATGAGTTATTGAAATCATAAATTTACAAATTCATATTTCCACAATTTAAATTAACATTTCCATAATTTTAATTAACATTTTTTGTGGCAAATGAGTTTTACATTTCACTCATTCAATTCTTAGTTAATATCTTCTTTTTTTTATCCTTATAAGGATTCCATTATTTTTAATCCTTGTTTGTTTTTAATTTGTCGACAAGAAACCACATAAAAAAACCAACCAACTATTTTGAAATGTTTTTATCATTAACTGGTAAAAGTTTCGCTATGGGACAAATACACTAAAAAAAAAACAGCAAATTTTTTTTAATAAGCATCGTCTGTATCTGTACGTACGAGTATAATGAAAAAATTATAATGTAAATTATTCTTTGATGTTTCCCAAAAAAATATAAAAAAAAGGAAAACCTTATAATACATATAGACAATATAATATGAAGTAGGATAACAACAACTATATATTTATTAAATCTTTTTTGGAGTTTATAGACTGATAATGAGTTCATACAACCATTTTTCTTTAAATGACATCATTGTTAAAATTCTTTATTTATACAATGGGAAACATAAATGATTATGATTATTATTATGCAATGGGGATATATAAATATGATAATGAATTTAATTATGATGAATATATAGTATAATATACGAAAATAATATTTAAATTTTTCATTCCTTTAGGGGATATCAAAAAAATAAAAAATATTTATATATAATTTAAATAAACTGGTGTCATGGTCTTTATTTGAATTTTATTTAAATAATATAAAGAAACACCTTTTTAATTGTGGAATTAAATTTGTCAGTAAACGAAAAAAAAAGGATAATTCAATAAAGGAAAATCTGAAGCACATTTTAACATAATTAAATGTGACTCGAAAATTTTAATTGATTGCTGCCTTTTTATAAGAGAAGACTTAATTTCGTAAAGTATTTGGCACTGCATTAAGTATGCTTTGTAATTGTTTAAAATCAACTTTCTAAGTTTATTCTAAAATTAAAACTAATTTTTCTAAAGTTTCTTTTACATTAATTTTAGAATTTGGAATGGACTTAGGAATAGAAAACTCTTTAAATGCTGTTCTTAAAATACTAAGACTTCGTAGGTAATATATTGCAAAATTTAGATTTTTTTTTATCTGTTAAACCAAATTTGAAAATAATTATTATCAGACCCATGTTTAAAAGTAAGAGAAACCCATGTTTAAAGGTAAGAAAGATTGATCTAAAAAATATTGCAAATTGATCTAAAAAAATATTGTAACGTAAGCCAATTCCAGGTCTTTATGAGTTTTCGGGATAAACTCTTAGACTAAGACAGTTTCAAATCGACTGTACTTGTACTTCGCGCGTACGAGACTGTTCAGAGAAAAATCATTGGATTTAGTACAGTATAGGCTGCAAAATTTCAGCGAATTCTAGGACAAAGACCAAGTTATCGTACAATTGTAGTGTGAACAAAAATCGAATAAATTTTAAGAGCAAAAGTACCATAAATAATGTATATTAAATTTTACATAATAATTGATTGATTTTAATCAAATTCAATTTAAAATTACCATTTATAATAATAAATAATAATTATTTTTCAGATTAATTTTCTAGATTATATAAATTAAATTTGATTAACACTAAAAATCAATTGATTAAATCTGTGGATAAGGCATAGAAAAAATCTATAAAAACAACAAAAATTCTTAAACAATATTATTACTAAGGAGTGTAAAATAAATATCCGGATTTTGGTCATAATTTTACATATTATATACATATATAGTAGAATTATTCATTTTATATCTGTATACCACAATTTTACATTTTGACATTATTATACAATTTCCAATTTGATCAAATAAATTTTTTTTTTATTCTATCCCACAATATCGGTAAACACTTTTCTGAAAATGGAAAATTTTTCAATACTAACAGGATATGTTTAATATCCGGTTTCAGTTCCTTTTCCACTACATATCAACATCAATTTTTATTAATATTATATATACATATATATGTTGCGGATATATATGTTGTTTTAGGTTTTTCATGGAAAATTGTTTTTTCTTTTTTTTATTAATATTTTATTTCTATATTAATGTTTTTTTATTTTTCATCTAAAATGAAAACTTTAAATTGAATTTAATATTTTTGTTTTTATTTTGTAAAAAACTCGTATATAACACTTCAAACAAAGTGGAGATTTTTGATAGTGTTACATAAGTGTTACGTATATTTATATAAAATGGTTTATTAAAATTGATTTTCCTATTTTTTGTAGAGTTTTAGTTGATTGCATTTTTTTTTACTAAAACGTATGCGAAAACAACGAAATATATATTTGGCCCCCCTTTTTTTTAAAAAATATACATAAAAACATATAGAAAATTGACAGAATTATATTATTTTCATTTATGACCTTTCATAAATTTTTCGTTAAATTTAATTAATAAAGGATTCTTTTTGTTTTGTGTTTTTTTTTATGTTAATGCAATTTAACACTTTTATCAAAATTCAATGAATAAATAAACTTAATCACAATTTTTCCCCCAATAAAAATTAATTTCATTAAATCTTTGATCTGTGTGTATTGATCATTAAAAATGTTTGGCTTAAAAGTTTAATTAATATAAATTTATTTCAATTGAATTTTGCTTTGAAATAGAAATAATATCAAAATTTTAAAATTATTAATTTAAAGAGAAATTTAATATTTAAATAATTTATATAAAAAAATATATATGTAAGTATATATTTTATTAATAATTACAAACTATACAAAATTCACAATCTCTTTAATTATTAATTATTTACACAGAACTCTGTAATAAATAATTATGTCATAAACGAGAACAAAATATAACATTTTTATATGAAAATGGATGTTAAATGAGACAGTCATTTTAATATATAAATTTTATGTCAACAGATACAATATGAATATGATTTTTTATCGTTATTATTATTATTATTATTATTTTTTTTGTATGCTGTCAACAGTTGAACAATTAAATGTGTTTTTAAAAATTAAAGATTTTTTTGTAAAATATTGTAAATATATAAAATTTTCAGGTTAAATAGAATGTTTTATTAGTAAATTCAAAAAATTTTAAATTAAATTCTTCATTCGTATTATTCATTTAATTGAATAATACGAATTTAAGACTAAAACTATCAACAACAGCTAAACTTATTTCTATTAAAGTGAACAAAATTACCTTTTATGACGTTTAGTCGAGGAAAAAACTTATAATGTCCCAATTACTTGCAATTTTCTACCAGAATTCTTTGCAATTTTAACAAACTCTAAATTTATTAACAAACAAAAATCGTAACACTAACTTTACTTTAGACGGAATTTCCTACTGTTTTAAGAGCTGTATTTATGCATATTTTAAGAATTTAATATTATAGCATTAAACCTTTTTTACACGATCTTTTAAATCTCATTTTTACTTAAATTAAATTACATATTTTTTAGTTGTTATAGCTTGAAGCCTTTTTTGCACATAATGGACATAATAAAGAAAACTTATTCCTAATAATAACTTTAAATAATTTTTAATAATGATTAGCTTAGCTATGTTTTTTTGGTGTCATAAAATTATTATTATAGTTTTTTTAATTTTCCGTAGCACATAATTTATTGTATTTATATAATTTTAAATAACAAATCACTTTGTCTTTAAACTACAATTTAAACTCAAAAATTATACAAATTTTAATTTTACCACAAAAATAAAATTATGAAACAGATGCAAAAATTGACAAAAAAAAAACAGATGCCACCAAAAAAATCAATAAATTATATAAAATTTTGATATTAAAGTGATAATAATTTTAATAATTAAATTAAATTTAATTAAATCACTAAAAAAAAATTCATAACCGAGAATATTTTTTTACTTAGAACTTAATCCACCGACGCACAAAATGCAACTAAAACTAAATTACCTTAACTGAATGAAAAGTAGGAGGAGTTAATTTTTTTTTTGAAAAGTCGTTATTTTCAAAAAAAAAAATTATTTAAATTTTTGATTATCAGTTAATATAAAATTTTTATTTGAAAAATTGAATTTCTATTAAAAAAATTATAAATAAAAAAATTAATTTAAACCCATTTTCAACAAAAAATTAGAGTTTGATGGCAAATGGAAGCCTTTTTATAGCATTGACCTTTGTGAATAAAAATATTCTTTAAAACTAATTATTATTCTATATAATTAAATAACAAAAAACCCACCACGGCTAAAAGTGTTTTTATTCGAAATCGCTTGGAGAGGGCAAAATCTATTTTTGAAATAAATATAATTAGAAATAATCGTAATGTGATCACAAAATATCAATACAAATTTAATTGTGTCCAAACTTTGAAAATTGTACTTTTACCACTTGCTAGTTCTAGTGTTAATTTAATCGAAACACAGTGTATTTAGTATTTAGTATTTAACTAAAATACAGAAGTATTACACAGTGTAATTCTAATGAATGATTTTAATCGTATTAAATTTCAAATTTTATTGGTATTTTTTTTGTGCAAGTCAACAATTTTAAATCAAAATTTTCAAATTCATCATTTTTCACATAATATTCTTCAGTTTTCAAATTCAAACACTAGAACTACCAAGTGGTCAAATTTACGATTTTTAAAATTTAAAGAATTTTTTTTAATCAAACAAAAAAAACCCAAATTAAAAAGTATTACATCCTTTTTGGATTATTATGATGTTAAATAATCTATTTAATTTAATCAATTTCAAAAACTTTATATTAAACATGTTCAAAAAACCATAAGCTTTTATTTGTAAAGAAATTTTATGAAAATTTCTACAAATTCTCTTATTTGTTAGTCATAGTTAAAAACAATTTAAGATTTTTAACCGTTTTTATATATACTTTACTAAAGGATGTCCAACAAAAAAAAAAATTTACATTTTTATTTTTATTATTTAAAGGATACAAAAGGATATATACACACACACACATACAATCATAATAGAATATGAATCTATGTTACAGGAACTAAATTTAAATAGCGGATAAAAAAAAGAAGAAAAGTTTGTCTTTTTTTTTATCCTGGAAACAGGATATTTACTAAAGTAAAATAATAGATATTTAAAGTATGCCCTTGTGGATATATGTATATGCAGGATAAAGTGAATATTTTTTTTTTTTTGTGAAGAAACATGAAAATAAAATTTTCATTTACGGATATTCACTTAAATAAATGAAAACGCACTAACTACATTATATGTACTGTATATTTTTTTTTCAGTTTTTCCCGTTTATGATTGTTTTCTATAGATATTATATTTTTTTGTTGTTGTTTGTCCTTTTAACAGGAATATCCTTTATTATTACACAAGACAAAAAAATTTTTTTATATGAAGAAACGAAAAAAAAAAGAAGAAGATTTTATGCAAATGAGTGTTACGTCTTCTTGATTTTCTTTTCTAATGTTGTAAAATTAAATAAATGATAAAATATCAAAAGCAAAAAAAAAGAAAATTTTCATGTTTTTCTACAAAGAAACAGAAAATTTTCCACCAAAAAAAAAATGTGTAATTTAGTCATTTAGATATTTGTAAATGTCTTGAGATAGATTTAAAAGAATCCTTGTTTACAATTTAAAAATAATATTACAAATTTAATATTTAAATTTAATCGATATTAATTTTTTATTTGTGTTGGATCAAATTACTGACAAATTATTGTTGCTTAATTAATTATTTACGTTTTTAAATAATTGAGAGATTCGAATTGGAAAAATTCTAATCCTAAAAATTCCAATCCTGAAAGTAAACCGCGATCGATTTTGTCACAGTACTAGCAAAAAAGAAAACTTTAGATGTCGGTTTATAGAAATTTCGAAACCAAAACGAATTCCATGTAATTTGGTAGCGTTTTTTTGACAGCGATTTATTTGAATTGTGTCGACGTCAATTTTTCTAGGGTTTCTGAAAACTCGGGTTTTTAAGACTCGACGAGTCCGAGTCCAAAATTTAAAAAACTCGTCGAGTCCGAGTCGAGTCCGAGTCCGGTGTCTTTAACAAAAAATATTACAAGAATCTGATAAAATAATATTATATGTTAAAAAGAAATGTACTCAAATTTATCAATTAATTAATTTATTTTCAAAACTTAATAAGCTTTCAAACTATATAATTGTTTTTAATTACTTTTTTCATTTTTTGGTTTAACGTACAAATATTTCAAAAAAACTAATGAATTGAGAGATTTGTCAGCATGTCTTGATCTGATTTTAGTGCAGAAGTTGCCACTAATTGAAAACGTTCTTTTATTTCAAAATCAAAACACATTAGTATACCTCACCAAGGGTTTTTCCCTTGGTGAGGTATACTAATGTGTTTTGATTTTTAATTTCATTCATTATTGAGTTTTACAGTCTTCTGATCGTTTTTTTTTTACGTTGAAAAATAAAAGTGCCATTGTTCTGCGAATTCGTACAAAGAAATTTTTCGCTAAACCAACATTGTAGAATGAATATTAATATAGGCCTGGGTTTCTACCTTGGTGAGGTATACTAATGTGTTAGGGGAGGTATGAGATTTTGTTTATTTTTATTATGTTTTTTTAAAAATTAACAATTAAAAATAATTTACAAAACAAAAATAAAATTTAAAAAAAATTCTTCTGAATTAATTATGCTGGAGGTAGCCGTAAACGACAATGAAATTTAATAAATCGATTGACCTTTTTTTTTTTTCAATTTTAAAAATTTGGACTCGGGACTCGTCGAGTATTAGAGTCGAGTCCCGAGTCCGCGAAACTACCCAAATACTCGACGAGTCCGAGTCGAGTCGAGTCGAGTCCAGAAACCCTAAATTTTTCGTGTAAATTTAGAGCGATTTTGGTGACCTACTCTTTTAATTTAATTTTTTTTTATCTAAAATTATGAAATTTTTTTTTTTGACATCTAAGAAGTCCTTAATTCTGTAGCAGGTTTGGGAAATCTTTAATTCTGTAGTATAATAATTGGCAGACATTTTAAATATCTAATAATTGATAATATTATAAAATAGGTATTTATTTTTCACCATTTTGTTGTAATAATCTTATGACGCAGGTTAGGGCATTCAAGGTCAAAAATTATTAGTAGTTTAGAAAATTGTGAAATCCCTAATAGTTGGAGGTTTTTCTTACTTTCACAAATTTCTGTCTACAGATAAATATGAAAATTTTTAGCACAAATTTTCATATAGAAATTACTTTCTCTTGTCTACAAAATAGATCAAACCAACCGAATTTTATAAATTTACAAAATTTGTCATACTTCTGACAACATTTTGTCATATTTCTGACAAAATTTTTTTTAGAAAAAAAGCATAACAATTCCTTCAAAATTTTGTCATATTTCTGACAAAATTTTGAAGGAATTGTTATGCTTTTTTTCTAAAAAGCGCTATTTTACCTCCAAAATAACTAATTCTGTAACCTAACTTCAACTTCAGACTAACTCAAAAATTCAAACTATCTCAAAAATTAAATTTTCAGACTAAATTAAATATAATTAATTATTATCAATAAAATAGTCTAAAAATGGTAGCTGGAAAAATTAAAATTTCCAATTCTGTTACAATCAAATAAAATATTAATTAAATTGAATTTTCCAAATACAATAATTTTTCTCATCATTCTTTTCCCTAAAACACACTTTTGTTTTTTTATCATAAAATTCATTTTTAATTAAATTTTACAAAACAATTTTATTTTATTTTTTTTTGTAGAAAATCAAAAATTTATAAATTAATCTGCTTATTTTAATCTATAAATTATTGATGTATTTCACAAATATTTATTTAAATTATAAATTAATATTACAATGAATAAAATGTCACCCCAACCGAAAAAAAAATTATATTCATTATGCAATTACTATTATAAAATATCACCTTAATTTTTTTTTATATACAATTTAATCAACCCCGTCGTAATACAAGCAAAATAAAGGGTGAATTATGTGTAAACCATTAAAAAAAAAAAAAGGTAAAATTATAATATTTTTATTTATTTTTTTTAGCTTCATTATTATTAGTTGTAATTTAAAACTTAATAGGTTCACATATATGCACGGTATATGGTTGGTAATATTTTGTGATATAATAATGATTTATTTTTAAAAAAATATTTAAACCAAAATATTACTCCTCTGGCGGTTATCTTTTATGATGCTTTTCTTTTTTTATTTTTTGGATTAAATTAAATTTATGCTTTAATTTAATTTTTTTTTTGTATGTATATAATGTTATTATGTAATTATAAAATCAGGTGTTGAACAGAAATTCCCAATATAATGAAAATATATTTTTAATATATATATATATTTTTTTTTGGTAGGAAAAACCCACAGAATTTAAAAAAAAAAAAAACAATTTTTAATGAAAATAATAAATAAATTATGTAAACTATAGTAACTATAAAATTGTGCCCACATAAAATATCTTCAAAAAAATTTTTTTTTGGGGAAAAACGCGTTCAACAGAAGAGAATTTTTAGTTTTAAAATTTATATATAAATTTAATATTTTATTTTAATCTACTCGTTTCGCATTAATCATGGTTGTTTTTATAACAACAACCAAAAAAAAAAAAATTTATGTAAAATAATTTCATTTCAAAGAATTTATAATATGTATAAATGGTATTAATAAATATATTTCAGGATTTATAATGGCGTAATAGAAGGAAATATGGAATTTATTATAGTTGAGAAGGATAATACAGAAGATAAGTCAGTGCAAGCATATCAATTCACTTTGTTTTATGTTTTCTTCTTCAACATAATCTTTATTGCAATCTTAAAATTTTGATAAAATCTAGAAAGTCTTAGAAATTAAATGTACATAAATATTTTATATTTTACATCTGTGACATATTTTCGTTAATAAAATTATATTAAATTCGAAATTACAATTGTAGTTTACTATGGTGGCAAGAAAATTTGACTTTCAAATATCTTGTTTCCACTTTTGCAGAGAAAGATAAATTAATTAATACACAAAATCGTTTTTCAGTTTCGACTAAAATAGATAGGCAGACAGATTAAATATTTGGTAAAGTTTAAAAGCAAAAAATCTTTTAAGACAAAATGGACCTCTTGCGGCGATACTCTAATTTTCTAATGGTACTTAAAACTTGTAGTATCGACCGAAAAATTTAAATTGCCCGTAACCTACCAAGTCAAATTTATGTATGAAGTTTGTTTAGTTTTGAGGAAAAGGTTATAAAATTTAAGCTACTACTGTTCAACACTAAGCCCAAACGTATACTAATTTACGCACATCGGTATCGTCGTCCATATTTACCAAGATTTCTGTTCATTTAAAATAAGTGTACCCAACGACGTTATGTCATTGTTAACACTAAAATGGCTCACAAACCTTCGATTTTCAAGAAATTCGAGAATTTCGTTTGGTAAAAAGTATAAAGGGATATCCTTCACGCTTATCGAAGATTTGTCTTGTGCTGCTTATGAATAAAATACGGATCTGATTTTTTTTTTCAGAGTCAAATAATACGAACTTTGTAATATAAAAAAGAATTTTCTTCATTTTCTTTAATTTTCCTTTTCTAATAACTTTATAACGTATTTAAAATGAAAATTTATTTAAATTTTCCAAAAACAATTAAGAAAAACTGAAAAATAATCAGTAAATTAAATTTTATTCAACTTTCTCTTTCCAAACGGAAAATTTTAGTTGAATTCACAAATTTTTTGAAATGACAACATAAATTACTTCTATACAGAAAAAACAACATTTTTTTATGAAATTTATTGCAATTATTATATGTTCATATATAATTTTCATTTTCACAATTAATACTAAACTTTTCCAATGAAAATTTACCAAATAAAATACCACAATATGGAATATTTAAATTGAATTTTAATGGGATTAGGAATTGGACATATGATTTACTGTATGTGTAGTGTACCAATAAGGTAAATATATAAAATTGAAGCAATAAATATTATTTGATTAGACATAATTTAAATATAATTCTAAAGTTAAGCTAATATATTTATATTAAAAATGAATAATTAGAATTAAATTAATAAAATTTAAACAAATAATATTTTTAATTTTCTGGTAAATAAATTTTCTATATATTTGTAATTATTTGGATATCATGTTTAAAATTTCACATTTAAAAATCAATGGCAATTTTAACGTATGTGTTCGAACTTTTAAATTTACTATCATTTAGTTTCTGAAACCTTTTTTTCCTTTGTCGAAAGGTTATTGAACAATATAAGGATCTCTATTATGGTTTTATGTAAAAAATGCTGATAATCTTTCTATAAATTTCCTTCATTTAAGTATAATTTATGTATAAGTATATCCTGAAGCATTCAACATTGAATTCTACACAGAAAAAAAAAATACCTTTACCACAAATGTATTTTTTTATAAAAACTGAAGGTTTATTTGTTGCAAAAGAAATCGTTTTGGAGGTAATGTTTTTTTCTAGCTTTTCCTGCAAACTAATGCGATTATATTTCATGTCCAGCAGATACATATTATGTTTTTTTATTGAAATTTATGTAAATCCTTTTTTTTTTTTCTGTTTGGAAGTTTTGCTATCATTTTTCCATAACATGAGACTATAATTTTATTATTGGTACGCACAGTCAAGTTAAACCTGAGTAAAGTTAAACCAACATTCAACATATCGGACATTAACTACCACTAAATTAACTCTAAATTATAGCCAGGCATATCCAAGGACAGCATAAAAAAATTAATTGAATAAACCAACTAAAAACTTTTCAAAGATTATGACTACTTTCACTACAAATATTTCAAAAATTACGCGTAAAAATATTACATTTTAAAAGCTTTTCAAGAGCAATAAATTACATTACTTTTTAATACAATTTTGATGCTGCTAATAAATCTCATTTACTGCAAATGTCCTATTTTTTTTTAGACAAAATTTTTCTTTGTGTACATTGAAACAGATATTAAATTTACAAATTGAAATTAATTAATCTAAAAATATTTTAGTGTTTCTATTTATTTTGTTTGTTAAACTTTAAAAATTACCTAAAAAATTTTCTAGCAAAATATATTTAAAATAATATCTGATTCCATTATCAAAATATAATTTATACATATATAAATTTTATAGGTTATAGTTATTCACCTAAACCACAAATTCAAATATATATATTAATATTCAACAATTGAAAATAATATCTTCACATGCAGCCCCAATATACATAACTACTATGCTATATATACAATATTATAAAATTAATTGGAGAGTATATAAGACCATTAATTATAAATGTGTTATATCTCACCTTTAATTTAAAAGCATAAAATGAAAAAACAAAAAACACTCTAACATAAAACATAAAACATATATACATAAAACAAAAAAAAAATATTGCAATTTAGGATCAAATTACGACAAAACGAAGCAATAAAATTAAACTTTTTTCTATGACATTTTACATTAAAATTTATTATTATTAATCTTTGGAAGTGAAATAAATTATTTCAAATAAGAGTAATGAATTTTATGAAAAGAAGATTTTTTACTAAATACATATATGTATGTATATATCTAATGCTATTACATAATTTAAAATAATATGTTCATAAATTTTCTTAATTTTTATCATACAAATAATCTACACTTAAAATTTTCATAAAAATTACATAATTTTTATAACAAAAAAACAATTTTTCTACTTTTAGACATTTATTTCAATTTAGTCCTTTAAAGACCCTAATGACCTATCTACTATATTTTATAATGAATTTTTTAAGAAAATGTATTTGACATCTTTTAGAGGCATATACTTCCAAGAAAAAAAAAAAAACTTAATATTTATTCATTAATGTTGCTTGAATAGCAATGATGAGGAGGCAAAAAAAAATTATGTTGGCAACAAAATATTATCGACAAATTAAACTTGTAGATGTAGATAATTTTTTCGACAGTATACTTGTAAAAGAAAATTTAATATTTACAATGATAATAATGGTGAAAATTTATTTAATAATATATAATAATAACTATAACACTAGGGGGTGACACGTTTTAGAGATAATAGTTTTCTTTTCTATTTTTTTTTTTTTTCCGGTCTGACAACAAGAAAAATTCATATTTTGATAGAAAAAAATCTAAAGGATAATAGTTTTTATGTCAATTACTTGATGTTGAATATAATTTTGTGTGTAAATTTAAAATAAATTGTATGTCTGAGCATATGGTTCAAATAGATAATGAATTTCTCGACTACATTTTTCCATTTTGTAAATGAAATTTTTATATTTAACCCATGTGCAACATTTTATAAACTAAAAAAAAATATGTCCTTATTACTAAATGTTTTTTTAAGCTAGACCAAACAAAGTAGGATAGTTTGATTGGTAATTGAGTACCCTTTTTCCAAGCATTGTTAAGTGTATTTCTATCTGAAAATTGCGTTATTTATCATTTTTTATCGCAATTACTTGACTGAGGACAAAAAATCTTATTTGGAAAAATTGTAGATGAAAATATAACACATTCAAAAAAAAAATTATAATTTTTAGCGAAATTTTCTGAAGAAATTTAACAAAAATGTTTTTTAAATCACTCTTTCAATACAAATAACTGTCAACTCAAGACTTATCCACAACGCTATTACCTGAAAATAGGATAAGCAATTTAGCTATCAAATGAGTCAAGTTTCTTGGTCAAGAATAATTATTTTAGAAGTTTTGTATTAATAAGTGCTTGACTCTAAATGATGAACTAAAAAATTGTTCAATCACGCTGTACCTCAGTTCGGATTGTAAATAGACCCACATCAATATGATTTTGTCACGAAATGAAATGTGGATTTGGCCATCGTATTTACCAGAAAATTTGCTCGTATATATAAGCTTTGGTGATAATGACCAGAAAAATTTCGGTTATCTTATTCACTAATGATACAAATGGGTTAAAACTATATAAATTATTTATAATAGTTTAAATTATACTTTAAATATGTAATTTTTTAAATAAATATTATTTAATCAAGTTTATAATTTAAATTAACAATTTATATTTAATTTTAAATAAAAATCTTTTTTGATATTTTTATGAATAATAGTTAAGGATTTACAATTTTCTATACATTAAAGGTTAAACAATATTATGCAATAACCATATTTATCTTTACAATTGGCTTTTAAAATTACTATAAAGCTAATATATATTTTCAGATAGTATACAAGTATATTAAGTAAAGTAAAGATTTGAGTGATTGTACCAAAAATAAGACTATATAAATATAAAAGGATATCATATTTAAGTAGCTTAACTTTATGCTATTGTTATTATACAATATATACCTTAACATGTATAATATTTTAATAAAAAGAAATATTTGGAAGGTGTTGTTCCATTAGTAATAAATATTAAACAATATTAGCACTTAGGCTAAGTACATTTTTAGGTTAAATTCAATTTTTATTATATATTATTTTCTTCTAAATATTTAATATTTTATGGACTTTTAATAAATAAATAATGAAATATTTAAATTATCTTTTTTTGTAACTTTTAAATTGGGTTTTATTCGCCCAGATTGACATAAAATTTAATAGAATATTTAATTTTTCAAAACCCTGAAAACTCTAAGTTTCTAAAAAAAGCGAACTCATGATTCACTGGTCAAATTATGCTCAAAAATATGGTCAAAAAATTTCAAAAATCTTTAGACTCGATCAAATTTTGAATCTGATTGATTTCTGAATCATATGTTAAATTTAACTGAGAAAAATCTGTTTAAATTATAAAGTTGTATATCAATTTGAAGCAGGATTTTAGTGAATTTAAAACTGGATTTTAGTGAATGATTAAGATTTTTAAATAAATTTTGGCTATAAATCGCTTAAAGATAAAAAGATCTAATTGGGTTCTATCTACTGTTAAGATTATCGTAAAATTTTCAATAAAATTACAGCTCTGGACTTGGAAATAAATGAGTCAAGTACACATAAATACTAAAAACACTGCAAAATACGATTTAGATGAATATCTGATATTCAAGTTCACATGGACAAATAATAAAAAACACACAGATTTTTAATAATTAAAATATTAACCCATTAAAACTTAATTTTATGATATAAGAGAACTATAATATTTTAATTAATACGACAAGAATCATACGGTCCAACTTTTGTTGCAATTTTTTCTTTAATAAAATTCTATTTTAAATGTAATCTTATCCCAATTTAAATAATAAATTTAAATTTAAATAATTCATGTTGACTTTAACAATTAAATATTATGTACCAAAAATATCATAGTTGATAAATTTATTAAGTAATTTCCAGAAGAAAAATAAATTTTATTTTTCTTCTGGAAATTAATTTTCTAAAAAAAAATTTCTTGTATTAAAATAAACAGAAAAATTTAATAAAATAATATAGAAAAATTTGTTAACGAAACAGCATAAATTTATCTTTTTACATTTTGCATATACATATATATATATTTTTTTTCAATTATTTAAAGTATCAAACATGACTGCACTGCATCAACGTTAAGTGCCATTAAATGTAAAATATTTTTATATTATTTCTGAATATATTGATACAACATAATATATTTTTTTTTACAATTACAAATCTTGGATTTTGTTAAAAGTATACCATTAAAGTTTTTAAGATTATTTTTTAAGAGTTTAATTGTATTGAAAAGTTGAAGAAATTGAAATTTATTTCAAAATAATTGTAATTTATGGTAGTAGAAAATCTTCATTTCTACAATAAATATTGATTAACAAATTTCTTTATAAAGAAAATTAGTATATTTACATAACAATTTTACCATGACTTCATTTAAATTGACAACAAAAAAATGAGAAGGAAAATGTGCTTTTATAATCGACTGTATAAATTTTCCAATATTAAAATCTACGATAGAAGGTAATTCCATCAATATTAAAAATTATATGGAATTCTTGATATCTACTTATCCCAAGCGGAAATATACTCTTAAATATTACAAAAAAAAAAAATTTCATGATTTTTTTTTTTTTTGTAGATTAATTAATGATTTTTTAACATATATGTATGTGTATACATATTATCATAAATATTCTGTAAGCATATTTGAAAAAAATAAAAAATTTTTTAGTTAAATTTTCAGTTGAGTTGATTTGAATGAACTTTTCATATAGAAATAGAAAAATTATGAAAGTTTTTAAATAAATTGCACTTACAATTTAGATTTTATATAAAATATGATGATATGCCAAAATGTCAAAAATATGCAATTTTATTATAGGAGATGAACTCCAAAAAATCAGATATTGTGAATGTTACGATCAAAATTATTACAGTATATAAGTATATGTGAAAATTATGACACAATACAATAAAACTATGTCATTAACAACATAAAAAAAAACAAAATTCAGATAAAAATATTTTGTGTATTACTTTAGAAATTAAGGTTAAACATTATGTAAAATTAAAATAAAGTTTACAAAGTTCGCTGATGTCAAAATCTACATTTTTTTCACAAAGATGTGAATATTATAACTTGAATTCATAAATCGAAGTTAAAAATCTGATCATTAAGCGTTGTATTTTAATTCTTAACTAAATATGTGAGACAATCTTAATTCTAGTTTTAGGTAAACTTAGGACGGTTAAGCCTTGATTGCTGAAGACACAGCCACGCCAACGTTCTCAATCAAGGTACAACAACCTTCTCACTCACCGCGATATTTATTGGCGTCAAAATACTGAGATGCCATTTATTGGCGTCAGAATACTGAGTCTCCGAATTTTGGGCATATAATGGGAGAATCGAAATATTGACTCTAAGTCTGTTAAAATTTACATTATTTCCGAAATTAATTATCGGCTTTTTCTAATTTTCATATTTTGTAATCAAAATATATCTAATAATGTTTTCATTCAGTTTACTCATCAAAATTAGTATTTCTAGACTTAATGGTGCTATTTTGAAGTCGTTCCAAATTTATTACTAGCTGTTTTAATCACAGCAAATCATTGAGCTTGACTCATTGTGAAATTGGCAAGCCAAAGCGAGCACTACTTATGTTTATAGTCCGGGAAATGTTTATGGCGAAAATTTTATTAATTAAATAATTTTTTCTAATTCAAGTCCTTCGAAAATATATAGACAACAGATTTTTAATTTTTTTAATATCGCTTAGAAATTGATGATAGCACATTAAACAATTCTCACTATTAAATTTCAATTTTTCACTACCAAAATAATAACCAATTTTATAAATTTAATATTTACTGAATTTTAAATAAATTTAAATTTAAATTAAAAATTCCAAATATATTTCACTGAGCTTATTAACAAAAAAAAAAAAATATTCAATTTTTTACTCCTGCAAAATTATAAAATTTCACTCCTTTTTCTTGTTATGAGCACCAAAAACAGTTTTACAGATAAATAAACAAAAATTTCAGTTAAATTTCATAATAAACTGAAATCACTTTATTTCAGATTATTAGTATTAAAATATAAAAAGGAGTTGTTACATTATCCTCTTTTTTTTTTGTGTTGTTGTATAAATATTTGAACCTCAAAAATCTGTTTATATCCTTTGCTTTGTTTGTTTTTTTAATATAAATTCTCTTATTCCTGGCAGTTTTTCAATATATTTATTTGTTAAAAAAAGCTGTATATTATTAGCGTTATAAAGTATAATATAAATTATGCAAAGAAAGACATAAAAGTGAGTGTTATTTCACAAAAAAAAAATTAAGGACCCTTCTATTAATATATACAAAACATAAATGAAAACATGAAAATTCATATATAGATGTCCTGAATATAATAATAGGAATAAACTAATCTGCATAACCGGGAATAATTTACAGAGAAAACAAATGTTTTTTTCTACTTTTTTTTGAATTTTGAATTCAGAAATAACGTTACTATGCATTTTGACAAACAATCCGACCATATACAATTTTTTAACATTACATTATTTACGTATATATATATAAAAAAAAAAAAATAAAGGACTTAAACGGACACACCTAAAAAATAAATCCATTTATCTATGTGACTCAAAAAAAAATTGAAATGAAAATTATGTAAAGCGTGGCGTAAAAATTCTGATACAAATTTTGAAACGAAGGTTCCTACATCTTAATACCCTGGATTATTTTTTCGGGATTATATGAAAAGCGTTACAAATTTACAAATTTGAATGAATTTAAAAGTATCCTTGTTAAAATTTTAAACATTTTTAGTGACGAGAGATGAATGACTCCGAGAAAAATCTAAGGAATCCTTAATTAATTTACTGTAACTAAATAACTAAAAATTTAATATTTTTTAGATGTAGCCGTATTCAAGTACGGATACGACATATGTAGAGAAACTTAGCGTTATGTAGGACATTCAAATATTAATGGGTATAGTTTATATTTTAACATTTTCATGTTGCAGCATAACTTTTTCGCCACACTGTTTACAAAAAAATAACAAACACGCTTTATGCCCACCACATCAAAACCCAATAGCGTTTTGAACAGATCAGAATATAAAACAACAACGGGGAAAAAAAAATATTTATTTAACATATGCAAAATATTTGTAACAAGGCAAGAGTCCTTTTTATGTAGCAATACAACAGCAACAAAAAAAAAAAGAAAATAAACAATTTTTTGTATAAATTTTCGTTTTGTATGCAAATATTTTTCATTTTATTTTTATTATTTTTTTTTTTTGGGGTTCAGGAGTGTTTAAAATTCGGACTTTACATTTCAGAAGTCATAATTCATTAGTAACAGTTTACTTTGCACAAGAAATACGTTTTTATTTTATGTTTTCATACTGTTTTTTTTTTTTTGAGTTTATCCGGAAAAATGGATAATAATTTTTTATATATTTTTTTTTTCGGGAAATTTTATCAGGAAGCAGACATTTTATTATGATTTTATTTTATTTTTTTTTTTCGCTTTTTTTTTGATATTCACACAAAAATTAAAAGTTTATTTTAAATCAAGTTTAATTAATTTGAGAATTTATAGGAAAAATATAAATAAATAAATAAATAAATAATGAAATGTGTATTTTTGAACACTGTTTTTTTTTTTAACTTTTTGGTGAAGATAAAAAGAATTTCAGGAAAAATTTAAGTTAATAATTTAAATGTTTTCAAAATATATTTGAATTTATATGGACATCAATTACGTTGAAATAAGGCAAGCAAATGTAAAAAAATCTTCCTAGTATATGGGAGGAAAAATTGCGTACAGTTGGACGTTAAAATGGTGAATATTAATGGAAATTTTAAGCATATTTCATAAAACAGGTGGAGTGTATTTAAAAAATAATTTTCACTTGACAAAATCCATTTTTTTTAAAATTAGTATACCAAAACCAATATTAGAAATTTCTCCAAGCAGTTTAATAGTAATTAATTTATCAGTAACTCATTGGAGGTTTTTAATTTTGTTAGTCCACTAGTTCAGTTTCCTCCATTTCCTCTAAATTTCTCCTAATATTCTATTGTAATTTAGACCGACTAATTTTATATGAATTGCAAACCATTAATTTAACGAATTGACCGAAGTTTTTTGAAGGAATTTTCCAATCGAAACAAACTAATGACTTTTAAGTGAAACCTTTCTTTGTTCTCAAATATCCTCAAATTGTTACTAGTTTTCCCCAATCTTAAAATTATATTTTGCTGTAATTTTTACTACTGACTGATACTCATTTAAATTTGATTAAAGTTAGACCAGCGATGATGCATCCAATCCAGTACGTAGTGCACAACAACATAGAACAAAACCACAAAACAATCTTTATTCGTCTATTTGGAATAATTTTTTGTGGTCTAATCAAACAATGCTTTCCAACCAAAACTAGTCTAATTTCAACTCAAATGTCAAATAAATTACTAAGTTAATTAAACAAATAAAGGCACAACTTCAGTCATCGGATTGGTCTAACTTTAATAAGAGGCTACCGATTGTAGACTGTTGAGTTTTCAATTTCTAACTTTTTACCTTCCTTTAGCATAATTAGCGACTTATATACTAGCAATAACTTAAGTTTCAAATTTATGAATAATTTGCTCAGTCCTTTTAATTCCATTTAATTAAATTTAGCTAAAATCTTTATCTTTAATTTCTTTAATCTAATATTTTTAGATTAATTTCTATTTCCAAATTTAAAAAAATTTATTGACATTTTAAGCAATTATGCAGATTTACTTATAAATATGTAAAAACAATTGCATAAAAAATGCCATACTAAAAAGAAAAATAAAAATCATGAAAATGTTTAATTTCAAAATATCACAGAAAACATAATATCGAACATAACACTGCATAATATTTAAAAAAAAAAAAATCTTGGCTAAGAATTTAATATGGAAATATTGGTAGCCAAGGTACAAAAACTTTTACTAAATTTTGAAAATTTAACACAAAAACATAAAAAAAAAAAAGTATATATATAAATTCAAACACTATGCCACATCCTGTACTGAAAATAATGGAAAATAGCCTTTGCCTAATTGCATTTGCATTTTTTAAAAATTATTTATATCGAACCGCATACAAAAAAGGGTTTTTTTTCTTTTTACATAAATTTATTACCTTTTTGGTTGGTTTGTGTACCAATATATTTTTTATTTAGCATAAATGGTTGTTGTTGTTGTTTTTTCCTTATATTTCTTCATGTTTTTTATGTTGTATATATGTAGTTAAATAGCCAAGAATTTTTGAACTTCTATTTTATCCATGAATTAATTCATTTTGGATTATGGGGGAAAAAAATATAATTTTTGCACGATATATCATCAAATTTATCAGAAAAAATTCTATTTATTGAATTTATTGAACCGATTCTAATTTTCTTTTTTCAAATTTTCTTAATCAATAATATTGAATTGGAGAATATGTGAATTGAGAAAAAAAAAAAATATTAGGTCAATTTTGAACGGCTTTTAAATTTCGTGTATGGATTGTTAAATATATGAGTGTAAGAACTGCAATAATCAAGATGATTTATTTGATATTTGATTAAACCAATTTGCAGTTAAAATGAAAATTAAATTGAATAAATGTCAAATGAATAAACCAATACTCAGCAATTACTCAAAAATTTAATTCTATTTCGAAAGTAAATTATTTTTTAAGTCATAATAAATCAACCTATACGATCAGTTTCACAGAATTGAAATACATAATTAGAGAATTACGAGAATTGCTTCGACAGGCAATTTTATTTAAAGATCTTATGATACTTGAACATCATTGATCATATTAGGTATGATTCACGACTAATTATGTTTGTATTTTAAAAGTGTTTTTATTAATTTTATATTTGAAGCAATTTTTTTTTGACAAATTTGCTATTTTTTCAGCTCATTTCCAAATAATAATTAAGTAGTTAAGGTTTTAACTGCTTGCCACTGTGCGCGATGATCATTAAATAGTTTCGTCTGTCGAAAAAATTATATTTAATTCCACGAAACAAAAATTTTGCGGGAGAACTTATTGGTATAACATACGTACTGTAAGATAATCTGATTTGGACTAAAAATGTCTATAATGCTTGTTTCTAGACCTTCCAAAATATTTATCTAATCTGACTTTTCCAAAAAAGTTAAAATCAAATTTTACCTGGAAAATTTTTTATGTTAAATAAAATTAAATCCCTGTTTTATATGAAGTAGCATTTAAAAAACTTCATCTATAAATATGTCAATGTTGAAATATTATGATTAAGCTAAAATATTTTCAATTATTTTTCCCTGACAACATAAATTTAATATTTTTAGTTCTAATAATTGGTTTTATTTTTTCAATCTAAAATTGTATTTTTTTTTTAGCTTTAAAAACTGTTTTTCTATTTAAATTTGTTATCATATTTTTTTCCAACCAACACACAACATATTTGATAATTTTAGAAATTTAATTTTTTTTTTTTAAAAATATATAAATTTTAATCCGATAAAATGTTGACTATATTTTCAGATTTTATTATATTTTTTTTTTTGTTATTTTTATTTAAAATAATAATTTTCCAATTTTCCAAATAATATATATTTTTTTTTTTGTATTACATAATCTAATAAAGTATTTTTCAAAAAAAAAAAAAAATATAGTAATTTCATTATGTATTCTATTGCATCCACCTAGTATTTTGGACCATTAACTTTGTACAATATTATAGTAATCATTATTATATATTTGTAAATATATTGTGTTATTATTATGGAAAAACTATACCATAAAAATAATGAAATATACTGAGTATAAAAAGTAAAATCATATTTTCTTTATATATGTAGGGGAGCCTATCCTACCGTGACACAAGTCAAATAATGACACATTCAAGATATTTTTCTATGTTTTGACGTGTCGCTTTCACACAAAAATTTTATTATTTTTTTATTATCCTTTCTGTTCACTCAATTACATTTTAGGAATAGTTGCGATAACATCATAATAAAATACTGAATTTTTTTTAGTGAAAATTAAGATTTTTGTAATAACATTCTTTTTCAAATAAAAATTTAAAGGAAGTGGTAACTTAAAATATTAAATTTTTGCAATAAAGTACTTATACTTGTTAATAAATTTATTAAATTAAATTAGTTTGATACGTATACCAGTGTGTCCAAGTAGGATACTCCATATGTCACTTGTGTAGGTTTCCAAAAAATCGTATTAACTCGAAAAAAAATTAAATTCCATTTGCATTTTCTTTTTAAATACTAAAAGACTTTAACAAAACTTTTAAGCTAATTTAAAAACAGTACATTATTTCCAACGAAAAAGATGTTACACTTGTTTGAAGGAAAATTGTGTCACTGTACGGTAAGGCTACCCTACTATAAAACAACTATAAAATAAAAGCATTTTCTCTCTTCAATGTTTTTTTTTTTTTGTTTTTTTTGGTATACGTAATAATTTTTCTATCGCATTGATATGTAATAAGGACCTTATAATATTTATGTATGTATATATAATAAATTCATATAAATGTCGACCATTAAACATATTAAGATATAAGAGAAAAGTTTTTTTTTTTACCTCATAGAAAAACTTTTACGTATTTTTTTTTTTTTTTACCTCATAATTATTAAATAATGTATGTGCGAGCATAAGAAAATTTGTTGAACAGAATAAAAAAAAAAAAAAATACTGAACGTATGAACGAATGAATGAATGGCTAAATAGAAACCACAAAGAAATATGTTATGTCAGTAAATTTTTTTTTATTTTTTATGTTTTTTTTTTATGTACTAGTAAAAGAAGTATATATAAAGATATAGATATTTTATGTATTGTATATATATATATTATATAATATCTAAGGATAATGTAAGGATAATTTATACGTGAACCAAGAATAAAAGACAAAATATATAATAATGTTAAGGTTATAACACTTTCTTTTGTTACTAAATCATACTGAGAAATACAGGCAACAAATATAAAATTATGTAGGTAGGTACATAAATATTTCTTAAAAAAAAAGAATAATGGTTAGTGTGGTATTTTTTCCTTTTTTTTTTCGTACATTATATATTAGTTTTATGAATTTGATCGTAAAGGTTTGGCGGAATATTATTAAAGCAATGACACTGTATCAGGCTCAGAAACAAAGACTGTTTCAAAATTTAAGATATTCAAGATGAAGATTTGTCGTTCCAGAAAAACCAGTATTTTTTTTTTTTTTTTTAAAATAGTAGAATACCTTCAACAGACAAAAATACTTTTTAAATATCCTAAAATATATGATACTTGACCCTTTAATTATCATTAATAATTTGTATGACACACTACTAATTATGTTTTTTTTAAAAATAAATTATCTTTTCAAAATAAATTCAATAAATTTAAAAATAATACCCGATAAGATAATTTCCTTCATTTTAAAATTCAATTTAATTTTCCTTATTTCAATTAAAATTTATGAATTTTTCTATAAAAGCTATAAGCTATAAATAAATAATGTTAATATGTTTACCGACAACATAAAAGGACGATAAACAATTTTATTTGATTAAAACTTTGTAATAAAAAAAAAAAAACCTTCTAACAATTTTTCTATAATTAATTTTTTAAAACAAAAAAAAAAAATAACATACTTTGTTCTTTTAATTATGATGAACACACATGGAACATATTTTAATAGCAATTATAAAATTTTAAATAAAATTTTCAATTTATGCCAATAGCATTTAACATAACATACAGCAAAATTTCTATTAGAATTCGTTTATAATTTTTTTCATATATATGTATATCTCGTTATGTTGATCAGAAAAGACAAATTGCATAAAAATAATATTTTGTTAAAAGTTCAAAAATAATATCCTTTGATAATAAAGAGTATAATTTTTATACTTTATACTAGAAAGGATTTTTCTTTAAAGTATATAAAAATTATTACCAAGAAAATTTATTTTAAAAAAATTTCAAGGATCAATGTGATATTTTCAATAGAGAAAATTTATATTGCACTTTGTATTATAATTTGTTATCAAAAATACCAAAAATTCAATTTAGGATTTTCTTATATTGTGATAAGGATCTATTAATTTATATTAAAACAAAATAAATTTTTATGATAATTTTATATAGGGGAAAGCCGCCGAAGTAGTACACATTTCCTAAATGAAACCACTGCTTTCATTTGATAACTAGATAATTTTATTGATATGTAGTGATACGATGTTGTGTAAAAGTATTAGGAATAAGTCAGATCAACACTCAAAGTTAATTGGCCAAACGTGTATGTACATTTATACTTTTTATCCAAAGACTTTTTTGGGGAATTCGTTCTGAAACAATTTGTTGGCCTTTCTCTGATGTTGATAAACAAAGCTCTTAATCAAAAATGTTGCCTTCCACAATGGTGGTCGTTTTCAAAGCCAAATTCTCCGTTCTTGAATTTCAGGAACAAACTTCTGGCTGCATCTGACAAATTCCTCAACCACTCTCCTTTATCATTACTCCGTAAAGTTTGAATACTTCATTTTACACTCAAGGGTATGAGCTATGTGTGCAACTTTATCAAAGTTAAGAAATCCAGCTAAGAACTATGGGTAAAAGATCATATACCTGCATGAATAGACCGAACTTTCTAGCCCACCTAATATTTTTTGTAGAAATTCTTAAGTTAAGTTTAGTTGCCTAAATTAAACCACTGTGGGTTACCAAAATTTCTAAATTGTACCGGTACAATTAATGCAAGTAATAAGTGATAAGTTTTACAATTTGGAACTTTTTTTGATTACATCTATTGCGGAAATAATACAATTTTCTTTCGGCCAAACAATATTTTATTTCAAAGTAGGAAAAACATTAAAATTTAAATTTATTACAAAACATAAACCATTTTTTTTAAGTGATTTTACACAAAAATACCAGAACACTGAAAAGTGATATGATTTAGGCAACTTTCCCCTATATAATAAAACATAAATTTCTGTATATTTATGTACATTTCTGTCTATATTATACTATTATTATTAAAATATATCATAAAAAAAAAGTTTTAAGATATATTTTCTGTTGTTGTTGTTGTTATCTATTCTCATGTGAATAATTAAAGCTATTTTGTTAAAGTGCACGTTTAAATTATAATATCGTTTATTAAATAATTATATATACATATAAATATAATGATAATTTGTGAATTTTCCAAGTTTGATTGCCTTCCTTCCACCTTTCAATTCTTCATCCTCAAATAGCATTAAAAAAAAAAAATTATTGCTAAGGATTTTTTGAAGTATAGAAGGAACCATATATAAGTATTTTTCAACAAAAAATTATTTTGATTTTATGCTATAGTCTCTCTATTACCGAAAAAAAAAAAATTAATACAAAATAATATAATATTATATCCCAGAGGTAATTTAAAATATATATAAGGGAATACATAAATACGTATATATAAATTTGTATCCATACATATAAATATGTTGAAGGATAATTACCATGTCTATTTAAATTATGTGTATAAGAAGTTTTAGAGAGGTTTTAATAATTAAATGCCATTAAAAGTCTGTTTTTTTTTTTGGTAGAAATATATGCTTGTATCTTTTAGGATGGTGCAAACATATAACAACAACAAAAAAGTGTTACCACTAAATTTACTTATATATATATACATATATCCATAGGATTAATTAAGGCGTTAAGGCGTTATTCCATAAAAACTTTTGATAGAAATTTTCGAATTATCTTCTACCGGTTTCTTTTTTTTTAAATATTTTTTGGAGAAGAAGGAAGGAATTTGAAGTTTTTAAAGTCACTTTTGAAGTAAAAACTATTAAAAAGAAAAGAAAAAGTGAAGAAAAAGGTGAGAATTTTATTAATTTTCTAGATTTTATGGTAATATTTATTAAGTATTTATAAAATTTAAGTTAAATGTCAGGATATAAACATTATTAAAGAAAAATGGTTACTAAGAAATACTTGTACTTTTACGGAAAAGATTTACTAAAACAAAGTTTTAGTTTGAGTTTGAAAATACTAACTATAAATATTTGCGGATAAAATTTAAATTAATTTAGTTTAAAACAATATTTTACTAAAATAAAAAATGCATAGAATTAGCAAAATTATTAAGAAAATATCTGAGATTTAAAATTTAAAATTTATGACTGACCAATTGTCAAAACACATAAATTTTAACCTGCACGTAATTAAATGTCGACATTAACAGCTGACAAAATAAATATTTTTTTCTCCATTCCCCATTAAAAATCAAAAGGACATTTTAAAATTTTTTTTTTTTCCGAGATTCTTCTTTGGGAATAAACTAAGAAAAATTATTTGGTTTTTATTACGTGCTTGTCACAAGTGTCTTGTAAATTTTATATCCAAGTTACATAAATATATACCATAATATTTTTAATTGTACAAATTGTAATAAAAATTGTATAAGCTCATGGGGATTTTTTGAAAAATAAAAAAAGGGTTTCGTTGAAAATTATTATTACAATTGTTAAAGGATCAATTGAAAAAAATAAATAATGTCTCCATTTGAGAAGAAAAAAAAAAAAGAAGAAATTAAATCCTTAAGTGTCATAACATTTAAGGATAAATAGGAAAATATTTTGTATTATATCATAAGAGGCAATGAGATGGAAAGTAATAGGGGTTGAAGAGATTTTTCAGTACTTATTCACGTCATGACATTTAGAATTCGTTCTATGGGCAATTATCAGGTGGAATTTAGATTACATTAGATTTTTAAAAAAAACTGTTGTCGCAGAAACTACTGCGGCCAGTAATTGACTTAATTAAGTCAAGCTCATTATCATTAACTTTAGATTTTTAATAAAGTCTAAGATGTTGTTAAGTAGGAATTAGGAAATGATATTCCTTGAGCTCTAAGAAGATTCATCCGAATCGCCGCAATGCTGTAAAATACCGGCAGGCCGATTCGTTATCCCCTCTGCAAATTCTACAGGTGGCATTAAATGAAATGTCAATTTTTTCAAGAACCCGACAGCCGCTTAGTGTCTGTCGAATGAGGAAACCGATTTCGAGTTTTCTCTTCTTAATAATTGTTCACTAAGATTTCGTTATTTTCTTAGGTACGGAAGGAACACATTCTTTGGCATGTACAGACAATGGCAGTAATACGAAAAAATGTTTTGTCCGAAACATCTCGAGCGCTGTGTGGAATTAGAGATCTATTCAAGTATTAATAAATACAGTGACTTTAAGCTAGCGAACAAGGTAGTTGACAAGATTAAAAATTTATATGTTAAATTATACCCTAAATATTTTTTCTACAATTTTCTTAAATTTTCAATGAACGGAAGAAGCGCAAAAAAAAAAACCTTTTTAAAAATAATTTATGACTAATTTTAATATCTCCACCATATTATTCTAATAATTTTGTTGTCACCTGATAAATTACAGTGTTTCATCCTATTTACATTATTTAGTAGCCTTTATTAACATTGTAAAATAATTTAAACTTCTTAATTTTTTTGTTACCTTCTCTTCTCACTCAATACTAGGATTCCTTATTACATGGAAATATTTTTTTCACAATTTAGTTTTTTTTTTTAATGTCAACACATCCCTTAGCTTAGATAGAAAACCAATTTAGTCAACTGTGAAATTTCTTTGATTTCTTAATTGTATGATTTTTTCTGTCCCTTTTTTTTTTTCTTCCACTCTCATTTAAAACATAATTTTTCTGATAAACATTGATGATATTAAAAGAAAGGAAAATTTATATTTATGCTAATAAACTAATAAGATATTTCTTTTTAAAATCTATTTATATTTATTTTAATTAAAATAATTCTAATTATAAATTAACCAATAAACTTTAGATATATTTAGCTTATATATTATTTTTCAAATAACCACAAAATTTAATATTGAATAAATTAATATGTATATATGTTTATTAGAATAATATATCTATAAAATATTGAAATGAAATTGTCTTAATTTAGAAATATTTTCAATATATAGTATTTTCTTTTATAGTAATTAACACCTAAAATTTAATTATAAAAATATTTCTTTTTTTTAAATTTATATTTCCATGAAAATCTTTAAACATAATATTGAAATATATTTGGGAAAATAAGATAAATTCAATAAATTAAATTTTGAACTTATAACATTTTCATTAGTATACTAAATTTTGACTTAAAATAAATTTGAAAATATACTTATATATTTTTTTAAAACAATTTAATGCATATTTCTCATTTAAATTATATATAATTATTTTTGAAATTAGAATTTAAATAACTAATTGCTTTTTACTAAACATAGCATACGTATATGTATTACAAAATCTACAATTGATACGTAAAATAATTTAAATTTTGAATTATAATTTTCCAAAGAAAATAGTAAATATGAAACATTTTCTGACAAGTTAATTATTCTAGGATAATTTAAATTGTTGTTATTTCTGGTGCTGACAATTTATGTTTTTATGTTTACAGATACGGTATATAATGCAAATTTTTAGATTCATTTTATTTTTGTTTTTATTTACAAATAATTGTTGCAAATAATTGTGACTTTTGTTCAAAAAAAAAAAAAGAAGAAAAATTTATATTGGAAATATAGAAGAATTTTAATTAATCTGGATAAATATACTAATTATGACTAATTCTAAATTTAATGCTAAAATCCATGTCAATTTAATGCTAAAATCCATTGAAGTTTATTTATATGGAATTATTGAGTGACAGAACACTGATAAAAAAAAATGTGTGCTCAACCGTATTTTTTATTTGCCACGAAAAAGATTTTTTTTGAAGTGAATACTTAAAAAAAAAACGTGAAAACTATGGTTGATTTTTTTTAAATGAGTGGAATACAATTAACTTATTTAAATGTTGTATTTTTCCGGGCTTTCAATTCTTTTGACAGAAATGAAATTTTCATTTACAACAAATTTTACTAATTTTACTACAAATATTTGAAAGATTACGAGAAATGAAATTTTACTACAAATATTTGAAAGATTACGAGAAATTTAATTTGTAGTAGAAGTGTCTTTAAAAAATAAATAAATTACATTGCTCGGAAATACAGGTTGTTTACTACTAATAAATCCCGTTTACTGCAAACGTGCTATTTTTGAAAATTTTTATCAGTGCAGGAAAATCTAGTACAAGTAAAAATCCAGTCACAGAAAGAGTCTAACAAGTAAAATTTGTACGATTGTCAAGTAATAACTTCACTCATTAATTCAAGATTTCCTGAGCTTAAAAAAAATTATTGAAAATTTTAGGACTCTTTAAGCTTCAAATTAAACTGTTCTTCTCTCTCGTACCTTTAAAAACCATCGGAAAATTCCAATCATTATTACTTTAAAACCAACAGAAAAAAAATCAAAAAAAAAACAGAATCTTTGAATATTTAAGAAATTTATTTAAATCTTCTACTTTATACGTTTTCGAAAAAAAATTTCCATCCTCTTTTATGTACAACAACAAAAAGATTGATTGTCTTTACTGAGGGGATCAAAACAACAATTAATTATTAGATATATATATAAAAAAAATTGTAGATTAAGAATAGATTTGTGTACAGTTAAAGCAATTAAAATAATTGAAACCATTACACTTTGTAAATAATTATAATATTTCAGGTAAGCGGTACCAGTAAATCTATTCATTTTTATCCTTGGTATAGTTTAACAAATTTTTATATTTTATACCTAAGTATATCTTTGTTTTTTTCCTTCGTTCTGTTTTAATTAGAATTTTTATTTTTTTTTTTTTTGTATTTATTCAGTCTACCAGAAGATATAATTTTGCATATTTGATGGTTTTTGTTAAATGAGTAGGAAAAACAGAGAATAAAAAACATTTAAAGAAATCATAATCTAAGATAAGAATTTAAATATTTTTTTAGTAGTTAAGGATTCGGAAATTTTTTAGTAGTCTTTAATATTTTAGCTGAAAGTAAAAATAAAAAATCTGAAATAAATTAAATTTAATTTTAAAGAATTTTTGAATACGTTTTGAAATTTAAAATATTTTCGAATGGAATTAAGCCAAGTATTCAGTATTTGTTGACTAGGCACAATATTTTCCAAGAATGTAAAGACTATTAAGGCCTGGACTTAATTATTACTGGTAATTATTCAGGATTTCCATGGATGTACTTGGAAATATATTTCTTTTTGAAATCCGTAGACAATTCGAATTTCCTATTTTTTTTTAACATATTTCGACCTTTTCTACTACATATTTACTAAAACATCCTGTATACATTTTCAGTGCGTATAATACCTAGCTCTAGTGATGGAGATTCTCATGAAAGTCTCATTTTTCTTGGCATCATTTGAAAAATAAATGAACATTGAATGTTACTTTCCAAAATTAATTAAAAAGATGAGTGGTCTTATTGACCGAATTAATAGCCCATAAGACAGACATATAGTCCTTGTTTACTCAAAATATATTGTGTCCAGTCAAGAATACTGATTCAAATTAAAGGAAAATCAAACAAATATTACTTGTAATGACGATAAATTAAAACAAATATTTAAAATTTAAGAAATTTATCTCAAATGACGAAAATTATGTTGAAATATTTTTTTATTTATATAAAAATATTTTAAAAAAATCATTAAATACATGAAACAGCAACGAAATAATTTTGTAAAAAGTCCTAAAAAAAAATTTTTTTTAAATCATAAAAGTTAAGCATAAAAATTTAAATTATTTTAATTTTTCCCTATGCTTTTAAATCTAATAATAAAAAAAAAATTATTAACATATGCATAAAAAGAATTTTCCATATTTTTTTTTCTTTTCTCATTTTTTGTGTTAGCATTGTTTTAAAAAAAAAAAAAATTCCTTACAACAACAACAAAAAAAAACAGGAAAATTGTTCATAATTCAGGGAAAACGCAAAAGCTCCCAGAAACAAAAGAACTATTTAACATTTTTTTTATTTATAATATTTTCTTTCTCAAACAATAAAAAAAAAAAAACTCAAACAATGTGTTTCCTTTTTTTTTCTGTATCCTTTACCACACCGCGCTCTCCGTTCATTCAAAAAAAAAAATGTTTTTTTTTTTTTTACCCTCCATCACATTTTTCGAACCACATAAGAAAATAAAGAAAACAACAGAATAGGGAAACAAACAAAACAAAACAACAACAAAAAAAATGGCAAAATGCAATAAAGAGATTTAAATATTTCAAAAGGACCTTTAAAAGTTTATGTCCACAAACACAACAAAAAAAAAAAAAACAAAAAAAAAGGAGTTAAATACACAAAAGCTTTTCAAAGTTTTTCCTGTTCTATGTTTTTTTTTTTTTTTTTGTTTATTGACTGTACAAAAAAAAAACTGCATTTAATCTCTGCACACATTTTAATTGACATCCAAATGTACATATTTATATGTATATGTATGTTTTTGTATAAGGATACGTTTGTATCCTAAAACTATGTGAAGATATAAAAAAAATATTATGCTCCTTGAATGGTATTACCATCATGTGTGGTTACGGAAAACAAAAGCGAAATACAAAACAAAAAAAAAAAAAAACGTACCGGATGAAATTATTTCTCTCCCCAATCCATCCTTTATTTTTCTAACCAGGAATTTTTCTTATTATCGTCGCTTTTTATACAATTTTTTTTTTATTTTTTTTGTAGGAAAAATTATATAATAAAAATGGAAAATTTCAAGTCAAATACGTTTTTTTTTTTTTTAATTACTTAATAGTTATACATTTTCAATTTTAGGATCGTTTTTTTTTTTGTATTCTTTATACGTTTGAATGTATTATAAGCGTCGACCTCACTATTAAAATTATATAAAAGGAAAAATTCTTTTCCGGTGGTCGTCCATTTGTCAACATTTTTTTTTTTTTTATTTCAATTCTTTAGGTTTTTATTTTTTAGGTTGAGTGGCAGGATATAACAAAAAAAAAAAAAAAAAAAAATGAATAAATAAAATCAATTATTTTCAGGATATTTTTTAATGTGGAAAAAACATGCGAATTTGTAGTTCAAATTAGAATTTTTCTTAGTACAACAGTCAAAAAAGTTTGTAGTTTATTAAAAAAAGAATTAGATGCTATGGTGACCTTACTGGTCAGTCAGTTAAAATTGTAGTAAATATTAAAAAGTACGTTTCTTAAAATTGTAATATTTATGTAAATTATAATAATTTTATGTACTAAACAATTGTACTACATATTTTTAATTGTATTTAAAGCGTTTTTTTTAATTTAATGCTTAAATATTTTTAAAAAGGAAATTATGTTCTTTTTGCTAAGTTTTGAAATTAACTTATTTTAGTAGGGTCTTTGAAAAGCTTAAAACGAATAGTGAACTAAATTACGAATTTTAAATTAAGTAATTATTTACTTTTCAGTACGCCGAAATATGTATTTTTCTTTTCTACTGATAAAACAACATCATTTTTCAAAGTTAAAAGGATTTTTAGTTTAACTTTCGTTTGAATTTGAATACCAAGAGGTCAACAAAAGATTTGTAAAAATTAAAAGACACCCCAATACATTTTCAACTAAACTTTTCTGCAGGCACAGAAATATTAATTTTGTTCTGCAATTTTACAAGAAGTTAAAAATTAATTACTGCAAAATAGATTCATTTAAAAGTAACTAAAAAATCCTAATTTAATATTTTTTGTAATTGCACAGCTACAAGAATATTCATTTTTTTCAGCAATTTTACCAATTTTCATTAATTAAAAATATAAATTTATTGAGTAACCACTTGAAATACCAAAACTTATACAAGCATACATATCTTTGATTTACAAATTTCAATTTTAATCGCCGAAAAGTGTACATTAGTCTCAAAATTCTATTAAGTTTCAATCAACTCTAAGTTTTATTTTATACTAATTTAGAATTTTCTAGTACACTTTACAAAGTTTTCAAATAATGTAAACAGAAAAATTTTCCAATTTGATTTTCGTCCTTTTTTTTTTTTGTATATTTTGCATTTTTTTTTTACTCAACAATTTCTTTTACTAAACAAAAATTTAATTATTTAAGCAAATAATAAATAATTTGAATTTATTTAATTAAGATATAAATTTTTTTTTACTCTCATTTCTTTTCTGGTTCCTTCTTTATTAATGTGTTAATATTTAAAATCTCGTAAACTTAAATTTGTTACACTTACAAAACAGACGAAAAAAACGTTTTCAATTCAAAATTTCCCAACATTTAATAATAATAATAATAATAAAAAAAAATATCATAAGTTCACATCTTTTAATTTCATAATTTCGTAATTATAAAATCATCAAAAGGATATTCCTTATTACTGTTTGCCAGTTGCCTACTTTTGCGAACCTTTTTTTTATCGCCCATTATTATTATTTTTTGCTGCTGTTATCTTATTCTCATAATCATCATCACCGAAAAAAAAGAAATGAAAATCTTCATATTTCATTTTTTTTTAAGCACAAATTGTAATTGAAAATTTTCATTAGAACGAAAAATAATTTATTAAAATATTCTTTTGTCAGATTAGACAATTTTAATTTCAAAATGAATAGTAATACATTTACGCGTTAAAAGTAATAAATTTGACAGAAGTAGTACAGAAACTGTGATGACAGTGTAAAAGTCATTAAACAAATTTATGGTTAATTTGATAAAAAAGTTTGGTAACCAACAGACATATAAGCTTGTAATAAAAAAATTGTCTTAAAATCTGATTTAAAAAATGTGTGAATGATCATTAATTTACGAAATGATCATTAAAGAGTTTGTCGCAGTTAAAAGACGAATTCCAAATTGGTTTTTAAAATAGTTTTTAAAGCTGTATTATAATCCTAAAATTATTTAATTTTGCAATTACGATATCTCAATCAATTCCTCGACTGACAATTCAAGAAATTCCTATCGCACCATTTATAATGTTCTCTAAACAAACCTTAACTGTCAAAATAATATTTCATGCTGAATTTTTTTTTATTCCTATATACTTAGTCATTTTAAATCAGTGCCAAATATAAAAAATAATAATAATAACAATAATAATGACAATATTAAATAAAATTAAGAAACTTTTTTTCCGCTCACTCTGCACAATTTCCTTGATGACACTCGCTCTATTTCCCAACCAACCAAAAAAAAATCTATATACGTAGCTATATAGAGAGAAACGAAAAAGATAAATTGTTCATGATAAAAAAAAAATTGGAAAACACAAAAATTTTCTTATAAATAAAACGGGAATTCGTTTTTCCTTTTTTTTTTGCGCCCAAAATATAAAATAGACCATTTTTACATAAAGAACTGTTATATATAAATTGTAGACAGGAATAAACATAAAAAAAAAAATAGGAAAAACTTTGACAGATAAAGGCAATTTTTTTTCCCTAAATTTAAGTTTTTCTGACAAACCAGCAACAACAACAAAAAACGTGATGTATCACACAGAAAAAATGAAAATATTAACTTGAATGAAGCAGAAAAAAAAAGGAAAACAGCACTGAATGAAGGATTTTTTTGTAACTAAAAACTTTTGTATATTTACTTCAAAAACAATTTAATCTCATATTATCTAACTAAACGTCATAAATCCTTGTGAAAGTTTAGAATATTAAAAACATTTCACAACAAAAAAAACATAAATTTTTTTTTTATACTTAAATATGACAAATTTTCAACTTTAAAGTCCACCTTTTTTTGTTAAAAAAGTTTTGTTACGAATAATAATGAAAAAAATATTTTTTTATAATAATAATTAATCATTGCTTGAAAATTTTTGATCCTGTTGAAATATTCATTACTAATTATAATACCTCAATAATCTTATCATATTTCAGTAAAATTTGACCCAGATTTGTCAGATTTTTTTGCCAACGAAACATTTTAAAAAAAAAAAAAAATTTAATCCACAGATTCGGAAATATATGTCTATTTAAATATATTGGCTCTGTTATAAAATTCTAGTGGAACTGCATATGTGGCACATAGTATTAATATATCCTGGCTAATAAAGGAAAAACTCATGAAATGAAAATGCTGCGACAAGGCTGAATAAAATAAGAATTAATTATGGAAACAGTAGTTTGAAAGTAATGTCAGTGACAGAAGAACTAGGACAAGGCTCAAAGAACATTAGGAACAAAAAGTGCTTCAAACTGAAGTCCGTTTTAAGGGTTTTGTAATATTTTCGCTTCCCTTTAAGGATCTCCAAAAACATGTCTAACCGATATCATCAAAGAACTGGAATGAGACCATGTAAAGCAATCGATAACGTAGATCAAAAGTTGTTGGTGACTACGTATGAGAAGAGCCAATCTAAATAAAATGTTAAATGGAAAAGAAGAAGATTCGGTAAGTTCATTAACTAGAACCACAAATACTACGAAAATTTAAAAAAATACACTTTCGAGTGATTGGAAAGTAGCAAAACGTTTTTAACAAATATTTAATTTTAAATTAATTATTAATTTAAGTACAGACTATACACGGAAATTGTGTAAAATTTTGACTGTTTATTGAGATTTTTTATTTTTCGGAAACTTCCAATTGTGTACAATCAATTAACTTTGCTGAAATCAATGTTTATTAAAGCAAGGAATGTACATGATAACAACATTATCTTTACAAATGAAATATTAATATTTAATGACCAATTGTTATCGCAGCACTCACAAACATTTTATTGCACAAATATTGGTATACATATTCAATTAATTTAGCAACAAAACTACAATATTATTATTACAAAAGTTGATCTCATATAATTATTGGAATGATTATGATTTTAAAACAATTTGATTTTACATTAACATCAAAACTTATGCTTTGAAAATTGTAATATAGGGGATAGTGGCAGCAATTGTACAAATATTTGGAAACTAAATAATATTATTGATGGAATATTGTAGTAAAACTTGCATGAATAAATCATTAAACTTAATTGGACAGACTTGTATTCTCTATTTCAGTCTTAGGTTTATCGGACAGCAGTTCTTATACGGACTTTATCCTAGTAGTTTTATAAAAGTCCTTGTAATAAAATATTGTACTAAATCTTAACTTGAATCTAGTTGTCTAAATTGAATCACTAAATTGTCTAAATTGAATTACCAATATTCCTATATTGTACCAGTACAATTAAAGTAAATTTGAAAGACATTAAGATCCCATTTTTATATTGTCTCCTTTATTTTCTGCGTAAAAGAGATCCTTAAGGAAAGGCGAGATTTGCCTCCTGTAAAACATATTCCTTCTAATTAGGAAAAACACTAAATTTTAATTTTATTACCACAGATAAATCTTTTATTAAATATTTCTACACATGAACATTAAGAAGTCGTACGGCTTAGGCGACTATCCCCTATTTCATTTAGCCATAGATATCAGTTAACTTCACCTGGAACATAAAACCACAAAAAAAAAAACATTTTTTCCTCCATGAATATTTCATTTTCGGGTTGAAGGTAAGAGGAATTACAGATTGACATGAAGTAAATAACTGAAATACTGGCGGATGGTATTATATATATAAAAAGATGAAATAATCAGGACAAGGCAGACAAACAACGATGTAACATTAAAAACAATTCAGAGTTAACTAATATAGAATAAAAGTTTAGGATGAACAATAACACAACTGCAATGATAATAATCATTAAATTTTCTATTAATTTTAAAAAAAATAAAATTATAGATATACAAGTATGGTCGATGTATCATTTCTGGGTAGCAGAAGGTTGTTTTAGGAAAATTATTATTATGTATATGTATATAATATGAAAAAAATATGTGTAATTGTATATAATGTGAGTTTGAGTTTATGAGTTTTTGTGGTTGATGTATCGCGAGCTGTCTTGTATACAACATAAGTACATAAGTTTTCATAAACATTAAAATAAATGTTTGAAATATATATCTAAAAACATATGTGAATAATGGAAAACTTTACAAGATATCTAATTGTATATTTTAGCAATTAAATTTTGATGTTATTTTTTTTTTTTTGTTGCATAAAACAAACAATTTAATATTACAATAAAAAAACCAGAAATTTAATTTAAATAATTTTTTTTAGATAGAATTGATGAAAATTAGTGGACCTATAAGATAGATGGATAGTTTAAAAAATTTGCTTAAAATTGAAGCCGAAATGAGTCCACATTGATACCCAAAATTCTAAAGATTGTTAAAGAAATTTTAATCTATATTTTGGAAGAAGGAATAATTTCCGCAAGCTTAGCGAAGTTTTGTCATAGAAATCGATATCTAGCACTATCACGACGTAGGAAGGATGTGATTAGCAGATCGCATGTGGTAAGAATGTTACAATAGAATGTTAGCAGATCCTAGAATAGGATACCAGAGGCGAGAGTTTGATACCACGCATAAAACTCGTTTAATTAATCTGCAATCTGATTTTTTATTTTATTATTCTAGTTCAACTAATCCTTTGGATACAAAATATTCAGGTTGGATAAACAAATGTTATGCATAAATCTGATTGATTCAAATACTATCCTAAAACACAACCCCATCCATATAATCAAATTACCAAATTTATAATCTAAAAAAAACTATATTTTACAAATAATTTTTTATTTTCATAAAATTGTTGTTTAATAAACTACATAAATAAAAATATATTTGCTTTTAAATAATGGATTTAAATAAATTTTTAATAATTTCTATTTTATTTTATTTTCAAAAATAACTATGTTTTATTATCTAATATGTTTTCTGTACATAAATCTCTACTAATATTTGCATTCACTTATATGATTTAATGTAATATTTTATATAGATTTTTTCGCTCATAATAATTCTTGTCGTACTTTTTCATAAAAAAAAACAACATAAAAAAATGAAAAATATAAAATCCTTTTTTTTTTTTGTTGTAGTTTTATTACAAATTATTGCAAACCATATAACAGATGTATTTATGTACTTAAGCATTATACAACATAAAATTTAGTTTAGATATATTTTTTTTATTTTATTGTTTTTTTTGTATCTGTGGCTTTTAATATATTTTTCTGAATTGTCTCCTAAAACCCCCCACCAAAAAAAAAAAAAAAAATAACAAAAAAGTAAATTAACAAGAAAAATTATATATTTTCAATTTTCTAAAGGAGAAACAAAAAAAAAACAACATAAATGAAACATTTCCAGTTATTAATAAGTTAACAATTTTTTTTAACATAACCATCAGAGTAAACATCATCACAGAATGTGTAATTTTTTTTTTTTAGTGAAACAAAACAACAAAAAAAACTGGGGGGTGAATTTTGTCTCAATTTTTATGAAAAAGCTAATTTGTAATTTAATATAAATTTTTATTTTTTCCATTTTCTTGGTATGATATTATGTTTAATAATGAGATTCTGTGTATTTTACAACCAGGTAAAATTATACTGTTTTGCATATTTATATGTTTACTTTTATAAGGATATATGATTAGGTACTAACATATATAGAAAAAAAAATAAGTTAGCTTTGTGTTAAATAATTTGTTGAATAATTTGTTAAATTTTTGATTAATTTATTAAAGAGAGTTTAACGGAAAAATTACGTGCACCGTGTTATTAAATATAACAAATTTATAAAATCCATCAATTTCTACAAAACTATGCAACTTTGATGAGAAATTTAAGTGTAATTTGGATGCAGACAACATAGAGATAAACAAAATTTTAAGCAAAATGTATTTTTAAACAGTATTTTTAAACTTTATTTGGTGCAAAAGAATTTCTTTTGGAGGAAAATATAGCAAATACTTAATCCAAAAGAAGTGCTTTTGAATCATTTTTCCCAAATGTGCTTCTGAACCTTTATAATTTTTCCCAACCATCAAATTAACTATTTCAACAGAATTGTATTGTTAGTTCAGAGTTAAAGTTAGTTCAGAGTTAAAGCTAAGCAAACATAGACTGACATGAAGATGTCTCGGATGGGAATTGATACTATAGTACCTATTGCATCACAGTATACCACAGTACCCCTAAATAAACGGCAACCATGCAAGGAAACTTGAATTCCGAAATCAATTAAATATATAAACCTGATGTGAACTGTACATGTTACTACAAACTGTTGAAAGATTACGTCTAAAGAAATTCCATATGCAATAAATTTCTAAAAAAAATCGCTTTTAAAAGAAATAGATTATACATTGCTTGCAAATTCAGTCTACTCAGGGCTAATAATTTTCATTTACTACAAAAATTTCAATAAATTATCTATGTCTGACATAATTCATATTAATCAGACTAATAAACAAAATTCACTAAAATCATAATTTAATTCATCCACCTCCTGTGGACACATTTAAAGCTATTTATAACAAAACCATTCCTATAAAATAAATATAAATAATTTCAATTTCATTCAGTGTAGGTGTATAAATTTCTCAAAATCAAATAATAATAACTCTTCAATCTTCTTCAACAAATCCTTATTACGAAATAATTTCTTTATTCTATATAATTGAGATATAAAATCTTATTAAAATTGAATCTCATATATTAACATAAAAACCAATTTACATTTTACTTGTAAAATTTTAAGTTATTAACGTATTGCGCCAAAATGAGAAAATATTTCTGTAAATATAGACAAATAGTAATCAAAATGGGGGGTTTTTTTTTGCTCACAATTATACATTACTTTTTATTATGTCATTCTGTGTTAAAAGGAAACAATTTTTAGAAGAAGTTTTGTACATTCGTAAATGTTGTATTCCAAACAAGAATTTTTAGTAAATCCTTTTTTTTTTCTCCAAAAACTTAAAACTAATAATAATTAAATTTTATTTTATTTTTTTGGTACGAGTTATGCAATTTCCTTGAATAGAGTAGATTTTATGGGAATTTTAAATTTATTTAATTATCTGAACTGTTCTGAATTCAGCATGAAATTGAGATCATAATAGATAGATAGATAGATTTGTACATATGTCAATTCCAAAGGACCTTATTGATAAAATTGATACCATAAAGATATATACAGTCTGTTATGAAGATAGATCTTCACAGTCGCATCGGATATACTCATTGTGCTCGCAACAAATTCCACAGAATGGTGTAACGTATCTGGCTACTTGGTTGATTTGGTAGTTAAACCGACAGTGGCCTGTTAAAGAGCCAATTACGAAGCGAATTTGTCTTATATTGAAATTTAATTTGGAAACTCTAAAAATATGGATCTTTACGCAAATTGTAAAGTAAGAATCAACGTATCCTGACCAAGATTTATCCCTGTATTCTAACTTGCTGGTAGCAAAAATTTCTAAAGATTCAATATAAGACAAGTTCACTTCTCTTCTCAATATTTACGACAACTTTTCATGAATTTTTAAAGGTTATCTCCATTACGTATCATTTGAAAACGATAACATTTACTAATATAACCAAACAAAATGTTTTCAAAAAAATTAATATAATTATTAAAAATTATTTCTTAAGTTTAATCCTGTTGCTTATCTGTTTTTCCTTATAAAAAATTTTCCACAGCAAAAAGAACAAAAAAAAATTTTACGCCTTAAAAATGATTTATTTTACACAAGAAATAAAATTTAGAAAATATAAACAAAAGGATTTTCTTTAAAAGAATTTTCTTATTTTTACCTTTATGATAATTATATTATTCCCTTTTTTTTCCACGACGAGTTTTCCAAAAAAAAAATAAATAGAAAAACCCACACTCAAGTCACAGAAAATATTTCCCTTTATAGCGTATGTTCAACACAATAACAATTTTTTTAATTTTTTTTTACACACAACACACAATCCTTGTATATTAAAAACTGAAAACGCACCATGATCTTCTCTCTACATTCTTTTGTTTTTATTGTTTTATTATACAAAAAAAAAGAAAAAAAAATAATTTTGCGTGTGTAATTAAGACAACTTCATTATGCGAATAATAAAGGATAAAAAGCATATTTAGAATGAAGGATACAAAAAAAAATGAAAACAACAAAAACACAACAAATTGGATTTAGAAAAATCATTAATTTTTGTGTTACATTATTGTGTATACATTTTTTTTTACGTACTCCGCTCCGTACGTAATATTACTACAAAAAAAAAAACGCTCGCTATTGTTTAGCTATTTTTAGATTTATTTTTTTTATACCATTTATTTTTTTTTATGTAAAAACCTCGCGAGAAAGATGATTTTTTTCCAAAAAGGGGGTGGAAAATGACAAATTGTTATTATTACCAAGAGAAAATTTTTAATTGAATTCAATTTGTTTAAAAAAAAAAAATTAATAAAAAAAAAATATTTTCGTTTTTTTTTTAGTTTTTCTTTCGAAAAAAAAAAAAAATTATGTATTTTTTTTTATGTTGCTGTTGTTGTTGTATAGCGTTTTAGATAAATTGTTTTGGTGGGAAGCAATGAAATTAATAATATGGAAATTAAGTACAGCACACTCACTAAGAGGGATTTCATTCTTGGGGAAATATATAACTTGATACTAATGAGCGAAATTAATATAATTTATTATTATTATTATTCTTTCATTCTTTTATTGCTACTTTTATTATTTTGTTAGGAGTTGGAGGTTGTTGGTTTTTTTTTTTTTATTTTTTTGTACCTAAAGCTTTATCAAAACAAAGGTAATACATTAAACTTTTTATCCGAACAATATTCTTTAAAAAATGTAAAAAAAAATAAGAAATATATTAATGGTATGGCGATTTATGGCGGGTAATTCATATAGAATGAGTCTAGGTCTAAATTGCAGTAGAATATTTGAAAATCCTATATTTTAGAATTTCTGTGTAATGAACAGGGATAGAGGAGAACAAGAAGCATACGTCAACATTAGAACAAATTAGCGTGCTTAGAAAGGAATTTAATTCATAATTCCAGGACATTCAATTTAACGTATAAAATACAAAAATTGATATTCGGAGTTATGTTAAATTTTTATTTTGAATTCAAGCCGATTGGATTTTACGGTTCTAAAGATTCAGGGTCAGCTTTCACAAATTATGTGATCCAGGGTCAGTTTTAAAGAAAACAATTAATTACATATTTCAAGTATTGGATTTTTCGGTAACAAATGGCAGCGGTTAAATTTAATAACTCCAGCCACTCGACTTATTTTGAAATTCCTTCTTGAGTCACTGATTATGCCAAAACTTAAGAAAAAATCTTACAGCCGTTTCAGTGATATTTTTCCAGATATCCGAGACTAAGTCTTTTGGACCATAAGAGTCTCACAGCTACATAATATTTTCCTCCATTTGTTGTTCGTGTTTGAAGAATTTGCATAGATCTTTCAACAGTTAGTCCTAATGTATGCAGACGTCTTCGAGTGGAAGGAAGAGAGAGCGCTGATTTCTGTCCTCTTCGTTAAAAGGAGCTTTGTTTCCCATTTTTCGAGGGTTCTATAATGAAAATCTTCGACTGATGTAACCCTTAACGTTTAAGGTTATATATCTGAGGAGTGGCGGCCGCAGTTTAATTCTTTCTAACAAGCTTTTAAAAACCTTCTAAAATTTGTAAGTCTACATCGCCCAAGACAAAATCTCTTTGTCTAAAAAAAAATCCACTTTTCGATCATTTTTTTTTTTTTTTTTGGAAATTCTCTTCCAGTAAAATCACTCACAAAATAAAATAAAGAAATTTTCTTTTAATTTTTTCAACTACTATTTTCCAGATTAATTATATGCTAAGAAAATTTTTATTTAATTATAAATTGAAAGCGTTCTTGTAGAACTAAATTATTCAATTAATATAATAGAATATATTATAAATTATCCTAAAATACTCCTTTTTGAAGAATGTTTATTACCCCATTTTAAGCACTACAAAAACATACATTATTATATATGTATATAAATATAATTATAATTATGTTTTTTTTTCTACATATTAATTTTTTTTTTGTTTTTATGTTTATTTTTTATTATGTTTTATGTTCATTTAACAGAATTTATTGTGTTAATAAATTAAGAAATAATTAATTATCTGTTCAATAGAAATCAAAAATTCTCTTCAACACAATTAACCAACAATAAATCAAAAATTGAAATATCTAATTTATACGTAACTACAAAATAACTTAAAAGGAAAAAAAAAAATATATATTTTTTTAACACATCCAACATATTTTCTTTTGATTACATATAAATATATCTATAACTATATAATATTTGATAAACATAATTGAAATGCTCTTCAATATTAAATAGCATAATAAATAATAATAAATCATAAATTTATAGTATTTATATATATATATGTATCTATGAGATATTTCTATGTTTTATTGATATGCTGCCCCCTCCTAATTTTATTGTACAATTAAATATTCAAGTGATTTTATTATCAAGAAAATAATAATAATAATTTATATCTATTTAATATTTTCCTTATTACATATATCTGAAAACGTCAGCAATTATCATTTTATTATTGAGTTCCTTGAATTTCAATTTTTCAAAGAGGACGACAACATACAAAAATTTCAAAAACCCCAAAAATAATTATTTTGCAATATAATATGTAGTTATAAAGGACATTAATATGTGCTACAAAAAAAAACAAAATAAAGGAATTTTATGAATTTGTAATTATATATATATATAGTTACTACATACTAAAAATATATCTGGAGTATTTATTATTGTACGGAGACATAAATATTTCCGGATAATTATCCTGAATTCTTGTTATACATTTTAAATAATATATTATGTATAATAATATAGTTGCATATTTCAGGAAACTTTCACACACACCATAAGTTTATGTTTGAAACCAATTAATAATAATATTTATAGGAAAAATATTATTGTTCATCTATGATGGATGATGAATTATTTATCAATGAATATGAAATATTTGTGGGAAAAATCCTTTTTTATGTAATTTCCATTTTTTTATGACTAGTTTTACAGTGAAAGTTTAAACTAAATTTTATTTCTAACGCTTTAATTTAACATGTAAGTTTAATTTAGACTACAAAAGTTTTACAGATGAAATATTTTTCTGAGTTAATTTAACTGTGGAATGGAAATAATTGTGAATTAAAGATACAAAATAATTTTAGTGTAATTAAAAATCAATTAAGCTGATGCAGAAAAAATTGATTTGACATAATTAGATTTATTTGAAGTTGTATTTTATTGAAATTAAAGAGATTGACTGCTTCGATTTTTCAATAGTCCAAGTTTCCAAAAAGAAATAATTGACTTTTAAACTGTCAATAGTATTTCTTTGGAGTACATTGACTAAGCATTTAAATTTGTGAGAATTTTTTTTTTATTTTCATCCTCAGAAATAGGTTGAGATTGGTTTCATTGAATCTGTCTAGATATATCTTAATTTTCAAAATCTTATATCAATTTTATATAAATTTATCATAAAGTTTAAGTTAAATTTAACATAAAGTTTAAGCTGTTTAAGTTAAACTTTATTTTACATAAAACATGTTTAACTTTAAAACTGAGAAACAGAGTGAAAAATTAAACTGAAGTTGAAACTTTGTCGATTACTTTAAATTGCCACAGTATTGCCACTGAAAATGGGCATAATTAAAATATATTTCTGGACCAATTTTATTAATTAAATTTAGAGTTTTGAAAATTAAAATTTTATTAATATTTTAATTAAACTTTTTATTTCAATTAATCAATTTTAGCTTACAGGTAATTTAAAATTCAATATGGACTTGGACCAAAATTTAAAAACCATTCGATAATACTTGTTAGAATCTAATTTATAATTTAATTTAATTTTCTTAGAAAGTACCATGTAATAAAACTAATTTTGACAATTATATTACCATTAATTTTGAGTGGAAATTTTTCATTAAAATATGTCTGTAATAATTTTTCGATTACATATACATATTTCCAAAAATATAGAAAAAGTAAATTTGATTTTCTTACTTAAAAAAAACAGCTGATAAAATTTTCCTAAAATTTGATTTAAATACTTTTTTAATTAGTTAAAATAGTTAATTCCCAAAAATAAACGAGTTAATTTCACCATAATAAATGACTTAAAAAAACCACCACCATTTTATTTTAAATTCAGTATTTTATAGCTATAAAATACTGAATTTAAAATTATTTTTCATTTCATAATCAAAAAGGAAGAGGTAAAAAAGTTGAAAAAAATCCTATTATTTTTTATTTGAATTTAGTTTTAATTTTCAATTTATCCGTAAAATTGTACACTTTTCCAGATAATTTTATAAATAAATAATGAAAAATAAACTATACTATTAGCTATTAAAAATCAAAAAAAAATATATTTTCAATGGAAAATTTTATGTTAAAATGTTTAAAATTAAAATATATTTTATGTTATAGGAATTAAGATGTGATATTATAGCTTAAAGATATAATTAAAAATTTATTATATAATTTCCAGGAAATTAAATGAAATTATTTTATATTTATTTTTGAAAAAAAATTTATAATTGTTTAATTTTAAGTACCGACAGCGAAAACTTTGCAAATATATACTGAGATCTACTGAAAATGGTAGAGTTTAATGATAAATCAATTGTCAATTATTTAGTTTAAAATTACAATTAAATGAACCTAAAGAAGTGAAATTTTGTGAAAATTTTTAATTATTAAACCAAATTCTACTTTTTTTTTAACATAATCAAGGATTAAATAGCCAATGAATAATTATTAGCAAGATGATTTTTTGTTGTAGAAATCTCTATAAATAAATTTTAAATCGTAGTTTAAAATAGTTATTACCAAAAATGTTTACAAAAAATATTACATCTAAAAAGACTTCGTAATCTTCTTAGAGTACGTAGAACTGAAAATGGTCTAAGGATTATGTGAGTTTGTTAATTTTTTATAGGAACATATTAATGCTCCTTACATTATTGTTTATTAATTTAATTTGTTGAAATTTCGAATGGAATTGGTCGAAATATAATTTTTATATTTGGGAAGTTTTTGGGGATAAATTTCAATGCATTGAGTATATTTACCGGCCGTTACATAAATAAATATACTGAGGCAGTTATTGTTATTTTATCAAATTTCATTTTACAAAATATGCACAGAAAATAATTCGATTCTTGGAAACATAAATGAAATGTTTTTACCATGATAGTTTCTGCATCTTTGCAGATTAAATTTCATATAAATATTTTTTAAGCAAATTCATATTCATGGTTCGGAAGTAAATATCACAAATTGATCAACTTTTGGTTTTGTAAATTGAAATTTAAGTCACATTTATGCTTTTTAAAAATTTGAATTTTTTTAAAAGTAATCCTATAAAAATTAGTTTCGAAGCTATACAGCATAATTATCCTGACTACAACTCTATCAACAAAATAAAAGAATTTACAGTGTTTTTTAACAAATTGACAGCATTTCAACAAAATTAATATCATTTTAACAAAATTGACAGAAAATTTTTAAATAAAAATCTCTAAAAAAAAAAATTGGAAACATCTTTTAGGGGCAAAACTATCAAAACTATACTCTAAAACAATCTATTTACTTTAAATTCAGAACTAAATTAAATTTCATATTTTATGACATATCCTTAATACCGAAAATTATTAATTTATAATTTATTACCAAAGTTTTATTTTTGGAAAATAAAAATATTTAAATTTTTTTGGTTAGAAAATGTTTTAATGTATCTTTAATATTTATTATTAGAAAAATTTTGAAAACAAAAAATATATTCAATATAAAAATGTTTAGAAAGATTTGTCTGTATTTGTGTACCTTTCAGGATCTAAGGTTAAACTAAAAAAAACTTTAGTTCAGTTTTAAATTTTCTTTTTTTTTTTTTAAAGATTTTTCAATATACTTTTCATATAAATAGTTAAAATTTAAAACTACATAAACTTTTATTCAGTGTTTTCAAATAATATATTCAATATCAGCACCAAACCAAACAAAAAAAAAAAAGGAAATTTTCATTTTCATAAAAAAGTATCTGAACAAATAATATATGCAAAATATATTTTTAGTTTTTCCTACTCGTTTTTCCTTTTAAATTATAAGAAAAATAAAATAAATATAAAAAAAAAGCTGTGAAAAGTTTGATAAAAAAAAAAAATATATATTTTTTAGGATTGAAAAACTGAAAAACGGCCAAACAAAAAAAAAACAGCAAATCTATGAAAGTTAGAAAAACGTTCAACTTTAACACTTATGTTTAAAATTTGTCATAAAAGAAAGAATATATTAAAAATAATATTGAAAAATCCCTTTTATTTTTTAAGAGAACTTTGTAACCTTTTTTCTTTCTCAGTTGTTCTTCGTTTTTTTTTTTATATTTATGGATTATTAAATTTAAGCTTTTCGACATCAAAATGACTGACCCAGTTCTTTAAAAAAAAAAATAGATTTAGACTTTTCTTATATTAAAAAAAAATTGTTACTTTAAAATCAGTAACTTTTCCTAAGATATTTTTCCAGTAAAGAAGAATTTTTTTTGAAAAATTTACTCAAATTAAACATTTTTCTTATCAGAAAATAATGAATAGAAAACTGATTATTCAGCATAATTTAATGATTTAAAACTAATTACTTTGCTATTAAGTATTAAAGAATAGATTTTTGTATACCAAGCCAAAGATTTTATTAAGTTCTTTAATCTCTGGGAAAAATAGATTTGAAAAGGAAATCATTTAAAAGAAGTTTTTTTAAAAAGATTATAAATTTTATGAAAGTTTATTCTAATTAAAACATAAATGAACGATGTCAGCGTATAATTTTGAATATAGTATCAGACTAATAATAGACCATTAATAATAGAAAATTCAAAGTAAATGTGATTAATTGATTACTAAAATCTTAAATTGGTAGAACTCTGTTTTAACTTTTATAAAGTTGTTTGCCATAACTGATATTGAATGACATTTAAAAACGTACGCCCCCATTTAACATAAAGTGTCACCAACAAGCATGGACCTCTAAAGAAGAATTACGACTTTCAAAACTCTTTATCCCCGTCTCAATAAAAAAAACCACTGAGCAGCTCCATGAAACAAAAAGTAGAATAGGAGAAAAACTAGAATTCCTTACAGGTAGAATGGATGGTGAGCAATCCTTGGTATACTCTTGACCCCTTATAAGACCGACTGTGCAGATGTAGCCTCTATGAAAATGAAATTGCATCCGGAGCACAAACTGGGTGACACTGATAGCCAAAAGGATAAAACACTTCTACCAAAAATCGAATTGTAAAAAATATGAAACATATCCCTGAACCGTTTGCACAACTTCCAGTACAGTTCTAATCAGTGGAACTGAATCGATATGGTATTGCAATAAACCGAAATGATTGCAATGATAACAACAATTATAATATCCTTCCTGATAAGAAACTTAGAAATTGTAACTTTCCATTACCATTCGACCCTTCTCGTAAAAACTAAACAAATATATGAAAAATGTTACTTAAAAATCATATTATACCCAACAATGATACGTAAATATCAATTATGTACCAATAAAAATAATATTTTATAATTTTTTCCAATCTTAAACATTTATATAAATAAATTAAATCCTTCTCCCCAAATTTCAAATATTTACAAACAATTTTCATCCATAAAAATCATTTAAAAATAATCTTTTGTCAAGATTGAAAAATACAAACTAAACTGATAATGACATTCTGTTTTTTTTGCTATCAGTCTATAAAGTCACAAGGTATATACAGGTATTGGTAAATAATTTTTTATCCTTTATATCTACAACAACAACAACAACAACTAAAATTTTCCATCATCATCTTTAAAAAAATATATTTTCGAAAAATTCTCTTATAATCTGAATTTTGATTGCCTTGGTACTCATAATAATAATAAAAAAAAAAAGGAGGTAAAATATGCTTACATAAGGATTTTTCTTTTTTTGCTTTTCGTAAATTTTGTTTGTAAAGATATTAAAGAAAGGGCAAAGATTTATTCTTGATATACATATAAAAAAAATAAAAAAAATTTATACAGGATATAGCGGAAATAATAATATACATCGTTTCAATTCTTTTTTTTTTCTGGTAATAATAATTTACAATCATTCTATTTACTTGAATTTTTCAATATATGTATTGCACTCAAAAAGATGAAAGATTTTTATTACAAAAAAAAAAAATATCTTTTTTTTTTTCCTTAGATCAACAATAAACATAATAATATTTATTATAATTTTTACATAAATTTTTCTTTTTCTGGTAACAACAAAAAAAAAAAATATGTTTTTATCTTCGTTTATGCAAAATTTGGAAAAAAAAAAATTTTTATTGAGTGCTGATTATAAAAATTTATATTTGGAAAATTTTTGATATTAAAATGAAATTATTTAATATATTTTCTTGAGTAGAAATGAAATGGTTTTAATGAAAAATTTGATAGTAATAAGTTGGTTATAGCTACACTAAAATATTGCTTAGAATATTAACCCAGTTGCATAATTTTTGAAAAGTACCCTTAAAATATTTTTTACCTATAATTTTTCAATTTAAGGACCTTATAATTAAAATACTAAAGAAGGTTTTTAAAGAATCATATACCTTCAATAAGGACCTGCAATACGAATTGGACCCCACCTTTTTTTTAATGCCCAAGAAATTCCGTTCCGGTAATAAAGCCCAGGAAAATCTCTAATACGAATGGGTTAATTAAAAATAATTTTCCTAGACTATTCAAATTATATAATATTTCCAATGTTAAGGATATTTAACACGTCAAAATCATATTTTTATCTAGACTACGAATTGATTCATTAATTATGAATACCACCACTTATTGAATTACAAAAAACTGGAAATTTACTTCAGTAAATTGAGTAATGATATAAGAAATCCTTTAGAATTATCACGAATTATTTTTATATTAAACTACTTAAACTTGTTAAGTCATCACGATTCTATTTAAAAGCGTTTTAATAATTATTTTAAAAATAGTTCAAAAATTACTAAACCATAATATTTCTAGTAAAATTTTACTCCAAAAACTATATTAAAAATAAATAATAGAAAACATTTTCACTTACCTTCATAAACTGATAAAGCTGCCTCTGCTGATACAGCATCACCAACACCATTTTCAGCTACACATTCATATGGTGCATCATCACGACCAGCACGTACTGGTTCAATACGTAAAATTGATACACCACCAGATTCAATTACAGTATAACGACTTTGGGTACCTAAAAAATAACGATAAAAAATTTAATTTTAATTTTTCAATTTTCATCTTTTATTTAATTTAAATACCAGAAACTTTTTTGCCATTTTTACGCCAAACTATTGATGGTGGTGGATCACCACGAGCTGCACAAAAGAAACTAGCAACATTACCAACACGTACACCTTGATTAAGTGGTTTCTTAGTTATTTCCGGGGGATCTGTAAAGAAAAAAAAAATTTGGAAAAATCAGTAAAGCTTATAATTGAAGTTATTCAAGGAACATACTGGTCCAATTTTTAACTTTTCTTTTCTTTCTTTTTTATAAAAAAAAGAAAAACTTTATTTTTTCTAAACAATTGGTTCAGAAAAGAAGCTTTATGCCTTTTTTTTTATTTTTATTTTCTTCCAAAAATTTAATCTGACGGCAAATAAATCTTTTTTACTAAACAATTTGTCTCCAGAATTTAACACTTCAACTGTACTAATACTTTGTTAGTCCTTAATCTGTTCATTCTAATTTAGCATCACAAAAAAATATTAAAAAAATAAAATACGAATGAATATACAGAAATAAAGATAGACTGAAAATCCTTTTAGAAATCCACTTTTAAACAAGAAAATCTACTTGAAAAAAAAATAAATAAACACAGTCCTTCACTTTTCTTTCCTCAAGTAATTTTCTTCTTTTTCCTTCTTCTTCTTCTTCTGTTTTTTCCTTTTTTTGCTTTGGTGTTAAAGAGATTTTGTAACTTTAAAAGATTGTCACCCGCCGTTTGTCTATAATCTTAAATTTTCAATAAATTTAAATGCTTCGTTGCAGACAAAGCGAATTTCTGGACAATGAAATGGTAGAAAAAAAAATTAAATAATTTTGTTGTTGTTGTGGAAATGAGTTTGTTCAAAGCTAAATTTGTGATGGTTTGTGTTGACACCGAGGATGTCATGATTTAGACTTTGAAGCATGATACGAAAGTCTGATGTTTTATAAATAAAGTTTTACTGGATAATTTGGAAGTGAATTGTCAAGTACTCGCAGTAAGTTGTCAAATAAATATTGGTTCAGCGGTAATAATCTTTTGATCCCAGTCCATGGCATGATGTTGGTATAACTTTATTTAGCTTTAAATTAGTATTGGTAATAAAAATTACAAGACTGGAAAATTGTCAGTCTTCTTTCTTAGTAAGTCACGCAAAGCCCAAATGCAATAGATACTGTAAAGAGCACGAGTCGGCAGTGCACTTCCTGCATGAGTGCCCAGAGTGCGCAGTCACTCATAAACTAAACTCTGCAGAATTTGCAATACTCGACCTAGCTACGGTGATGAACTCTATCAAGAGAACTAACCGGCTAGGAGAAGGTGTAGTAGAGAATCTGCAGTCGATGTAAACATCTAGATTACACCCACCTCCTGTGGGGGAAAGGGGTGTAGGGCTACACTGCTGATAGCCGTGCGCTGCGAAATTCATATGAAATTGGCAGCGGAACTTATTTTTTTTTAAGTAATCGTACCACCAGTGGGTGACAGGGTGATATAATTAGTAATAGTAACCAACTCATTGTACCTGACCGAGGGGCACTTGAAAGAGTGCGCTGGTGACATAAGATCAAAGGTTGGGTCTCAACAAAAATAATTTTCTAAATTAACAAACAATGTTGTTAATTAATAGAATATGTCATTGACAGTCAGTCGTCAGCCACAAAAAACCATCTTTTTAAATCTATTATCCTTTGAAATATTCTACAAATTAAAGCTAATTTGAAATTAATAGTTAAAAAGCTACAATATGTTTTAAATTTGTAAAAAAATAGAAAATATTTCTTTTCTAATGTTGTCCTTATTTTTTCGCTAATTAGAAACTTTACTGATACCATATTTTTAAAAAGACAAAATTGGCAACCGGAAATTTTCAAGGATAGAAAAAAAAAACAAGAAAAAAACTTTAAACTTTTTCTCCAATTGTTCAACAAATAATTAAGTCCTTTATAAAAATTGTATAATTTTAGACAAAAAAAAAATTTAGTAACTTTGTCCTTTAAATTTGTATGTGTTGTTGTTGTTGTTGTTAAATGGTAGGTTAGTCGGCTGCATTTTTTGCCTTTTCAGGATCACAAAAACAAAAACAATAAAAACCAATGACGTAGGACAACAATAAGTTTTTTTCAAGCGCAAAATATTTGTATCCTTGTTACACACATATTTATATTATGAGTATGTGTTGGTGTCCTTTTTTAGTTTAATAAAAAACTGTAAAAAAAATGTTGAAAATAACGTTAAGCCGTGTTATGTTTTTCATTTTATCAATGATTTCATTTTTGTTGTTTGCGCCATATAACAGTTTTAGTGATACAACAATCCAACACATAATATAACCTTTATATTATCCTGTGAGAAGTCCTTGTTGTGAGAAATTATGCTTTTTTTTTTCGTTTTTCATTTTCCACTGAGTTTTTTTTTTTGTGTTTGTTTTGTTAGTCGATAAAAACACAAAAAATCGACTTATTTTTTGTTGTGTTAAAGGCTTTTCTTTTTTTGGTTGCTTGTCAATCTACGATTTTGTTATGCGTTTTTTTTTATTGTTTCTCCTTTTTTTTATTATTATTATTGTAGTGACTGTTGTTTTGTTTTTGTATAAAATAGCACGGTGTTATATAAATTTTGGACGATACGGAAACACTTATATAAAGATTGTGAGTGGAAATAAAAAATATAATCCAAACAAAATTAAATATAGAAGATTGTAGTTTATATTTGTTGTTGTTGTTGTTGGTGATAAAAAATTGATGAAAAAGTTTTTCGAATTACAATGATTTGGACTTAAGTTAAGCCAGTACTGATAAGGATATAAAAAAAAAAATTTTCTGCAACTTTTTAAAGATTTGTAATGAAAATAGTATTTGAAAAGTGGAATTTTTTTATTATTATTATTGCTTTATTTTGTTGAGACGGTTTTTTAAATTCAGAAAACTTAATCAAAATATTTTCCACAAAAATAAATAGTAAAAAGTGAGAAAATTCGATATTTAAAAATTAAAACTTGTTAATTATTATTGGGATTCATAGGTTTCATACAGCAATTTATATAACTTTAGTTGGTTAATAATAATTTTTTTGAAACTTTTAAGATTTAGTTTTGGAAACTTGAGAAAATGTCCTTGAAAAAATGTATTCATTATTAGAAAATTTTTCAATATTTTTTGAAAAACTTTAAATTCCTTGTCAAATGAATCGAATAAATACATTAAAGCACAATTGTGCATAAATCTTTGAGCCCAATCTATAAATTTTCAGCGCTTGAAACAAAATCACTGGGAATAGACTACTGAAAAAATAGAAGAACGATGTGTTTTTACCTTTTTTTTTGTAATTTTGATAAAAATACGAAAACAGGACAAAAATAATAGCATTTTATCCATAAAATAGTATAATTTTAATCAACTTTAAATCAGTACCAGCAATAAAACTGAGACTATTTGCGAACAAAAGCCAATATCTTGGTAGGTTAGTAGGTCCAAATTGCAATAAAAAAAATGAAGAAACTTGAAGTACAGATAATTCTGCATTTGAGAATCAATAACTCAGCAGTAGAGTCACAAAGCAAAAATATTAGTTCATCTCGACATAAATAATTATCTGACCAATAAGTTTCAATAAAATTTTGAATTTCTAGAATAATAATTTATAACAAAATAAAATTTGTTGTGCAGACCTCCACAACATATGACGTCCATAACTTAGGATAGTAATTCAACCACAATAAATACTCAATATGTTTGTTTTTTTTTGGTGGATAACCAAATAATTGCTTTTAACATTCAATAATTTATCAATAAACATATAATTTTATTTTTATGTTGCTATTACATAAACGAAATATCATTCTTTTAAATTATATGATTTCAAAACTAAAAAACATGTTTTTTCATCAAAAAATTGTTTAAATTTAAAATATAAATATTTATACTATTTTATATTTTTAATGGAAAATAATCCTACGTGAAAATCTTTTACAAGGATTTCAATTTTTTTTTTTAATATAATATTTTTTTTTTAATTTTATTTACATATTACATTTTATATTTATTTATCTTATAACTTACGTGTCAAATATTGTATATATGGAAAATCAGAAAAATTTCCATCTGCAACATACACATACACATATAGATATTTATATAAAACAGGATCATTATGATTTATGGTTTTATATTAATTTTTATTATTATTTTTTTAAAAAAATTATTAATTTAATATTTTATTATTATTTTTTGTTGTTTCATAAAAGAATTTTATTAAATTTTATTTATCTTATTAAAATTATTAAAAAAATTTTCATTGAGACATAAATAAATATAAATAAATAAAGTAAATAAAAGGATAATTAATATATACGTAAATAAAAAAATTTAAATTATATATTAAAATAATTTCGTAAATTTAAATTACGTTTTTGTCGTAGAAAATAATAATAAAAGTTTAAGTACTTTCCGAAACGAAGCGATTTATTCGCAGCTGCAGCAAAGCTAATTATTCGCAAAGTTTAATTATAGAAACTAACACAAAATTTCGCGCGATTCTTCTCACCAATTTATTTAAATTGTGTCGACTATCTACTAAATTTAATTGTAATGGTGAAATTAGTTTTGACATTCAACCCAACTTTTGTATTTTACTGACATTTTCACTATTCAGTTTTAAAATATTTTTTGATGTATAAGTGTCCTATCCACTTACAAACGTATTTGACAATTTGTTTGGTGGTTCCAGTTTAAAAAGCACCATTTAATTGTCATAAAAACTTCATTAGAACTTAATTTTTAAAGTGTTAACAACAATAATATTAATTAGTAATTTTTTAAAATTATTTTTGACATTTTCAATTAATTTTAATTTATTTAATTATTTGACATCAAGATTTTGACAAATTGTACCTCGACTCAAACACAAACGACATCTGATTTGAGGAGAAATTCCAAGAATTTAAAAAAATTTAAAAACGCGATTGCCAAACCATCGAAAGTAGCAATTCATTATTAAAATGATTTAACAATATCAATGTTAATCCAGTTTGGTAATGCGGCACCTACGAAGAAATTGCCTCACGATCGCATTAATTGTGAAAAAAAATCTCTACAAATAAATCGCTTCGCTGGTATTGCGATAATTCCTTTTTAAATTAATAAAATATATATTTTGTTAATAAAAAATAAAATTTACAAAATTATAAAAATTTTATATTTTTAAATACCATAATAATTAATGCCATAAATTGTATATATTTTTTTATATTTTGAAGAGCAATTAAAGATGAAAAATAAAATTTATAGTCATTTTCATTTGTCAATGAAAAAAGTAAAAAATAAAAAAGTTTTTTAAAAAAAATGTCCTCAAGCAAATCAATTAAAATAATTTAAGCTCTACACTAAATAAAATTATAAAGTTTTATTTCTGTCCCATATATTTATAAATTAAAATATCCTGTTGTCATATATTCAACTATGTTTTAAAAAATCATAAAAAAATTGCAAAAAAAATTGAAGTATATGTACATAAAAACTAACAAAACTTAACAATTTAATTATGATTTGACTTTGTGTGTATCTATATATATAAAATTGACCATTAATTTTAACCACAAAAGTATAATAGTCTATCCATAATACATATAGAAAAACAGGAGTAAAGTGCTTTCATTGTGGTGAATAAAATATATAAATAGAATAAATATTATTCTAGAGAACATATAAAGTTCATAGAATTTCAAATGAAATAAATACAAGTTTTAATGAAATTTTGTTGTACAATGTTATTATTTTATCAATTTAAATAAATCATAATATTAAAATATATGTGACTTTTATTTATGTAACGTGGATGGTAATAATTTTGATTTAATATTCTTCATAATTTTTCACTATCTATCATTCATGGGTTCATATATACTAAAATGTCAAATATTTGCATAGTAAATGGTTACAATTTTCACAAGGTTTTCATTTAAAATTCAGCAAAAATGAAATTCTTATGTCATTTATACGTGAATAACTCATATTTTATCCTAACATCGTTCAAATCAAAATTGTAATGTGGAAGATTAGCAGATTGGCCTAATCACTTTCAGCAATTTCAGCTTATTATGATTTGGATTTAGTGTTAATCCCACAAAAGCCACTACCAGTATCGAAACTATACTACTTTCAGACACACCTGAAAATAATTCCAGTCACTATGATATAGGACAGAAGATTTGAAACTATGATTTATGAATTGTTTGTAGGATTTCATTTAAACGTAACTACAACCTTCGACAGAGGATGCACTTTAAATATCACTAATGTCTTATAATTTTTATACATTTCGTCTGTAATGTTTTTAATATCATCTTTAGTTCATTAATGATCATTCAGCTTAATTATGGTCTCAAATCGTAATTAGTATGAATAATTATGGTCTCAAATCGTAATTAGTATGATCTCGAAAAAATTGGAAATCATTACAAATGACTTCATATGTCAAATAAATACAAAAATCATTAATCATGTGTCATGAAAAATATTAATGATCATTAATTGTCAATTTCCACTCATTTGATGATCACTCAAAACTATCGTCTGTCGAAAATATTAACCAATAATATACTTAAAATTCAAACAAAACTATACTTGACAGAGAGTATATGAAATGTCATTATATTTGTTGTGGAAAATTAAAATCCCTACTCAACCAAAAACATTATTGAATAATAAAATGTTGTAAAATAAATTTAATATAATATTTTGTTTTTTTTTTTTTTACAACTTTTTCAAGTACAAAACTTTTAAAAATAATTAAATATTTATTTTATATTTTAAAATATTTTGTAATTATTTAATTTACATAAATATATACAATTTTCTATATTATGTCAAATAAAATTCTAAAAATTTTCTTTAATATTAACTAAGCATATATGTACTATATAATTTATATTATGATCAAGTACACACCATATAAGTCGCAAGTTAAAATGCAAACAAGTAAATTGTATATAAAATATATTTTCTATCTTTAACTATTTTATATATCAGAATTGCCACGTAAAATCATTAATATTATGTATATAACCTAAGTTTATGTTTATATTTTTTTTTTATTTCAGAAATTTAAAGTTTCTTTCCATTTTTTACACACAAAAACTATTTTGCAATAAGCTATTAAAGCCACAACATGTGTATACATAGCCGACAGCATCATCCCCACTGTAAAAATGATATAAATATATATACTAACTACTATATCTATATATAGAAAGATATTGAAAATTTCCGAACCTTATAAAAAATTTTTTTTTTTGAAGACACGTCCTTTTTATCTTATAAACAAGCAATAACAAAACAACACACACAAATACACATACAATATATATGTATATAAACATTTAAAATGTTTAATATACAAATATTAGTATTAACTAAGTGCATTTTAAAGGATATTGCATTATATACTATAGTCAACATTTGTGAAAAGGAACATACACAGGAAAAAATATTGAAACATTATATAAAACTCCTTAAATAAATTTTATAAAAAAAAAAAAATATTGTAAATTCTTTTTGCTATTAAAACTTTTATTTTTTTTTTCTAAGTGTATCCTTAATATTTTATACATAAAATTTAGTGTTTTTCTGTCGTTCTTTCTATCTATTTTTTTTTTTTTAAACTTAAAATATCCTAATTTTAATTAAAAACTAGCAAAAATGGCTTTATATTTCTACTTTATTTATCAAAACAAAAATTAAAAACCCCAAAAGCGGTAAAAACATAACAACTAACAATTTTAATGCTTTACACAGTCGCACACACACACACACACACACACAAAACAAAGTTATCCTCTTGAAATACTTTTGAAAAAAAAATAAAAAAACAGTTTTAAATTAATCAAAAGTTGCATCAACATCCAACAATCTAAAATCCCACCAAAATATCACTTTTTTTTTATGGTATAAATACCACATGTGTCTGTTATGTTGAATTTTTATGGGTGTAGTAGTAAACAGGATATATTAAAAAGTAATATATACATAGATATAGATAGATTTTATGTTTTATCTAGAGATAGATTAGTGTAAAAAATGATTTTTAGTTTTTTTTTTGTTTTTGGAAAATTGTTGACCATTAAAATTATTCTGTAACAATAAAAACAATAAAAGAAAAAATTTTTAAAATTCAATTGTATATTACATACAAGTGTGAGAAGATATTTTTATGTTAATCTAACCAATGAAAATTATATGATTTTAGACATAAATTTCTGTATTATATTGTAACGGCAGAGGGTAACACTTTAAAGCTTGCTTTGACTTTTTTTACACATTGAATAAATTAATAAAATTGAATTCATTTGAATAAATACCAACTTTATTTTTTACTATGGCAGAGGTAGCTTAGTACGGTGCACTGCAGTAAATAGAGGGCTAAATTCCAATTCGAAGTCTCGATATTGGTCTAAATTTAATCAACTTTAAATAAGTACCGGAGTAATATAATTATGATATAATATATTTCATAAGACTGGGAAAAATATTAATGGCTAAAGCCATTTTGCTGAGAAAAACCATCTCAGTAATAAAGCTGTAAGTTTCTTGACCGTCAAGTCAGCGATCATAAAGTTGACTGGTAATAAAATCGCGCTAATTCTCGAATTATTCTAAAATTGAAGTCTCCTCTGGCTTAACACTTTTACGAATAAACCAGGTCCAACTTGTAATAGTATGTTTAATTACTTTTGAAGCAATACACTATGCACCTTGAAATGATTTTTAAGAATTGCTGCTATATTTTTGTGTACTAGCTCCGAAACATAAAGCAGTCAAAAATTAGTTATCCATGAAGAAAGTAAGGCCGAAATTGAGTAATCTGATAACGAGGTAAAGAAACTTTTGAATATGACTCTTAGGTTTATCAGTTCGGTACTGAAATTTAATAAAGACAGATAAATTGTTCAAGAATTAGAGTAAACAAGTAAACGGAATTATTCAGTTCAGTTGGATATCTTTTTAAATCAACTAACCAACTAAATGTTCACTTATCTTCAATTCAACTGGACTCATTCTGTACGAACATAATCTCTGTGACCTTTCATTTATTATTATTATAAAAGTTTTATAATTTAGTTTTATAAACATTTTTACTAGCTTCCGAAAAATTAAAGAGTTGATTGTTGTTTTTTCTTTAAATTAAATATCTCGCCTATATTCACATTATGTCCTTTTTGATGTTAATACATAAAATTCTATCTGAAACATTACTAACAATTTTTGTTTTAAATATATTAAATTAGCACTAAAACAAAATTTTATAATAGAATTAAAACACACTATACAAATATGAATGTTTTGCTTAAAACTTTTCCAAAATAATTTTCAACAAAATTTTTAAAGGATCAAAAATTTTTGTAGATTTGTATATTTTGAATGTGTACCATAAAATAGAAATTATTATGTGACACATAAATGTGTATTTAAAAAAAAAAACTAACTACAAAAAGTTCAAAAATGAAATTTTAATTTTCCTAAATTTTTATATTAGATTATAAATTCTGATTAAATGAACAAATTTGACGTGAATTTTTTGGTATATTTTGGCAGGATTTAATTAGTAATAATTTTGTGTTCCTTAGAAAAATATTATTTAATAAATATTAAAATATGTAGGGAAAAACTATATTTAATAGGTTATTAACTTATAGTTTTAATCTAAATTTAAAGGAATTATAGAAATAGCTAGTTAAAAGTTTTTAATATTATTCTAAAGTAAAATTACTGAACATAGTAAAGATTTATGATTTATGTGCAGTAATTTTCTTAAAATAATAAAATTATTATGGAAAATTCAATTATAAAAAAGTGTAATTCAGAAAATTTATTTAATTTTTGTGGAGCAGATGATATTGGTTTAGTTGAAATAACATTCAAATGTTAGAAAAGTGAGATTTTCAAATGTTAGAAAAAGATTTACACTGAAAGGACAGCCTGACAAAATGACAGACAACAAATTAAAGAAATTCAAATTAAAGAAATTTTATAATTAATTGATTTCAACATGATAAACAAAAAAAAAGCATATATTATGTAAGAAGCATATTTTAGAAGGACCAAAAAAATAAATAAAAGATATATATAAAAATTTCAATTTCAATTACATATTTCCAATATTTCAATCGGTTCATTGGACAAAATTGCAATATATTTTTATTATCTAATCTTTAATTTCTCAATATCTTCTAACATAAAATAAACATTGCATAGAAAAATATTTTCGGTGGGGTTGGATGGTAATAACAACTTGCAGAAAAATCTACAACATAAAATCTATAAAAAAAAAAATCTAATTTTGAGACACAAAGCCAAAAGTAAAAAAAAACACATAAAGAAAACCGAAGCAAAGTTTCCAAAAATCTTTAATCTTTAGGATATTTTATGGTATTTCTTTACCTACCAGCATAAAATTCCAGATATAGTAATAGTTTTATTGAAAAATTATGTTTACTATAAGAGAAAAGGTTAAAAAAAAAAGGAATTATCCAGAATATTAAAAACGAATTGGTTTAATTTGGAAATTAAATGTGGTATAAAGGATAACATCGAGTCAACTCTAATAAATTGTAAAATTAGTGGGTAAATTTACAATGCTTTTTTTTAGATTCCACACAAAGAAATATAGTGTTTAATACAAACACAAACTTGTGATATTCTCTAATTTACTTCCTGTATAATCCTTTTGCAATTTTGAACAAAAAAGTATACTGAGATTTTTCTAGATTTTTTTTTGTACTCAAACTATTAAATAAAAATTCGATAATATTTTAGTATCTTTTTATTTCTATGTAATTATATGTGCAATATGTACCAAAAAATAATAAAATAAAATTGTATATCATCATATCCAAGGACTAAAAAAAAACAACAATATAAAACATTGAAAAATATTCATTGATTTTTATAGATATAGGAAAATGCATTACCGACATCTTTAAAATATAATGAAAAATACAGCAGGTGGAAAAATATCTTTTTTTGCAATCTTTTATTTTTTTCTCTATCTTTTTACATTGATGGATACGACAAGAAAAAATCCTTTTTCTATATTTATATATAAAATATCATTGCTTGTGTATCCTTTTTCTTTATTATATAAATTTTTATTACCTTCCAGTACGTCTTATATGCCATTAACAAGATTTTTATATCTCATAGTTTTTTTTATATAAAAAAAAAATATAAATAAATATGAACATAATAAGAAAAATTGTTATTGGAAAAATGAAAATTTTTTATATGCATTTTATAGAAAATTTTATAAAATTGGAAAATTATTTAATGCATTTTATAAAAATTCTATTAATTTAATGACAAATTTTTGTGTTGTCTATGTAAATGTTTAATGTTCCATTAAATTAGAATTTCTTAGAATAAATTAATTGTGAAAAATTGATAATAAATTTATTATAGAAATAATTACATAAATGAATATTATAGTAAATAATATCATTAGATATTTTCATTTTGATTACAATTTATTTCGCTCTAGTGAAATAAATTAATTGCTTGACAATACTATTTAAGTTTTTCAAGTTAAAGAATTTTCTAATTACAATAAATTCTAGAAATATAAATTTAATTGCATTTTAGTTAATGGTTAATTGACCAAAGACAGTGGCATATTTTAATTGATCGAGTAGTAGTGGCATATTGTCAGAGTTAATATTCAAGTTAATATTTGCAGGTGTAATATTTAAGCTATCAGACAAAACTGCAGTATGATTTTTTATTGATTTTAGAATTAAGTTTTAATATACTACAATAATTTACTTAACTCTTAAATGGATGAACTGAGTCTAATGGCTCATTTCAATTTTAAAATTGACGTAAAAATATTAATTTTATAATATTGGGCAGTGATTTAATCTTTTTACTTTTTCATATTAAAATATTGTCAAACTATAGTAGGATGAATGTGAAGAAACAACAAGTTTAATTTACTTTTTAGTGATTTTTTTACCTCGTAACAAAGAGGTAAGTGAATTTTGTAACATCAGAGCCAAATTAAATAGAAAGGATCTGGCGGTAAATATAACCCACAAAAATATCTTTCAAGCAGCCTTTTTAATTCACATATATGTCACGTTAGGCTGCGTAAGAATTTGTTTCTATATTTCTGGGACACAATTGAGTGACGGTAAAATCTGTGGTCATAATCGCATATCACATATATGTGACGGTTAGTGGTAAATGTGTTAAGAGTTAAAACCACTTTAAATTAATTAAATTTTCAATTCCATTGTGGATAATTAATGATTCTTCAAATTACCTAATAAACTAGTCTTATTTGAATAATTTCAATTTCATTTCATATTTTAGAAAATTTTATACATAATATGTATAATTTAAATTCATTTAAATTTCTCTTATTTGTACATTTAGTTAAATAAATTTATTTTAAAATCAACTTTGATTACGAAAGCTTAATTTCACTTGATTGTATTTTAGAAAATTAAATATAATTAAGTCATTGAAAATTATCACAAAATATTATTTACTATAAAATCGCCTAAAGTCAACAAATATTACTATATTGTATAATCTTTATTTTAATGATTTTCATCAATTATTTACATACTAAACGTTTAATGTAATCATAATGTAAACATGCTTTAAGCATTTTATTGTTAAAATTTAAATATATATATATATGTATATCCTTAAAGCAAACGAAATTAGTTTTATTTAAACAATTAAATTATTAAACAAATTTTTACATTACATAATATTTTGAATATCATATTACAATTACAAATATTATTCAGTTTCAACTTTAATTAAAATATTAACTTTACAATTTAAAGAATATTTAATATCGATTTATTAAAACTATCTAAAAAAAAAAATACTTTATGAAAATTCCAATTAAATATCTTAATTACGACTACATATACAATTTTTTCCACTGAAATTACTTCATCAATAAAATATAAATTTAAATATTACTTCAAATTGTTTATTTTTTAAATTAATATAGATAAAATCTTATGAAAATGTATTTTCCAAAATACATAAAGATATTAAAAATATTTTAATATTTTACTTATAGTCCTTTTTTTTTGAAGTTAAATAACAATTTTCGTTATAGAAAATATTATTTACAAAATATCCGTTTATGCTAAAATATTATTTTCACAAAATTTTCAACATTTATACGGTATTTTACATACAAAAAAATATTCTAAACTAAATTAAATTATCCTATCATAAAATTTTCAAGGAAAACAATCTCCCCAATCGCAGTTACAATAATAATATAAACTCTAATACATAAATACGTTTGTATATAACAAATATCCTTCAAAAATATTATGCACCAAAAATATATTATACGGTATTCATACAGAAGAAAATGAAATTGGTAATTTTTTTGGAAAATGTATAATTAATATAGTATTTAAAGACTTTTGTTTGCCAAACTCTAATTATAAAATGAGTTTAATTTTGTTCATGATTTTCCTCCGCAAAAAATATAAAAAAACATAGAAAATGTAATATTATTAAAATAATATTAGGAAAAACTTTTTTTTTTTTTTGTTTATTTGTGTTAATTTCCGTGAATTTTCTACTAGGACGGAAAAATAATATTTGAAATAAATTACAAAACTTATTTTAAGGTTTTATAATTAAAAAATACATATATATTTAGGTTTATGTAATTTGATCGTACTATTTAGGTTAATCAGAAAATTCGATAAATGAAAATGCAATTAAATGTAATAATATTTGAATCATGAATATAATAGTTAAGTTTATAGAATTATGTTAAATAAATTAGAATTAATATTAATTATAAAATAATTATTAAATTGTTTAAAAAATTTTTAATAATTTAAGTCAATATTTTCATAAATTATTATATTAATGCTTTGAATTTACTTTGAATTTGATTATGAAGGTCGAGCATACTGCAATATCCTTTACAAATTTGGGCACAAATGAAAAAAGGAAATGAACTATTTTAACTGATATTTCACTGAAGTATAGGACAGAGTTGATTGTGAAAAAATTACTAGTCCGAATAAATGATGGCATAGAATTTTCCAATTACACAGTATAGAATTAAGTAGTTTTGTTCAGCGAATTCTAGTAAGACCTGTGTCTAGGTAAAATTCAAAGAAATGAGATAATTTGTAATAGGTAGCAGCAATATTTCATAAGATTAAATATGAAATTTCAAACATGGACTGTAATATAGCTGTGTGCAGAATTAAGTGGCTGCACGTCAAATGTTAAAAAAATATGAAAGTTATGTGAAAAAATCTCTTGAAATGGAAGAAAATTATATTAAAAAATAACACCTGTGTCGGCCTTCGAAATATGTTAGACCAGGTTTCACTTGACCTTCCTAAGTATTATTTTAAAAATATTGTAAATTCTGATTTTCCGGTGGAAGGATTGATCAGAAAAATGTCGAAATTTTTGATTTAAGGCTTCGTCGGCAAAAATTTTCGAATTTTCTGAAAATTATGATGGAAGATTTGATTCGAATTAATGAAAAATAATGAAATGATTTAATGGTTCTAAGAAAAATACACTTTTTAGTATTGCAATGCGGATTACATTGAATTCTGAATTTTGGATTTTGAAACATTTATGAAGAAAATTTACAAAAAAATATGTGAATAGTTTTTAATGTTAATTTCAAGTAACCATTTTTCATTTAATATTTCACATTTGTCCAAATTTCACTGGACACTTTGGAGACCATGTTATAATTTCGTTACTCTGCACCTGCATATTATGCTTAAATCTTAAAGATATCAAATAAATATAAAATTCAATTTGATTTCAAAAAAACAAAAGAAAATTTAAAACACCTTTTTAAAATTTATTTTTAAATCTCGATTAAATTTTTTACTGTGATTATTCATTGAAAGGTTTTGTTTTTCTGGTATTTATCAGAAAGAAAAGTGTAATGAAAATGGTCATATAACTGTTTTTTTTTCCTTGGCATTTAAAGTAGGGTAAAATGACATATTGAAGAAAAAAAATATATACTAAAAATCAAATTTAGTTTATATTTTATTTTGCGTAAATCTATTATCTCTCGAAAAATCAAATAAATAAACTTTTTTTTAAAAAAGAAAATTGAATACAAAAAAAACGTATAGAAGGAAAAATCTTCAAAAATAAATCAAAAAAAAAAAGAAAAATTCAATTTAATTTCCTATTTTTTATTTTTTATTTTTTTTTTCCTTATTTAATCTTTCTAGTCGTAAGCAATAATTCAAACAATTCACCAAAAAAAAAATAAGAAAATATCTTCGATTCCCGAGTATAAGACTATGAATCCTTTTTTTATTTGTCTCGGAAAAAAAACATTTTAAAAACAGAATCCTTTTTTTTTTTTGGGGGGGTTTTGTTTGTGTGTATTATTTTACCTCAAACCGCATATTTTTATGTCAACAAATTTAGATACAAAAATGAAATTTGAAAATAAAATCATTTGATGAAAAATCAGAAATGAAATTACTGAGAAAAAAAAAACACATATACCAACAAACCAACAAAAAAAAAAATTGAATTATCTCTATTTTTTCTTTTTTCATTTTGATTTTTCTTCATTTTCTTTCTGTGTTTAACTACACTTAAGAAAATTTTCTTATATAATATTAACTTATGTATATATTATTGTTAGAAAACATAGTACGATGTCATCAATTCTTAAATCAAATCCTAGTAAAACTCAATGTGAATGTAAACAAGATGAAATATTTTAAGGAAAAATTTATTTTTCATTTTATAAAAAAATGAAGAAAAGTTTTTTTGTTGAATAAAAAATGGATTTTTTTTTATTGAAAATTCGAAAATTTTAAATTTAAATTATTTATTGTCTAATGTAATTTAATGTTACTCTTTACAGGTCTAGACTTGAAAATTGTAAATATTATAAGGGTAACTAAGGATATTTATTACCAGGATACTCTATATTCCTGAGATTAATGACAAAAAAAAAAGTGATTTATTGGAGTAAATATTTTATGGCAAACAAAATTTGTTTCAGTGCCATTTTTATTACAATTAATTGTAATTATTTGAAAATTACCTATTTGATAAAGAAATTTTTTACATTAAGACTGAATTTTAATTTAGGTAGGACACGTTTTTTTTCACCTGTGGTGTAAGACTTACATTTTGTACAAAACTAAATTTGGCATCAAATTATTATAAATGCAGACAAATTAGATTTTTTTTTGTGTTAGGTAATGGAGAAAATAGTTGAATAACATGACTCTGGAATTGTGCCAGGTTTTAAGATCATTAGTGGTATTAATAGGATAATTATAAACTAGTTTTTCTGGGGTATACTTGAAGTATATAGATATTACGATAAGTTTATCGCAGTTAATTGCACGATTTGGGCTATAATTTATTTTCGACGAATTTTTTTGAAATTGATCCAATCAAAATTGAAGCTGCACCGATTATCCGTTGCAGCCACAGAGATAAACCAGCTTCAACAATTTCGTCGAAGTGTCCTCCGTAACGTTTACTATAATAGAAAAAACTATTCAGCAAACAGACATGCTGTGACGCGGCAAATTCGTTCCGTACATTTATTGAAATGTTTTCGCAATACGTTTACACAAAATTTACCATTTTAAGTATAGTACTTCAAGATTTTTTTTTTATATTTATTCAGTTTAGAAAAATTTCCGTACTGCGAGACAATCATTTCAACATAAAAGGATCAAAATATATAAAGTTTAATTTTAAAAGTTCAACTAAAACTTTTTTTTATTATTATCATAAAACTGTTCATTCATCTAACTAAAATCTTCCACTTAAACTTACAAACCAAAAAAAAAAACGACATACAAAACCCTTCAAAAATATTTATCCCTGTAGACACAAACTTAACTTCCATACGCAAAGAAATATGAAAAAAAAAAATATTGAATAATAATTGCAAAAAAAAAATATAAATTAATTTTTTTTTTCTGTTCAAAAGTAATTCAAAAAATACCTTACATATTTTTATATAATATTTTTTCTCGTCCTTGCAATAAACTTTTTCAACAACACAGTAAAAATTATTATATGTCCTGTGCAGACCAAAAAAAAAAAAAATATCACAAATCTCTTATTAAACTTAAAACTTTTCGAATAATGTAAAAAAAAAAAAAAAACTTAAGGACAAATTGAAAGCGTGTGAAAACAATACTAAAAGCCAAATGTAGGAGGATATAAGCAAACAGAAGATATAGAAAAAAAAAATTAAATTTTGATTTTTATCTAAACTAGGAAAAGCAAAAAAAAAAAAAGAAGATTTTTTTGTTTTTTTTTAGTTCTTCCTTCCGTTTTGTTGATCCTGTGTGAAAATATCATCGAAAAGAAATTATATTTTATATATATATATATTTTTTTTTTACCCATTTTTATTCGTTTTTCAATAATTTTCTAATTAAGGACACTTCAAACTTGTTCTTTGTTGGACATTATCGTAAATGGTTTTTAAAATTGCAAAAAAAAATAGAAAATAAAAAACTTTAAACTATGTTTTATGTTTTTTTAAAAACATGGAAGTTTTTAATTAATGTCATAGTTTTTTTTTCAAATAAATTTTGTGAAATTATGTTAAAATATATGTTATAAGATTTAGATACAAAAACAAAAAAAAATTTATTTGAAAATAAAATTAATTTGAAAATAAATTTTTAAAAAAGTTTGTTTGTTATGATAAACAAAAAATGAATTACGTAATCCTGGGAATTTTCTCAACAAATTAATCACAGTTTTTTTCAGCGAAATGCATTTTAAAGGGTAGAGTCTAAAAAAAAATTGAATAAAGGTCACCAAAAGTTAATATTAAAACAGCAGTGGCTTAGTGGTAGAATAATAATCTGTGGTGCGGTAATAGGTGCGACTGAGATATCGAAATTGGTTTAAGTTTACTTAGGTTTAAATGAGTACCAATACAAAAATTACAATAAAATGTAATTTGGCTGGGAAAAATGCAAATGTTCGAGGCTTTTCTTAAATTTTTTATGAAGAATAAATTATTGCCAAAACACTTTAGTGCGTAAATTTATTTGTTAAAATTGAAAGGACTTTTGCAAATTCTAATTTTTAGAGGAAACTCATTACAATTTATGTATAAACTTTTTTGTAAAATGCCATTTAATTTATTTCAAATAATTTAATATTATACGTAAGTTAAAATACTTTTAAACTCAAAATCCTTTATTTAACATGGAAAATTTATTAGTAAATATAATAAAATTAATTATTTCCGAATAAAACTATTATTTAAATCGACATTAAAATAATCTCAAGGTTTTATAGTAACAAAATAATGATAAATCTTTTTACAGGACAATGTTCACTAAACAAGAACTATATATACACACTTTACTAACTTTGATTAATTGTAAATAAAGTGTGTAAATTTTCCAAACATAAAGCCTAAATGACAGTAAACACATTGCCTGTCCGGACTCAAATTGACTATGTACAAGCAATTAGAAAATTTCAAAATACTTTTAATTAAAAATAAATACAAAAAATTCCATTAAAATTTTCTATCATTAGAGTAAATTTTCCAAAAATTACTCATTAATTAAAAATTTACCTTAAAAGTTTTCTTTTTTTAAAAAAAAAAAAACTTGTCCAAATCTTCTGGTTTTTCTTGTCAAAAAATTTATTTGAAATTTTACAAAATTACAGGCATAAAAAAAACACTTTGCTTTTCCACGAAATATTTCAATAACAGAAACATAAAAACTTCCTTTTTAAAAAAAACCATTTCAATAAATATTTAGAAAATTTTATGTAAATAACTTTAAATCATATAATAAATTAAATTGATTTTTGAAGGTAAAAACAGAAGAAAATATTGAATACATCAAAACATAAATTTTTTTTTATCTGGAAAAATAATTGTCTGTCTATAAATTTTCTAAATTAAAACTGAATATTTTTATTTTTGTGAAAATAAAAAAAAATAAAATCTTTAATGTTTTTGATGTTATTTAAATTTTATGCTAGTTAAAAAATTATACCACGTAGTAGAACTTCTGTGCAGTAGTTTCACACGTAGGCGATTTTTTGTGTGCACTACATACACGTTCTGTCAATGAAAAATTAATCATAAAGATCAAAGGATCAACATATTTACATATAGTACAAAGCTCCCTAGTGAAAAAATCAAGAATTGTACTAGTTTTTATTTTATTTGACTTTTCATTATCTTTGAAACATGTGATTTTATATCCTCTTTGGTGAATATTTATTCTATGAAATTGCATTTTAAGATATAATATAATTTAAGGCCTCAAATTGCAAAATCTTGAATTATACTGTCACATTTTTGCATTACTCTTAATTGTCTTTTCATTTAAAACAAATACATTGTCAATTACGTCATCTACAGAAGCCTCTAATAAATCAAGAATACCATTTACCATGTTAAATTAAATTTTAAGGTTATATAACTACATTTTTCACAGTAGCTCCTCTATTGGCCAAAATATGAACTAATGAAAGTGCTGCTTTATTCTACTTTTTTTATACTTTTCCAACATGGAGTCAATTATAAATTTTTGAGAATCTTTAATATCTAAAATTGCCATTTTTCATTAAAAAAAAAACGTTTTCACAAAATATCAATTTCGCCATCTACCGGATGGTCTGAAAATACTGTCATCGGATTACAGATTCTCTAACTTCTAAAATCAAATATCTGGCCACATTTTATGTATACACTATGTTAAAGCATAATTTGAAAAGGTTTACACACGAACGGATGACCAGACAGCCAGACGACCTGGAAACTAATAACATAATGGATTTTATTTTATAAAATCCGTGAAAAAAAATGATTTTTTAATATGTAAACAAAATATGTATATATATAAAAAGGAGCAGGGTTAATTGCTTTGTCTTTTTCACGTTCCTTTAATTAAAATAAAGTTTTGTGTATATACACATTAATATTTTAAGTTAATTACAAATAAAATTTACTGATGGTTGATTTTCTACATAAAATTATCAGGAGTAGAGACGTAGAAAAAAAAAAAATATAATACTTAAATTTTTAATGCCATGATGAAAAGTTTATAAATATTTTTTTTTTTTCGCTATACTTTCATTTTTAATACCCACATCAAAAGGATATCAATTATGTAAATAAAATTTTGTTTTTTTTTTTTTCAAAAAAAAATTTTTTTAGAAACGATTTTACACAATTTATCACTTAACTTCCGAAATTATGGTTGTCGCTTTTAATCAAGAATTACAGGTTTTCCATTTTCCGCTTTTAAGTCATAAAATTTTTTTTTTTTTTTATTTTAAAGAAAAATGAATATTTTTTCATGAAAATTAAATAGAATATTTTTTTTAATAATTAATATTATTAAAATTACCATATTTAAATATAATTTCCGTATTTCTTTTTTTTTTTGCAAATAAAATTAACCTAATTAAATGCGAGTTTTTGGAGACGTAAGCACATACCAAAAAAAAAAAAAAAAGGAAAGTGAAATAAATTCAAATATAAAAATACCAATTTATAAAATGAAAAATTGTACAATTTAACATAAAAAAGTATCTAGAATATTCAACCCAAGTGACAAATGAAAAAAAAAAAATTTTTAAAGCGAATTTTTCAATTATGCTGTCATTAAAAAATTATGATATAATTTTAAAGTTTGTTCTTAACTAATATTATTTTCATTTGACCAAAACTCGAGACGTGACAGTTTTCTGAAAAAAAAAACTGACACCGATTGTGTCCAATAAAATATGAATGTTAACGTTGATATTTGTAACTAAAAGATGATAAAATCGGCACTGAAAACAAAACCAGAGCAAAAAAAATTTGACTGAAAACTGCATGGAGACGTCTTCAATTTAAATTTCACAAAAAAAAATTGCGGGTAGACTACAGTTTTTTAAAAGTTTTTAGAGGACTTCTATCTGGAATCAGATTCTGTCAAAAATTTTGTATAAAGAGGTGGAAATTCGATCTAGTAATCTGTAAGAGATCATTCCTAAAAATTCTTAAAATTTGCAGAATCAACACAATCCTTCGAACTGATCACAAACAACTCAACAGATACTCAAACCATAACTTCAAACAGAGGTATGTTGCCAGAAAAAGAGGCTAGAAGAAACAACATAGAAATCTTTCATTTAACACCGTTAATATATAAGGAGCACATTTTCACCATTTTTAATTGTAAATTTCATCAATTGATTATATAAAATAAAGCAGTTTTTAGTGAAAATACCGGAAGCCATCGAACAACACGATTAATTTGTTCCGTGTTATTTCAAAATATGTAATACGAAAATGTTAGGAAACCCTTTAAGGGAGGCCCAGACTCTTCACGAGCTGCACCGGCCAACGAATACGAGATTGGGATTCTTGAAAATAAAATATGTTTTAAAAATATAACATCTTCATTTTTCATACTCCAAAAAAACTCTCTTGCAAATTTTCCCCGAAACTTCATGTTACTGATGGTACCCTGTTATTATAAATCATAATCTTTGACTGTTGTACATAAATATTTTAAAGATTTCTAAACAAATCCAGTAATTTTTTAAAAATTATAATTAAATTACAGAAAAATAAAAATTTTAATTAAATTTCCCAAGAAAATTTTAATTATCCATTAATAATAAAATGAACTAGAGTCGCTTCACAAAGTGCACCAAATTCCCAAATTACTATGCTAAAATGACCAAAAAAAAAAATTTAATTTTAATTAATAAAAAAAACGTTTAAACTAAAAATTAAATAGAAAAATTTTTTTTTGAAAAAAAAAAACGTATCCAACTAAATTTTTTACAAATACGTAGCATGAAAATAATCTTCTTTTTTCCTTTTCCTTTTTTTTTTATTCTTTTTGGCAAAATAATAAAAAAAAAAAAAAGGAAAATAATTTTTTTTTTTTGTCAAAGGAAAATCGTTTTTCTGTGCAAGCGAAGAACGTGTCCTGATATAAAAAATATATATTTATTTCTATAGTAATACGCGAATAACACACAGAAGAAAAAAAATATCCTTTTTAAAAAAAAATACAATAGCATAGAATAGCATATAAATTTGTCTTTACTTGCTGTAACAGTTTTTCTTTTTTTTGTTAGAATTAACATCCTTTTTGGGGAATTAGGGATAAACTTATAGAGTAACATATATAAAAAAAAAATATAGTATTATGCTTACAACAATTTTTTTTTTTTATGTAACAACTTGAACAAGAAAATCTTCACGTTTTTGTATTTAAGGATAACTTAAATAAATACAGGTGTGCGTACTATACGTTTCTATGTATATGAAAAAAAACTTTATATTTATATGTCAATATACCATAAAAACATAAAACAGCAACAACAGAGCAGCTAAGGGAATTCTTTAGGAAAAATAATATTATTTATAATACGGAGAGAGAAAATGGCAACCAAAAAAAAAAAAAAAAGAGATACGTAAATGAATCTAATATTTATACTTTTACTGAGTTGCGATGGCAATAAGTCGCGGCGGCATTAAAATAATAATAAAAAAAAATATATATATACACTTGAAACCTGGTAGTTTAAATGACTATTTGATAGAAACCATTTTCATTTTCGAAATGAAAAAGTTATCTACCACCATTTCTCCCACCTTCCTATAACCTCATTCTCTGAATCTATCTAAAGGGAATTGAAGTGTACCAAAGTGGTTGAAGATAATTTAATTAAAATCGAGTTAATCTGTAGAGGTTGGTAAAGGTCCTGGCTATTTATTTATGTAAAAAAAAAAAATTTTTTTTTAAATGGAAAAAGTCATGTTAATAAAGCTCTTTCTTTCATTTTATGTCGTTTTGGCTTTTTTTTTTGGAATTGTTTAAAACGTAGTCAATTATTTAAATAGAGCTTTTCAAGAGAAAATAAATATTAGATTGAGTAGTCGTCGTTGTTAGATTTGAATACGGTGACGGTGGTATGATGATGATTTGGGAATATTTTTTCTACGAAAATTTATATGTGGTTTTTTTTTTTATTTTTTGTTTTCTGTGTTGATCTTCTTGGCATAATATTATCATTTCAGCTATCATTAGGGACATTCGGATGTCTTTGCTCTTTAAAATTAATTATATTGGATAATCTTTCAACGAAAATGAAGAAAAAGAATCAACATTTTTTTTTTTTGTTGATTCTACAAAATAAAAAAACACATTTTTTAAAAATTATTTTGTTGTAAAAAAAAAAATATTTACAAAAAAAACCACAAAATTCTGGAGATTTTTTTTTTTTTTATAACTAATTTAGAAGAAAATTTTTGAAAATTCCCTAAAGATAAACTTTGGAATTTGAAACTTTTCTAACATTAATTTTTTTTTTTTTTGTCGTCTTTCGACATTTTTAGTGAGAGTTTAAGTAAATGAAATGGATTTTAGTAAAAACGAAAAAAAAAAAATGTTTGTCCAATTTGGTGTCATCAATGAATTTATCAGACAAAGCAAAATTTTTGTACATTTTTATAAATAAAGGATTATATTAAAGAATTTAACATTCAGACATTAAATCTCTAAGGACAAGTCCCAATTTGATATTTAAAAACCTGATTTTATTCAAGTATGTCCTTGTTACTACAAATTAATGTATGCTCTTAATGTCTGCTATTTTTAAATTTTTAAATTTTCTTGAATAACTCTTTAATAATCTTGGTTAGTTGGTTGAATAGACGTACTCCTGAGAGAACAACATTTAGATGATAAGCCCTGCACTGAGTGTGAAGAAGCAGTACTAGGATCAAGATCCACCCATGATTTTTAGATGGGCAACTTTGGCCGTAAATTGATAAGTTCGTTTAGATAGTGGCTTTGCATACTATGCTTTAGATTGTAGCTTCGTGAATAAATTAAACATGTCTCGACAGTACAGGACACATAAAAAGTATAATTTCTTTTTTTCCTTGCAAGTGTGGCAAAATTGGTCCGAGAACTGCAGCAAAATTGGTTTTGTGTCCACAGGTATTGTTCTCGCTATTTCTTCGGCAGATATTTAAGAAGGTCATCCGTTTGCCTTACTAAATACCTCCTATTCTCTTAAGGATATTTTTCCTTTAAGTAATAAATTATTATAACCTTCTCCATTACGTAATATAAACCAATTTATCACAAAAATGAAGAGATGCCAAAACACATTTTTTTTCTTCTAATTAAATTATATTTATTATTTATAAGTGGACTAAAAAAGACTGGGACTGTTAAAATATATCGTTTAAAACTTTATTTATGACAACTTCAAACGAAATATAGAAATCAAACTAAAATTAAGGATATACAATAATAACGAATTAGTTAAAATAGAAAGGAATAATAATTTTTAATGAGAATCATTTAGTTATCTATAAAAAAAAAAGTAGAGTTAGAGAGGACAAAAGTCTATATTATTATAGTCGATTTCTAAAACTGATATTATTTATTTTATTTTCCATATTTTGATGAAATATTCTAAACTATATTTTATTTTTTCTATATTAATACAAAAAAATTAATTTGTATAATAAGGATTCATGACACGCAACAAGAGAAAAAATATCAACAACAACAAAATTTATTTTATATATTTTAGCACAAAATAAGGACAACAATTTGAACCGTAAAAAAAAAAAAAGGAATAAATCCATGGGTGGTTAGTGGAAAAAATGAACAAGAGAAAATTTAATTATTATATTGAAAGGAGTTAAAACATTTATACTTTTTTTTTTTAATCCTTAAAAAAAAGTTTATTACCATTTTTTTTTGTGTTTTTGCGCCCAAAAGTTAATTAATTTGAATACCAAAAAAAAAAAAAAAAATAGGGCAAACTTCAAACATATTTTTTTTTTTTCACGTTCAACAATTCACCACTCATCGTTAAATTAAGTATAGGCTGTTTTTTTAAAGGATTTTTTTTTCATTAAAAATAATTTTTTTTTAAAGGAAGAATTGTTAGTTATTTGTTATTAGTTGAAAAAAAAAAGAAAATTGTAAATTTTTCGTTATATATTTTTGTTGAAAACGTAAATACAGTGATTTATTTTCCCACAATTTAGAAATCAAAATAAACAAAAATATCCTTAAGCGTATTAACAAAAAAAAAAAAATTCAGGAATTAATATTATGTATACAATAAAAAATTATATTTTTGCATAAAAAGCATATTTTTTGGCATAAAAAACATATTTTTTTCACTTGCCTATATATATTTTCGATAATATTTATGATTATTAAAATATTCAATTAGATTTTATTAATTCATTTAATTTAAATTAAGGATTTTAAATGTTTTGTTAATTTTTAACTAACTAATTTAAATTTAATTTGAAATTAAATAACAAAAATTAAAATATTATTTTTAATATTTTTAATTTTAGTGAATAATTTAAACATAATTTTCTTTTATTTTTCATATTTGATTAATGAAAATTATGTAAATTAATGTGTAAATTTTTACTAATTCATTAATATTAAAGTATATTTTGAATTATAAAAAATAGTAATTTATTTTTTTGAAAAATTATATTTAATTTGTTTACATTTTAAAATATGTTTAAGCAAAATATTGAAAATTAATGGGTTAATTTAAATTGTTGAAATAAATTTATTTCTACAATTTAAATTTTTTGATAAAAATTTACATTTTAAAATATTATTTTTTATAAGAGAATTAAAGTTTTTAAAAGTTAACGATAATTCTATGAGTGAGACCTTTTCATTTGATCAATTTGGTGCGTCAGTGAGACAGTCATCACGTTTCCGAATAGAAATAAACTTTCAATAAGCAGTAAGTAATTTGGGGGAAAATTCTAAATTCTCATAAATATGATCATTATTAAATTTGTAAATATAAATGGGTCTACGCTTAACATATTTCCATTAAAACATGATTATTTGTCCTTTTATATTACAAGTAGTTAAATAATTGATTAGGATTTATTAATATATTTTCCTAAGTTACAATTCATACCTAATTTAGTTGTATAGTTCGTGTTTTTCCTCAATTAATAATAGATTTTAGTACATTCATTTATTCAATATTTATTTGTACTGTTAATTGGTTGAAGGGTTAAATAGTGTCATTTTGAAAAGTCTTGCAATAATGTCACTTTGAAAAGGATATGTTTTCCCATCTCTTTTATAATATTATTGTGGTTTTCTAATCGATAGAATACTTCTAAATCATTTAACTTTGATCTATTTGCTAATAAAAACCCTCGATTTAATTTTGCGTTAACCCAATTGCACCACATGACAATGTTTCCTCCTCCATCAATAACTTGAACTGAATTGCATTTCTTAAGCCAACATTCCATTTTCATTAACTTGAGCTCAATGACAAATCATAGCTAAGACGTATTCGAAAACTCTAAGAAAACTGAATTCGAAATTATGACTTTATTAGAAATGACGTCTTCATCAATTTAGCTGTGTACATTTCCTTATGTAATTTTATTACTTTTTAAAATAAATTTTCCAAATTTTAATTATCTAATAAACATTTTTTTAAAAAAAAAAATATCCTTTAAATTTTTAATATTTTGCGGCATCATTAAAAATATTTTCAATTTTCTTTTATTTTTCATATTTTTTTTAAGTATCGTAACAAAAATTCTTTTTTTTTTTAATACATTTTAATGTGTAGAATATTAAAAATTGTGAAAAAAAAATATCACATATGTGATCATTTATAAAACTCATATCATAAAAAAGATAAAATATTTTCTATTTAATACTAATTTATTTATAAAAATCTAATTAATTATTATATACAGAGAACCAAAAAACAAAAAAAGGATATAACTTCGATCAATTAAATATCATTTAAAAAAAAGAATATGAAAAATCTTATAAAACATTTTTTTTTTTTCTTTTTATATCCTTGTTATATTAAAAGAGTTCATTTACTAATAAATGATTGGCATCTATAATAATTTAAGGATATTATATAGTTATTATCCTTACCAAAAACGAGAAACATTAATACTTATATATCCTCATATTTAAGCTAATCAAGGCGGAGATTGTTAAATTGATCAATGATTTTTCCTTCTTTTTTTTTCCCATTGTACGTATAATACGTATAGATATGTATATGAAAATTTCATTTTACCATTGTATACGTAATATTTATATAATTTCCCTTTCATTGCCGTTTTTTTTTCTGTGGTACAGAAAAATAATATAAGAAAAAAAATGTTGTATCTGTATACAGAAATTATATCCTTTTTATTTCGTGGTGGGAAGAGGTTTGTGAAAAAAAGGAGGGGAGAACAAAAAAAAAATGTCTATACATTTTCTATCTATATAAATATCTCTGGTATATCAAATTAGTAATTTGTTATTTCGTTTTTTTTTTTTATGCTTTTATTCCCGCATCATTTCTGACACCATGTGTGATTTAAAGCATCAAAAAATATGCTACTCTATACAAATTGTAACATAAAAAGATGTTAAAGTCCTGTCTATCAAACTAAATTATATCCTTTTTTTTATATATGTATATGTATATATTTTGCTATATATACTTTATATAACCTATTATTATTTAATGTGTTATGTTATGCATATACATATACGTATATATGGTTATTATCCTTTTACATAGAAAAATATGCCAATACTTATTATACTAAACATTTATATAAATTTAGTTAGAATTTAATAATTTTTGGCTGGTTTATCTATTTTTTTTTTTTGAGGGGTAAATAAGAAAAATAATAATCATATTATTGGTAACACTGTGGAAGGAGTGAACCAAGTATTAAGTAAATAATAGAAAAATTTTATATGTTGTAGCCTTAAAATAAAATTTTCCTGTAAAATTAATTTTGGGAAAATCACATATCCTATTTTTGTTAAAGAATTATTTATGTTTGTAAATAAAAATCAAATGTCAAATAAACGTCAATAATGTCAAAATAATTGTGGTTATTTAAAATGAAATTCAATGACAGGAAAATATAGTCGAAATAATTTTTTTTGGTAAAAAATTAATGTTTTCTTAATAATTTTCTTCAGAACTCTTCATTATTAATCACTTTATGAATTAATTATGAACACTTAAACGGAGGGTCGGGTTATTTATACATTTTTGTACGTTTTTAAAAAAAGTTGAAACTTCTGTATATCGGATATGTTTTTTTTTATACATTAACACTTAATAACACTTAATACATAAATATTTACTGAATAAAGATGCCCAGTTTGAATTTTGATTCAGAATATGAAAAGATATTAATATTCGTTCTGTCATTAATGATTGCCTATAAAATATCCATGCGGTTACTTTAATTATTCATGTTGACGCTTTAACATTTCTCGGAAAATTTAGTGTTTTATTAATAAAGATTGAATTTGTATCAAAATTTATCGAAGAAAATAGTAACTATTTATCCTCCGGAATAGTGGAAATTTTCCTCTTTTTGTAATTCTTCCAAACTGCCACGTTTTTTTGGCATATTTAAATTATATAATATGGTACACAAATTTTCCAAAAATTTTAGTTTTGTTATATTTTCCAATTTATAAATAAAAAGATTAAATTTCTTTTTTAAAAAAAAGTCCCTTTTCGATCCACATTAAGTTACACGTGTGATTATTTAATATTTGATACTAAAAACCCAATTAGATTTATTAATTTTAATAAAAAATTCTAAAAATTTGTCTAAGAAATGCGTATTGTAAAAATTAATTGGCTCTTATTATTATTATTATTATATTGAACCTTATGGCTATTTGTTAACGAATAGTTAAAGATTTGAATTATTTTTGAACATATTATTAAAGAATTAATTGTCTGAATTTTGTGACAGAAGGTTTATTTATTCCACAATTAAATTCCTACGAATTCGTAAATATTTTCAATTGTACCCAGCTTTTAATATTAAACAAAAATTTACAATTATTCTTGGAAAAAAAGGAGTATGAAGGATATGCACTAATTTGAATTATCTATGACTTATCATTGGTTTTCTAACAGAGCATAGTCTGTCAATTCAATGGCTTTCGATTGGGAAATGGAAAAAGCCCTTTTTTTCCATTTCACGACAGTGGATAACAGCTAGGTTATTGCACCTATTAAATGCTCTGAAGTCTCAGCAGAAGCAAAGTATGAATTCTCGGCAAATATAAGTTTGGAAGGCTAGCAGATGAGCGGAAATTACCAGGTATGGAGGAAGAATGGATTCTGGAGTAAATGGTGTAAGTAATTTTTAAAGAAATCTATTAGCTTAATAGTGGCCTATTGTTTGAAGTCATACAGGAAAATATTCCGTTGATAACATAACCGCATATACATTCATTCTTAAAATCTTTAAGGCCGCTTTTAGGGTAGTAAATATAACGTAAAAACTGAAGAAAGCTTAGACGTTCAGAGGATAAAGATCTTAAATAACATTTAAGATCTTTAAAAGCGATATTGTAGGAAATATAGAAGATTTTAAATGGATACTAAAATATGTACCTTATCTGTTCCAAATTATGATATATTTTCTGCTTCAGAAAACAAATATTTTTTTAATTTAAACTTAAAACTCAAAATGAAAATGTTACCTTCATCCTTTAAACTCTTCAATAATAATTATCCATAAAACTATTGAATATTTTGATAAAACACTCTAACTAAAAAAAAAAATGTAATTCTATTTTAAAAATTTTGTGGTATGACAATACAATTTTATTGCTAAAAATATAATTTCTTTCCTTACTTGAAACCAAATAATACTTCAATATGATTAAGACCAATCCAATTTCAACAATCATTATTCACTCAAATATAATATTAAAGTTTTCAAATTAAGCACACAATATAATAGAATTTTTTATTTTTCGAAACTAACTATATTGTATACCATGTATACCAAAAAAAAAAAAGGGTTTATTATCATATTTACTGGGTTGTGATCGTATATTATCCAACCAGGAAACAGATGGATAAAACGTTGTCTTTAGAATATAAATCGTAAAATATTTCTTCTATTTCAATTTTTTTTTTTTTTTTTTTGGTATACAACTTGTGTATACCAAATGACCACAAACGAACAAAACAAAATAATAAAAGAAAAATATAAAATTTAGTAGGAAAAACTCTTCAGTAAACCCAAAAAAAAAACAGGACTAATACATCAATAATTATCTCTTATTTTTACTACCCAACTGACCTCCTCCCAGCCCCTCATACCACCACACAATAGAAAAATATATATAGAATTATTTTGATGTGCGAAAATGGGTTTTTTGTAGTTTTTCTTTTTTGTACCAGCAAATTAAGGACGCAATAAGGTTACGTTCGTGCTGTTGTCCGTTTTGATATTTTATTTGCTATTTATTTTTCTGTTTTTTTTTTTTTTTTCGTTAGCCAAAATCGATTATTTTCATTTAGGAAAATAGAAAAATTTAATAATTTTCTTATAATTTAAAAGAAAAAAAAGGACTTATTTTTAATTTTTTTTAAAATATTTTTGCAATAAAATTTATTATTCGGTGTTTTTTTTTTATTAAAGAAAAATATTTTCAGGAATTTTTTTTTCGAAAAAATAAATTTTACGTAAGCAAATGTCCGTCCGCCTGTGTCTAAACTTTTTCAAATTATGATTTATCCCAGTAAACGTATACGTAAAATGTTGTGGGACAACTTATTTCAAGATTTAAAGAATTTGCTATCAAATAAAGGTAAAATTATATTTTATGATTTGCCGATAGGCGGCGTTATTCCATTTGTACGAAATTACGTTTTTTTTTATAAAATCAAACAAAGTAATTTAAGATAATAAATATTCTCCAAAATTGGGAATAGACGCACGTTAGAAAGTTATTAATTAGTACAATAAAGCAACATTTTCCTTCAAATCAAATTTTGCCAATAGAGGCGCTACAGTGAAATATTTATTTGGAATAATCTTTAAAATGTAATTTAACATGCTATTAAGGTGATCCTTACCGATCACTGATTTTACAAACTTCGTTAAAAAGCTAACAAAACGTAGAACAAAATGTTTAGTAACAGAATTAATACTCGTGCTAATAGATAGCGCATACTATATTGCACCTAAAAATGCAATTTTATATAGTAAACATTCTCCGAAAGCGATGTCAAATGACATGTTTGAAAGGTAATGAAGAGTAGAATAATATAGAATGTTCCATTTTCTACAAGGGACTCTATACATTTTCCATTGACATAAAATGGATGTGTCTGCACCAAAACAATTCCCATACATATAAAACTAATGCATAGTAGTTCCCCGCTGCTTGGCATTTTTTTTTAATTTAACATAAAAATAAAGATTTTTATAATTTTTTTTTTTTGCATAATACGCACAGTAAATCCCTTCATCCTTTTTTTCCTTCTTTAATTCAAAATACTTTGCTGTACCAATTGAATACAAGTAACAAAAAAACAAATTTAAAAGGTGATGGTACTTTGGTTTTATTCAACCGTCCATCCTTTATACAAAAATATAATTTTTTTTTTAATATTTAAAAAAAAAAAGGACGTAAAAATAAAAACGTATAATGCATGTTTGCAAACGTAGTCTGATCGTATAATAAAAACCTGGAGGGTTATAAAAAAAAAACGCACTAAAAAAACAAAATTCAAGCAAATTTTCCATTCACACATAAAAATTTTTTTTTTATATACGTATAAGTATATATAGAAAAAAAAATCCTTAAAATTTAACAAGGATATAATACAGAATACAAAATAATAATAAAAAAAAAACATTCTCTGTGCAATTGAAAGATTTTTGTGTGAAAAGAATTTTACCACCTATTTTTTTCTTGTTGGCCGAAGAATATAAAATATCATAAAAAATAAACAAAAATTGGAAAGGATTCTTATGTAAAAAAAAAGGCTACAATAAAAAAAAACGACTATATAAGTTGAAAATGAGGCGTTAAGTGTGAAAATAAAGGATGTAAAAGTATATATGTAGCCAAAAGAGGTTATACAACAACAAAAAATATATAAAAAAATAAAGAAGTTAAAGTGGAAATTGTTTTCATTTTTTTTTTTTTCAAGAAAATTTTATAAATAAATGTGATTTTTGCCAGGAAATACTTTTTCTTTTTGTGTTGTTATTATGAAATGCGGTCTTTTAGTTATTTTTTCTGATTATCCGCTTTGTATTCTAGGAGACATAAACAGAATAGTGTCATTAAAAATTATATAATATGCATATATGATTACAGAAATAGACTTAACGAGTTTTATCCTTCTTTTTTTCTGTTCGGTGAGTTTTCTTTCGTTCCACAATGAAATTTTATTTATTTTTCTTTTCTTTTTTTTGAATTTAAATTGGTTTTTCTCTGATAATACTAATTTGTAGAAGAGAAATTTTCAAGGATTGTATAAGGTTTTGTGAAGTAAATTAAAATTAAGTTTTTCTTATTTTTTTGATAATAATATTAATTTGCAAGATATGATTTGTAGGATATGATTTTTAATTTACGTACAGTAAAAAAATTAATTGCACTTTAATAAAAAGGAGCGAGATAAGTAAGACGTTTATAAAATATGTACTAGTAGCTAGATTTCAGTGGCGTTATATATGTTTATTTTTATGTAATTGTTGAGTAAAAGCCAGACCAAAGAACACTTTACATTTTTTTAATTAATTGGTCATCAGTCTATGATATTACATCAATCCGCGTGTAGGTTTTAATATTAACACTAAGGAATTTGTCTACCATCGACTTCCACATACCAGCCAGCCGTTGAATACAGCTGCTGAATATGGGAACTAAGCAAATTAGAAAAACACTTATCTGATGCTGTGTGTCTGTAGTAAGTAAAATCATTGGAAATACTTCCACAAAAATATTAAAATAATCCTAAATTCTTACTGGAAAATCAATGAAGATTCAACTGCAGAACCAAAGAGCCAATTACAGTACTAAAATCAATCCAAATCCAATATAAATATTAAAGATTCTAGAACCATTTAATAAATTTCCAAATTTATTATTTGTCTTTAAATATTTCTTTAAGCATAATTCAAAAATTCTAAAATTACTAAATACTTTACAGAAGTGTTAGCTATATGCAAAGTACTTCTGTAAAATCATTAAATCAGATAAATAATAAATTCCAGAAAATAGTTTATTTCAAATAATATTGTAAACTTGACAAATAACTGTCATCGATATGATTTTATGTAAAATCCATTCTAACTTGAAGACGACACTTTTGTTCAAAAAATTTAATTCCAAAAATTCATCAAATATTTTCAATTTAATGTCCAAAAGGATTTTCTAAATATTTCAATTTTATTTACATATTTTATAATTGATTTAAAAATATATGTAATTTCCTTTAAGGCTTGTATATTTCTGAGAATACTTCATATTGTAAGACTATCATTTTTAATCCTTTTTTTTTGTGTTTTGATAATTTAATACAACCCTATCAGTTCATAAACGAAACTTAGTTTCAAAAAAAAAAAAACAATCCTTTTACCACACTACACAAATAATAAACTTAATAGTTATTTTAGGAAAATAGATTTAAAAATTTTCATCCGTTTTCAAACAAAAATAACAAACAAACAAAGAAAATATACATAACACAAATTATGTTATTATTAATTGTGTTGAAACATCAAAAAAAAAAAAAACAAACAAGGACATTTAGAAAATCTACATAAAAAAAAAAATACAATAACAAAAAAAAATTGAAAATAATATTTTGTGACTGAGAAAAAGGATTTGAGAAAATTTTGTGCCATTATATAAACTTTGAAAAATCTAGAATCTTATATTATAAAATATTTATGTTCAATGGTTATAACATAGAAGTCTGTTATTAAGTTTTGTTAAGTTTATAATTTTTGTGTGTTTTCAAATAGGCACATAGAACTTAAAAAAAAAAAAAGTCATTAAGAAGATTTATTTAACAAGTATTTAAGGTTAAATAAATGTTTTCTTAGTGTCAAATTAAATTTTGCATAAAATATGTTGTTATTGTTGTTGATGTTGATATAATTCAAATGAATTATTTTCATATTTAATTACATTAAAATATAAACGTTTTACGAAAATAAAGTGTAACAAATAACATAAAAAATAGAATTAGGTTAATCATTTTTTTTTTTTTTTTGTAATAAACTCAAGACAAATTTGTAAGGACAGTAAATGTTTTAATAGAATAATATATCATAAATTATATATCCTTTAAATGTTGACATTTACTTAGTATCATATTTGGTTGGTTTAGTATTATCCACATATCCTGTGGTTATAACTTTAAGTTTTTCCTGAAACACAATATAGAAACTCAGTGAGAAATGATAAAAAATGTTGAAGGAGGTATTCAACGTCAATGATTAATTTCTAAAACTGAGGTCTAAAATATTTAATAAATTACGCTACTCTGAAATGTAGCTAATTGAGACAAAATTTGGGAAAAAAATTGATAAATCTAAACAAGGTCCAGGAACTAATTTAATGTTACACCTAAATTTTTGTTATATTTCGTTAGGCTCAGCAAAGAGCGCTATGAAAAACAAAAGAGCTTTAACACTGAAATGCAGTTGCAGACTGCAAGCATGCCAAACTTTTTATGTCTTCTTTTAATACAGAAAAAAAAACATGACTCTATCTGAACCTCAAAAGAAATACGTTACAAATCCTTATAGAATTTCTCACTGGGCATTTCCGCTTTAGCTATAACCTAAACATATTCAACAATTCAATTGGGAACTGTGGCATTTGTAGAGATGAAAACAAAGCCATTTCGCAGAGGATATCGATACAATGGAGGCCTATTGTGATTGCAGAGCATATCGATTTCTAAGACAAGCGTGTATCGCGTGAGAGGATTTCGATTTCTAAGACAAGCAACTGAAGATCCCTTCCTGTACTCCAAAAGAAATTCTACAATTTCTTGGAAATTTAAGTTTCTTTAAGGACGTTTAGAAAATTTGGGTATGCACTGTAGCTGCAGTCTTTTTTGCGGTTCAACCTTGAACCAGCCTTGAAATCGATAGATTTATAAGAAACTCATTAACTCATCATCAAATTTATATTTCCTAATAAAATAATATCAAAGTTACAGTTTACTGCAAACGTTTTAATTGTGTTTCCTGATTTAGTTTTTTAAAGGACATAAAAATAAAATATACCAAAATAACTGAAAATTGTATACATAATCCTGAAAATACAAAATCTCTATACAAAACTATTGAACTGTATATAATATTATATAATCTATTAAAGCTTACAAATTCAAAATTCACACACTTGCTAACAATATGTTCTTATATTCAATACATGGGTCCATTCTGATCCACGTATTATGCTGAGTATCATTATATACATATATCTATTTATTTATATTTTTTTTTCATTGCATAAATAATAACTTTTAACCATTTTTTTTTTTTTTACTGTCCTTGTTGGTTTAAATCGAAATCAACAAAAAAAAAAAACACACTCAACCCAATAAAATATTATCGTAGAATGATACTGAAAATAAATAAATTATTATCCAAAAAAAAAAAAAAAAACAAAAAAAATCACAAAATAAAAACAGGACGAAGATTCGATTGCTGAGAGGACTGACACCAACAACAAAACAAAACAATAAAAAAGATAAAATAGTTAAATGATTTTATTTTTCCTTTTGTTTACTAACAAAAAAAAAAAAAAACCAAAAAAAAAAAAATTGGATAGGCAGGCAAACGAAGGATTACAGACAAGGATATACGAATAAAGGCAGCACTCAAAAAATCATATATTGCAAAAGACGGGAAGAAAACATTGAAAACAACCACTCAAAATATATAAATTTAGTTTTCAAATCGGAGAAGTATTTAATGATTTTAGTATTCTAAAAGCGTACAGGGAATAGAATCCTTTATTTTTTTTTTTTTTTTTATTTTACCCAAAAAAAAAAAACAAGGAAAATTCTCATCCGTTTTAAGTTTTTTTTTTTTTTCCTTGATTCTAGGGAATTTTCATGTTTTTTTTTTTTTTATTATTGTTTATAAGTATTTTGTATCCTGGCACTTTTACTATACATATACAATAAAATATAAATAACACATTAATATGCACATAGAAAGTTTCAATATTTTTTTTGGTATACGTTTTTATTTTATATTTGATTTTGTTTTTTGTGGAAATAAAATAACACAAAAAATCTAATAAATAAATTATTTTATTTATTTTATTCTTTTAGCTTTCAATTATATTTTTGAATATTTGTTTTTGGGGAACAAAAAAACAAAAACAACATAAATATGTTTATGCTTGTATATTTCAGATATTTTCAATCCGATTTATTACTCAAAAGCCAGAACTGTTGCTAAATTATTTTTATTTATTTTATTTATATTTTTTGTAAAATTCTTCTCAGGATTTCCTATTAATTCATTTATTGTTTTTTATTTTTAAATAAATTTATTTAAAATATATAAATATCTTTATTGAGGTTTATGCTATGTGATCATAGCTTTTTAATATTAATAAAAAAAAAATATAATAATTTTGGTAAAAAATTTATATTAAAAAAAAAAATGAAAATGTGAAATTTCTTAGTAATATTTTATAGAAATAAGTTTTAATTTAAAATATTTCTTGTAGTGTGTAATTGGTTAATTAAACACTGTGCTTTTTAAAAAAAATATGTCTACCAGTCAAGAATTGATTCATTTTTAGATAATTGATTGATACTGGTAGTTACTCAGGATACTAAGATTTCTAATTTAAAATGGCTGCAGTGAACAAAAAAAACTACACTCATTTGTTTCATAAAGATTTACTTAAATTTTTAAAATAAACACTAAACTGAAAATCTTTATGAAATGAAAACTTAACACGACAATTAATTAAAATATTTCCATTTTTCTTCAATGTGGCTATTTGAGTAAAATTAACAGGCCTCAGTATTTTCAGTGGGTAATACTTTCCCTAAACTGAAAAAAAAATATAAAAATCCTTATGAAATGAAAATTTGACACGACAATTAAGGCAAAAAAATGGTCTCAAATTTCACAAAAAATATGTATAAAAAATTGATAAAATGTCATTAGATACAGGAAATATATTTCAAATATTATCAACAACTACAAGACAAGGGTTTTACATCTACAGATCAATCAAATTTTTTTTTTTTATCAGACATCAGATTACTATCACTATGAGAAATAAGAAACAGATTTTTCAAGGAAAAAATTGCTACAGAATCAAGAAATTCTGTATTTGCTTAATGGTCGAAAATTTAATTGACCATCAATTCGTAATTTAATAATATAAAAGATATACTCTTCTGAAAATTTATAAATTTTTAATGAAATTTATCCCCAAAAAAAAATCAACCGAAATCTGAACAAGAAATAAGAAACGGTATGGAGATTCATTTGAGCACTGCTTTACCACGAATACTAAAGTATTTAATATTTGTAATGTGTATCCACATAAAATTAGATTTCAGATTATAATAAATTTAATCGAAAAATTGTGTAAATTTTAATATTTTATATTACTACTAGATTTTTCACATCCACTTTATATATATTCTCCTTCTAATTTCTACTACCACATCAACAATAGACAAATCCCTGTATTATAAAAATAAAAATATTAAATATTCTTTTATAACAAAACTTGTTATAATAAAAAGGAAATTTACATTTTCAACAACAGAAAAAAAAACCACATTTTTTATGTACCAAAAAAAAAAAAAATATGTAAAAAAAATGAAAGTAAAGGATTCAATTTTAGACGTATGATAAGTTCATAGATGCATATGTTAATAGAATCACATTTGATAAGGATATTATATTATGTCTGTCAAAAAAATTGAGTAGAAAGTAAAAAAAAAATATTACAAATAAAAATTTAATACCGTATAGTAAACAATAACAAATAGTTATGGAGTATGTTTAGTGATCAATTTCAAGATACAACTTACTATAATCGGTATACATATACAGCAATTTAAATTAATATCGTAAAACTCAATTTAATTTTTCTTCCAGTCAAAATTCATTCAAACATTAACATGTAAACTGTCATTTTGACAGACTACTAGACTGTCAAAATATCAGTTTAGTTGTTAATGTTTGGATGAATGATTTGAAATCGACCAACAGGACAGATAAACAAAGTATTTTGGCATACCAATTGACTACGGTTTCAAATATACGATCAGAAATTTATGACAGGTGGAAAAACTATATTGACAGACAGATGGACAATGATTTCAATAACTGACAGACAGATATCATAAATTAATAAAAAAAAAAATTAAATATAATTTTTTTTACCAAAATTAGAAAATCTACTAGTAAACAATTTAACATAAAAAATATGTTTTTCTAAACTTTTACATCAATTTTATTCAAATATATTTATATGTAAGAGATATACATATATATGTTTGTATATGTAAACAAAAAATTAACACAAACATACTGTTTTGTATAATTCTAAGGATATGAAGATATCTAAAAATATTATATAAACATAAATTCATATTATATACATATATTTGTTTGTATATAAAAGTTTTTTACAAAAGACATAAAATTTGTATTCAATTATTTTGGTCCAGTGGATCAACAGATTGACTAAAATTTCCATTTAAAGTATCTACTACTACAACATCAAAAATAATAAAATATTCAGGAAAAAAAAGCACAGTAAAAAAAACTTACTTTTAAAAATGAAAAGAAAAAAAAAATTTAAGATTTTCGCACACTTATTTCAGGCGCAAGGATAAAAGGATTCAAAATTAAAAAAAAAAAAATTATATTTAAATTATGTAATGGTAATGTTGTAAAAAAAAAATATTTAAAGTTGTACTTTAATACGGAATTTTCAATGAACGCTTTCAATTCATTTTCTTACGCAATCTACGAAAAGGATAGTCCACCTTGTGTACTTTTAAATAAATTTAAATTTCGTCAATTGAACCTAAAATCTCAATTAAGATGTTTTACAGATTTTAAAACAACTCGGAGAGACTGACTTCGAAATATATACGAAACTAAACAAATATTGTATATGCGATGTATAGAGGTAAACAAATGGAACTCGACTGGTGACGAAATCACACGACTGAACGATAACAGACAAATTTAACGACAAACTAGATATACCAGGGATTATAAACCGAAAAAAGTAGATAGAAAAAAAGAGTGGCGCTTTGGACAATTTTATTCCAAATTGACAATACTTTGACAATAATTTTTTAATATCATTTGACATTTCAATTTCAAAGCGTTTTAACGCTAAAAATGTTAAAATTTAATCAACTTTTTCAAGTAACTATGAATCTACTGCATTAATTGTAATTATCTTAATAAAAATTCATATATTTTATCTGTTAATTCTACTTAAAAACATATAATTATTTTTCAACTTTATTTTGACAGTTCCTGTTTATCAAAAGTAAAAAACAAACCGCATATCCTAAATCCAATATAATACAAAAAAAATTTTTATTATATTTTCATAAAACTCAAAATATCCTGTCAAAATATCAATTAAATTTCAACATTTTATATTCCTTAAAAATACAAATTGCTTACAGAAAATATCCTTAATTTATTATTATACATGCATAAATATTAAGTAAATTTTTCAACCCTAAATGAAATTAAAACATAGATCAAAACTTATCATTTTTATTGTTATCCTTTTTCATATATGTAATTATTATTAAGATTTATTTTGTATAAATAGTAAAATAATAAAACATATTTTTTTTTAATGTACAAAATTCAAGTATTCAAAGTCTGTACGCTTCCAGTTATTTTTTCAATATTTATAAAAAAAAAATTGTTGTTCTGCAAATTGTAGAAAATAACTTATAGATAGGGGTTGGTATTTTCCAGCTTTTTGTTATTGTTTTTGGTTAGATCAATATCAAAATTTTAAGTTGAAAGAAAATTTTAACACATTTTAAATATAAACCATTTTTTTTTTTTTTTTAAAAGTTGTTATAAATTTTCTTCCGTCATAAAAACAATAAAGGATAGGAAAAAAAACTTAAAAACTTTTTAAATGTTATTTTCAAAAACTATATTTCATATTAATGTACGTAGCATAAAAAACAATTCCGAAATAAATAAAAAAAAATAATGTTTATTATTATGAATATATTTATGTACGTATACGTTGTTAATCGGAAATTTCAAAACACTTTGGAAAATTATTTTTTTTTTGGTTTTTCTTTATGGTTTTTGTTGTTTTTTGGGGGTTGATTTGTTTGTGTTATGGTGTTATGTTTGATGAGAAAATGAAAAAGAATGATATGCAATTAAATTAACTTCATAAAAATATATATATATATGTATAATATGTATCTAGAAAGTTATGTGTTATGAAAAACTATATAGATATTCAATTTAGTATTCAATTTAGTTAACCATCACGTGATTCATTTAGTTAGTTAGTTAGTTTCTTTTTTTTTTATGTGAAGTTTTTACGTTTATATATTTTGGGGGAGGTTAAAGTCAGACCATTGAGACTTGTTAACAGAAAAATCCTTTAGTTTAAGTTTAAGTTTTTTTTTTTGGCAGGTTGCATGTTTTAAGTTAGTTAGATGAATGAAAAAAAAAATTAAAAGTTTTATTTTTACTTATAAAAATATAGAAAATATACTGACTTTTTTCATTACATACGTTTTTTTTTTTTGTATACCATTGAAAGAAAATTATATAAGAAAAAGTTTATATATACAGAAAACCCAAGGGGTATAAAAATACTTCTTTTAACTTGAAAATTATTTTTATTATTAAGAAAAGTTTATTCCAAAAAAAAAAAAAAATCTTTTATTTCTTTATATTGTTATCTAAATCTTAAATAATAATGTAGACACATGTAATTTTCATGATATTCCCTATTTCCTAGATATATCCATTTTCGTAAAGAATATCATTTCAAATAAAAATTGTTTCAAAACACTTTTTGGTGGTAATTTTTTTTGTGTATAAAAATGCAATTAAAAATTTTTACAGGAAAATTAATATGAAAATATTAGAGGAAAACCGGAAATATGTAAGATTGTTTTTATTTTTTTGTGAAAACTATTTATTTTTAAGTAAATAAATAAAGAAATTTTTAAATTTACTAATTGATTTAAATATAATATTTGAAAATTTAATTATAAATTTAATCAAATTTTTAAGATATTTTTAGTAATAAAGGTAAAATAAATATATTTTTCTTGGTATTCATAAAAATTATTATAAATTAAAATGGAAAATTTTAGTAATTGGCTCTAAATTACATAATTCTTCACATTTCTTATCAAAATATTCATCATATTTATTTCCTAGGTATATGCACTATCCTTTAACTAGAAATATTAATTAAATTTTCTGCTTTTAAGTGTTTTTCATCAAATTCCACGAAGTTTATATTCCTTTTATTGGTGAAACATTTTCATAATTCAGCGTAACAAAAAACAATTTAATTAATTCAGGTTTATTTTCAAATCTTACATAATTTAATAATGTTTTTTTATACATTTTTATGTTTGACAAAATATTTTACTAGCCACAAATTAATTAAGAATATTTTGATTGTTACAATTTCTGTTATTTGAACCAAACTGAAACGAATACACAAATTAATTAAGAAAATTCGAAAGGACATTGAATAACGTACAAAGTTATGCAATAAAAAATGTCAGATCTACAATAATAAAATCGATATACCATTTCATTAAAAAAAAGAAGGCTTATTATTATCAAAATAATGGTATTCTTAGATTGTCAATTTTTTAGCTGAATGACAATTTAATTTGATTGGCAATACTAGAAAGCTGACAAACTAGATTTTTTTATTATATTACTGTATTACATTAACTACTAATTCAGTGGCTGCTCATAGCCTTTATTACACAAACTAACTACTAATTCAGTGACTGCTCACAAATTACTAATTTATTTAATAATGATTAAGACAGCTCACACGACCAGACAAATTAAATCTTAAATCTTATCTAATAAGGCCAAGTTACCAATCAGAGAGCAAATGTATAATTTAATTGACTTAATAACAGTTTGTTATTTACCCTTCAGCTCGTGCAGAGCGTAAGCCTCCCTTAAACGTCTCCCATTACAATTTCCACCTACTAGTTTGTATATGGATTCCGAATTAGTGAAGTAATTTTTAATTAAAACGAGTTAATGGTTTTATTAGGAAGGTATTTGTAGTCAGGAAAGCGCCTTCGACCAATGGCTAAGTTCCAAGACTTTTATTTACAATTGAATTCTAATTTTATTACTGGTACTCAGCTAAAGCTAAATTAGACCAATATCAATGACTCGGACGCGAATCGAGTCAACACTATCAACTTCTTAACTACAGCTTACTATACTATACACTATCACTAGTCATCACCGTTAAATTATAATATTTTTCAGCCCTCACTCCTACACAATTTAACCTAATCTAGCCTAACTATAAATATTCAATTAAATTAAAATTCCTTAATTATTAAAAATATATTCATTTTTTTTTTTGTGGGTATTTTTTCAATTTTTATTGGAAATTTTTTTTTATGTATTTACAAAATATTCCACATGATGAAATAAAAGGTCCTTGGTAAAAAAACAGAAAAAAAACCAAATTTATTTAAATCAAATTCAAGTTTTTTTTTCCGTATTTTATCAAAATATGAATTACCAACCATGGAGCCATGAAAAAAATACTGTATAGAAAGATGTTATAAAAAAAAAATATGATGAAAATATGTAAATGTCCATTTAGGAAATAAAAAAAAAAATACTTTTAGGGGTTTGGTTTTTTTCTCCCTGTGTAACCTAAAATAAAAAATTTCACAATATTTGATATGAAAAAAAAACCATTTTTATGAGTAGAAATATTTCAATCTATAATAATAATAATAATAAAAAAAGGTAAACGAAGAAAAATAATATAAATACCGCGAAAATGTTAATTTTAATACAACATTAATATTTATAAAACGATTCAATGTAAGGAAAAATAAAATATACGTTATTGTACAATTTATTAAATTCTGGAATAATTTTTCTTCCCCCACCCAAACCCTCCACCACCTCTTTGGTTCTTAATATTTAACACGGAATTTTATGTTTTTTGTATACGAATAGACAGTTGGTTCCGGCTCGCATGTAATTACCAATTTTTACACATAGCTATTTTATGTAATTATATTATGTATTAAAATTATATTACACTAAACCTCTTTTTTTACACAATGTTTTTCCTTTTATGGAAATTAATTTTCAAAAATGTTAGAAATACAACATAAAAAAACAGATAATTGTACACAACAACAAAAAAACTGAAAAATCTAAATTGAAAAGTGTAAGAATAACTAATTGTTTTTTTTTTTGTTAGAATATTTGAAGGAATTTTATTTAAAAGGAAAATTTAAATTTTCCATTTAACAATAATTAATAGTTTAGTTTTCAGATAAAGGATGAGAACGTCGACCAATAAGTATTATAATTTAAAGGTATATAAAATAAGGAAGTTAGTTTTGCAGGTATATTTTGAAAAAAGATTTAATCATTTTGCATGAGCTTTTCTCGTTTATATTTTTGTTAGTATAGAAAAAGAAGTGATTTTTCAGCTAAAATAATTACGAATCGAGTTTAATTATAATGCGCCTATCTGGTCAGTAATATCAAGAATTTGTGCTACAATATGCTCTTAAATTTCAAATACTCATAAATCATTAATTGACATAATTCATTAATTGATATTTAGAAATTAAAATTGCATCATATTCTTCGAAATCTCTTAACATTCTAGTACAATTCAGACCAAATAATTTTATATGGATTCTAAACCGCAAGCTTCTCTACAATACAGAAACTTTTAATTGCAGCAATAGAAAGCTATTTGTTGTTAACAAAAATGTAATCCAAAGTCAGTATTTTTCCCAGTCCAAAAATTACATTTTATTATATTTTAATGAATAGAATTCATTTTAAATTTGAGTAAAGTTAGACCAACACCTCCTAGGTGAATCAAGCCTATTTCTACATTAGAGACCAGTAAAATAAAAATGCAGCTACCAACAGTACGTCTATAAAACGATGATAAACCAATAAAGTCAAAATAATTGCTATAATTTCATTTATTTTGGTAAACATCCCAGAACTAATACCCGTGGCTTCAAAAGCCACGGGTATTAGTTCTGGGATGTTTACCAAAAAAAAGTCCAAAAAGCTTCTAGGTTTTGCGTGACTGAAACACATATATTTAAAAAAGAGGTAAAGTTAATATATTTAAGAAAGAGGTAAAGTTAAGCCAAGTTGAATTGTCAAACAATTTCTGACAGAACTGAATCTGTTTCTGCAATACAATTTGAAAAAGCTTTTTTACATTCAGGATTTTTTCAAAGTAGTGTGTCACTCGCACTTGTTTAAATTGTTCATAAAAATATTTAAATTTGAAGCCAATGTCGTATGTATAACAGAAAGATTACAATAATTTAAGTATGAAAGGAATTTAAACCTTTAATATTTTACCAACAATCTCTTCAATTTCCCCATCAATATTTTACTTATTTACCAGATTGTACAGGTCATTAAAAAATATAAATTCTTTAAAACATAAGATATATACAATCAAAAAACAAAAAATTGCCGCTAAACCTAAACAGGTAAAAAAAAGCACCTAAACTTCTAATTGGAGATTATTATTTTATCCGGATTTAGTAGTAAATATTTCTTCTTATCTTTCACATTATATCGTTATTTAAAGTAATTCCTTAAAAAAAAAAATTATATACATATAAATAAATTCAGGATATAACCAAAAATACCTGACAGTCTTCAATTTTTTTTTTTTTTTTATTCCATCCTTCCTGTTTCTTCTCTCATGCAACATAAATTAAGGTATAATACATAAGAAATTTTCTTCTATACAATTTGTTTTTTTTTTTTTTTTTGAAATTTGAGTGCTATTTTTATAGCCTACGAAGAAAAATTGAAGAAATGGCATTTCGTATACCAATGGAAAAAAATGTTACCACTCTTATAATATAGAAAACGTTTAAATGGGGGGGTTTGTTGTAAATATAAATAAATTCCAAGGAAATTGCGTAAACTGATAATTTTTATTCCCCCGTCTTCGGTTTTCTTCAATTTTTTAAATCAGATAAAAATTATTCTGGTGGTTTATAAATTTCCACACCATAAACAAAATAACGAAAAAAGTCTTAATATAACAAAAAAAAAAAATTAAAAAGAAAATTTATTTTTCCTTCTTGGTTTTTTTTTTTTTTGTATACCAGTCAAATTGTGAAAACTTCTTTTCAGCAGTTTTTCAATATAATTTTCTTGTTGTTGTTAATATTATTATTTTGAAAGATATAGCAAACGATAGACAGACAGGATAATGGATAAATGTATATATATAAATTTGAGGTACCACCACTATACACGAACAATACAATTTTCCTTTTATTTTTTATTTTTTTATTATTATTATTATTTATTTGTTCCTTGAAAGTTAAAAGCGTGTGTTCCTGGTAAAAGAAGATACGGGCGGAAATTTTCGATTTATTTTTTAATAATAAACTAACAATTTAGACTGGTTTTATTAGGAATTTTCCAAAAAGAAAAATCCCTAATGTTAATTAGCGGTAAGCAGTCTGTCTGTTCGTCTGTAAACTTTTCAAATTATAATTTACCATAATAAATGTACAATAAAGTATTACCGGATACGTAATTCCAAAATTTGAAAAATTTATTATCTGATGAAGAAAAAAATTATTTTAATACCAGTCGGTAGATGGCGTAATTTGCATTTTTCATCAACATGTTTTTTAATGAAAAATATCAGTTTAAGGTAGTAAATATTGATCATTATTGGACAATATATACTAGCTTTGAAAGTTTTGTGAGAATCAATGAGACAGCACTTTACTTTAATTCAAATTCCTGCTAGTAGAGGCGCAATATATTCATAATTATCGAGGAAACAAAATTTAACATAATATATGGTTTTTGTAACAGAGAAGGCTTTGTTAGAAATATAACCAAAGAGTATACTATATAGTATACTCTTTGGTTATATAGTTATATAACCAAAGAGTTATATAACTATATAACTCTATAAGTGTTATATAGTTTGCGCCACCTATCAACGGTGGCGCAAACTATATAACACTTGAAAATGCCATTTTATACAGGAAACATTCAACAAAAACCATGTAAAATTGCTTACTTGAAATAATTGTCTATATTTGAGATAAAAAAAACTACCATACGTAAAAAATTCCCATACATATACAACAACTGCACGGTAGTTTTGCTACGCAACATAATTTTATTTATAAAACTATTTATATATGTAAATAGATTTTGAAATTTTATAGTTTTTATTATGCTTCTAAAAAAAAACAATACATTTTTAAACTCAAAAAAAAAACGATATAAAATTAAATTTCAAGAAAGTTAAATATTAATTTACTAAGATTTTTTAAGGATTGTATACAAGGATAAGAAAAAAAAATTTTTTAAAAATATATTTGCTTTAGACATGGTAGAAAAAAATATTAAATTCTTTTGGAAAAATTCTTCAGAAAATATTATGTTGAAGTAAAATTAAGTTTTAAAAGTCCTTTAAATTATTAATGCCATATTAAATATCATTAAGTTTAATGTAATTTCAATTGCAAAAAGCTTTAACATTTTAAATGTAGTTTTGAGATTAGTATACGGATAAGTAAACGATAGTATAATTAAAATTGGAGCTGTCAGTTGCATCACAAAATCTGTCAGTTCAATGTTAATTGTTTTATTGTAATATTCGTAAGAAAAATTAACTTAGTTTTCGTACAACGATTAAATTGTTATTGGAAAATAGTAAAGCTAATAAATTTGCAAATTTACGAAACCCTATTTTAAATACTAAATTGTAATTATTATCAAGTGTTTTTTTTAAATTTAGAAAGTTTTGTTAGACCAAATTCTACTTCATAAAATAATTCCTTGGCCATAAACAAAGACAATTACAAATTAATTTTACGATTTCAAATTAATGATGCTTTTCGTCGTATTTTTAACGATATGGTTTATGTAACTGACACAATTAACTGAAGATTTCATAAGATTAAAGATTACCGATTACAAATGTTCACAAAACATCAACAGTTGACAATAAATCTTATCTGATAAAATTAATGATTGCACTGCTAATAAGTTTCTAACAAACAAACAAAAAAAGCTTACCAGCTTAATTTTAATTTAAAAAAAAAAGCATATAATTCTATTAATATCGAAAATATGTTTTCGAAATAATCATTTTTTTTTTATTATTATTTATTTAAAATATTTAGCATATTTTTTTTAGGGTCCATTCAACATATATAATATTATTGAGTTAAAAAAAATATGAAATCATTTCCGAGAACCAAAAAAAAAATATTTACATATTTTTTTAAAGGTTATTTTATTCCTTTATGTTTTATGTTCTGTGATTTGTTGTAAAAAATTTTTTACTTTTCAGAATATTAACAACAACAATAAAATGAACCAAGTTTTTTTACATTTTTTTTTCAAATAAAGGTAGTATACACATTTTCCATAATTATATTTTATTTCAAGGACCAAGTTAATTTACCAAATCTTTCAAGCGGAAAACCCTCTCTGACATAAATAGATGAAGAAAAATAACCTTTTTTTTTTGGTCGTTGTTGTTAGTTGATTTTATTGATTGTCTTGAAACGCTACATAAAAACTATTTTTTTTTTTAAAGATATTTAGATTAATATGATATTTATTTTTTGCCCAACCAAATCATCATTTTGAATATTATTATTGATTATTATCATGACCTTTCTTCAAAAAAAAAATACCTTTTTATGTAAAAAGTCTGTAAAATGTTTTTTAAATTTAATTGTCATCGGAAGTTCTTATCAAATTTTCTCTTGATTTTATTTATTCATCAATTTTTTCCCCCTCCCCAAACAACAATAACAACCAACAAAAAAAATATAAGATTTTTTATAATTGGGGTAGTTTTTTTCATTTTATTCGTGTTGGTGGTTTTATAAATATTAAAAATATATTTAATGGGTCTTCTTATATTTTTCCAGTTGTACTGGAAAATTTTCTGATTTGTATAAATATACAAATAAAAGAAAAATGAAGAGAAAATTTGTAAAGAAAATGAAAAATTTTATTTTTATCACTTTTGTATTTTTGTTGGATAAAAACTTGTTGTCGTTTTTTATTTCTGGTTGTTGTGAAAAATGAATCGATAATCAAGTAAATTTTGACGTTTATTTTAATTGTTAAAAATTCATAATCAGTTCTGGCTGATTAATAAACAAAATATAAAAGATACTTTAAAGAGGAAAATATTTACATAGATTTTTTTTTTTTTTTTGTAATTTATGATTATATAATATATTTTATCTTTGCCATTTTAAAAGAATGAAAAATTGAAACATAATATTTTACAACCAAAAATTTTTGTAAGGAGATGAGGTGGAAAAATTAAGTGTTAAATTTGTGGATAGAAATATAAATAAAAATTGATTTTAAGTGTATTAAAATAAGAGGAAAAATCAAAACAGGATTAAATTACTTGTAAAATTTTTAATATAATATTATAAATATTTTTAATGTATTGAGATTTATGTAATAAATTTAATTTGAATTTTTTCAGTAATTAAATATTGTTAAGATATTTAAAAAGCAATAAATTTTCTAATCATTTTTATGTAGGAAATTTTGATAAATATAAATTTTAATAAATTGTCGTGCAAATAAAAAGATTAATAATAAATTCTATAAATTTTTAAATAAGACTTATTAAATTATGAGAAAGATTTACGGATAATGTTGTAACGGCAAAAAGATTAGTAAAGAAATTTCATCATAAATTCAACAATTTTCTTATAGCTTCGACAGCATATAATCGAATTTTTCCGGAATATATATGATTCTTAACTAGATTATACTTGGTTATTTATTAATGATCATTAATTTGTTTTCAGACATTAATGATCATTTCTATTAGAATTTAAAATTTTTAGCAACAAAAACAATATAAAAATTTCAATTTATATTTGTTAATAATTTTACTACTTTTTTCTAACATTAAATTAATATTTCTTTAAACAATTTTAATATACATAAAGATATTTCCGCAATAAAATACATATTTTGATTATAAAATTAATTGAACATTTACAGATTTACAGATTTTTATGTCACAACAAAAAAAATCAATAATAATTAGCTATTAAATTTACCAAAAAAAAAAATCCTTGAATTTATAGCTTTTATTATCCCAACTAAATAAATAAAAAAATTATGATTTAATAATAAAATTAACTAATATACCTAGCTAAATTTAGTCTAAATATAAATTGGAAAATTTTATGCTCAGAAAAGGACAAATGAAACGTAAATTATTAATATGATTTTTCTCCTTGTGTATATATTTCCGGTATTTATATAATAACAAAAAATTACCAAATGGAGAATGATTTATAATTAATTAATTTGTTAAATGGTTCTCGCATAATTGAATAATCTACTAAAATTCAGATATTTTAAGAATTTTTTTTTTTTTATTTCCTTATTTGTTAAATTAAATGACGGTTAAATACTTTAATATTTATTTACTTTATGTTTATAACTTAAAGGCAATGTTTTCCTTTTCAATTTTTTGTTAAAATAAAATTACCAATAATGGCAACAAAAAAGAAAATAAATTCGATTTTCAATAAGGAAACATTTATTTTTTTTTATGACAAATAAACAATTTTTCCGTAATACATATAATTTTCTTTCAATCATTTTACTTACAATTTTTAGGCTATCACAAATTTTCTTTCATATATTATGTTGATATGCAGATATAACATTGATTATTGTATTAGTGTAAATAAAAAAGAAAATATATGTTTTTCACATATTGTGAAGGAAAAATAATAAAAAAAAAATAAAATGAAAATTTTTTTTTTCTTAAACATATTTTCCTACTTAGGGCATCGTTTTCTCTTTCAACCGAAAGAATATATACGAATATTGACTTTTTTTTTTTTTGTTATCCTTAGTGACCTTTTGATCATTTTCATCTCTTGAAATAGATTTTTTCGTATCACTTGAAAAATATATTTTCAATTTGCATAAAATATTTTTGTTAGGGCAAAAAAAAAAAAAACATAATAAAAAAGAAATGTTCAAAATAATGAAAAATTATAGGTTTTTAGGTAGAACTACATAAACAAATAGAAAATAGATACTTTATAACATGGAATTAATAGATAAACCTATATATATATCAAAAAAAATCCTTGTCTTACGTATTGGAAATTTGTTTGGAAAAATATTGTTAAAATCAAAGATTGTGAATCAAAGATGTTGAATCAAATTAATTTTTTCTAAGAATTTTTAATAATATGTTAGACAATTTTCTACGAATTTTGAACGTAAATGGTTGTAAAATAAGTTTAAAACGTACTGATTAAGGATTAAGTCAGTCAGACAAATATATTACATATTTAAAGTATTCATAATAAAATTAAATTTTAATAATCATTTTTGTTTAAAAAATTTTATGTAGATTCTTAAAGCTACTTTAATATTTTTAACAATTTTCAAATATTTCTAATACTGGATATACAATGAACGCTTGGTTTACGCGCTATAAACGCACAAAGTGTCAAAATAAAGTTAAAATGCATAAAATTGTTTTAGAAATAATTACAATTTTGTGAAAATTTTGGCTATTTTAATTGGCTATTTTACAGTGGAAATTAGAATTTTTTTCGAAGTATCAAGAAGTAATTATCATGTTTTGGCAAAGTTTCGCAGTTATGAAAGAAAAATTATTAAATTTTAACTTTTTCTTCTAAGAAACGCGCCTAAGGTTGAACTGTCAAATCATATTTAAAAATTTAAAATCTTAATTTTAGAAATATATCGTATAATTTGAATTATCTTGCTGTAAAATATTCAGCTGTATAATATTTAGATCAATTTTACTTAGAAGCAGAACTTACGGCAAATCTCTAAAACTTCTTAAAGGAGGTCATAGTGCTTTTTATAAAATCACTTGGTCATAAATGTACTCAGTATAGACGAAATTTAAATTTATTTAAAAAGTACACAGTTCATTTTACTCTTCCTCCTACAGAGTAAAACTGTTTTGGTACGCTGCCTACAGAACGAAATGAAAGCGTTCAATCTGTAAAGTTAATCAAACTTTTCTTATACATGTTAGCACTGGCCTTATTTTGGAATACTAAGAAAAATCAGTTGATTTTCAGAATTAAATTTATGATTACTTAAAAAAACAATCTACAAAATATGGAAAAAGCTTTCCATAAAGAATTACAATATATAAGAAAAAAACCACATATTATAGCCAAGTTCAACTGTAGAAATAGGTCATATTTTCTTTCTTATTTGAAACTATAAAAATGTATTGCCATATTCGATATGAAATTTCAATTTTCCACACCTGATATTATTTTCGGTTATCGATTCAAAACTAAAAAAATTATCTAAACTATTTTATGTTTTATAAATTTTTCAAATATTGTGTTACATAAAAGGAAAATTATGTTGATCTTCTCTGCACGTTGTAGCTTGTAGGTATACGTTTACTTCAGGAAAAAACTTTAAAAAGAAAAATATTATATTTTAAAGGATATAAATATTTTTTTCTGTTTAGTTGGTATACATTAAATTCGGACTACGACGACAACAACTAAGATGATGACATAAACCAATAAATAAGGGAACATTTTAGACATTGTAATTATTTATGACATATTTCAAAGAGAAGACGTAGATATATTTAGTTATTTTAACGTGTGGCTTTAATTCGATAGGCAAAAAAAAAAAAACGAAATCCTTGTAAGAAAAAGAAAATTTATTTTATTTCATTAATATTTTTTTTTTTTGATAATCTTGATTATTAGACATTATTTTTACACGAAACATTAACGTTTTTTTTGTATTTTTTTCGTTGTTGTTTGGAAAATATGAAAATTTTTTTTTTGGTAAGTCTTTTTGTGAAGGAGATTTTAAATTTTTACGTAGTAATAATAATCCCACGTGTAAATTTCCTTTTATATTTACGTTATTTATAAATTTTTCTTTTGAAAAAAAAAAAATTGTTTTTATTTTATTTTTTAACAACCTGTCCAGTTTTTTTTTTTTTGAAACCAATAACTACCTAAGTTAAGCAACAATCTTCTTCAATAATAATAAAGTCCTTCTACTCCTTCTCTCGCCTTTTTTAAAACTTATTTAAATATATATATTTTTTTTTTTGGAATTTTTCCTTTATTACCTTGGGGAGTTTTAAGTGAAAAGTTAAATGAACCAAGTTACCAAAAAATAACTTTTTTTTTTCCTATTTTCTTTTTTTTTTTTGTAAAGATATACCAAAAAAAAAAATAAGAAAAACCTTAGAGAAAATGAACCACAACATTAATGTTATTCTCTTATTATTTTCCATAAAAACCACAACCAAAAAATAAGAATACAAAAAACAGAACAAAAAAAAAACCATCATTTTAAGGAAAATGTAAAAAAAATTAAGGATTGGCTAAAGAAAATTTTTTTTTGGAAAATTTTTTAACTTAACAAAATTTTTAAATTAGATATGAAAATAGAGTCGTGAAATAAATAAAAAAAGAAATAAAAGTTTAATTTGGAAAAATAAAATAGAAAATTTGAATTTTAATTAAATTGTTTTTTTTGTGTTATTACAATCGAAAATATTTAATTAATATTTTGTTAAATTGTAAAATTTTGATAGGAAAATTAAGAATTTTCCAAGAATCATTCTCAAATTAGTCTGAAATAAATTTATTTCAATGGTTTTAAAACCATTTGATTCACACATTTCAAATAGTAATTGGAAATGAAACTAACAAAAAACCAGTACAATGAAATTTATCAAGTTTCTGTTAAAATTTAGTATAAAGATTGAAAATTCGCACAACACCAGTGCAGTTTTCGGTTAATGAAAAATTCTATTACAGTTGTAAATCGTGTAATTCCCAAAATTATTTTACAAAAACTAATTTTTATGATAATCTCTAAGAACAATTTGGAAAGGCAATTATTTGGAATGACTATGTCCTTTTTCAATTTTTAATATTGAATTTGTTCAACGGTCTGGCGGCCTAAAAACTACTCAACGAATCAAAATGTTTTTGCTAATAAAATCACTAAATTAATGTAAATCTATATTTCGGAAACTAAGAAAAGGAAATAGTAAATTATCTTGAATTTTAAATAAGATTAAAACTATTTCAATATATAATTAATTTTCGAGTTCAAATGATCATAATTTATTTCTTGTTTAAATTTGTATTCCATTTTCTCTAAAACAAGATGAGACAAATTTTATTAATAAAATCGTGATAAATAACAAACAAATGACTACATAAATAATTCAACCATAAAAATTGAAATATCTTATAGTAATTTATCTTTTATATATTAATTCTTTAGAGTGCAAGTGATAAATTAATGTGTACAAAATATAAATAGTCGAATCATAAAAAGGATCAAAAGAATATAATATTTTTTTATATAAAATCTACTTTGTTTTTATAGACATTATTTATACAAAACTTTATAGAAACTATAAGATAACAAAATATATTTTATACAAACAACCAATCTAAATAAAAAAAAAATTTATTTAAAAATGAACGTCAAAGAAAATTTGAAACAAAAAAAATGCATTTTATGCGTCTAGCTAGGATATAAGATACAAAGATTTTTCTTTTTATTAATTATATTTACAAAAAATCTAAATTTTAATTGAAAAAATATTAAAAAGTTTTTCATACACAAAGCATTTTGCGTACGAAAAGAGTTTAGCAGCAAAATTAGAAATAAGTTTACACAGGAAAGCCTTACAGCTATGCTCATTATGAAATAAATTAAATTTTAACACTATAAATGGACAGAACTTTATGTAGAAAAGTCAAAAACCTTTTTGAAATATTATTATCATGTCTAGTGTCTACAGATCATCAGACAGGAAATTTTTCTCAGTTAGGACAACCTAAATCAGTGAAGATATGAAAAATATAACACAGCACAACTACTGGGGAATTATTTTAAACGTATGGGATATTTTGTGTACAGACAGATGCATTTTACGTTAATAATATTTCAGTAATGAAAATATTGCACTGAGTATACTTTTGAAAACCGCACTAAAAATTTAAAGATTAAATTTTGATATTTTACAGTGTAGCGCCCCCTAGTGACAAAAACAAGAATTGCATAACACGTTATCTTACGTCGTTTTGGGTGAATTTCAAGTGTAATATAATTTGCTAACTCATGTTGCAGATGCGTAAATAACAATGTTAAATTAGCTTTTGAAGATTATTATAAAAAAATAGGATTACATTTTTCGTACTAACACCTCTATTGGCAAAAATTTCAATTACAGAAATGTGTTGTTTCAGTCAACTCTTTCTAACGTGATTTCTATTAGCAATTTCGGAGAATATTTTGCTATTTTGAATTGAAATTTTGTAATTAAACGTTTACGTAAAACGCGAAATACACCGCCCTACCGGATAATATCAATATTAAAGTAATTTGTTATCTTAATCTAATAGCACATTCTTCAAGCTTTTCAAATGTATGACAATATTTTTAGTGCACATTTTATGCTAAATCATTAATTTGAAAATGTTTACGCAAGTGTGGCAATTGGTAAAATATATTTTGGTAAAAATAGAATTGGCCATAAAAATTCACATTAACAAGGCCTTTTGAATAAAATTAATCTTTTTATATACAAAATCATTAAATTTATTATTATTTCATTTTATTTTAAAATACAAAAAAAAAAATTATTAAAACTTAATAAAAAAACCCACAGCGAGTTAATATTTTTACATAATTAAATTCTTTTAATTAAAACAAAATATTTATTATGTTTAATGTTGGGTTTTATGTATAGTAAAAATAATTAATAATTAAGTTTAATAATAATTTCCATGGTTATTATTTATTAATAATAATAAAAAAAATAATAATAATTTACAATTAATTATTTTAAATTTATAACTTTTACTATACATATACCAAAAAAAAAAAAATTACGAAAACAAAAAAGGATATAATGAACAAATTTATCAAAATTTAAAGTGTGCTTTTACCAAAGAATAAACACAGACATAATATTAAAATAATATTCATTCAAAAAAAAAAAACACACAAAAAAACGGAGAGTTTTAAAAACAATTCATATAAATGTCAAAAAACCACCAAAAATTTCTGAAAAGTAATCTGTCATCATATACGCATATATACACATAATATAAATAGGATTCATGCTAATATCAAACATAGAGTAGTACTCATCCAGAGTTAAATAATAAAAAAAATAATAATATGTAATATATAACCACAAACAACTATACAGAAGGGCAAAAAACTCTACTATACCCTGGCAGCTTTGACAACAACAACAACAAAAAATTGACTTTATTGTAAGGATAGAAACATAAAAGCATGAAAATGAAAACGGTATTTAATCATGCGTCCTTTAACGACACCAAAAACAAAACATAAACAACAAAAAAATTATCCTCATTTTTCATAAATTTTTTTTTTTTTTGTTTCAAAATTAGTTATGTTTTTTTTTTGTTACTATTTTTCATCTCTTTTTTTTAAATAAATGCTCTTTTAAATTTTAGATTTTGTTGATAAACAGGATTTTATTAAAATTTCTAATAAATATTTGTAGAATTTAAGGATTTCAAAACAGCATTCATAATAACTATAGTCATTAAAATTGAATTGGAATTGCAATAATCTCATATTAACAATTCTACAATTATTTTACTTTAAATGACAAAATGACAACTTTCTGTGAGTAAAATATGTTAATTTGACAAACTGAATATTAAATTTGACGATTTATTGCCAAAGATTATCAAATTCACAGTAAATTAGTAAATACTAATAAAAATATTATTTACTAATTTACTGTGAATTTGATAATAAGACCAGAAGCTAATTTAACGAATAAACTGCCAAATTCGGCAATCTATTGATATACATTGTCAAATTTGTCAATAATTGGGTAAAAATTAATAAAACCATCTGTAAATTCATATGTCGTTTGTCGTTAAAAGAAAGGATACTAGGAAAAAAAGGTTAATTAAATCGAATTTAAAAAATGTATTCCAAAATTTGACAATCTCTTAATGATCATTATCAAAATTTGACAACTTTGGTCATTATAATAAAATATCAGAAAATTATTTTACAAATTCTTATACAAATTGCAGTAAAACTAAAAATTTTAAAAATAAACTTAACATATGACAATTTTTTTGTCATTTTAGCATATACTCACTTAGGAAAATATGGAGCTTAGCAAATTACAGTAAAATTACATCTGATTTTTAGATTAAATATTACATTTTTAATTTTTTTCTAGTGAACCGATTTTGATCAATGTTGGAATTAATTATTTTGAAAATACCAAACCCTATTATGAGTCCCAACATTTATAAAATGGAATGATCTATTTCATTTAACAAACAAACCCACAAAATCAATTTAATGGTTTTATTTTATTTTATTTTGCAATGCAGCAAGCAAATTTGTTGTCGTTTGTTTATATTATTTTTATGTTTATAATACCAACATATAAAATATGATTTTAATATGTTGCTTTATCGTATATTACTGAAAATTTTATATACCCCCAAAAAAAAAAAAAAAAAACTGAAGAAAAGTCTCAAAAAAATAAAATTATTCTAATATTTTTATAATAAATTGTGTATGTGTCTGTTTTCTTAGACATTTTCAAGTAATGTTATGTCAAAACAAGATTTTTTACTTCTTATATTTTTTTTATATCTACATATATATATATATTTTTTAACTGTACTTTATCACATTTTCATAATAATAAGAACCAAAAAAAAAAAAAATTTGATCCTGTTTTAAAGCTAATATGTTTTAGCGCCATCATGCATATAACTGTCTTTCGTTTATGTAAAACGATAGATAAGTCAATGAGGTTAAAAACAGTAATAAATCTTTTGAGTGTTTTTTTTTTTTTGTAGCTTGATGTATTATTTATTTTTAGGTGGTTTTTTTTTTCTTTTTGGTAACCACATAAATGAGTTTATAAATTGTATGTAAGTGAAACATTTTTCTTTTTGATCTTCAAAATAAAAATTTTGTATAATTTTTCAAAGTAAAATAAAAAAGAAAACAACATAGCAAAGTTTAACAAAAAAAAAAAAAAAATATGCTACAAGTTGTCAAAAATAAATAAGAAAAACACTTATAAAAGAATATGGAAATTAAATTGCTTGTTGTTATTTTTGTGATAATTTACTTTTTTTATATGCATACATATATGATGAATACTGAAAACGGAAAATCTTAATATTGAATTACATACTTAAAAATAATTTTAAGAAAATTACTGACTGTTATTTTTTAAATAACCACAAATAAGAACTTATGACAAAAAAAAATTTGTTCAAAAGTTGGCAGTGAAACTTTTTAAATTATATTCATTTTTTTGCGAAATCATTTTAATGTAGTGAAACAAAAAAACATTGAATTAGTAAAAATTTATGACAATATTAATTACAATAATTCATAGAGCTTTATATTTTAGTCCTTCTTGAGGATTATTTCATTTAAATGTGTAAATTTTACGCGACCAATTATATTTCTCATTCTAATTTATGCTTTCAACTCTAGTAATAATTTCATATTTTCATGATGGTGACCGTTCATTGCTCGAAAGATTTTTCATTCTATAATACTATAAAAGCATAATATTCCATGATGCGCGATATTTTAAAAATTAATTCACATATCATTTTGACAAATCACACGCTCTTCATAATCATATTTTTGGTTGTAGTAGTAGTAGTAGTCGCGTCACGCGACATTTCATTCAAGCGGCGACTTTCTCTTAAGCTTATAAATGAATCAAATAAATACACAAACTAAACATAAACATTGTTCTCTATCAATCAAACACACAAATTATAAAGCAACAACAAAATATATTTAACTGACGCGGCGAACGTGGACGTTAAGACGATCGGATTTCGCGAGAATTAAGAAGAAAAAAGTATCTCAGTAAAATTATTAATGATAATTTTGAATACGATACAAACTAAAGATCGGCCATCTACAAAATTTGTCCTGTTTAAACTGAAAACGTTATTGAAAACCATAAACTATGAATGAATTAAAGTGTAAATTTTTGTATAATTAGAGATAAAATAAATGATTGAGGTTGTGTTCTAAGTGGATCGCGCTGTTTTCATTTTAAGCATTAAGTATTAAGTTTGACAGGAAATATAGCAGATATTTAGGACAAAAATATTTATTTCAAACTTAAAACTATATTAATAAAAAAAAAATCAATTTAATTTATTATTACATATTTTATGTTAAATTAGGTACCAAAGAATAGTAACCATTCGATAGTTCCTGTCCCACAATTGAAATCTCGTTGGATCTACTTCATCATAATTAATCCTTTTAATTTGATTTTTTCGCTATCATCATATATTATTAAATTAGAAATTTTAGATTGATAATTCTTAATTTAATTGAATTCTTAATTTAATTATAATCAAATAATCAAAAGGATTCATTACGGTGAAGTAGATCCAGCTCGATTTCTAATGTTGGGGACAGATATTTTCTATAAAAAAAAGAACAATATCCACTCAAGTGTAAATACATATAAATTAACAAAGTTTATTAAGGATTAAAATCAATAAATTAAGGATAATGAACTAAAAATCTAAATTATTATAAAAATAATAAATAATAAAAATATTAGAAGATATATTTTATTTCATTGTAGATTTTGTAACATAATTTATGACATTACGTATATATATTATTCTGTAACATTTTGTAGTAATACTAATAATATACCTTTTTTACATTTTAATATACAATTCATTCAGGAAATTAAATATAATTTTTTTTGAAATTAGCCTATTAATCATTCGTGTACAAGACAAATAAAATAAATATATATTAAAGCACCACAAAATCCTACAAAACGATAATATAATATTTTTTTGTGAAATAAAAATTGTGAATTTCGACTTTATAAGTTGATAATAAAAAAAATAAATTATACTTTTAGGTTTTAGGTTTTTCTTCTCCTGGTTTTCTTTTTTTTTTTACCATTTTTATTGATTGTTTATCATAATTAATTTGTTACACAATTTATTATTTAAATACATATTATATAATATACACTCAAAATAAATGTATTTTAAGTCATTTGCAGGATAAAGTGTTTTGTTATATTTTAGTTAAATAAATAATAAATAATAATAAAAAAAAAGAATAAAGTGATGGTTAAAAATCACATTATTCAATTGATTAAGCATAAAAAATTAAATTAATTATGTTGAATGGTGGATGTCCTTTGCTTTTGAATATATTGTATTTTTTGGTTAATTAAAGGACATAATTAATTAAATTAATTCTTAAGGATGGTTGATTTTTAATGATTATTTTTTTTTAACATTAAAAATTTGATAATATTATTTTCTTTAAAGGAGATCATTGATGGATTGAAAATCCTACTATTAATTGTGGAAATTTGCCAAATCATGATATTTACATAATTATAAATTTTCAGTAGAGCAAATTAAAAAAAATTTAATCGTAACTTGTCATAATAAAATGCTTGTGAAATACTCAATTAGTGAAATTAGAATTAATATTATTTTATTGGTCATAATTTGTCAATTTTTAATTTAAATGTTGTCAAAAATTTGTCAAAATATATTCTTAAAATATTTGACCGGTTTTCGAGTCTTGTCTTTATAAGGTAGTCAAGGGCATTTTTCGGGCCAAATTTTGGTCCTTACTAGGTAGTAGTTGGTTGAAGATTACAAAAATAAGAATTAAATAAAAAATAATTTCTCAAGATTTCTATTCTAAATTTTTACTCTAAAATAATTCTCAGATTTTGACAAGGTGAATCAACGCAGAAATAAAAATATCGGTTGGTTTATACGAAATAAAACTATGTCATGCATTGGTAAATTTTGAAGAATTAAATGTTTAGCAATCGAAATCAAAAATTATCTCAAAATGTCAATAAATGGAGATATCATGTTTTGACTAATTTCTACAAAAAAAAAATTTCATTACGATTTATATTGGCAAGCTTAGTTCCGCAGTTTTCTTTTTTGTATATCTTCATAAACAATTTATCTGGTGATGTACTAAAATTCTGTAAACTGAAACTACAAAAATTTATAATATTGTAGTCACAAAATTTTGATTTGTGTTTCTGTCATAAAAATAAAATTTATATACAAAAATCTGACATTTTATAAAAAAAAAAACACAAGGATTTGAAAACAAATCAATTTCTACGTTTTTTTTAAAAAAAAAAAATATACTTCATTTTTACGGATCAAAAAATTTCGAATAATTCGAACATTTTATTTGTTCCATTTTTAATTGCCTGTTATATTTTTTTTTTTGATTGTGTTGATATTTCTCACAAAAATATTTTCAATAAAAATGTTTACCTTGAAATTTTTATGGAATTTTCTCATTAAAAGATTTAAAATATTCTGTAATCTTTTAAAATGTTTATTTTTTTTGGGTAAATTTGAATTTAAAATCTTTTTTATAAACTTTTATACCAATTTTAATTTTAAAAAAGGCACTCAGCTATTTAGAAGTTTTTTAAGACAATTTAGAATTTTATGGACCATAACTACACTAACCAAAACCAGAGGAGAAAAAACAACTATAATCTTCTAAACTAATATCTTAAATTTTTTAAGTAACAAAAGTAATGGAATTTATTATTATTATTATTAGGAAAATTCTCATTTTACTTAATTTTTTTTTTTGCAAAGTATATATCTACTAAATAGATTATTCAGTTATAATTTTTTTTCTTATCTTTATCCTAAAACCAGATCTGAAAATGAAATATAAATCCAAAATGTTGATTGACAGCCAGAAAAATTCAATTCATGAAAAAAAAAATGGAAAAACCTTACTATGGTACGTAATATACAGAGAATGAGGACGGAAAAAAAAGATGGAAATATTATATATGAAATATTAGGTTTATGATTTATATCCAATCATTTTCATTTTATACCTAACATTTCATTCGAAACTTCCCGTACCCATATATCTATAAAAAAAAAAATATTTCCCAGTTTTTTTTTTTTTTTTTTGGTTAATATTGATGGAATTCTTATGTCCTTGTGTTGTTTTGTTGTACCCGGTGATTCTATTATATCAAATTTAAAAAAAAAAAAAAATAATGGAATAGATAGAATTATTATTGGTTATAGCTAACAAGGACGTTTTCCGAGCAAAAGGTAAATTGACTTTCATACAAAAGGAAAAAAAAATATTACATAAAATTACATTAACCTAAAGGGAAGATAAAAATAAAATGTATTTTACTTGTATTATATTTCAGAGTTTCAGTTTTGGTCCAACACTTCTTTTTTTTTATAGTAATAATTCAAAAGATAAAAAGAGTTGTAGTAGAAAATAGAAGGACATCAAGAATCCATGTACAAATGATAATATAGGACAATTATTTTCTGGGAAAATTCGATTAATTTGTGAATCGAATTCAGTTGCTTCAATTGCACTTGTGAACTATTAATTGGTAATTCTTAATTGTGTATCACATCCACAGCAGAATCAAACGTAAGTGTAACATTTTCAGATTCAGGAAATGAGGTAAATAGTGGTTTGATTAGTTTGAGCAAAGACAAGCATAAGAAATATTGTATACCGTTTACCATTAAACTTGTTGTCGTACAATTTCTTCATATGCTACGAAAAATTTACTATCTGCAGTGGATTAACCGCTCTGATATTTCTTTCACCAAACCAGCTTAATTAAAAAAGAATTAAATAAAACTGCTTATTCACCGGTGAACCACTTGTATCGGAGTTCAAAGTTCTGAGAAAAACCGATATTATTTTCCTACACCGTCACCAGCTAATTCAAATCCGTACCATTAAATTACGAGAATTTAAAGAAAATCCTAAAGTCTGACAGGAGTATTTATGATGAATATTTATGATGGACAGAGTACGTTAATATTTCGAGCACGAAAGTCTTTATAAGTTCAATAACTCTATTTATACCATTACATTATCACTGAACGTGATTCTCCATGAACTTCTAAACCAGAAATGAAAAATTGTAGTTAAATATAATTTTAATGCATACTGTTGCACATGGACAAGCTAACTTCAGGACATTTCTTTCAAGGAAAACATTCTTATGATAAGCTTGATCTAATTTTAAAATATTACATAGTGAAGAAAGAAATTTTAAAAACCATAAAATTATCACTAAACAATATTTTAAAATAAGTTAAAGGTACTTTTAGAATTCACTGAAAGCATTTAATATAATCTAATATTACCACTAACTTATTTAAAAAATATTGTCACGAAATATCATAATTTTTACTAAGCAATATGATACTAAATAGTTGATACAACTTTTGAAAATATTATTTTATTTTTTTTTTGTTGGGAAAAATATTAAATGTACACATTTTATTTTGTATTTATATACTAAAATGTTCAATTATATAACCAATAAAAATAATAATGTGAGTGCCTGTAGCCATTGTAATGTCTATTTATTAAATTTAGGCTGACAATAAAAATAATATCTATCTATCTATCTATATATATCTATATAAAATGTATGAGTTTATTACTTTATTTGTTTTGCTTTCGGATGCCACCATTTTTGAGGTAAAATAAACTCGATTATTATAAAATAATATCCTTAGAAATAATAATAAATAAATATATATATTTTTTTTCCCTTCAGGAAATGATATATAATTTTTTTTTTGGTTGCTGTTTATTTCGATATTATCTTAAATAATATATACAGGATGTTTTGCTGTGTACGTTGTAAATTTTATTATTAAAAAAGAATTAAATGAATTGCTGCTCCTCAAATGAGTTGAAAATATTAATAAATTTATTATTTTAAAATACATTATTTCTAATTCAAATTAATAAAAGTTGATAATTTTGCTATCAATAAATGAAATTTATTAGAATTTTTAAAGGATAAAAGAAATTAATGTAATTTTAAACTGGAGAATTACATAAAATAGACTTAAACTCTTTGGTTGTTGAACAGGTAAAATAATAACAAATTTATGTATTTCCCCAGTCAAATAAATATTCAGTGTGAATTTATATATTTCAATTAATGAAAAGCCTAATTATCAACAATCTCTAATAGAGTTTCTATGGAAATTAGAATGCAGAGTCTTAAAATTCTAGAAATAATTAAAGTTATCAACAATCTCTAATAGAGTTTCTATGGAAATTAGAATGCAGAATCTTAAAAATCTAGAAATAATTAAAATTTAACTTGCTCCACTTTCAACATTAACAGCTTAAATCTCTTTTCGACAAAATTGCAAAATCTATCAATAATATTGCAATAGTTAAAATCATTTTTCATAAGAATTTTCTGCAAAAACTTGATTTTTTTTTTTAATTATACGATTCTTTCACTAGGATCACTAAATTATCACAAGTTTTTACAAAATTTGAAAAAATCATTCCAAATATTTTGATCACCCTATTAGAATTTAAAAATTGAATTTGAAAAAAAAAAGTAATTTCGAAATTTTTCGATCTAAAAGAGATTATTTATTTATTTGTAATAAGAATTTGATAAAATTTCATCAAAATTTTATTGATATTTAAGAGTAAAAACAGAAAATGACAATTTAAAAAGACGGATATTAAATTGGGAAAAAAAGTTTTCATAAAATGCACATTAAATGATCAATGACTATTAATTAATTACATATAAATTCTTAATATAAATTATTAACTTTGAACTAATGACATAGATAAATTATTAATTTAAATTAAAACATAGTTTATGCAATTTATACATTTATGTTATATGTAATTAATAACATCATACAAACATATTTTTAAATTTAATTTTAATTCACAATTGAAAAGTAATTAGTTTAGGATAATTTCAAAGAATAATATATTATTAGATTGACTTTCTATTGAAAGGACTAATAAATTCTAAAATAATTTGCAATTATATACTGAAGTTAAATTATATTTTCAACAAAGTAAGAATCAATTATTTTTTATTCTTGCAATACAAAAATGTTAAGTGCAGATAACTCGGTATTTGACGCTGCCTGCTCCTCAGTGGCTGAATAAGGAAAATAAAAATTTTATCCTTTAGTGTGCAAGAAATTGTTTTTAATCTAAAATGTTATTAAATGGTGTATTAATATTACTGAAGCCTCGTTTTTTCTAGCCATTTGCGATTTTTTGGCTATTGAAGATGTAATCCGTTAAAAACGGTTTGCACGACGACGAGTTTTGAGAACTAAATAAGTTTTATTTTTTTACTTTTATTAATTATAAAGGAAAAAGGACCATGCAAGTAATAGGAGAATTTACTCTCACCAAAATAAACAATTCAAATCGAAAACTAAAATATTAAGAAATATATCATCCAAAATTCTATGATCCAAAAATGTTTATTTGAAATATATACTGCCAATTATGCTCTATACATAAAATATTATTAAAAACTTCATTACATACTTTTTCTTACATTACATACTTTTACATAATTTTTTTTCACCAGGTGGTTAATTAAAGGACATGAAAATTAAAGTACAGAATATGGAGTCGTCTACAATCAAGTTAAGTTTTAAAATATTCAAACAAAAAAGGACTTTTTTTTTATTATAATGAATCATATTTTTTTTTTGCCAGTTTACTTATAAAATTTATTAATGTTAAACTTTTAAAAGTGATAAAAAGCAATGTATTTTTTTTTTTTTATATATCTGATTCCTGTTTATATCTTATGAACTTTATTATTATTATTATTATATACAGTTTTTTTTTTTTGTATTTATAATTTTCCAGGATAACCAATGAATATATAGAAGACTATTTTTTCGAAAAAGAAAAAAAAAATGTTAAATTTTCATCTCGTATTTTTTTTTTTTTTTTTGCTTCCCTTCAATTTTCTATTTTTACTTTTTAGAATTTTTTCTTTAAGAAAAATCTTTGTAAATATACCGAAAAAAAAAAAACAGTATAAGGATGAAAAATAATAAGAAAAAGGAAAAAAAAAAAAAAACTGAAAATTCAATAGAAAATTCTAAGTGGAAAATATCAAATTCATCTAACTGTATACCATCTCATGATTATAAATTGAATTAGAATTGGATTCGTTACAATTCTACAATATAAAAATCTATCTATCTATAATATGTATGTATTTATATGTATGTATAGTATAATCCTTGAAAGGTTCGTAAATTTTTCAGAGTTAAACTTATCTGACTGACTGTTCTACATTATATATTATTATTATTATTATTATTATAGTATACATATACATATATATTTTCCCTTTAAATTGTCTGTCAACCATTTTCAAAACAATAAACTGATTCGACAGCTGTCTGTTTTTAACTATATATACAATAGTCTAAAAAATAAAATAAAATAAAATGTATACTTTTTGCATATAACATACTATCTTTATTTTTATTCAATAAAAAAAATAACAACATATTTTAGTGGATCTACATAATTTAACATATAGTAAGAATTTCGTTTTTTTATGCTAGTAACATATGTCAAAATTTGACATTTGAATAACACATTTATATGTCCAAAAAAAAAAAAAAATTTTTACCAAATAATTTCCATCACAAGTCTTAAAAAACACTTTTGACATCAATTAACACGAAAATTTATGGAAATTTAATTTTAGATTTATTCTGTTTTTAAATATATAAGAGATTTTTCATCATTAATTTATGACTCGAAATCTTCAATATATTCGGAAAAAATTTCATAACCTATTAAATAATTAACCATTTCTTTATTTAATTAATTTAAAATTTGGCTGACCAATTACTATTTTAGATATAAAATTAATATCCTTTTTATGTTACCGAAGAAAATAACAAAAATCAGTTTGTTGGACTTATAAAATGGAGGCTGGATATGGGAAAACCACTGATTGATTATAACTATACTAAACCGTATAAATTTGTCTCGTATACCCTTATATGGTAGCCTGATTCAAGAACGGCTAAATACTATCTGCGAGTAACGACCAAAACAACAATTAGTTGATCACGCCTGGACACCAACCTAACAATTTATGTTGCTGTATAAAAAAGCATTGTTACGCAAGGCTCTTGGCGGGCTAAGGAGTCGGTTTCATAGTAAATTTATTAAATAATAATTATTCAATTATTTCAGTTAAAGATTTATTTATTTATTTATTAAGTAAATATTTTCCTAGCCAACCCAGCCAACCCCTCTATTTCTATTCAACATATATATTTATTTATTTTTGCTAAAGAGCGAGTATAGTAAGCCTAGAGTTTGAAAATGTAATGAATTTTGAGTATTTGAAGTTTTTCTTTCTGAAATTCGAAGAATAATAAACATTGAATGAAAATGATTCTGGGTAATATCTTCCATCCATAACCATTCTTACCATATAAAGTCAATGTATACACATCCAATACAAGGTTGGATATATATTTTTTAGTGAAAATATAGACATTTTCTTTAAAAAAAAGTGATATTAAAATTGAACCTAAGGACGAAAGTGATGGAAAGAAAATTACGGGACGTAAAACTTATAGTAGAACAAAGAAAGATGTTTTACAAAAAAAAAAAAAAAATGAAAAAAGTTAGTAGTGAAAACAAGGGAATTATATATGTGAATAGGTGGTTTAAAATTACATAACACCTTTTCTTTTTTCCTTTTCTGTTTTTTTTTTTTTTTGTTAAATTTTCCTATCCAGATATTATTGTATCTAGTCAGGTAAGAAAATCGAAATTGAGATCAGTAACACAAAAAAAAAGAGAATATAGAAAAAAAATTGAATCCCTTAATACTTTATTTTTAATGAATCTATTTTGTAACAAGAGAAAAATTAGATTTTTAAATTTATGTTGATAACTTTTAAAGAAATTAAGACAGCCAACAAAAAAAATGGATCGAATAAATATTTAGAAAAAGTATATAAACTAACGATTTGTTAATTTGATAAAACATTTGCTTTAAAAAAGGACATAAGAACAAACTGACTGCAACTGACAGAGAAAAATAAAATTATTAGAAATATTGCAGTTCTGATGATTAATGAATTATAAATATAATTTAACCAAACAATATTTATGGAAATCTAGGGACATGCACTGTAAATACTAAGAATACAGTGGAACAAAACAAGTGTGTGGACAACTAATATGCGTTTTACCCAAAATCATCTTCATTCAATGTTTTTTAAATCCAAAAAATAAATCCAAAATAATTTCGTAGCCCTGACTCAATAAAGTTCACATATATGTCAGCCATATACTTTGCACACTTCTCATCAGCAGAAGCATAGTGCTACCAGATTTATCTGTACTTAAAGTTTCTGTAACATGATATTACAATTTGGAATTACTAATTTTATTTATATGGATTACAGACTATAAATTTCTTTATAGTGAAGATTGCAACAAGCTAATGACTTGACAAATTAATACCAAAAGATGACAAAATTAATCCAACGACTACGTCAATAATGTTGTGTTCGTAATTGTTCAGCTGAAGTAATTAATTAGCATAAATTAATTAGCACAAATATCCTCTTCCAATTCAATAAAACCTATCACCGGAACGATTTTAAGAGCTGGGATAATGATAATGGGTTAATATTAGCTCTGTAAGCATCATCATCTTCAGATTAAATGAATTTTAAAATTAACATTTTAATAAACAATGCCAATACGATTTCGTGATTTATCTATTTTTTTAGTCAATAATTTATGTTTAAACAGTTTTCCTCATTTTATTAGATAAATATATTTTTTAAAAGTTATTTTTCTGATATTTTCTTCAGATTATATTTATTTATATACACTATATTGTTTTATTGTCCTGTCGGTAACAATCTCAATTTTCAGTTATAAACTCTCAGGGGAATAAATAAAGTGACAACTTGTGAAACACACTTAAGTTTGTTTTCCGAAATAAAGAAGTAGAAAAAAAAAAGTAAGAGTCAGGAAAAAAAAAAACTAAAAGGAAAATGATAAATTGAGTAAAACACCAGTGACGGAGCAAATAAGTAATTTATTTTACAGAGAACTGACGAAAATTTCCGTATAATAGTGATTGATATTTTCCAAAAAAAAAAACTAACCATATTTTCTGAAACTAATATTTTTGTTATTTTCACCCACAACAAAAAAAAAAAAGGAAAATAGATGAAAAATAAAATTTAATTCAAGATATTTTTAAGAAATAAATAATTTATTATTATTTTATTAATAATTTATTACTCTTTACCATAAATTGACTTTATGACAGTCGACAGTGATGACGATGACGTGCGGAAGTGTATATTCATATATAATGAAGGTGAGAGAGAAAAATTGACAGAATCATAAGAAGATTAATATTTTTTGATTTGTAATTTTTAAGGATTAAGAAATTTTTAAATATAGTTTCCAATTGGTTTGTAAATAATGAATTTCTATTAATTTTATAAATATTTCTTAAAAGATTTCAAAAAACCAACTTATCTGTCAAAGGTGGCTGTCAGAAACATATAATTTGCACTGTTACCTTTAAGAGCTAATTTAGGCTAATCGGTGCTCTGGTAAAATTAGAATTTCTATATGCTTTACGCTTAGATAGAATATGAAAGTGTAAAGTTAGAAAGATTAAAGTAATTATTTGAACTTCTGTAAACTTCTGCTTACCAAAATTGTGCTCTTACTCTGTCAATTTTGACATTTTTCGAAAGAAAATTATAAACTTTTGTAACTAGTAACTTTAGTTTCAATATCATTTTGTTACTGTTGATACCTAAACTTGATTTACACAAATAGAAATTTTATTTTTAACAAAGTAAAAAGGGAAAGGATCGATCCAGTTCACGTTAAACCTTCTGCAGGCAAGTTTGTATAATAAATTTTGTCAAAGAAAAAGGAAAATTATACAGGAATAAAATATAAATTTGTGAATCTGAAAAAAAAAAATATATAGATAAAATAAAAATTGCTGAACAAAAATGTCATCCCTATTTTTACCCTAAAAAAAAAATATTTTTCCGAGATTTTCATTTTTTTTTGTGCTTGTTTTTATATTCTATTCCTATATGAAAAGGATAAACTTACACTAACTGAAAAGGAAGAGAAGGTGATCCTTGTAGATGATAATTTTCTTTGATATATTGAAAAGGTCATGATAACGAAATCTATTTTTTTTCTCATATATGTATGAACTTAAGTTTTAACTAGAAATTTAATAGGATGAGTTCATAAACTTTCCTTTTACTACTATTTTATTTCGGAAGTTTTTTTTTTCATTATTTTGTTTATTGGATCGCTTCAAAAAAAAATATATATACATAAATGAAAGAAAATTTTAATGAAAATTTCAATAAAATACAAAAAAAAAAACACAAGAAAAACTGCTTTGATTTCATTTTTATCGTCGTGTACCTTCATTTAAATTTAAATTTTATGGATAAATTCAATATAAAATTATGATTTATTATTGATTTTATATAAAAAAAAAAAATTTTATTAAAATATTGGAAAAAACAAAAAAAAAAACATTTCATTATGAAAATACAAATGAAAATTTCCAATTTGAATAATGATTTTTTGTGGATAGGATATCCAAGAAATGAAAAATTATGTAAATTTTTCAGTAACTTTCATTTACAAATATGTAAAAGAAGATAATATTAATCCAGGCAAAATCTGTACAGTTTCTAGTATTGAAGTCAGTGACAATCTGTGAAAAAATATTGCAGAGGTTAAGAAAATTAATTGACTGGTACATCATCGGTGAATGAAATGAATGAAGAATAAAAATTATTAAATGTAATAATAGAAAATATGTCCAAAAGGCAAACTAAATTTTTTGACAATTTTGCTATAGTTTTTCGAAGGATCGAACACTGATAAACTTTTAATAATAAATTAATAAATTAATAAATTTTTCAACTTATGTGTCATCCACTTAACATAAATAATAATTTACCAATCATTTACATTATAACAAAATCTATTACATGAAAAAAATTTCAATTACGTTCTTTTAAACTAAAAGATCATCATAACCAAACCAAAAACTTTACTTAAAATACCAATAAAATAACACTTAATAAAAATAATTTTATAGTTATTTAAAATGTCCTTCCTTTAATCTATTTGATATACTAAATAAAGATATTTACATTTAACAAAAATATGTTGCACAAACATAGTATCTTTATAACAAAAAAAATAAACAACATAATAACAAAAATTTTAGAATATTTACTGATCTATTTGCATAATAACTAAGTATGTATATGTATGTATTAGTATTATAGTACATAAAAAAAAAGATATCTCAATAAGATCTAAATTATTTGTCGAAGAATATTTTCTTCAACTTCAACACATATTAGAAAATTATTTTGTAAATATTATTTATCTAGACAAGCAGAAAAATGGTTATAGACTGTTAACATAAAATACAACAAAAAATAAATAGAAGAAGAAAAACTTTAATAGATATTTTCTTCAATATTGAGTTATTCCACAGAAATTAAATTAAAGTTTATGTAGAATCGCTATATTATTGTTTAGAGTAAATCTACATCTATAATAAGTTCAAATTTTACGTGATCTTTTCATTATGCTTTATCCTAGCTAAGTTAACATTTTTCGCGATGTTCTAATTAGGCTAATTAGAAAATACTAATAAAAATTACCAGAAAAAATTTAAATTGTAAATGGTTGATTGACAGCGAATCGATTATATTCGATTTGATAACTGAAAGCTAACAATCCTGACTTAAAAGGTATTCCAATACATAATATTCGGCATAATAATTTAAAAAAATGCCTCTTCTACTGGGTACCGACAGTGGCTTAATGGTAACAGTGGCTAATGGTAATGGCTAAATTTATTTAGCGTGAAATATGTACCAGTACTATAAATTACAATAAATTTCCATGCTTAGAAAAAAGGTTATCGATTGAGACACAATTTTTCTACAGCAAACGTCTTAGTAATAACGTCGTTCCTTTGTTGCAGTTGAAAGTTTCCTCACTATAGTTCGAAGCCCATTTAAAAATTATTAAGCACAATTTCCAGTAGAATGTTTCGAAACATCAATTGGAACCTTGATATGGATTGCTTGCACTATTACAGAAATTACGAACTGTCAAAATGTATATTGAACTATGACCCTACTGCAGAAAATTTATTTAGAATTCAAAATATTAAATTTACATTTACATTATTGACTCCTTATTTTTCAAGTTGCATGTAAACATTTTTAAAAAATGACGTAATCATATTTATTACATAATTATTATAATTTTTTTTTTACATAAAATAATAAATTTTAACAGAATTTACCATATTATTTATAAATGAAGTCTTTTCAAAGAATCGCATATATAATTTAAACAACAAAACAGAGAAATATCTTCTGGTACGCTGTATCCAACAACAACAAAAATAAGATTTTTATCAATTTATTTCTTAATAAACGAAAAAACCAGCTGTGAGAAAATTTTTGCAAACGAAGGAAAATAGATTTTCTTTTTTTTTAATGTATAAAAAGAGAAAAAATAAAAGCATAAACTTTATTCTTATGTTTTCTTTCTAAATATACCATAAAACACAACATATAAAAAAATATCAAGGAAAAAAAAAAAGAACAACTATACCAACATATATAAACATAATTTTGTAAACAGAAATTTCTCATTACCGTATATGTTAAAAAGAAAAATTTATAATATACGAAATACGCCAACATAAAAAAAAAAAACAGCGACGAATATCTATAAGATATTTTGAAAATCTTTGTTAGATATTTTGTATTGGTTGTTCGCCCGCTTTTCTTAACTTAATTTAAATATTATATAGAAGGAATAAAAAATCAACGTATCTGTCTTCTATTCAAACATTCTACTTTTTTTTTTTTCTTACGTCAAGTTTGTTAAATAATTTTTCGGTAGCAGGGCAAAATTTCGATTATCTTATAGATAAATTATGTTTTCGAATTAAAAATTATCACGAAATAAGAAATATTAGTAAAATTGTAAAAAAAAAAGTTATATTATAAGTAAAATTGCAAGAAAGTTTGTAGTCTTATAAGGGAATTACTCAACTTTTCCATTATTTAGCAAGGATCAGACAGCATAATCAAGAGAATAATCCTAATTCAACAATTTTATTTCACTCCACAAAAAAAAATGAAGATGGAAATAATATTGAATAAAGTCAAACCAAAGAAATGACAATTTAAGACAATTTAGTAGAATTTAACCTAGGACCTAGTGTTTGTTAGCATATTAAATCAATGATTCTCTAAGCAGCCGAAACTAATGATTTTCCAAGCTGACGAAACCAATGATATTCAACGTTAATTTTTTACTACTGAGAGTACACTACAACTAAACTAAACTAAACTACAAAATAAAATTTAAAAAAAAAAATCTAATAAATTGTAAATAAATTTCTTACCTTGTTGTTTTTTTTTAATTTGCGTAACACACTAATTTTTTTATATGCTTTTAAAGAGATTCACGTTTTCTCTTAAATTAAAATTATGAAAATATTATTCAATTTTCAATGCATTACAATTTACAATATCTATTACAAAAACTTGAATAAAAAAAATTTACACAAAATAAAATAAAATAAAATGGCCAACATAAAAAACACACTAAATGTCTAAATTATAGTGAAAAAATTTACACTTATATCACATAGAAAAAAAATAATATTAATATGAAATTAAATTGATATTAAATTTAAATCACTTTTTCATATATAAAAAATCACATTTGCTAAAAAAAATTATGAATATGCATTAAAGAGCAAAAAAAAAAACATATTTACACTAACTAATATAAAAAAATGGCCAGCAAAAAAAAGACGTTCTCTAAATTATAGTAAAAAAATAAAATTTACACTTGTATCATGCAAAAAAATTAATATTAAAATGAAATTAAAGTGATATTAAATTAAAATAAATATTTTTATATAATTTTTTAAATAATTTAATCACTAAAATTAACATTAATAAAATCACTACCAACGACGAAAATAATTTAGTACTTAATCGTTCGACGCACAAAAGAAAACTAACTTATTCTCAAATTAATTGAAAAGTAGGAGGAGCTTAAAATTTTTTTTTTTTTTGTTTTTTTTTGCAAAGTCGTTATTTTTCAAAAAAAAATTATTTAAATTTTCTGTTAATCCGTTAAATATGAAATTTTAATTGAAAAATTTAATTTATTTAAATTAATGAAATATAAATTAATTACTAAATAATTTTAAAAATTATAAATTTTTAAAATTATTTAATAATTAATAGAGTTTCCAAAAAAATTTTTAAAGAAATTTCAAGCAGTTAAGACTCTATGCTCTCCAGTGGAATGAACAAGGAAAAAAAATTATTTGGATACAATCCCGGAATTACTAAGCTGATTTTTAGTAAATAAATGTTAAAAAACTAAAATGAAATTATGTAGAATTAGTAAAACTATACTGAGTTAAGTACTATAAAATTTCAAGAAAATGATATTGCAGTCTTGTCTAGTCCAAAAATCATTCATTAAATATGCTAACAAGGACCTTTTTAAGGAGCTTTAATTAAAATTGGTAACAAACCTCTGTAGGTGGTCTCAAATTCAACCAAATTTAACAAATTCATCCCAGTACATTAACTTTTTTTTAAAATTTAAATAAAATTTTCTTTTTATTTTCGAAATTTTGTGTTTAGATCTTTCACTGTGACACTAATACTTCAAAACTGATGTTTTATAATTTGACAAGTATATTATATATGTTTTTTTTGGAAAGTTACAAAAGGAAAAGAACAATCTTTTTTTTTCCTTCTCTTAATATAATAAGGAAAGTAAATCCGAAAAAAAAAGAATATTATTTGATTGTACATAAAAATAAAATACTATACAACAGAAATTTTCAATTCGTTAATAACAAGACAACGGATAAATAATATATTCAATTTACGTAAAAAAATCTGTTGAAAACACTTTTTAAACTCAATATAATATCCGTAAAAATCGACTAAACAAGGATTTCCACAAAAAAAACGATATTTTTTTTTTTATATATATATTTGTACTTTTCTCTCCGTAATAAATACAAATGAATCACTTTTCCTTTTTTTTTTTTTTTAAAAAAAAAATTGTGTGAAAAACTGGGTAAAATAAAAATATGATGGTATAAAATGGTAAATTTTGTGGTACAATCAAAAGCATTAACATAATCCTTTAGAAAAGTATATATGTGTTAACATATAAATAAAAGTTTATTTTTGGATTATTTATATACATATACATTTTTTATTTTGCTTGTTGTTGTAAAAGAGTTCTATGTCGAACCTGAATCAAAGTCAACAGAAATAAAGAAAATACGTAGTCTTTGAAATTGAATATAGTTGAAAATTTATTTAATAAATAAAAATTGTATTTATTTAATTTTTTTTTTTTTTTCGAGTATCATCAGTGTAAAGTTTTATATTATTTATTTAAAAAAGAAAATCAGAAGGAAAACAAATTTAAATTTATAATTACATTTTATAAATGACTGAATTTTCTTTCATTTACCATGCAATCGTTAGTAAATTTTGGTGAAAATTTTATTGGCTAACATGAAAGTTAATTTACTGTACACAAGTTTTCAGTAAATTAACTTTCCTTAACATTCCTGCTGTTTAAATTCATTGAAAGTATATGCTAAATTAGAATAGCTGCAGTGATAGGCTAATAAACGTCGCAATTCTCCGCTACCAGCACAGCATAAATTTGTGAAATTTGTTATGAGTGCTTGCCGTTACATATGTGGAACAGCTGTTGTTGATGCAAAACACTATTTGGAAGCTTTAAAATCATATTATCAGAAAACTGAGAAAAAAAAATTGTAGTTCATTAAAAATATTTCTTTTCGGAAGCGAAAACCCCTTTATTTATATACAATTATATCTCATTTTACAAATCTATGTGAGTTAATACCTTTATCCTTTTAAACTCTTCAATTACGTATAAAAAAAAAGCACTAATAATTTTCCTATTAATATAAATTTTTCTACTAAGTATATTAATTTTTTTAAGAGTCTGTTATAAAAAAAACAAGAATTAAAATTTTTTTTATTAAAAAAAGAAAACCAATTAAATTTTATAACCTCTTCAAAATATTTTGTTCAAGTATTTAACTTTGTCCGTTTAATATCCTTAAATTTTTATTGTTTTACTTACATAAACTAATTAAATTTTAATGTATTTGCATGCACGCTTATAGTCTAACAAAGAATATCTATAAATTAGTAATTAAGTTCCGAATCATCATACGCAAAGTAGCGACAATTTAGTATCATATTTTATTGGTATATTTAGTGGTTCTTAGTAGTATAGTATAACTGAACGTTTTAACTGCGTATTGGTTTTTGTACGGAGGACGAAGAAATTTATAAAAGCTAAAACAAATTGGATCTATAACAGTTTTTAAGAACTAAGGTCTTATGGATATTCTTCTGCAGCAATCTAAGAATCAAATAACCACAATATGGTAACAATTAATATTCAAAATTTCACAATGGAGAGAGAGTTGTGCCTTACTGACCACTTTACAATCTAATCTACTACTTATTTTATATGGTTTTGGATAAAATATTTCTAGTCTGTAATAATTAAACTAAATGACGGTTATGTAATATTTTACAGAAAGACAATGTTCGTTATCACCTTCTCAGTATGTTACATTAAAATATTGTTTGTAATACATGATTATTTTTCATAACACTGGAAAGTGTATAATTAAAATAATAGAACCTAAACATTATGGAACATGTTGAAATTACAAATTTTATTATAATATCAGAAACAATATAATAATACACTTTGTGTACAATAAAAATCATATTACAGTGATTCAAAATATTATAAATTTTATTATGGTAAATACAACACTTGTTATTTCATGCAGTTTTGTACAAAAAATTACAAAATTTTAATAAAAATGATTTATATTTAAAATCTTCAATTTAATCGATATTACACAACTCATGGTCTGATCATATTTTCCCATTTAACCCAAAATATATCTCGGAAATAATTTTCCATTTAGTTGTAATTTGTTAACCTTACCCAGAAAATTCGTTCGGAAAAGAACGCCTATACATATTAATATTTTTTATTTAAGCAATAACCATGGTTAAAATAAAAACCAATCTAAATTCTTCAATATTTTATCCAAGAAATTGGTAAAAAAAAAAATTCAAAATGTCATAAGCTGAATCTATAAGTGAATATCATAAATTTAAAAATATATAATGGACTGTAGTTTTCTGCGGAGGAGTTTGCTCGTAGTTTGTTGAAATCAAATTTATTAATACTCGTCGGCATACTTTTTTAAAATATAGTCTAAGACTAAGATAATTTTTTTAGTAGGAGTACCCAGTAAGTCACAAATTGTATTAGAAAACTTCAGAATTGCGAGACTACAAAAGATCTTTCGACCTATAACTTTGGTTAATTTTTTCCTGGCAGAATTATTAGTATTTCGCACAACCTGTCTAGTCTAGATAAATAGATAGCTAGATTACTGTGCTGGTTAAGCGTGAGACCCAAATATCACTGCTGCCAATAGCAGCAGTGATACTCTAATATTCTAAAGTTCCTTAAACAAAGATTTTTAATAAATTCCAGAATTTCTTTTGGAGACCACGAAATGATATCCATAATATTAGAGAATGAAATCAAATCCTAGAAATCAATTTATGGCTCTGCATTCGCATAGTATGTGCTGTGCTTAGCGGTCTTGTCTTCATATCCACAAATTCTACAGTTCACAGCACAAACTGTTCAACTGGACAGACATTTTCCATAAAAATTTATTAAAAATATATTTATTTCTACAAAATAAATTCCATAAACTTAAATCAAATTTATATACTTATTAAGGATATTTTTCAGCAGGATATCACCAAAAAAACTCTTTGAAAATTAAAGTCATACATTACAAATTCCAATAAATCATAAAATAAAAAATTCTTATATATACTTCTGAAATATTTATAGTAGTACCTAAAATTAATAGGATACTCAGTGGTCATTTCAGGATATAAGTCCAGGTTTTTTTTTTTTTTTTGTGATATATTTTGTTAAATTATTTGCCAATAATAGGATCTTTGATTTCAAATCTTCAACTCATTGGATCCAAATAAAATGAAAAAAAAAACTGAAAAACCTTTTATAATATTAAGTTTCTTTTTACCAATTCCATGGTAACTAAAAAAAAAAAATAAGAAATATAAATAAGCTTAAAGTAGGTAAAGCAATGACTCCTTTTCTTATTATTTTTTTTTTTATAAGATTTATGTTGTCACATTTTTTTTATGTATTTCCAAATTATCAAAAAAAAAAAACATTCACCTAGAAAATGATCGAACCGAAAAAACATCTTTCATATAATAACCAAAAAAAAAAAACAAATCCTTTTTATTACCCCAAGAAAATTCAGTAATATTGAAAATTCGTCCTTTTCTCATTTAAATGACTGGCCGACCTTAAAAAAATATTTTATTTTATATTTTTTTTGTGTGTGTGTTAATATAAATGTGAAAAACTCCTTCGAAATATAAATTTATTTATTTCATTTTTTTTTTTGGATATTATGGAAACGTATAGTGCAGCCTTTCAGAACCTTATTGGCCGCGTGACCCAACATTTTTCTTTAAAAAATTTTTTTGCGACCCAAATCTTTATATAAATATTAAATTGGGAAAAATATGGTAGACTAAGGTCATTTAGAATTATATAAATAAATAAAATCATGCATAATTTTTATCTGTAAATGAGTAAATTTATGGTTCAGATGATTTCGATTGAGAATAAATACTTCAATTATATTTTTTATTATTTAAAACTAATTTTCGGAAAATGCAAATCTAATCCGACTCCATTAGATTATTAGGCACTTTTGTCAAAATCAACTGTTCACAAGTTAGGAACATTTCACACATTAACATTAATACTTGTTTAATACTTGTGAACCTTCAAAGAATATCCATTATCACAAACTTTTTTAATTTTGTATCAAAGTATTTTTCATTGCAGACTTTTCATTGCAGGCCTATAAAACAATTTTAAAATTCTAGGGAATATTATTCCTTTCAACCTGAACTGCAGAAAACTGTAAAGAACTAAATGGTTATACTTTTACAATCGATGTAAAGCAAATACTTCTTTGAAAATAATTGATTACTAATGTTTACCCCTAATACATTCCTAAATGAAAAAGTGGACCAAGGAAAAATCTAAAATTGAATTGAATATTATCGATGAAATCCATTCTCGAGCTAGAAATCTTTTCATTGGTTCGGGACCCGTTAAAAATTTAATGTACCCAAATATTGGCTCGCAAACCATAGGTGAAACACTGCTGATATTATAAAGTAGTTTTTCTCGCTCTATATTTTTATTTTTTATCATTTCTTTCGGAAAAAAAAATCAACCTTCTTTTCTTTAAAAACTTGTTGTATATACGTTTTTATCCTTGATTCTGTTTCCTTTTCGTTTATACAACAAATTTAGTGTTGCAATTCAATTTGATGAAAATGAGGTGAAAACGTAATATGTATTATGGGGTAGCCGAAAGCTATTTTTCTGATATAAACAGCAAAAGTATAGTTCTTTTTATTTACGTTTTCTACTTTTTTTTTCATATACAAAAAAAAAAAACCAAACTAAAGGACACAGTTGATTGTAGATTTGGTTTATACCAAAAAAAAAATACTAGAAAAAATCAGAGACTATAACAGAAAAAAAAATTGGTATATAAAAAGTCATTTGATTTCATATTAAATAGAAAGGAGGGCATTAATAACAACAGCCCTTATTAAATACACCTGGATTTTCGATACGTTTTTTTCTATTTTACCATTTAACTGGTCATATTTATTATAAATTTCTGAATATATTTTTATGGGATTTAGATTAAGAGAAAGTTTTTCGTTTTTTTTGGCATTTTTATTATTGAAAGTTCATAAAGAAGATAAATATAGTAGAAACTTTGAGTTGTTTTTTTTTGTGACAATGCTGGAATGTTGATTGTAAAGAGGATGATATATTTTTGATATTAAAGGATTTTTATACAAATACAAAATTCAAAAAAAAGAAATTAGGAATTTTGTGAATGAGATTTTAATGGTTATATAATAAAAATTTAGGTAAAACTTCAGTTGATTTATTGTTGAAGAATTTATTGACGCCAATTAACTCTTCTTTATCATATTGAATATCATTTAGATATGCAGACCTTGTCATAATGTGTATCCTTTTGGAAATGAAATGACATTCCATTAAGTAAGCGATTAAACTACTCCGAAACTGATGAAGATTTATTTAGTGGTTTCGTAACAAGGCACATTAACTTAATTAGTGCTATTCTTCCAAAAATCAAATTAGGCACTTAGAGTATCATTTTTAAATTAATTTATTGTTTCTAGAAATTTAAGCTGTACGGCTGGTGCTAGCCTTTAGAAGTTCAGATTCGTTCTACAAAGAATGTGAGGAAGAGGAGGAATGAATCGAACAAGTCCTTTGCTACTGGCCGTTCGTGCGAGATTAGGATATTAGGGGTTATCTATCGCTAGATCTAGACCAAATTATTAACCGAGTCAATTTGCTGTAAAAAGAACATTATTCCGCCATCGACGAGAGTGTACAACTTACCTATAATATAACTGACATTATGTAAAGGTTTTTCCTACGAATTTTTCACTCCTTTCAAATCAACTAACCAAATTAACTTGATAAAGTCCTGGTAAACGAAAATGGGTCAAACATGATATCGATTATTACATATGGAAAAATATAAATTTAAATCTTCACACAACAATTGAAGGGTTTGGTAAACCTCACCAAGTGATGAATTGAAAAATATTTCAGTAAATTATTTTTATCATAAATATGAAAATTGGTTTTCTTTCAGGTTTTTTTTTTTTTTTTCTGTTTTGTTTATACAAAAAAATTTTCAATGTTTAAACAAAAAATCCCCAAAACATTAATCATATTTGTTTTTAAAATATAATTTATTTAAAGATAAAATCATAAAAAAAAACATGAAAAAAGTTTTCATTGAAAAAACAAATTCTGTAATATATATATATGTATAAATAATATTTCAAATAATTTGTCTGGCATTTTATAATTAAATTCAAATTTTAATTTATGGAACATAAATATATGTATATTTATTTAACCATCAACACAGTTAAATTTTTAGTGATACATAAAACCAACAATTTGTTATGTAAAAACAAAAAAAAATCAACATATTTAAATAATAAAATAATTTGATGTTTTAAAAAAGAATCTAATTTTCATTTTCTGTTTAAAAATGGTTAATTCCCTTTTCTCATTTATTTAGTATTTATAATCACTTTAACCACAAATTTCGTTAGTTTAGTTTTAGTATATTAATATCCTAAAATGTGTTAATTATATATTTTCATGATTAATTTTAAGATCATTTTTAAGGGAATTGCGAAAAAAATTCAACTAAATTGAATCCTCATTTATGTGAGGGCACAAAAAAAATTAGTCTCCATCATATAACTAACTTGGAACTGCTGGTTATATATAGTAAGTATATAGAAATGGAAATTTTAATAAAAATTTTATTTATTTAATTCATTTTTTTTCGTTTTTTAATAATTAATTCTTATTTTCAAAGCAATGTCTACGCACATAAAATATGCTTTAGTAATAAGTAAAAATATTAATTGCATAATTAGAAGTTATGCTAAAAAAAAACAAAAATATTTAAAAACTTTTATGAAATTTTAATGATTGGAAGCTTGGAAAAATATGAAAATAATTTTTATGAGTTAAAAAAATAAAAATAATTATTAAAAATGTAAAGAAATTGAAAAAGTTTTAATTGAATTTCTTATTTATTTATTTTTATCTTATATAAGAATTATGGATAACCTCGGTTGGTTAAGTTTTTTCTGTCTGTGATCATATCCTTAATTAATATGACAATCATGGTTTTCTGGGTTAAAAATTTATAATGTTAAATATTTTAGTATTAGAACATAGTTCAACAACTATTTGTTAAATTTAAAAACTTAATATTTATGAGTAGGTCAAGTTATCCACGAACACTATATCTATATTTTGAATCTTATTTTTCATTGACCAAAACTAGTATCATACGAATTTACCCTCTTTAATCCGAATTTTAGACAGAAACTGAATCCAAATGTAGTTCATTGAACATCTAAAGAAACTGATAGTCAAGCCACTCTTAAACATAGGCAATGCAAGTGCATTTTTTACTGCTACTTCGTTGGTGAGAACGAAAAGTGTGAAAAAAAAGAAATTATTATGGCACTAAACGGATTTGAATGAATTAGGCGCTCATGCTCATCAAGCGAAGGGCCTTCGATTACAATTACAAGCAAATCTATTCTTTGATGAACATAATTTGTAGCATTTTCTCATCAATAACTTGTTATCCTTATAATTCCTTAATTTCCTAAAAATGAAAAGGGTCATCCCTCTGAACAAAACTTTTTTCTGCCTCAGTGTTACAAATCCCAACACAAAGAAAAACGTTAAAATATTGATATTTTTATATTGAAAATTCACACTAATCCTAATTAAATTCCAAAATAATCTTTTATTGAAAACCATTCTGTACTAGTTTTTACAGAAAATAGGCACGCAGCATATTTTTTCGATCTTTAAATTAACTAATTTTATTATTTACAAATTAAATTACAATTTTTTTTTTATTCACTAAATGACTAATTTCCATTAGAATTAATAGTTTAATATAATTTCAAAAAAAATAAACTCCATTCTTATGAACCCAGAAAATCTTTTATTATTATTATTATTATAACAAATCTAACGAAAACAGGAAAATTAATAATTTGTCTTCCTTTACGGTTTATTTATATTATTGAAATTTTTCATATTCTAAAAAAACCAACTGCCTTCGTCATCAGAAAAATTGTAATTAGCGAACTCCTTCCTATTTTCTTTATTTTTTTTATATAATATTTTCTAGCTAATTATTTCATATAAAATAATGGTTAGGTCATGCAGTGTAAGGTAAGGGTCATTAGCCAGTTATAAAATTTATGAAGAAAAAAAAAACATTAATCATAATTAAATTATGATTATTTTTTTCATATTTTTATATTTTTTTTTTTAGGTTAAAACACAGCTACTGTGTAGTTTTCTATTTCGAAAATATCCTTAAATATATACATATACTATAAATATATATATATTTAAATTATATAACCGTATATATTTTAAGTTTTCCCAATTTTTATAGGACAAAGTGAGTCAATTAATTTATAAGTTATTTTGAAGTACAATATCAAAATTTATTTCTGACCGTCTGTATAAGGACTCCCTATTGAGTTTTCTTTAAGATATTTAATCTTATTTTTAAAGGGTAGTATATTCAGTAATAATGAAAATTTTATGTTCACTAAATAATTCGAAAGAAATTTTAAAATTATCAAAAATTAAAAATTTCATTTATATTTGATAAGTTACGTGAAAGGACAATTATCAACTTTCTAAAAAGAAGTTTTTCCTTGATATAAAAAATTGAAATGAATTTTTTATTGGCTTCCTTAAAAAAATAATATTTTATTTGTCTTTATTTCACTAATTAAAAACTATTGATTCAAAATTGAATCAGATAAAGTAATTTAAAAAGGATTAATTATTAATAAAGTTTATTAATGAAAAAAGACAGTTTCTTTTAAAATATGAAATTTTTTTTAATTGATTTTTAGATATACTTGAATTTTATAGTTACATATCGCGTTTATAGTTACATATTCAAACGATATTAATAATTTAATTTTGTAATTGATATTGTAACTAAAATCGAATGAGATAAATAATTACTGATCAAAATAATTGATTATAAATATTAAAAATTAAATTATAAATAATATAAATAGTAAAAATTAGTAAATAAAAAGTAAAAATTGCAGCATAGTTAAACTATTGTTCAGTAGTTTCATATTTATGAGCTTTAGTTTTTTGGCTAATGAGTTTTCCAAGCCCTGGTTTATTTAAAAACAAAATTAATCTACAATTGATGTTAGAATCACACAAATATTATTTATTTTACTCTTAATTCCCTTTCACAAAATTTTTGGTGTATCTTTACGATATTAAATTACATTTTCAAGTCTAATAAACGCCCTCTAGCGGCCGGTCCCAAAATATATTAACTAGTACTTAGCTTTATTCTTAATTATTTTTAATTAAAGGCCATTTACCATGGTAAATTACATTTTAAAGCATATTACAAATACATTTTTGAACGCAGCGTCCACCCTTGTCTAAAACTTCAATTAATAATAATTATTATTAATTATTTTTCGAACACCTTTCAAATTATCGCTGCAATAAAATCTGATATCGTTAAAACTCAGAATACAAATCGTAAATATTGTTTATAGGGTAAATTCATTCATTAAGCCGCACTACAAAACTACAAATTTGTTGCGATACCAAAACTTGTTTGTAAACGGAGGCAAAAAAAAAACTATTTAGATTATTGAATGGCAAAACTTCAGTCATTTTGTCTTCCTACAAGAAAATATTTCTACTTTAAATTTTTTTTAATATTTATTAAATAAAAATGGTGTGATTAATTGAATTTATTATTTATTTTGCCATGCCAATAATTGCCATAAAAAGATAACATAAAAATGTCATTATTTATTTAATTAAATTTAGTATTTAAAAAAAAAAAAAATATGTATCAATTTTATATACAAATAATTGTATTGTTTATAACCATAATTATTGTGAATAATAATGGTGTTGTTGCTGGTGAAAATGTTCCTATTAATAAAAATTATGATAATAAGAATTTGACGCCGCCGCAAAAAAATCCTGATAATAAATATATAGTGCCTTTAGACAGAATTAAATCACAATTATCAAAAATATCATCTGATGATGGTTTAATATCTACTACAAATAGTATAACAGATTTAGTTAAGAATTTAGATTTAAGATTAAAAAATATTAGAAATAATGAATTGGGTGTACCAACTGTACAGGTAATTAAAACTATAAATTAATTAATTAATTTATTTAAGTATTATTATATGTTTTAATTTTATTTTTTAAATAAAATATAGGAAGTATTTGATGCAATGGATTTTACATCTAAAATTACAAATAATGATAATAAAATTATAGCCATAACACAAAGAATGTCTAATAAATTAGAAAAATCTAAAAATATTATGTTTACATTAAAGAATTTCTTTCAAACAAAAATGAGATCAGTAATTTTAAATGAAACTAATAATATATATTTACGTACAAAAGTATTACCATGTCCAATTAAAGATTATAATTTAGAACAAAATTATAATAAAGAACAAATAGAAATATTAAATATTTTAACAAATAATAATATTAATGAAAAATATGAAAATAATAGTAAAAATAATAATAGAGAAAAAAATTATGTACAAAATGATGAAATTTTTAAAGAATTAGAAAGTAATTTTGATGAAAATCATATAAAGAATATTTATTATTTATCACGTTGGGATCATGCATCAGATGAAAATTGTAAATATTATTATAATGATATAAATTTACGTTGTTTATATGCTACAGGTATAAAAGATAAACATATATTTTTATTAATTGATATAAATACATATAATGCTGAACAATTTGAATTAACAAAAATATTTGGTAAGCACAAGTTTTTCATACAAGGGTTTTTTTGTTGTTTTTATATTCACGGAATTGGACATGAAAAATAGAAATGTTCAGGTTAAATTTTTTTTTTTTTTAAATTACCATCTTTTAGGAACAAATAAGAAATTTCATTAAAATAATTGAATAACAAATAGAAAAGTTAATGATGGCAACAGTGTTTTGGAATTTAAAAAGAATACTGTTGAAGAAATAGTTCTTATTTTCAATTATGACTCATTTCACTATTTTGCAGAATAAAAATAAAATATTTTTTACCATGGTAAACATTTCTTTTATGTAGAAAACATAAAATAAAATACTCAAACTTTTATATGTTTTCCTATCTAATTCCACGAATATAAAACAAAAAAAAACCCCTTCAGTAGAAAGGAAAATATAAATTAAACTAATAATTTTTTATTTTCAGTTACAAATATTTTACAAATGTTATCATATTCTGATACATTAACAGTTGTATTAATTTCTGATAAAGTTGAACCAATGATTTTATCTAATAATTCTGACAATTCTAATGATAATTTATCATCTGATAATAATATAAAATATATTTATTCAATTACAATTGATAGTAAAAAGAATATTATAAATTTTATTAATAATTTAAATTATACATCAACAATAACAAATCATTCAGCTGGATTTGAATATACTTTTAAATTATTAAAAATACAAAATTTTACTATAGATAAATCAATTGTATTTGTTTATATAACAAAAGGTTTAATTAATAAACTAACTGATTCTGAAAATGTATTAAAATCAATTGCGATTGGTCAAAGTAAATTAAATTTTCCAATTGTTATTAATACCTGTGCAGTTATACTAGGTAAAGATATATATTAATTTTTTTTTTTTTTTGGAAAAACAAATTAATTTTAATAATTATACTTCTTTTCAATTAATATACACAGATGAAAAAAGAATTATGTATGAAAAACAATTTCTAAATGATATTGCACAACAAAACTATACAAAATATGGAATTAATGTTACCGATTGGTATAATCAAAATGTTTATAATTTATCTGGTAAATTATATATTGTATCAAAACAACATCCAGAAAAAATTATACAAACAAGTAGTGCTATTTTTGAAGGATTATATACAGGTGAAAAATATTTAAATTTTGAATATAATACACTTCAATATATTGACGATAAATTAACATACCATCAGCCAATATTAGATAATAGTAAAGGTAAAATATTTAAAAATTATAATTGAGTTTAAATTTCTAATTATTTATTATGTATATAGATATTATTTTATCAATTACACAACCAATTCAACAATTTGGATTAATTGGATTAAATTTATATTTAAATGATATAGCCGAAGATGTAATATATTTTAAAGAAACTGGGAATTCTTATATATTTATGATTGATACAAATGGTATTGTTATATATCATCCATCATTTAGTCGTCCAGTATCATATTTAAAAAATACATATAATGTTGATATTGGTATGCTTGAAAATAATCCAGAATTTCATAATAATGTACGAATGGAATTGCTTGGAAATGATTTTGGAAATGCGACAGTCTTAGGGAAAAATATTAATGAAACTGTAATAGAACTTTATTGATTAAATATATAAAAAAACATGTAATAATTCCTATTTATTTAATTTAAGGTTACATATAACTGGCGGACAGTATTAAATATTTATATAGTTTGTATTGTTACGACATCACGTCTAAGAAAATCAACATTCACAACAAAATATTCAAGCAATTTAAATTATAAACATTATAATTTATTACCATTAGAATTATTATATCATCGATTAGATTTAATATCACCAAATATTTCAGTTTGTCGACACTTTAGACAAATTGCTACTTTAGGTAAGAAAAAACATTTGTCATTTCTTGAAAAATGAAAATATAAAACTGTACGTTTTTTTTTTAGATACCGGTACAGTTTTCTTAAGTGCTTCATCATTTCAATCACCATTTATCTATTTAAAAAATAATCATGAAAATAAAAAGAACATTCATACTAGTACAGCACAAAGTATAATGGCATATATTAAAGATTCAACAAGTTTATTAGCAAATCCAGGACTATTACCACAAATACGTAATGATGTATCAGCTTTATATCATGTAATGATATATTTGAAAAAACGTCATCTAGAAATTGGACCATTTCGAAAGTATATTATTAGACGTTATGTGGCAACAACTAATGGTGTTTTACAAGTATATCCAGGTTGTATTTTAGATACAGAATTTGAACCATCTAAACGACCATGGTATCGTAAAGCTATTAAAAATCCAGCTAAAATTATTGTAACTGAACCATATTTAGATGCTGGTGGTGCTGGTTATATATTAACAATAGCACATACAATATTTGAGGGTAAATTTAATGCATTACATAATGCAGAAGAAGATTTTCCAGTAGCAATTGTTGCAATTGATGTACCATATGGATTTTTTTATAAATTAATTATAGAAACATCAACATTTTGTTCTGAATCATTTGTAAAATGTTTTTTAATGGAAGATACTGGTTATATGTTGGCACATCCAAGTTTTATGGAACCATCAACAATAAATTTAAATAATCGACGACCAATGGAACATATAACCCATAAAGAATCATTTGTAGCTAATGATATATTGAATCATAAACATTTTGTTAAGAAACGTGTTTGTGCTAATTATCAAAATCGTACAGTTCATCGTTATTATACATTTAATACTAGTTTAACAGAAGTATTAACAAATGTTGTTCATGGAGATAGAACTAAGTACCAAATCAGTATTATTCAAGGTACAAATATATTTGCAGCTGTATTAAATTCAACACGTGATGGTGGTGCATTCTGTCCATGCAGTACAGTTGATCGGATTTGTTTGAATTGTAATCGATTAGATCAATCAGATTGTGAATGCCCTTGTGAATGTCCATTAAAAGTTTCTAGCACTTATAATAATAGAAGTGGTGAAGATCAATTAAACACAATTTACTATGATTACTGTGAATCAACAATTGATAATTTACCAATTCTAAATTCTTTAAATTATGATTTTCATGCTGGCTTGAAAGCTTGTGTAAATATTAATTGTGATTTATATCAAACACATAATGATTGTTATGGTATTATGGGCTGTGAATGGTGTCAATATGATATAGAAGGAAATACATTTAATTCAGAATTTTGTACAAATCAAAATGCATGTTTTAATGGTGTTCTCGGTTCAATAACACCGTACGGTGATAATGATTTAGGACCAAATATAGTTGAACAAACTAGTTCACCAACATATTCAACAATAGGTCCTGTCGGTGGTGCAATTATTGTATCACTAATAATAGTTGGATTTGCAATGTATTGTTATCGTCAAAATTTAGATAATAGTTCCGATCAATTATATCAAGAATCAATTCAAGATAATAATTATGGTTTACCATTATCAAGATTTAATTATGATGATTTAGCACCATGTAATGATAATGATAATGATTTAATTGGTGATAATAATCATCCATCACATATATTACATAAAAATTTAATTCATCCATTAGCAGCTAATTCAGAAACATCACCATATCATATGTCACCTGGTTATCGTCGTCCAAATGGTGAATCAGATAATGGTTATTCAACAATGACACCACATGAAGATTCTGAACATATGTGTTTTAATTTAGTAGAACCATTAATCAATAGTAATAGAAGATTATCTATGTCAGCTGATTCAATGTCTATAAATACATCAATCTCAAGTCCATCAAATATAACTAATAATTATAATAATGAAAATAAATTAAATAATATACCATCTATACAGGCGACACGTTTTATACCGTCACCTTCTCGAACAACAGATGTTAAAGGACAATCTATTATTTTAGCACCAGTTACATTTCATCGACATATGGAAGCATAGCAAATAGATTTTTAGTTTATTTTATATTTTTTGTAAAAACCAGAACAAATGTATTTATTAGATTTTTACTACTACTATTATTATTATTTTTAGAAACATGGAGAAAATATATAAAGTTTAAATTAAACTTTAAATCGATGTAAAACTAAATTTTAGTATATTTTTTTTAATGAGCTTATTTTCTTTTAGAGCATATGTTGATTATTTATTGTGTAATAAAGAATATTATCGCCATCATTATTTCTTTTATCAAAAATAAAATGTTTTTTGTATTATAACAATTATTTTTTAAATGACGTAATTATTTTTATGTATTCTATTCTTAAAGAATGTTTTATGATTTTTATTGCTTACATATTTTACTGTATGGCAAAGATAACAAATATACATATATATAATTCAATTTATAAAAAAATGTGTATTATTATTGTTAACAATTTGAAGTATACATAAATTTATTTTAACTCTTTTTAGAATCTGATATAAATTTTTCGAAATTATTTTATTTATTGGAAATTCCGCGTCTAGTGATCTAATTTACAATATAATAATTATTGTCAAAAGAGACGTTATTGTCAGAAGTAATTAAAATGTAAAATAATAATTTATTTTATGGTAAATTAGAATATATTATGGTAAATTTGAATGTTTTACATTGCAAGACACATGAATTTCGTTAGAATATACATTTTTCATTAGAAGGCCCATTCTTTTGATGGAAAAAATGATTAAAAGAGATTTATTTTAATTGAAAGACGAACGAATACTGTAACCTAACAGAACATTTTTTAATTTGTCACCGCCCGATTCTGAATTCTTTATGCCCTACAAAACGGGGGGAGCTACAACATTTTACTTTAACAATTGCCTAATTAAATAATAAATAATCAATGGATTTATTTTAGCTTTTTTAGCTATTGCTTCAAAATTATTACAGATAATTGACTTTTTTTTTTTTAGAAATTCGTTAACAAAAAAAATATAATTACTCAATCTAATAAAATTATAAATAAATTGAGTAAACAAAAATAAAGTAATACAATATTTATTTATTAGCGATATAATCTAAATATCGACATAATTAACGATATTGCATTACGGTACAGAAAAAAAAATTATAAACCGATTTTAATTCATTAACAAAATGGAAAAATCATTAAATTATATTATTGGAGAGAATTTCGAAAAAAAATATATATATTTATGGTCTAAGGATTATAATAATTTTCTTTTATAATATTGTCATCACAATTAAAAGTAAATTTATTTTCTATATTTTTTTTTTTTTAGTTAATTTGTTAAGGATTTTTGTAATTACGGACTAGTCAATAATGGATTATCGGCAATTGATAGTAAATTAAATTAGTTAAAAAAGAAATTTCAATAAAACTAATTATTGGTATAGAATATTAGATTCAAATAAGGCATAACTAATTTAATTTTATGATTTTATCAATTTACTAGGAAAATATACAATAAAATTTAAAAATATGGCCTATCCTGTGTCCTTATTTAAATATTGCCTAAAATATAATATGTAAATTATTCTTAATAAATTATTAAATCTAAACAAAAATATATATATATATATATATTAAGATCAAATACATATATTAAAGTACATTTATTAATTTAACTAAAATTAAATTATAATCATAAATTTAAATTAAATTATCAAAATAGAATTTATACATAAAATAATTAAATGGTAGATAGAAACATATCAAATCTATTTTACTATATATTGGGTTAGAAAAGGACTTTGATTTTGGAAGTGAATTAAATTAAAGTAGAAATCATTATAACCAAAAATGAACTTTACTATTTTACTAAAATTGTCGTAAAATTTAATGTAAAAATATTATAATAAATATTACAGAGTCAGAGTAAGGATAAAATATATTGCAGTAGTGAAAATATAATTCAGCGTATAATTATCTTAAAATTAAAAACAATATTTATTTGAATAAAAATTACCGATTATTTTATACTTTAATTAACAATAAAAATTATTCATACTATCAGCATATTCAAACCAATTAGTTAATGAAATTATAAAAATTACTAACAAATTCTTGAAGGACTACATTAGTAAATTTTAAAAACAATCATTATTCAGTGTTGTATAAACTCAGATTTTAAAAAAAACTGAACAATTCGTTCGATATTGAAATCTCCGGTATTCTATCCAGAAAATTACTAATATGTAGTTAATAATTTGATACTAGAAATTGAACATTAAAATTAATTTAATCTAAATTCATTTTTCTTTACAACTACCACATGAATGGATAAAATTCATACTATCAGCATATTTTCTAATATAATGATGACTCAACATAATTTATATTTTTCGTGTAAAAATGTTTTTTTTTTTTATAAATACATGTTTCTATTTCTAACAAAACATATTAGCTGGCAAACAAAAACTACAAAAAAAAAAATAAAAAAGGATTCACCAGAACGTTAAAAAAAAAACTATTGCAATCAAAATTTATACATTAAACATTCAAGGATATAAAATACAAAATTATTATTTTATTTTTATTTTTTTTTAACTTATAAATACTTTAAAATTGCTGTTGTATTATGATGGATAAACTAAATTGCTGGCTAGCTACATAATAGTAAAATAACATCGTTAATTGGAAATAAATGAACAAACTAAAAATGAAAAAAAAATTACATATACATATAAGTAAACAACATGCAATATTTTCTCATATTTATAGATAATTATTTTTCCAAGTCAATTGTATAACACACCAAAAAAAAAGTAGGAAAAACACAATCTACATAAATTTTAAATTTTTCATGAAAAATAAAAAAACGTTTCACTTTTCTTTTTTTTTTAATACATGACACAACGAAAGGAAAATAAACAAAAAATTTTCTAATCATGGTACGATAAACTGAACGCTTTTTATGATTGTAAATTGCATTTAACCTTTTTTTTTGGTTAGTTGGAATAGGTTAGTTTCCATAAAAATTCAGGTGAAAAAAATATGAAATTTAAAATTTTTTTTTAATTGATTTATTGATGCAAATTATATGCCTGAGTTTTAGTCTATAAAACAATATTATTATTAGGTTAATAAATTTTTTTTAAAATTTTTAAATTATAATCTTCAAAACATAATAATTTGAAATCATATTTTAAAAAAAACATACATTTAAGGATTGTTAATAAATGAATAATAATAATAAAAATAAAAATTGTAATAACGATTCTGAAAACGTAAAATTTAGAATGAATTAAGTAAATTGGATTAAAAGTTTAAAAAGGTTATTAGTTGTAACTGACACAAATTGTGATATATTTGTGTAAGTAATATGAAAATTTATATGACAATTTAATTTTAAGGATATTTTATTTATAAAGTGTCATACTAGTCTAGTAACTTTTCTGGATTATATTATAATGAAATAATTTACTACGATGAAATCTCTGAAGTAAAACCTTATTTAACTTAATTTGTAGCCTAGTCCTTAAAGAATACAATAAGTTAATACAAATAATCTAATACTTTATACAATTGTGTGAACAGTTTCAAAAGCATGATAAATACATTTTGACACTTTGAAATAAGTTTTGATTTTGACTGGTAAACAGGCAAAATTCAAATTATCCAAAACACGACAGTTTGTTTTCTACCAAAGAAAAACTGATCGTTTTATTTTCTTCAAAAATTTTAAAATGAACTGTTTAACAGTCGAAAACAGAATTCATTTCAAAGTGTCAAAATGTTAAAACGTTTTTAAACCGATAAATTTTAATTAAAATGTTTTAGCATATTTTCGCAGAATTTATTTACGAAATTATTTTGGAAACCTTTTAAATTGAAATAAGCAGACTGGTGGAGTGATTGTAGAAAACTACCTGCATTCCATTCGCAAGGATTTTCAAATTCATGTTAGCTTGCATTCGAAATAATGCACTCGGGGTAACGCAAATAGGTTAATTAAAAACGGATTTCAGAAGCAATTACCCCAAGGATAAATGATTTAGGCTAATACATCCTATCCATTAGTCAACCATATTCAAAAGATATAAAGTTATTCAAAAAAAAAATATTTAGTTAATTACATAATCGTTTCAAAGAAATTTCTAAACAAATCTAACTTGTATCCAATTAAATTAAAGAGAATTTTATTTTACTGACTGTAAAAATTTGTGACTATTCTTTAATTTTCTAATATTACAGAACCCAGTCAATCATAAAGGAAACTTTCAAGAGGCTATGATTTTTTTCCCCCCGTTTATTTTTTGTTTTACAATTGTGCTGGTTTTTTTAATATTATTTTGAGTCTAATATTTGTGGTTTTTTTTTCTATATAATATAATATTAGACACGCTATTTCAAAAGAAATTAACTAGCTTCACAAAATTTTTTTTTATATACTTGTTGACTTCGTGTATTTATTTTTTATAAATAAATTACATAAAAATTTATAAAAAAAAGAAAAGAGTTTACACGAAATGAAAGTTTTTTTTTTTTTTTTGTTGAACAATTAAGGACTTTTTAGATGAAAAATATTATTAAAAGGCTTTCATGTACATAAAACATACAAACGAAAAATGAAACCTTAGAATTTATAAATTATTTTTTAGATTATAATTTTTTTGAATTCGATATTTTATGTTTTTTTTATGAAAGTAAATTGTGATTAGTGTCAAGTATTTACACAAGAATCGTTACAACGTATCATTGGCGATGAAGAGCTTTTGATGATAATAAGTGGTAAATAAGTAATAGTTACTGAATTTTTATAGTAAATTACTGAATCTAAACAAATTTGAATCTAATAGCAATTTTTTTCAGGATCCTTTAAGAACTTAAAATTTTGGGTTGAAATTTCCTAGTTTTAAAACTTAGATTGCTAGTTGGCGTATAAATTCCAGATTTATATATTGAATACCACCATTAACCAGACTTGACTTTACCAAAACTTCAGCTCATACATCAAAGCCAGAGACAAGAGTACACAAGAACGTGAGTTAGAAATCTCATCATTAAATTTTATTGCAGAAACTATGTTACCAACATAGTGTCACAAAGAACTTGGATAAATTTGTAAAAGCTTAATATCTGCGATTAAAATTAACTTTAAACTATACTAAATTTCGTGGAGTTGAATGGAGCATAGACTAAAACAAAAACTGAATTCTTTTCAATTTATTTGGAAAACCGACTTTCTTTTATCCAAAATCCAAATTTACTAAACTTAATAAAAAAAAATTATTTTAAAAATTTTCTATATAAATTTTCTTATACATATACATATTTGTTAATTTATCATTTTTATTTTCACATCCATATGACTAAGGACTACAGGACTAAAAAGAACATTTTCTTATAATACAAAAAAAAAGAAGAGTAAATTTTTATTTTTTAATAAAAAATGAATGTGGATATAAATGTCAAAATATTTTCCTTATACCAAAAAAAAAACAACAAGCATAAACAGAAAGGAAAAACCGGAAATGTATATATATTAAAAAAAATAACATAAACTAATGTATAATAATAATGCATGAAAAAAAAAAAAGGAAAACAAGAAAATTCTTTGAGAAACCAACATCCTTTTTCTTGTTGTGCTTTTTTTTTTTTTTTGAAAAGAAAATATCAAAACAAACAACATCCTTAAAGCAAAAACAAAAAAAAAAAACTCTAAAGGAAATATATATTAAGTTCTTTGAGATAATACTGGATTATTAATACATAAATTTAATATAAAAACGAGAAAAATTTTTATCCTTAAATAAAAATGATAGAAAATAATTTTGAAAAAAAATAAAAAAATTCCTCTCTAAGAAAAATATATTAAATTATGTCCAATGAAATAAATAAAAATTCTTTCTTGGTTGGATAAAATTTTTTGAAATAAGTATCAAGTTTTTTTTTGTATAAAATAAAGTGCACCTACAGGTAAATTTTCATAATTCTATCGTTTTGTAGTCCTTGATTATATATTCGAAAAAAAAAAAATTAAGAAAATTTATGTTTTTTTTTTTAAGTATATTAACCTTGTCTCGAAGACGAGAAGTTAAGAATTTTTAAAATTATGAATGAATGGAAAATGGCAACAAATATATTTTCAACATTAATAAAAAAAAATGTGAAACATTTTTAAGAACTTTTATTTCATTATTTAGTTGATAAAATTTAAAATTACTATTTAAAATATTTAAATATTTTCATAATTCAATATTTGTTGGTACGTATACAAAATAATAAAAAACACCATTTAGTTTCTTGTTTTGCAGTATCTTCAAAAATTGTCAACTCATTAACATTTTCCTAAACTCTTCCTCATCGTGAACTTCAAAGTAAACTGAAAGACGTGCTTAGTCAACCAATTAAGTATCAGTGCTCAGATAATAGTAAAATGTTGGGAAACCCGAATATTTTATATTTTCAACACTAAATAGTTGTGAACACTTAATTTATATTACTGGCAAAATCAAAATTGAAACATTTGTGAAAACCTCCAAAGAAAATATTCTTTTTTGTACGCTATTTTAGATATGGTTGTCAAATTTACATTTTAGATCATGGAGAAATACACATATGGGAGAAGAGTCTGATCAGTCTTTATTATACCGCTCTGAATCATGGGTTCTTAGCAAAAATGACGACTAATTTTTGGGCAAATAAGAAAAAAGGCAAATGAACAATCCAATACATCAACGAGATATACGATAAGAATAATGATATCGTTGCTGCAATCAAAATGAAAATAAATAGGTTAAGATGGGCGGATCATGAAATATTAAACCAATCCCACAGAAGACAGATGAAGCCAATTCCACAAAACGTGTTTTCTGTGTGCTATACCGGATGGAAGATCTGGACGTCCACAAATGAGATTTCCGGGTGATTAAGAAAAATATAAGAAAGAAACTAGGTGGAGAGAATTGGAGGAGCAGACTTCATCAAACCAAGTTTCAAAGTATAAGGAATTGAATAGGTTGTTTTTATCAGGCTTATAAGGACCGCTACCACCACAGATTAAGATTATTTATTATTACTCTAATTTATCAACGCAATTCACCATCTACTCATACTTTTTTTCCTCCGATATAAAAAATGTAAATTATTAAAATTATCCTTAATTAATTTAAATTTTGAATCTAATTTTTCATTAACTGAAATTATCATTTTATTTTTATAAACTCAATAATTATTTTAAAAACCCAAACCACCCCAGAATGGAATAGAACAAAAACAATCCTTAATAGCAATAAAAGATAATTTTCTGTAAAAAAACAAAATTATATAATTCTTCTTCTATAGTTTTAAGTGACAAGTAATTTATCTTATAAGATTATTTCTTTTTAAATTCACAAGTTCTTATAGCACTTCTTTAACAGTTTTATTAGTGTTCAAAACATATATATATATATGCTATACAGATTTATTATTATTAGGCTTTTTTTCCTTCTACATTCTACAAAAACGAATATCTTTTTTCTTCTTAAATCGGAGTATTTTTTTTTTATTCGGTATTTTTTTCTCTCGTTTTTATCCCTTAACAGACTGGTTGGTAGTACCACAAATCTTTTTTTTTTTGTAAATATGTTGTGGTATATTGTGTCCACAACAATAATAACATTACTTTTATTGTGCTAATCCCAAGTTATGCTGCCAAACATAAAAAAAAAAGAAAAACTATCTATAGAAATATGGATACTCATTTCATTTCCTATGGCATTTAAATAACAATTTTTTTCTTGTTGTTCAAATAGTATTTAAGAAAAATTTAGTTTTCTATGTGTTTCGTGGTAATGTGAACTTGGACTTGAAAAAAAACAAACCCCCTCAAAAAAAAAAAAGAATTATAAGCAATTCAACAGAATAAAAAAAATTACTATAATAATTTTGGTTAATGATCATTTTCCTTATTTTTCAACTGGACTACATTATCAAAGTTTCTGTTGTATGGCAGTGTGTGTTGAAACTATGACCAAAAAAAAAATCCTTTATTCATTTTTATATATTTTGACGTATAACAACGTAGACCCCATTTAGAGTTCATTTTTGTTTATCTTTGTTTTTTTTTTTTTGTTATTTTACTTACTTCCTTTATTTGAGCATTTTTATTTCTGTTTTGGGATCAAAGCAATAACGTAAGAAGCTTTATAGGTTTTAAGGTTTAGTACCCGAATATTTATAGATGTATTTAGGGTGCATTACTCAAATATTTCGAAATTAAACACAAAACTAACAATATTCTCTAACAAAACATATTATTAATTTTCAATTATTTCAGAATCATATATTTTGAATTTAAATAAATTAATTCTTCAAAAAGAATTAATTTATTTAAAGAGTTTTTTCTTAAATTAAAAATAAAAATTCTAATTGTAAAATTTTTTGGAAAAATAAAACGAACCACCCCATTTATATCCAGCACAGAAAACAAATAAATGTTACTGACGTAGAAACATTTTGTAATAATGTTCATGTTCCTAAATTAACATCAGTAACATTGTAATTATATTATATAAAGTAATATTCCCTCTGCGGTGTTTTACGGGGGTATAGAGGGGACACAGCATAACAAAATTTATATATTGCCAACATGAAAAAATATATATTCAACTTGTGAATTTTTTTTTTTAAATCTTATAGAATCTTTATTCGTTTATATTTTAAAGATCTTATGGAATCATCGTTTATATTCCAGGATTTAAATCAAAATCAGTAATTGTGATTACTAAAACCAAATATTTAAAAAGATTTTCAAAATTTTAGTGTAAAAATGGGCAAATTGTCAATTAAATTACAACCAAATACAACGAGCTTGCCTATTGAAATGTCCAAATTAGTAATGCCAATATTAAAATATACGAAATACTAGATTATTTTAATTTTCCGCTAAATATAATTATATTTATATTGTAGATTAATAAGATATTGTCTTTAAAAAGGACAGCTGATGCTCAAATTGAATTTCATAATTTCTCTTCTATGCTTTTAGGAAAATTTAAGGATTCATGGTGAACGATAATTCATCCATAAAAAAAAATACTTTACGGAACATTTTATGTATTCACATCACAAATAATATAAGAACAAAATTACTTAAATGTTGTTAATATCTCATTCCAAACAATTGAAATCAATTTTTAGTAAAATATAAAATAAATTTGTACATAAAACTGATCTGTCATTGTCATTTTGGTATTATCAAACTTCAAAAATCATCAATTTTGAAAAATTCAAATTATCTTAAAAGCTAAAAAAAATACATCATAACTGAATAAATGTTAGTAGATAAGTAAATATATTTAAAATTTAATAACATAAATTTTATTTAGTAGTCTAATTATTACTTGAAAATTTAGCTTATTCCATCTTATGTTATCATTTTGGTACGTTAAGCCTTTTTACATAAAATAAATTGGGAGTTTATTGCAAAAAATCTTGCAATAAGTTGATTGAAATAAAAATACATAATTTTTAACTTTATCGGACAGTAAATTCTTCAAACTTAATTAATGTCTTTTGAAATTAAAAAGGATCTTGCTCGATTTTGAAAAAAAACTGCATTTAAATGAGCGTAAAAGTTTGAATTTCGTGGTCCTAACACAATCCAGCACTGTCAATTAGTTTTTCAAAAAACACTTTACGTAATATATTCATTACGACATATAAAGTAGTGTTTGCTGTAAACGCTTCATTTCATTCAATTTTAATAAATGATTTTACAATAATTTCAAGATTTTTATCATTATATCGTACACACAATTCACACTACAAAATTTAATCGAAATTTGGAGAAAAAAAAATATCCTTTATTTTTAGGTATATCATAGTCGACAAGTTACAATCATACTTGATAAAATTAATTTTCAAAATTGTTTAAAATGTGTTAAACATTTTACAAAACATAACATTTTCTAACTTATAATACATAGATACATATATATAAAATATGTGTTAACAAAAAATTTTCATTTCGGGGAAAATTGTATGTAAATTCCTTTGGGGATATTATAGATTTTTTTTGTTGCTATTTTTTTCACTCTTTTTTTGACATTACATATTTATGTCAATAAAACTTGAAATTTATATTTGAAATCAATATTACAACATATATTATGCTTCTTGTTTTTTTTTTGTCAAAATTCTATAAATCGATTAGATATAATATATAAATATTTTCCTTGTGACAAGAACGGAGGCATGAAGTTTTAACTAAAACAAGATGAATATTCGCGAAAATTGTCAGCGAAATTTTTTTATTTTCTATGCTTCATATGTCAATTCACAATATTGTAAATATTCACATTATATATAGACTAATAATATTACGTAGATATTCCCAATCACGTACTAAATCCTAAAAATTATGCTGAATTAGTAAAGTTTTCGCTACATAGTATTATATTTATGTATATCCTTGTACATAGGACTTTACTCAGAAAAGTTTTTTTTTTTTTTTGGGCATAAAAAAGTGTAAGTTTTTGAGAAAAATTGTGTATGTAACTTTGTTTGATTACACTCGCTCAAAAAAAAAAAAATATGTTGTAATAGACCGTTAAATTTTTCATACCTATCAAAAAAAAAATATTATCATTTGGCTTTACTTTTCGAAGGATAATGAAGGATATTCTTCTTTGTTGGAACCAATGTATAACTAAAGAATCTTCTTCTTCTTCTTCGAGAACTTTACATAAAATTTATGATATATTTTTTTTTTTGTTCGATAACTTTTCTATAATATTTTTTGAAGAAACATAAATATTTTTGTGGAAAATCTACATGAATTGATAATGTGGTTTGTGTAGGAAAACATGTACATATATAATGAGAAAACAAGTTTATGTCATGTTAGAAAGAATCTTTATGTTGTTTTGTTTTTTATTATTATTAATATTTTTTTTAAATACAGTTACCATCAGGTAGCATTCTGTTTTAACCTGCTTGGAAAGTTTAAAAAAAAAAGTATATAAATTTATATTAAATATTATTATAATATTTTGTTAATATTTTTGGTTTTGGGTTGTACTATATGTTTATGTTACCGAAAAGATTAAGGACGAAATTTTTCACTTTTTATGTTGATATTTATTTGTTAGATAAAACGTGCTCGGGTTTTCGATATTTTCAGTTTGAGATATAAATGTATTTTTGTTTTAAAACTAAAAATAATATAATTTAAAAATTTGAACATAATTTCATTTTGATTTTATAGTAATGATTATTTTAAATTATATTTTTATGAAATTTAAAGATTTTATTAGTAAGGACGAAAATTTGTTATATTTTCCTATAAAATTTCTAACAGAATATCCCATAAATTTATCTTTGATTTGTATTTTTAATAATTGATTCATTTTGACGCTACAGCCCCCTATAAACAATTGATATCCTTTAATTGATCCAGTACATAAAATTATGTGAAATTTTGCTTAGACTTTTATGGATGTACTAAATATTTTTTAGATAATTAAGGTAATATTTGCATAAAATAGTAATTTATTAGGTCTTTGTTATCTAATACTACAATTTTGGAAATTTTGATATTATTTATAAGGTCCTTTTTAATATTTTCAAAGAAAAGTGTTAAGTTACACCAAACTAAATTTTTATTTTAACGTAAAAGTGGAATTGGATCAAACTAAAAAGATTTTTTCGTCTAAAATTTACCTTTTCGAAACATAAACTTAAATGTAATATAAAAAAATAACACCATTCTATCCGAAGTTGAATGATCCTCATGTAAATTGATAGAAATTACACTAAAACGTATAATTTCTGTACGTAAGCTCACAGTGTAAATAATAATATTTGTACAACTCTGTGGAATATGACCAAAACACGATATCTTCATAATTAAAAATTTTCAGCATAGGAAGTTTAAGGAAATTTGATCACAACTTTCAATGTTGTTAAAATGCATATGAAATGTTTTTTTGTTTTGTAGCTGATTCGTAAATGTAGTAAAAGCTGATTTGTGGAAAAGATTCAGTTGCGCAGTAAATGATGATTTGTGCAGATTGTCATGAAAAGTCAATCACCTCACCACAGAAACAAAAATATCGGTTTTACACTTTATAAAAATTTGTCCAGATCTCAAAATAGATAACGTGTTTTGTTCCACGTTCCACAGAACTATAACATTGATTAAAACTGTACATAATAACATGTTTCAATTTTAATATTATGTCCAGTGTATTGTTTATGCTAATTAATTTTACATAAACCAAATCAAAAATTCTATATTTAAATACCAAAATAACAAAAAAAATCCTTAAATATATGATTTCATTTTCTATATAAACAAAATTCCTAAACACTTTTAATCATGTTGTTAAAATTCTTATGTTATTTCATTTATACAATCTTTTTTTTCTATTTTGATAAAATCCAATTTAACATAAAATATTACATAAAGAAAAAACCAAAACTTTTGATACGATATTTTTTTATTTCAAAAATATAATTATTTATTCCGCTTAAGAATTCATCACTCTTCATTAAATAAATATAATTACATGTTTTTTTATTTTTTGGGGTTAGAACACCGTCCAATATATAAAACAGTATATAATTTTGCACTCCACCAGACCCAAAAAAAAAAAAAAAAATGAAAACTTCAAAACCGAAACAAAGGCATTTCAAATATTATTTACATAAAGTTTATTTACATTTCCTTAATAACATAACCTATAATATTTATAGTAAAAGGCACTACAATTTTTGTTTTTAATATTATATTTTTGTGAAAATAAATAGAATATAAAACAATATATTTTTCCTCCTATACAATTTAATATAGGGTGTCACAGAATTGTCACCTACACGAAATAATGAAATTAATAAAATATTGATTGAAAAAGCTTGTCCTTCGTGTAATTTGATTGAGAAGGAACGAAACGAAACGAAAAAATTTTCGAACCCGAATAGTTGGTTTGGTTGTGTCATACTGGATTTCTTATCAAGAGATATTTCCTGTGCAAATTATAATTTCCAAAGGATATTTTGTTAATTTTGCGAGAGATCTATTCAAGGGATGTTTTTCAATTTGAAATAGTTCGAGAAATACCTTAAATTTTTTTTTTAATCATTGTTAAACTTGTTAGGTTGGCAACACAACCTAACAAGTTTAACAATGATTTCTTTCTCTTGAAATTATAGAACTAATTCCTAATGAACCATTAAAAAAAATATGGATTCGTCAGGATTTTAACTCTAATTGAATTCCTCTGACGCTGGTGACCTACCAACTACAGTTACACCATACCACGTATTTAATTTTTTTATGTTAATAATTATTATAAGAAAAGTGTGACAGAATGACAGCCAGACACAGACCAAGTTAAATAAAAAGTATTTAAAAAACATTTAAAAAACCAGTTTGATGTTAAAAAAAAATTGTTTAATTTTATATTGACATTTCATAAATTTACTAAACATTATTAAGAAAATAAAATGTTTATTTCTATTTCTTTCACCAATTTCCTAATGACTTTTTACTTATAACAAATTTCCCTACCAAGAAAATGAAATTTTTCTCGATATATTTTTTTCAAATTTAAAATACTATCTCGGTCTTAAATCCTTGTATACAAATGGTACCATTTTCATATTAAAACTCGATAAGGACAATTTCAGGAGTTTTATCCTGGTAATTCAAGATATAATTTTATTGTATCTGCATTTCATTAGTTAGTACGATTGAATGTACCATGTAATGACAAAGCAGGAGAAGTAGAGATCTTGATTACTTGAAATCATACTGGAAATCCATGGTACTAACTAATGAAATGTATAGATTACAACTGTAAAAGTGACATTCAATATCAAATTGATGAAACACCCCGTAAAAAAGTTAAACTATTTAACAGGATATACTTTCATTATTTGTTATAATAAAATATAACAATTTTTCTTTTTATTATTCACAATTCCGAAATAATAATGTTACTAGTTTTATTTGCTTACACTATTTTGTTACATGTTCTCCACACCTACTTTTTATTTTAGTTTTGCACGTTAAATAGCGAGCTAAAAAAAAAATATTACAAGAAAAAAGTTGTTTAGTTATGCGTATTCCATGTAAAAATAATAACAATTCCCCAAAAAAAAAACAAATGATTTCGTAATCAAAATTTTTGGTGTACTCTAACAGCGAGAAGAAAAAAAATTATTGAAAAATATTTTAGTCTTAGTTATGAAAGTTTTCTGAATTGTACAATGTAACCCTCAAACTAACATAAAGAACTTTGCAAAGCTTGTTAAAACTTACGTTTTTTATGCAGCTTAGTTAAGGCAATTCAGTCTTACTACTGAAAAAAATATATATTAACACTTTTTGAAAGGAGACTTGTTTTTAAATGCAGAATTAATAAAAGCCTGATTCAGATAAATCAAGAGTTAATGAAATCCTGTTAGTAATTAAAATTTTCCAAAAGATCTATGGAACCTAGTATTTTAAAAGTCTGACGAACGTAACGAGTACGTTATATAACCCTTAGAGCGAAATCTGGCTTCAGAGATGTATAGTTGAAAGAGAGAAGCAGATGAAATGGAATTGGCCAAACCTAAACAATGAAAGATGGATTGTTACTTAATGGATCCGGATAGAAGAAAATCGGATAGTATGTTGCCAAAATTAAAAAAGGAGAGACGACATAATATTTTTCAATAGAGCTGATCACTAAGATATCAGGGCCCACGACGAATAAAGGCAGACTTATATCCTCACAGAACAAAGCGAATATATTTAACAACTTATTAGCATTAAAAATTATTGTAAATTTGGATGAACTATGTTGGTTATCTAATAATCTAATAATTTCACACTGATCCTATTAGGATATTGTTAGGACAACAGCTGCAAAATTAATTAAATTTCTAATTAATTGCTAATAAATTTAAGTAATTTTTATCAAATTACAAAATATGTCATAGTACAATTTTTCGAATATCCGAATATTATAGTAATTTGATAAAAATTAGTTAAATTTATTAGCAATTCGAAATTTAATTCATTTATTTAAAGCTAATGAAAATATCCTTCAATTCAAATAAAATTGCAATTAATCTGATCGAAACTTTTTTTTATAAAATATCACAAAATATTTTAAATCTCATGTCCTTTTACTCATTATTCACCATTATTTTTCATAAATTTTTCCCATTAATTTAAAAAAAACACTTTTTGAATTTTTAAATTAATTATCAATTTTCCAAGTACCGTACTTTCGAATAAATTTACTAATAATAACATGTTATATTTTTGATTTTCATTTCATCTAGTCAACCGCAACGTATATACATTAATTTCCGTATAATAAATGTTCAAAAAAAAAATTTACAAGCTGTTAAACTAATTTTGTAAATAAACGAAAATACAATTTTTTTTTTGTTGTTATAGCTAGCTAACTGACTATAAAAACATTAACTTAAAAAACATGAATATTTCCCAAAGAAAATATGAAAACTATTAAAATATATAATGTTGAAATATGGTGTGTCGTTGTTGAAAAACGTTTCAATGTTTCTGCAAAATAATTCACAAACATTTTACTGAATAATATTTTAATATATAATTGAAAAAAAGAAAATGGAAAACCCTTTCATTTTTTTTTTGACTAAATCTAAACCATAATAGTTTTAAGAATATTTTATGGAATTGCTTATAGTTAATTTTTTACATACATACGTTTTTTTTTTTTAGAAACATAAAGTTTAAACCATTTTTGTCGCAATATAAAATTTTGTGATTTTTTTTTTAACGAAACAAAAATTTTACAAAATTTTCATTTTATTAAAATTTATGTAAATAATTTTCTTGTTCTGTTGTTATTCTAAACTTAATAGAAAATATCAAAACAGTGACCGACCTTTTATTATTTAGAATATGTATATTTTTTGAAATTAAAAAGGACGACAACGCATAAAAAATTTTCTATTTTATAGTTTAATAGTTATTTAACCCATTAATGTCATTAGTGTAAATTTATGTGTAATTTTACTAGACATTATTATCGGAGAGTATTTTCTGGTACATATATATGCACAAGGTCCAAAAGTGCAAATATTTGAACGTTCGATACATATTGAGGTACAGAGTCTTTAAAAAAATTCCGACCAAATTTGAACCTTATTAAATCTAAATTTCTAAAATCGTTAAGCTGAATCAAACAAAATAGGCTCGTTTGATTAACATTACGTTCGCTGTAATCTTTTGTATAGTGCTTTCAAAAATTGTCCTTAAATTAAAAAATTAGGTACTTGATGTTTGAAATGAAAAATATTCTGAAAATGTTGCAAATGGGTTAATATTTTTTTTGTATATTTTAGTATGCTTAGAAAGCATACCAAATTCAATGTATATAAATAAAAACGACACTACGATTACGGATAAAATTTACAATATCCGGACTAGGCGTTACGTTTTACAAAGTAAAGAAGTTAAAAAGAAAAAAGGACACATATGGTATAACAAGGAAATAAAAGCTTCTGTTTTTTTTTTTTTTTCAACCGTCATCTTCAATAATAAACGTTGTGTTATTATTATTAATTTATGATTTACATACACAAACAAATAACAATATCAACAATATTTTCCTTTTTGAATTGTCGTTGTTCCTTAAGGATGAAGTGTGGTTTATTTCAACGGAATAAATATAACAAGCACACCAAAAAAAAAAGAAGGAAAATTCAATTAAATCACTCTATGACATAGTAAAAACGCACTCTATATATTTCTCCCCTAGACAATTGACAACGGATCCAGGCAAAACAAAAATTATATTAAAATAGTTGTTTTTTTTTTTGTTGTAACCTTCTATATATGTTTCACAAAACATTCTTTAGAATTTCGAAAAATAATCATAGTTGTCAATGTTACAAAACCACTATTACTCTCTAACAACGTTTAGTATTGTTATGTTTTGGTATAATAAATTTAAATATAATCTATGCTAAAATATTGTGAAATTTATTACCAAAAAAAAAAAAAAAAACAACCCCTAACCAACCAACCTTTACAGAGAAAGATTTGTACTATTCGAAGGCATAGAGCAGCAATACCATTTGTTATTTTTTTTTTTTTGTGTTAACCATTATTATTATTATTATATATATATTTTTTTTGTCGGCGATTTGGTATAAGGGTTTTTGTACTGACCACAAAATTTTAACAAGCAAACCTAAAACTTATTATTACTATTTTTTTTTTTTTTTTGGTAGTAGTAGAAGTTGTTTAGTTTAGTTTGTTGCTCTGAAAATGAATTTTGAAGTAAAAGTACTTTTTAATTTCATTTTTTTTTTTTGCCAGATAAAGTGAACATATAGTTTTTGGTATGTTGTGTGTAGGTGGATAGGGAATGGTTAAACAGAGATTTTTCAGTTTTATGTTTTTACAATAGTTTTTCTTATAAAATATATAAGTTTTTAAAGCATAATTTTTTTTTTTCTGGTATGTTGTAAATTGTTCACTCGCTAGATATATAGATATTGTTTTACAGATATAAACTGTATAGATTTTTTTTTGTAGTAATAAAGTTGGGTTTCAATGTAACCAAGCAATTATTTTTAAAGATTTCAAAAAATATGGAACCTTTTATAAAAGCTAACAATTTTTGTTTATCTATATATTTATTTAAAGTATTATGAGTTGAATTTAGTTTGACAAAAAAAAAAAAAAAATTACATAAAATATTATTTAAGTTTATATAAATAAGGTTGTTTTTTTTTTTGTAACCACAATCTTATTCAGTTGTATTACTCCATTTAAGAGATAAAGTTTAGAATTATTTTATGATTTTGAACAGGAATTGCAATGGTTGCACTTAGATGAAAATGAAAAATATCATTTTTAGGATAAAGTTTTTTGGTCGAAAGTTTTAACTGGACATGAAATAATGTAGGTGATCAAAAATATCATCTTTTAAGGTTTTTCGATGGATAGTTTCGGTTTAAGATATTATCTTTAGGGTGGTTTTTACTGTGAGAATATCATCTTTAAGGGAAAGTTTTCGATGAATAGTTTTGACTGCACATGAAATTCTTTAAGTGATCGGAAATATCATAATCGAAATTCGTGGGTGATGGAAAATATCATCTTTAAAAAATTGTGTGGAATATCGTTTAAATATTATCTTTAGCATAAAGTTTTCCTGAGAAAATTTGCGCTCGACGTGAAATTCTGGCGAACACAATTGAAACACCATCTTTAAGGTGAACTTTTGATAGATGGTTTCGGTTTGTGATGAAATTCTTATGAATGATCCGTAAAATATCAAATAAATTACAAAATTTTTCGGTTTAAATTAATTTTCGTGGTACTTCACGTTCAAAAGTTTCGGCTAGAAGCGAAATTCGGTGGACGGAAGATCATTGAACTAGAAAGTTTTTAATTAAAAAATTTCATTTCACTTGAAATTCTATTAAATAATTGTAGTTTTAGAAAAAACTGAAAATATTCAATTAATTTAATCTTTTACCATAAAAATTTATAATTTTTAAATTCTTTTATATAACCATAACCTGGAAAACTTCCAATCAATTATTATCTTCAAATATATTTCTATAAATTTTCATAACTAACCAAAGAATTAAATGAAAAAAAAAAACGAGAAATTTTCAATCTATTATTTGCATAATCGTTCTCGTTTCATAATAAAAATTTTAGTCCAAATATAGAAATATTTTCACCCTGGATGCAGTTAATTGGTCATAAATTTCTACAAACATAAAACAGGTATGACGATCAATAATTTTCTTTTTTTTTTTTAAATACCATTTTACCTAATCAATACTTTTTCTTTTTTATTCTTTTATTCAAATATTTCAATACTTTTTCAAAAAGAATTAGGATTTTGTGTGTAGGTAGGGAAACCTATTTTTATGTCATTTTTCCAATCGAAAAAAAGAAAAAAAGATTAAAACAATTTTCCCAATAATTTTCTAATGAAAATAATTTTGAATAGCCATTTTTTTTTTTATATAACCAACCTGAATAAATAAGCGACAGACTAACCAAAAAAAATAAAAAAAAAAATTTAAAGGTTGGGCCACAAAACAAAGTCCTTGATGACTAGAAATTTTTTTTTTATATATAAAATACCGGAAATCCCTTAGAGGCCAACCATACACGAAAGAATTTCATTTGATGTTTGAAATGGTATGTGGGTGGTCATTGTCTTTTTGTGTTTTTTTTATATATTTAGGAGGCTTTTAGTCATATTTCTTTTTTTTTTTTTTGGAATATGTGTCTGTTACGTATTTAATTTTGTATTTTTTTTTTTATTAACGAGAAAAAGGACGATTATTTAATGGTTCATTTTTTTTTTTTTTCAGTGTTTTTATTCTAAAATTTATTTACGGTGGAATATTAAAAACTGTTGCTTCATGGTGCGTGATGTATGACGTATGAAAAAAAAAGCTTGATAAAAACATCACAGTATATTATTATAAAGGAAAGAGTTATTATATGTTTTTAAATTTATTTGCAGTTTATATATTTTTATGGGTTTATTTTATTTTTTAATATTTTTTGGTCTGAGAAATATAATTCTACATTATGTGAAATAGGGTTTGGTGTTTCTTAAGTGTTTACCACATGAAATATTATTTGATAGTCAATTTTTGGCATTAACTATACTATATTTATTATAGGAGCAAAAAAAAAAACGGATATCATTATATTTATAGTCATTATTTTAAATGTTATGCAAAAAATGATAATTACGTGATGTTTAGAGATTTTCATGAAATGGAAATTTTAATCAAAAAAGGATATAGAATTTGGAATAACCAAAAAGTATTTTAAAAAATATAAATAGAAGCAATAAATATAATTAATTTTTGTTATTTCCTTGAATAAATTAACTAATGACAGTAAATATGTTAGTTTCAAAAATTAGAATATTATACATAATTTGAAAAATATCAGTATTTCAAAATATGATAGTTGGATTAAGATTGACTTCATCTGGCAATACTAAAATTTAATCTTATTATTCTTGTAAATTAATTTTTCCTTTTACCTAAAAATTTCAAGAATTAACATTGCCTAGTTTAGTTTCTAAAAACTATTACTAGATTTAATTCAGTCCAAAGTTCAATAAAATGTCAGGAAATGCCCGTATCATATTAAATATTACTACTGAGTACATTCTAGTGTTCAGATTTGGACTTCATTATTCTGTCTACAAATCGTTAAAAAATAAATCCTAAAGTCCTTGACAGTTGAAAGATAATAATATTAATTAGATTCTGTGGAATTTTGCCGAAACTTGTTAACTTCATTTTTGATATGTTTTGTTTTCAAATATTTGACAAAAACAACTTTTTTCTAATAAACTATACTTTAGTAACGTTTAGATCCAGGTCCAGTTTTCATGGTTCTATCTAACAACTACAAAAAAAAATTAGAGGTAATTTTCACATGTAATCAATATACTCTATGTTTGTAAGAACTATAAATTTAGCGATTTTGTAAGAACCGCTGGAAATTTAGAATTAAGCGACATCTGGATGAAATGTATTTATGCAACAAAATCCACCAAAATAATCAATTTATTACCAGAAACATAATACAGATAAAAAAACGGAATAGAAAGTTTTTTACGATCTCACAATCCAACCATTTTTTATTTGATCGCAAAGCATTGTATTTTGTAAAATTTGAAGTTTGAATATTTACAAACCAAAAATCAGTACTTTTCTAAAAACAAATACCAAAAATGTGTTTATCAGGTTTTGGTATATTTCCACAGAATTACAAATATACCAAGCAAATATCAAATCCGACCTGAATATATGAGTAAATTATGAATTTAAATCAAAACCAAATTCCCAAAATTTTTGAATTAAAACAGATATGACACTAATTTTAATTAACTAATTTTAATATTAAATTTATATAAAAAAACGATTCAATTAATATTTTTTTTTTATAAATATCTGATTAAATTTTTATCTGAAAATATTTTACACCAAAAAACCAAAAAACAATTCTCATTAAGGACACTAATAATAAAAAATTTGAAAATTTCATGTTTAAAAGCATATATTACATAATTTTTACTATGTGAATGAATGAATTGTAAAAATTTTCTATTTATGAGTAAATAATAATGTTTTTTTTTTTTAAATAAATAAATAAAAATAAAAAAAAATTTTAATTTCTTTTTAATTATGTTAACATCCTGTTTTCTGTATTTATTTATGAAATTTATGTTTCGAATTTTATTAAACAAAAATGTTATTTTTTAACAACATAATGTCGGACATAATTTTACATAAAAAGTTTAATAATATATTTTGTTATTGTTTTATAAATTGGAAAATAATAATGATTATATTATGATTAGTTAGTTTTGATAGAAAAAAAAAAGTTTATTCCTAGAATAGATTCGGTATTGTTTTTTTCTGTTATTGACCTGGCATTCTTATTTATAGACGATAAGTTGAAACTTTATGTGCTTTGGAACTAATTATCAAGTTACTATTAAAATTAATATATTATATGAATTTAACCGTTTGCATTCTAGTGGAGACTCTTACTCGTCACACACTGTATTAAAACCAGGTAATTAATTCAAAATTTAAAATCATCAAAATTCAATTTCGAAAAGAAGGTTTTAAGATGATCTTTTAAAAAATATCTTTAAGGTAAGTTTTCCCTGAATAGTTTCGGTTTTCGGCGTTTCCTTTTAGAGGATATTTTAAGAATCATTCAATCCTTAAAATATCCTCTAAAAGGAAACTTTTTGAAATTCTTTATGCTGGATTCTTGGGATAATCCTTTAAGAATTAAAGTTGGGGTAAAGTTTTCGTGTAAAAATTGCAGAATTCTGAGGAAGATCCTTTAAAAATAAAGTTTAAGGTAAAATTTTAGGTGAACAGTTTCGATTTCCGATAAAATTCTTTGAATGATCTTTAAAATATAATGTCAAAGGCAAAAAAAATGTATTTGAAAATTCTAAGCTGGATGCCAAAAAACTTGAGTTTTAAAAAATTTGAGTGCAAAAAAATAATTTGAGTGCAAAGGGTTAAAAAAATTAACAAAGAAAGATAATTTATTTTCGTGGAAAAAAATTGTTGTATTTGTAAATAAGGGTGAGTAGTTATTTGAGCTAAATGAAACACAATAATTATGATATCTTTCAAATTGAGTGATAAGAGGGTTATCTTCAGTTCAGTAAAGGAAGAAGCTGACAGCAAAGAAAATTGTGCTATAAGTAATTCAATTTGCCAGGTAAATAACTGAAACGTTACAATATTACAACCCCAACACGAAATTTTAAAAGTTGCTATTATTTCATTTTTATTGTTGGAGACTCTTACTCTTCATTGTAAGTATTCCATTTTTTTTTTTGCAAAAATTATGTTTATATTTTGCAATTAGTTGCCTTTCATAGTAGCACAGTGTTGTCTAGGTTATATTTAAGCTAATTAAATCTTTAAACAAAAAATTTTTTTTAGGTTTCGATTACAATTATACCTACAACTTTGAACTTACAGTAAATTGAAACTAATACTCAACAAACATTAATAAGAAATAAATTTTAATGATAATAAAGTCCAAAATATCTTTTAAAACAAAATCAATTTTGTTTTTTTTTACGTAGCTACTTAAACATAATTTAATCCTATTTAAAAAAAAATTAAATTAAATTAAAAATTATTCAAAAAAAAAAAAAGAAAATATTAAATTTCCAAAAGTTAACTATTTTCTTAACAAGAAAAAAATATATATTTTCCATTTTTAAAAAAAAAAATATTAATGGTTAGTAACGAAATTTAATCCTTGTTTTCCTTGTTAAAACTTTTCATTTTTCTAAGGAATTTAATATGTATTTTTTTTTTAAGAAAATAAAATTATGCTAAAGATATTGATAAGAGAAATATCTACAAAATATAATATTTATAATACTTAACAATATATCCTTCAAAAAAAAAAAAAAACTTTTACAGTTCAAAATATCCTAAACTACATATATATACACAAGATAATTTTTCCTTTTTCAGATACTCTGTTTTGTCTCCTTTAAAAATCATGTTTACTTCGTTTTTTTTTTTTATATATTAAGTAAAATAATATCATTTTTTGTACCAACTAAAAGATCCTTTTATAAATATGGCTGTTTTTTTTTTTTTTTTAGAAACAGTACCAGTAATATTAATGTAGATATTTTATATAAAAAAAAATTTTTTTACAAAACAAAAAATATAAGAAATTTAAGAAAGTTGATTTTCATCTAACATTTTAACAAAAAAAAAAGAAAGCAACATAAAAGTATATATATAAAAAAAAAAAAAGAAAAAAAATATGTAATTTATATATAAATATTCTAAGGATATCTATAAATACTAAGGTATAAGAGGACACACATGGGTTCTGAATTATTCTATAAAATTTTTGTGACTTGGTTAAAGTAAAATATATATAAAACAAAAAAAAAAGTTTCTAAAATTTCTGAGGGAATATGTTATCCAATGATGTTAAGGATATGTAAAGTTTTTCATTTTTTTTTTTTTTTCTGTGTATATATTTTTTTGCCTCAATCGTTTTTTGATATTTGCATATCGTTTTATTAAATCTTCATTTTCTGTATATCAATTGCAAAAAAAAAAACGTATGTGAAATAAAATAAAATAAAAGACTCTCTTTTTTTTGAGCTCTTTTTAAATTTTATAAAAAAAAAAAGGAAAATTCCTAGCAGATTTTATACAATTTTATTTATGGTTTTCTTTTTTTTTTTGTGACAAAAATGATTAGAAGAATTGGGCATGTAAATTAATGAACAGGTAAAATTGTGTCAGTAATTACAACGGAGAGTCAGTAGATTTGTGGAATTATTCTATTAATAAAATTTGGTAGGGTTTATAAAATGATTGATTGATATAGGAAAAAAAACAAATCCGACATATAATGGCAATAAAAGAAAAATGGAAATGTCAAATAAATTGCCAAAAATTGTCTAAATAAATTGGTTGATATGTAAAAGAAACAAATTTGACATATAACATGGGCAGTGAAAGAAAAGTAAATAAACTGCCAAAAATGAAGAAATTGTCAAAATTAAATTGTCAAAAAATAAATATTTGTCTTCTAGAGAGACTAATTTGACAGAAATGTCTATTTCTACAAAAAAGTACGTGTCAAAAAATTAATATTTACTTATAACGCTTATGTTCTACGGGTGAGTAATTTATTTGAGTTCAGGGCGAAATCAGGATACGCAGACAAAATGAAATAATTTATTATCACAAAAATTAGTTAATTCTGTGAAAATTTGCCAAAATATGATAATTACTTTTTGACATTTTGAAATAAACTTCAATATTTAAATTTTTCAAAACATGATATTTTTCTTTAACCCAAATAAAAGCATATCGTGTTGTGGAAAATTTGTAGATTGAAAGTTCAACAATTAAAATCAGAACTTATCTAAAATATATCAAAAAATTGTTAATCATATTTTTGGCAATTTTCTCCAAATATTTTCTAATATTCTATCAATATTTTCTGACAATCTCACTTATTTCAATATTGTCTTTAACTAAACTATCCCTACTTTCTCTAAGTTAAATTTGCAGATCGTAAGCATTTCACTGAAAAGCTTATGCATGCAAAATTTGACTTTGAAATATGTCTGTCTACTACTGTCTAATTTTCAAACTATTTTCATCTAATATTTCAGATATATTTTATGACTGACGTTACAAAATTTCCAATTAGATTCCTTATTACAGTAACTGTCGTTAACTGAGTTGTCAATAAACCCATCACTATTCCTACAAAAAAAAATTTGGAAAAAAAAAAACGAAATTAAAAAAGCCACAAACGTTTCATAAATTGAGTACTGTATGATTGTGATTGAAAACCCCTCCAGTTATCCTGTTAATAAAAAATTGTTTTAATATAGAAATTTTCTTCGTTTTTTTTTTTTGCTTTACCCTTGTATTTATTTTCATTTTCATTTTCATTTTTTTTTTGGTACAATTTTTCTGTGTGCCCTTTTTTAATATTCTTTTTGATGAATATTCTTCTAATAAATTTATTTATTTTATTTTTATTTTTTTTTCTGTTACACAAGTAATTTTTCTAATGAAATTGAATTAAACAAACTGCGATGTAAATCAAAATAATGTAAATATCCTTGTTTATTTTGTTTGATATATTTATGAGTCTAAAAACGAATTTTCTTTTGAGTTTTTCATTTTTGTTTTTTTTCAGAATACTTTTTTTTTTATTGTTTTTTTTTTTTTTTGTATCTATTTATGTCTTTTTTGTTGTGTTACTAATTTGAAATACTAATATAGATAAGGTTCCACTTTAAAGCTATAATATATTATGCAAAATAACAAAAAATAAATAAAAAAATACAAATATATACCAAATTATATATGTGTGTACACATCGTTTCTTCATAGAATGATTAATGTTTTAATGTAATTATTACTATATGTTATTTTGCATAATATATTATAGCTTTAAAGTGGAACCTTAAAAAAAAAAAAATGGAAAAAATAACTTTGTTATAATATGGAAAAAAAAATAACCGACCGACAATGGGTAGTTCGTAAAACAATTAATTTAAATTCACATCATTTTCTTTACAGCGATAAAAGCTTATATCAAGAAAATTTATTGTTTTTAACGCCGATCCTTATTGAAAAAACCAATAAAAATAATTGAAATGTTTTATAATATAATTTTCGTATACAAGTTGGTTATATAAATATATAAATAGATAGAAATATTTATGCTGAAACAAACTATATATATAAATATTATGTGTATATAAAGGAAATTCGAAACTTTTTGCTAATAATAATGTACTTTATAATTTCCGATAACTCAAGACTAGAATAAACAATTAAATTTTTTTTGGTTGATTCCTTATTTTTATGTTTGAATTTTGATTAATGTTCAATTTAGGATCGAATATTTCATTAAATTTTTCGTAATTCTTTAATTTCCTTAAAAAAAAATAATGCAAATTTTATTCATGATTTCTAGTAATCTGAATCTGTGGCTAAATTATCATTTATATACTTGACCGAGTACCGCGCAATGCTAATTATTACATTGTCCAGAAACATCAATTTTTGAATTAATCCAAAAAAAAATTTAATTTCGAAAAAGTTCGTAGACATTGGTAAAGAATTTTATTACAGTCCGTATTTTTGGAAGCTGAAAGACAAGAATAATCAAACAATAACAAGGAATTGAGCTAAAGGCAACAAGAAGAAAATTTCAGGTATTCGGATTACTGTTTCTTGAAACATAATATGATGAATCATAAGGATATTTTATAGATTTCAAATTTAAATAGCATTTTTAGAATTAACGATTTAAAAAACAAGGAGAAAACTAAACTATTTTTAGATAAATTTGCTATACTTTACTGCTTACTGAATGTCATTCAAACATAGACTTTATTTAATATATTTCTTTTAAAATTAACAGATTGATACCCAAACGATCAATTTGTAAAATATCGAAACTATATTATTTACCTATCTACCGCAATCATTCATATTTAAAATTAACCGATTTACAGCAGCAAGCTTGTTTTACAGAGAATCACTATTACGGGTTACGTCTATAAACGTGAAAGTTACGGGTTACAGATTTTAAATTTGATACTTTTAATTTAATATCAACTTTTGATTGACTATAAAGTCTATTAAGGCTGTCAAAAATAAGTAAAAAAAAACTTTCGATAATCTGGAATAATACAAATAATCTCGAAGTTTAATCATGCTAAACCCTGAAAATCGCCGGTGTTTTAGTGGTAATGTAGTATTCTATAATCCAGAAGGTATTGAGTTCTCTTTTAATTAGTCCTACACATCGATATTGGTCTCAGTTTACTCAGATTTAATGCGTAACAGTTATAAAACTACAAAATTAATGTTATGATTGAGAAAAATGTTAACGATTGAGGCCATCTGCTAACGACTATGACCTATAAACAAAAACCAAATAGCTTCTTGCAATTAAAAATATCTTCCCTATTTAAGAAAAATGATTCGAAATCCATATAAAGTTAGTAAGTCCAAATTGTAATAAAAAATGTTAAGAAGGTTCAAGTAATTCTACACTTGAGAGAACCTATGTTACCTAAACGAGTGAACAAGGAAAAAAATCTTGAAGATAATCTTGTTTAATAATTAAGTTTTAAAAAATATTTCTAGTGAAATAAACTACTAATTAATTGAAACAGGATAATGTAATAAAGCTATTTACACTTTATAAGTCAAAAATGATCTGTTAAATTTTATTTTTTTTTACAAAACAATGAAAATGTCAGTCGGCAAAAATTTTAAAAAAATTCTTAAAAGAAAATAACTTATTAAATCCATTATACTAAAAACAAAAACAACTATACAATTATTTTCACTTTATTTTCCATTTTCCCGAAAAAAAAAAATATAGAAAAAAAAAATTAAACTAATGTAAAAGTTTTATTTGCTTTCGAAAACAAAAAAAAAACTTGTAGTATTCGAAAATTCTTTTCGAAATTAATTTAAAACTGTGATTTTAACAAATTGTAAACTTTAAAATAAAATTAAATTTTATTTTTAAGGAGTATTATTTTAAAAAATTATTTGACTTAAGAAAAATATGTGCAAAATATCCTTTTTTTTTATTCTTCTATTCTATCCAAAAAAAAAACTCACAATTTTCCATTTTTATTTTTTGTATGTCAAACAAAAGAGAAGCATAAAAGTTTATATAAAATATAGTAGATTAATTAAAATAGATTCTTTCTTTTTTTTTCAATCATATTTTTCTCCGAGCCCATATAATAGAAAATTCCAAAAAAAAAAAAACAAATATATATAAATTTTCATGAGTTTTAATGCAAAATTAAGATTGAGTTTTTTATGTTTTCCCACTTTTTCTATAAGTCTGACATATTTAAACCTTTTCAGTTAATTTTTTTTTTGGTATATGTGTCTGTTGGATAGAAAAATAGGTATGAGCCTAAAAAATAATACTTTAGACAAAAAAGAAAAAAAACAATTTAAACAAAAAAAATAAAAAATAAAAAGGATATAAGGTAAGTGGAAAAGACTATAGGAGGATTTGAGTGGTGACATTAAAATGAAGGTAAGAAATTAGGTAATACTACTATGATGATGATGATGAAGATGATGATAAGTTTATGTAATTTAGAGAAAAACTTTATAAAAGTTTAATGGGGAATTATTCATCGTAATAAAATAAGATAAATTTATGTATATATGTATCTTTATAATATATCCTTTTTTTTTTAAAGTGTAATAAAGAAAAGTTAAAGAAAAAGTTCCACTTTTTCTAATTTTTTTTTTTTTTTTGCATAAAAGACTAGAGAGTATTAATTACTTTGAAGAAGGTTTTTAAAGATTTTAAATAGTAAAAAGGTTATTTAATTGAAAATAAAGAAACTCTTAGTTTTTTTTTCTGTTAATTTGGATAGAAAATTTTGAAAATTATTTTTATAGAAAATATTATTATAATTTAAGTGAAAAACTTATAAGGAAAAGTTTTTTTTTTTTTAAATAAATATTTTCGTAGTGCATTTTAAAAAGAAATGTAAATCTGTTCATAGCGTTTTTTTTTTTGTGGTGGAGCTGACAAATTCAGAGACTATAATTAACCCATTGACATCATTAGAGAAACATTTTCGCAATATTAGCGTAGCATTTTCTCAGAATATATACAAGGAATTATCACCGGAGCGTATATAAACGTGAAAGTTTTTTAGGGTGCAATTATTTTAAAGGTTGATTTCTTGATTAATTTCATGATAAAATCAGATAGATAGGGAAATTTATTTTTAATACTCACTTAGGTATAGGATGTTTAAAAAGAAGTTTGTTCAGTATTTGAATGTCAATGTCAAATAAGAACGTCTAAAATAATTCTGGATGACCAAGCAAATTAGGCTCGTATGATAGGTAATTGGTTAGCCTAAATATTCCTTAGATTGAAAAATAGGTATTTGAGGTATGAAAATGCGGCTGTCATTGAAGCTAAAGTTTGAAAATATGCAAATCATCAATGAAACGAACCGACTTTGATTGATCTCATTAAAAAAATTCAAGCTTCACGTGACTGAAACAAATGTAAATACATCTAAAGTTAGAAAGAGATACAAAAAGATTTTGATTGTCAAAAAAACTTCCAGCCATTATTTGACAGATATGGATTTTTTCCTGCTAAAATCTGAAAACTATCTACGACAATTTTTAACATTCAGGATTTCGTTAAATATTTCATAAGAAATTTACCCTCTCATTCTAAGTAGTTATTTTTTCAGCATTATTTTTTATTTCTGAAAATGATACAAATGGGTTAAATAAAGTCATAAATTTTATAATACATAGTTGAATATACTTTTAATTGCAATAAAAAAAAAACAGATTTAAACTTTTGAAGTGGACTTTTTGTCTTATGAACTTTTTTTTTGGATTAACGAGAACATGAATAAAAAATTACAATATTTACTAGAAAACTTATATATTTTTAGTTCCAATTCTTAATATAAAATAATGAAAATTCCATTTTAAGATTGATATTTTTATTTTATCCCCCTCCAGAGAAATAACAAAAAAAAAACAACAAAATAAAATAATTAAAGTTTTTAAAGTTTTGCATTAAATTTGAATTTATTTTTGAAAGTAAGTTGGTTATTTTTTTTGTTTCTTAATTGAAATTAATATATATTGAAGAAATTTTATAATATATGTTGGTGTATAAGTTTTTCTTGGTGTAGTTTTAAATTGTGATTTAGTTTATTGCAGTTTAAAACTTTGTTTTTGTTGCATCGAAATTAAATTTGTCTGAAAATTTAGTTTTTACTTTATATATTATGATGATAAAAAAATATGAACTAATTTCTAAGAAGTTGTACGGAAGAAAATGTAAATTCTTTAAAAATTGTCGTTAACGACTATGAAAGAAAATTTACTGAAAATGCCATATAAAAGATGGAATTTTCAAATGTTTGGTTCTGTAGGAAAAAAAAAGTACTTTACAAGGATCATATTTTCGAGTTTCTTTCGTACTTTGATTAAATTAAACGTCTTCCTTCCTATTTAAATTACTCAGTATTTAATATCAAGAAAAATTATTGTTGTTGCAAGAATATTAAGATTATGGACCACAAGGAAGAATCGATTTTAAAAAGTTAAGAAAATATAATAAGTAAGACCAGGTATAGTGTATTAAATTGTGAAGAGGTAGATACTGGATTGGAATTCGATGTTGATTTAAGTTTACTCACGTTTAAATGAATACCAGTAATAAAATCACCATAAAATGGAATTTTGAGACTGTCGAGACTATTTTCTAACCATGAAATTTATGATTTGAAATGCATATAAAATCAGTACAATCAAAATACAATTGAATGTTAGGGGATGGAATGTTAGGGAATAAAAATTGCCTTCAATAACCTGAGTAAAAATATTCTTTAATATTAATCGTTTTAATACAGAAACATATGATAGAAAAATATAAACCATGAACATTTTCTATGAGCTAACAAACCAAAAAAGTGTGTTTACTCGAAATCGTTTGGAGTTGGAACCGTCAATTAGGAAGACATGTCCACAAAAATAAGGAAAACTTACTAGTAAGAATTACTAATTCTTCCTGCTCATTGGTGCTATAGCTGACACCGAGTTTTGTCGTCCTAACTAGCAAACTGGGAACTTTAAGTGTGAAATGAAAATGTCACTTTATCCACTAAGCTCTTCAATTATAAACTAAAACTGATTATAATAATTTACAAAACTTATCCTTTTTCGGTGTTTATTACAATTTTAAATACCAATTTAAATTTAATTATATTCTATTAACATTATGTGACAAAAAAAATACTATATTATTTCCCAACTCATAGAAAATTATGTAATAAATATTTTTCATTAATTCCCTATTTTTAATTTAATAAAGTACATGTATTTGTATAATTGTCCTAATTTATTTTTTTATTTTTCCGATATTAATCCGTATAGTACTTTTATGTAGACTATTAGGTAAGTTGATAGTTAATTTCATTATGAAATACACTTTCACCTTCAATTTTTTTTTTTTATATTTTTCTCTTTTATTCTGAGTACAATTTTTTTTTGTACACTTTAAGTAACTATAATTAACCTTTCTGTAACCCGTCATTTAATGTCCTCCGTTTCTCTAGAGAGAGAAAGCGTAAAAGGAATAACAACAACATTGAAAATAAAATAAAAACTGTTTTATATTATATAAAAAATATGATATAATCAAACCTTTTAGTAACTTGGAAAAATCTTTTCATTTTCTTTCTTATTTGAATATTTTTGACGACTTGCTTTAAATATTAAGGATATATATATATATATTTTTTTTGCTCCTTTCACGGTGTGTTTTGATTGATTATTATTCGTTCGTTTTACACGCAAACCTCATAAAATACACATGCGGTTGACTATATTATTATTATTTTTATTTAAGTTTTTCTTTTGGTTAGTTTTTCCTTTTGAATATGAAATTCAAAAGAAATTAATAGAAAATGGAAAATTCGTTTATGGTTTGGTTTTTTTTTTTTTGTTTACTACGGTATGGCAATACTGAAATTTTATTGAAATATTTTTATTTTTAATGAATAATTTAAAATAGAAATTCGATAAAAAGTTTAACCATATCAGACTACATTTATATTCGTCATAAAAATGTTGAGTGTAATTAGCAATTTATAGTCAGATATGTCATTAAGAACTCCTCTTTTAATTAACAGGTTATAAAAAATAATTCACGACCTGGTACTGAAACAGTATTTATACAAAGTTATTAAAGTAATTTTAGAAGGTTTTCCAAGAAATCAACATTTAGCAACTAATATTCACATATTATTCGTGAAAATTCTGTCTAGTCGTATAAAAAAATTACTTAATAGGTTAAATTAATTTGTAATTACTTAATTTTACTACAGTTTTACAAACAAAATTGATTAATTTTTGATGTACTAAAAATACTACGAATACTAAGATTGTACTTGATTACAAAATTAACACCATCAAAAATCATAATAATTCTAAAAAATGTTTAAGGACAAAATCTATAAAATGTGATAAGTTTTTCACTTTTAATATATATATACTCGTACGTTGAACAAATACGTTAATTGTTTATAATTATTTATTAGAAGGTGTGCCTTTTTTTTTTTGATAAAGGACATCATTGCAAAAAGAAATATATATATTTTATAATTTTATATAAAAGTGTTAGTCATTGTTTAAATGAATTAATAAAATTAATTGACGCTATCAACAGATGGCGGATAATTAAGGATTGGGACACCTTAACCGACAATGACGTATATTTGGGGTGAAAACAAACCCAACCAAAAAATAAAATAGGAGTAAACATGATTTATGAAAATTAAATCATATTTATATTTAAATATTTATGTAAATAGTGTAAATTAGATTTAAGATAAAATTTATAAAATTGAAAAATTCGGAATATTAAAGGAAATTTCGGAGATAGAAATCGTATTACGTGAAATGTGGCTTTAAAAATACAATTTATTTGAACAGTCTACAAAAATTTTCAAAATTTGAGTTTTCAAATTTTTAGATTTTCCACTGTTAAAAATTTGAGTTTTCGAAATTTTACAAATGATCGAAATTTTCGGTTCGCCCACACTGAGAAATACAATTCCAGTAGTCTTACAAAATTAAATTTATATTAATTTTTTACCAAATATACAATCTAGATACTTCGACACTATCAACTAAGTTTTAACTTATGCTAAGTTTGAAATGGCGCCAATCTGTTTAAAATAAGAGTTAAGAGTACCAGGTTTTCGAAATTATGTATATATTTGTAAAAGATATTTGAAATATACCTCAGAATTACATCAATTGTAATTTAGGTATATTTTCCCAATATTATTCGAACTTTCTTCGGAATTATTATCACCACAAGCTAGAACGGGTTAAAGCCACTTATTTCCAATATAAATGAACACAGTACAACAATATTAATTAAAGAAAATAAAAATTAATTTTAATTAGGTAACAAACTTAATTATTCTTCTACCAGAATTTAACCTGTGTTGCCAGGTCATTACCGGACTATGATTATTTGTAATCATTAATATGCTTTTCAATAACAATTTATGGCAATACTATTTTTTTTTAATAAATTAATAATTTATATAAAAAAAAAAAATATTTTAATTATTTATTAAAAATTAAAAAAATTAAATTTTAAAAATAAAAAGTTTTGTACTTACGAGCTGCATTAATCAAATTAGTTGTCCAGACTAGTAATAAAAATGTTATCACTGCAACAAAACTGCTTGCTGGCAATGCTGCCAACTGCAGCCCCATAATTATTTACAACAAAAATAAAATTTATTTTTACAACAACAACAATTGTCAATTATCGTTTATATTCTTCTGTTTTTATCTTATTTGCAGAATAACAATCTGTCAAATTTCTTAATTGAATTATTTTCCCAACAAAAATTGATATCCTTTTTTTTTGTCTGATATTTATTTTTTTTTTAAGGGATTAATAAGGCTAATCTTTAGCTTTAATTTTCTAATCAATTATTCTATATAATTTGTATTATTATTTAATTTTACTTTTTCTTATTCTGGCAACACCATTTACGAAAAAACAGTCTTCAATTATATAATATTTTTTTTTTAATATGTTCAATTCAATTTTTGTTGTGACAGTAGTTTTTATTTTATTAAAATACTGTCATTTCTTTCCAGAGAAAAATGATTCATTTGATAGGAAAAATGTATGTTTTTGTATTTAGTTTTCTTTTTCTTTAGATACATCAATGGAATTTTTATGTTTTATGTTGTTTTTTTTTTTTTTTATGGTAATAAAACAATATTTGTCGTTATTGTCGATTTAAGTGAAATTAAATATTGTTTTTATTTTTAAGATAATTTATTATGATTTTAATTTATAATCATCCAAAAAAAAAAAAAAATATGTTGTTGGTATTTTTGTTTCCAATTATCATGTTTCAATCATTAATTAATGGCATTAAATTTAAATATTTTAATTTAATCGATAAACGAAGAATATTATAAACATCATCATCATCATAATTATTATTTTTATCAAATCCATTAATTATTTTAATCAAATATTTTGTTAAAATTAATAGAATTTTATGCATTATCATTGTCGGTTGATTCGGGGTTGGTGTTTTTTTTTTTATGTTTGTGGTTTGGTAAAAAATATAGTAATTTTTTTTTTTTTTTGTGATTGGTTATGTAAAATGAAGCAATAGTAATTGTTTTGACGGTGGCAGCAGCATAGTTGTTAAAATAATAATGATGGCGGTGGTTGGTATTTTTCGTAAATGAATATAAAGATTTTTAATTTTTTTTCAAGTCAAATATTTAATTTTCATCCCATTTTTTTAATATTTTTATTTGGTTGTTCCGTGGTTTAGTTTTTTTTTTGTGTAATTAGGAAGACGTTAAAATTAGAATTTAATTAAAAATGGCCACCAAACGAGAAAATTAAGTTACAAATTAGCAGCATAAAATTGAAAGTAAATTTTGTAATTAATTTTTTTTTTGTTAAATAGTAGAGAAGAAAATTTGCAAGTTGTTGTTGTTGTTGTTAATATTTTTTATTTAAAAACAATTTTCGTTTTTTTTTTTTAAAGGCAATACAGTGGCGGCCAGCAGAGTTTGCACAGCAATAATGATGACATAGGAAGTAAATAGGGGTTTTTTTTTGTATGGAAGAGGAAAAGAAATAAAATTTATATATTAATTTTTTTTTTAATTATACTTAATTATTATTTTTATTTTTTTTTACTAAATTTAATGAAATAATTAATTTAGCACTTGAGATATGATTTTCATTTTATTTTTATGATTCATTAACATCACTTTTTTCCTTTTTTTTTTAGTAAATTAGTTTAATATTTTATTAGTTTATTTAATTTTTATATTCCATAGATTTTTCTTCAATAATTTTTTGGCATTATTATTTATTTTAATAAAAACTTATATGCTAAGATAGTATTATAAAATATTTATCATAATTTTTGCAACATATTTTCTTTTTAAAGATATTTAAAAAAAAAAAACTAAATTTTTTTTAGATTAAAAAATGATTATTTTGAAATTTAGAAAATAATTTTTTTCGTTTCATAGTCTGTGGTAAATAAATTTATTGGATCATCAAATTAATTTATATAAATATGAACACCATAATATTATTAATTTTGAAATTTCATTAATAATTATTTTGAAATCAATTTAAGTTTGATTTATGCTGAAATAATATAAAACAATTTAATTTTTAATAATTTAAAACGATTTTAATGCAATTAATTTAAAACGATTTTAATGCAATTGAAATTATAAATTCTAACAAGAAAAATATAAAGACACTATTAAAAAAAAAAGGATAATTTTAAAACTAAAAAAATAACTTTTCAGGATAAATTTTTTTTTTTTTTAGGAATTTATTCTACTGAAACAGAAAATATATTTTAATTTGATTGGACTTTACATTAAATTAACCCTTTTTTTTGTGATGAAACTTTTTTATTTTTTTTGCAAATTTTACGAATAGAATCAAGTTTATGGACTAATTTGATCAAATTTATGCCCTCTTTAATTATTGACCGAAAGTTTTTCATTATTTTATTTTCAAATTGTCTGCAGGACAAAAAAAAATATTATTGAATCCTTATAACTTTTATATACTAAATTCTATCTAAACTAAAAGTTCTCTATTTGTAGAATAACAATTGGTAAAAAAAAAAAAATTCAGCTGTCCTTAAACAAAAATGAGTTTTATAGGAAAAATGCTTTCGAAAAGTGTGTCTATTAGATTTTACCTTTTTTTTTAATATAATTTCGATCCAATTGGATAATCTTTATTCCAATATTTTTTCATAAAATTATTTGAATTTAAATTACGCGTCGAGAAATACTAAATTTTTTTTAGGTTTTAGGATATTCAACTTTTTTTTTGCAAAAGTTACCAATTGAGAATTAAACGAATGTCACAGGATTTTGGACAAAAAATGTATATTTGTATAATTTTTGTGGTCAGGTATGAAAAATTCTAACGAATTTGGGTTATTCTTACGTAGAATCTACTAAAAAAGTAAGTTGTGGCAATTAAAAGTTTCCTCACAGAAAAAATATGATTTGGAGTCGAAATAAAATTAAAAGATAGAAATTACAATATATTTTAACAGAAACTTCAAGTATATACAAATAAATCTGTACTTAAAGCTCTAAATAGTGAACGAATAATTATCCTTAAGAAAAAATTAGAACATGCAGAAAATTTAATTTTGCCAAAATTAATTTTTGCAAGACAGTATTAAAGCTAAGATATTTCTATGTTATACTAAATTTAAAGTATTAAAGTTAACATATTTCAATTGACAATAAAAAATCGTCTTTTAACCACCCTTAAAATCATTAATCTTTTTTTTTTTTCTAAATTTCATTTATTATCAAAATTTAAGAGAAATCCTGTCTAATATAATAGTATAGATTAGTAATTTTATTGGTTATACCTAATCCCTTAATAAAATTAGAAATTTAAAGATATTCACTTTAATATTATTCAAAATATATTTTGATATATTTTTAACAATTTTTTGGGAATAATTTTTTTTTTTAAATAAAATCTAATTACTTCATTAATATTCTACAATTATTTCCTATAAAATATATAAATAATATTTAAATTAAATATAGTAATAAAATTGAAAATATCCTTTTAATATATTATGTTTTATTATTAAAATTAAATTATATATAAGAAAATGATTTTATTATATAAAACTAAAATAAAACTTTATGAACATAAATAAAAAAATTTTCCATTTTCTATTTAAAAAAAAAAAAATATACTTTATTTTCTCGCGAATTTACTATATAATAATAATTACAATCCAATTTATATGGTTGGCATGCAATCAAGTTAATTGCAATCGATTTATATTAAATTTCTTTATTTTTTTTTTGTATACCAACACTTCTTTCAGTTCCCTTTTTTTTTTTAATGTTTGTTAAGCTGTCTTAAAAATACTGTATATACTATTAAATATTTATAGATATATTATTCTATCTTATATATAATATTATATTTTAAATGCAATTTAGAAAATTTATTTGTGCAACTTGATATCCTGGAACCTATTAATGATGTAAAATATTATATAATAACCATGTTATAAGGTAAAAAAAATATGTATAAGATATAAATGTATATATAAACATTCTAAAATAAGTGGACTTTTGTGTACTCGACATAACCTACAAAAAAATAAAAGCTATATACATATAATCATTTTCTATGCTTTTACAAAATCTCTCTAATATAAAAAAAAAATATTGCCGAAATTTAGTCTTTAAATGGAATCGTTTGCAACACCATATTCAATTTATCTCTAAAAATTATACAAGTATATTCTATCTATATGTATTATAAATATAAATTTTTAATATAATCCGGACCGCATATAGTTTTTTTTTTTCTAAATCTATAAAATATATGTTTCACCATTTTTCAGATGTTATATACCTTCTAGTTTAGAATAATTGCACTTGAAAGAACTTATTGGCTTCGGTCATGATTAAAATATACAAGTGAAATAATAATAATAATAATGATCATTCATAAAAATATATATATATATAAACAGAGAGAAAGATAGAGGTTATCGTATCATTCAGCATAATAATAATAATAATAATATGTTGAAAGTGGATGCAAAAGTATAATTAGATTTACGAAATATCTTTTTACTATTATATAATGTCAAATTAACTAAAGTATTGACTTAAAAAATTATAGTAGTGCTACTGAAATATTTGAATAATTTTTGAAAAAAATAAATTTGTTTAATACATTAATTTTCATGTTGGGGGATATATTGAAATTTTATTGCAAAATATATAAACTATAGAATAAATAAAATTGAAACTAATATTGAATAGGATAAGTTGTTATTTTTATACCAGATTGAAATCCTTTTTAATATTGTGCAAACAACAGTAAGAATAACTTTTTTTTTTTCCCCGGCAAATCACATTTATTGACAGGGTTGTTCCGAAGATAATTTATATTCTGGCAAATAAATTCAATAAATTGAAATATAATTCAATTTGTTTTGGAGGATTATATGTAGTGATATTTAGTAGCAAAAATTAATTTACTTATTCAAAAAAATTGGATAAATTATTATTTTAATTGGTTTGTTTGTAATTTGACTGCAGGAGTAAGATGATAGTAAATCGTTATATATTCCTCTCGATTATCGGGGCGCCTGTTCGTAAATTGATTGTTTAACCAATTTCTTGAACTAAGTGTTAGCCTGTATTTGTAATAAGTGATAAATTGGGATTTCAGATGATATTTATTATTACAGAAATTACAGAAGATCTGCATCAATTTGATTTATTTAGATTTAGACAACTCGATTATCAATAAAATACGTCGGGTTCAGTTTCTGTCAAAATTTGTTAGATAAAGGAAAATATTACGATATTACGCACACTAGTGGAATTTTTGGTAACTGAAAAATTATATCAGTTTTTGGGTTAATGAAAAATGATATTTAGGGACGGAATGACTCAAAAGATGAACCAATGATTCTAATCCGTACAAAATCGATTTTTTTTTCACTACAATAATTTTTGATTAAATTTATTATTCTTTGACCAATAAATGGAATTGAAGGATTCTATTACAGGAATATTAATAATTTTAATATGAGAGAAACTTGTACTTGTCACAATTATAAATAAGTAATAATACAACTAATTGGACAATTAAGAATTATTTCGCCGGGTAATTGTTTATCGTAAAAACAATAATTTACACCCAACTTCATTATAGTTCCTGCAATAACTTCATAAAATGTCAATTAGCTAAAATGTCAATAAAAATGTTAAAAATGTCAATATTTTTTAAATTATTTTTAGTTTTTTTGTTGCATTTAACATTTAAATACTTTCTAAAAGTTTTTAGATAAATTAGGCTAAATTGAATTGTGAATTGAATTTTTCTGTTAATTTTAAATAAAAGTTATTGGCACCTTGTATATATATATATATATGTATATATATATATATATTTAAATTGTATTTTTATTTCAAATAAACAATTTTTTTTTGTTTTCCATTCTCATGAGACAATTTTCTTTTTCGTTATTCATATTGTATTTTTTATCCTCAATTTCAATAAACTTCCAGAAAATGGAAAATTTTTTTTTTTTTGTTTGTGTGTGTGTGTGTTTTTTTTGAAAGTTATTTGAAATGGAAAACCATAGACACTAAAAATAAACATTCAATGACACAAAATATAAATAAAAGTTTAGAGAATATAATATAAAAATTGTCTTTTCGATTGGAGAATAAAATTGATTGGCACATACTTTTAACACACATTCACTTTAAGTGAAAAAAAAAAAAAACATAAACAGAACTGAACAGGACAAAAATCCATCCTTGAATATAGTTAAAAAAAAAAATGTTATATTTAAAATATAAAAAAAAAAAAATCTTATGCTTTTTGAAAATTACCTTCGGGTTTTAGGTTTAAATTTCGAGAAAAGAAAACTTTTATTACTATTATACAACATAATATTTCTAATGTATTGGTGTGAAAAAAAATTTTTTTTGGAAAAATCAAACCAAAGAAAATTGAAAATTATATAAAAGGACCAATACAATCACACGAATTGATAAAATCTTCTAGTTTTAAAATAAACATTATTTTTGCTTTTTTTTTGTATGGTTTTTATCTGTCAATTTGTTTTAAAGTGGATTTTACTAACAAGTTTATTACTAAAAAAAAAAATGCATTTTTTTTTATTATTTTCATTTCATCCTTTCAAGGAAAAGTGTTTAACTAACTGAAAGCTAAATTAAATTTACAGGACAATAAAAATATATTATATTTTTAAAATCTGAAAATAGAAAATATTAAATTATTGTTTGTCTATCAGGGAAATATAAATCAAATTTTAAGAGACTGTTTAATATTGTCTGAAGGGACATTTTGTTGCTTTGAGATAAATTTTTTTTTGGTTTTCTTTTTGAAGAAGTGAACTTGTTGGAATGATTTACACTAAAATCTGGTTTTTTCAACTCAGTACATTAATTTTCTTTTACCATCCTTCCAAATTTATGCAAAAAATTTATGCAAATTTATGTAAATTTATGTTTTATTATAGCCATGTGATTGATTTATTGATTGGTTAAGTAAAAAAAAATTCTGTAAATCGACATGTCCTGCATCTATTGGTGTCAATAGAGCAGTAAAGTTTAAAAAAAATTGGACTTTCAACTGAAAAATGAAAGCAAAATATTAATATTATTTTTAAAAAATTTGTGGTATTGTCGATATTTTACGACTGTCCCCTTAGAGTTTGGTCTGACGTCGGTCAGACTGTTTTTATTTAATATATTTTCAAATTTTTTAGTATGAAATTTATGAAATTCTAATATTTTTGATGTAAAACATTTTATGCAATATGGTAGCATTATTCATTTATTTAGCAACTTGTTACTCTTCTTTATTGACACAATTCTATAAAAAAAATAATAGAAAAATAAATTTAGAATTGGTAGTATTGCAATAAAAATGCCCCAGAGCAAGAATATTTCCTAAAATTGTGTTAATATCGATTAGCGAATCAACACGCTATAAAAATAGATGGATTCCAGATTTTATTTATTGGAATGAGGAAAGAGTATGGCTTTATTCTCTATTTATAGTTTTCTCAAATACTCTGAAGTTCGTCACAGACGCAGAATACAGCAGAATTGTTTGATTTTGGGATGGTTTTACAGAAAATTTAAAAATAATACATAATGATGATTCTGAAGCGAGTGAACTGATTTATATAAAAACAGTGAACTGATTTATAAAAAAATATTAATAATACCTTTTTAATTATTTTGAGTTTTAAAATTATTCTCCAAATTATGTAATAAACATAATTTGTAATTTTATGAAAATTGTAGTTTTACTCATACTCAGGAATTGAGTTAATATAAACAGACTGTATTTGAAAATTCTCGGTTTTATTGAAACCAAATCAAACGAAATTTTTAGATTTAATTATAACCAAAACAGATTGTCACCGAATCAAAAATACTAGTAACTTTTCTAAATTAACATTTATACATTTAAAAAAAATTAAGTAATATAAAAAATCGCAACATAAATTTCTCAACTAATTAGCGTATCAAATGTAAATATTTTACAAAAAAAAAAAATCTTTAAAGTGGTCACGGATTATCAAGAATTTTCTTCATTTATTTATATTTTATAATCCATTTATTTATTTATTTATTTTTTTTTGAGAAAATAACTACTAAAAGGACTAAGAAAAAGGTGATTCCATTCACCCACCCCTATTTTATGAAAATCGTACAGTACTTATGATAAAAGAATTATGTTATGTACTCTATACCAAAAGATACAAAATACTTTCCCCCATGGTTAGTCAAAAAAAAATACAAATACAATTTTGTTTATAGAAGAAAATCGTGCAGAAAAAAAAAGGAAAGGCAAAGAATTTGAAAAAAAATAAAAATAAAATAATAATAATTTTTTATAAACAGACTGTGTGGGTGTGTGTGTGTGTGTAAGGAAATTGACTGCGTATACATTGTAAATAATGAAAAAGCTACTTTCTACGTGATAATTCGTTATACACTTAGCACACCTGTGACGAAAGTCGTCGTTGTTGTCGTCGTCTGAGACAGAAAAAAAAAATATATCAAAAAAAATTATATAATTTTTTCATTTTTTTTTTTTTTAATATCTTTACATAAAATGGAACTTACTAACCATAAGAATCTAAACTCTATAATTTAGAAATGATTTGAGAATAATTTACCCTTAGATATATATATATATAAATTGTTTATATGCTTAAGTTATGAATTATGATTATGTTTATGTGTAAAAGAGTCTGATGGGAATTTCAAAATTTCTTCTAACAAAAAAAAAAATAATATAGAACAGATTTTTTTTTTTTGGAATAGTTAAAGGAAGAAATTTACATAAATTTACATTTTGAATTTAAAATATTTACAATGTTTTTAACATAACTTTAAAAATTCAATGAAAAATATTAACTTTATGATAGAATTATTTTATGAAATTGTTAATCTAACAAGTATTGAGTATTTTTGTAAATAAAATTTTAAAAAATTTTTTTAGGATATTGTAAAATTATCCATTAAATAACACTCTAAATTTCTTTATTAAAGGTTTGAGTGACTACTGACTACAGGTATAATTTTTAATGACATAATTTAAAATTTAATGTTCATATTCCATCTGTTACCTTTTTTACCTTAAATATAAACTACAATTACGCGGTGAGTTTGTTAACTTTAACGATAATGACTAACGGCCGTAGTCTACTTTAAGTAACCCTTACGTAAGAGAAGAATATCTTATCCTTCACTTAAATTGTTTTCGAGTGAATAGTAAGTACGAATTTTAGAAATTCAATTATCCTAGTGGAAAGTTTGATTTATTTAATGTTTTTTCAATATATTAACTACAAAAACCGAATATGACAAATGTGAGTTGTTTTTTTTTTTTTTATTATTTCTGTCAAAATATTTACAGAGAGAAAATTTTTTTTTGACAGTGAAAGACGATTGCCAAAATTGCCGAAACAAAAATGTTGACAGTTGTTGTTAATTATGTAGTTAGTATTTCGTTGCCGAAGCATGTGAGTTTGTGAGAAATTTCACAAATATTTTTGGATTATAACGATGTGAGATGTAATGAGTAATGACACGTTTGTCTCAACCTAATTTTTCCGTTCTCTCAGATTTTGTTCAAATTAAATAATTGACAAAAAAAAATGTTTTTTTTTGTGAGAAAATAAAAGACAATTTTTTTACAAACTCACGATGCTTACTTTGTAAAAATTATTTAAAGTTTATACTTAAAATTCAAAGGATTCACTGGATCCTTAAAATAAAAAAAAATTGTACTTATTATAGGGAAAGTGGCAAATCATTAATTTTGAAAGTAAAATTTTTGCGTTCTATGACTTATGACTGTAAGTCTAAAACATTATTCAATTAAGTAATCAGTGTGATTATAAATAGAAACAAACAGAAACCTATTGGATTAGGATTTTTATCCTCTTCAAATAGTTAATAGGAAATTAATATCATTTATTAAAATATATTTGAAAAGGACACTAAAAAAAGATTAGTAAAAATTACCAAAACTAATTTGTTCCGATCCTGAATCTAACTTCCATAACATCCTTATTTTACATCAATTTCCAATAATAATACAAATATATTTTTAATTACAATTAATATTTAAGTTATTACAATTTTATTTTTCTATAAAAATTAATTATACTATATTTTATTGAACAAATATTTAGTACTGTAACATGTTTTAGTAAATAATTAAAATTTAACATAAAACTGCCCTCTCTACCCTATTATTTATATAAATAAATTATAATAATTTTCAATTAAATTTTTACAAAAACAACTAATTTAATTAAACAATTTTCCTTCCTTTTTTTTCATTTTATTTTTTTTTTGTTGGGGAAATCACATCAAGATATTTAATTCAATATTATAAACATAAAAAACAACATAAATTCTCGGAAAAAAAAACTAAATTATAAAGAAATTTTCTACTTTGTGTATTCAAAAATCTAAAACTTTTCGAATTTCCCAACTACAAAAAAAAAAAAAATTTAAATCAATTTTACCAACAAATTAACCCAAAATATTAAAGTAAAACTTTTCTTCTATATATTCGAAATTTTTCTAACAGCAAGTTTTTCTCAACACAGCATAAAAAAAAAACATAAAATTCTTAAAGATATTTTGCAATATAAAAATTTTCCTATTTTCATTTAAAAAAGAAAAACTTAAAAAAAAATATAATATTTTTCACAGATTTTGGAAAAAACAAAAAATGAATAATATTTTTTGTGAAAATTCAAATAATATAATAATACAAAAATAATCTCAAAGTGAAATATTTTCCGAATGAAATTTTCTGTCTCACAAAATTACAATCATTTTTGGTATTATGACATAGTAAAAAGTTTTCATCTTGTTTTGTTATTTTTTTTTTTTTTTGAATGAAACCACAGTGAAAAGACAAAATAAACTATTATAACTTTTAAGAAAGATACATTATAAAAAAAAAATTATTTTCCAGTTGCAAGTTATGCGCTTCTCTACAAATAAACTTTTATTTTTTATATCCGTCATTCTTCTAAATCATTACTTTACCAGAATTTTAACATAAAACTAAAAAAAAAAAAAAAGAGGAAAGGATAAAACTATTTTATATTTTATACAAAAGGAAAAAAAAAATAAAAACCCTCCCCAAAAGAAAATACCTAGTACAGTACAGAACTTAAGTAAAATTACTGTTTTAAAAAATATAAAATTTTTGGGTTTATTTTTGGAAAAACTAAGAAATCTGATAAATTTTGATAGTATTTTTTTAGTTATTAATACTTTATAGATAATTTCATTGCTGAAACTGATATATTTTATACAAAACTTTAAAATCTAAAACCGTACCAATAAATTTCGAGACAATATTCAAACAACCTTAACAAGCTGTATAACTTTCACCACAAAAAAAAAAACCTTAATAAAATTATTTCTAAAATCTAATTTAATTTGATTCTAACCAGGATGAACAAATTTGACATAAGAAAAATTTTAGATGAACAAATTTGACATAAGAAAACCTATTCACTCGAAAACTAGAATACCAAATATTTGCGACTCGAAAAATTTACGTATATTTTTTTTTGTTCACTCGAAAACTAAAATAGGACAAATTATTAATAAAATCGTATAATACCAAAAGTATTGAAATTTATTCAAACTAATCCTTTGAAAGTAGACTTTTTCAAAAAGTAATACGTTGACAGATATTTTCATAAGAAAAAACTCATAGAAGTTTTGTGTATTAAAGTGGTTTATATTTTTATGCAAGTTAGAAAATATTAATTAAAATATTTGAGATACCAATATTATTAGTTCACAACTCGTATTACATAAATTATATACATAATATTAAATTATTATTAAATTGATTTTAATTAGGTTAATTAAGGAAAATGTAGAAAGAAAAATAACTTAATAAATTAAATTAAGAAAAATAAGAAAATACTAGTAAACAAAAAACTTAATACAGATAAATTGAAATTATAAATTTAAAATTTTTTAAAAGTATGTATTTAAAAAATCTTATCATAAATTCAATTAATTCCATAAGAAAACAATGTAATTGGAAAGATTTCTGTTAAAATATTCATTAAAAATTTTTTAACAATCTAAATGTAAACTAATACTAAAAGTACATATTAATAAAATGTTAATTAGAATTTCAATCTTAATATTGTTAATAAATATTAGATTTTTAATTATTTATAATATTTAATATGAATTGAAATTGAAAACATGTTAATTAATGTAATTTCGAAAATTCATCAAAATTTTAATATACTTAACGACATTTATCGGAAAACTTTATGTAAAAAAAAATTCATATTAAATTTTTCACCTAAATTTAATTCAAACACTAAAAAACTGGAATTTATCAAAACTCTAAATTAATTTTCAAATTTTCCAAAAATAATTTTTAAATTAATTAATTAAAAAGAAAGGAATTCACTTTGTCTGAATTCACTTTGTCAAAGGAATTCACTTTGTCAACTGATTAAGTAGATTTATTATACTTGTCTCGAAATAATTGACCTATAAACCGAAATAATTGACCACCTACCTAAATCAGGCTATTTACTTAAAAACAAATTTACTAAAATTCAAATGACAAACATGTAAACAATATCCAAAAAAAAATTGACTTTTTTCATCCTTAAAAATTAGTTAATCATAAATTAATGAAAAGATTACTGATGATTTGTCATTTCTAATGAGTAGGTAACTATTAAGATTTTTTCTGATTTATATTTATGCTCAATGTGTACCATTACTTACGATTCATATTGTAGTTAAAAGAACAAAACGTTTATCTATTCAAAAAGTAAAACAAAAAGATTCTTAACATTTTTATCCTATTTTTTATTTGTCACAGGACCAACAACAAACCGAACAACAAGAAAATGGATAAGTAACGAATATAAACGAGTACTTTATCATTTTGACAGAAACTTAAAAAGGCATATTCATTTTATTCTTCAGAATTTTCATTTTTTTTTTTTTTTTCAGAAATCATATTAATAAGGATATTTTTTTTAAGGATATTTTTTTTTGAACTTGTCTTCTGAAATCAGTTTTTTCTTAGTCATTTCACTTGGTATATAAAAAAAATAAAGAAATAGTCTCCATTCACCCCCATCGTAAAATAGGCTTGTTTTTTTTTTTACTACACAAAACTATGAATATAGTAAGAATCATCACAAAAAAAAAACTGAATTAACATAAAAAAAAAATATTATGAAAATATAGGTCGACTTTTCCAAAGATTTAACTTTTCTTTACAATTTTCTATTATTATTACTATAAAAAAAGGACATTATTTTATTCAGATATAAAGAAAGAAAAATATTAATTTAAAATCAATTTTTTTTTTGTTGGGAAAAAAATTAAGGAAATTTAAGGAAATATCTTAATTTAATAAAATCGAAATAGGACCTACAAGTATAACCAAACAAAATAATAATAATAATAATAATAATTAGTTTTAAATATATTTTTTTTTAAAAAAAATTATTATATAAAAATTTTCACTTTACTTTATTAAATTTTTCGTTAAATTTTAATTAATTTTTATAATTTTATTTAATTATTTATTAATTTAATTATTAATTTAATTTAAATTTTTCTATTTTCATGAAAAAAAACAAATTCATTCATTTTGTAAATTTTTTTTTTTTAGATTAAAAATTAATTATGTTAAATTAATTTAATTAAATTATTTTTTTTTTTATTATTTTATATCACAATTTTTCATTTTTCATATTATTTTTTATACAACACCAATAATAATAATAAAAAAAAAAACGTATCCTTAATAAAACGACAAAAAAATAATAAATATTAAACCCGTAATCCAAAAAATTTTTGATATTCGTTATTTATATTATTTTTTTTTTTTTGCTGTTAAATCCGAAAATTATGCAAGGATCTAGGATACGTTTTTTATTGAAAATTTTCGATTTTTTTTTTTATTTTTAATAAATTCACGTTAACACATACATATTAATATAGAGTGATATATATATACAAAATATATATATATATATATATATAGAAAAAAATTCCGACACGGATCTGTATGTGCTTACATCTTGTCGTTTCCGAATATACTAACTTTGTTTCGGTTCGACAATAAAAAAAAAAGCTATAAAAAAAAAGGATATTCATGAGTTTGTGGTGATTTTTATGTTGTTTTTTTTTTTTTTTTTGTCTAAAAAATTTCGAAGTAAGAAGGATATTTTTATTTTTTACTTTGTGCTACTAACTTTACGGAGATGCTTTTAACCCAAAAAAAAAAAAAAAAAAATTTGTTAAAGTTTCAAAATAATTGGAGAGAAATTGTCCATTTCTAAAATATTGTGGTGAAATTAATTTTCGAAATTTCATTTTTGTTTAATGTTAGAAAAGTAAAATCGAAAAAGGACGAAATTGTGGTGAATTTTAATTATTATGGTAAGTTTTTTAAGAGATAAAATTCGATTTTAAGAGTTAAAAAAATTATTGGAGGAGAATTTTAATTTTATATACTCTTAAAAAGGATATTCAGAGAGTGAGAGTATAAAAGTGATTATTGCAATAAGCTTTTTGTTACACCATGCAAAAAGGATTCTAACAGGTGGTAAATTATTTAAATTATTTCACAAAATTTAAGAAAACGTTTATTTTAAGAAAATATTTTTAAATTTTTTTTAAAAAAAAAATTAAAATATTTCAAAATTTTTGTTAAATTTCTGAAAAAAAAAAAAAAATATTAGAATAATAAATAATAAAATATTGAAAATTTAAATTCACCATAGTTTGATTCAAATTTGATAAGGACATTTGTGCGCAATAACTATATTTGATTCCCACCAAATCAGGATACTATAAAATTTAACAAATTATTTTTAAAAAAAAGCTTTTCCTTGTCATTTTCTAACTTAACTGATACAATATCCTTTTAAATACGTACAGTTAAACAATGTAAATGACTATAAAAAGTCCTTTAATCTAGTAATTTTATTTTATTTTATAAACGGAATAGAAAAATATAAAAAATACGTAAAATAAATTTTTGTATGTTTACTTTTTTTTTCAAATAACACAAAAAAATATAGATTCAGTTTCATTTCGAAAATCAACGAAATCGGATGTTTTTTGGCAAGTGAAAAAAAAAGGATATTTTATTTAATTTAATTGTGAGATTATTTATAAACGAATTTTATAGTTAAACATATTAAAAAAATTTTTTTTTTTTTAATATATTTAGTTACAGAAAAGGATTCTAATAAAATGATTAAATTAATTTTGAAAATTTATTTATTTAGTTTGTGTAAATTTGTGAAAATTATAGAAAATTTTGTAAAAAAATAATTAAAAATATTCTGAGAAATGGTGTGTACGTAAAAATTCGGAATTAAAAAAAAAATAAAATATATTTTTATAAGGTAAGGAAAATTTTAATTTTTTATTGGAAATTGATTATAAATTTTTAGAAAAATTAAAATCATTTAAAAAAATTTTTGGGAAATTTAATTGGCACTTAAACTTAATTGAAAAAATTTTCTTATTAACTTCAAAAAAAATTATTTTTCTTTTAATAAGTTTTAAGGATTAAATATATTTCTGTTGAATTTTCATAATTAAATACATAGCTTTGATTTATTTATTTAACTCACAACATTATTCTCGAAATTTGTACGAAATAACAAAAATTTATAAAAATTTTGAATATAAATTCAAAGAAATTTTATAAATTCGGCGTAAAAATTTACACATTTTGTCATTTAAATTTATTATTGAATTTAATTGAAATTTTTAAAGGACTTTTACGTAGTGTTAGTAAAAGTAATTTTATTTAGTGATAGATTACAAATTAAATAAAGGACTTTTCCTTAATTTGCATTAAACTAGAAATATGCTATAGTGGTTAAAAATTCTCAGTTTTTTTATTGTGGTTAAACTGAATAAATTCTTTAAAAAGTCATATATTTCAGCAAAAATCTTAAAACTTTTATGGTTTACCGCAAAAAAAAAAAGATATCATTAAATTCCTTTTTTTATTAGTTTTTCTGTAAAAACATTTTTTATGATTTTAAAATTATTCTGGTAAAAAAAAAAAATACTATATTTTTTGCAGTGTTAATTCTAAATTTACTTCGAGATTATCAAATGGTTACTATTAAACTTTGATATTTTATTAAATTTTGTAACAAATTTTCTATTTTTTTTTTTTTTGTAGTTGTAAGTTAAATTTTTTATAGTAGTAAAAAAAAAAATTTAAATGTCATAAAACGTGACAAAATAGTGAAATGTCTAAAAGAATGAGGTTAAAATATGAATTTTAAAATTTTATTATAACTTTAGTGTTAGAAAGACTAGAATTTTTAAAGAAATATTACAAAATTACCTTAAATTTTTCTAAATACTATGTGTAGTTAAAAAAAAGGACTAGATTTCCTTATAAAATATTTTAGGAAAACAATAATTTTTAATTTTTTTTTTATTGAATTTGAGAATTTTAATTCTGATAATTTTATCATATTACGAATACCAAAAATAATTTCACACTAAGATCTTTTAATTCTTTAATTTTATTAATAATTTATATGAAATTATTTATTTTATAATTCTTTATTATTTTTGAAATTAATTTTATTATATAAAGTCACCACTAATATTGTGGTGAACTTTATTTTATTGAATTAGATTAAGAGGTGAAGTAAAAAGTTTTCTCTAACAAACAAACAAAAAAACTCATTTGTTTTATTATGGTATTATTTTTAAATGAAAAATGAAAACATAATTTACTTTATGTCCTTTCGATGCTTAAAAGCTCTTTTTCTATATATTTTTTTTTTTTTGTTTTTATAGATTGTTTTAGTAAACCATAAACTAACCATACTTTTGGTTAAAATAAAATATATATTTTTGTATTTAATTCTAATATAAATTCCAAAATAAAAACTTTTTGAGTGCACTTAGTGTGATTTGTAGTGTTAAGTCTATTAAAATACAAAAATAATTATTTACAAAAAATATTTTAGATTATTTTAAAAAAAAAAATATGCTGAATATGAAATTAAAATTTTCATTATTTTGAAGATCTTGAATTTTCAAATTAAAAATAATTTTATGTAAAACTTTTTTAAGCAGCTTTGTACTAAAATTTAATTTATTATTTATTATAGTTTCTAATTTTAAATTATTTATTAAAAACATTAATATTAATAGAAAGATATAGTCAAATACTAAGTATTTAGAGTATAGCACTGATAATTGCACAAAAGTCATTTTAAGGATTATAAGAGATTAAATAAATTCTTTTAAAGTTTAAATCATCTTAATTTTAGTAGAAAAGTAATATAATTTTTAAAATTATGTTTAGTAGTTTGGGCTTTAATAAATCACAAAAAACTTTCAATTACGTTCTTTCCCAAAAATATATGTAAATTCGGAATTGGAAATTAAATCATGTAAAATAAATTTATTTTCATTAAATTATGTTAATTGTTGCTGATTATTCATAATAATCATAATTATTAAATTAAAGACAACATAATCATTTAGATCAAATTATTTGTAATGTTTTATAGAAATCAATCAATTAAGGAAATTATTATATTTAATTCGTCATTTTATGTTATTCATAATAATTTTTACTAATTATAATTAAAATTATGTGAGATTTTATTAATTTGATGAAAGAAATTCTATTTGATATAATTATCACCAAATTTAACTACTGACATTTTTTCTTAGAAAAATATTTGGGATTATTAATTAATGTTTTAGTTTCAATTCTAAATTAATTCAAGAATTGATGAAATAATTGGATTTGGTTTTATTAATTTAACTATTAATTTTCATTCTCGGTATTCCTCAGATTATAATTTTGAGTCTTAACACTGAAAATGGAGAATAAGTCCTTAATTTTTACTCGAAGTTTTTATCAAATGATTCAGTTTCATTTCGAAAATCAACGAAATTATGAAAATGTTGGTGGATGAATGTGTTAAGTCATATTTTCATGATTTTGAGCAAATTACATTTAATAGTTTGTTACAACTTCTTAACACATATAATTGAAAATATCGCTATTCTAAATCGACGGCCTACACAACTAACAACATTTAGGAATGCAGTAACTGAAAGTTATAAGTGATATTCTTTGTAACTACTCAAGTTTTATGAAGAGTAGAGTCAAGATCTTGCGAAGCAAAGAATTTGGGGTAGTGGCGAATATGCATTTTGTTAGATTTGTTAGGAATGTAACTTGAATTTTCTAAAGTAAAACTGTTGTTGGTGAAAACAATGACATACTAGTGGCCTAGTGATTCGTATCACCTGTTTAGAGCGAGTATCACCCACTTTTTTACCTAACTCATTTTACAAAAACGTCAATTATTCTGACCTCTCGAATATATTTTTGTTGGAAAACATAAAAAATAACGATCACAGCATAAACTAACAACTGAAAAAGTAAATTTTTTGGAAAATGTTGAACTTTTGTTGCGTCTCTTGTTTTAGGTGTAGAAATAATATTGTGTAACGAAAGGATTATGCTGAACAAAAGTTTCAAATTCTCGTTGATAGAGTTTTTCTAGTTTCAAAACTACCTGATTAATATTTATTTCGAGAATTAGTTTTCAAACTTCAATTTGAAAATTCTATAATTCAATGTTCATTTCTCAGAAAATTGTATTTAAAGATAGATTTATTGGTTTTGTTACTCCTTGTCTAAGAATATTTTTTACTTGGACATGTTTAGTCCAATTATATAGATAAGAAAACCTAGACGAAGGTTGATTATCCTAAGACTTTCAATTTCAATTTCTGCGTACATATTTAAGTTTTTCTCTTAAAATATTCAACTTTGATACTTTTATAAATATTAATAATTTATAAAATAACAAATTTTTTCAACAACTTTCAGTTAAATTCGAATGCAAATTAACTTAACTTTATAATTTCGTATACCAAATAAATAATTGGAAAATCTTTTTACTAACACAATATTTATCTTAATATAATTCAATTAGAAATTTAGCTCAACTTCTCAATTTCAATTATATAAACAAAATTTATGTTCAAAACAAAAAAACTCGTTAACATCAAAAGTTAACTTTAAGATACTATTTTTAGAATCTAAATATTTAGATTTTAGAAAATATAATTCTAGACCGATTCCAGCAGAACAATTTCATTAGGTACAATTTTACTAGCCATAATTTCACTAAAGCATATTATCGTACCACCGTGAAATTAAATTTTCCACGCTCGTGAAAACTATCATAAGAAGTTGTGAAAATGTTGTGAAACACCCAAACCCGCTAGTGGAATAATGTTTTAAACATTATTTCACAATCGAAAAATTTTTACACTGAAAAATTTTCTTATTGACGATGGAACAGCGTACCACAAAATGAAATTGTTAGCTTAATTTTTCATGAAATGTTAAATCTGTATGAAAATTTCATTTAACGACATGCTAAGCTTAAAGAACTATTCAACTCGCTCAATTGTCCTTTTTATTTGTCAAAGGCATTTATCGCCGCTAATTTCAATCTTAAATGCTTTTGACAGATAAAAAGTGTAATTGAGCGAATTAATCAATTTTCCGTCTAAATACGTGTACTGCATTTTGTATAAAAATATTTAATTAAATCTATAAGAAAAGCAATTGATTAAATATTTTTTGACAACTGAAAATTTTGACAACTGATAAAAAATATTTAATTTGTTAAAAATTATTTGAAAATTTTGAAGTTAAATTATACGAAACGGAATTGAGCAAGTGAAATTGTTCTATTGTACAATACCCGGAATGGAATTGTTCTACTGGAATTATCCGATTACCGGAAAATATAGAACAATATTTTGTAAATTATTTATTACAATAATTGTAAATTTATTTAATTTATATCAAAAAAAGGAAAAATTATTTTTAGAAAATTCTTAAGCTTATAATTATTGTTGTTGTTAAATAATTCTTTTAAATATTATTTAAAATAATTAAGAATTTTTTTTTTTTATAAATATTTTTAGTTAAATAAATTACCCGGAATTACCCAGAATAATTATTATCATCCTTTATAAAAACATTATAATAAAAAAAAAAAAAAAATTTAGGTTAAAATTTTTGAGGTAATTAAAAGAAAATATGCTTTATTTTTTCTGGTTTATAGCCAGAAAACTGAAATTTTCCATGAAAAAATATAATTTTAAAAAAAATATTATATAGTATATAATCAAATTTAACGCCTACATAGAATAAATAGCAGAGAGCAAATTTGTTGGCATTGGAAATATTTTGTAACTGAAAAAGTATATCCGCATAAATTACCAAGTCCTTTGAGTCCATTTAAAACATTGTTTTTTTTTTCTGTATGCTTAACATTTTACAGAGATTGTTTATTCGTTGTGTTTCGTGTATTATTTTTTTTTTTTGCCAATGGCAATGGTTTTGCTTATTTTTTCTATGTGTAACTGATGCAATTCTGTAAACAAATTTACGCATTGGCTACACAAAAAAAAATTAAAAAAAACAACAATCTCATATAAATAAAATAAACATTTTTACTGATGTTAAATTGCAGAATATTGTGTAATGGGGTCCAATTTATTTATAATTCCTTTATTTTTTTTCTGTTGTTGTTTTGGATATTTCTTACAAAAAAAAACATATGTATATAAACAAAAACTTGATGGCATGGTTACACATATTGTGACAATTATTCAGAATCAAAATAATACCATTTTTAACGATACCATATTAGTAAAAGTTTAAAATTTTTTAATATAATACACCAATATTCTAGTATGTATACCAATATTATAAAATGGTAAACTGCCAAATAAACTATAAACATGTATTCATATATAATGAAATTTCTTATACGTTGTTTGGAAACATTATTTTTTGGTCTCTTGATTCTACTTTAATTTGAAAAAGGATTGCTGCCGTATACTATATATTTATAGAAATTTTCAAATATTATATACGTAAATTTTTTGGCAAAATTGCAGTCAGTGATTTATATTGAAGGTAATAAATATTCAGATATTTTAAACTTTGATACTGGTTAAAAATCAATGTATTATGTTGAAAATTTAATTATGGTTTGGGGGGGAAATTTTGGACTTCCTTATAGGTATTTCTATAAAAAAAAAAATTACTTGTTGAGCAATTTAAGCTTTAAGCATCGTTTGAATTTGGTAAATTTTGAAAATTTTACATTATTTGTACCAATTACAATCTGATTGACAATTTGATAATTTTTCATAAAAAAAAAATATTTTCATAAAAAAAAATTTGAATTTGTAATTTATAAATTTATGAAAATTACGAATATTCTGTAATTATAATAAATATTGCTTTTTTTTGACAGAAAACAATACTGGACATCGTGCAAATCTGCCATTTTTGTCAGAAATTTGACAAAAATTGAACGTAAACATATTTTTTTTTGACAAAAACTAAATCCGAACGTGTTTTCTCGAATCGTGTAAAAAAATGGTTAGAATGAACAACAAAATTGTCTTTCACATTACAAAGTATTTGTTATTCATTGACATTCAATTTTCATTAATAAAAATATTTGCAAATAAAATTGTTATCTTCTGTTTTTAACTCCAAAAAGTAACAAAAAAATCTGCAAAAAAAACCAGTATTTATGCGAAACGGTTAAGATCATAATTTTAAAATTTTGTAATAAATACGATATTATTTAAACAATTTTACACTGGTTTAGCTGAGCTTAACTGTGTAGAAAACGAATAATTAGTGGAAATGACACTTGATCAATTCAATATGGATTATAGATTCTTGTCCAATAATTAACAGCATGATTTTATCGTACAAATCGACGATCAAATATGAAATAACAATTTTAATTTTTAGAAAATAGAATATTTTTCTGTAACCGTAAACAAAGCGTACGACTTAATCAAATTCAGGAAGAAAACAAATTTTAAAAATATCCATTTTTTATGCACAATTAAAATTTTCTACAAAATTGAACAATTTTTCTATAAATATTATGGTAATAAAAATTGTAATATTATTTTTTTTTTTTTTGGACATAAAAAGTAAATATTAATGGATAAAGTCAAACAGTGTAGAGTAGTTATTTTTATGCTTTGCAATTTTAAATCATATGTAATTTTTTTTAATATAGATGGAAAAAAATTATCACCAAAAAAAAAAACCTTCTGTTTAAAAAAAATAACAAATATTGTCATTTTACATTTATTTGATATGTCGAACAGATCAACCGAAACATAAATGATGTTAACCATATCTATAAAAAGATATTTTTAAAAAAAACACCAAATTTTCATTCAGAGCTTTTATTAAACTATATGAACTGCGTTTTAATATTCATAATATTGAAAATATTGGAGATTACAGACAGACAACACATGACCTAAATTTTGTTTTTATAGTTTTAAAATATACCTTCATTTTATAATACTAATTATGAAAAAAAACCAAATAAAATTTAACATAATATTTAATAAATTTGAGAAATTTAAATAAATTTTCAACTATCATTCGTCTAAATATTATTTGATTCGAAGTTATTCTCACCAGTTAAGTTAAAGTTGTTACAAAAAAACCCACGAATTAATTGTAAAATAAGGAACAGACAGAAATACTCACAACAAAATTGTCGGGAAATCAAAACTTAGAGTATTTACAGACAGATTAAAACTAAGTACACTCATACTAATAACTTTAAGAAAAATAATTTACTTTTTCGAAGATTCTACTAATAATTAAAATTAACTTAATTTAAAAATTCATAGAAAATATTTCGAAAAAATTTCTGACCTATTTTTCGAGTCGGAAATATTTTTGGTATTCCAGTTTTTCAGCGAATAGAAATATTTTTTCTAAAATGGAATCGAAAATAAATTTGGTATTCTAGTGTTCGAATGAATTTAATGTCAAATTTGTTAATTTAGAGTTTTTCAGTGGAATCTATGTTATTAATACCGTATAAATTATCATAAAATTTTTTAATTTTACTTCTTAATAATTTTTTGGTTGATTTTAAAAAAATTTTGTAATTATAAATATAAATATTTGAAACAAACAGCTGATCTTGAAACATATTTCACATAAAAATAGATTTTCGAAAATTTGATTAACCTGGTAATAATTACTTCTATTACAGGGAAAGCTAGAATACCAAATATATTACCGATTGAACAAAAAGTTCCTTTCGAAGAAAATTCCACCCGAAAACTAGGCGGATTATCAATTTTAAATTTTTTTTTTGATTATTACTAAAAATTCAGTATTTACAACAAAACTTATAAACTTAGTATTTCCAACAACTTTATTGTAAATTATAATTTCAAATTTCAGATCGAATGTGAGTCGTGAAGAAGTACACTCGATAAATCAACCCAAAAAAAAAGTCATGCAAAATTATTCGAAAAAATGGGAAATTTCAATTGGCTGTAATCGTTTCATCATACGAAATAAAATTCAACTAAAAACAGGTAATTAATTATGATAAAAGAATCGAATATCAGAAGATTAAGTCAAAACACTAACAAATTAGATATTTTTAGGCGTAAAGCTTAATCACATTAAGCGTATTGCAACAATATACAAATTGCAATTCATGTTTACCAAACAAAAACCCCTCCATACTATGACTAAACTATCTAACTAACTAGTTAATTTGTGGTCCTTTCCAGATGTAAAAGTTTTGAATTTGCTTGACGTACACCTTTTCCTTTTTGGATTGTTATGAATCTCTACTCTAAGTGCAATAATCTTTTCCGGGAAATCGTAAATTATATCCTCGGTTATTTAATTAATTCCCATTTAAGCAAAACCGACAGTCAGTTAAGGCTGTTTTGGCGATTTTATTTACCAGTTGCCCTAGCTCTATTATTGCACGAAGCAAATTTTCTAAGAATAATAGCTTTCTTCAAATATAAAAGTGGGCTATTTTAGGCACGGATCATATCATGAACTACGATCGTTTCTATATCAATATTACAAGAAGCTCTGGTTTCATGCATATCCTTTAATACCCTTATCTTCAAATTTATGATAATAGTAATATATAATTAAGGCATTATGCTGAAAGATGTACATTCAGATTACAGCATTAATAGTGTCAACATGTTTTTATAAATTAATTATATTATTGAACCAAAATGATTTTTATTAAATTTGAATAAAATTTTTCTTAATTTTCAAAATTAAATCATATCTCAAATGCTGTGATTTTTAATTTTTAATTTTTATAAAATTTAATTATTAAAAAATTTTAATTTTAATTTATATTCTCACCAAATAAAATTTATATTAAATGAAACATCTTCTTCTGAACGAAAATTGTTCAAATATGCAGATTCGTCAATTCAAGGCATTTCTGAAAATATAAAATTAATAAATTTTATTTAATTTTTTTGAATATTTTATGAAATTTTTAAAATATTATAAATTTTACTAATAAATATTTTAAGTTGGAGGAAAACTTATAAAAATAATTTTGTCCTGATGTCATTTTCAAAAGAGAATAAAATAATATGAAAATATTAAGAAAAAATAATGAAATGAACACTTTAACAATTCTTTCGTTAAAATTTTCATTACACCAATTTATGTGTTTTTCTTTTATTTTTAATCGTGGAAAACTTCATTTTCTTTTCTTTATTTTTGCGTATTATTTTTTTAAATATTTTATATGAGTTCTGAAACAAATTATAATTTTTTCACCAAATTCTAATGTCATCCACGCAATGTTCTAATATATATATATAAATATATTTAAATGAATTTATGACCTATCATATCCAAGTCCATTAATAATATTGTTGGAGGAGAATGGCATCAGTTGTTTAGATGAAACTTAATTTATCCTATAAATAGGCTGACTATATTTTAGCTCATCAGGTTAGTTTGTCGTAAATAAATTTTATAATTTTTTTTTATATTTTTTGAGGTAAATGTGTATAAAAATAATGTCCTTGTTGTAATACCTTTCACGTCTCCTAAACAAAAAAAAAAAAACCATAAAAAAAAAATTTCATTTTTTTTTTTAAATGAGCTCACATTAAATATAAATGGCGATAAAAGCATTACTCGTAGAGTATATATAGTCGTCATTATCATTGTCGGTTGTTTTTAAGGTATAAGCACAATAACAACCACAACAACAAACACACATTTTTTCACTAATGCCATCACCACAAAAAACTTAGAAGTAAAAATAAAATATTATTTTAATGGCATAAAAAAAAAAAAACATATTTTTTTTTTACGCAAAATTGGCTTGAAATTGTGAAATGGTAAAGTATCTTTATGATGAACCATAAATTAAAGTTTCTTTACCACATTATTTCCTAAAAGTGTTGATGATAACGAAATAAAAAAAAAACCAGAAACACTAATTTTTTTTGGTTTCATATCAATTGATTTTAATTGTAATCCTGGTGTTAAAACTATAAAAAAAAAAACTAAAGAAATCTTCAAGAAAATTCATTATTTTTATTTGTGAGTTTAACCCTTTCGGTCATAAATAAACTGAACGAGTATTTCCATATCACCGGAATTATCTACCGTATATTTTATATTTAAACTATGACTATAGAATTGATAAAACTTTAAACATGGATATATGAATGTGTGCACGCTCAATAAACACGTCCAGTGTCTCAATATACACGTCTATAGCACTGAAAAGGTTAAAAGCTTATAGCCTGGACCCAAAAAAAAAAAAATTTTTTTTTTTTAGTCCTTATTTTACTTAAGAAAAGAGAAGAAAATTAAATTTACTTTTTTTTTAATGTAATAATCATAAAAATATTTTTACTCTTTCTTTGGATTGTTAACATTATTTAATAGATACACGAGACGTTATGTATACCTTAAAAAAAATTTTTTTTTTAAAATATTAAAATTCCTTAAAGAAACCACGAAAATGGAAAATGAGTTTTTTTTTTTGTTTTGTTTCTGTTTTATCAATATTACACCCAGTGTTTTTATGAGGTGATGGTATATGTTTTATAACGCACTTTATTTATTTAAAAAAAAAAAAAACCATTTTTTTGGTGTAGATTACGAAAATTATCAAGGGTGAAAGCTTTATAGCCTTAACAAAAAAAAAAAAAAAATTAAGATGAAAATTCATCTATAAACAGTTTGTAGGACGTTTTAACTACGGTTTCTAAAATATAACTTTATTTTCTTCGTTTTATACCATGAATACCAAAATATTTATGAAGTACTAAAACAAAAATAACCGAAAAAAATATTGTATTTTTGAACCAAAATATTAAAATAAAATCTGTAAAATTTATTTATTTGAGATTGTTTACGATATTTTTAACTTTTTGCGGAGGGGGTTTTGGGTTGCGGTTAAACTAAGATAGTTACATAATCGAAATTACAAACAAAAAATTTCAAAATATTGAAAAAATACAGAGAATAAAACGAAATAATTAAATTAATTTTGTATTTGGTAGAGAAAAAAATGTATAAAGTTTTTTTAACCCTTTCCTACTCACTGGTTTCGCAGTGAAATACAGTTTTTTGCTGCCAAAAACCCTAAAAATATCATAAAATGCGTTTTTTTTTAATTTGGGCCGGAAAGTGTTAAATCCGAAATAATAATTTTCAATCTACCTCCTTTTTGCGTTGAGGCGACAGTCAGAAAAAATTTGAATATTGTTATATAAAAACGAATTAAAAGAAAAAAACAACACCTGAGTTTAATAATAATATTTCCAACGGCAGGCATTTTGAAACTGAAACTGTCATTAAAACAAAATTGCTTCTTTTTTTGTCTAATTTTGAAATTATATTTGGAATATCAAATCGAATAAAAAAATTAATTAAATGTTAGATTACGAAATTTGCCTACAAAGAAATTGCATTGGTTTCTGAAAAATAAATCGCTCCAATAAATGTTATAAAAAGCCGCAAAATCGCGTGAAAATCATGTTGATTTGTGAATTTTCTGCAGACTTTTAACACAAAATGTCTTGAAATATTTCAAACTCATTGAATTTTATATGAAATACTTCAGAGAAGTAAAAATAGTATTTTTAAACATTTCCATAAAATACTTTTAATTAGTAAAAAGTATTTTATATTATTTATTGGAAATAAATGTCAAAAATAAAGTATTTAAAATAATTTAAGATTTATTCTACTTCTACAGGGAAATATATCCTGTTGACGAGCGAATACAAAACTGTGATTTTTAAAGGAATAATTTCTGCAATAACTTTTGTATAGCAACTATACTCTAATTTTCCGAGTATACTTAATTTCCTTACGCAAACAATTACTGTTCTTGTATAAAAATACTAAGTTTTCAATTTAAGCTAATTGCGAATTTTTTCAACATTAGTTCTGATAATAACTTCGCTCTAATTGATTTTACTAAATCCTAAAATAAGATACTTAATGCAAATAAGATTCTTAACAACAAAAAAACTTAATATTACCGTCGTTGTCATAATATGAAAATTTTCAATATATTTTTGTTTCTAAACTTTTTAACAATTTTCAATTTAATATTTATACTTAAAGCACCCACAATAAAATTAAAAAATCACAAATCTTTTACATCTTGGATAAAAAAGGAAAAATTAATAAATAAATTTATGATATTAAAAATACGATCTTTGGGAAACCATTTTATTATCGTCTTAAATAATTAAATAATTCTGAGTACTATTTGTAAAAAAAATATCTTGTCGAAAAACATTGTAATAAAAATACAAGATGGTAAAATATTGAAAATTTCAATTCCCTGAATACAAGTAAATAAAAAAATAAGAATTGTTTTAACAAAAAACCGACTGAAATTCGATGGTTGTGATTTTTTTTTTGGAATACGGATTTTAAAATCGTTACAGGGAAATATTTTTTTTCCAAAATGTTTTTCCGAAATTAATTTATTTTTAAAATAAAGAAAAATTAAGAAAAATAATTGTCAAAACAAATTGGCTATTGATTCACAATTGCATTTAACTGAAATTTTCATGTTTGTTACTTTGTCTAGAGAAGGCCATGTTTACGATAAGCCAATCTTGGCCATGATGACTATTTGGGGTATTTGACCCAAATCTGGGATTTTTCTAATCTAGCTCTTTTAGATTTTTTATAATCTAGGTCTTTGAGATTTTTAAGGTTTCGATTTCGATTATAGTTTTAAAGAAATTGCTCTACAAACTTGGCCTTTAGTTCACATGAATTAAAACATAATCTTGTGAGCCTTAGTTCCAAAATTTGGGCAATAGTTCTTTTTTTTCTTCATTCCATCATTTGATCTACAGCCCAACAAATTCAATTCAAAATTTTCGTGGAAGAAAATATGTTACCTTTAACAAAAAATGGAAAAAAAACTTAGGTCCAAAATCAAAATAAACTAAAGACCGAAAAAGTTTCTTGGGCTCTAGTTCAATTTCTGTAGGCTTTAGTTCATTTCTAAATTTTGGCCTTTCATGTAAACTAAAGACCAAATTAGTTTATGTGAATTAAAGTAAAAAAATATGGAATATCTTTAACCTTTTTCGGCACAAATTAAACATAAAAAAAATTAATTTAGGTGTTTTTTTTTGGAAAATATCATAATTCTTTTTGAAACTGTTGTTTGACTACGAAGCAAGTGGTCCAGAAGGGGTTAAATGAATGTCAAATTTAATTGGAAATGAAAGAAATTTACAAGTTTCAAAGCAATATCATATACTGGATATTTTATTTTTACAAAGAGTTCGTAAAATATTAGCGTTCCGAAAATAGTGAATTTAATATCACAAAAAAAATTATATTAAATGTGTACTAATAGGTACTGGGTTCAATTCTAATCCGACATTACCAGTAATAAAACTAACAGTAAAATGATATTTTAAGATTGGAAAAATTGCTTACAATGTTCATCTGATACCAAAATATGAGTTTACTAGTAAAAGCCATTAGATTGCCTCAATTAATTCGATCTATTATTCTCTATTACTTCAAAGTGCAGTGAACCAGGATATTAAAAAATTTTCCTTGTTAATTCAATATTTCTTAATATTTATGATATTAATTTAAAAATTATTTCAAAAAATTTTCCAATCTTGTTACAATCTTGTTGCTGCTCTGCTGCTCTATCTTTTAAACATTTTTAATTATAATACTAAAAATACAAAATTCAATGAGAATCATAAGTTTTTTTTGTAAATGTTCCATAAATTTTCTATCATTTTAAAAGTATATAAAGTTTCAAAAAAATATATACACTGTTTTAATTTGAAGAATTATTATTCATTAGGTTGGTAGTAAAAAAAATTTGAAAATATTTTAAAAAAACACAAAATATGTTATACGTATACATATATTTTTTTTTTGCTGACCTAGATATATAATTATTAATATATAATTATAAACTCTTTTAATTAATATAAAACGAGTAATAAATTTTATCCTTATTTTAACTACCACTCAGTAAAAAAAAAGGGTTTTTTTTTCAACAAAAAAAAAAAAACAAAAAATGAGACTTTTTACTTAAATACATTATTCAGAAAATTTGAAGAAGAGAAAATTCGGAAAATAATATATTTATGAGCTAACAGAAATTTTCTATTTTATATTCCTTTAAGAAAAACTGAATCTTTTATGAGGGTCGGAGGAAAGAAATTTTTCTTTAAATTTTTGTGTAACATTTCAACAAAATTCGGAACATAAAAACATAGAAAATGATAAGAAAATGAGGGCTGGTTTTTCTTATTTAACATCAATTTTTCTTTTTTTTTATTTTTTTTTGTCGTATTTACTTAAATTATTTATCAAAAATTAAAAATAATATTAATTTACAGATCAGACAACAGAATTCAAAAGAATTTTATGTTGTGTGTCTTTTAAGTCTCAAAGCGCTGGGTAACAAACCAACGTAAATTTTAAAAAGTTTTTCTTTTTTTGCATAGAAATTTTTGTAAAAAGTCTGAGATAGAAAAAATTTGAAAATTTTCTTTTTTCATTTTGTTTTTTTTTCCTTTGCTTTTATACGCCCTCTTGGAAAAGTTTCAATTTTAGTTCGTTAAACGATTCAACAGAAAATACATATTGGATATTTTTTTTTTTTTTAGTATGAATGACTGGGTTATATAAGCTGTGACAGTCAAAATCTATAAATAAAGTTTGTAGTTAGAAATGTTTATATGAACAAAAAAAATGTCCTTAAAAACATTTTGTAATTGTTTTAAAAAATAAGTAAAAAAAAAACATTTCATTTCGCATCTAAAGATGGATTTACAAGATGGTTTTAGACATCCGTCGAAAAACTGTGACGTTCAAATTGGAATAGAATGTTATGATATCCTTTTTGGGAGGCCCCGTACCTTCACCGACTGTACCGCCAACAGAGAGAACTGTCAAAAAAAAATAATAATTTAGTGTGCATGGCAAGAGTAAATTCCTTTATAAAAACCGTCACCGATTTTTTCAAACATCACGATTTTTCGACAGATGTGTAAATCTAGTTAATTTGCTTGCTGCAAAAAAATTATTTGTATTTAGTAGAATTGAACATTTAAATTTTTTTCATTATTTTGGAGTAAACTTCATTTTTAGTACAACTAACTTAATTGGAAAATTATCAGTTCTGTTAACCAATGTAGTTTAATGTCTAGAATAATTCATTATGTTAATCTGTGGAAAAAAAGTGATTTAATATAAGTTGTGATCGAATATTTAGATTGTGATATGTGTGACTATCACTTTACAGAATACCACCACTGTTTCTCTTAATCATTATTTGTTTTGTAGTTATGTTTAGCAATTTTTTCAAATATTTTAAACCTTCCGGTTTTATTTAAAGATTTTTTTTAAATTATCTAAAATTAATTACAAAATTATAATAATTATTAGAACAAATATTTTGTTTTTATTAAATACACCAAAAATTATTAAATAAACCATCAATATTAGTTAATTGAATTTTTAAAGGAATTGTAGAAATAAATTTAAATATAAATTTTAACTTAAAAAAAAAACGAACTTTTTATTAAGAATATTTAAAAGTCAAATTATTATCCAGAAAATTAATTTTCCCAATAAAAAAATTTGAATTTTCTTCTTTTTTTATTAAATAATTATAATTATTTCTGTAATAAATTTAATATATTTTTTTCAGATTAATATGGAACCATGAACGAATCATAAAAACTAATATCAAACTGCAAAGGATTTAAAATAAATAGTAAATTAATTAAGAAATAATTTTTAGTTTTGAAATTAAATAAATTTTTTTGTATTTAAAATAAAAAATATTGTCAATTTAAAAAAATTATTAATAAATTAAAAAATAAGAAATAAGAAAAATTCATTTTTCATTTTAAGGAAATTTTCTTTTACAGACATTTTTATAGCGTTGTATTAATGAAATTTAGTCCTGAAAATGTATAAAAAAAATTATTATTAAATTGAAATGACCAATTGTTAACAGTAGAGAAAAGTAACGTAATAATGTCCTGAAAATGTAAAATAATATATTTTTTTTCCAATCAAAATAATAATATATTTTTTTAAATTTTAAATTGTTGGAAAAAGGAAAAATTTTTAATTTTCAATTCAAAGATCGATACACAAATAAGAAATTTTAAAAAAAAGAAAAAAAAAACATTTTAACTCTTTAATCCGTCATCAGATTTTATGCTTAGTTAAATACGAAAACATAATAACCCTTTTTTTTTTCTTTGCGAAAATATAAAACCACAAAATTATTTATAAACATATTTACTTTTCCTTCAATTCCTAAAAAAAAAAACAATTTCAGTTTTTACCTTCTTAATTATGGTAATCATCCGAAGAATTAACTTAAATATATCATTAGATAAAGTTTGCTTTTAAAAATTTTTTTTTTTGTTGAAGGGATAATTCGTATCATGGAAACTGTTGACAACGGAAGTGATAAGACCTTTTCAAGTCCTCTCTTTCCATCATATTATTTTCTACAAATAAATTGAATATTCAGAATGTTTTCCTTTAAACAAATACCAGCAACAACTAAAAAAAAATATTAAGTAAAACCCTTTTCATTTTACGCGAAGAACCCAAAATAAAAAAAAATGAAAATTTCTTAAATTTGCATTTTCATCCAAGAAAATCTGTCAAATAATTAATTACTCTTCTTCTGTTCTATTAAAAAATTGAAAATATTCTTCCAAAATAAAAGAACATTTTATTTGCTCTCGAAGGATAGGTAAAAAAAAAAGAAAAGTTTTTATAAACACGTACCAAATAAATTTTAAATTTACTGTGGTTACTATTACTGGATGTCCTTAACGAACCAATAACAAGACTTTATCTAAACCACAAAAGTAATCAGATTCGAATGATTTTGCTGCCTTAATTATAATGTAAAGAAATTCAACAGAATTGCTGTCAACTGTAGCATTTGTGAAGATAAAGCCGGTGAGCACATATCCCTACGCAAATACAGAGTACTTACTCAAACTAAATATGGATTTCTAGAAGAAGCTAACAGCCTGAATTCGTATAAGATCTGCTCAGCAGTTTCGTTTTTATCTCCACAAATGATAAGCTTGAAATGATTGCTTCTTGTTTCCCAAAATAAATTCTGGAATTTCTTCAAAATCTAAATATCTTTAAGGACCTTTAGAAAATTAGAATATCACAGCAACTGCAGTGTGAACGATTTTTGGTTGTCAAGCCCTGTAAACTATAAATATGAGTCGAAATAGCATAGCTAATAATTATCACAATTATTTATTTGTCTCGTTAAACAGAAAATAAAGAAATATATTAACACATCCTTTCCATAATTAATTATCAGTAATATTGTTTTAAATTTAATTCATGTATAATAAATAGAAATTACTATATTTAGTTTATATTTATAACCTTCTATTTAACAAAACAATCAGGATTCAAATAATTTTCTAATTAATACCGTTCAAAAATTTTCCATTTCTCAAAACCAAACAAAAAATTAAATTCAAATATGATAATAAAAGGATAATTAAATATCCTATATAATATTACAAATTCATATCGAAATAATATTCTTTACAGAATTAAAAATTTAATTTCAATATTTAAAGAGAAAAATTTCATAAAATCTGTTTCCAATATGCTATAATTTATTAACTAAAAGGATATATGGTAAAAAATTATGATTGAATAATTTTGGGTATTAAAAAAATGTTTAAATAAATTCTTGATGGCAAAACTGAATTTATTAGTGAGTAGTGAAACAGAATTATGTAGGTTTTTAGTTATAGAATTTTCAGCTTCCAAAAAGAAATATATTTGAGAATTAAATTTTTGCTTCAAACTTTATGAACTTATTTATAAGCTGAGATCTTTAAACCATTTACATAATTATCATATAATATGAGAAATTTTCCTGAACATTGTCAGCGAATACATATAAACTATTTTGGGCTAGTACATATACAGAATTGGACGGTTCTGGTTTAGTTCGTGACACCATCGTTTTGGTTATATACATTCAATACCCACTGATGTACAGGATATATAAAAAAAAATCTTCCTTCAGCATTTAAACTTGAAAAACTTATTAAATTAAAATTTTTAAAATACTGAACCTAAAACCAACCAAAAATAAGCTCATTTTATAGGTAATTTATTAGCCGGCTCATTTAAAATTCAAGTTATTTATATTTTGAATTGTTAATTTTTTTGATTATATTTTTCAGAAAATGCATTTTACCCAAAATAACATAAATCTAATCTACAATTTTCTTTCAACAAGGTACATAACAGAATAAAAATGATATTTATACTAAAAGCTTATTTTTATGGCTAACACCTTTTTGATGACTATATATTCCCAGTTTAGTTCTCATAGTTTATAAATACCAATACTAACAGAAAGTTTTAATTAAAAAATTATTTTTAAAAAAAAATAAACCAAAATTAGATAAAAATGTAATGAGATTATATTTTTCTATGTTTTCTATGTTTTTCTATGTTTTTCTATGTTTTCTATGTTTTTCTATGTTTTTCTATGTTTTTGCAAAAAATGAAATAAAAACCATTAAATATTATTATGATGCATCCGAAAACTCTTTTTCGTACCAATCATTGACATTTTTTTCTTTATTATAAGTTTTTTTTTTTAAGGTTCATTAATATTGATTCGTACATAAAATAATATAGAATAAAAAATATATAAATTGATTGTAATAACTTTCAGATCTAATCAACCATATTCTTATTTTGAAACAAACAACAACAAAAAAATTAACTTTTGGTTAACAAAAACAAAAAAACACATATTTTCCACCCTCCGACAAAAAAAAAAAAAAAATCCTTAAGTTTTCCTTTTTTTTTGTACATTATCTAACCAGGATTTTAAGAAAATTTTTCCCAAAGTAAAATTGAAGAATATAATAAAAGTAAATGGATAACAAAAAAAAAGGATCAAATTTACTATGGAAAATAACAAAATAATAAAAAGGATAAATTATGAAAAATAAAAGAAAATCCAAAAAATATACATAACCAGGTATTAAGTGTTTTTTTTTTTTTGAAAAAGGAAGAAGGAAATTAAATAAATTTTATTATGATAATTCAAATTGATACATTTTACATATATGTATACTAAGAAAATTCAATAAAAAACAGGATAATTGTTTTTTTTTTTTGAAAATTTCTCCAATTTAATAATTACACTTCCCGAATCTACATTTGGACAATAATCCTCTTTGTATGGGATTATTGTGTCCAAATGCAAATGCAAGTGTTTGTTTTTGATTCCTTTGCTTTATTACTCTCACAACACAGTTGTAATACAGAGAACGAAATTTCATTAAGTTTTAGTAAATTTATTTAAAAAAAAAAAAAAAATTATGTGATGAATAAATATTGCTGAATAAAATTGGATTTTACAATAAGACGTTATATCTTTTCATTATTCTAGATAAGTTTCATAATGGTTTGAAGATAATTCAATTTCAAAAATGGTACGTTCACTATATTGAACTATATAATGGTACGTTCACTATATAATGGTACGTTCACTATAAAATGGTACGTTCACTATAAGAGGAGTTTGTGGCAAATAGCAGGTAATTTACAATCTTACAACACTGAGGAATATCTAAAATTTTACAACACTGAGGAATATCGTAAAATTATCAACGAATATTCTAGTGACTTTAAATTAAAATTCATAATACAATAATTCATCGTTCAATAATTGTACAATTGACTGTTATCATTACTTTACAAAATCAGTAATTACACTATCCAGATAGCAGAATCAATAACTATAATTTTCAGATATCAGAAATATATAGTTGGATTCATTAAAAAATATTTTCTATAATATACTAAAAATTATGTAATCATAAAATTTTTAACAATTTATTTCGTGTTCTTATGTTGCGTAGTAATCTCTTTTTACATAAGATTAATATTTAAATATCTATTCCAATAATCATTGCAAAACATTAACTGAACATGTCGATAATATACTAATGGACAAAATATCCTTCCAATTGATAGGTACAAAAAATAAGAAATTTTTTTTTTATTTTATTTGAAATCCCTTCTTTAAATATGTTTCAAAGTTTGTATTTAAATATTTACTAAGCTGAAAAATGCGTTACTAAATATTTAAACGATTTTAAACAAAAAAAAAAAAAAAACTCATAAACACCATATTTATTTAAACTGATCAGTTATCATACATTCTGAATAATAAATTGCACGCACATATAAATGAAACATAGAAAAAACAACACACAGAAAATAAATGTAATATGTATTAAAAAAAAACAAAAAAAAACAATGAATTTAATATGGTAAAAAAAAAATAAACTATAAAAAATTTAAAGCTTTTTAAAAAAGCAAATACGATTACGTGTCGCAATGAGATGTACACGTGACAAAAAACCTTAAATAGCATATAAATATGTATAAGATATAAGTTCTCGCCCATCACAAAACACAAGGTGTTCAAATATACATTTTTATAATATTATGATTTATAAAAAAAAAAAATGGGTAAATTTATATTTTATTAAAATGAACACCAAAAAAAAAAACAATATCAGGTGAACAAGAAAGTTCGGTCATTATAATTGTGTGAATTAAAACTCTTATAGTTTTTATGTAAGGTAATTTTATTCCTCAAAATAATTACCATTATATTGAAATATCTCTTCCGGACCGGAAGGCAATTTAAAAATTTCATCTTTATAAAAAATCGCCTCAAAAAACTCAATCATTCACCTCAAAAAACTCAAACACAAAGATTTTAAAAGAATAGCATTTATAACCTATTTTCCTCAGATGTGGTTATCTAATGATAAAGAGAGGTCGTAATCCGATGGAAATTAATCGGGAGAAGATTATTTTATCCTTGAAAACTAATTGTAACGTATGGTGTTCTTGCAGAAACAAAACTCATAGTCGACTGACCAATGATGGCAGTTTTTTTTTTTTTAGTTTCTTGTACACTCTTTCTAGTTGTTCTGAACAATATCTTTCAAAGTCCACTAAGCGTAAAGAAAAATTTTTCGTATAGTAAATTTTGATCCAAAAACTTTCGTAATTTTAACCTCGAAAGAAACGATATGCAAATGCTAGAACGCTATTATTGGTTCACAATGTTTAAATTTAGTTATTTTACATGTTTTTCTCTAATCGATGAAGATGTACTCAAATTGTTTTATCAGTGAGCTCAAATTTTTAACAACCATCTGGCATGAAGGTGTGAATTTACTTCAATGATTTCCGTTAGTTGGTTATTATTTAAATTTAATAGTTTTCCTGATCTAACTTTATCTGCTAAAGATTCATCTCCTGAAGGTAATTTTTTAAACCAACTTTAAGTAGTTCTTGCTTTTAGATCAGAAGGTCTCATGTTCAACAGGGTGAAATTAATGACACAACAGGGTGAAATTAATTTCATTCGTCAACAGGGTGAAATTAATGACACCAAAAAATGTAACCAGTCCGCTCCTAATCAGAATAATTTCATGTGGGCTACATAAATTATTAGAATTTATGAGCAAATAGCTATTGTTTAAGATCAAAATATCCTATACATTAGACAGAATCTGTAATTCACATTCATGCCGCTAGGAAGCATATTATCTTACATTTGGTTAATTAATATGAATTTTATAAGGAAAATTTATGAAAAATTATAGAATGTTTTTAAGTCTACTAGTAGTTAGATTACATGTACGTAGATGGTATCTTCAACAACAATTCTAGGGGCATATTTATCCGCTAGATACTCTCGACGTTGCAAAAAGCCTTTATTTATAAAACTACTACACAGAAATTCGGTTAATCTGCATGTTTTTTTATTAATTAATAAATTAAATAATAAAACAACCAAAAAATTTGAATTAATTATCTTTATAGTAATAATTTTATAAGGAAATCATTAATAATATAATAATAATATGTTTACCTAAAACAGTTGGTGATGTTAGTTGATTCAGTGGTGTTTTTTTTAAGTATAACAGCAGGTAAATCTTACTTTAATATTTTACTATTAGATATTGTTATTAAAAGCTATTTTGTGCGCACAATTAATTAGTCTATTGAAAAATTTAAATAACTAATAGGAAAATAGCCAATTTATTAAACTAAAAATTATTTTAATATGTAAAAATAATAAATAATGGAATTAATTACAATCTATAAAAGCTTTTTCAAACCTTTTTTTTAATTATTATCATATAATCTTAGAATAAAATTAATTTTCTTATTGAAATTATGGAAAATTATACGATATATATTCTATGTTTAATCAATTATTATTATTTTTATAGGTTACATACTTTTAAATATACTCCATCAATAGTGAAAATCTGAATTAAATTTTTCGAATTAATTTTCAATATAGTCTATTGATAAATGTCGCAAAGTATTTATAAAGCGTTTTTTTTCAACATATTTATTCTATGTTATTTAGATGAGTTGAAATAAATATAATTAAATATGAATATAATTTGTAACTTAAATTAAAATTAATAAGTGAATTTATAATTTTAACTATTTAAAGGAAATCAATATGAAATTTTTAATATTTTCATATTTATTAAAAAACGATTATTGGCAAAAAAAAAAAATTATTACAATTTAAACTGAAGGAAGTGTACACTAACTGAGCAACTGATATTACAAAAATTTCCAATTGCAATTGAAGATAGTATTTTAAACGTAACTTTAGCTATTAAGCTAAAGTTAAATTTATTAAAATTCAAATGAACACCTGATCATTTGACAATAATAATAAAATGTTGTTGAAATACGATTACTTAATAATTTTCATGGTATCATATAGAATATAGATATCAGAAGAAACAATAAAAAATACAACTGAAGAAAGTTAACAAAATGTTGTAGAATTAATGGATGATTACTTTATCCACCAACAAAGTGTTAATATAGTCAAGCTATGATTTCTTCCTACTTTTGGCGGGTAAAGTAATCATCTTTTTGAAAATTAAAAGCTCAAAACTGATGAATACGTCTTTTGAAAAGCAAAATCTTTAAGCGTATGTCGTAATGTCTCTTATAGCGTGTGACATTATAATACGACTTTTCAAACATATTTATTAGTTTTTTCATAAAAAAAAAAAAAAAAACAAATGGTCCAGCTGTTAGTATTGTACATGCTAAAAATACAGCCCTTTTCGCTCATATGACGTATATGAATTTCAGTTCAAACATATTTGAGAAAAACCTATAATGAATTTAACAAATTTTTTAAAAACATCATTAGAAACAATAAGTTTACAATTTCATTTTATAGGAAATTTTTATTAAGTTGATTAATTTAAATTTTATTAGAATTAATTAACAACATCAGAGAATGTGTTACTGAAATAGGAAAAAAATTAGAACGCCATGAAACTTTCATAAAATTATTCTGAATTATTACGACAATTCAAGCAACTATAGTATAACTAGTATAAAAATAGAGAATGAAAAAATGTACATTTAATTAGCAAATTAATGAACTATTAGAAAATTATCTTTTTGGAGAAATGTAATGGATTTTTTATATGTAATTATACCGTAAACATACATGTTTACAAAAACTGTTGTCTTGATCTATTTTCATAGATTGAGAATTTTATAAAATTTCGACCAATCTACATTACTAGAATTAATATTTAACACTTGATTTGAAAATTTCATATGTGAAAATTTTTTTTTACATTTTAACTACAAACTACATTTAATTAAAAGTTAATTTTTTGTAAAATTAAACTTTATTTTAATTTTATTTTTTGTTATTAATTTATCTATAATAAATAAGCGAGAAATTTTTATTTCTAATTATTTTAAAACGCAGTACAAAATTGTAAGAAAGTAATTTTTTTTTAATCTAAATTGTTGACATCTAAAATAATTATTTGTACAATTGTATTTATAGAAATGATTTGTTATTGAGTAAATGTTACAATTTATTACATTGAAATTAACATATTTACTCAAATGTTATTTGTAAAATTTCCTTTTTTTAAATGCATTACTGAATCGTAAAATTGTGTATAAAAGCTCAAGCGAACATTAATATTTCATCAGTTTGAAAATAATATTTTTGGCTAATTGTAAAATTATACTAAAGAACATTAAGATGAAATTTATAGCAATTTTTTTGCTAGCTATCCTGTTTATACAAGGATCAACGGCCGCACCAAAACCATTTCTTTTCGATTTCATAGGTAATATTACACAGGGAATTGGTAACAGTATAAATAATGGTATTGATATGGCATCTAATATCAGTAGTAATATAAATAACGGAATTAGTAATAGTATCGATAAAGGAATTAATACTGTTTCCAATATTACTGCAGGTATAAATAACAGTATAACTGGAATAACTATAAATGGATTGAATTCTGTTAAAGAAATGTCTAAAAATATTTTTAACTCAATTCGAAATAGTATCAATAAATTAACCAATCGTGTTATTATTCGTGTTGCTGATCAAGCTAATGCTAAATTAACTGATATTAATCGTAGAGCAGAAAAATTAATAGCAACAAGTGAACAAAAATTAAAAGAAGCTAGAGAAAAAGTTGACGCCACTATTAAAAATTTAGAAAATGATTTGAATAATTGGGCTGATGAGCAAAGACGTAAAGCTAAAGATGCTTCTCCAGAAACAAAAACAGATATAGATGAAATACTTGATGAAATTAATGAATTAGCGCTTGAAGAGGCCAGTGCTTGTGGTGATAGCATATTGGAACCAATTGAAGACTTAAATTATAATGCCAAAAAAATTGTAAAATCATCATATCCACTTATGTTTGATTTAATCAGTAAAATCGACGAATGTGCCGGTAAGAATCAAGGAAGTTATCGTGTACGATCAGAATGCAATGCTGCACTTAAAGAGAAATTGGAATTATTATCACCACTTCCAGGGCAATATACAAGATTATTAAGGCAACTGAATCGAGTTGCTGTAGGTACTCTAAATCGTGCAACATGTGTAGAAGAAACTAAAGAAAACATTGAAGATAATAAAGTCCGTGCTGCTAAAAAAATTGATAAACTCTTGAAAAAGGATAAAAAAAATCAATCATCAACAACAACAGCAGAACCTAAAACAACTGTAGAACCTAAAACAACCCCAAAAACTGAATCAACTGCTGATCCTGCAACAACTGCAGAACCTGCAACAGCTGCAGATCCTGCAACAACTGCAGCTCCTGTAACAACTGCAGATCCTGCAACAACTGCAGATCCTGCAACAACTGCAGCTCCTGCAACAACTGCAGATCGTACAACAAATGCAGATCCTGCAACAACTACAAAATCTGAATCAACTACAAAATCTGAATCAACTGCAGACCTTTCAACAACTGCACAAACTGATACAACTGCACAACCTAAATCAACTGCAAATGCAGCAGCTGAATCAACTTCAAGTGTACCAAGTGAATCAACTCCACTAACAACATCTGCTACATAAATAATATCAAAAGTAGGAAAAAGTTTTTCAAAACCATAAATTACATAATTAGATTATAACATATCCCTGATGTTTGTTAATAAAGTCTATTTTGTTAAAATTTATGTATGCATATGTGAAAACTTATAATATATATATAAAAAATAATAAATTATACAAACTAAATTTTTTTCGTTTCTGTTAAAAAATAGATCAGATTACAAAATATAAACAGGTACATAAAAATTAAATATTTGATTCTTTTTAGGCAGTATCATTTAGATTAATTAACTGCAGACCTTTCAACAATTTATTAAATATTTATGGCAAACCTAAAAAAATCTATAGTGGAAGTGACGCCAACGAGTTAAAAGAAAAATTAAAAGAACTGATCTGCATTTCTATCTAGTTTGAATGTAAAAATATAGGACCATATTATATTCTAACAGTGTTTTAATGGCAAAGTTGACTTAAATCTGATAACTTCTAAAGTTTTAATACTTTTTTTTGTTTAGTAGCCAAAACTGTTTCAGCTAAATTCAAGATTGAATAGCATAGTTCTAAACAATAATTAAGTAAATTTTAGATAAAAACAATTTTTGTAGAATAAAATTATTAGGATAATATAAAAATATTAAATTTATTATATAATATATGTTCAAATAGCTGAAGAAAGTCTACTGATCCCTTGTCAGTTTAGCAGTGGAAAGTGTCATGTACTAATTTTTAACTAATAAACAGATAAAACCAAGGAATTATTAACAGAAGAACTTTTCAATTTTTTTGGACTGAAAATCTGTTAACAAAAGAGCATAGAAGTGTTAAGAAAAGGAAACTAAATATATAGATGATTAAAAAATAGATATTAATGTTTTATTTATCTCTTTTATATGACCACAAAATATCGCATTACTTATGTGGGATCATCTAATAACATCTAGTTACTGTTCTGGCTAATGTAGATGATGGTAGCTGAATATGTGCTTGGGTCAGTTACTAATATAGTACTTGGTTGAGTTGCTGATGTACTTGATCATGCTCCTTAATTGGCTCTAGTTGAAGATACTGTAGTCGATTCAGATACTACTTCTGTTATTACCTCAGCTGGAACTGGTGTAGGTGACACAACTCCTACTACTGTAATTGATTTAGTGGAAGCAGCTGTAGTTGATACCTGCTTTTCCTTGTATCTTTTCAAAAAATAATCAATTTGTTCAGCAACAGCAAGTTTTCTTTCGTTAATATATTTTTGTGTTTCAGCGACACAAGGTGCACGAAGTAGATCTACAGAAAGCCGATTCAATCGACTTACCAATTTTGAATATTGTCCGAGAAGTGGTGATAAAAGGTCTAATTTCTTTCTTACATCAGAAGCACATTGTGATGTTGCACGATTATTTCTTTGATCTAAATTAGCACAGTTGCGAATATTGTTGATTATGTTATCTATAAGCGGAAATGATGATTCTACAGCTTTTTTTCCTTCTTTGTGTAAGTCTTCAACTAATTGCATTATACCAGCACCACAAGCTTGAGCCTCAGTAAGAGAAGAATTCATTAATTTATAACATAATCTATCTATTTCGTTTTTCACTGCTGGAGAAGAATCTTTTGCTTTCTGTGCTTGCTTATTAGACCAAATATGCAAATCAGCTTTAACTTTTTCAATATTTTTCTTAACTTTTTGTTCAGTATTATTTAATTTTCGTTCACCAGCTGCTATCAACGTTGTTTCTCTATTATTAATTTCAGTTAATTTATTTTTAGTTTGATCAATAATACGAACAATATTACTATTGGTATTCCTATTTATGATAACTCTAAACGCATTAATAATATGTTTTCTTAATTCTTGCATAGAATCTATACCGTGTACAGTTAATCCAGTAATTCCTTTAGTTATACTATTAATGCCATCGTAGATACGATCACCAATTCCGTTAACAATATTACCAAAAGAGTCGAAAAATGGCTTCGGTGCTCCAAATGATTCGTGTATTAGCAAAATAGCTATGAAAGAAATTACGATAAATTTCATGTTGATTTTTTGTTAGTAGTAAAGTTTGCAATTAGCAAAACTTAAAACTGACTTAATAAAATTCCACTGAGTATTTATATACAATTTTACTGATCAATTTATGAATTTTCTTAATTATACGGTTGGATATAAAAAAATAAAGAATTTTTACAGCGGCACTTAAGTACATATATTAATGTGAAATGAATTAATTGCAATATTTTTATTTTTATGTAATAAACAATTGTTCAAATACGCATAATTTAAGATAACTTCTTTTAACAATAGTAAAATTATTAAAATTAAACATTTTCGATTACATTTATATGAAATAAATTTTAACAATAATTATTTTATTAATTAATGATATTTCTTCTGTATCTGAATTATTAAAATTTGTTCGTATTTGCGGAACTCTTTAAAACATAATTAAGGGACAATTCATTAAATATTTATTTTAAATATTAATTTACATTATTATTATTATTGTTTATAATATCGTTTTGTATACATAGTCAAATAATTAGATACTTCAGTTAAATTTACATATTTTCTTACATAAAAACGAAATAAAATAGTTAACTAAATTATTAAATTTTTAATCATTAATACAAAATATAATCGGATATGTGCTATAAATTAAAATATGTAAATGAATTAAAACAACAAATAAAAAATGAAACTCTAAATTAATTCCTAAGATTTTGTTTTATCTGTTTTTCTGCAAATAAATATTCAAAACGATAATCATATTAATTTGATTTGAAGAATTTTAATTTTAAACAAATAAATTTGGAGAAAATTAATTTTACTACCACAACTTCTTCAATGATGGTTAATGAATGATCTATAAGTTTATCAAAAAAAAATCTTAACAAAATAATTTGACAAATTTAAACTAAGCCGATACACAAAAATATTAGAAATGTATTGGGACACCTTATATAATATATGTATAGGCTAAATTTCTTAGAATGATAGAAAATTTAGTATGTCGATAAAAAAAAGTATTTTCAAACAAATATAGTAAAGTAATAGATTAATAAAAATCATATTAATTTACATAACAAAGTAATTACCTAAATTTATAAAAAAAAAACAGCACAGTTACTTTCAATCTGCAGTCTAGTTAAGATAAAATTGATTGAAAAAACATATTTAATATTTTAGAATTAAACAATTTCAAGTTGAAAGTTTTTCTTAAATTTTTAAAGAACTTTAACATATTAACCTTTCGTTATAGATTTTTCAAATATTTTGAGTTATAACTAAAAAATTAAATATTAAATAAAATATTTTACCATAAGATTGAAAATAATGTTCAAACTTTCCAAATAAAAAATATACATCTCTGAAAAAAAAAAAATATTTCTAAATAAAATTAAAACAGATTTTATGAACAATTTTATTAGTATAAGCCCTGAATTAGAAAGAGATAGAAGATTATTAATTATGGTCCAAAAAAACATGTTTTACATAAAATATTATTTGAACAAGTGACATAATATAGAATTATTTTCAAAAATATTAAAAATTAATTCCAACTCAAAATATATGTAAACAAAGTGCAATGCCAAAATTTATAAAAACAAACGATTTACGTTTCCCTTATAACAGTGAGGTTTTAACCAATATTAGAAAATTTATGTAATAATAGTTAAATTATTCATAATAAGTGGCAATACAAATTATACATGAAAAACCTTTTGCTACATATTTTTGAAATATCTCGATTTATGACTAAAAACATATCTATAATTTTTCTTCTTTTTTTTTATTTTTTTATTTTTCTTCATTTTTTCATTTAATCGAGAAAATTTTTAAAATTTAAAAAAATTATGTACAAAAATAATGAGAATGACAAAAAAAAAAGATGATTTTTCCGAACTGGCTCCATAAAATAATTGTGAAATTTTACTCATATTAAAATCATTTTCAAATCTTCAGACTTATTTAGCAGGAAAATTGTATAATGTGGTGGATGACTCAGAAAAACTCTTCAAATGTTTTTGGACCGGAAACCCAAAACTTTGTACCAAGTTAAGAAAATAAAACCAAATATATAGATGATTAAAATATACATATTATTGTTATATTTATCTTTTTTATATATGATCACAACATTTCACCCAATAATATCTAGTTATTAATACCTGTATTTGTTCCTCAAAACTTTATTAATTTTTGCAGCAACATCATGTTTGTTTTCGTTACTATTTCTTTGTGTTTCAGCAAGACAAGGTGCATGAAGTAGATCTACAGAAACACGATTCAATAGACTTATCAATTCAGAAAACTGTCCTGGAAGTGGTGATAAAAGTTCTAATTTGTTTCTTACTTCTGAAGTACACTGTAATGTTTCACGATATCCTGTATACTTTGCGGAACACTCTGCAATCTTACGGAGAACGGCATCTATAAGTGGCACCGAGGATGCTGCAGCTTTTTTCGCTTCGTTATGTAAGCTTTCAACTTTTCGCACCATACTATCACCACAATCTTGACTTTCAACAAGAGAACAATGGACTAGTTCATGACGTAATCTGTTTACTTTGTTTCTCTGTGCTCGGGGAAAACCTTTCGCTTTCTGTGCTTGCTTATCGGACCAATTATTCAAATCTTCTTTAACTTTTTCAATATTTTCCCTAACTCTCTGTTTAATAACGTTTAATTTTTGTTCACTTGTTGCTAACAATTTTTCTTCTCCATTAATAATGTCGTTTACTTTATTTCTAGCTTCATCATTAACACGAACAATATTACTGTTGGTTCTACTATCAACAGTGTTTTTAAATGCATCCTGAATCAAATTTCTCAACTCTCCTATAGAATCCAATCCGAGTACTTTAAATTTAGTAATTTTTCCTAATAAACTTTGAAGGAGCTCATTTACTACGTGAACTATCGGTCCCAAGATACCACCGTCAAATACAGATCCTACACCGTCAACTACATTTCCAAAGATAGGCTTCGGTTCTGCCAATGATCCGTGTATTAGGAAAAAAACCATGAAAGAAATTACCACAAATTTCATGTTGATTTTTTGTTAATAGTAAAGTTTGCAATTAACTGAACTTAAAACTGATGATTTAATAAGATTGAACTGAGTATTTATATACAATTTTACTGATCAATTATGCAATTTTTTAATATACGATTTCATTTAAAATAAAAAGGAATTTTTACAAGGGCACTTAAGTAAATATTAATTTCAATTGAAATAATTGTAATATATAAATTTTTATGTAATAAACAATTGTTCAAATATGTATAATTTAAGATAACTTGCTCGTGGATTTAAAAAAACAAAAATCTTTTAACAATAAAATTATTAGAATTAAACAATTCCGAGCATTTTTATATGAAATGCATTTTAACAATAAGAATTTTGTTTAATGAATCATAATTTCTTTTGAATCGGAATTATTAAAATTGGTTTCTACGTGCGGAACTTTTTAAAACGTATTTACGGATATTTCTTTAAATATTTATTTTAATAATTAATTTGTACTATTATTATTATTATTATTATATGCAGCAGTGTTTCGTTTGCATAGTCAAATTATTAGCTATGTTTATTAATTTTAAGTCGCAGCTAAAAAATCAGATAAATTTAAATATTTTATTTCGTTTAAATTAATTTTCTTTATATTACGTAACTCAAATAAATTAGTTATAAATAAATTTATAAATTTTTGATGTAAAATAAACGAAAATGTGTTATAAATTTTAAATAATATTAAAAATATTTACACAAAAATTAGAAAATGATCATATAATTCAAATTATTCAAAAGAATTCTACTTATTTCGTATAAATTAAATTTTGTATAAAATATTAAATTTATTAATAAATTTGTTTGTTAAATGAGCGAATCAATTAATTAAATATTTCACTAACCAAATTAATTTAATATGAGGAAATTTAATGAGAATTATGAAAACATTAATAAGAATTAAACTATTATTATAAATTGTCAAATTATCCCAAATAATATCATTATTTTCTACAACCACAAAAAAAACTGTTGCAAGAACTTGTTGCAAAATCCTATAATAAATTATAAAAGCCTTTTTGCATCCCGCCTACGAATATTTTTCCGAAAATATTAACTAATCTAAATCTAAATTAATTTAGAGCCAGATTGTCAAATCATATTACAAATTCAAAAATATGCTGAGTCTTTTCTTCCACAAGGAATATTTTATTAGTTTCATATTTTATTTAGCTAAAAATTTTGACAAAATCTCATTTTGAAAATAAAAAAAATTATTTGATATGTGCTAGGTATTAATAATATAAAAAAATTTATTTTGAGACAGAGACAGAGACAGAGACAGAGACAGAGACAGAGTCTCTATCTCTGTCTCCGTCTCTGTATTTTTAAATAATTTTTTTTATATAATTTACTTTTTATTCAATTCCGCTTTCGTATAGCATTTTTAAAACCTTGGGATCGTTCACTGTTAAATCAAAACTAGTCAAATATTGTCGCAAACTGCTCCATCCGTCGAGTCAAAGATACGAAATAAGAATTTGCTAGTTGCGATAATCTGTTGGTCACCAGTACACTTTGGTATTGAAAGAAACCAAAGTGTACTGGTGACCAACAGATTTCATCTCCACACGCTGAAGTAAATGTTTGTAATTGAATACGTAAAAATGACGGTAGATTTGCCAGTGACACAAAAAGTTAATACGGATTGCGGTCGTTATACTCAATTCTTTTAAACGAAAATATGCTGGCAGAGATTGTGTATAAAAAAGTACAGAGTCTAGCCACAAAATAAACAAAGTGTAATGACAAAATTTATAAAAAATAAAAAATTATAATTTACGGCTCTATCCAGCAGCCATAAAGAGTTTTACTACTATTGTAAGTTAATAATATGGAAAATTATATCAATAATATGGAAAGTTTAAAAATATTTTCAATAGATTTTTAAAATATTTCATAAACAACTTAAGACAAATTTTAAAATATTTCATAAACAAGTTAAGAAACAAAATACACATATAATTAAAAAATAGATAATATTATTTTATTTATCTTTTTTATATGATCAAAAAAACTTATATGTGATCACCTAATAATATGTAGTTACTGTTTCTTTCAAAAGTTTATCAATTTCTGCAGCAACAGTAAGTTTTCTTGCTTGAATTTTCTTTTTTTTTTGAGTTTCACCGACACCTGATTTAATCTTAAACCATTTTTCGCTTACATATCAAAAAAAAAAATTTTTTGTAATTACTAAATGTATTTGTTTGAAAGAATGTTTTATGATTTTAAAAAAATAATTGTATACATATTTATATTTTTAAAATTGCTTATTTTATCAATAATAAAAACTAAACTTAATTTTTTTAGTAAAATACATTGTAAAATATTCGTTACATTTATCTAATTAAAAAAAAAATCAACAGAACTATGTTTATTGCGAGTTTATCACATGACTAAAATCATATTTGAAAAAACGTATCTACAGCGTGAAGTACTTTTAAAATACTAACTGTGATATACATATAGCTTGTCGCATGTGTCGCAAATCTGAAGTAAATGTTAAAAATCTACACAAAATACCATTCAATAGTTTCCCAAAAAAAATAGTACATATATGATATTGTTGGTTAAATCATTGCCACAAATGAGGATAAACGAAGACAAATGGAAATTATGTCGTTTATTTTTGAAAAAATGTATATGTGAAATGTTTTTTTTTTTATATTCATGAACCAAAGAAAGCCAGTGTCCACAAATGTTGCAACGTTTTGGTTAGGGTCACTATATATTAACGGTTATTTGAACAAAGTATGTAATCAAATTTATGCTTTTAGTTTCTGATACTCAAGTGAATGTTGAACGATTCTCCGCACTAAAATTTATTTTAAGTAACCCCAATGTTCAAATTTAAATGCCGATAAAATATATATTAAATATATTATTAGAACGATTTAATTTGCCAGAAAAAGAAATTAAATAAAAATTGAATACTATACAAAAATTTAATATAAGAATTTAAAATTTGCTTTCAACAAAATATAAATTTGATGATAAATTTTGTTGCACATAAAAATATTAATAGTATTATAAAACTAATCATATATATGAAATCTAAATTAATAAATAATTATTGATGTAAATTACTTGTACACGTTTAATTAATTTTGAAGTATTTTGTAATACTGAACTGCATATTTATTTATAATGATTCTCCTGCAGCAGCGGATGGCACTTGCATACACTTATATTTGTAATAATTCTTACAATCTATAAATTTACATAAGTAACAGGGACCAGCTAATATATTTCCAGCACAACATTTTATTTTTGAAAAAAACTTGTTCATCATTGGAGAGTAAAGTAGATGAAAAACTAACATATGTCTTGTCTGTCTAACTAGATGACACATCTTGTGAATGCTTACATTATCTAAAATTACCCACACTTCTTCAATATTACCTTATAATTTTTCAAATAGTCTTGTCAAGGCCCTGAGAGAGCTTCAATGTGGCCCAGGCCAAAAAAACTTTTCGGGGCCCCATACCCCTGAATTTATTTGAATTAAAAAAAAAAAAATCACAAAAATTACGTAATTAAATAATATGAAATTAAAATTATTTTATAAAGGCCTTACGCGCTTTAGAATTGGCAAATTCCTTAATAATTTTGGAAAAATCAAGCTTTCGTGCATAGTCACAATTTATATTTAAGCTTGATAAACCATTTAGTCTTTCCTGACACATTGTCGATCTGTTAAAATTTTTTATTTTTTTCAAGGTACTAAAGCTTCTTACGCCCCTTTTCCGCTCCGCTTGCATAAGTTCTTTTCATTTTAATATAACTCGATATTTAAATTATAAAAAGATAAAAGAGCTACGAAAATATATAAGTAATTTTAGAAATAAATAAAATATAAGAAATACTAATATAAGGAAAATATATAAAAAAATTTATGAAAAATACTAAAGGAATATAAAAACTAGAATATAAACTACAAATAGAAGTAACGAATATATGAACTAGAAAATTTATAAAAAATACAAAAGGAATATAAAAACTACAAATGTAAACCTAGAAAAATATGAAATGTTATGAAAAATACTAAAGGAATATAAAAACTAGAAGAATATAATAAGGGCAAAAACTACAAATATGTATAATCAATACAAAAACTACAAATATTAATTAATAACCATTAACAAAATCTCAAAATCACTATGTAATTCTGAAAAACACAAGAACTATACTATACGCAAACCCTAAATACTTCCGACATCGACAAAAACTAAAATCAAAGTAACAATATTATTTGGTTTTTCAAATATTTCTTAAAAGCAATGCCTACTCGTATGTCGTATTAGAATTTTTTAAAATCAATTTTTTTTTCTTTTTTTTTTTTACTATATGTGAATAAATTTTTTTTCTAATAGAAAGCAAAGCCTACTCGTATTTGAATTTTTTTTAAAGCAAGTATTTGAATTTTTTTCTACTATGTGAATATATTTTAACAGTTTTTTTTAATAGAAAGCTAATTTTTTTTTAAAATTGGGCCCTCATAAATCGGGGGTTGGTGCCATATGGCCCTGCTAGCCCACCCTCTATCTGGGCCTGGTCTTGTCTATCCAACACTTAGAAAATTTGTGAAAACAGTATTTAGTATTAGTTAAATTTGATTTGCAAAAGTTGAATTTGATTCGCAAAAGGGCTAGTAGTTTGAATTACACAACGGTGAATTTGAATTGAAAAAGATTAATTTTGATGTTCGAACCCTATAAAACTAAATGTTACTATATTTTTTTCCTAATAAGTATTCAAAAAATAGTAACAAAATTAATTATTCTAAGGTATAAAAAATGTAAATAAAATGGAATAAATTGTTTTTATTTGGTATACATATATATATTTAGTACAAATCTTTCCTATTTTTCAGATGCTTCATACAATATATTTGTCGTGGTACGACGAACTTTCAAATTTTTGTCAGTAGTTACAAAAATTACAAAGCTTGAGAACAGCCGGTTTAAGTCCATCTAGCCATACATTTATTGCTAATTTCAATTCTGGAGAAGCAGATTCAGCATTACGTCTTACATTATCAATCCAATAACTCAAATCATGTTTTGCATTTCCAATGGCACCCAGAACCCTTTCTTTAGCATCCTTTAATTTTCGTTCCCATATTGATTTCAAATCTTCTAATGTATTGTCTGGTTTTATAGTTGTTGACGATTCTGGATTGTCGATTCTCAAAAGTTCATCAATTTTTGCAGCAACATCATCTTTTCGTTGGTTAATATTTTTAAGTGTTTCGGCGACGCAAGGTGCACGAAGTAGATCTACAGAAACTCGATTCAATCGATTTTCCAGTTTTGAATATTGACTTGAAAGTTCTGACAAAAGGTCTAATTTCTTTCTTACTTCAGAATCGCATTGTGATATTGCACGATCATTACTGTGATGCAAATTGATACACTGTTGAAGGTTGTGCATTATATTTTGTTTAGGTTTATATGACGATTCTACAGCTTTCTTTACTTCTTGACGTAAGTCTTCAACAATTTGCAACATACGACCACCACAAGCATGAGCTTCATTAAGTGAAGATTGAATTAGTTGATGAAGATATATCAGAATCTCGTTTTTCACTGGTGGTGATGCACCATTCGCTCTGATTACTTGTCTATTGGACCAACTATACAAATCATCTTTAATTTTCCGAATGTATAACTCAACTGTATTCCCAATATTATTTAATATGTTGTTACTTGTTCCTATCAAAGTCGCTTCTCTATTATTTAAGTAATTTATTTTTGTGTTAACTAATTCAATAAGTTTCTTAATTAAATCGTCGCTTTCTAGAATTTTTGTAATTTGGTCATCAATATCAACTTTTCCGTTTTCAATTTTTCGGTTTACTTCAGCGGCACAAGGTAGATCTACAGAAACACGATTCAATCGATTTTCCAATTCTGAATATTGTCCTGGAAGTGGTGATAAGAGGTTTAATTTCTTTCTTACTTCAGAATCGCATTGTGATATTGCAGCATTATTCCTGGGATCCAACCTTAAACACTGTTCAAGATTGTTCAATATATTTTGTTTAAGTGGGAATGACGATTCTACAGCGTTGTTTGCTTCTTGAACTAAGCCTTTAACAATTTGTACCATACCACTACCACAGGCATTAGCTTCAGCAACAGATAATTGAATGAATTTATTAAGTAATATAATGATTTCGTTTTTCTTGTCTGGAGATGCACCATTCACTCTGTCTACTTGCTTTTTGGACCACCTTTCCAAATCCTTTTTAAGGTTTTCGTAATATATTTCAACTTTATGTACAATTTCAATTAATTTTTCTTCACCTTTTTTTATCAATCCTTGTTCAATATTATTTAATTTATTTATTGTAGTTTCAACTAATTTAATAAGTTCATCAAGGTTAATTTTTTTATCGTCTTTCAGAAGGTTAATAATCAATTCCTCCCTTATAGATAATTCCCTTTGAATATATTCGAGGGTTCCATCAATACAAGGTGCACGAAGTAGATCTTTAGAAACCTGATTCACTCGAGTTTCCAATTGTGCAAATTGTCCTGGAAGTTGTGCTAAAAATTCTAATGCCTTTGTTACTTCAGGAGCACATTGTGATATTGCAAGATGGTTTCCCTGATTAAGACACTGTTGAATATTTGCGGTTATATCTTTTATACGGGGAAGGGATGATTCTACAGCATTCTTTCCATCTTGTTGCAAGTTTTTAGCAATTTGCACAATATGATCACCACAAGCATGAGCTTTAGTAATAGATAATTTAATTACATCACGAATTATTATAAGGATTTTGTCTCGCACTCCTGGAGATGCTCCCTCCGCTACCAATGTTTGGTTACGGGACCAATTTTCCAACAAGATATTAATTTCTCCGTAATATCTGTTAATTCCCTTTATAATTACATCTACTCTTATGTTACCTGTTTCAGTTAAACTATTTTGGCTATTTCTAATCTGAATTAATATTTTATTTAATTCAAGTATAACCCATTTGATCCAGACATTTAAATCTATATCTGGTTTACTTGTGGTAGTTTCAACTGCTTTAGATGAACCTGGGTTATGTTCTGTGGTTGATACAGGTGTGGTAGATACTCCTGGTGGTGCTTGACTTGCTGAACTAGGAAGTACCGATGATGGTTCTGGATTAGATGATTCTGGATTAGACGAGGTAGATACTACAGGTGTGGTAGATACTCCAGGCGGTGCTTGACTTGCTGAACTAGGAAGTACCGATGATGGTTCTTTATTAGATGATTCTGGATTAAATGTGGTTGTTGATACTCCTGGCGTTGTCTTAACTGGAGGTGATTTCGAACTTGTAGCTACAGGTGTGGTAGATACTCCAGGCGGTGCTTGACTTGCTGAACTAGGAAGTACCGATGATGGTTCTTTATTAGATGATTCTGGATTAAATGTAGTTGTTGATACCCCTGGCGTTGTCTTAACTGGAGTTGATACTCCTGGCGTTGTCTTAACTGGAGGTGATTTCGAACTTGTAGCTACAGGTGTGGTAGATACTCCAGGCGGTGCTTGACTTGCTGAACTAGGAAGTACCGATGATGGTTCTGGATTAGATGAGGTAGATACTACAGGTGTAGTAGATACTCCAGGTGGTGCTTGACTTGCTGAACTAGGAAGTACCGATGATGGTTCTGGATTAGACGAGGTAGATACTACAGGTGTGGTAGATACTCCAGGTGGTGCTTGACTTGCTGAACTAGGAAGTACCGATGATGGTTCTTTATTAGATGATTCTGGATTAGACGAGGTAGATACTACAGGTGTGGTAGATACTCCAGGCGGTGCTTGACTTGCTGAACTAGGAAGTACCGATGATGGTTCTTTATTAGATGATTCTGGATTAAATGTGGTTGTTGATACTCCTGGCGTTGTCTTAACTGGAGGTGATTTCGAACTTGTAGCTACAGGTGTGGTAGATACTCCAGGCGGTGCTTGACTTGCTGAACTTGGAAGTACCGATGATGGTTCTGGATTAGATGAGGTAGATACTACAGGTGTAGTAGATACTCCAGGTGGTGCTTGACTTGCTGAACTAGGAAGTACCGATGATGGTTCTGGATTAGATGGTCCTGTATTAGATGATTCTGGATTAAATGTCGTTGTTGATACTCCTGGCGTTGTCTTAACTGGAGGTGATTTCGAACTTGTAGCTACAGGTGTGGTAGATACTCCAGGTGGTGCTTGACTTGCTGAACTTGGAAGTACCGATGATGGTTCTGGATTAGATGATTCCGGATTAGACGAGGTAGATACTACAGGTGTGGTAGATACTCCAGGCGGTGCTTGACTTGCTGAACTAGGAAGTACCGATGGTGGTTGTGTATTATATGATACTGTGGTTGTTGATAAACTCTGTAGAACTAGAATAATTATCCTATCAATCTCAACTTTTCCGTTTTCAATTTTTCGGTTTACTTCAGCGGCACAAGGTAGATCTACAGAAACCCGATTCAATCGATTTTCCAATTCTGAATATTGTCCTGGAAGTGGTGATAAGAGGTTTAATTTCTTTCTTACTTCAGAATCGCATTGTGATATTGCAGCATTATTCCTGGGATCCAACCTTAAACACTGTTCAAGATTGTTCAATATATTTTGTTTGAGTGGGAATGACGATTCTACAGCGTTGTTTGCTTCTTGAACTAAGCCTTTAACAATTTGTACCATACGATTACCACAGGCATTAGCTGCAGCAACAGATAATTGAATGAATTGATTAAGTATGTTAATGATTTTGTTTTTCTGTTCTGGAGATGCACCATTCACTCTGTCTATTTGCTCTTTGGACCACCTTTCCAAATCCATTTTAAGGTTTCCGTAATATATTTCAACTTTATGTACAATTTTAATTAATTTTTCTTCACCTTTTTTTATCAATCCTTGTTCAATATTATTTAATGTATTTATTGTAGTTTCAACTAATTTAATAAGTTCATCAAGGTTAATTGTTTTATCTTCTTTCAGAAGGACAATAATCCATTCCACCCTTATAGATAATTCCCATTGAATATATTCGAGGGTTCCATCAATACAAGGTGCACGAAGTAGATCTTTAGAAACCTGATTCACTCGAGTTTCCAATTGTGCAAATTGTCCTGGAAGTTGTGCTAAAAATTCTAATGCCTTTGTTACTTCAGGAGCACATTGTGATATTGCAAGATGGTTTCCTTGATTAAGACACTGCTGAATATTTGCGGTTATATCTTTTATACGGGGAAGGGATGATTCTACAGCATTCTTTCCATCTTGTTGCAAGTTTTTAGCAATTTGCACAATATGATCACCACAAGCATGAGCTTTAGTAATAGATAATTTAATTACATCACGAATTATTATAAGGATTTTGTCTCGCACTCCTGGAGATGCTCCCTCCGCTACCAATGTTTGGTTACGGGACCAATTTTCCAACAAGATATTAATTTCTCCGTAATATCTGTTAATTCCCTTTATAATTACATTTACTCTTATGTTACCTGTTTCAGTTAAACTATTTTGGCTATTTCTAATCTGAATTAATATTTTATTTAATTCAAGTATAACCCATTTGATCCAGACATTTAAATCTATATCTGGTTTACTTGTGGTAGTTTCAACTGCTTTAGATGAACCTGGGTTATGTTCTGTGGTTGATACAGGTGTGGTAGATACTCCTGGTGGTGCTTGACTTGCTGAACTAGGAAGTACCGATGATGGTTCTGGATTAGATGATTCTGGATTAGACGAGGTAGATACTACAGGTGTGGTAGATACTCCAGGCGGTGCTTGACTTGCTGAACTAGGAAGTACCGATGATGGTTCTTTATTAGATGATTCTGGATTAAATGTGGTTGTTGATACTCCTGGCGTTGTCTTAACTGGAGGTGATTTCGAACTTGTAGCTACAGGTGTGGTAGATACTCCAGGCGGTGCTTGACTTGCTGAACTAGGAAGTACCGATGATGGTTCTTTATTAGATGATTCTGGATTAAATGTAGTTGTTGATACCCCTGGCGTTGTCTTAACTGGAGTTGATACTCCTGGCGTTGTCTTAACTGGAGGTGATTTCGAACTTGTAGCTACAGGTGTGGTAGATACTCCAGGCGGTGCTTGACTTGCTGAACTAGGAAGTACCGATGATGGTTCTGGATTAGATGAGGTAGATACTACAGGTGTAGTAGATACTCCAGGTGGTGCTTGACTTGCTGAACTAGGAAGTACCGATGATGGTTCTGGATTAGATGAGGTAGATACTACAGGTGTAGTAGATACTCCAGGCGGTGCTTGACTTGCTGAACTAGGAAGTACCGATGATGGTTCTTTATTAGATGATTCTGGATTAAATGTGGTTGTTGATACTCCTGGCGTTGTCTTAACTGGAGGTGATTTCGAACTTGTAGCTACAGGTGTGGTAGATACTCCAGGCGGTGCTTGACTTGCTGAACTAGGAAGTACCGATGATGTTTCTTTATTAGATGATTCTGGATTAAATGTAGTTGTTGATACCCCTGGCGTTGTCTTAACTGGAGTTGATACTCCTGGCGTTGTCTTAACTGGAGGTGATTTCGAACTTGTAGCTACACGTGTGGTAGATACTCCAGGTGGTGCTTGACTTGCTGAACTAGGAAGTACCGATGATGATTCTGGATTAGACGAGGTAGATACTACAGGTGTGGTAGATACTCCAGGTGGTGCTTGACTTGCTGAACTAGGAAGTACCGATGATGGTTCTGGATTAGATGGTTCTTTACTAGATGATTCTGGATTAAATGTCGTTGTTGATACTCCTGGCGTTGTCTTAACTGGAGGTGATTTCGAACTTGTAGCTACAGGTGTGGTAGATACTCCAGGTGGTGCTTGACTTGCTGAACTAGGAAGTACCGATGATGGTTCTGGATTAGATGAGGTAGATACTACAGGTGTGGTAGATACTCCAGGTGGTGCTTGACTTGCTGAAGTAGGAAATACCGCTGGTGGCTGTGTGGGTGATCCAGCATTTCTCCAAATAATTAAAATCTGGTCCGAAATTTGTATAAAATAATTTAGAATATTCTTGTCTAATATAGCGAAATGTTTTGAGAAGTCTAAGAAAAAGTTATTCCATCGAGTTATTAATTTTACATATGTTGCTACATGTATTGATAAAATATTTAGGTTTCCATTTTCTACTTGTGAAACGCATTTTGATATTGCTAATTTATCTTTTTGATTCAAATGGGCACATGCGGCAATTTGATTGTGTATATTTAAAATAACTAGTGATAATGAATTTTCAAGTTCTAGTGTTTCGTTACGTAGGTGTCTAAATTGGTTCAACCAAAATTCAACAAAAGCATTGGCTTGACTAAAAGCGTAGTTTTTAGCCTTCAATATCAACATATCTACTTTTATTTTTATATCTCCAGTGAGATTTCCAGTTATACGTCCTTGTTCTTGATACCAAATTGTCCACTTACGTTCTACATATGAAATAACATCCTTAATTTTTAATTCAGCTCCAGCTATTATTTGCATCAAAGTGAAGAAGTGGTTCTTAAATTCATTTATTATGTTATTAAATTTAAAAACAAAATCATCAATTATATTGTCGGAACTGGGGGGAAGCAATGGGAATCCCGGTGATGACGGATTATTACCGCTTAAAATTACATTAATTTCTATAACAATAATAAAATATCTGTCATAATTACGTTGTTGTAAGTCATGGAAACTTCGTGAGAAGTCTAATAAAAAGTTATTCCATCGGTTTATTAATTCTACATATTGAGCTACATGTTTTAATAATGCATTTACGTTTTCATTTGCTACTTGAGAAACGCATTTTGATATTGCATCTTTATTTTTTGGTTCCAAATGGGCACATCTGGCAATTTTGTTGTGTATAACATGTAGAAAAGATAATGACCTTTCTTGAGCTATTTTTACTTCCTCAAAAAGATCACCAAATGTTTTCCACATAAAGCGAACAAAAACATTGGTATTATTAAAAACGTATTGTTGAGTATCTTTCAGCAAATCATTTATTCTCTGTTGTAATTCTGCACTGACATTTATAGTTTTATTTCTTTGCTCGTTAGCCCAATTATTATAATCATTGAGTACAATTTGAAAACTACCGTTAATTTGTTTGTGACCTCCTCCTATTTTTACGTTCAAAATGATTAAGTAACTGTTTATTTTCTTTATTAATTCATTAATTTTAAGAACCAGACTATTAATTATGCCGTTGGGATTCACAGGTAAATCTGGGATTTCCGGTACAGGTGATGGTAAAGATGGAGGACTTGGTGGTCCTGGTGGATTTAATGGTGGCGCGCCTTTAATGGAATCCTCAATTAAGCCTTTTTCATTGTCCATATCTCTTACTAGTTTCAGGAGACATGGTGCATGAATTAGATCTACAGAAACCCGATTCAACTGCACTAACAATGTTTGATATTTTCCTGGAAGTGGTGATAAAAGGTTTAATTTCTTTTTTACCTCTACAACGCAATTTGATATTGTACGATGATTTCTTTGATCCAAACTGACACACTGGCGAATATTTTTTATTATATCTTGTATAAGTGAAAATGAAGATTCTACAGCTTGAATTCCTCCATTATGTAAGCCTCCAACAGTTTCCACAATTTTACGACCACACACACTATATGATTGAAGAAATGATACAACTAGTGCCTTAATTGATCTCTGTATTTTGTTTTTATCTGCTGGAGATTTGTTACTTTTCTCTAATAAAGATAGTGTATTTTTGGACCAAATATCCAAATTATGTTGAAGTTCGGCATAATTGTCCTTAATTCTTTTTTCGGTAACGTTTAATTTGTGTTCACCTGTTGCTATTAATTTTTGTTCTCTGAAATTAATGTCAGTTAATTTATCTTTAGCTTCATCAATAAGATGAAGAAGAATTTTGTTGGTAAATTTATTGATCTTAAAATTAAACGCATATCGGATAAAATGTTTTAATGCTTCGACAGAACTCCATTCCTGTCCAGTTATTACAGTTATAGTAAATTTATCTCTATTACCAGAAACATGATTACCAATTCCGTGAACAATATTATTTATTTCCTCAATAAATGGCTTCGGTTCTGTCAATGATCCGTGTATTAGCAAAATAGCTATGAAGGAAATTGCCACAAATTTCATTTTAATTTTTTGTTAGTTGTAAAGTTTGCAATTAGCAGAACTTAAAACTGATGATTTAATAAGATTGAACTGAGTATTTATATACAATTTTACTGATCAATTATGCAATTTTTTAATATACGATTTCATTTAAAATAAAAAGGAATTTTTACAAGGGCACTTAAGTAAATATTAATTTCAATTGAAATAATTGTAATATATAAATTTTAATAAACAATTGTTCAAATATGTATAATTTAAGATAACTTGCTCGTGGATTTAAAAAAACAAAAATCTTTTAACAATAAAATTATTAGAATTAAACAATTCCGAGCATTTTTATATGAAATGCATTTTAACAATAAGAATTTTGTTTAATGAATAATAATTTCTTTTGAATCGGAATTATTAAAATTGGTTTCCAAGTGCGGAACTTTTTAAAACGTATTTACGGATATTTCTTTAAATATTTATTTTAATAATTAATTTGTACTATTATTATTATTATTATTATATGCAGCAGTGTTTCGTTTGCATAGTCAAATTATTAGCTATGTTTATTAATTTTAAGTCGCAGCTAAAAAATCAGATAAATTTAAATATTTTATTTCGTTTAAATTAATTTTCTTTATATTACGTAACTCAAATAAATTAGTTATAAATAAATTTATAAATTTTTGATGTAAAATAAACGAAAATGTGTTATGAATTATAAATAATATTAATAAATTTACACAAAAAAAATGATCATATAATTCAAATTATTCAAAAGGACTCTATTTATTTCGTATAAATTAAATAAAATACGGGTCGAACCCCGTTAATTTGAATCACCCTTATATTTCGAGTTTTTTTTTAAGTCCGTAGAATATTTTATTCAAATAATTTTGCTCCGATAATTCGATTTCCCCGTTAATTCGATTAAATTTTACAATCAGATGAAGCATCGAATTTTCATTGTTCGACCTGTATTAAATTAATTAATAATTTTTTTTGATAAATGAGCGAATCAATTGATTGGTCATTAAATCAATAACCAAATTTATTTGATTTGAGGAAATTTAATGAGTATTAGGAAAACATTAATAAGGATTAAACTATTATTATAAATTGTCATATTATCCCAAATAATATCATTATTTTCTACAACCGCAAACAAAAAACTGTTGCAAAAACTTGGTGCAAAATTCTATAATAAATTATAACAGCCTTTTTGCATTTCCCTTGCGAATATTTTTCATGAATATTAACTAATCTAAATCTAAATTAATTAACCTAAGAGCCAGATTGTCAAATCATATTACAAATTAAAAAATTTAATTAGATTTTTCTTCCTCAAAGAATATTTTATTAGATTCCACATTACACTTTTTCAAACGAAATTCCTAATATAAATAAATTTATTAATATCTAAAAAAATATGGGGAAAATTAATCTAACTACTTTTTATACCATTAGCCATGATACTCCAATCGTGGCTAATGGTATAAAAAAATGAGTTTATTAAAAAAATTTGACGAAATAATATCATAAACCGAAACTAAGCCAATACACAGTTGGTTCATATCTACAATATTCATTCTAAAAATATTCCAGATATGAACCAATTGTTTGGTGCTAATTCTTTAATTCACCATTGGTCATTTTTGAATTTTTTTCCAGGACAAATATTTTTTTGTTCAAATATTTTTTTATATGTCTTAGCATATACAACAACCATAAATGCTATACTAAATGCTGGACAACAACCAAAAATTTATAAATATTTTTTTTTCTTATTGTATGTAACGGCAACTGGCTGATTCTTCCCGCACAATTCTCTTTCCACAATTTTTCTCAGGCAATTCTTCTCGCACAATTCTTCTCGAACAATTCTTCTCGCACAATTCTTTCCAGCACAATTCTTCTCGAACAATTTTCCTCAAGTTCTTCTCAGATTCTTCTCATAACGTTAAAATTATAACTCTACGCAATACAAATCAATACAATTTACCTTTAACATTGACCAGTTTGGTTCCAAAAACGTTGAATTTAACCAGAAAACGGTATAAATGTATATATGTATGTATATAAATTGAGTTATAAAATATAAGTATATATTATATAAATATTATTTATAATATGTGTTACATATGAATTTTTTTTTTAAATTTATATATACTGTACTATATATTTTTGTTGTATGTACCATGATCATGAATAAATTTGATTAAGAAGAATTGCCAGAGAATTATTGTGCGAGAACTATTGGCTGAATTATTGGCTGACAATAAATAATTATGCCAGAAGAATTGAGTTGAGAAGAATTGTGCCAGAAGAATTGTTCGAGAAAAATTGTGCGTGAAGAATCAGCCTACAACCGTATGTAACACATAAACAAAAGTTTTAAACAAATGTTACAAATAATTTTGATACTAAGTCCAAACCAGCTAAAAACGGTAAATCTAGAGATGACAAAATTCTAAATTTTCTATACAAAATTATTAAAAAAAATTCCATTTTGAAGCAAAACATTTTAAATGTTTCTACCAGAGTGGATATTATATAGTAAATTGAAGAGTATTTTTGTAGTTGCATTTGTAGTAGAGTTAAATTAATATTAATAATTTAAAAATAGTATATGTATACTATTTTTAAATTATAATTATTTAATCCAAAAATATAAATTTTCCCAAAAAAAAAAAAAACTAAATTAGACTAAAAAATTTAGTTTTTAAATTACTATTATCTTTTATATAATAATTTCATTTAATTTTCTTTACATTTCTATAAATAATATCAGTGTTTAAAGTTTAATAGTGGATAAAATGAAAATTAAAATATAATTTACCACAACAAAAAATTAAACAATATTTGGAAGAAAATTCATACCTTGTTTTCTTGAAATATATAATTAATTAAGGAATTATTACAAATAAATAAGTAATTATTTTTGTATTTAAATAGAAATTTATTTTGTTGAGCTCAGTAGAAACCAGTAAATTTAATAAGATGGATGTCTATTCAGAATAACATGTCGTTTAATATAACACAAAAAATAATCCTTTAAAATCTAGTTCAACACTATTTAGCAAAGAAAGATTATAATTATTACTGAAGAAAAATTAGTACGAATTTAATTTATTTATCAACTACTAAAATTGGTTATAGGGCTGAATCGTTGCATATATTTTTGGAATCGTTTAATTTAAATTTTATAAGTTAAATATTTTTTCGAAAATGTTTTATTTAATTTTAAAACGTTGAATTTAGTTTTCAAAATTATACTAAGGGATTACAATAAGTGACAAATTAAAATTAATGCACAAAAAACGAATTCAATTTTGTTTACAAGTAATAGAAAACCTTCGTTTTAATTTCGAGTAGAAATCTTAAATTTGATGGACAAGATATACCTTGGGGAAAAATTCTGTAAAATATTTAGGGATTACTATTGCCAAAAAACTTTTATACAAACAGAACAATAGAAAAATGCAACAAAATAACCAAATTGTTGTATCCAACAATAAACTAATAATATTCAAACAAATTTTTCAAAGTATATTATGTTTATTGGTTGCGAATTATGGGTGCAATAATTAGCGATGCCAGAGGTCCCGGTTTTCTGGGATTGTCCCGATTTTCAAATCATAGTCCTGGTGTCCCGAAAGAAGTCTTCGGAACGCTTAATTGTCTCGGTTTAATATTGCTGAGAGAAAAATAATTATTAATGAAAAATATGTTACGCTTTAATTTTTTTCAATTCTCAAAATTAAATCAAGCGTAGCCAGAGTTAAAACAACAGGAATTCCCGCGTCTCGACAATTCCCGAAAAGTGTTAACTTATCGAGAATCCCGAATATCAAGAAATAAAATATTCAAAAAAATCAGGATTCCAGAATCAGGATTGCAGAACAACTATATTTTATTTTATATTAAAAATATACCAGAAAAAAATATTATTGAGTCTTCGTGACATAATTAATAAAATTATATTTTGTTTCTAAAAATAATTATTATAAAAGCTATCGCTGATTTTTATTTAACAAAGATAAGTCTAATAAAACACGTTTAATTGAAATATCTCTGGAAATCACAAGATTTTATTGTAAATAAATCGAGAATCCCGAATCCCAAGAAACAAAATATTGAAAAAATCGGGATTCCTGAATCTCGAGAATAAAAATTTGTCGGGAATGGTACAATCTCTTAGCCTATCTATACTAGACTCTATATATTTTTTTGCAGGGTTGGTATAGAGTTGCTAGTATTTTGTTTATTTAGTTACAAGAATTTTTAAACTGGGGTTTGCTATATATACAGTAAAAACCGAAAGTTTGAAACAATTTTTGTAATATAGAATACAAAATGCTTCTTTCATATTCAAAAAGGAGATGGTTTTCCTGAAAGAATTTTAAAATTATTTGAAGCCTTCAAATATTTTTTTTATCAAAGGAGAGAGCACCAAAGACTTTATTAGATTTTTTAACAATTCCCTTACAGTAGGCATATCTTTGGCTTATACATACATTCCGCCACATAAGTGGCTGCCAGAAACATTAGAAGGAATTTTACAGTGCATCGTCAATTTCAAATTCAATTGCAGCGAAATATACGGCTATATTTTTTTTTAAAAAAATTTATTAAAGGAAGCTAGATCTAATAGAAAATATGAATAAATTCACCTTTTGTAATATTAGATCTAAGTTTTTTAATTTTTAATTGAAAAGTTATTATTTTATATTATTAATATTGAAGTTTTTAACTAATTATTAAATTATTAAATTAAATTATTTAAATTTTTTTTTTATTAAATAATTATAATTCCATAAATTCTATAAAAATTAACTTATTATCCAAAGATTTTATTAATTAAATATTACTCAGAATTTAAATACGATTATATAAATTATTAATGGTATGCTACAGTCTTTAATTTTACTTGATTTCATAAAATAATAAAAATACAATTACATATAAATTTTAGGCATTCAAAAAATCAAAAAAGTTTATAAACTAGGCATTTGACACAAAACTAACAAAACTAGAATTTCGAAATTCGATTTTAGAATTTCAGCAGATATTATCTGCTGAAATTCACTAATGTGAGGCCGTTAGTAGTACTTTTGTTTTGCGTACCGGATCGACCCTGGCGACCACCAAAATCCGGATGCCAAGGCAAGGAACGTCAACAAATCGTCAGATCTGACGATGCTACAACAACAACAACAAAATTATTAAACTAAATTATTTCAAGAAAAACTTACAATAAAAATTTGGAACGTTGAAAAGATTAAATTTATAATCAATTAACAGTCATAGGTAATTATATTAAATAATCCAAAACCACAACTAAAACTTTGTATTTAAACTAAAGAATTTACATCTTAATCACATAAAATTCAATATGAAACTAAGTTTTTTTTTTTGTGTAAAATCTTATTATATAAAATTTAAAAATTATCAATAATTTATATTAAATTATTAAAAAATTATCAAAATATTTTAAGTAATTAAACAAACAAATAGGGTTATCAAAATTTTATGATCTTTACTAAAAAAAATTTTTTTGCAAAGAAAACCAAAATTAATAAATAAAAATGTTTTTCAAACTTCTGATTTGGTACAAATTGTTGTCAAGAAATAATTTTTTTTTTGGATTATTATTGATTAATATCAATCATCTCGTAATTATATTTATTATTTGGATAATATCATATAAAATTTTAATAATTTTTATGAAATCAAACAGAAATAAAATTGTTTCATAATTTGAAAGATATTTGTAATGCATATAAATGGATATATACATTTTATATATTAAATACATTTATATATCTATAATTCCAATAACCTTAATATATTACACTGCCCACGATATTGAATTTAGAATTTTGTAAAATCAGGATAATAAAAAATTTTGTCTAACGATATTGAATTTAGAATTTTTGTGTAAACCAGGATAAAAAAAAATCTTATGACATTTCTATCTCACAATTAGTTATTTTTTTGTTGTTGAAGGTTTCTTCTACACACTAAACTAAAATATTAAATAAATATGTCATAAAATATATTAATACTTTTTTTTACTGAAAATTTAATTTTAGACAATTTATTAGAAAAAAATAATAAAAATTATTATAAGATATATTGTATATAAGATGGATTTAGAAATTATTGATTGTAAACAAAAATCTTTAAAAAAAAAAAAAAAAATTTTTTTTTCTAATTTGACAGAAACATTTGTAGCATAGATGATTGAGTTCGTTGTACTCACCAAAAAAAAATCCAATTTATTTAGAATAAATCCATAAAAATATAAATTATGAAAACAAAATAACTATTAGAAAAACTTTAAATTAATATAACACCTTTTTTAAAAATATTATAATTGTTTTTTATTATTTTTTCATAAATAATACTTAAAATTTGTTTATTTTTTTTTTTTATTACACAAAAATAAATAAAATGCTACCGATTTTTCTGCGACCACAATAGTGTTGCCAATAAATAAATATTATAATTGTCATTATAATATTTATTTATTGGCAACACTATTCAATGGAAATGACACTGACAGCTATGGGATATTTGAATAATATCCCATATCCCAATGGGAAAATCTCTAAATATTATTTTTAATTTTTAAATTATTTAATAATTGTATATTATAAATACAGTGAATTTTCGATATTAGCGACCATAGCTGAATCAATTATTTTATTAAAGTAGCCCTTAATGAAAAAGGTAGCGTATAAACGAAAAAAAGGAAATGCTTTTTAGATAAGTACTTATGCTCCAAAGACAAATAAAGATTTCCACAATTAAATACTATTAAACCTAATAATTCCAGCTATGTTGCGAATTCTTCTAAACTTCATTATATCGTTTATAGGGAGTTTTTCTTTTTCTGACCATTCAATAGCTACATTAAATGAATTAATATTGTAATTGGTATCAAGGCCCCTGTTTTTCATCGCCAATAAATTTTGGGTGGTTTATAATGAACTATGAATTAAAAAAGGTTGTTATAATCGAGAGTCGCTATTAAAAATTCAATGTATAATAAAATTTATAGCAGAATATTATTAGGATTTGCCCATTTTTTTTTTATTAAAAATAATTTTTCTTTTATATTCTATTTATGCTGTTTCCCGTAGATTTTTCGGACTAATATTATAATTTTTGTGTGCACTTAAAAGAAATTAATTATATTTTATGTTTTGGAAATTGAATTTTGTCAATTATTTTGTCAATTATTGTTTTTGTTGTATTTGTCCGGGTACGATTTTTGACAAATTTCCATATGATTTTTAAATATATTTCACGATTGAAAAGAAACAATCTATTTGTTACTAATGTAAAATTATAATATTTTATCTCTATCTAGATTTTTGGCACAAACAAAGTTATTTTTCCCTTTTTAAATCACGCCTAAGTTAAAATTGTCAATCTAATTTTTTAGGTTTATAATTTACAAAATTTTTAGTTTAATTTTTATATATTATTTTTAATATTAATAACTTTTTGGAGGAATAGAAACGTTTGATTTCTTTAAAATATAAACTTTCAAAAAATATTACCAAAAATAGGGAAATTTAGCTATCGCTTCTATTACTTTTTTAAATTATAGCATAATGCTATAATTTTAAAAAAATTCAGCTGATCATAAAATCTGTATAAATAAAAATGTTGACAGATGAATTGCAAAATTTTTCCCCAATTCGGAAAATATTCAATATAAAGTAAATCTACTCTAAATACATTATCTTAATATTTTCAAATTAAGTCGGAAATAATGTTTTTATACGGAAATCGGAAATTTTTATTTGACTATTTTGCAGTATAAATTAATTTTAATTAATTATTATAAATTTAATTTATAATATAATAATAAACAATATAAACAACAAAATAATGTTAATTTTGTGTAGTTATTATCTTATATGCAACCCCAAGTAAATATGATTAATAAACCAGGTAAGGGGTATTATGGATAAGCAATGAGATCGCCACGAAAATGAAGATTTGTAATAAAACAGAAAATTTTTCAAATTTGAAAAAAAAAATGCTAATTATAAGATTTTCAGAAAATGTAAAGTATAAAATTATCATATTAAAAAAATTGCGAGGAATTTTGGACAGAACAGGTCATTCAAACTACTATAGTTTATGTGACGATAAATAAATATCAATAGTAAATATTTTATCTGTAATATAAATAACTATACTATACATAGTTTACCGAGTATCTAAATAAAAATATATGCTAATAAAATTTGAATTAATTAGTAATTTTTATTATAAAGTTAAATTAAATTTTTTTTTTCATTAGAAATTCTTACATTTTTCCAATAATTTACATTTATTATTATTTAAAATTATTAAGTTCAATATTTTATTTTTACAATTATTTAAAATTTATTTAATAAAAATGTCAGCATTTAATCAAAAATTTTCCAAGAACGTTCAAATTTTTTTTAAAATAAACTTTAAGAAATTTAAGATATTAAGAAAAATAAATATTAATTAGTTTGTTGTAATATCATGTTTAAAAGTATATTATAATTAATAAAAATTCAGGTAACCATAATTTAACACGGTTTTACTGGTTCCGTTTTATCTAAAACCGTGTTTAGTAAAATTAAAAATTAACATATATAATAAAAAAAAATTATAATAAGAAGAGAAGTTGAAAATGTTATGAAAAAAATTATCTGACATTTAAAATAATTTAAGTTATAACAAAAAGAAATTTATTAATCAGTGATTAATTTTAAATCAGTCAACATTATGCTACTATCAAAAATTCTTATTCAAGGGATGTTAATAATTTAAGTTATATTTGCAATGACTAATAATTGAATTCTTATAATTAATAAAAAAAATGCGATTACTACATTTTTATTGGTAGTAACTGAGTTATTTATTAAATTTTATTTTTTAAATGCCATTTTTGGATTAAATACTTTTAGATTAATTAATGTATTTGTTAAACGAATTCCGTGTTCAGAAAGTATCGTGTTAAACAAGGGTTGTCTCATTTTTTTACAGTGTTTCCAAATTCCGTTTTTCCAAATTACCGTGTTAAATGAGGGTTACCTGTATTGAAAATAATAACTATGTTATTATTAGTTTACGATTTATATTAATTTACCACAATTCTATTAAATTAAAGTAAAATATTTCTTAAACATAAATTGTTGTTTTTATTAATATAGATGGTAAGTAATTAATAAATGTCATTCCATAAAATGAACTGAGAAGACTAAAATATAATTTAACTAATATTAATATAAAAATATCACATTTATTTATATATTTTCAATTATACATTTTTAATTTCATGACAGTGTTTTAGTTCGTAGACAGACGAAATGAATAAATTATCAACGTTTCATAAATAAAAAAAAAAAACACCAAAAGTATATGAAAACTGAAAACTATCTTATATTTTTATTTGTTACCGACGGTACTGATTTTTACACACAAAATTATTATTAAAAAAATAAAATAAAATAAAAACATAAATTTTTATGTTAAATTTTCATCAGCCAAACCTAATGCTTCAGTATGTTTTTTAGCTTTTAAACGTAAATCAGCAATACTTGAATTCTTTTTATGGACAGCAGCTATGGCAGCTAAATTTAATGGAAATTGTGGCACAGTAAATAAACCAGAATTATTATTTGGTACAGATGATGGATACTGTAATGAAAATATAAGAAAAATCATGAAAATTATATTGAAAATTCAAAATTTATATTGAAAAAAAAAATTTAAAAAAATGTATTTTAATATTTTTTTTTCATACTGGATGAGTTGCTTGTGATAAAATTGCTGGATCAAATGCTGAATATTTTTTAGTAGGAAATGTAGAAACTTGTTGTTGTACTGAATTATTACATAATGTTGATGAATTCCCATTATTCCGTAATGCTGGTACACTTACATATGGTGCCATTCGACAAGATGATTCATAATTAGAAACTGTAGGATTTTGACTTGTTAATAAAACTCCTGCTAAAATAACGATATATAATTTAATGTTAATCCATAAAATGGTACAAGAAGTATTATAATCAAAAATTTTAAGGATAATGTGATATTAGGTTATTTAAATAATCAATATTTAAATAAATGAAAATTTTTCATAAGCATTTGATTAATTTTTTCAATAATTGTAATTATATTTTCTTTATTAATCCTTTACACTCGAAGCTTATTTTGATAAGAACAACTAGCAACTAAACGAGTTTTTACAAATTGAAAGGTAAACTTGCCCAAATTTTAAAACTAAAAAAAAAATGGCCTTAAATATAATTTGCTTTTTCCAAACTTGGTTTTTTTTTCTAAAATCACTAAGCTGTGGTACATTAGGTACTGGTAAATCGATCCTTAACAGTTTTTCAAATACATTGAGTCATAATTAAATATCATAACTTTAGTACAAAAGTTTAAGTTAAGGAAAACTCTTATAGTATTATCATTTCAAAACTTTACTAGTATTATACATGGAAAGGTAGTTTATTCGTTAATCAACATAAGGACCCATAAAACTTGATATATTTTATACCAAAATACATACTTCATTAATTTGTAAATTAAGATATAAAAAAAAAAATCAGTGCACTTGTAAACTTTTAACTTTATTAATTTTCTTTTTATTTAAATCCCATAACTACAGAGACACGCAAAAAAACTGTCATCATTTATTTAAAATTAAGAATCCCCTTTTACCCAAAAAAAAAAAAAAAAAATATTTACATAGATAGGACAAAACATCATAGACCGTTAAGTAAAATCTGTCTTTGCCATTTTACTTAATGTATAAAATATACTAAATGCTGATTTTTTTAAATAAGGGGTTGTTGTAAATTTTTTAGATAATAATACGGTATGGTATATAGTTAGTTAATCATTCATAAGATTTACACAATGATTTATTTGTTAACAATTTAGCAATAAATTGTCATAAACTATTCTAGCAGGTTTTGAATTTTAATCGAATTAAAATTATAAGAAAAATATTTAGGGTACATACTTACATATGTTAGTAAATATAACATAATTTTATTACAATCTCTGAGTATTTTTAAGTTGTTGATTTTATAAATTAAGTCGAAAAAAATGGAAATATGTACCAAAATAATATTCAAATCTTAAATTTTAATCTTTCTTAATTATAATTATATGTTTTCCCCTTGTTCACCCCATTTTGGAGCATAGGGCTCAAAGTACCGAGTTATCTGCACTTGAGGTGATAAACATTTTGTATTGTAATTTGGCCCTACTAAATTTATATGTATTCCAAACCATAAATTTCTTTATAGTGCAGCAGCTAATGGCTTTATTAGTGAAACATTTGTTGTTAGCAAATGGTCTCTACTGTTAGCATTTTTCCCAGTCATAAAATTTACATTTTATTGTAATTTTATTACTGGTACTCATTTAAAGCTGAGTAAACTTAGATCAACATCGATGTCACGGACGGGAGTTGAATCTAGTACCTAATGCACCACAGCTTAGCACACTACCACTAAAGCCACCGACGGTTTTAAAATTTTTTTTAATTTAATTTAAGACCAAATAATTATAATTATATATTTGGGTCTTAAATTAAATATTTTTTAAAAAAAAATTCATATTCCATAAATACGAATTATTTAATAACTTTTAACTTTGTTACCATAGCTTTGACAACAAAAACTTTATGTTTCAGAAAAATTTGATTAAATTTGTTACAGAGTCAAATTTGAATACCAATTATTTATTAATTAATACAATGTTACTTACTCTTATGTATTTGATTTTCATGTTTTCTACATTTAGCTCTTCTATTTTGAAACCAAACCTGCCAAAGAAAAAACAAATGGATAGAATTATTTGTCTACTGTTCATTGCCTTTAACATATTCATGTTGTATCTTTGATTTATTGGTCTAAAAAATACATATTTCATTAACGCAAAAATTTAATACATATATATAAAATGGTAATAATTAAAATTTTATATTTTCCTCCAAGCTATAAGAATACCAATAAAATAAATATTTGCACAAATTGTTGTGATATAATTACATAAAAAAAAATTTTAAAAGATAAATTCAAAAAAAAAATTATATAAATTATCCCCAAAAAACAATTGTAAATTATTTCCGCACAATTAATTACATATGAAATTTTTTGTATAGATGGTTTTATAAGTTTTAAATAATTAATGCAATAAAGATATATAATCTTAAAATTTGGGGTAGTAAAAAACTGTTCTAATAATCAAAATTTCAAATTCAATTTAATAAATTTAAATGAAAATACAAAGAAACGATTTTCGAAAACCATTAAAAAAAGTTTTATAATAAAAAAAAAATTATGTACTTGTAATTACAAAATTACTAAACTATGAGTTAATTCCTTCTTCTTTCATGCTTTCGGCTCGTTGAAATTGTTTTTTTTTTCTAATTTCCGAAAATATGATGTCTACAATTTTAGACAATTTGAGATAACTTTTGGTTTCGATTGATAAACATATTAACATATTTAAATTTAACAATACATACCAAATAACTTTTGTTGGCTTTACTAAAATATGACAAATTGATTCCCTCCGGTTTACCCCCTTCGCTATATAACATAAGTTTTAGTTTACTTATAACAAAAACTACCAAGAAAATAACAATTTTTAATTATCATAATTGAACATTTCAAAAGCATTTGATGATGACAAGTTATGATTTAATTTACTGTGCTGCAAATTTCTAATTATTTAGAAAATTTCTAATCATGTTTCAACAACAAAAATTCCAACAACCTAATGGCTTTTTTTTAGAGAATCATTTGATGTTTAGTCCTAGCCGTATCATAATATCTCTGATAAAAAAAAATTTCTAAAAATACGACATTTATTAGCAAGCTTTTCAAAGCAAAAGAAACATTTACTGCAAATGATATTTCTTATATGGAAATCTTTCTAAAATTTGTAGTAAAAGTATTATTAAGAGATAAGTTGTAGTAAACGAAAATTACTTTTGCTTCAACAGAGTATTCTTTTGAGGTAAATTAATGAATAGAAATAATATACGACGACATGACCTATGAGATTTAAATGTATAATTCAGAATTGGATTATAAATATTCAATTGATTAATCTATGACAATTAACATATCTTTTGATAACTGTCGGTGGCTGTACTATGACTGTCGTCCAGTATCAGTAGGTACTAGTTTTGATGCACGTCTCTGACATCGATTTCGGCTTTAAATGTAAGTATACAATAATAAACTTATCTGTAATAAACTTCAGGTCAAATATTTCATTTGTAATGGCCTAAAAAATGATACTAATATAAACAGCATTTAAATAAATTTAAAAAAAGTATCAACTGAGAATGAATAATTATAAATTTTAACATTAATTTCCAGAAAAAGTATTTTTTTTAGCCGCATTTTACTTTACTAATTGTAAGTTTCCTCCCAATGAAGTTTGATCCTTTTGTGGCTGTTTAAAGTTCGACTGCTTAAAAATACATTTGGGCTAAAAAAACCCATTTTTTTTATTAGTGCAGTCTTAGCAATAACAGTCTTCAATGGTAAACTCTGTTTGAAAATATATTATAAATACAACTTAGGCAATAACCATTATCTGAATTCTTAGTAATAATCAATCAGTTTTAAATTAAAATAAATCGCTAAAGGTGCTATTTTAGTTTAAAAACAAATACCCTTTTTTAGTGTAACAAAAATGACGAAATTGCTGAAACTTTTCTTCAACTTTACACAAATTGTTTATATAAATAACACAGAAACGAAATAACATTCTAGAATTTTGACGGAAAATTCAACTAATCATTTTAGAAATTAAATAATATTTCAATTGATAAAAAACAGAGAAAAATGAAATGGTTTATCATTTTTTTAAAATATTTTAACACATTTTTTGATTAAATTTTTTGTTGTTTTTTTAGTCTTTTTATTTTTAAATTAAATAAAAACATTTTTGATAAAAAAACGTGCTCTGCACATTCCACCATAAAACAAATAAATAAATAAATAAAAGGGATTCACAACCTTTTTTTTTCAGTTCAGATACTTTATGTTGTTAATATTACGAATATATCTCCCGAGAGGGTAATATTTTCTTGTTGTCGTAAGGGATTTTCCAATTGAAATCAAATATTAACTAAATAGTAAGTAAAATAAATTTAAGGTAAATCAAATTTAATAAAAAAAAAAAAAAAAACTAAAAAAATAGTGTCTATGCTATTTAAAAGATTTTATGGATTTATGGGGTTATGTATAATTTATTGTTTATTGAATTAGCTTTTATTACTACAAATAATAATTAAGATTTTTCAATGAACTCCGCCAAAAAAAAAAATTACAAAATTGTAGGCTTACGCTTTGCTTCAATGCACTTTACTTGATTTTTACTTAATCTTTACTTGATTTTTAGATCATAAAGAATTGTGAATAAATTAAAACACTTTGAACACTGAATACTATACCGATTTTGAATTGAATTATTTAAGGATAAGCATTCATTTTCAAATATAATATAACAACTTAAATTAAATTAAATTTAAAAAATAAACTAAAAAAATTATCACTAACCTTTGATGTTCTATGAACGGACAGAGAGATAATCCGTTTTGATAATCCTTGAAATTATTTACTACACATATAAACAATAATACGGTGTGTAGTGAAATATTTAGAATTTAAGTGTGTATTTTGGATTATGCTATCACAGTTTCAAGGATTATCTGACAGAATGAATTTAACTACTCTTCCATAGAACAAGAAAGGTTAGTGATAATTTTAGTTTCTTTCTAATTATTATATTGACCTTAAATATATTAATTTAAGTTTCTTGTAAATATAATTAAATTTCTACGTTTGATTATTGCTAGTAATTTGCGATCTGAAACTTGCTGTTAATATATTAAAACTGTAGTGCACCGTGATGCAAATATGAATTAAAAAAAAATAATTCGAATCCACATTAACTGGACTTAGTCTAAAAAAAATTATGATTATACAGAAAATAAAACTAACAACAGTTTAGTTGCTTTATCACTTTCTAACTTGGTATTTCTAAGTGAAAAATTTTCAGTTACTGTTTAGTGAATTAAATATCGATTTATGATCATAATTTGCAATTTACTGATACAGTAAATTCTTGAATTAAGCAACCTGCAAATTAAGAAACTTTCAAATTAAGCTACCCTCGAATTTAGATTAAAATTTATTATAATTTTAATTTTTCGTTTTAAATTAAGCAATCCACATGCCAATGCAAAAAAGAATATCAATTTCAATAAAGACGAGATTGAAAATTTTGAAAAATTTGAGGATGGAGGTCAGACTAAGATTATTGCTCATAAGTATGGGGTCCACAAAAGTATTAATTTTATATTATTGTTCCTTTAAATCAATTTACTACAGAAAAATAAATCATTTCTATCTTTATTAATTAAGCAACTTTTTTGAATTATGAAACTTTTTAAATTATGAAAGTAGCCGATTAATATTAGATAGAATTTTCCGGTAATTTTAATAAATATATCATAATAAGAATTTTTTGAATTGTAAAAATACTATTTGAATATAACACTTAAATAATTATATTTTAAATGCTCAATGATTATGAGAAAGAAATTGTCATTAAACAATTAAGAAAATTGCGTATACTTTTTTTGCAGATCATTAATAACATTAAATTTTTATATTTTATGATATTTTCAAAGTTTCCCTTAAGATTTTATATATAAATACGCACTATTTTCTATACTATTTTTCTAATAACATTTCTACAGTTGATATAAATATAATTTTATTTGTGTCAAAAGAGGGTGGAAACCAATCATAGCCATAAATAAATGTGACGCCACATGTAAAAAAGAAACACTTAATTTTATTATATTACACAAACTAAATTGTGGGTTTGTTTTGGACTATACATCAATCGACCTCCCTAAAAAAAAAAAAACAATCTTATGTAATCTATCTAACCTTTTAAAATTGTTTTATTTATAAAGGATATATGTATCCTTTATAAAAAAAAAATTTCCTTGTAAGCAATTAATCTCAATTGTTTTTGACTGAAATTGAACATTTATTTTCCGCTAATTGTGTTAAAAGTTTTTCTAACCATTTAATTATTTATACATATATGTATATAATATATTAAAATTATCTTTACCTGTACTCTTGCTTCACTTAAATTAAGACGTTGACTTAATTCTTCTCTCATAAAGGCATCTGGATAATGAGTTTCTTCAAATAATCTTTCCAATTCATTTAATTGTTCTATTGTAAAATTAGTTCTAGATCTTCGTTGTTTATTACTAAGTGAATTTGTTAGATTTGGTTTATCAGTTGAATTATTATTATTATTATTAATAATATTATTACAATTATTTAATCTAAAATTTGTATAATTATTATCATATTTTAATTCTTTATTTTCAACATTATTGTTGCATAAATAATGTTTTGGTGATCCTGAATTACTACTATCAGATGGTTGATTTAATTGATATGACAAAGTATTATCTATGATGTATAAAATTTAATAAAAAATAAAAAAATAAATTATTAATTATTTTATGGTAATTAAAATAATATATATTTATATTAATAAAAAATTATATTACAAATTATAAAATTTAATTAAATGTTGAAGAAAATACATTAAAATATATTACAAATAATGCGACTGGTGACAAATATTTGAAGAATAACACATTTTACTATTTTACCTTAAAATATCATTTATATTTGTATTAAATAAGATTTATTCATAGTAAACGATTTATATTTGTAATCATAAAAGTTATTTCTCTTCAAATTAATACTGGTTTTTTTTAAGAACGAATTTACTACAACTGAAATTACATTAATTTTTGTGTGAAACACACTTTCTGACCGAACGACAAATAAATCGTACAGAATTCGTATTATATGGAATTATCGATACAAGTGGAACTCATATAAGATAATTCTATGGAAATTTGGTATATTTTAAGCTTAAATGTTTAGCAATGAAGATCAGAAATTATCTGAAAATGTAAGCTTTTAATTTTACACACTTTTTCAATTGGGGCACAAATAATTTTTAATTAGGTTTTGATATTCCGGAAGTAAAACCAAATTCCAGTGTGTGATATTAATTAATATGTTGATATTAATTAGTTTTGTCACCAAATCTCCTAATACAGACACTGCCTGTATATATTTAAAAATATGTAACAAAACTTCACAGCGTTTAAATATGCATATACCATTCGTACGATGTAAAGAACTATTTGTGATCCTGCTTAATCATATAAATATTCATAACTTTTCTTTTAGAACTCACAGCAAAACACATATTTTACCTTGAAGGGTTAAAAAGTACCGCGTTATACGAGGGTCAAGTGGTATTTATAACATAAACACCACTTGACCCTCGTACAACGCGGTATTTCTTTAATATGATTGCAATATAACACAATTTTCAAAATTCGTCATAATCTTGCATAACCCAGAGTTACCTTCTGTGGAAGGTAACTCTGGCTTTATATGAGGGTCAAGTGTAAATTTTGAATTTTGTAAATAAAACTTTAAATCATTTACTATATAAAAAAATAAAATTTATTAATAAAATATGTTTCATCAGTATCTAAGTATCTAAGAAATGTTCGTTTATTCTTGTAGTCAATTTAATTTTTTAATTAATAATATTTTTAAGAATATTGCAATATACCAAAAAAATATAGTATGTACCCTTATATATAACAAATTATTTATGTAATATCTATTAAATTAAATTAAATCAAAATAAGTGTTTAAAAGGCATTCTTATAGTCAAAGTCTTAAGTTAACTTTTAAGTTAATATAATTTTTTTTTTCTTACCCCTTAGAGTAACAAACAATTTGCTATAAAGAAAATAATACCCATGGGAATAATAGTATACTAGTAGATATATTACATATATATGTATATGTATATATAATAATAATAAATGTAATAGATTTGTTATGTTCTAATTTATATTATGTAATGTAAGTTAAATTTCAATTATATAAATTGAATCAAAATTACTTTATACGAACAATAAAAAAAAGGGGTGTTAATACTTTACTGAAAGTTGATATAAAAAAGATATAAATATACTTAATTCCTTTTTTTTCATTTTATTATTCATTTATTAATTGACTGTAAATATATTTCCACAAGGAAAATTATTTTATATAAACTGAAATTTAACACAATTTTTATACAATCAGCACTCAATTAGCTAAAAGAGTACATAAAACAATTTGTAAGGTCTGTGGAACATGAATAAATTCTGAACACGAATAAACCTACTCTTAGATTATATACAGGTTTAGTCACGGGGCATTTACTTCTACGTAAACATGCTTCTAGGTTAGGATTCACAGCGGAAACCCATTGTAGAGCATCTCCTCTGTCATTTTCCAGCCGTTTATATTAAAATAATGAAATTCTTTTGTTTCTACTCCACAGAAAGCTTAGAATAAGCAGGGATAAACCTGCCAATTTGGTGAAATTCGTTAAAGAAGTGGGGTGACAAGATTCGTGGGGAACATAGTAGTATATGTTTCGTAAATGGGTACAACGGACCAGTCGGTCAAGGTACGCGGACCGGCCGCACCGGTCCCCTCTTCACAAATCAGCCAACCAACCAAGGTCTGTGGAAAAATATATAGAAAAAGATTTTTTAATTTAGCATAATAAGATTATTTAAATTATAGTATGTTTCTACCTTGATAACAAAAATCTTTTTCATAAACATTTCAATATATTTTTGCGTTAAAAAAAATGGCACTCGTAGTAATTTGCTCCAAAAAACAAAACCAATACTTTTAATAAAAATGTAGCTTGGTTACTGGTGATAAATTTTTAGATACAGTGAAATTTTGATATAAGGTACTTTGATAATAGCGACTTTTTGTAATAGCAATCCCAGATTATAGTAGTCCTTTTTTGATTCATTTTTCGTTATAAGTCATTTAAAATTGATTAGCGTTGAAAATTTAGAATTTATTAGGAGCTTTGATACTGTTGCTGATTTGCTGAAGTTATTAATTTATTGAATGTATAAGTTATTGAATAGTCTGAGAGCGAAAATCTCCCTATTAACGATTAAATGAATTTAAAAGAAATTCGCAAGAAATCTGTATGTCTCTTATATCGATAGCTCACTGTACTACAAATAATATCTTTTTATTAAAAATTTCGGCGTTTCTCCCATATTTAGTTTAAATTTAAATATCATTAAAAAAAGCTGGAGACCAAAGAAAATCATCAGTAAAGTAATCAAATCAGTAATCATATTTTGACGGTGTATATTTGGAAAAATGTTCATTGAAAATTTATAAAACTTATGATAGTAACAATCGTTATATAAGGTTGGTCCGAGAGGACTTCGAAATGGTAAAATGACTTAAGTTGAATTGCAAAATTTCTGACAATATTGTTGACAATTGAAAATTTCTTACAATATTGTTGACAATTGAAAATTTCTGACAATATTGTTGACAATTTGTCCATTTGATTTAAATATCAAGAATAATTTTGTACTAAAACATAAAAAAAACTTACTTAATATACTTACGTTCTTGTGAAACATTCTCTTTAATATCCTGTGATGTTGATATTATATTTGATTTATTTGTTTTAAGATTTAATTTAATTGTTTCATTATTATTTCGTAAATTTGTTATAAAAAATAATTTATCATCATTTTTTAATAAAATTTCTTTTGTTGTTGATTGAATTTTATTATCACATTCCTCTTCACTAATATCATTATTATTTATTTGTTCTAAATTATTAATACTATTAGATTCATCATTATAATTTAAATTAGTTCGTAATTGTATAAATTTATTTGTTTTAATATGATTTTTATAATTATTATCATCATCATTATTAATCATTTTATTTTTTAAATAATCTTCTGAATTTAATGAATTTTCTATATAAATTAATTTTTTATTTATATTTTTTGTATTAAATGGTAATACTGATGTTGGTGATTTCCAAATATAATTATTTATGTCATCATTACCTGATAAATCTGTAATATCAATTTCAATTGAATGTTCATCGGAATCTGTTTCAGATATATCATTAACAGATATAATATCTGATGATGTACTATTATTATTATTGTTATTATTATTATTATTATTATTATTATTATTATTATTATTATTATTATTATTATTATTATTATTATTATTATTATTATTATTATTATTATTATTATTATTATTAATACTATTTAATTTTAAAATATTATTAGTTGTCGTCATATTTAATTCATTATTAATAATTTTTTTATTATGTTCAAATAATTTAGTTACAAAATGAACCAACTGTTCCATATTATTTACATATTTTATTAATTTCTACTATTTTTGCATATAAATAAGTGAATAATTTATTTTTATTTTTGTTTAAAGAATAATATTAACTATTATTATTAATTTTAATTAGTAAATAATAATTTTATTTAGTACTTAATATGTAATTATATATATTTTTAATTAAAAGTTTATTGTGAACAAAAATTCCATATTATGTACATATATAGTTTTTATGGTCCAGATTATTCTATAAAGGACCTATCTTATAATGTATTCTTTACTCAAAATTACAAAGCATTTGTGATTTTTTTATACGAATTTCTGAAAATCTACACTAATTATTAAAAGTTTCATGTCAATCGTCGGTGAATTTAATTTCGAATTACTTCTTTTATAAAAAAAATATATTGAAAATTACTCAAATAGCACAAAAACTTCAATATTTAAAAATTCATTACACTTCATATTGAGATATTTAAGATATTAATCAGATAACTTATTGAAGACTTAAAAAAAATTACACTTCATATTGAGATATTTAAGAAATTAATCAGATAACTTATTGAAGACTTAAAAAACTCAATAACTAGAAAGTTAGATTTGTTATTTTAAAAATAATTTAAATTAATTTCTTTTCAACTACGAAAAATTTAAATTGGTTTAAAAAAAACTAATGAATTTGCCGCATTAATTTCTAAACTATTTAATTAATATGAACTATGATATTTATGCTATCAAAATATGAACCATGATATTACCTTTTTTATATTTGTTTCATATACATTAAACGTAGCTTCACTATTTTAATTGGAAAATTCACAATTTTCATTATAATATTTCTTACAAATTTCTTCAAAAATTAATTTTTATTTCCTATATGAATTATCGAATCACCTGAAAGTATGCAATATATCCATTTTGCAGTAAATCTGAATGATCGATGAATCCTTAAAATTTAGGTGTAATAATTAATAATTATTCAGACTTTTTTAATGATTTATTTTATTTTGCCATTATCCTTAAATTTCAATTCTAATCAAAATGGCCGACAAAACATTATTTACAGATTTTCTATTGGTTACCATTAATTACATAAAACAAATTATAGCTAAAATTTATAATATATGAGATTAGATTATAACAAAATTTATATAAAATATTAATTATAAAAATTTTATTATTATCAATTTTGTTAAATTTGTAAATAAATAATTTTAAGCCTTTTCAAACATAAAATTAAATTCAATAAATAAATTAGTCAACCTAACTGGACTTAAAATATGTTGAAATTTTTAAAACTTGACTAAATTCAGTTTTATGCACAACCACAAATTTATAAACAATTTACTAATTTCCTTTATTCAAATATAAAAATATTTTAATTAGTAATTAAAAATAATTTTTTTATTAAATTTTTCAGACAACAAACAGAAATTTAAATTCAAAATTAATTTCGCTGTAATCAATTATCGATTTTTCTTGTTTACAAATATAAAAATTTATACTAAATTCGATAAATTTGAATTTAATTTTGTTAATTTTTATTTAATATTGTGTTTCCGTTCCGATACACGACGATAATATTTTATCATTTAATTTAATCAAACTATAATAACGCATTTTCTTTTCTAGGATACGATACATTTCGAAAATTCCCCTTTTTTAAAACAGGATAAAAGTTATCATTTTAAAATTATAATATGGAGTAGAATATTTGTAGCAGATTATTTGGAAACAAAAATAATAAAAAATATTTTAGTTATTTTGTGAAATATTGTAATTGATTATTATTTTTTATAATTTGATGACAATTACTGAATTTTCATATAAAATGATCAAAATATATAAAATTACATATAGTACAAAATAGAATAGAGTAAATCTAGTATTATTTCACAATATTGACAATTCTAATATAACATAAAAATAATTTAACCAATGAAAATTTATTATAATTTTTATATGTACAATAAAAATAAGAATTTCTTTCATTTAATTAAATTCTTTAACTATACATAAAAAATAGGATATAATTCCCCTAACATGACGTTATAATACGCATGCACATTTCTTTATAATTTATTTACCATTCCTTCAATTTATGTATTGGTATTTTGCAACACTTTTCTCACCAATAATTGGTTATCCTTTATTTTTCATTTTAAAACAGAAAAAAAAATGAATGGGAGGAGTCAATATTATAAAATTTTTATACAAGGATTTTAAGTAAGGATAAATTTAAAATACATATAAATATATATATATATATTTTTTTGTATATTTATAATTAATAGTTTTTATTTTGTCATTATATCGATTGTGATTTCCAAGTCTAATGGTTTAAAATCGTTCGTTTTATAAATATATTAATAAAAGTGTAAATAAATGTATTTATTTATTACGTTATTAATGCCAATTTAGAATACTTAGTATGTATTATAATTTATATCTTACACACCAATATCATAAGACAATTTAGTATTTAGCTCCGATAAAGATTTAAATTTTTATTTATATAAATTTTCATGTAGCACATTTAATTTAAAGTTTCGGGTAAATAATGTTTTTTTTGCCTTTATTATTATTCTACGCTTAGCGTTGTACTCAAATCTTAGTATTACTATAATAGTGTAAATTTAATTTTATAAACTGAGAATAGCATTATAATTTATATGAATTATGTAAATAATTATATGAAACTTACCAATATTCTTAATTCCAGTTGTAAATTATAACAAAATTAGGTATTTAAATTATATACCTTAGAAATCGAAATTCAAAATAAATTATTAAAAAAGTACTAAGCAGAGTTATTTTTTAAAGAAAATATTATTTGCGTTCATATCTCTTAAAATTTATAATCAATATATTTTTACTTCTCTTTAAAGTACAAACTGGAAGATGAATTTTAACAAATAGATTATTCTTTGAAATATTCTTAAAATAATAATAATAATAATTCCTAATTCTGAAATGTTTCGCTTTATTGTAATCCCTGAAGTAATTTAAATAAAATTCGTTTCGTCCAATTCATTTTAAAGTAAGATTTAATTTTATAATCATAATTGCTGATTTACTGAGAGCAGCATAGTTCTTTATTCTGCATTCATTACTACGTAACCTATGTATTTAAATTGAAATTTATTATTTAAATTGATTGACTGAATATTTAAAACTGTAAAGTTTTTCATCACATTTTTATATTAAGTAAATACTAGTTCGCTGTTGGAAATTCGTATATAAACAATTTATTTTAATTTCATTCTTTGTGTCTATAATAAGTAGGATGTTATTTAGGTTTTTTTCTTATAATAATTTAGTTATACCTTTTATTTAAGAAATAATTATGAACATAAATTTATGATCAAATTTTATTAAACTATTTTCTTTATCTTATTGCTGATAATTTAAAATGTCTATACATTGAAAGTTATTGAAGTTGTTTTAAATTAATTGTAAAAACATATATAGATATATATTTATATATATTCCTAAATTTTTTTTATTGATAATCTTCATCACTATAATCACTATCATCATCGTCAGATATTTTTCTCTTTTTCTTTTTATTTCTTGTGGACTGTTTCCTATTGGAAAATGTTTTTGTCGATTTCATTTGACGTTGTGCTGGAGGAGTACTTAATACATTGTCCTATTTAAAATAAAATTTAATATTGTATATATAAATATGATTTAAAAAAATTTATACTTGTTTAAGTCCAGACGTTGTTGTCGTTTCATTATTACTATTTACATGAGATTTTTGGTCATTATTATTTTCCCCCTCAAAATTATCATCCAATCCAGGTGTTTTTGTCGATTTCGGTGTTGTTTGATTTGTTGTGTTTGGTAATTTTGATTTATCCTCATCATTCGATTCAGGATCATCAGGATCTAATCTTAACATCAGTTGTTTAAACTAATTATAAAACGAAATTGGAAAATTTAAATTTTATATTACATAATAAAGACAAAAAAAAACATTATTTACCGGAAAAGACTACTGTACATATATAAAAACATTTCTAATACTTGTAAAAAAAAAACTACTTACATCTAAGTATTTATTAATTAGATCACGTTTCTCAACATCATCTAATCTTTTATTGATATCATTTCCCTTTTGTATGACTTCTATTGTTGATTTAGGTTGAAAATCGGCTACTGCTTTCCGTGAAATAGCTTTTTCATAAATTTTTTGTGGTTCAGATGGTGAATATCTTGAAATTTTACCGTCAGTTATACCATACATATCTTTTAAATGCTGTTTTAATATTAACATTAGCATACACCCTTGCGCTGATGTTATGCATTGTTGTAGTTCACATGTATCATCGGGTAATCGATTAAATAATGCATCTTTATCTTCATCATCGTCATCGTCCTCCAATACTTTATCTTTTTCACTAATATCACTATTTTCAGGTTGTTTAAGACCTTCTTTAAAACTAGCCAATAAATTTGTACCAGCTACAGATACCATTAAATCTATTTGATGTATTAAATATAGTGGTTCATCCTGTACTACATATGGAAAATAAGCTAAATTATCGGCTAGATATAACATTTGTCTTAATGTTGTTTTTTGATCATCAAATTGTTTAGTAACTGTAAGAACTAAAGCTCGTCTTTGTGGTTTTGTGTTACGCAATAAAGTATATAGAAAATCATTTAATGAAACTACTTGATTGCTTTCTCGCTTCCTAAAAATGATAATAGGTAAAATATTAATAAAAGAACCATTTATAAATATAATTGTTCAAGAAATCAAAATATATTTACACATAACCACGAATAACTTTTGAATTTCCTTTACACTGTAAAATATCTTGTAATTGAAATGATAATTCTAATCCAGATTGTATTTTCATATTAACAAAACCAGAATATGTTTTATCAATTTCTTTGAGAAGTGCATCAGCACGATGAGCAGTCTAATTAAATAAATATGAAATATTAATTAATATAAAAATTATTTATGATAAATGAGATTCTTCATACTTCTTGTTTTTCATCTGTACTCAATGAAATTAAATAAGGAACCATTCTTACTGGATGGACAAGACCTTGTCGCAGTACTATTTGTATAACTTTTACTGCCCATAATCTAACAGCACAATCTGGATGTAAAAAACAATTTAAAATTTCCGTCAAATATAATTGTATAATACGGCTAGCCATTCCAGATGATACATCATTCATTTCTTTTAAATCATCATGTTGTGCTTGATTTGCCCCTTAAAGATAAATTATATTTTTTGATAAAAAATATAATTATATTTTTAAATATTAATTTAATGAAATATCTTACAATCTTTTTCTTTATTATGCATATAAATTTCAGATTCAGTTAAATACATCCAAATATTACGCATACATATTAATTTAATATGCGGTTGAACTGTAGATGTTTTTAATAAGTCACAATAAAAATCTCTTAATTCTGATCGTGTTAAATATTCATCATTTTGTACACAAAAATGACCTAATGAAACGAGGGCTTGCTTACGAATTTCCAAATTAGAACAAGTAATAAAATACATTAAAGATTCAAACACTTCATCACATATATTTGGTTGAATTTTATCACCTAGTTTGTATTTTAAAAATGTATTAAATTTATTAATTATTTATTTAAAAATAAAAATACCTTCATCTAATCCTAAAACTTTTGGAGATTTAAAATCAAAAAATCTCATTAAAATGCCAATTGTATAAAGACTACGCCGAAATATTGGTTGATAGATATTATCAATCGGTAATGTGGGATTTTTAAGCAATTGCTCACGACTTGTATAAATGCTTTTATAAAATCTAAAAACAGAAAGATTATTTACAAATAAAATATTTATTTTTTGTTTATATAGTTACTTTGAAAAACAGTCTCTAATTAATTTATAATTTTTTGTTATTTTATTAACAACTGCACCTAGGCACGATAAACAACTAGCAACTACAGTCTGATTTAAAGATACTACTAACATCATTAGATGTCCTTCTAAATCGGCTAAAAAAGAATCACTGGGATGTTCCATTAGTGGCACCACCTAATAATATAATTTAATATTTTAATTAATATATATATTTTTTATACATTAAAATAAATTACTTGTTCTAAAATTTCTGCCACAGAACAAATAAACTTAGGAGCTATTGTTGAATGGCACTTAATATTTAAATAAGGTTCAATTGTAATGGCATGCCGCACAAGCAATTGAGGACGAACTTTTGCTAAAAGATGTATAGTTGTTATACAGCCTAACATACGAGTATTGTCGGTATCCTCTAATTCTATCAATCGTTCAGTTAATCCATTTGCTAGTTGTTGGCATGCCAAAACAACCTCTGGTGCGGGTTCGGTATTTTTTTTAACAGGCTCTGACGAATTTTCCATTTTTTGCATAATTTCCTTCGGAGCAAAAATCTATAAAAAAACAATTATGTATATAATACATTTCGTTTTATTTCTATATTTAATATAAATTACGCTATTTAATAATCCATCTAACCACAACGTTCCAGTGTCATGTGCACTATTAACTACATCAATAATTTGATTTATTTTTCGTTGAACACCAATCTATTAAAAAAATAAAAATTTAGCTATTTAAATATTTGTATTACAAATATATATTATATTTCAATTTACTCGATCATTATTAGCACACGGTGTAAACCACATTCGCATAAAAACTTCTGTTACTAATTTTTGTATTCCCTCTTCATCGTTGACACGTCGTATCATTTTCACACAAATATCAGGAATTTTATCAAAATCAGGATATTCTATACATATATCTCGTAGTATTTTAATTACCCGTTTACGAACTGATACACCTGTATCCTGTAGAAAAAAATTATAAACAGATATTATAATATACAAGTTCAACTACTTTTTTCTGTTTTTACCAAAATTCTTTTAGATAACATATCATAATACTGATCAATTAAATCTTCGCTGCTAAGGACATATTTTCCTATTAAATCAACAGCAGCTTCACGAACTGAAATTGCCGTATCTAGAAATTTTTGATTTACTCCCATTTGCATATCTTTGCGTTTTAATATTAAAGGATCAACCTCAACAATGTTCGCTAAACATTTCATTGCACGAGTTCGTATTGCTATAGCAGGTTCCCTGTAAAATTTTGAAAGTAAAATATTAACTAGTTCATAAAACACAAGTTATTTTGAATGAATTTTTTTTAAAAACCTAACTATTTATATTAAGATAAAGCTAAAACTTTACTTACCGGACTACTAAAATAATTTTTTGCAAATATTTATCAAAAGACTGGCTAAATGGTCTTCTGCCTGCTAAATATTGGGCTATTAAATGCGCATTGTTATAGTCTATATATGTCTTTATATGCTGTGCACTATTCAGATCTGAATATGGTTTTATTTTGTTGAGCAAATATTTTTTGCGAGCATCTAATACATGGAAAATTTCCAGATTTAACCCTTGATCAGGACCATAATTAATTCGAGATTTAATATTTTTTAACGAATCATTATCATCATCACTGAAAAATTAATATATAAAAAATTGGATATTGGTTAAATTATGAGGTATAAAAGCTAATTAAGATTTGGTAAGTAAATTTAGAATATTAGAAATATTTTCTTACCTGGAATTTTCACTTGACGATTCTGATGATACATCTAAAAATAATATATAATTTAATTAGTATAAATTACAATATTATAAAAACCATTTTACCATTTCGTTTTTTCCTAGAATTTTTTTCTGCTTTTTTCTTACGCGATGCATAAGAATTTTCACCTTCTGCAATACGTTTTCTTTGTTGCATTACATCTCTATACCATTGTGTTAAATAAAAATGTCTTGCGTAATCCCAAATTAAATTTTCTTCTTGTCCATTAACAGCTAAAAAATCTAATAGAATTTTTTGTAAAAATTCAATTCTTTCTTCATCAGGATCAATCACAATATTAGCCTAAAATAATATATAAGAAAATAAATGAATTTAAATGAATTCTAAATAATTATTATAATACATTATTATATTGTAAATCGCCTTCTTTTTCTTGCTCAGCTTTAATACATTTGATCATTTGATCCATTGTATTTACTTTACATCTAGATTCAACAGTATCTTTCCTTAAACGTGCAGCAACAATACCTAAATAGTCCAAGGATGCAAGTCTAATTGATTGTTCAATACTTTTATCCGACATATATTTAACTAATAGTGTACCCAATAAACTTAATAATAATTCAGCTGCTGGCCATTCTGGTTTATTAACAGTTGATAATAAATCATGAATAAAATTCTCAAATAAAGGACGGAAATCAGTTTCGTTTGAACGTGTCTTACATTTACTTAAAAATGTTGTTAAGAAATTTCCACCTATGCTAACAGCTGTATCATATTTTTCTAATACAATTAAATCTTTATCAACTGGACTTTTTACACCAATTAAATTATCTTCAAGATCAACAGATTTAATTTTTCTATTATTACGATTTGTATCGCCAATCGTTTCGGGAAGTACAGTTGCACATTGAATAAGTTGTAGAACTAATGCAGTTACCATCTGAATATTTCCACCATTATTTGCTAATTTAAAAGGACGTAAATTTTTTTTCGAACAGGGTAAACGATCTATAGATGCTAAAATATCTCCAAGAATACTACTTCGCATTTTTACATATTGTTCCTTTCGAAAAATCTAAATATAAAATGTGAAATATTTTAATTATTTGCTTGTTCAAAATCTTCTATTGTATTATTTCATTGACTTAACGAAATTTAGTTTAATAATAACTTACCGTCGTAACTAATTCTAAACAAACGAATTGTAATGTTTCTACATTATCCACAAAAAATGGTTCAATGGCTAAAGTAGAGAGCGGTAAAACAATCGTATCTACAAATATACATTTGTCAAATAATGTAACGAAAACTTTCATTAATTCAACAGCTTTTGAATAAAGTAATTGCAAATTCCGGTTATGATTGTGTTGAGATTTATTTTTTTTATTTTTTTCCATTGATGATTTCTTCATATTTTTAACTGTATATACTGGATCAAACGATGGAAATATAGTTTCACGAAACTGAAATTGTACAAACTTAATAATAGACGATATGTTATCTTCTTGTAAAAATTTTAAATCTTTTGCTGTTGAATAAATATTGCATATCAAAAGACATGCTTCAATTGCATTAAGAACTTTTTCCATTACTTCATCACCAATCATTTCTTCATCAACATCCTAAAAAAAATAGTTTTTTTTATTATTCATATAAATAAATATGATATTGTAAAAGAATTACCGGTCCTGCTGAATAATTCCGTGCAATATACACATTTCTCATTGCATAATTTATTAAGAGTGTTAATTTATTTTTTGGGATTGAATCCAAGACACCTTTAGCTTTTAATTTTGCAACATCATTACTTATTACTGTTAACATTTTTGATGATATTGATTCAATATTTTCATCCGTTTCATCTAAGGTAATAAAATTTATAATTTTTTTTTGTCATTTATATAATAAAATAATATAATATTTATAAGAGAAACTTTAAAAAAGGGAAACTTAAGAAGGAAATAAATCTTCACCTGCATTAAAATTTGGTTGTTCTGTATCATCTAGTTGTTCGATTATATGTTCTATATTTTTCATAAACTGTTGATAAGTTTGAGATTTTAAAATTTCTTCTTTTGAAGTTTTTACAACTGGTGCAATAATTCGTTCCACCCTTCGAAGTTTCGGTTTAGTAACTATATTGAAATACATATTATAAGAAATTATTTGAAATGTGAATTAGATTAAAATTACAGATTTCTTCGGGTGGGATATCATCATTTTTTACTGCTATTTTTCTTTTTGATGCACTCCTTCGTTCATCTTCTTTCATTACTGTAAACATATCAACTGGTTTTGATGTTATAGGTTCTACTTTAACTGGTGATGATAGTCCCATTTTTTTGGCAAGTTCCGGTGATTTCTTAGCAAATTTTTTCAAACTTTGTTGCATCAAAATTTCATCTTCAAGTTTTAACTTTGTTAAACATACTTTTGGCAATAAAGTCGTAGGAGGATTTTGATCAATTTTTATTACAGTTGGTCGTATGATATTACAATTTAATTGTGATGAATTAGCAGCAATAGTGTTATCAATTTGCGATTCAAAATCAATTTGTTCACCGGGTTCAGTTGCGTTAACACCTAAATCAGTCTTAGTTTCCATGTTTACATTTTCAGCACTCTTATTTTCTATTATTTCACTTTGCGATTGTAAGAGTTGTGATTGAAATTGTGGTTGTTGTTGCTGCTGCTGTTGTTGTTGTTGATGTAATTGTGAAAACTCTATATTAGATTGCTGTATTGTCGGCTGTTGAAAATAATTTACTGCTTCGATCAATTTTACATTTATAACTTCTTGTTGTTGCTGTTGTACAACATTTTTAATTTCTATTGCATTTTGTATTTGTGGTTGTTGTTGATACAAAATCTGAGAATTTGTTATCTGATTGTGCAATGGTTGTTGATTTAAATAGATATTATCCGAAATAATTCCCTGAGTAGGTTTTAAAAATAATTGATTATCATGAATTTTTATATTTTCTTCTGGTTTAGTTTGTAAAATTATTTGTGGATTATTAATATTTGAATGTTTAATATTTCTGTTCGAAACAATTTTTTGATTTTGTTTATAAATGCTATCTCTGTCAAGAAAAATAAAATTATTTTATTAATAACATTTCACAAATGACGTAATATATTTACTTATTTGTTATATCAGTCCCAGATAAAATAACATCATTTCTTGATGCAGAATTAAGATTATCTATAGATTGATTAGATACAATCTGTATTGTACAATTATTTCCACTTTGAGGAGCTGTAACTGTTTGTGCTTTTTGCCGAGTAGTAGTGGTGAATGATGGCTAAAAAACCGAATAAAGTAATTAAATATTTATTTTACAGTTTAGTTATATTTATGTAACATTAAGATAAGTTTCAAAAATAGTTTAGATTCTCTACTTTTTTCCGATAAAATCTTTTAGTAATTAAATTACTCTCATTAAAGAAATTACACTGACAGAGTCATTGCATATCCAAGATTATTGCCTTATCAATTAGATTTTGGTGAAGATATTGTTGTTGTTTTTGTTGTTGTTGTGAATTACATTAAAATTTACATTATAGAAAAACTTACATGCGTCTGTGTAATAACATTATGTTGTTGATCAATATTTAACGAAATATTTTGTATATCTTTTTTCTCAACAGATTGTGTTGAACGTAATTGATGATTTTCTTAAAAAGAACATTATTTCGATAAATATATATACATATATATATATTAAAAATATTATTAAAAAAAACTTACGAATTCGATTGCTATTCGGAGTATTAAACACTGTAGGCCTAAATGTATAAATTCCTTGCAATAATTCTGGATATTCACTTATATTTGTTCCATGTTGTGTTATAGCATATTGGCTTTTAAGTTCACTTAAATAAATGTAAATATTATAATAATGAATTCAATTTTATAATCTATAAAGAAAATATATTACATATTATCTGCATTGGTTTGTTCAATAGCTTGAACTAATTGTCTTGCTAAATTATCATCTCTAACAGATAAAATATTATTTGCTTCTTCAGCAACTAATGTATGAAATAATAATGATTTATTTAGAGATGATACACTTGAAATTGAATCCGAAACAGGAAGCTCACTAAGGACTTTAAAATAATATTTAAATATAATAATAAAAACTTATTTACTTCTTTTTTTTTACTTACGATCTGATAAACTGGTTAGTCCAGCTAAAGTTGTTACTGGAACGCTTGGTATATCTCTATCCGACATGTTTTATTATCTTAATAATAATAATAATAATAATAATAATGTTTTTACAATTGCGTAACAAAATTTTATTAATTTTTTTTATGAAACCATTAATATAAATTATTATTTAAATTCTTTAAAAAATCTTTTTTATATTTACATATATATTTCTTTTGGAATTGGAAAAAAAAATTCTATTTTATTAAACAATAAGCCTTAAGTATATCAAAAAAATTAAACTTTGAAAATAAACACTTTTATGTCTTTAGGAAATTTAACTTTCTTATTTTCAATTTATATGAAAAATTCCTAATACAAATTTTTAATTTTTTTCATATTATTTTTATAGAAACTAATATAAATTATGTAGAAAATTTTTTAGTAAAACTATGACCGCCAAATCCCCAATAAAAAAAAAAATCTAATAAGCAAGGGAACATCCGCGTTATAAATATATTAACTTTATTAATTAAAACACTGAAATATATTACAAAAATATTTCTTTTATAACTACAATAAGGTTTTTTTGATTTCCATATTAATAAAAAATATATTTACGGAAAACACGAAAAAAATATTAAATTCTATTGATAAATTCTTTTTTTTTTTTTTTTTTTGACAAAATGAAATCACAGTGTAATAGTTGGATTATTATATTTCACTTTTCAATTTTTGTTTCACATCTAATATTTGTTATTCTGTACTTAATTTCTATTATATATTATTAGTAAAAAAAGTTTATTAAGAATTATTATATATAATTAATTATTTTATAACCATTTTCTTGTGCAATTTTTTAACATTTTATTTAGATGATTTTTACTCGGCGACTCTTTTATTTTATTTTTTTATTTGTTACAAAAGCATTGATTATGGAGAAAATTACTTTGTGACATATAGACAATAGTGTTGCCATATAAAGTTGAAATTATAATTTGTAGTTGAATTACTACATTATTAAAGGAAAAATTAAAATAAATTGAATGAAACTATGGTTTAAACTAAATTGCACCTTTCACGACCACAAATTTTTGAAATAATATTCTGACAGTTTTGTTGTGTCAGAATATATCTAATAATATTATTTCAAAATATAACTTCAAGTTTGAAATAATATTTTGACATTTCTAATAAAAGCTATTTTTTACTTTAATTAAATATTTATTAATAGTCTGAATTTTAATAAATATATGATTAAAAAATTAATAAAGTTTTACCATATTGTATCAATGCTGTAAATAAATATCAAAACATTGATATTTCCTACTACAAAACTTATAAATAATATCAAAACATTATTTTCCGCGAAATTCGCATTCACTGTCTAGTTTCGCGAAATAATATCGTTTCATTCTTCTTCTTTTTTGAGTAAGGGTCAGTTAATTCATAACCTTCTCTAAACCTTACCGCTACCTAACCTAAAACTTTAAACAAAGTGTGTGTGTTCGTCTTTTATGAATAATTGAAAGTAATGGAAAACTTTATTTATTCAATTTATTATTTCCTTATTTATTCTTAATATTCCAAATCCTTATGTTATACTAGAAAAGTACACGTCTCTTTTAAAGATTTGCATTAAAATTAGTTTGGATTCTAATTATTTGTTTATTCCTGATTTTAAAAAATCCAAACTAATATAACTATATAATAATTTACTGGGATAAAATCCAAACTAATTTAACTATATAATAATTTACTGGGATAAATACTTGGCTGAATGGGATTAATTTGTTGTACCTTTGTAGTGCATTTACTACTATTGTATATAAATTAAACCACACAGATTCAAGTGACATTGACATGGCAATGAAATAAGGTAATGAATACATAAAGTAGGCATAATAATTATCAAGTTTATATTTTCGTATTATATTGCTATTTGTGATAAGTACTTCAGCTACTTGTGATTTATCTTTTAATATATATAATCAATTTTGTGTATAATAGTTTCAAAAATGGTTAAGAAAGTACTAATGATATGTTTAGGTAATAAAAGAAAAGTATAATATTTTTATTTTAATAACTAATATATTTTGTACAGGTAATATTTGCCGCTCTCCAATAGCTGAAGCGGTTTTACAAAATATTGTAAACGAATCAAATTTATCAGATGAATGGATAGTAGATAGTGCAGCTATTGGAGGATGGCATGTTGGTAATAATCCAGACCACAGAGCTATAAAAATAATGGAACGACATGGCTTGAAATATACGAACAGAGCTCGACAACTGAAAAAAGAAGATTTCTTTGAATTTGATTACATATTTGGTATGGATGAAGATAATATGGAATCCTTGGATAGAATGGCACCTAAAGGTTCTAAAGCAAAGTGTTTACTATTAGGGAAATTTGGATTAGAAGAAAATAATAAAATTATTGTTGATCCATATTATGTAGGTTGAATGTTATTTTTTCATGATGAACTAAAATAAAAATAATTCTTATTTGCAGCAACGTGGTGATGCAGGATTTGAAAAAGTCTACCAACAATGTGTGATAGCTTGTGATGTTTTTTTAAAGAAAGCATTAGTTAATGAAGTATAACAATAAATTTGGAATATGGTTATTTACGCTGCCTAAAGAAATAATGAACAATTGTAATTTTTTAAGTACTAAAGGGATTAATATTAACTGTGAAATAAATACTTAAATACTTACTTAAACTAATGTTGTGTTATTTCCTTAAAATCACTATTTAAAAATGACCAGATTTCATAATTTCATATATTCTTTGTCTTAGAATTTCATCTAACTTGTTTCTTAAGTTATTATTTTTTATAATATAAGAATATGTTTTCAGAAATTCAATGTTGATGAAATCTCTGATTCATTAAATTTCTTATTTTTGGAATATACATATACTGTATATATAACGAAAATCTCAGCGATTAAACATTGTATTTTATATTTTATTTAATTATGTATATAATCAAATCTACTACATTATTTAGTAATGTCAGTTACTCCTCAAAAATTCTACTCTTAATTTATATCTTTTATAACTTCAAATTAATCGTTCTATAAATCCTTTTTAATCAAAATCGCAGGTTAAGTTAAATTGTATTATGGCTTGTTCGGAATTTAATGCTTGGCTAAATGAAAAGTTGAGTGAATTAAATACTGATGAAAATGTGTTCGGTTCATACATTACAGGAATTCTTGAGGGCGAAGAAAGTACTGAAGAGAAAATCGAAGCTCTTGAAGATATATTAAGAGAAATTATAGCAAGTTTACTAACTTAATAATAAAATATAAAAACTAATTTCTTTTTAATATTTTTTAGAAAGGAGATGATTTATCTTCATTAATAAATGATATTATAAAAAAATGGGATATTTTTCATCCAAAAATAGATGAAAAAGAAGGCGCTGCTCATATAGATGTAGATGCACAATTGGCAAAATTATTAGAATCTCAGAAATTACAAACAACTGTTCAACGTCAGTATACCGCTGAAGAACTTAGAGTTCGGGAACAAATTCTTGCTCAATATAGCCAAGTTGGTTTATAATATGTAAATTTATTTATTTCCTTTTTAAGAATTGCAAAAAATTTATTTATAGACGGAAGTGAGTGAGGATGATGATGAAGAACAGGAAGAGTCTATAGAAGAAACAGGATTAGTTAAAAATACTAATGTTTATGATGTCCAGCAAGCAAATAAAGAACGTAGAGAACAGGCTAAATTAGACAGCCAGAAGAAAAAAGAAAAGGATAAAGAAGATCGAGAAAAACAAAAACAATTAAAAGAAGAAAAAAAAGAAAAACGAAAAACTGTAAAAGGCGAAAGACGTCGGTAGCGGGGTAATTGTTAAATTTTCTATTTAGTTCAAGTATCCTTATTGCAAATTATTGTAATTAATTAAAATATAGAATTAAATTTTTCAAATACTCATTTAAAGAGAACTGAGATATCAGTCTTTTTTTTAAATGATTTCAAAATACGAATTTAGTTTATTTTATAAAAAAAGCCAATGTAAGAATTGTGAACTAGTTTTCTTGATCGCCAGATTTAATGGTTATATTAAATATAGGTTTATTTCGTTAAAAATATTATTTTGAAAATTAATATTTTGAATTATTGGCATATAACATACAACCTTCAAAACAATCTATTAGTAAATTACGTTTTTCGTTTGAAATTATATAAATTCAGTAATTATATTGTAATTTGCAATAATTAATATAAAATAAAATAGAGTATATACGACAAATATTGTCACTTTATTCAAATATCCATTATTTATTTTAAAAAATTGTATTATAAACAAGATTTGTATTGTCTTTGTTTTCCAATTTGTACCTAAACCTTTGATTTCTTGACCGATTAAAATAACCGAGACAATTTTTTCTCTGTTTTCTTTTTATTAAGAACTTTTCTTTTAGACTTGAAAAGTAAAATTTGACAAGCAAACAAAATGTTTGGCTTCAACTTCTTCCAAACATTCATTACGTAGAAGAAACTATTATGTTCATTTAAGATGTTCACATGACGTTCATTTAGATGTTCACATACGTTCATGACCGTTTTTTTTTTATGAAATAAAACCGGAATAATTAAACATTTTTTTGACTTCATTTTTTCTGTAATTCATAAGGAAATCATCAATTTTGGTTTTTGTCTATACTACAATACCACAATCTAAAATCTATGAACGATGGTTAGACTTAGCAAGAACACAGTGCTGTCGGAATACTATATTCGGAGTATACTCTCTTCTAATATCTTATAACTTCTCAAGTACGAAAGTACTACTATATTTATAAGCGATTTTTGCTCATAAATGTATTATTACCATTTTTCCTAGGTTTTAATTGGGATTAAGTTTAATTCTATTGAGATGTAACAAACACAGGTATGACACTGGTTTAAATACATCTCATATGACTTGAATTGACAAAAAAAATAATTTGTTGATAGAAATGGATTTCTTGCTGCTAAAATTCTAGTATCATTACTACAATTTAAAAAATAATCCAGATTTTTCGCTACATAAACGACTTTTTTTCAAAGTAGTTTCTCACTCGCCCTTCTTTAAATTTTTCATAAAAAATTTTTAACTCTTATCACCGTGTTTTTTACCATCATACGGATATACCGTATGATATCGTAAAATTTTCCTAATTTGTCGGTAGAGTAGAGTATTTTTTTTTTCTATTTTAAGAGAAAAAAAAATACTTTACTCCACCGACAAATTATACTCCCATAATAAATTTTAAAACGACAGCACTCCACTAACCAAAAAACTTATAATTTTTGACTTGATTAGATTACGTCGAATGAACGAAGTGTTAATTTTATTTTTTTTTTTTTGAAAATAAATTCTCTAATTTTTTTTTTTCTTGGGTAAATAAATAAAAAAAAAAACAAAACTTATAGAAACATAATTTCTTACTTTAAATATATTTAATATGTTTATAAATGACTAAAAAAATATAAAAAAACTCTAAATTAAGAAGAAATTTATAATCCATCTTGATTTTTTTTTTACCTTACTGCTGTCGACAACAAAAAAAAAAATAGTCAATATTGCAGTATAGGTGAATCTTGAAATAATTTCGTCAAATATGTATATAAATAAATTTAATAAAAATATTATTTAAAAAATAATTAAGTGAATTTTGTAATAAATAATTAAGACAATATTAAGTGCATATTAAAATAATTTTTATAATTTTTTTTTTATCCATAATTTCGAAATTATTATATTTAATTTTAATTTTTTTTTTTAATATTTTATTGCGCAAACTTCAAAAGTGAGACAAAAATATATAAAAATTGATTTGAGTAAACAAATAGAATATATTATTCGCTAGAAAAAAAACAATTACGAATTTTTTTTTTTATTATTATTATAAATGGCGATGGTGAATCAGTGATGGAATGTAATTCTTAAAAATATATAGATATATTTTATAATATGCGACATACACACAAAATACCATACTGGCACTATTAGTACTCATATTTTTTTTTTGCAAAAAAAAGAATAAATTCGAAAATACTATTTACATTAAATAAGAGAAAAGAGTTCGAATATATTTTTGAGAAAATTTTTTTTTTAATGTGTGTTTAGTTTTCCTTCGTTCCCTTTACTATTTATATATAAAAACTAAAAAATATTTTTAAATGTCAAAATAGAATTTTAATTTTTTTTTTCAATATGATTATATTAATTTATTATAATTTAATTAATTAAATTAGTTAAAATATAAAAAAACGGAAATAACCAAAAAAAAAAAACGTAAACTTTTCTAAAAAAAAAAGTGTTAAAATAAAAAACTAAAAACTTTTAACGTAAATAAATAAAAAAAATCTTAAATTTAAACATAAAAAAAATAAAAAAAACAGAAAGAAAAATAACATAATTTTCTTGTTGGAATAGTATGCGAAACTGTTTTAAAGGTATGTATTAAAAATATAAACTTTATTTAATTTATAAATGTCATTTTTAATATTTAACCATTTGTATAAATAATTTATTTTATTAAACAATTTTTAAACTAATATATTTAAAGTTACTAACTGAAATATTCAAAATTTCAAAGTTAATAAACTATTTCTCATAATATACTTCTGTTTACAATAATTATAAGTTATTTATGTATAGTTAAAATAATTGTAGATATTTTGTTTAAGAAAGTGTTAAATGACATTTTCATTTTGAGTAAATCACGTTTAAAGTTGTCAGTTTTGATACAAAGTAATTTTCGTACAAAAATATTTCTTTTCTATTGTAGAACATACCGTAAAGAACAATATGTCATTTGTCATTTGTCAAAAATTTGTCATTTGTCAAAAAGTACTTAACTGGATTTTTGGCCAAAATAAATATTTTATGAAAATCGAATTAAATTCAATAAGACAATATAATTTTCCAATTAAGTAAATAAGTGTACGTAATAAAAATTCTATAACTTCAGTTGACAACCAAAATTAGAAAATGGTTTTTTTGTTTTATAAAATTTAGTTTTTTTAATATTTCTTCAATAACTGAAGTAAAAAATATATTTTAAAAATGTTGTTATCAAACAACATTTTTAAATACTTTTTATCAAATGACTGACAAATATTTGATTATACATTTAAAATCTTCATATTTGCAACAATATCATATTTTACAAAATTTTCAACACTTTCATCCTTGTAAACTGTTCAATTGTAAAAATCAGCTATTTTGTAATAGATGAAACCATGAAACTATATTACGAGAAAAATCTTCTAAAGATTGACAACAAGTTGGTCTTATTCAATATTTTGCACATACCAAATTATAAATTATTCTAATTAAAATGCAATAAGATTTTAATTTGATATAAATTTTAAATATATAACAAAAAAATATTTTCGAAAATCTAAATATTAAATCTAAGTAATTTTACTAAGATTTATATATATATGTAGTTGAATCTTTCATATATTATGAATTTATGACCATCGTGTAGTTTTGAAAACTTGTTAAACGTATATAAATTTAATAAAGAGTTAAAATATAGTTTCATATTTATAATTTTTAAACACCTCATAGTTTGTAATTATGAAATTTAATGAATATAATTCTCAAGGTTAGATTAAGGCTGTGGTGTTACAGTGACTGAATTTACGCATAGCTCAAAAATATACTTATAAAAATTTATAATATGCAGCAAATTATATCTATCGTTAAATTAAATTAGCGTGAATACTTTATATTATCTATAATCATGCTGGTGACATGATTCATATTTATGTATTATAAGTACGAAAATTATGGAAATTAGTGTAAAAAAAATCTACATTTTCTTAAATTGTTAAAATTTATTTCTATTAATAATTAAATATTATAATACAGGTAACCCTAGTTTAACACGAGACTTTGAGAACACGGAATTCGTTTAAAAAAGACGACAAGCCTTGTTTAACACGATACTTTGAGAACACGGAATTCGTATAACAAACACATTAATCTAAAAGTATTTAATCCAAAAATGGCATTTAAAATATAAAATTTAATAAATAACTCAGTTACTACCAACAAAAATGTAAATTCATTTAATCAAAATGTAGTAATCGCATTTTTTATTAATTATTAGAATTAAATTATCAGTCATTGCTAATATAACTTAAATTATTAACATCCCTTTAACACGAATTGACTGTAGCAGTAATGATGGCTGATTTACAAAATTAATCACTGATTAATGAATTTCTTTTTGTTATAACTTAAATTATTTTAAATGTCAGATAATTTTTTTCATAACATAATAAAAAATTTTAACTTATCTTCTTATTATAATTATAAATTTTTATTATATGTTAATTTTTAATTTTACTAAAAACGGTTTTAGATAACACGGAATCAGTAAACCGTGTTAAACGAGGGTTACCTGTATTTAGTTTGTTTAATTACAGATTTATGTTATGTTATTCTTCTGCAATATTGCTAATTATCTCAATATTTTCAAAAATATAAAAAAAATTTAATTAGCTTATTTTATTAGTGAAATAATTGAAGTGCTTAAATAGATAAACGAATTAACTAAAAAATTTGTACTTTCAGTAAATCACGATTAAAGATCTTAGTTTGCTACTAAACACTTGCGTAAAATTCTGAATACGTCTATCTATTCTAAAGCAAAAAATACCACAACTAAAAATTTAAATATTTTATTATGCGTTTAAAACTTGCAGGTTTGGTAATAATATTATATTTTACAAAAATGTCATTTAACACTTTTATACACTAAGCTTTTCAATTATCCTTAAATATTTGTAGTTATATTTTATAAAAGATAATGGTTTAAACTTTAAAGGGCATACCGTCATTTAGTTTATACTCTATTTTCTTAGAATCTTTAGCATAAAATTATCAGCTATGTTTTTCTTAAATCTGTCTTAATTTCATTTGGTTTTTCTGGAATTAGCTAAATCAAATATGGTGTTTGTTGACAAAACGTTCCTGTTTACTGAAGATAATTCGTCTTGTTTGAATTTATTAACAAGCTTAATGTGTAAGATAATCAATGTCAGTCAATACTTTTTTTTGGTAGTTTTCTGCACAGCCTTAAATTATTCTATTTTAACATCTCACAAGTTGTTTTCCCCTTGTTCACCCCATTGTGGAGCATAGGACTCCAAGTTCCGAGTTATCTGCACTTGAAGTGATAAACATTTTTGTATTACAATTTGGACCTACTAAGTTTATATGGATTCCGAACCATAAATTTCTTTTATGGTGAAGAAATTTTTTAATTGCAACAAGATAATAGGCCATTTGCTAACAACATTTGTTGTTAGCAAATGGCCTCGACTGTTAGCATTTTTCCCAGTCTTAAATTACATTTTATTGTAATTTTATTACTGGTACTCATTTAAAGATGAGTAAACTTAGACTAACATCGATGTCTCGGACGGGAGTTGAACCCAGTACCTAATGCACCACAGCTAAGCGCTCTACCACTTAAGCCACCGTCGGTCATAACATCTCACAAGTTACTCCTTTTAATTCTGAAATTACTCCTTTTGAATTCTGAAGTTACTCCTTTTGAATTGTTTGTCCTAATAAATTTCAAATTATGAAACCAAAAACTGATTTACAAAAAAAAAGGAGACCAAAGTATAAAAACAGTTCTAACTCACCAAAACAAAAAATATACTCCTAATTTTTTTTCATGTATATTTATTAAAATAAATTTTGCAACGAGACCTTAAAAAAATATGAAAATACAACAGACTTTCATTAATACAGTAGAGTAGAGAAACTTAACTTTTTTTTTTATCTATTTTAGTATATTTATCGCATATTTTTTTTTTTATGTCATACACTTCAAGAAATTCTTGTGAATTTTGTTATATTTTGAAAAAGAAATATCAAATTTCAAATGACGAAATATAAAAAAAAAAATTAAAAAATATGAAATTTTAAAATATCTTACAGGTTTAATGTTATAACATAGCATTTTTTTTTAAAAATATATTTTAACTTTTATAAGATTAATAGAATAATTTTAATTTATGGTAAAAATTTATTTATCTACACTTTAAAATTATTAAATTCTATAGATACATATAGATATTGTTCCATATATGTATATGCTAAATATCTACTCTGGATTAATTACAAATATAAGATGAAAAGATAATTTTTTAATTGCGAATGCTTCTTGGATAATTGAAAGAAATGGAAATAATATAAATTTTTTTAATTTATTTCAATTTCTTAATAAAAATTTAATTTTTAGAAGTTAAAATAAAATTCGCTGGAAAACTTGCTAAAGTAATAAATCTGGCAAAATCTTTTTTTCTGATGAAAGATATACTTCTGTCTTTAATCAGATATGGAAGTATGTACTTTCAAATAATTAGATAGTTTTGCATAAATAAACAAAATTTTTTAACAAAATAAGATTTGCGGTAACAAAATAAGAAATTTTCTATATTAAATCAACTCATTCAACTTTCTTATTAATTATAACAATTTTTCCGTGATCAAATTATTTTCCTCGATCCTCGATCAAATTAAAATAGCTATTTCAGTCTTTTCTCAGCATGACTTTGTTTTTTCGCAATGACGGAAAGTGTCAGAGACTGCATTTGATTTAACCCTATGGATAAATCTAAATCTGTGGTCCTTGTAAACATGCTCGTTTCATACAAATCTAGATAAAAGAATTTTCTAGGATTTTCCTTTGAAATTTGAAATAAATAAAAATATTAAAATTTAATATTTTGTGTCCATCTTTATTATTGAGGTTATAATGTTACACCATAAAATTTAAAGTACATATCACTATTGACATGATTAACTTAAATAATAGTGTGTTCTGTTAATTTTAAAAAGAATTATTTATTTCTGATTGTAATTAATATACTATATTAATAAATTTTGTATTTACTATCTTATCATCAAGGTAGAATAAGAGTTATTTTCAAAATTTTAAATTTCATTTGTCGATGATGATGATCAATAGGATCCCACGCAATCTTAAAATTATTTTTAAAAGAGTTTTTCTTTGTGTATGTTATTTTTTTTTTTTTTTGCAAAATAAAGGAATTGTGTCAGCACCATATTTTCACTTGACTAATTTAATTTATAGATTCATCTTATAGTTTTTTTTTTTTTTTTTCAAATAAATCTCAGTAAATTTTATAATTGAAAAAAATATATCAAAGTTTACTTTACTATATTATTTTTTTCTACATGATTTTATGTTTTTAATTTATAATTGAATTCCTGATACGCCCTATTGTATTGAAAGTGATGTTTTTCATGTTCATGAACTATAAACTTATTACATTTTCTTTAAAACTTATTAGAATTTTCCTAACGTTGCTCGTATTTTTTTTAAAATATATAAACTTAGTTTTTCATAATCCTGAATTTTTTTTTTAGAATTTTCATGCCAAAACATGGAAAATATCTGGTCAAATATAATGTTTTTTTTTTTTTAAAACCTCTTTAATGAGAGATTGCTTTAAACCGCTCACATTTTAAACTAGACTTGCTCAGAATTTTAACACTTTCTCTCCTCATGAATTTTTTGAGTTTCCTGTAGAAATTTATGAGCAAAAAATAGTATGTCCCATATACCGGAAAAAAACCAAAAAATCTATAATCCGGAAACCACTGGACACAAATATGTGTCATATTCTACCAGAAACTAAATTTTGCAACAATATTACTTTCTCGAAATTTCCGCAAAATTATAACTACCACTCAACGTTCACCACTCAACGTCACATATATACGTGACGTTGAGTGGTGAACGTGTTAAACAATGAAATAAATTGAAGAAAAAGGATATTAACACAATTACCAAAAAAAATGAAATAATTATATTTAAATTACGGAAAGCTGAGTTTTAAATCGTTGTTTAGGTGATTTTAGAATTTTTTTTATATATCCTTGATATAATATCTAATGTTATTAGTTTTGAACTGCCACAAAATATAAACTATTGTTTTGATAAATATAAAATTAAATTTTACTTATACTAATAAAATATTTTATCAAGGATATTAAAACAATATAGTATGTATTATTTACAAAAATAGATCATAAATAATGGATTTTAAAAAACAAAAAAATGGAATATTTATGATTTATCAAATTAAAAATTTACGAAATTAAAAATTAATCCTTTCAGCGTGCGTTTAAAATATGATTTTTTTTTAATTTTGAAAAATCGTTAACGATGCTTTACTGTATCCATATATGGTTTTGATTTATAATACAAAATTTTATATTATATTTTCCATTTTATATTATGTAGTACATAAGACATAAATCTATGGAAAAAAAAAGATATTTTCCATTCAAGGTCATATGACAAATTAATTTTATTTTTTTTTAATATTTTATATAAATTCTATGAATTTTTCTGAAATATATAAAAAGAATAATCACTTTTTTTTTGAATATTTGTAAATTTATGTATATTTAAATATGATGGTAATTAAAAAATTTTAATAAAATTATTCGGTCCAGCGCGCATTTAATTTGGAAGCGCTACAGAACAGTATATATAAAAATTACGAATTAACTGAATCGGATCTGAAAGGGTTAAAGGCAAGGAAATTACATGAAAAATTAATATATATATATATATAAGAGAATAAAGAGATTTTATCTCTTGGATGTATATATCTATGATTAAGACAGTTTAATGAATATTCTTTTATATGTAAACTGTTCAAATATATGTTTTTGGAATGTTGGACTTTTAACAATAATATCAATTAATTTTTCCCTGATTAATTTTATATACTTTTGTATTTTTTAGCTTATTTTGATTTTTAGTAATTAATTTCGATAGTTACTATTTTTCTATCTTCTATCTCTATTTTTTTTCTTGTCACTAGAACCATAGAATAGACAATAGAGCATAAGGTTCTAGTACAAAATAAAATTATCTTGAGTTTTCTTAACATTTTTTTATTGCAATTTGGATCTACTAATTTTCTATGAATTTTGAAACATAGATTTCTTTGTAAATGAAGAAATTTTATTTAACTTAATGGCTTGTTTTTACAATTTCTCCCAATCTTAAAATTAAATTAGATCAATGTCGATGCCTCAAAATGGAAGTATCTCACTTACTATAGTATAGTTATAGTATATAAACACTCTAACCTCACCTTATGCTTTCAATTTAAACCCTTCTTATTGTATCACCAATCAAAATCTCCCAGCATAAATTTCTTCGAATGTGTCGAGGGATGTGGAAGGACATTCAAGACTTGAATACATTTCGGCTATCACGATTTTTTCAGAATGGTACGTGAATTTTGTGGCCGCGAATCGTTGATGATCCAATGCGCCTTTTGGGATTTATAGCCAGACATTGAATTCGTAGCACTCCTTTATTAACAGTTGACATATCACCATCCCCCTTCATGCAAATTAAATCGATTATTTTTAGTTTCAGTTTAAAACTAAAGTTTTAATATAAAACTATAAAACAGTATATTAAGTTACAGTGGGTAGTGTTCCAGTTCACAATACTTTCATATGAAGTTCGAATAATAAAAATCCTTTTTAGTAAATTAAATTTGTCATATCGTTATTCGTAATTGGTGAATGTAACTTCTACAACACAGCGAAACTGAACCACAACAGTTTCGCTGTGTTGTAGAAGGCTCAAAAATTTGTTACTTTACGCGTACCATATTATCTAAGATTTGATTATAATCATGTTTTTTATTTTCTAATTTAATTCCAAATTAAAATATCCCTAAAAGTTAAATATTCTATAATTCACAAATAATTTTATCGAAATACAAGAAAAGTTTGAATCAATATACTGAAATTTTAAACTTTCGGATGAGTAGTGAATTGCGCTGTAGGGAAATTTGACTGTCACAAAAGCACAAATTAAACTAATTCTTTATAATAGAATAAAATTTCAGTATTGTCAATTCAAAACTTATGCTATAATAAAATTAACTAGTAATATTTTTTTTTTTAAATAATAGGAATTGCATAATAAAATGAAATATATTTTATTTAATTTACTACACACCATATTTTGATTCGAAATTTACAAATTGTTTCAAGTTTATTCGAAAACTGGCAACATATCTAAATTCGCAGTTTTCAATGCATTTTCAATTCGTAATACTGCTGAACACTGAACTGAAATGTCATTATATATTTTCAATTTAACCTTGCGAATTTTGAATATGTAAGAAAGAGTCGACACTATTAATTATATTTTTATTTGATTGAGAAATGAAAAAAAAAAGCTTTTTTTTTTGCTGATGACGACGCAAGTAATAATTTTTATGTATAAATGAATATTTGTCAGTTTTTTTTTCATCTCTTCCTTTGATATAGGTGTCAGGGATTGACAACCGTAATAATTGTGCCATTTTTCTAGGAGTTAATTTGTATGGTTTATTCCAGGTTTAATATATATCGAGACTTTCTCGCGAAAATGTATTAAACAACAACATTTTCGAAAACCACTTTTTATAATAAATTAATAGTTTGGAAGAAATGCTATGGTTTGATCCATTTTTCATCAAACTATAATAACTAATTAGAGAACCTTTTCATTGGTTATCATATCAGACCATTACAGTGGTTTAGGAGTTACAACAAATTTCTCCAATTTCCCTTTTGATTTTGGAAAACGGAATATTTTATCATTACCTGATTAAAACAATTCTCATGACCTATTTATGAAAAAACTCTCCATAGAAAATTTATATTTGTTAAAGTATGATTTTCATTGTGATGAAGTGTGAAGATATCGATCAGAACGAGATGCAAAATACAGTCTTATAACTTGTGTGATAGTCGCCGATTTTACTGTGACCAACGCTGTGGTAAATATCTCGGCAAACATACTTCCTATAAATGTCAAAATTAGTGCATTTTAAAATTATTTTTTATAGCATCAGAATTGTTTTGTTCATAATAACTGTTAAAAAATTTGACAGTTCACATATCAAATTGTTAAAATTATGAAAATTTAATTCTTTTTTTCTTTTTTTTAAAGAATTAGGATCAAAACCTATTATTTAAAACTGTTTTTTAATATTCATAAAATCACTTTTTACACTAAAATATGATTTAATTTTTTTAATTTACTACAGAAAGAATATTTTTTTTAGTTATTAAATTTTATGTCTAAATTTTACTATAACTTAACTATAAAATTTATGATACTTTTCACATTCAGTCTCTTTTTCTTTACACTATAATAGGTGGAGGTAATAATGTTACAAATTCAAATTTTTGAATGAAAGTAATCGCAATCACTTTCATCCAAAAATTTGAATTTGATACATTAAGATAATCATTAATTATAAAGTTCAAATTAATCATTAATTATAAAGTTCAAATGTGTCAAAACGAAATTATTCATTCCAAATTATATTTTCGAAAGGATGCGTTCAAAAGTTTCAAATTAAATGTTTCCAAAGTTTACGAGAAACTAGCAAGGGGAATTTCCGAAAAGTGGTTCTAATTGCTGTTCAGTATTCTGCGATTGCTACGATTTTGTAAGAATCAATTTTGAATATACCGAAAAATCAAAAACTTTCGAATAATAAAATTCACATTCACATTACTCCATTTCACCACAATAATTTCTTATAAGTAGTTAGTTAGTGACTAGTTTGTGACATTGTTTCTAAAAAAAAGGTGTTCTATCTCTGACTTATTATATTTTATATTCCTTCTCAAAAATATTTTTCTTATGGATGAATCAAACAAAAAAACTGCTATACATTTTAAACAACAAGAGAGTAAAAAAACAGTTTAAAAGTGTCTTCTCTGTTGTTTGGATGGTTAAACTTTTAAATGTCGCACGCTGCGACTTTTATTTAATTTAATTTAAAAAAAAAAAAAAAATAAAAAATTAAATTAATTTTTTTTTTTAATAAACTTAGAAAAAATTTTCAATTTTCCCTTCTGTTCTCTTTTGAATAATTTTCCACAAAACAAAATAATAATAATAATAAAAAAAACCTTAATTTTTTTTAATCATAAAAATTTGGTGTTTCTTTTTTTACTATAATTTTAAAAGTGAAAAAAAAAAATTAATCTAAAAAAGAAAATTTTCTCTCCACAAAAAAAATAATGTGAACTTTTCCGAGATAAATCAACATAAAAAAAAAAATTTATGTAAAAATATTAAAATTTATAAAAACATAAAATAAAAATTTTTTTTTCTAATTTAATTTTAAATAAAATAATTATTTAAATAAAAAGTTTTTTTTTATATAAATAATTTATTTGTATATGTCACACAATTTTACACAACACCAAAGAAAAATAGAAACGAAACAGTTTTTTTTGAAACGAAACAAATACTTTTGGAATTTTTTCAGTGTATTAAAATTTGTTGTGTATATGTGGGTTTGTTCAGTGCACTTGATCTCTTTGCTTTCTATTTATTTTGTCAATTTTTGTAAATATATAGCTATCTCTTTCTGTCATTTTGCTTGATAAGTAATTTTTTTTTGTAGAAGAAAATATGTAGTTAAAAAAAAAAAATGTACTGTCATTTCATTTGATCTATTTACGAAAAAACACAACAACAACAATTTCGAAAATAAATATTCTCTTTTTTTTTTTGTTGTGTTGTTGGTTGGTTGAATATGAAAAGGATGAACAGATGTGTTTCTGATTCTATTTCATCTCCATGAACCCAACAACAAAATTTCAAATTCTCTCATGCTTCATTTTTTATCGTCCATTTAATAATATTGTACTCATTTTTTTTTTTTGTGTGTTCTTCAATGTGTTGGAATTTTTTGAAGTGTATCCAAGTAAAATATTATTTTTTTCTTGTGTTGGGTTATTTTATATTTCCTTCGCGCTATGCAATAATTTAATAGAAATTTGAAGAAATGACGTAAATTATTATCAAACACCAACAAATAATAAAAAAAAATCATTTTGAAATATTTAAACTCAAAAAAAACTCAACAAAAAAAAAATGAGTACATTTTTTTTTTATCATATTTGTTTTTACATATTTACGGAAAAAAATAATGAAATTATCAGATTTTTACTGCTGGCCTCGGTAAAATAATACTAATATCTGAATTATAATTCTATATTTATTATACTGGAGTTGGTTATATATTAAATTTATCCGAATCATATTCGAAAAAAAACAAATAATATTAAAAGTCTTCTCGTTTTTCTGTTGCGCCTTACCGATTTATTTTAAAGCAGTGTTGCCATGTTTTAGATATTTATTGTGTGTGGTTTTGTTGTTTGTGTGTGTGTGTGTGGTTTTGTTGGAAAGGGAAATTATGACAAAATCATAAAAAAACTACTTTTTTTTTAGTTGATTTGTGTTCTTAAAAATGTACAGAAAAAAGTTTTAATGATATTTTTTGGATATTTAAAAAGTGTTTTTTAATAATATTTTGTATTTAAATTAATTTTAAAAATAGATATTAAATTAAAAATTTATTAAAAAATATATACATTTGGGAAAATATCAACAAAAAATTGTAATTGTGTCTTATAAATATTACCTCCAAAAAAAAAAAACATAAAAATAAAGCAAGCATGTATCAATAAATTTATATATGACAGAGTATATTATGCAATTTTTTTTTTTTTAATGTACAAAATATATTTTAAGTGAAGTTATATACATACACACATAATATATATATATATATGTATAAATAGAAAAAAAAAATAAAGTTCAAATGAATATTATTTTATATTTGAAATTCTAATATTTTAAATTATACATAAATACATAAAAAGAGTAAAAAAAAACATATTTTCAAAAGTGTTAATTTTTAGAATTTAAAAAAAAAATATTTTTTATTTAATTTTTTTTTTATTTTTTTTTGTAAATAATTAAAAAAAAGTGCCTCAAAATTTGGGATAATTATTTTGATTTGGTAAGTTTTGTTTTTTTTTTTTGTTTTTCACTCAAACATAACTAAATGTCATTAAGTTTAAGTTAACTTAATGACATAACTAAATGTCATTAAGTTAACTGTCAAATATTAATAGAATATCAATAGAGTAAATTATTGAATGTCAGAATAGATACGTCAAAATTAAATGTCAGACACAGTGTAATACTGAATCTACAATCAACGATTTCTATCGCTCACATGCTACAAAATAATTGTCTACAATTAAATTCTAATTAGTAAAATGTTATAAAAATTTATTTTGTAGAACACAAGATAGTTGATATAGTAAAATGTTAAAGACTCATCTTTACTTTGACAGCTGGCTGCTGCGTATACACAGCGAACGAAACATTTGATTGTCGAGATGCAGTATTACAATGACGAAGAAATTGACGAACATGACGAAAAAAAATTAGATTGCATTACATGATTCTTGAAACTCTATAATAATTTGTGGAATGATTTACATACTTTTGGCAAATTAATTACATACTGACAAGTTTCGGCATTAAATCCGACATTTTTCAGACCTAAAAATATTTGAAAAGTTGTTCACATACTTTGGCAATATGCCTCATAAAAATAATACATGATTAACAGGTGAAGACTAAAGTGGTATTTTGAGTTATAGTCTATAAAACTATACCAAAAATATAAAATTGTCAGATCTAATGATCGAAGAATTTCGACAATTGTCATAACTGGTAGTTTTAAGTTAAGCTAAATCTTCGACACGACACCTTTCCTTTTCATTAAATTTGAAATTACAAACATATTCATTTATTTACGGGCTGCCTAAAGTTTTACAAGTACAATGCAGTAATGTTGTAGAGTTATTCCATTTTTTTTTTAATATTAAATCTTTGAATAATTTATTATCTAGTTTCTTACTCAGAATATTCAACCAAAATTTTTCATATTAATTCTATTAAGCTTTTTAAAATCGTCTTACAAAATCATTCACTGTAAAATATGCTGATCAATGCTAAAGAATTTGTAAATTGTAATTTGAATATATCTTTAAAACTATCATTTTCTTTAAATTTTGTGAATTATTATTGACCCTAGGAAATGAAACAAAAAAAAAGAAGCAAAATAACAATTTTTTTTTCTTCAAATTGGAACCATTTTACAAAAAATATTGCAACTTTGATGTTTTTTTAGTTGAATATACAAATATTTACTTCTGGTTAATATTATGCAATAAAATATTTCAAATTTTGGTGGTTATTTTTAATTTTCATAAAACTACTGTAAAGGGTTCAGAATAAAAAAAATCTTATTTGACATATTTTTTGGATTACAAATTTTCCAAAAATTGATTTATGAGCTAAACTTTTTTTATATCAGATACGCTGCAGTTTACTGGTATTATCTTTTATACAAAATATGACACCAAAGTTTTATGAATTATCAAAAAATATTTGCTGAAATAGCACATGTTTACATTAAATTCTTTTTAAAATTTAATTTGAAATATGTTGTTAGGAAAAAGGGTAAAAACATGTTTCATTGTTCACTGATACAAATAGAATAAAAGATAACAATTTATTGGTAAAAATAATTTTTTTTTGGTAGAAAACATATCAAGCCTAAATTTAAGGAGTTTTAGCTTGTAATACAATTACATATTATGGTAATATTAAATTGACCAATTTTTATTTATTACCAAAGACAGTAAAAAAATTGTCTGGCCTATTTGGATAATATTAAGCTTATTAATCCGATTTGTATATGTATACTTAAAACTTTTCACTACTGAAGCATTTTTTTGTATTTTCTTTTAGAGACTCTATGCTGCATATGCTGCAAAAAAGGCTAAATAATATTTAGGTACTTTGGCTTTTCCACAAATCATATTTTTACCAGAAAGTAAAAAGTACAATAAAATTACTTTTCGTAAAATTGTAGCTAATTATATTTCTAATAAATTGTGACCTATCTGTCTCATAATTCTGACAAATATGTTTCAAGGCAAACTACAATGTCACACTGACGTAGAGCGGTGAATGTGTTAAGGGATTCATTATAATATACAAATTTAAAACAGAAAATTTGTACTTAACACATTCACAATCTTAGTCTAGGCGATTAGCCAAGAGGTTTACACAAACCAGCTGATAAATTTGAACGAAATGAGTTAAGTAAACTGTGAATAGCTATAGAAATTATAATACACTAAGTCGAAATTAAAATATATACCAAGTAAATCCTAATTTCTGACGCATATATGGGTCATGTGGTCGTCAATATGTTAAAACTCCAAGCATTATAATAAATATATACAACCGTTTATCTTGGAAATAAAATGATATCCTTAAGCATTTATGTTTAAGCTAAAATCTATTTTTGTTTTGTTACACACACACACACACTACAAAATATTAATTTTAAAATTTAGAATATTATATAATCGTTAAATCCAGATTATTAGCAATAACTAAACGAAAATGCTTACTTTATTCAAGTCTCAAAAAAATTCAGGGTACTACTTAATAATTTCTGTGAGGAACAATTGAAATGAATTAAAATTGATTAATGGGGAGGGAATTGAAACAAGTTTCTTAAGAATTTGGTTGTTTAAGTTCTATCAATGCCTTCTTAAATTTGGAATACATTAATATGCAGAATTTTATCTAATAATATTAATTTTTAGGGTAACTAAATTAATTTAACCAAGAGGGGGGTAGATATTTATGGAAAAAAAACTTGTTTTCATGAAATTGTTATTTGTTAGCGCAAATTCTAACAAATTTATATAAAAAATATTTCTACAAAGAGGATTTATCTTCTTTTTTTTTTGAAATTTAAACTAAGACAAATTTTATGTACTGAGGAGTATATTTTAAAAATATGTGTTTATAAGTTAAAATTTTAAAACTTTACATTATTTTCATTCTACAAAAAAAAAAAAAAAAAATGAATTAAGTATCAAATCGTGCGAATCATATTACGAAATATTATAAAACTAGTTTATAATTTGACACTAAAAGATAAATTGTTATATTCACGTAGCTTCGTTAACCTTCATCTTACTTTTCTGGTATATTGTTTTGTTTTTTTTTTGACCCAATTTTAGTACAAAGATTAAATTTTACAACAAACTATGCCTAAAAAAAGTATTAGAAATACTAAAGCTTAATTTACTTTGAAGCTTTATAAAATATACTTTGGTACTTTGTAATCTAAAATTGTAATTTTGTGCTCTTACATATATTTATGTATATTTCGGAAGATATTTTTTTGTTGGAATATTATTTTGAATTGATTAATTTTCTGTACGAATATGAACAGTTTTATTGATTTATGATGTACATTACTTTTACTAGACGTTTAAATTATATTACTTTGTCAAATTATATAAATTTGTTAGTCATTTATTAGTTTAATAAACTGTTAAATTAATTATACAATTTTAGTAGTTCATAAACTAATATTTTCAATTTTTGAGTAAGTTAAAAAATATGTAGTTTCTAATATTATTTACTCTCCTTTATTGATTTAGATTTAAATAAAATTACTGATCTATAAAATCAAAAATTGACTCGTTTATGTGAAAATTGTTGGTGGTAAATTCATTTTTGAACAAAATATTGATAATAACAGATAAAATCTTTTGATGAAAATTTTATTCCAAATTTCTAATACCTAGTTTAAGGTTTTCACCTAATTTAAGGCATTTTTCACCTAATTTAAGGCATTTTTCACCTAATTTAAAGCATTTTTCACTTAATTTAAGACATTTAAATTTTTCACCTAATTTAAGTTATTTTTCACCCTATTTAAGGTACTTTATTGTAAAAGATACTATATGACATTAAGTTAAATGTAAGAGTAATAATGTTCCATATAATCTACAAGCATTATCGTTATTATTTCGGTACCAAAAGTTTTCATTGTTTTTCTTTTATCTGTTCCCTTTCTTTCGCATATAAATTGATTTGAATCATTTCGAAATTTTGATTGACACTATCTACTTTGTTTATTTAACAAATTAATCTGTTTTAATTTTTGTTATTTTTCCATTTATACTGCAAATAAGAGTTAGCTCTGTCGCTGATTAGTTTTTAAAAGATTTTATGCAATTATTAATCTTATGGCTTAACAAAAAGCTATTATACACCCATTGGCCAAATGATGACGTACATTTCCATAAAAAAATATATCGATTATGGATGGTTTATACAATTATACTCACATGCTCAGCGTAATTAATAATCACATGCTCAGCGTCTAAAATAATTTAAATGTGGATACGGCACATATCTGTTTAGAAAGAAGAATCTTTCTAATCTAATCAAAGCAATTGACTGCTGAGCAGCGAAATGCTAAAAAATCATCATTAACCAAGTTGCTAGTAAATTTCATGCTTCTCTTTTGACTGTTCGTAAAATTTGGCAAAAAGGCTAAAAAAAAGTAATATGATAAAGGAAAGAGATGTGACAAATAAATAAAAAAAAGTAGTCGAAAACGTAAAAATTATGCTGAAAATTTCGCAAATTTAAAGACGTTCTTCTTAATCGCCGTGGTACTATTTGCAGTTGGTTGTGTGCTAGTTTACCGCTACCGACTCTATTCCGAAACTATTTTTAAAAAAAAACTTTATCTATATTAATTATCCTTGTTCATTAATTAACCCATTGGATGCGTCTAATCACAATTATTTTAGTGTACATTATTTCCTTTACTATATTTAACTTAATTTTGTATTTTAGTGATCTTTAGTGAATAATACAAACAATTTCAATCATAATTTGGAAACAAAAATAATAATACTATAAATGTTATAGCATAACTTGGAACAGAAGAGTCGGAATACTTTTTAAAACAGCAAAAAAAAAATAGATTTCCAAACAAAATTTCTTATAAATAAAAAAAAGTAAACTTGAAACTTTTTAAACTTTTTTCTTTTACCTAATATAATTTCACTACATCTTTTTTTTCGTGTAGTAATCTTATAGTTTCCGCAAAGCACATCAATCTTATATAGTTTCCGCAAAGGCAATAATTTTTCAGTTTGTTGTTTTTTTTTGTCTTTTTTCTTTTACCTTTGTTTTTATTTGCTTAAAAGTGCAAAAAAAATCGCTGTAATCAAAAAATGTAAACAAATAATAATAAATATTTTGTGGGCTAAAGAAAAAAAAAAGCTTCTTTTTTTTTTTTTTAATGTTTGCTCGGTTTTATTCTTCATCATCATTTTATGATCTAAACTTTACGAACATAAACACAGAACAAACATAAAATCTAATAGAGAAATATACATTTAAAATAAACATCTTAGTATATAATAATATTCATTGTGCCTATATATTAGTAGCCTGCCTTGCCTAGCTGATTGAATTTTTTCTAATATATCTTCGTTCTTATTTATTTATATATCTTTCGAAAATTTATATCTTTTTACATATTAGTATTTGTTGAATTTGAGCTTTTTTTGTTAGATTATTTCTGAAACTAAACTTTACCGACATATTTAATTAAGGGATACAAAAAATATTTATACTTAAATATTCATTTTATTATTATTATTCGTGAAATTTTTTGATTCAATAAATGTTTTTGTAGAGCTTTTCCTAGCAAACACAGAAATATAGTTAATTTCAAGGTTTCGAGGACATTGACTTGAGGTCGCAAGTGTTATCATATTATGTATATATTTTGAAAAAAAAAATTAAAAAAGCTTTTATTTCTTTGCCATTGCAGACTAACTAACCTAACTAATACAGAAATAATAATAAAATTTATAAACTAAATTCATTTAAAAAAGGTAGGAAAACCAAGAAAAATAATTGTGCGCATTTTTTTTTTGGGGGTTTTTTTTTCTTTGAAGAAAATTTTTTATTATTAATTAATAATTTTCAAATATTTAATTATATTTCTTTCAAAATATAGAAATTGGTTCATTTTTCCATTTTCCAATTTTCGGAAAAATATACTACTTTATAAGATATTCAAAACAAAAAAAAACTTAATTAGAGCCTGTCAATAATTTTGTTGTAAACAACAATTGGAGCATAAGGCTATGTACTTGAAAGTTCTTAACCTTTTTCTGATTTTATTGCAATTAGGAATACTCATTTTAAGTGGATCCCGAAAAACTAATGGATTTTATTTGTGAGTCATTATTATTAGCAGATGGTCTCAACTTGGTTAGCTAGAATTTTTCTCATATTTAAAATTACAAAATTGAGTTAATTTACCACTAACGATATCTAGAGAGTGGAGTCGAATTTAGTATTTACTGCATCCCAAACATAGTACACGTCACATCATAAAACGTCAATAGTGATCCTGCCTCTCGATTAACAATTAGGTACAATTTGTTTCGTTTATTGTCTTAGGTTAGTTGCCCAATATTTCCTAAATTATGCAGCATAGTTTTTTTTTACTCAGGCCGTTAAAATGAAATTTCTGAATAATTTGTCAGTTTTATGTTAATTTAGTCCTTCCCTTAAGACTTTAGAATCGAGAATTTTATTATATGTCTATTTCTAAAAGCTAGAAGTTTTTCTTCAAGTTTTGTAATTCAAGATGTGAATTTTTTAAATATAAGAAGCAAATTTTTGCCACCAGTAACAATTATAATTTGTATACCTCGTACTACTTAATTATTTTACCGCAAGTACATTCTTATTTCGTCGATCAATTTTAAATTACATGCCCATTTTGGGAGAGAAATGCCACAGCACACATATTATTCGGTTCGAATATGTTTAAAGATTTGCAGAATTTGCTTAAATTTATCGGAGTATTAATTCTCAGTTCAAAAAAAAAATCTAAGCTGATGGTTTGTTTCTGAACCTATATTGGACCTATATTAGACAGCGAAGTCCAAGTTATAGCACATAATAAAATCGTTCTAAAAGAGATCAAATTACCAAACTGTTGATGATTCAAGAGACTCGATTTTAAACCGAACTGTTGTGACATTATCTAAATAGAATTTGTTAATTAAATATTAATTCACTAATTTAACAAATACAAACGACATGAAACTACGTAATTTCATTTTTTTTAATTCAATTTCATGCATAAAAGACCATACAATCTGTTAAATATTATAAAAAAATAAAGATTTATATTCAAAATTTAAATTTAATTAATATTTTTATTAGTTAATATAAGATAGAAGTTTTTCATTCTATCAATCCAATTTATGTTAATATATCTAATATATTAAATTCAAATTGATTGACATATTAACCGACATTTCTTATTACGATTAAACGTTTATACGCATCTATAGAAATAGTATCTGTAAACTATAATATTTATCTAAAAAAATTTTTTTTTAGATAATAAATTAAATTTTTAAAAATAATTTTAGAATAATTAAGTAAAAATCATCATTCAATACTTAAGAATTTTTATATTTTAAGGTGGCTGGTGTTACAGCGACCACGGAGCGCCCTCAAGCGCCTCCACAGGGGCCTTCGCCACTGCAGTTGAATGAACCTCATTTGTCAATTGTTCCTGCCGAAAATGTGGGGTGAGTTTTTATTTACTATGCTTACTTACTACAATCACATAATTCGGTACAAAAATTATTATAATTTATCATACATAAAATTTTGGCAAATTTATGCTTAAAAAAAATTATTATTTTATATAAAAAAACCCCAATTTAAGGTTATATATAACTACATGGGGGGTTTTATATTGAATATATATAATATGTTCTGAAAGTAAAAATTACATATATTCAATTTTTGACCTGACCTTAAACTAGGTTCTTCTAGAATTTCATGATTCGTATTTAGTAAATTTTGAAGTTGAAAAGTAAATCTTTTCAATTTTTGACCTGAACTTAAACTAGTTTCTTCTAGAATTTCATGATTCCGTATTTAGTAAATTTTGAAGTTGAAAAGTAAATCTTAGCAATTTTTGACCTGAACTTAAACTAGGTTCTTCTACAATTTCATGATTCCGTATTTAGTAAATTTTGAAATTGAAATGTTAAATTTTTTATCACTTTTATTTACAAATTTTAATTTTACGAAATGAAATTACATATAATTAATTCACGAAAATCCAAAGATATGATTTCAATACCATAAATAGTTTGCCACCTAAATAGAATCCTATTATTTGAACACAATTGATGGTTAGTACAGTATGCATATGGTTTTGATAATTTTTCTGTGTTATGTAACATGCAATTATGTTTTTCCAACATTTACTTTTCTTTTTTTTTAAATACATTTACTCAGTACAATCTTTTAGATTCATTTTTCGGTATAAAAAATTTATTGATTGAAAATAAAAAGTATGTACCCCCAATTATAAAAAGAAATTTATTTGAGCTTTTTTTAAGAAGCTGTAAATGGAAAAACACTTTTTTTTCGAAATATATTGCGTAAATATTTGTTCAACTATATCGTAACATTATTGACTGACATTAAAGCTCATATTAGATATTTATTTCTAACTTAGAATTTTTGGTCTCTTGTTAATTTAGTTGAAGACTGGAAACTATAATTTATGATGGGGGGGGAAATATATTTGAAAAATGTAGGAGTATTGGGTAATATTTGATTGGGGAAATGTGCCAAACTGTACTTGCTACTAATTACTTGGTACTAATTAATAAAATTTAATATTCTTCTTTGCGTCCCTATCCGTTACGTATTAGGAACTTTATTAATATAAATTAATAATTTTATTTTACAATATTTTGAATACTTCTCCACTCTACAAATCTACAATATTCATATATAATATTAATCCTTATTTTAATTGGAAAATCATTTTTCTTATATTCCAAAAATCGGAAGGACACAACTTGTTTCCATTTTATTTTATCAGTTAGTTGTACTAAAAGAAATAAGAATGTACTTAAGTAAAATAACATAGAAACTTCGAGTTTTTGGAAATCTACTTATAAGAAAATCCTTGTTAAATAAAATCCATGTTAAAAGGGTTTAATTACGTTTTAGATCTATTTTTGGAACGTTTAAAAAGATTTAAGTTTAGGACATTTACAAAACCCTAGATCAAGGTTAGATTTGGACTATTGTGATTAGATGGACTTAGAACTTAAAGTGTAATTTTTATAAAAATTGTATGGTTGTTCAAATATGTAGTTATTATTGTCATAATAGTGCAAAATCTAATAGTCTCTAAATTCCATTATCAGTCCATATTGATTAAACATAGGCTAAATATTAGTTATTATAATGCGTGTGTCAAGAAACCTTACACCTACACCAAATTTTTCTATTGCTTAACATTTTTTTTACGTCAGAATTTCTAGAAAACTTCCTCTAATTTATTATTTTTGAAATTTTTCTATTTCTTAATTAACTTTTTCATATATTAAGAAGTTTCCTAGTCGGACTTTGAGATTAGCTCACCAAAAAAAAAATATATATATTCAGATTATAATCATAATCATTTTGTTAAGTATTGTTTTATTTATTTTTATGTAAAATATGAGTTATCCAAAAAAATATTTTTATTGTGGAATTTAAGAAACATAAATAAATAAAAAAAATTTTGCGTTTGATTTTTTTTTTTAATATTTTTGTTACTAATCAATATTATTATTTCTTATAGATTATTTATAATTTATGTTGATTATAATAAAATTACTTTTTCTAGTACATATTTGGAAATAAATTTTTATTTAAATATTTATTTTTATACTTATAAAATTTTGTATTGTGGTGCGTCAATTATTGTTCGTTTCAAGAAAAAAGTGCGTCTCATTTGTTTATTGCATACAATAATTGAAGAGCTTACGAGTATGAATAGTGTTAAGTGATATTATTTTTACAATTTCTAGTAAATCACATAAATTCGTCCGATTACGTTTTTTCTTGTTCTTTATTTAAATACACATATGTCGATTAATTCTAAACAAAATAGAGATCAGAATATTAATACGAAGATGTGCTCTTAACTTTTTTCAAATTGTCATAGAATCATGAAAATTGCTTCAAAATATGGCATGTAACATTTTTTTAGGTTTGGCCTAGCTAGGTTGAACTTAATTCCATACAAAATTGGTGGGAACAGATAATCGGTAAAATATGTCTTATAAATTTTTTTTTTCTAGTTGTCATAAAATTATGAAACTAGACGAAAACATGGCATTTCGTCCAAACTTTTAGTTTATTATCACAAAGAGTTTTAGAAAATTTTATAACTTAATAAATTTTTGCAGAAGGGTGTTTTGTACTATCTGTTTTTATTCAGTTTTATTATTCATTTAGAATATTTCAATTTTGGAAAACAATGCTTAAGTAGATCTATGATTCTCACATAAAAATATTGAATTTAAATATTAATTTTTTTTAGTAATACAAAATATATATTTTTACAAAAAAAAAAATATATATTACTTAACACATTCATTCTCTAAATTTCAATTCTTATTTATATTTTCTACAAATACTAAATTTTTATGTTCATAAAATAATAATAAAAACATTAGATAAAATCAGGGCTGATTAGTTTATTTGGTTTATTTTTTTTTGGAAAAACATGCAAAATGTCGAAATTTTAGGTACAGGAACTAAACAATTTTTTTTTAAAAATAAAATTTTAAAGATGATTTTTTTAATATTTTGTAGATTTTCGTAAATTTTTATAGTTAAAATATTCATTAATAACCAGTTTAATTTTTTGTGTATATATTCTCATATAAAAATTATTTTGGAATTCATCACATTTTAACATAATTTTTATTTTGATCACAGATACAATTTTTTATTTAAAGCTTTTTTTTTTTATATAAATATTTTTTATGTATTTTTTTTTTTAGATTTGTTTCTTTTTTTGTGTATTATTAAAAAAATATCTTTTGCAGTGTTGTCAAAATTAAGTTTAAAATTTATTCAAAAAGTCTTAAACTAAAAATTATGTTGGTTTTTTTTTTTTGGTAAATGCCAAATAGATATTTTTTTCTTGATTACATAATTTCATTACCACTTTTTTATTATTATTATTAGTGTATAATGTTTGTCAATACATCACTAAATGATTGAGAGATAGGTAAGGGGGGGGGGGGGGGGGCTCAGTGAGTATACTATATAGTATATAACATAGAGAATCAAAATTAATTTAATGAGTTTTTTTTTTTTGGTGAGAAATTGGGTATAATTTAGGGAAAAATAACCATCAAGGTAACAACTACAAGTTCATAATGGTTTTTTTTTAATTAGTTAAATGTCATTACCTTCATGTAACTAAAATATTTCTTGCAGACTCCAACAAAATTGCATGTAACAAATTAAAAATATTATTAACTAATTTAAAATTAACTCTACTTAGTATTAATATCCTAAATTAGTTGTTCTAGTCTATTCTAATCATCCAGGTGTATTTATTCCTAATAAAATTCGAATATTAATAAAATTTCGTATATTATGTCTTGCTCAATAGCTGAATTAATTTCCTGCTGAATCGCATAATTCTAATTTTTTGGCTATTTTATGCTGAATCGCACAATTATAATTTTTTTGCCTAAAGAATATTACAGAAAATTTTAAACCTATTTTGATTAACTCTAGATAGTCAAAACAATATTAATTTGTCATATAACTATTAAAATTCTTTTACCTAGAAAATCGTTCAGTCTGTATAGTGTTAATAAGTGTGTGTACCCTTGTAATACTTGTGAAAATTTATATAATTAACATCGATTTTGGGATATAAAATTATTGGAATGGATTAAGGATATTCATTATGATATAATGTGAAATAGTTAAATATAAATTTTTGTGAATAATTGAGAGAATTATATGAATTCTCCAAAGGTTATGGGGGATAAGAGATTATTAAGAAATTTAATTTCATCAAGAAATAAGTTTTTTTAATATTTTAAATATATATAAGAGTTGCCTTAACATAACATAGCAACAGACAAGCGCAAAACATTTTTAATAGTTACATTTTTTATTTTCGAATTTTTTTTATAGTACAATTATTTGAAATATTTTGGATTTAATATAATTGAAAGAACTATAATATAATTCAAATAAAATTTAAAAACCGTATTGAATATCTGGTTATAAATTATGAATATTTCATATTTATATACTAATATCACATATTTATTTACCTATCAGGTATATTTTTTTTTATTACTTTGTTCTTGACGAAATTGTAAAAGAATTTATTTTATTTCTGTGAAATTTTGCAAAAAAAAAACTATTGGAAAATACTTTTACTAAATTACAACATGTTGCTTAATGGAGTTTCAATTTACTCGAAATGAAACATTAATTTATATACAAAATATTTTGAAAATATCAAATCTTTAAAAATTTTATCGTTTTCAATAAACTACGAAACACAGTTTTAGTCTAATTTTAGTTAATATTCTATTATTAATTATGTTAAAACATATTTGTATAAAATATGGAAAAAAAAAAGTATAAAAATTGTTTTATTATTTTATTTAGTCAGATTTTGATCTGATACTAAAACAAGTGATAACTTGTCATGTTTCTAATTAATGGTTTATCCGTTCCTTTGGGCTATTTTTTTTTTTTTTCGAAACCTTGAAATATATCTACTTATTTTCATTTAATTAGAAAATCTTGATTAACAAGTTTTTATTTTCAATCGCTTTTGTACCAGTTTTAGGTAAAATTATCAATTTTATTTTAATTACAACAATTAAAACTTAAAATATATTTTCATAGTTGAAATAATTTTAAATGTTACAATATTTAAATTATTTAAATACATAAAAAAAATTAGTCGTAGTATATTTTATGTTGTTACCAAGGAATTCCAAATAAAAATTTAAAAAGGCTTCGTTAAAAATTTGTTTCTAAAAATAACCAATATTATGTATTTTGTAAAAGCGAATAACTATAGTAACAAAAATATAAATTGATTTCTAACAATAAATATATATTCCAAATTTAAATTTCTATTTGCATAAATTTTTATATAAATTCATTTCGATTATTCTTTGGTTAATTAAATTTTATAGAATATTTTTAATATTGTACCCGAGAACATTAATAAAATTTATTATTCATTTTAGCCATTTGTCCTGGTTAATTCGAATCCATATCCCTAGTCAAGTTTAATCTAACTTAAAGTAATATTAAGTTGTTTCTCTTCGCCAAACTTTTCCTAGTACGGATTTTTTTATATGTAAAAGATTGTGTAACACCTTTGTCAGCAACCATAAATTTAATTTATATTACAATAACGATTTTAATTGCAATAGATGTACCGAATCATATAAATAAGTAAGATTAGTTACCAAAAATTGATTCCGCCGACTACACAAAAGAGAGTAAGAATTAAGTTCATAGTGAATTTTTGTTTATATTGCAATTTGTTAGTATACTAAGCTTTTTTTTTTAGTAATTTGTTAAAAATAAATCGTCTTTTATTATACTTTTCTGACGTTATAAATCCAGTAAAAAAGTTATTTGAATTCATCATCATTTTAAAAAAAAAACTTTCCGGTTATTTTGTGGATTCTCTCTTTTTATATATTCGTTTCATTAAAGTTATCCTAAAAATTCTCAATATATTTTCAAATGATTAAGAGCAAGACAGTCATATTGATTATATATACTAAAAATTTTAATTATACAAAACAAACTTGATAAAGCTCAGCTCTAAAATATTGAAGAATCTGACTAAAAGCATCAATCCAGTTAAGGTAAACAAAATATCTGCTCAATAAACAATTCGAAAAAAAAGCTTTATTATTTATATATGTATTATAATCAAAACAAAATGAAATATCCGCAATTTCACAGACTTTGTAAACTCTTCAAAATTTCAAAATCTGTGTACCATAATAGTCTTACACATTCGAAATAAATTAATAATAAATTTTGTAATATTTCTAGGCCTAGATAGAAGAGTAATTGAGTATTGTTATTGCTGAACATAAATAATTTGTTCCAGAGTTACCAGTATATATTTAATTTGGCTAGATTTTGATATAATTTTACTAAATATGACATAGCTTTTTTTTACTATTATATCATCTATTCTAACTGTCATGCTACTCTTTTGAAAAATATCGTGTTGTGAAAAAGAAATGCTATTTCAAGATATATTGTGAAATTTACACGCTGTTATAGTTTCTGAAGTTTTTTCAACGCCGTCGTTTCCGTTCACCATTTGATTATTCTTATTTCTTCAAAAAATTTCCTCTAATACTAATTTATTGATGAGTATTTTGGTGAACAATGTATTTAATTTCCTAAATTACATTATAATTCAAAAAGTGACATTACTAATTTTAAATATGTCTAATTTTAGGCTTAGCCAATGTGACTTACCTTTATCAGATGTATGGGTATCACACACAAATCAGACAACAGGTGTTTGTTCACTGCCACTCTTTACTTCACCAGCACCAGCTACAGCAGCAGTTGCAGTGTCATCGGCTGCCGTTGCATCATCTCCAGCAGGAGGAAGCTATCATCAATCTAATTTAACAACACATTCTTCATTAAATAATAATAAAATTTCTTTATTACAACAACAACAAACATCTGCTGTCGCTGCTGCTGCTATAACATTGCAGCACTCCACACCAGCTAAAATTATGAATGCAGTAGTTCCAGCAATTACATGTCAACCTTCAGCTACAAATAGGAAAATTCGAAGAAAAACTGACAGCAAGGTAAATCTAAATGAAAACAAAACCCAAAGTTTAAATTACATTGTATATAATATTTTTATAGAACATCATAGATTAAATTATATTTATATTTTCCAGCCTCAGTCCCAAATAAATAAATGTAATAATGAGAAACGACGTAGAGAATTGGAAAATAATTACATAGAACAATTAGGCGAATTCCTTCAGCTGAATAAACGAGGGGATATGACCACATCCAAACCTGATAAAGCTGCAATTTTAAATCAAGTTGTAAAAACGGTAAATTAAACTTAACGATTTATACATAAAAAAAACTTAATATTCTACCTTATGTTAAGTTAAATCTAAATATAAAATTTTCAGTAATTTATTTTAATGAAAAATGCACAAGGTTTTTGTTTGTTGCCATAGTTAGTGGTTGAGCAAAAATTAAGAAACTTGCCTACTCTATAAAAATAAAAACATTAGTTACCAAATTATATTATAAATTTATTTTTTCTATTTTATAAATTGTAGTATCGTGATATTTGCGACAAAGGGCACAGAGATACAACATCATCAACGCGGTGTACACGTTGTTTATCAAGCTGTGCTGATAATTGTACAATTCATCCTGTCCAACAAGGTGAGGTTTCATCTACAGAATCTGCAGATTCAAACGGTCAAGCACCCGAACTTTCTGCATATTTTGAAGCATTAGAACATTATATATCATCAGTTGGTTGGATTTTAGTACAATTAACTCCAGAGGGAATTATTGAATCTAGTACACAAAATATAAAAGATTTAATTGGTTTTCAAAAATCTGAATTACAAAAACAACCAATTTATTCGTATATGCATGCTGGCGATCATGCTAAATTAAGTCCCATATTGAATAGTATGACATTTAACCTAAGTGGCTGGGAAACTGATGATGGACAACAACAATTAACACCAAAATCCAAACGAAGCATTACAATTAAAGTTAGATTGTTAGTGAAACATCCAGAAGGTGCAAGTGAAACTATGGAACAGAAACAACAACGAAAAGATAAATACGAAGAAGTTTTATTAACAGCTGCTCCTGTGAAAGGTAAAATATTAATTAATATATGAATTGCTTACTTAATGTTATTTAAATATAATTTATTTAGATTTTTTTTTAGAAAAATTTCCTATTTTTCCTGATGATTCTGAAGATAGTGCATCTGTTTTATGCTTATTAACTAGACCTGAAGACGATTCGCCTCTCGAAACAAATATGCAGCAACATACACAACAAAGACCTCTTGAGCAAATGACGCTTAAATTAGATATACAAGGAAAAATTTTACAAATTGACACAACAGCACTAAGAAGTAATTTTGCTGCATATTTTGGTAAAGAACGTGGTCGACCTATACAAGATTTATGCCATGCTCAAGATTTGCATAGACTGCAGGTACATTTAAAAGATGTCAAACAATCTGCTAATTCTGTTGGTACAGCCCCACATAGCCACACATCTGGACCATTTCGATTAAGACTGGGATCACCTGATGCTTATGTTCACGTTAAGGCAAATTCAAGACTTTTTATGAACACAACACCAAATGAAAGTGATTATATTATGTCTGTTCATACGATTTTAAATAATGAAAATGAAATAACAAATACATCTCATGGGAATATGTTGGGTACAGAATCGTCTCAAAGTTCAACAATGATAAATATGAGTGTTAATAGTTGTAATAATATAATGCCGAGTGTTAGTGGTATTTCATCATTACCTAGTACAAGTCACCATCATACATCTACAACTACATTAGGTGGTCCTCTTATGACGTCTGTCATAAATGGTACTTTACCACAAGTACAACGATCACCAAAAACGAATAGTGTACTAACGTCATTTCCAAGTCCACCTTCAGCTTCTGAAGGTTCAAATTTTTTTCAAAGTGATTCTTTTGAATTTGAATATATACCCTCACATTCCCCATTTCAATTAGATTGTTCTGCATTAGAATATAGGCCAGATTCCAGAGCAAGTGTTGCAACACCAGTTAGTACATCCCGACCTCCATCAGTACAGGCCTTTAGTCCAGTTGGCCAAAATGTATGCCCGTCACCTTTAACTTCTTATCATACTTCACAGAATATTGGACAGTCAAGTCCTCAAAATATTATCAATAACAATATTAATAGTAACAACAATACTAATAATAGTAATAATAATAATGGTGGTTTTCAAGGATTTGCGTTTCCAAATTGTGATGACAAGGATCAAAAAGATCACAAAATTAATAACAACACGAATAATATTAGTGGACAAAATTGTAGTACAAGTAATCAAAATACTATGAATAATAACCAAGATTCTGCTCGTTTAAGAAATTTGCTAACGAAACGAACGCAATCATCGGGAAATTTACCTTCTGATGAACAAGAACATAAGAATCGAATTTTAATGGTAATTATAAAATAAATTATAATAAATGTTTTAGAAAGTAATGTGTATAAATATTGTAGGGCCTTCTTAACGCTGAAGAGGAAAAGGAGAGTGGAAATTATAATAAAATGAATACAAGTCTTACATCTAGAATTTATGTTACTAGCGGTAGACCTAAATCAACAGACAACAAAATGTTGCTCCAGGTAAACAACCTTTAATATTTAGCAATATTTATGATTTGATTTTTGAATAGCTAAGAAATAAACGTTGTAAAAACGGAATGCTAGTAATGAAATTTGACCAGTTTCAGTAGAAATTTAAATAACTGCTTTATATTTTGAATGCGATTAATTTAAAACTAACTAATATCAAAAAAAAAAAAATACAATACTATTAAATTACCTTATTACAGTACTAACATTTCCAATATTTAATATAATAAATATTTGCAGTTACTAAATGATAAAAGTGATGATGATGACTTAGATTCCAGATCACGGCAAAGTGAATTGCTCCGTCAGTTGCAAAAAGATGACACTCCAAAGGATCATAGCACAAATAACAATTCTAATCAAATGCAAGAAGAAGAACTCAAATCTTTACTTCGAATTCAAGGAAATGACTTTGGTAATCGTAAACGTCCAAATAATGATACTGATTTGGGCCGATCAGCCAAACGACCAGATGAAAAGAAATCTTCATCACTTTTACGTGAAAGAAATAAAATGTTAGCTTCGCTGTTATCAAATCCATCTAAGGCACCTACAAACGTACCTACAAAACAACCAATGGTTACTATTATTCCTGATATAACATCATCCACAGTTAATAGGGTTAGTTCAACATCATCAGGAAATATACAAGGTTCTGTAAATCAAATACATCAACAGCAACAGCAACCGTCAAATCTTAGTGGTAACAGTGGACAACAAAAAACGTCAAATCAAACAAATCAACAACAATCGCCGACCAATTCTCAAGCGAATCATTCAAGAAATGTTCGCAAGCCTTCCGAAGCCTACCTCAACCAAAATATGTCATCGCAATCGCAATCACAAATTTCAGATCAAAATAAAAATAATGTCCTATTAGCACAGAATAATAGCGGTTCACAACAGCAAATTTTATCATCAACAAATTCTAATATTCATCTCCAGCAGCAGCAGCAGCAACAACAACAACAGCAGCAGCAACAGCAGCCATCTTCCCTTCCTAGTAACTTTTCAATTGATAATTCACAATTTTCTACGTCTACCGTTTCAAGTGCACCATCATTATTGTCATCTTTAAATGTTTCGTCGCAGTCATCTACAATTTCACAACAACAAATGGGATCGACGACAACATCATCCGGTGGTTTATTTTCCAACGTACAACATCTTCATAATCAATCACAAAATGAAGTGGATCCAGAACTATCCAAAATTTTAAATGATGTTATAGATTTTGTACCGGATCTTTTCGGTGATCAGTCAGTTGGCAGTTCTACACCTGTACCATCACAACAAGATATTAATGAAAAAATGGCAATAAATGCTATTCAGAAATCGTTAATGCAAATTGAAAATCATTCGTTTAATAGCCCTCCAGCGTATTCATCAATGATTGGATCACAGCAACAGCCACCAAATAATCAGGTTCGTTGCCTTTTATTATTATTATTTATTTTATGTAATTGCTATATTTTAAAGGGTTTCCATCAACCACCGCCTATTTATCAATCGAGAGCATCTCGTGTACCAATGGTATCAAATAGTATGGCAAATAATCCGGCATTTCGTCAACAATATCGTGAAAGATTACTTCAGTTTCATCAGAAGGAACGTCTTTTACAACAACAACAGAAACAACAATTAGTTGTACCTGAAAGTGCAAATGTTCGACCTGATCAGTTGTGTAAGTATAAATTACTTTTTTATATTCTATAATCAAACTTTTTTGTTACCAAAATACATTTCCGTAGCACTAAACCCAAATATGACAAATATAGGATCCCTTCTAAATATTAATAGTACTGTAGCGCCAAACGTATCATTGACAAGAAGTAATATTCCATCGGATTCTCAATTGAGTCCTGGATATCAACAATTAATGCAACAGCAGTTAAGTCCAGGACAAAGAAATCAACAGTTTAATTCGCCACAAACTGCAGGTAACTATAAAATTTGTTAATTCTAAATAATTATTTTACTAAATATAAAATAAAAATTCTTTAGGATATCCACCACATTTTTCCAATAGTGGTCAAAGGTTATCACCTCAACAGCAAATGTCACAGCAACAACAACAGCAACAGCAAATTGCATTTCAAGCTAATACAAATAATCAATTGTCCCCACGACAAGTTCAATATAATGTTAATCCACAATCTAATATGCCTGTAGTTATGCAACAACAACAGCAACAGCAACAACAATCACCATCTCAACCAAATCAACAGTGGAATACTGGAACAGGCAATAATATCAATAATTCTCGGATGTCATTGCAGCAACATAATCCAATGCTAAGCGCACAATTACAAGTTCGATTTTTTTTTTTTTTAAACCTTTTTTTTATATTAAATTTTTAATTATTTTAGGGGGTGAGTCCTTATAATTCTCGACAATTTCAAAACCAAAGGCGGCAATTAAATACATCTGCTAATACTGTATCAAGACAGAATTCATTTCCACAGGATAATAGTTTTACTGGCTCTGCGTCGCCTAGTACACAAGCTTCCTATGGTAATGCTAATGTTTTTAATAGCCAACAAATACAAAGAATGCAAAGACAAACAAGTGTTCCACAGGCCACTCAACATTTACCAGGTACGCATAACATATATTGTATTGGTTATGTATTGTAGCTTGATTCTTCAAATTAAAATACTTAGAGATATCGTAAAACGAACACAATTATAGAAATTATTCCACATCTTGAATATTATTACAATCCCTAAATAAATGCTAATATATGCTGGGTGTTGCCTATGGATTTATTGAAGGGAAATCATATTTTTAAGTTGATGGAACGTTTAATTCAAAGTTCATATAACGCTATGCATTAATATTAACTATTCGAAATTTACAAGTGAACAAGTATAATGAAAATAATGTATTTATAAAAATACTTTGGTCCGCGATCCGCACTTATAATTTACAATGCTTTAATTTGTATAGTAGTGTTGATCTATGTAATTGCACCAGCCGTGCATTTATTTTAATTCATCTACGAATTATCTATGAATTCGTTTTGAAGAACCAGTTTTATGTTAAGAAACGATTTTAGATCAAACTGTATTTAATTTTACCTCTAGAAACTTCCATAAAATTTTATAAAATTATAAAATAAATAAGTATTTCTTCACTAATTTTTATTTTTACATTTACATACGATTGTACAAGAACGGAATTTTATTGATAACATGTTCACACATAGTATTTCAAATTTTTGATTATATGTTTTTATAAAAAATACGAAAGATATGTGCATAATTTACGTGGCTCTATGTAAACTATAAAGAGATTTTGATGAGGCTAATTATTGTTTTTTATAACATATAAATATACAAAAACAATAAGAGAAATTTAAAGTGAAATTTGTGTAATAATTGATTTAATAATGTTCCATTTCTTATATAATTTCAATCAGTTATATGCTATTTTTCACTAAGGATAATTTTCATCAGAAATTTGGTGTCCAAAATTTAATTTTAATATAAAAGTCAATGTTTTACTATTTTAAGAAATTTTGGGAAATTTTTAATGAACTATATTTGTTCAAATATGTATATATCCTTAATTATTAATTAATGTTATATGAACACATGTATGTTTTAAGATATAATTATTAAAACTATGTTAAGTGAACAAAAAAAAATATTTTTTGGAATATTATGAAAACAGGGTCACCCCGTCCGTTTGGTGGATCGGATGGTACAGGCGGTTATGGCATGATTTACAACAATATGCAACATGCTGCACAAGGCCCACCGCCAAATGAATTCTTTGGTCGCAACCAGTCTGGTAAGACCTTCCTGACACACACACATTTATATATACATAACAATACACATTTTATTCATTAAAATCATTTAATATTTCATTTAAATGTATAAATATTTAATCTTAAGCCAAATTTATTGTTTTCTTTTTAGTTTTTATTTAATTCAAACATTATTTTATGATTGTAATTTTTTTTTAATGTTGTCAAATATTGTGAATTTGTTGAATTTCTAAATATTAAGGAACATAGAATTAAATGATATCGTCATTATCCTAATTTTACATAATTAATTTTAATATATACATCAAAATTTAAATTATGGAAGCAATCAATTATCACAACTGAGTAATAATATATATGCAGGTAACTTATTCTAAACACTGATTTATTTTACCAATTTCATTCAGTATTATACAATAGTATTGTGTTGTTTTAAAAGCTGATATAAATTATTTTGAAATATTTTATCGAAATTGTTTGTTAAATTTTGAAAGTATCATCTAGATTTAACTATTTAAAAAATATTAATAAAATTTATCAGTCCGGAGTAACTATATATAATTTATAATATTTGGTCTATTTAGTTCAGATTTTGAGCAATGTTGTTTAGAACTATAAGGTTATAGCCTCGTTTTAGCTATACATACACCATTTCCCCCAACTGGCGTGTTGTATTAAAAATGACGATTTGTATATCTCCGCTTATTTTCTTAATTGTGAAATCGTATTATATTTTATTTCGTAAGAATTGAAAAATATTTGAAAATTTCCAAAATTATCAATTTTGAAAATAGGATATAAAAGCAGGATATGACAAAAAAAATGTTTATCGAGGAAATCGATAAAATTAAAGATAAAATTTAAATGTTTTTACATGTACTGGAATATTATTATTAAATTAAATTTAGAAGAACTAAAAATAATGGAATACTATATCTCCTACTAAATTGGATACCAAGGAGGATTAATTAGAAAATAATTATATTTTTTCATTACAATAAATAGTAAAGTCAAATTATGACACTAATTATTTATTAACATCATAATAAGGGTAAAATATTGTTTTAATTCTTTTCGTGTTTATCAATTCTTATGTGGTATAAATAAATTTTCATTTTCAAAATGTGTTTAATCATAAAATTTGTATATAAAATACACCTATCTTAAAAGTTATGACAAAATATTATATTTATCCAATTATAATAAAATATCAATTTCTTTAAATTTTTTAGTATAATAAAATTTTGTCAAATCTTTTAAAAGGTCCATTAATTTTTCTCATTGATTTTTTTTTTTTTTTGTTAATTTTTAATTAATCTTTATAATCTAATTTTAGTTAATTATTTATTTAATTTTTACTTATAGCTGGAAATCCAATGAATTCATCAGAATATGTTCGACAAGAACTGCGGGCAGTTGTTAGTGGTCGAACTCAGCAATCAGTTGCTAGTGGTAATGTACCTGGTGGCAATAATAGTACTAATAATTTAGTAAATGTTAATAATAACATAAGAACACCACAAAGTCCAATTGGTATAGCTCAAGGTACAATGGTAGGCACAAATAGTACAAATTCACTTGGTATGCAACAGTCCCAACAGCAACAAAGATCTAACACACCGCATCAACAAATACCTGGAGCTGCATTAATAAATACACCACCGGATCAAACATTATTTAATTTTGATTTACCACAGTCAGGTATTTTATTATCATGTTTTTTATATTAATTTTAATTTAGAAAATTTGATTAATGACCGGAAATTATAGTAATTAGAGAAACACATTATTAACCAAAATTCTGTTGATATTAAATTAAGCAATTTAATGAACTTAAAACATAATTTTTTTTTTTTATTAAATATTTATTTTTTTCTATTCGAATTTAATTTAAAAAATTTTCTTTTCCATTCTATTTTAGCTGACTTTTTTGGAACAAATACTACTCGGTGACCCTAGTAAAAGTAAATAAATAAAAGGGGTTATGTCGTTAAAAACAAACAGAAAAATTTCCGAGCAAGTAAATCATCTTTATCAACAAATCAAGGAACACATAAAGACGAAAATATAAATTTATTTTTCTGTATATATATTTTGTATACAAAAAAAAAAAAAAGATAAAAAATATAATTAATATAAATAAAGTAAAATAAATAAAACACAAAATGAAACAAAATAAAAATACAGATTCTTAGAAGTGAGAGCGGAATAGAGAGGCGGCAAAAATCTTAGAAAATTATGTATATACGTAAATGACGACATGCAAACAAAAAATTTAATTAAACAAAAAAGGATATAGTAAAAATGTTTAGAAAAAAAATGACATAATAGCTATTTATATACATAAAAAAAAATAAATAAAACAAAAATTAAACAAAAAAAAAAATGTATACATGAATTTTATGTTATTTTTCAGTGTGATAATGTACAAAAAAAAATATATATATATAAAATAAAATTATTAAAATATTATATACTAAAAAACATAAAAAACATAAATAAAAAAAAAAAATTAAACAAAAAAAAAAAAAGAATATTAAAAAAAACATAAATTTACAAATTAAATTAAAATAAAATATATTATTATATAAATCAAGTTAAATAAAACAAAAAATGGTGTATACATATTAAAAATATAATTATTATTATATATAAATAAAATAAATGTATATATTTATATACAAGTACATATATTTTAAAACATATTTTAAATATATGTACTTATATATATGTATATAAATATTATTATGTAACAATATCAAGTAATCTTTATATTAATAGAATTATCTTTTTATTAAGAAAAAAAAAAATATTTTTTTCGTTGAAAGATATATATATATATGTTTATATATTTTAGAAATATAAGAAAAGAAAAAAAAAATATTATTAATCTCTTCTGGAATTCTATATTATATTATGTATCAATGTATGAAAAACGAATATTTAATCTAGCAATTTTTTTTTTTTGTTTTCTGCATACATAAAAAAAAAAACAGTTTTTATTACATATAGTTATATATAGTTTTAGCCAAAAATTAATTTTTAATCTTAGCAAGAATTTTTTTTTATATATATATAAATATATTTAAATTAATGCTATTATCCAGTGATGGAATGAGGAAAAGTTATTAAAATTATGCTATTTCATTATACCAAAAAAAAAAAAAAAGAAGAAGAAAATTACAATTTAAATGTTATAGATTTTGTTCAAAACTAATTTCGTTATGTTATATTATACCTTTATAAGATATTTTAACTAATAATTTTTTTTATTTAAACCAGTTTTATAATAAACACAAGGTGATTGAAAAAGGTTAAATTAAATGAGTAATGTGAATATTTTATATGAATTGTAAGGATGTTTTGAAATTCCGTAAGATTGACAAAAAGTTAATTTAACTCTATTTTTTTATAAGTATCGGTAAGAATGTGAAAAATAGTTAGGTGTTACCTGCCTGATTTTGTTGGTACTCACCATAATTTTTTAAAAATATTAAAATATTTTGCGATTGTGTAATCAGTAAATTAATCTTTATCTTTTTTTTAACATCTTGTGTGGGTTGCGTGTCGTATAAATCAGGCTTAATTAAAATATTATAAAGACAAATAATTAATATGACCATCCTTGCTTATTAAAAATAATAAATGGAGGAATAAATAATATTTTTATTTTATTGTATTTTTTTTTATTATTATTATAATTATTTAACAATTTCTTAATTAGTATTTTCTTTTTAAATAAATTATTGATTTTTATATAAATTAAATTTTGAAATCATTAATAATAATACCGAAAATAGTTTAATCCTATAAATAAATTAGTCACTAATTTGAATTTTACCTTCAATTTTATTTGAAACAAATGGTATTTTATTTATTGTGCATAATGAAAAAGCGTATAAAATAAAAAATAAAAATACGTGTTCGTTACATATTCATAAATTTCATAAAATATTATTTCGTTATACTGTTAAAGCCGTTACGTTGAACATTTAATTTTCCACCATCACTGGCTAATACAAATAAATAGCACTTTTTTTTTTTTAATTAATATTGTTATTACTATAAAATTTTCAGTAAATCATTATTTAAAGATAAAATTAAAATAATTTTTTTGTATCTGCTAATTTGTTTTTTTTTTTTTTTTTGTGAATATATATATAATTTTGATAAATCCAATTAATTGGAAAAATCCAATTAATTGGATCCAATTAATAATTGCTGATTTTTTTTTTATTTGTTATTTAAAATAGAAGTAAAGGATATATTAATAGAAGAAAGGATATTTTTAAAATTAATTTATATAGAAATATATTGGTATTTGAAAATATTTATTCAATTATTTTTACATATTTTTTTTTATATATTTTTTTTTCTTTTTTGTTAATTAACAAAACAAAATGGCTTCGACTATATTAATTATATGTAAATTACAATTCTTTATTAAATGTAAATCCCTCGATATTATGGATTAAAATTACCATAATATTTTCAGTACTAAAGGATTTCATTAGTCAATTTATTAAAAAAAAATATATAATTATAATAACTTCGATATTGTTAGAAAAATGAAATATTTATAAAATAAAAAAATTTTGACTTTTATGTACTAATTTTTGTACCTTTTAAATACCTGCTTATAGACAAAATGAAACATAATATATTTTTGAACATTTTCAAAAAAAAAAAAATTTATAAATTATAAATATGAGAAATAAAAAGAAACATAATATAATGCGTTAATTTAAAACTAATCTTATGCGTTAATTCAAAATTCGTGGAAACAAGAATTAAAGTTAATAATTCCATTCAGCACGAAGAATTAAAATTAATAATTTCCATTCAGTTTTCGTTATCCAGGGAAAAATGGAATCGTAATAAGAATATAAATTTATGTTTTGAATTTTTTTTGGTGATTTTATGTTTGTGGTAATAAAAAAAATATCTTCGGGAATTTTAAAAATATTTCGTTTGTTCGTCATCCATTCTAATATATAAACATAATTAGGGGACCATAGATAATGAAAAATCAAATAATATAATTAAAAGCATTTATTAATTTCTTCGTTATTAAAGTGCACTTTGACTGATCTTATAGTTTTTGTGTAATAAGTGGCTCCGAATATTAAAAATAGCATAATTCGACTTAATTTTAATTGCGGAACGGAAATTTGGAGTAAATCAGCGAACAAAAGATAACTAATTATTATGTGGTTTTCGTTTGTGGTAAAAGTAAACAACAAACATAAAAAAGATAATGCATGGTACGTATGAAAAAATAATTTTCAATCTAAAATGCTATTATGATATATATATTTAAATAATTTTAGTTATAATATGATATTTCACCTACATTTTGTAATTCTATAATAATTATTATTTAGTAAAACTGAATATAAAAAAATGAAAAAAAAATGATTATTATTCAAATTTTACAATATAAAATAATTTTTAAATCTGAGAATGTTTAAACTATTACAACAATTTAGTAGCAGATTCACTTAATTTCGAAATTCCTTAACTCTCATAAAATCAATTACACCAAAATTATTATAATTAAACTGACTTTCCCCATGTACTGAAAATATTATTTAATTGTTTTATGTAAAAATCTGTATTAAAATATTTGTGTTTTTATATGGTCTTATAAAAATCTTAAATTTATGTATATAATTTTTTTTATATATCAATTTTTCTTATTTGTATTAAAAATATGGAACACTATGAAAGGATGGATATACACTTGTTGATTTTTAAATTAAAATATTTATTGAAACAATAAAAATAAATATCAGAAATAAATAGAATACTTATTAAATTATTATGATTTCTTACCATCGACAATCAGCTTTTTCTATATTGTTGTATTTTCTTGTTTAAGGCAAATATAGATTATATTTTTTCTGTTGACAATAGTTTAAATTTCATTCCTCAAAATGAAGCATGGATATCCTCTGTCTACATGTGCAGTAAATTAGAATAGGTAACTTTAAATGTACTTTTCATTCAGCTTTCTCGTGATTATCTCAAATTTTCTACTGCGAATTAAATTTCCAAGAATTTTAATCATTAACTACCAGTTAAGTTCTAAAACATTTACCACTTCCTTCACAACATAAAAATCAGTGATTAAGCAATTGTAATTGTGGTAAAAAATTACGTTTCTATAAAATATTAAAGTGAAAGACGTTAAAAACTATTACATTACGATCTTTTATTAAGAATTTTGTAATATTTGAGCTTAATAAAATGAAATTACACAAAACAATTTTCCTTAACATAAATTCAAAACAAAAATAATGTAATTATTAAATAATTATAATATTTTTTAATTGCATATATATATTTGTGAATATATACAATCACAGAGATATTAAATCAGTCTTAAAATAATTTATACAAAATTGATGAATTTATTGAAATAATATAAATTATAAATGCATACATTTTTTTGGACTTATATTTAATGTTTTTTATGAGTCTCAATTGTCCATATAATTAATAAGAGAAAATATAATTAGTTTAACGAATTTAAAAATTATTTTACTTATTTTCTTAAATTTAACACATATTGAAATAAATAATACACATAAAATGATGTTGGAAAATATCAATAACATTCATTCACAACGATGGAATTCATCTTAATTCTAATTAGCATATTATAAATTTCAAACCCCAATCAATATTTATTTATTTAACTAGTATGATTGGTCTAAATTATTGTTGACGTTTTAATTTTATTTCATTTAGTTCTAATTTTATATATATATTACTAATATTAGATGCATTTAATCCATAGTGAAGAATGGTTGTGATTGACAGATTATTGGGAAAAAAATTATTCATACTTATATTCTTAATTTTAAAATATTAATTCTTATCACTTGTGCTGTTGTAAATATTAATATTAATAGGAATTATGCATAATATATATACTGCTATTAATTTCTCAGTCATTTTCCTCATCGGAATAATTGTCATTATTTTTGTAGACTGAAATCTGTTTATACACTAAAGCATTAAGTTTTGTCATATCCACAATTTGGACACGTCTTTTATTTTCCTCCTGTTTTACAAGAATTTCAGAAAAATCACTTGCACATTTCTCATCCCAACTTGAGTACTACAAAAAAAATTAAATTTAGTAAATATACAAAAATTTAATTTAATTTCAAATATTAATTATTTCATTTATAGAAAATCTAAATTAATTTGACAGTATGTCTTCATTTCCCGTATTTATTGACAACCACAATTTTTAACCGTTCCCCTAATTATTTCCCGTATTAATTTAACAATATATTTTCACTGAAACTGAATTTTGAAATTTTTACTTACCACAGATGATGATGTAAAAATAAAATCTTCATTATTATCAGTTTTGACTCGAATGTATTTTTGTAATAATGAATTTTTATCACGACGCCACAAGCAAAGATGAACATTGTTTTTGTAGTTTTGATCTAAATCATTTACATAAAGTAATAATTTAAAATTTGTTTCTTCAGGTTTTTTCTTTGGCACAGACACACTTGGTGATGGTGTCTGAAAATAGTCATCATCATCATCAGAATAATCATCATCGTCATTAGATTCCTACAATATTAGTATTATACATAAAATTAAATAATTTATTTAAATATGTTATAGAGACAATAAGTATACTTCGTCATCACTTTCAGAATATTTCCGTTTTTTAGCAGATGATTTACGCTTTGGCACTCGAGATTTTGATTTTAATGTTGTTCTCTTATTAGAATTTGATGGTTTCCAATCATCTTCAGACTCAGAACCATCATCACTTTCTTCATCAGTATCAATAAAAGCACTTGTTACTAATTGTTCACTTCTGTTTCGCATACTTTATTATAATATTATTAAAATTAAATTAATGGAGAAGTGTTTCTTTTTTATTAATTAATATTATATCAATACAGTTAATATGTATTTAAGAAAACGATTGGAACTGAGTCTTTCGTCTGTTAAAATTTTATTTATCTATATATGAAAATTTTTTTTTCACAGTTCCAGTTTTCATTTCCAGTTCCAAGAGCATATTTGGAAATGTAATAAAAATACGTACCAAAATTTTGAAAATAGTACCAAAAAAAATAAATTAAAAAATATTCTAAATTATAGATAAAAATTTGTTATTTTTCATAAAAATATAAATTACTCAAATGAATTTTCAGTGTATTTAATTATAACTTTCATGGACAGTGGAGACTACTACTTAGTTTTAACAGGTTTAAAAATTGTATCAAAAAAATAATTTTAGATAAAAACTTACCATGGCACAGCTGATATTTTAAATTTAGTACTAACTATATACCAATGTCAACTCTTTTTTTAAATTAGCAATTTAAAAAATGACTGTGTAGACTGTAGAGAATGTTTATAAAGTAATAAAGGACGTTTTAATCACAATTAATTAAATAATTAATAAAATTAAACTTATAATTTAATTAGGAATAATAAAATAGAAAATTATAATAATGATAGTCCCATAATTATATTTAATGTACAATTTCCTTACTATAAAACTTGAAGGATGTTATTTAATTTGTATTAGTTCACTGGAAATTATTGTGCAATTTCAAGAATTGAGGTCAAAAGTTTTAGATATTGACGAATTAGATAATTTTCAATTTGTTCCAAAGATAACTGAAACGAGATTATTACCTGTGGAACGATATAGTAATGAAATGAATAATTGTTAATTTCAGTTTGTTTCGGTTTTCAGTACGAATGGAACAGGAATTAGCGTCGATGGAAACGGATTCAGTCGAATTTGTATTTTTATGATATACTTCCATCTAAATAATCTATTTCAACGTAATCCTAAATAACTTAATCTAAATACAGTATACGAATAATTGAATAGATTATAGAAAACCTTATTCCGCCTTTCCAAGCACTGTAATTGAGTTGTGTGAGATAGAATTGGAATCGATTGAAATAAAACAAACGACAAATAAAACGATTAACGAAAAGAATTTAGTTATTAATTTTGACGTAGATGTAACAGTATTTCAGTGCTTTTTCAACAATAATTAATTTAATGATGATTTATTTTTGATCCAGTTTTTTCAAATTTTTAATTAACAGGTAATTTTTTTTATTGAAAACTAATTAAATTTTAATATAATTATATACTCAAAAATATATTTTATCGAAAAATTATATAGATTTCAAAATAAGTTTTGTTGTTAATTTGTGTTTGGAACTACTGAGCTGGAGTAACCTGTTGTTAAATCCTCCTCACCCTCATATTCTTCATCTGCCTCGCATACTATATCTACATCTATTTTAATATTAGATTTTCTATCATAAGCTAATATAAGATTCCAATAATTATTTAAAAATGGATCTTCTTCTTCTCCAATTTCATCGAAATAGTCCTTAATTTCAGTAAGGTAATAAAAAACAATTTTTTTTTCGAAATTCAAAATCATACATATTTAAATATTTTTTTTACTTACTTCTTCTCCATAAAGGCTTGGAGTTTTTTTATAAATTTTTCGATATGTTATAATCATTGTATAATAACCAGGTCCAAATGCTTGATATGTATCTTTTTTATTTTTAAATGTTTGTTTGAAAAAAATTCTTGTTGATTTATATTGATATACTTCAATTTTAATTTCAATACTATCAATATCCATATCCAAATTAAAAAATATAAATAATAATGTTCTTTTTGGTACATTTAAATTTAATTTAACAATAATATTTTTTGGTTGTCTTATTAAAAAATCACGTATATCATATTTTTCAAAATATTCAAAATTTTCTCTTCGTTTATATAAAAATTTATCATTATTTTTATTTTTTTTTAATGGTTTTAAATTACAAAAATATATTGATGGTTTATGTCTTGGATATGCCATTAATAATGTCCATTCAATATCATTAATATAATCTGTAATATATGCATATACAACAATTCTATAACATTTTGGATAATATTGTAAACACCATACATCATTTAATGATTTTAATTCTTTACATGAATCACCTTTAAATATTTTTATATAAAATTTAATATTATCATTTAATATATTATTAATATCTAATTTAATTGTAATTTTATATTTCATAAAATTTTCAGATTCACAATATAAATAAGAATATGTTAATGGATACCATTGTACTTCTGGTAAATAATTAATTTTATTTATAAATTTTTTAACAAATAATGAATTTTGAAAATCATTATATATTGTATAATAATTACCAATATCACAATCAGGTGTTATTGGTATTTCTAATAAATGATTTTGATTAAAATCATTACATTTAATATGAAAATAATTTCTTAAAAATATTTTATATAAATTATTATCTAGTAAAAAATATTTACTAATAATTAAATTATTTAAACTATTTTTTAAATTTTCTAAATATAATTTATCTTTACGACATAATAATCGTATATAATATCCTTTAAATATTGCTTGTATTAATACAGCTGAATTATATTTAATACGTTCAATATCATCAATTGTAAAATAATGATAAAATTGTTCATTATTACAATTACAAAATTCATTACGTACATAATTATATGATTTAATTTCATCTTTCCAATATTTTGATAATTTTTTACATTTTAAATTAGCTAATGTTATTTGAAAACGTATATGTAAAAATAATTTTTTTAATAATAAATAACCATTATAATCTTTAATATTATTTATAAAATATTTATATAATGATTCAATAAATTTATCATATATATAATTACGAAAACATTTAATATATTTTTCTGGTTCATTTGAATATATTAATAAATTATTAAAAAATTCAATTTTTTTTTCAATAAATTTATTTGTACCAATTGATGATATTAATGATATTAAACATAATTGTAAATTATCTAAATATTTATTAAAACGTAAACTATCTGAATCCATTTTATCAAGAATATCAAATAAATCACCAAATGTTATAGCACTATTTGTTAATATACGTATATAAAATTTTGATGCATTTATATTTATAATACCAATATTACGACCATTTGGTAATATTAATAATTTTGATATTGAATTATTTATTTCAATATTTAATAATTGTTTTTCATTATAGATACAATCCCAACGTAAATTATATATATCAATTGTATTTATATTATTATTACATTGTGGTACAACAGATAAATTAATAAATAATTCATTATTTTCTTCTTCATCTAAAAAATAATGAAATTTTGTAGGTTTATTAATATAAAATTCTTGTTTTAATATTTCATTAGTTAAATCATTAGGTTTTTTTTTTTTATCTTGTGTTGATGATGATGATGGTGGTGGTTTTTTTGTTGATTTTGATGATATTGGTGGTAATAATTTAATTTCATCATACATTAAAAAATGATATAAATATGAATTTTGTTTGTGATATATACGTAATGATTGTAGAAATGGAAATATTTTATGAAATTTAACTGATACAAATACAGCAACATTATCAATTGGAGCTATTGAAATTTTATCTGGTTTACCTAATTTAATTAATATAATTATATTTAAATTAATTTAAATCAATTATTATATTATTTACCTTTTGATTTAGGTCCTTTATTTGATAGTCTTTTATTTATAGATTTTTTATTTAAATCATATGAACTAATTAATTCTGGTAGCTAATATAATTATTTGAAAAAAAATTAAATTACTTAATTATTTATATATTAAATAAATTATAATATAAATTTACTTCTTTTCTTTCAATAATGTCATCATAAAATTTTTTAGTTGAAAATGAAATATAACAAGATAAATATGTTGAATCTGATGGTGTATAAGGTCTCCAAATATCATTCTCTTGAGCCCAATGTATCCAACGTAGCATTTTCCAAGGTGGAAGTACTAAAATTAAAATGGTATATTAGTAAAAATTTCCTATATACTAAACTAAAATCAATAAAATCGAACGATTGCCTTTATTAAGTACTATTATAGATATAAATATGGGAGCATCTGAATGGTAAAAGTGCTATAAATAACTCATATCAATATTAAAAGTTAATGCCACAATATGGTTTATTTATTGTTATTTTAAATTTTTATCTCAAATAACAGATTTTTATAAGCACTATTTTAAGATTTTTTAAAGTTAAAATTAAGGAAAGATTTTTATTTAAAATTTCGGAATAGTTTAATAGATTAAATTATTAGTTAAACTTTTATTTGATTTGAAATCCTTGTAATTTTTGATACCAAACCTTTTAAATGTAATTATTAAGAAAACTAACAAATTTTTTTCCAAACTGATTTATGTATTATATTCTCTACATTTTTAGATATAATAGTAAATGTGAGTTAATTTCAAGTGCTCCTTACTTTTACAAAAATAGTTCGGTTTAATAACACAAACTTAGAGAAGAGTCTCAGAGACTATTGAATAGAATTATACTAAAACTGTTGCATAATAAATAATTATAAAATATTTTATATTTTTAAATTCATAACTTATTAAAAATAAGGACAAATTATAGGATATTATTTTTTTAAATCCTTATTTTTTTAAATTAAAAAGAGCATTTAATTCATAATAAAATATAAAAACGAGTCTCCGAGACCCTACTAGTAGGATGAAGGTTAAGTTGACTGTTTTCGTAATTAATTTGAGCCAAGCATATAGAGAATTTTAAATGTGGGCTTCAGATTTTGATATTAACCTCCTTGCTAAGGACGTATGTACACATTGCAAGTGTAGAAAAGTTCATGTACACGTTATTGAGGGTTATATGAATTCCAGAATCATTGCCCACGTAAAAATCATATATATAGTAGATAATTTCACGCATACGGAATATTCGTGCAGTTAATTTAGCACCGAAAGGGTGGACGTCGTACGTGTTGCTGTTCAAAATAAATTGGAAAGTAATTTTTAAATACTATTAATTTTTAATTACTATTAATCTACTATTAGTCTACGGTTAAATATTTATTGTAGTAACCAATAAGTTAAGGCAATTTGAAATCTTTACTTCGGATTTTTAGAAAATACTACTCTATTTTTTCGCTAAAAAGTATTTTTTTCTTAGTAGGGAAACCATCAAATTATTAAGTATTTCTATATTAAAAATACCGGTAACTGAAAAGTGATACTAATATATTCATTTTCTTTTTATATATACAAATTACCTTCATTCATTCTTGATGTATCAATTTTAACTTCAACATAAAGTATTTCACGAATGTTACGTAATTTTTCTTCGTTTTTTTCAAAATATTCAATCATAACAAAATTATTTTTAGTTTCAGCACTGAAAATATAATTTTATATTATTAGATATTTATTATTATATATATTGTTTTGTTTTTTTTTACTCTCCAATCACATAACTTTGTGGTAGAATAGGTGGTGTATACTTAACAAGTGCATCTACTAAATCTTTCCATACATAAGTTTCTAATTTACCACCAAATTCAATTTCCGGAGCATACCAACCAGTTAAACAAAATATAACATCAATACGTTCCAAATTAATTTCATCCAATATATGTTTTTGATTAAAAATTGGTGAATTTCTACATAAACAACAAATTCCATCATACATTCTACAATTACCTTTTCCCAAATCTGGTTTATTACAATCTAAATTTTTTATAAATTAATTAAATGAAATTAAAATAAAATTAAATATTACCAATATAATATTCTTCATCAATAATTTTACAAAAATTTAATATTAAAATTGCTTTTATTAATAGAATTGGCCAAAGTTCGAATTTTTCTGTTGTATAAATTGATGGTATTAATATAGTTCCTTCTTCATTTACTGGTATACGATCATCAATAATTAAATATCGCCACATACCACAATGATATATACGTATTATATATTTACCAAAATAATTTATATCTACTTCATGACGAACACCTCTTTTTAATTTACTACCAGAATAAATATGATTTGTTGGATGCCAACTATTAAAATCATAACCATCAAAATCTTCAAATGTCCATCGATTATATGCAAATAATGCTTCAAAACAATCAATTATATTTAAATAAAAACTAGAATTTATTAAATGTTCATTTCCTGTATGTAAATCAAATGTTGGTGTTGTATATATTGTAATTTTTTTTGAAAATGTGTCAAATGTTTCATCTTTAAATAATTGATATGGTCTTTTCCAACAATAAATTTGTTTTTGATAATATTTTGGTAAAACGCATACAACATTATTTTCAAAAAATTCAAAATTTTCATTAGTTGGATCAACTGCTGTTTTCTAAAATAGTTTTTATTTATAGTTTTTTAAATTATTTTAATTATGAATTATATGAATTTATGAAAATATATATTTTATTAATTTAGCACCTGTTTTGGTATTCCAAAATCAATTGTATTTATTTCTTCTTCATTGAAAGCGGGTAGAAAATCATCGGATATCATTATTTTAATATGAGTATTTAGGCAAAATTTTAAGAATTATTACTTATGAAATTTTTTGTATAAAGTAAATAAATAATTGTTTTTTACAATATTAATTATAATTTTTTTTTTGATAAGATAACTTGATAAAAAAAAATTACATATTTTGGATTTTGATTTTGTCTCAAATGATGAAATATTTATGTTGTGCTATAAATGAATTTTTAACAGTATGTGTGCTCGAGCATTATGTACTATCTATAAGTAATAATTCTTGTCCTTTTTATGGATTTGTTCTGACACTGTGAGACCAGTCTTAAAATTACATTTTATTCTGATGTCTCTTACTGATGATACTCCTTTAAAGCTGAGTAAACTTAAACCAAAATTGTTACGTCGCACTGGAATCGAGCCCAGTACCACTGCTGGTCATATATACACTACGAAATTTTTTTCTAAAAATACATTTCCATTAAATGAGATTTATAAATAGTAAACAAATTGTATTTGCAAGAAATGTAGTTTACTTCTCTTAAAAATGTGTTTTTAAAAAAAAGCGTTTGTTGTAAAAGTAGTCAAAAGTTGTTTTGCAGTAAATGAATATTACATTTCAGTCAAAAGAAAGATTAATTGCGATATATAAATCAATTGAATATTTAAAAATAATCCGTAAACTATATTGTAAATGCAAATCTTATTTTTCCTTCAAAAGAAGTTTGGTACTTTTGTGGCAAATGAAAATTCGGCTGTTTCAAAATACGTTTAGGGTAAACGTTTTTTTTCACTCGGTGTAAAAAAATTAAATTAAGTTAATATTCAAAACAAAATGGTAAAATAGCATATGAAATAATAATTTTATTTACAAATTTCTAATTAAACAACCATTATTAACAAAAATTATTAATAATGTTTGCTGCAATATCAAGGTTAAGTTAGATTAAAAAGGGGTGTAGCAATCGTTAGTTACTACATAACACGAGAGAGATCTCGATGCCATTTTGATGTCTTCGAACGATTCTCTCAAAAAATACAATTATTCCACAAGATATGAAAATATTAATCATTGAAAATAAAGTATTTCACGATCAATAGTTTGATCCTTCGTAGGGTGAGTAGCGATAAGTCTGCTAAAATAAGATTTGTAGCTAGATCGGGTCCTGCTGTTACATTCCCGCTTGTTTTATTGCTATTTTGTTTTTATCCCCGACTCATGAAAACTCTAAGCATCCAATCACCAATAAGAAGGCTTATAATTTTACTGTAGATGGTCCTATTCATGAACAGCTTTGATTCTCTTCTTTGTCTAAACAATCTCAGCCAGCATATATTCATTTGACGATATTAAGAATAATTAATACGGCTTTGCCTGCAGTTCTTTGCGAGTATTCGTCTGACTTATGAAAATTACTAAAATTATGGCAATTTACAATTTTGTATAAATCGAAAGAATGAATTTTTAATATGTATATTAGTTTTCTTAATGTTTCTTAAAATATTAAGGAAATTTACATATAAATACTATTTATAACTTTTTCAAGTTTAATTAAAATACATAGCTTAGATTTTTCTAAGTTATGTATAGATATAGTATCTAATAAACTGTCTTCTATGAAAATGTGATTATTCAAAAAAAAAAAAATATTTTAATACAGACTTTTTAGACATCAAACGACCAAAACAATCGTTCCACTTTTACTTTTAAGTAATAATAAAAATCTGTTAATCTATCAATGCTATTATGTATATAGTTTTTCATTTTTATATTTGGTTTTATTTTTTTTAAATCTACGTTTATATCAATTTCCTGCACTGTAAACAATAATTATTTGCTTTTCTATATAAATTTTCAGAAGCATATCTGTCAATAAAAACATTAGTCTGTTTTGCAGGGTTTCATAAAAACAAAAAAAAAAAAAACAACAAAAAAATATTAAAAAAGGTTATAAATGTAAAATTTATGACTTAGTACTTCCAACACAAAATAAATGAAGTGAAGTCATAAATGCCTTCTTCATATCTGTTAACAGTTCATTTTAAATGTACAATGATAAAAAAAAAATTATATATCTCTTCTATTTTAGGAATTGAATATCAAAATCAATTCAGTATAAAGAATTGAAAGACATATTTTGGTATGATGTCATCAGTAGCATTAATTTTTAAGAATTTTCTTTTATATTATTTTATTTCATTACAAACGACTTCCTATTTCCGATTTTTCTTTAAAAACAAAATTATAGTTATCACATGTGTTTATTTAATAATTAATAATATTGAGTATAATTCTTTAAATATTTAATAATTTTAACTAGATTTATCATTCTTAAGAAAATTTTATATATTTTCTATAAAATAGTGAGAATTTAATCAAAATTTTTCGGATTTTTTAGTGATCATCACCTGTATCTTATAGTAAAGGAGATATTTGTAATCATACCAATTTTTTGAAATTTTTATACATAACTTGAATTACATCACCAAGTTGCATCACCAAGATCAAACTTGGTTTAACGAATTGTAAAGAAAATTCATATTTAAGCTTCAGATGTGAATATATCTCAATTTGGTATTGGTATGTTACTAGAATTGGTATTTTACTGATTTCAATTTTATATATTTTACAAATTTTCAAAATGGTTTTTATATTTTTAATTTTTCTTATTACAATTAATATGTTTTTAAAAAAAAAACTAATTTTTTAAAAGTATTTTATAGTGATGGTTTTGTGGTGGCCACATCAAAATACTTTTATAAATTTAATTCTTTTTTTAAAAAACATAATTAATATTGATAAAAAAAAATTTGAAATATAAAAACAATTTTGAAAAAATTTTTTTAAAAAAAAATTGTTTAATAGTTTTCACTTAATTTCATTAAATTTAAATGCGAAAATAATTAATTTATTTGTACAATAGATAGCATCCTATATATTTGCAAACCGGCGGATCTACTAAACACAATTATATAATATTTTTCGTAGATATACGAATATTCTTATATCTATGCTTTTATCTTTGTGAATTTGCACTTAAAATTTATTTAAATTTAAATTGTTTCCTAGTGAAATTGTTCCCACTGAAATTATTATATGTAGTGGAATTATTAAAAAAAAAAAACACTATTTTTTACATATTTTTAGGAGTATTATTAATTATTAAGTTTTCTTAATATTAATTTTTTTAAATTTAGTAATAAATTAATATTTCGTTGCTTGTTTAATATTTAATTAGCAAAATTTTTTGTTATTGTTCTCACTTCAGAGCATATGTCATCAATGCAGCAGAATTATCTTGACTTGAACTTACTGTTAACACTCTAATTTTTAATACATTCTGTAATATAAATGTTTTTATAATTAAGAAACCAAGTAATGTCATTTTAGTGACACATTTATGGTTACCAAATGGCTTCAGTTATTATAATTTTTCCACATTTTATCATTTTTACTATAATTTTTATTATTGATATTCATTTTAAGTTGAGTGTACTAACAACGCCATTAAATGGATTTCAACCAAGTATCTACTGCGTCACTAGGCTACCCGTCGGCAACATGATGGGACATTTATCCTGAGATGTGAATAATCCTTTCCAAAACCACAATTTGGAAAGGAACAATAGATTAAAATTTATTTTGGGGTTTTATAAATTTCCTTAATGATCTCAGCAGAATTTGTAGTATTATATCAAACCGCAAGTAAGTAAAAATAGTATTATTTTCTAAAAAAAATTTAAGTTAACCAATATCTATCTAAATTTGGAATTGAGGTTTTGTTAATTAATTAAAATTTTAATTAAAAACATTGTTTAATTGTTAAAGTTTAATCGCTTTTAGCGGTTTATGAATTTAAACATAAAGTCAACTTTATGATAAAGTCTACTATACCACCTAACATTTTTTTTAAAATGATTTTTAATTTGAATTTATTTTACGGATGTTCAAAAAAAAATCATACTTTATTCAAAAATAAATACTTAATAAAATTAAGGTCACATAATTGGTATACCTTAACAATTTCCTAATAAAATTGTTTATGAAATTTAAACTGATTATATTTCATTGTTATTGTATATATATCGATATGTAAACAAAATATAGGACTAATTATTTACATGATCCTTGGTTTAATTTCAGTCCATAATCTATAATTGTTTAAGGAAAAGAATACGTAGAGGATTGAATATCACTATTATAAAACATCTGGTATAAATATTTTGACTATGATACCATGTGACAATAATTTATAGCTTACCCTTAAAAAAAAGTTTTCTAAGACCTCACACATTTTTTAGATATCAACAAAAAAAGAAAAATTTTTATGTGACAAATTACTATAAAATAAACAAAAATCACATTCATGTATCAATATTTAAAAATCGTTTCATTTTTTTTGTATATATTAATTTCAATTTTACTTAACCATAATTCATGTAAGTCGAGTGAACTAGAATTAACTTTATATGTTAATGCAATTAGGTATCTGTTTTTGTTTTAGTCAATAAATGCATCTATGTGCCTGGATCCTTGTATATACAAAAAAAAACAAAAAAATTCTTAAGTGGATTTCGGGTTTTAATCAACATGACAAATTTTGAAATAAATTTACAAGATTTTCATATTAAAACGTAATAAATTTACAAGATTTTTATCGTCGTTGTGTAAAGTGTTAATAAAAAAAACAATATTTCATTACAACAGAAAGTCTGGCATCACTTATGACTTCAATATTGCATAAAAAAAATGTATACAAAAATTGTAATAAATAAAATAGTAAAAATTACTAAAATCTATACATTAACCTGTTCAGCAGAATTTACTATCCTGGAGGCAAGTTTTTTGGATGTAATTTATCTTGAATAAATTTCTATAGCAAGGTAAAAATATTTAATTTAATATCACCGACGATTAAACAGAAAAATTTAAATCAAAAAACTGGTGTGGTATTCGATAAATTGAGATGGTACAGTCATTGTAACACTATCACAATCAAAATGTGATTATAAATATTTTTTCAGTTATATAAATTGAAAAAAAGTATAGAACTATTGCCAAAATATATCATTCTGACATTTTGAAATAACTTTTCATATCGATTGCTGAGCATCTTCAAATTACCAAAAAATGACAAAATTTTATTTGGTGTAAAGTTTAGACTTTAGATTAGACCAAATAAAAATTTGGTTTAGTTTAGACTCTAAACCAAATAAAAATTGCTAATTGAGATTGAGTTTTTTAAAACCGATATTTGTATTTCTGCATTGATTAAATTTGTCAAATAATTGTCAATATTTTGGCGAAGTATAAAATATAATAGTATACAATGAAATATAATTTATAAAAACAAGAATAAGTAGTAATATCATATTCTGGCAAATTATTGATGTTTAAGGTTATTTCAATAATTTGCCAAAACATGACAACTGATTATCTTCGTCACTATATAAATGATAAATTGACAAATTTTGGCTTACGAATTCTGGTTAGCAAATTTTGTTTCTGGTTAGTTACTTAAAGTAAAAACTAATAAGAATATAAGAAACATTAAAAAAATTCTTTAATCAGCTCTAATGAAAATTTGTAATTGTAGTAGATATTGTCATGATTATTACTATAATAATCTTAATTGAACCTAAATTTTCATTTCTGATAGTTTGATTATCACAATTTTACTTTATAGAAATCCTATCCTTAATATTTCAAAAATGTTTAACTAATGTTAACATTATATATTAAAAACAACTATTTTCAAGAACACAATTTTAATACTAAAAATATATTGTACATAAATTATCAAACATTAATAAACATAACTAATATTAAAAAAAAAAAAAAACTATTTATTATTTAAATTAAACTTTTACACATAAAAAATTAAAATAAACTTATTTATCGTGGTACTAAATATGTATTTGGTTTAATTAATTGATGTGTAGAACCAAAACTTCCATAATGATAGCTACCATAAGGATCTGGTCTAACAGTAGTAACTTTAATTTTATCATATGGATTACCATATGGTGTTTGACCTAAATTATGATGATGATGATGATTATGTTGATATATTGGACCAAAATTACTACTTTCATTTCCATATCCTTTAATATCTGTATATGTGCTACTACTAAGATGATTATTCATAGTTGTTATAGTTCTATTTTGATATGATGTTTCTAATGATGATGAATGCGATTGATGATCTGTCAATTCTGAATCTAAATTAAATTTATATTTTCAAATATTTTTCATTTTTTTTAATCAAAAATATTAAAAATTTTTTTTTAGTCAAGTGAAATAAATTTCGAAATTAATTTAAATAATAGCAATAAATAATTTAGATTTATTTTTCGGTAATATTTTTAGATTAAGAAATATTTACGTTCAATTTTTTTAAATTGTTCGTTTATTATTTGTGATATTTAATGAAAAAAATTGTAATTTAGCTTACGTTTCGTAATTTGTTTTACATTTGCTTTGGATTGTGATGATATCACTTGTTTTGAACGCGTACTAGTGCCCTGATTTACATTCAAAGAAGTCATCATGTCTTGGGTTCTAAAAAAAAAACAAAAATGTAATATAAATCATTCTTTATATTTCATATTTATCAAAATGTATATATGTAGATAATTTGAAATATAAAGAATCTACCAAAAATTATAAGAGCTTTCAGTTCTATTTTTTTTTTTTTTTTGTAAAGTTTATATTACTTGAAAAACAAACCAGAAATAGGCACACTGGAACATTCAAATTTATAAACATTTAAGTTTTTAATTTAAGTAAAAGAACTTACCATCAAATTTGATTATCAAATTTTATTAGATTGTAAACAATTTTTTTTTTATTATAAATGTTTGATCAAATTTATAAACATTTATTGGTAGAAATATTCCATTTGGAAAATAATTAGGAAATTATTGATAGTTTTTGTATGTTTTGTTATTTTTTTTTTTAAAAAAAAGAAATTTTCTTAAAATATTTCCGTAAATTTTTTTGGTGGAAAAAACAACAAGAACACGATATTTAAAATAGTTTTTAAACAAAAAAAAAAAGTGTAATCTTTTTTTGATTAAATACACATGTTTAAATAAAACATAACACATATCATCGTCATATAATTATACCTTAAACTTTGAACCATTATTCAATCCAGAAATTATATATATAATACCTGAAAACCACATTAATTAAAATTATGATTCACAGCTTGATTGAAACATATAAAATTGTGTAGATGAAATGTAAAAAGACAAAGTAAAATTTTAACGCAAGGATATAATTGAAGCCTGTAGTAGTTAGTATAATTTTTAATTTAGTCTTTGGCTATCTTTAGACCTAAAAATATCTAATTATATAAATATCTAAAATGTATTTGACTATATAATTAGATTGTTGTATTAAAGAATACAATTATGAACTAAAATTGTGGTCTGCAATAAAAGTGAGGGATCGGGACAAGATAGAAACCATGATTAACTCTCTATAGCACTGATACCATAATAAATATCGATATAATAATAAATGTAATTAAATTTATTTAAAAAAAAATAATTATACTTACTCATCATTTGCTTCATTTTCCCGAAAACCTTTTGCAAATGGATTACTAACAATTTTCAAATGTGTGACCTATGTTTAAAAATATAAAAAGAACAAAAAAAAAATAAAAATTAATTAAATTCAAAGAAATTTTTAATAAATTTACATAAATCATTAAATTTTTTTTTTGGTTTTTTTAGGGAAAATTATAGCAAACTTTTCCAAACAGTATAAAATTGAGAAATTTCTTTAAAATTATTATTTCCTAATTATACCAACAACATATAAATTAAAAAATTCTGTGCAGCGAAAGTATTGTGTAATAGTTTCGTAATATGGGCCATTTGGCGTACATTTTATATTAATGTAATTATGAAAATTTATTACCGAGCATTTGTGAGTTGTGAAAATCGTATTAAAAATTTAAATTATATACTATAATAAAATAAAAGCATACTAGGTTCTGGGTCTAGAGGCCCTAGAAAACCTACTAGGTTCTGGGACTAGAGCCCCTAGAAAGTCTTTTGTGAATGGTTACCAATATATCACATTTTCAAGTGCAGTATAATTTGTGCCCTTCGCTCCTAGAATCTTGTATTATACAAAATAACTTTTAGTTCTAATCTTCATTATTATTCTAATGCACTCTTTGATATTAATTACATCAAATTTCAATTAAAAGTAAATGCTGACTGATTCTAGTTTTCCGTATTTTTCCAGCGCATCTTTTATTTTTAATTTTGAAGGATTTTTACTATTTAAATAATAATTTTTTTTTATTAAGAAACACGTTTAAGGTACCGACTATAGCTACCAGTTTTATAATACATACTTTTTAAATCTACCTGTTAGAAAATTCTTCAACTTTTACTAGTCTACAGGCTAACGGACGGACGGACGGACAGACGGCTAAAATAAAGGATTTGTAGTTTGCAACAAAAAGTAAATAGTACACTGAAAACTAAATAGTATGAGCATATATTATAAAAAAGAACTATTTTTAGATAATATTTATTTTTTTTTTTCAAAATTAAAATATCAAATTGTGTTGTTGCGGTTTTTTTTTTTGTTATAACATGTTTCCAGACTTAACATAAAAATATTATGTTATAATTTAGATATATAATGACTGATAGAGTCAGCTATATAACTAATTCAAAAAAAATTATTTTTCTTAAAGAAATTTCTAAACGTAAATAACATATTCTAATATAGTTAATCAGAAATTGTGTTTGAAATATGAAGACATCATTCAAAAAATATGAAACAAGTCTAATTTGTTTCATTAATGTCAAGAAAAAAAAAAAAAATGAAATGAACTCATTTCTTTTTAAGATTTATTGTTTTAAATATTTGAGTATAAATATGACTTTGAAAATATTTTTAAAGGTATACAATATTTTATATATTTTTATTAATTTATGAAATGTTTTATTTACTCTTTGGTTTTGGTAGGCGGTAACAGCAGTAAATGATGTTTCAGGAAATATAAATGTTCTATAGTTACTTGAATGCTCTTTTTCATTTAATGAGATATTTTTTGGTGGTAAATAGACAATATGAAATCTTGGTTGATATCGATGCATTGAATTTAATATAATCTACATAAAAAAAAAATTAAAATAATTATAAGTATTTTTTAATTTAATTTTACATGGCCATTTGCATCAAGTTGATTATTTGTTAATTTTAATTTATCAAATGAAATAATTTGTTTCATCCATGATGATCCAGGTGCTGGTGAATCTGGATGTACATGCATTCTAGGTGGTGATATTGGATCTGCTTTTCCAGCAACATCCCAACTTGATCTTTAATTTAACAAACATATAATTTTTATAATTTTTAAACAATCTTATTTTGTACACAATATAAGTTTTTTTTTTTTAGTAAATACTTATGGAATGAATAACGATATCGTTTGTCATCAACTGGTACAAAATCCATCATCATAATATATAATGATTGTGAATCTAATCCACCAATACGTACTTGAAATGTTGGAAACATACGTCTACCAGTTTTAGTAACAATCATTTCTGTACCTTGTTCATGGAATTGATCCCATAGTTGTTTAGATTCTAACATTACAGCTGCTTGGGATAGTGCTGAATGAATCTGTGCTTCCTAATATAAATATACGAATTAGAATAATAATTAGAATAGATAAAGTATTATTTACATTTTTTATATTTGTATCAGTTTTTGATTTGACTTTTTTGTAATTTGAATAAATATTAAAATTTGATGTGGATTTTGTTAAATCATTTTGTTGAGATGATTTGTCTTCTAATTGTGGTTCCTTTAATGAATTATTACTGATTTCTTCTAAAGATTTATATATGCATCTATCTTTACCAGCTGTTTGAATACAGGCTGAAAATATAAAACCTTTAAAAATAAATTTTTTTTGTTGATCGAATAAGATTACTTTTGTTCTACCTATACAAAATTTGGAAAATTGTAATAATAAAATGGTTTTATTATTATCGATTAATGGGAAACAGGCAATTTCTATAAAGATTTAGCAAAATAATTTAATATTCGCTTGATATTTATCGATTTTTGTAATTAAATGATTTGTTCATTAGAAAGAAAATATGGTCCGGAGTCTAATAGATTCAAATTGCAATAAAAAATTTTCATAAACATTAAAAAGTACAGATAACTCTACACTTCAAGTCCTATGCTGCCGAGTAAACGAAAAAAATAGGATTAAGATTTATGTTTTTAATATTATATTATGTATAGTAATTTAATTATATACTTTCAATATCTAACTTTACATCAATAAATGATTTTTTTTTTGGTCTTCTAAACCGTATTTTGTGCATAGGTGTATAAATAATCTAGTTTTTAATATTTTCAATCTCATCCTGTTTCTTACCAATTAAGGTATTAGGTATTGATTGAATTATTAAAAACTTATTATACTTTTAATACTCTTGTGAAAGGTCCACTTCACTTTATTATGTCATAATTTTTTTTTTGTCTAATTTACAATAATTAATAATGTGTATTCCATTACTTTCGTAATTTTCGTAATTATATTTTATAGAAAAAGTGTTTCTAAGATTTTCATTAAAAATATATTTTAATCTTTATTTTGGTATATAAATCTTCATTAATTAAAACCATATTAATAGTTTTATCTATTAAATTTATTGATCAGATAAATCAGAAAATAATAATAGTAAACACTTTTCTTAATAATTAATATTATTCTTAGTCACTTTCTAAATAATGTATGTATTAATGCGGCGATGTTTGCAAATAAAACTATGATCAGTAATTAAATTTGCTATTTAATTTACTGATAATAATTCTACAAAAATTATCAATAATAGAATCTGATTTTAGCAAAATATTAGATTGATTTTATAAATGGAAAATCCAAATTAATATTCTGAATATGCTCTGAATTTAAAGACCTGTAATTATTTATATCCAACTTAGATTTTCTGTTAATCATATTTTGATAAACAGAAATCTTATTTGAATTTAAATAATTACAGATTTTTGTTCAGAATTACTTTATGGTATGATGGTAATTCAGTATGGTCTTTAATGTCCATCTCCCACGTCAAATAATTTCAAAATCAACCAAATAAAACGTTAAATATGTTGAAACATTTATGAATTATTACTGACAAACTTTATACAACACTGAATATTTATATTTTTACAAATTAATGTACTAAATTACTAAATTCTTTCTATTTTGAGCGTCGACTAATTAAATCATTATATAATTCAAATTAAAAATAATTTAATTAAATTTCACTTTATTTAATTAATTAGTTTTAATTTTATTCGTAGTTTATGTTTTAATTCAATTTATGAGGTTTTTTCTTAATAATTTTTTTAAAAAATTTTAATTTAATTCTAATCAAAATCAATATTATCTTAACTTAAGAGTATTATTATTTAATAATACTCGTAAGTTAAGATAATAACTAATATAATAACTAGATAATAACTAATATATGTCATATGAGTTGTAGAGTAATAAATAACATTGGTATCTCAAATAATTTAATTAAGAAGAATTGTAAAAACTATTATATAATATCTAATAAATGAATTTTGAATTAGAATAATTATTGGTAGCACATAGTTACTCCTGTGGCTCAAATATTGAAGTAAAATATTGTTTTTCAACGACTTGACGTGGACCCTACTTTAAATCAGTGTATTGCGTCCTAAAAATAGAGTATCCGTAGAAGAAGTAGGAAGATTATATTGCCTAGTGAAAGAACATAAGAATAAATGAAAGGTATTTATATAATATTAATTTCACTAATTTTCATTTTCTCCCATGTGAAATACAATAAATGATTTAAGCAAATTGATTTTAGGAAAATTTTAATTTAGTAAAAATATTTAAAAAATTTCAATATTCAATGAGAAAACAATATTTCAACCAGAATTTTCTTTTTAATCTAAATTTTAGAAAAATTAACTACATTTTGAAAATGTTAAATAAAAAATTACATAGCCGAAAAATAAAAAAAAAGTGATATATACGTGGACTTAAAAAAATCCATAATAAAGTATTTTCAGTGAAGTTTTTTTTATCGGAAAAATTAAATTTCTCAAAAACTGTATTAAATCCTACAAATTGGATACCAAAAGAAAGGGAATAATCAAAATAGACTCGTTAAAATAACATTTTACAATATATTTCTTAAAATCAAAGTTAATTAAAATCGAGGTTATTATTTTACAACTAAAAAACTTTAAATATTATACAAAAATACCAATAGAATAAATAATCTGTTTATTAATATTTTCTCCTGGAAATCGAATGATCCTATACTGATCCGATCTGTGTAGTATTCTTTTAACAAGAAATTAGCAATAATATTGTATTTACTACTGATTGAAGTGTAGTAAACATATTATAGTTTCAAAATTTAATAACCCTCTGATTAGTCCATTAAACTTTATTATATCATCAAAAATTGTTATCTAATTTAATAAATAATGTTTATTTTATTATATTACTTTCAGATAGTTATTATTACTTTCAGATAGTTATTATTACTTTCAGATAGTTGTTATATCATTTTTAAATTACAAGTTTAAATAAATTCAATTGACACTTAAGTAAAGACAAAAGATCTAAGACAAAACCACTTTTAGTAGATATATTTGCAAATTCAAATTAATTCATATTTGTTCTAGTTATAATTTTACTATTATCATTAATTAAAATTATAACTAGAACCAATTGATCATTGTTGTATAATAATTCTCACTTACTATACATCAATGATCAATGAACTATTTAATTATTATTTTAGACAAAGTTCTAAAAATATTTAAACAGTATTTACCCATTTGGATAATTCAAAAAAAAAAAAATACAACTTACAAATAATATTAATGGTGCAAGTTAAATAAATTAATCATTTTTGTGAAATTTTTCTGATTTAAATAAATCCTCCTAACTTAACTTTATACAAAGATAAATTCTTTTATTAAGTTGGTTTATTTATAGTATAAAACATACTTAAAGAAATTTCCCTTTGACATAAAAACATTAAAGATAAACTCCTTTATATTTAGTTTTCAAATGACCCTTAGTAGGTCGAAGCGCCATCAATCGTCACTAACAAGACATTGGAATTTGTCTTACAAATATACATATATGCATAAAGAAAATATTTCAAAAATTTCAAATATTTTTTGATAATAAAAAAAAACATCTAATTAGTATTAATTTTTGTTGGTTTAGATTATAGTACATATTACGAAATAATATCTTTAATTCATGTCACAAATTACTTGGAAATAGTATTCAGATATATTTCTTTCATTTATCATTTGTGAAGTTTGTAAATTTAATTGTAATTTGGTAATATTACTTTGGGTCGAACCTCTTTAATTCCTAATCGGATGGTAAGAAAAAAAAAATTTATAAGGCCGGACTGAGAATTCGAATAAAACAGAAAATACGAAATAAACAATATACCTATATTATTAGTATTGAAACTTCTGAAATAGTATTAAAAATTAAAATATCTAAAATATCTAAAATGGTAGTTAATGGTTTCTAAAGCATAAAAGGGTACGAAAATATATAAAAATGTAAAGGATGAAGCAATTAGACCAATATGATCCAAATTTCTCAAAATAACATTAAACGAAAATCAGGTTTAATAGCATCAAAGGATTTATGATGTACTTATAATTACTCTTTATAACAGCTAATAAATAAATTATAAATATATATAAAAAATTATATCGACACCTTCCCGGTAGAATGTATTAAACGACATTTATTAAATTTTGCAGGAGACGAAAAAAACTAGTATTCAGTATTTCTACTTATAATATATATAGGGTATAGCATAATAAAAATATATTGTCGGTTAACAATATATTGTTCCTGGAAGGTATTAATACTCAACATAATTGGAGAGTACCTTGTGCAAATCAAACTTAAACTTACAGAATGAGTTATTGTTGCAAATGTTTTATGTTGTTGAGAAATTCGTATTTTTGGTTTACAATTGAATATCTATAGTTAATATGTGAGCAAATATTTTGAAAAATGTTTTAACCCTCGTACTGAAATATATTTATGCAAGAGTCATTATTTTCGATTTATGTAGAAAACCAAGAATGCTACTATATTCAAAAAAGCTAATATAAAAGATATTGAACAACGGCGGCCTATCTTGCCAAATATATTTCATTTAAGAAATTGTGGATTTGGGTTAGAAACACAAAAATTATGAACGACAATTTCAGGCTTATTCTCCGGAATGCTATTCTGTATTTGAAAATTTATTTCGGTACGTTCCCGCAAGGATGTATTGAGCTACGACATTTTTATAATAAACTAATAGTTTGGATTAAATGTCTTGGTTTGGACAAATTTTCATAGCCTAATCGCAACTATAACAAAAATAGAGGACATCATGTTCACCTGTAATCTGTATTATATTCCAACAGATTTTGTAAGAATCGCTGGAAATTTAGAATAATTGTTTTATTCTAAATTTCCAGCGGTTAAAAAAATAGGCAGTTTTTTAAGTTTCCTCCAAAGTTTTGAAAAAGTTCTTTAATACATTCTTGGTGGAAGGTGTCGATTTCTACGTATCTAAGCTATTGAAAGATTTGTAGTATAAAAATAAAAATATTATTCATAGCTACGAATAATATTTTTGTTTCAAATAAAAATATTATTCGTAGCGAAGCCAATATATATGTTTATATTTTCATAAGAATTATAAATAATAATTATTAATGATCCACCAACGATAATATTATAATCCAACGGCAAATTACAAATTATCTGAATTTGTAGCAATTCGTAATTATAAAAATAATAATTCCATTACCTTCAATTTGTTTCATTGGATTTAATCCATTGTAATATGAGCTACCCCAATAATCTGTTGAATAATGACAATCATTCAATGTAACTACAGATTCTATAATTGGTTGTTTAGATACACATAATGTTATTTCAGTTGTTCCGTATAATGTAGAATGATGCATTATATCATTTATTAAATTAAATTCATAGATCAGACACAAACATACACAATTTAATATATTATCATAATATTTATATTAATTAACTATATAATTTCAAATTTCATAATTCAACTTCCTACAATTTAAATATTAAATTATAAAAATAATATTTTTTTTTTCTTTAATTTTAAACCAACAGTTTATTTAATTATTTATTTAAATTTCTAAAACATTATATTATGGATATTTTTGAAGCACATTTTTTATTTATTTGCAAAACATTTACATTTTATGCAAAATTACAGTTATCATCACCTTTTTATTATGAATATATTTATAACACAATTTTGGAAATTTTGAAAATTAACAAAAACAAATACTTTAACGATAATTAAGCTTTCAACCGTTACCAAAGATATTCACTTAATCTGACAAATACATATTTGCTACTGACGTTGAAAACTGAATAAATAAATATACACTTAAAAAAAAAAAAATCTATTTTTGGTGCAAAGCAAAAGATTTTTTTTTATTTTGATCTGTTGCTATTGGATAAATTTTTTTTTTTTTTTGTAATATACATATACCGTATTCATAATTAAAACCCAAATATATAATCTGTAACTATTAAATAAACAAAATATACTTCATAGAACATTATATGTAGATCATTTTAAAATTTACAAAAAAAAATAATGCCATGCAACACCGACCATATGTGAAAATTAAATTATAAATGCAATCCTATATAAATATATTTTTCTATATATAAATATTATAGAAATTAACACTTAACAATCTATCAATGTTTTCATTGGCGTGAATAAGAAAGAGTTCATCATTCATACGCATGAACTTCATACTTAAATTATTTTAAATCAATATTTAGCCACTCCTTCTCTATAATATTTAACCACTCCTTCTTGGCAACTTATAATTAAATTTACATAATTTTTATTTGTATCTATAAGATTATTAAAATGATTTAACATAAATTTTAAACTAATTATAAAATTAAATCATTAGAGAAAAATTTAAAATAATTTTATTTTAATGAAATTACTTATTTTGTAATTTAGTGTAGCTCGTATTTGAAAATTTGAAAGACAATTTTACATTGTGGTAACCGATCTTAGAAGAAAGTTTCTTAAAAATACTGAATTAAAATTAAGTTGTACCAAAATTGACTTTAATACCATGAAGAAATAAATCACTTTTATACTCCTACCTAACTGTTGCTTAGAAACAGCAAAATCTTTCTAAACCTAAAGAATAATTGTCTATTCTATCCGCCATAATTAAGTAATTTCATCAAAACAACGGTCAGCAAAAAAAACTCAATAAATAGAAAACTATAAAAACCATGCAAGCGTCTTTTGGCATGGAATTGGTATATAAATATATGAATAATTTTCACCCTTTTATAGTTCTTATAAATGTTGACTAAATCCGCATAATAATTGAAATGTAATTTATAATAATTTCAAATTAAGTTAACAAATTATCGCTGTATACTAACACCGATTTTAGGCGCTTAATCAAACATAAGAAATAAATATAAAAACTGCTTCTACTGTTATTTAATTAGCAATAAAATAATTGTGTGTATCATTGTTTCTAACATTTACGTCAATTCGTTGTTTGAGTAGAAACTTCTTGCTACTTAAAGATGATAATTATGTCGACTGGAATCTAGAATAATAAATACACGACTGCAGGACAGAAAAATTAAATTAAAACACAAAATTTTTAAAGTTATAACAATTTTATTCAAAAAAAATCAGATGCTTTTATTCTCTTAGTATTAGGAATATTTAATAAATCATCTGTTAAATTTGTTTCATTTGTAAACAATTTTTCTTTTGTAATTTGAGGCGTATGAATAGGTTTTCTTTTAATTATTGGTGAAGGCGTACTCTTAATCATTTTATGTATACTTTTTGATGCACGGGTATACTCTGGGGTCATTAATGATGTTCGAAGGCCTAGTTTTAATGATGCCAATTTCTTAGCTGCAGGTGACATTGCCATTTTTCGATCTATAGACGATCTTATATACGGTGATCCTATGTTACGACGTGCCGTATTTATTGCTGTTTGCTTTTGTGCTCGCATACGTTCTCCAGCTTTTTCAGCTAATTCTAGTGCAATATTTTCTCTGCGTGATGTTTGACTAATTCGAAATGATGGTCCAGCAATTCCCGAAACAGGTGTATCACTTCCATCTAATAAGAATGGCGTACCACCTATTTCGCCCCAAGTCATTATAGGACTACAAATATCACCAGGACATGGAGATGGTGTTTTAACAAAATTGAATACATCAGACGACATATTTTTCATTTCCACAGTATTTCCATCAACGCCTATTTTCCCATTAAAATTTTTAGCTTGTTTGTTTGCCAAGTCGTTAATGGTAGCTCTATTTCTTGTTTCATTAAATGGATTAACCATAAGACGTGTATTGTTGTACTCAATTTTTTGTCGATTTTTGGCAAAATTCATTTTTTCTTCTTTAGTAAATTCAACTCCATCCGGAATATACATAATATAATTTTTGTTTGTGTAAGACCAGGTATTTATCTGAAAAAATATTGGATATTTTTAGTAAAACTGGTCTACGAGTGCTAATATATTTGTCAACTATTTTAAATTCTAATAAACTCAAAAAAAAATTATTATATTTTATTAATTTAAGTTGCAATACTTACATCTTTCGATAAATCATCATTGAACTGTTTACTTATACTAGGAAGTTGTAGAGAATCAGTTAATTTTTTAATCGAAACATCTTCTGCATTAAATAGAACAGCAAATTTTTTTTTTAATTTATTGTCGGCCGCATCAATAATTTTTTGAAAACTATTATTATCTTCGCTGGTAAATGTACTCAAAAATGAATCCAAATTGTGATCATCTGAAATTGAGTTCTCCAATTTTGGTAAAACTGTGCTAGTAAAAGATGTTGATTCTTCCTGCTGTTCACGCCCTGGTGTTTGTATTTTTATACTCATAGGAGTTTCAAATGTTGCTGGACTCGCACCTAGTGCTGGACAGAGATATGTTTGTAATTAGTAAATAATTTCTATAATAAAAGTTTTATCTATTTTACAATTTTTCTTGGTGCTGTGAAAAGGTATTTTTCCGCTATATTTTGCATAAATTTCACGTAGTTTAATCAGATCATTCTTTTCCTTTGCCTCTAAATATGCATTTTGAGCATTCAGCCTTTCTAGGTCGGGGTAAAAATCTCTCTGTATAATTTTAGCTAGTTCCTAAATGAAAAAGTTTTATAAAATTTTTAATACAACAAAGCCAAGTTTACTTATGTAAAATTTTTACCTCAACGTAGTGATCTTCAGATAAAATTTTCTGATTTATTTTTTTCTTTACTTGTGGCTTCTTAAAACACTCAATATTTGAATCTATTTGCTGCATTGTTTTTATAGCATTACTACCTGGAGTCGACATTTTATATAACTTTATTTTGAAATAATTTGCTATTTCCAGAAATAAATTATGCTTCGGTTGTGTATTGTGAAATATCCAAATTTGCTATAATAATAATAAAACTTACAAATGACATCTGACAGCTGCCAGCTGATATGTCGCTTTCCAAGGTGCCAAAATACTACAACCCTACAGAAAATTAGTCACTGTAGATGTTTGTGTGGGAGTGTCCATTCCAAAAGAGTTCTTACTTTTGTGAACCCATTTTGGTCGGATACAAAGTCTAAACCGTTAAAATTTGAAAAATTCAAATTAATGAAAAACCAAATTGACGCTGATTTTGGTAAAAGCGATAACATATGTAGAAAAAAGTAAGATATGTTTTGTGGAATTTAAAAATAGTATATTATATGTCACCTGTATTTTAAAATATGAAAAAAAATGTAATTTGTATTAAATATTTGTATTTAACAGTTTGTACTAGAGTACGACGCCATTTTAAGCATTAAGAGAACGGATTAGCAATTCATCAAAGTTCACTAAGTAATTTTGGTTTCATTTTAAATTATATTGACTTTAATTTAAATTGCCTATAAATTTATAATTTCAAGCTGCTTTCTACCTGACTTAAATAAATTGTACAACAAAAATAAATTATGTTATAAAAGATGATTACCGCAAAACTTCATAATTATCTGAAACATAAACAATTATCAGATTAGTTTCTTCCTCTAAAAAGAAAATTCTTTCAAAAATAATTAAGAAATTTATTAATCATTCATAAATACAAATTAAAACAATTTATTTTACTATTTATTTATTAAAATTTTGTAACATTGATATCATTTGCTGGATTCCATATTCCTTCAAGATTATTCAATCTAGTCGATCTTTTATCTTCATTTGGTATTTTAAGACAACAAGTAGCAATTCCTCCAATTGCGCTTAAACAACAAAAAACAGTTAACGATAATGCTGTATCAATTTTTTTAAAAACATTTATAAACGGTGCTGTTAAAAGCCATATTCTTGCCCATACGATACATGAAAATAAAAAATCAGCTTTCTTTGTTGGTGTCACTAACTCAGCCAAACAAGCTAATAACATTGATTGTGACAGAGAAACTCCAGCTTTTGGAATAGATGAAATTAACATCCACAGGCTTACACGATAATTATCATCAACTATTTTATATATTTTAAAAATAATTAAAACACTTTTTTTTAATTCTTAATACTTACGTGTATTTGGAAATAGCCAACCAAGACAACCTATTATACCAGCAATAATATTAAATATACCAGCAATAGTCCATTTATATTTATTGAATTTTTTCGTTATCCAAAGAGCTAAGAAACATCCAATTATTTCACTCAAGGCTAAAAATAAGAAAAATGTTATATAATTTTCGTATTACATAATTTTGACTACTATTATGCTATTTTATGCTTTTATAATCATGAAATTTATTTACCTGTAATAACAACATTTGTTGGCAAATAATCTCTACCAAAAGATCTAATATTTAATAACATTCCATTAAAATTTGTTATATAAACAGCTAAGGCAATATGTGCAGCAATTAAATTTGTTTTAGCTCTTGGTCCTTTCCACAAACTAAACCATCCTTCTGGACAATGTTCATTTTGTAATTTATCTGAATCTTGTTTTAATTCTTCCAGTAGATTTTGTGGTAAAAAATGTTTTCTATCATTAATTTCTGCTGCATTTAATAATATACGTTGTACATCTTGTATTCTGCCACGTTTTAAAAGCCATCTTGGTGCTTCCGGTATCCATTGATAAAAAATAATCATTGATATAGTTGGTAATGATATACTTAAATAAATATCACGCCAATTTGAAAAATAACTAGATAATGTTGGTAAAAATATTACACCAAGTGACCAGAATGTATCAAAAAGTGTTATAGCACCAATTCTATAAAATCCACCAGTTATTTCTGAAACTATCAAAAAATTAATTATAAAAATAGTATATTAAAAATTCATATTGATTTAAAACCATACAAATCATTTGACCAGAAGTGAACATAAGGGCACAACAAATTGCTGAAAAACATCTAAAAGCACAATGTAAACTAAAATCAGGCATAATACCAGTTAAACAGCCGCAAATTATTTGTGATAGAATACCAATTAACCATACTGTTCTTGGACTAATACTGCAATATAAAAAGTGTTTATATTGATTTCAGTTAAAAATGTAATCATATTTTTGAAAGAAATTTTTTAAAATACTAAAGAAAATCTATGGAAATAATTAATTTAAAATACAATTAGACTGACGGTGGCTTAAGTGGTAGTGTGCTTAGCTGTGGTGTATTAGGTACTGGGTTCAACTCCCGTCCGAGACATCGATCTAAGTTTACTCAGCTTTAAATTAATGGTACGTAAAATTACACTAAAATGTTAATTTAAGACTGGGAAAAATGCTAACAGTCGAGGCCATTTGTTAACAACAAATGTCTCACTAATAAAAGCCATTAGCTTGTTGCAATTAAAAGTTTCTTCACTATAAAGAAATTTACGGTTCGGAATATAAATTAGTACGTCCAAAAATTGTTAAACAAACTTCAGGTGCAAATAACTCGGTACTTGGAGCCCCATGCTCCACAAGATGAAAACAACAATTAAACTAATAATTATTGAAAATATAAAGATTAATAATTATTGAAAATATTACGTTCCACAATTTATATTGTCTAATTTATTTTTAGTATTTCAAATATATACCACAATCGGATACCAGCAGTGTCATTTTAATTTTATCTTCCGTGTGGAGTAGATGTGCTGGACTGGTGATTCTAATATTTAAATATTACATTTATTTATTTAAAGTTATTAAATTAAAATATAGTATTTTTTTTTTGTAATTTAGAATAAATCATTTAATAATATAAAAAAATAGTTTTCAAAGATTGTTTCTAAGAAGTTTTCATAATTGTTTTTTTACTTATTTGAAATTTTATAAATAAAATTAAAAAAAAAATGTATATTTATTGAATATATAAACAACTATAATTATATTTATAAATAAATAGTTTAACATTCCATAATTCACGCGATTTAGGTATTAGACTAAAATTACTTATTTATTTGTATAAATTAATTAAATATCTAATGAAAATATTTGAATATTATTTTTACTAAATTATAGTGGAAAATAACAAAAATATTTATGTAATCAATGGAAAATTGAAAATATAAATATTATTTTTTGAAAAATTGTAAAATTTAAATTTATAATAATTAATTTTTACTAAATAATCAATTTAACTAAATTTAGAATTAATTGTTTTGAGAATCGTAATTAAAATTTGAAATTTTCTTTAAAAAATTACTTTAAAATCAGAACTTAATTACAATAATATTTGAACAAATTAAAGAAATTTGATAATGTAAAGTGAAATTGAACGGAAGTCTTCGAGGACATCAGTTGATTAGATTAGTTTTTAAGTAACAATTTTGAAAATTATGAAAATTTTTATTACAGGGTTTTAATATACTAAATATTTGATTACAAAATAAAGTATTCTGTTCGATTACGTTTATATAAATTTGTGAAAATTTGTTAATTACTCTTTTATATGATGAGAATTCGAGTGGTATTCTTTGTTTAAGTTACACGTGTTTTGGCAAAACTTTAAAAATGAATTTTATGCAATTAAAATTTAGAACTTGTAAAAAAGTATGAAAATGTAATTATCAGATGTTTTGGAAAAATACCACTAAAATTATATCAAGATTTATTATTTCAATATTAAATATAACTTACAATATCATTAATTTTGTTGCAATTATTCCACCTAATAAAACACCAAATAAATGCCAGTATTGTGTCCATGCTACAAATATATCACGATCACAAACTAAATTATATTGTATAACAACTGAATAAAAATTAGATGAATATATAAATTCACTACAAGGTATTTTATTTTCATTATTTGTATATAAATTTAATATTTCATTATTTGAATAATTTTCATTTGAAATAAAACATTTTTCTGTTGAATTTATTAATGAATTTTTACAATAATATTCATTTTGTTTTGGTTCTGGTGCTGTAAATATAACACATGCCATAAACCATGATGATGGTATTTTACATAAAAATATTAATAAAATTGTTCTTAATTGCCATATACCAAAATTACCACATATTTTGGTAATTGTGTCCATTACTATTGATTTTTTATGTGGAAATATTATTAATACACTTTTATATATTTTTTGCAATTTTTTTTTTTAATATTATGCAATTTTGATTTTTTAATTAAAAAAAAAGATATTTAACAATCATAAATTTCATAATTCTTTATTTTCGATTAATAAATTCTTGATGTCGACTGAACTAATTCATATGATTGTCTATATAATTTATATTTAATTGTATTTTTATTATTAATTGTATTTTTATTTTTAAGTACTTTTTATTTTATCAAATTTATGTCACGATTTATATGGCTTTGATATCGGACAACTTGTTTTTTATGGGAAGTAACGAATTTAAAATCAATTAATTAGAATGTTAATATAAATTTTATATAATAAATTATTGGTATTTTGTATAAATATTAATATATGAATATAATTAATTTTCTTGAAATAAACAAAATAATTTACTGCACAAAATTAAAATTTATTTAAATCATTAATTTAAAATATTTAAATTAAGTTATTTTATAGTTTATCTTGATTTTAATCATAAACTTATTATAGCATTATATTTTAATTTTTGAAATTATGTATAAAATCACTTTTAATTTAACTAAATATAATTTATTTTCAATGTAACGGATAAATCACTATTTAGGAGAAAAAAACGTAGTAATATTAATAATTATTGAGTTGTATTGGAGGGCGCACTTGAATTGTAAATATATTTATAATATAAATTAATCTTTATTCAAACGCAAGTCTTAGCACAATATTTGTATAAAGCTTTAAATAATATCTTGTCCACATATATCAATAATAAATTATATCGTTCACATGATCAATTTTTTCTGTTTTATTTGTTCCATTAATTTATTTTCATATGTATATAGACAGTATTTATTAAAAACTTCTTTTGAGCAGAAAACTTCTAATCAAAGGTTCATAATAATATAAAAAAAGAGCACAGGACCGCATTACTTATGTTAAAATTCATCAAAGTTTACTTAACTATTAATAAATAATTTATGATTATTAATAACCAATATATAATTCATGTTAGTTGTTACTTTATTTACATTCATTTTGTTAATATATTATTTTATTTTAATTTAATTAGTGTCATAATCAGGAGCAAAATTTTCTCCATATTCTGCAGACATAAGCCACCTCCAATGATCTCTCCATCTGTTGATGCACTCCTATATTAAAGTTCTCCATCTATTGCTCTGTTCTATATTTTTAAATATTAAAATTTATTAGGTCCACTGCCTTTCAACTCCCCTAATACCGTTTTTGGAATTTAGTTTGTTAATATTTTAGTACAACTTTCTTCCACCACCCTCGTATTATGACCAGGTCCAGCCCACTGCCATTCTTCATTTTTCCGCTACAGTTTTGAAATTCATGGTCTGCCTTAATAATGTTTTCAATATTCGTTGTCTTCTGTTTACTTTTAATAACGATCTCTTCATGAGTAACTTGCAAGCATTTCATTATCCAACTGTTTGTGATCGTTTTATCCATTTATATCTTTTGCCTAATTTACCTAGCTATAAATAGATTTCCACAAGCTGTTTCTATCTAAATTTTCAGGAGAGTTGGACATCACCCAACCTCTTTTGAAATTTAACAATAATTTTTCGTATACAAAATAGTACTTTTAGTAATTTTAGCGGAAAAATTTGATAATTTGTTGACAACTGAATAGAACAGTAAATAAGTTGATTATTAGGAGACATATAAGAGAATATAAACCAATAATCTTTACTGACTTATATGATCCATTTAATTTGAAAGTGGGGCAAGTCGATTTTTGAAAAATTTAAGTTGATAACAAAGTAATATAATTTTCTTATCTATAAACAATCTATACATAGCCCAAAATGACTCAAACACCCTAATATTTGGAAATTCATTCAATATATTTAACTGTTGAAGTAGAAAAATAAAACCGTCATCAGTTAAAATTTTTTGAAATCAATTTAAAATGTTTCATAGTTAAAAATAGTGTTAAAGGAAAAATGTGAAATTTTTTTGTAATACAAATTCTGCTTTCTTTGTGACCACACACCAAAAATTTGTTCAAAAATCACGGAATAATTAAAATTGGACTGACCCATCTTTAAAAATAAACAAATTAGTTACAAAGACTACTACCCATGATAACAAGCATTATTTGATGTGATCTATTTAAGAAGACAATCAAAATACCTAAATACGTCCCCATTGAATTATACCATGATAAATCTATAGATTCTTTTGTCTACAATTCATTAATTAATTTTAAAATTTCGCGCTAAATTTTATTTTAGTATAATATTAATTTGCCCATGGATCATAATTCCACTGCAATCATTTAAGTTATAAAGATAGTTTATAAAATGATAACACATAGTTATATAATATGTATATGTAATGTATACTGATTGTGTGCTTTTTTAACCTACCTACTAAGCGACTTTATCTATATTTACTTAAAGATATACCTTTTGTCTCGCCAAGTTTACTTTATTTTAAACGGTCACGAAATTAAGAATTACAAAATATTAATGTTTCATTACAAACTGATATTAAGAAAGCTCATTTCATTGTCAATTCAAGTGAAATCAAGTAAAGTTGTAGCCTTCGTTGCAAAATAAAAATATACGCTGCATTATCGTATTTAAGTAGTGATTAATATTTAATTGATGAAATCTTTCGACAATAAGTTTATTTTGGTGAATTTATGGAATTAACCTTATTTCATTTATAGTTTCATTAAAAAATTATAAAAGTAAGTTTTAAAAAAACTTATTTTTATTATTTCAAGTTTATAATATTTCTTGAATATCACAACGCCGGTCACGATTTTAAAACTTTTTTGCAAATATTCTAAGCTAACAAACATCACATTTAACGAAATTTGTTACTATTGTCTTCTGGTGATTCAAGAAGGAATGGCTAGTATAATTAATAGTGCCATAGCTTGCTGTGGCTCTGGTTATAGCAGGAACCACCTTTTCTTAAAATATTTTAGTAATACTTTTGTATTATGAGCGATAAGTCATTTTTAAATATTTAAGCTAACGTGTTTCACACTTAGGTTTCACGTTCTTTACAAATATTTATATGAAAAAAAATAGCTAAAATTATTTGATTATGACTCAGAGACTCAAAATTCTAACTATATTAAACACATACATATTATATTTACAATAAAAAATTTTCCAGTTGTGTTATTAAATATTATCAACTGCAAATTAAAATATCTAAACGGTGTATGGTATTTCTAAACATATCCAACATGTTTAAACTTTAAAGCCGAATCAACACCTATTTCATTTTTGTTTACATAATTATCACTTTTATTCAATTTTTTTTTATCAAAGAGTAAAATCAATAATTATTCAAAGACATTATATTTCTTAGCTGCTTAACTAATACCTGGAATTTTATAATAAATAAAACAAAATGCAATTAAATACTAAGAATTTTAAAATTTATATATAATACATTTATACTCCTCATTTATTTTGTTTAAATAATAATTAATGCTTTATTATATAAAAAAAATGTTTAATTAAAAGCTCATATAGCCTCTAGCAGTAGATCGGCGACGAGCCACCAAATACGAAAGTAATACAATCAAAATTAGAACAATTAACGCAATACCAACTGCTATTGGAACAATATCTGGTGTGTCTGTAGCATCACAATCTTTGGCGGTAGAAAATTTAGTATTACCATCCGAACGGAAAGCTTCTATCTGCAGATCTGACATTTTGAAGAACGCAACCGGTGCAGTATCATTCAGAGATTTAGTTAAATTTAATGTTTGCATTCTGGTACAATGATATGACATTTTAATAGGAGTTTTAAAATTATTACCATAATTGAATACATGTATTGTTTGGTTATCTAAATAAAGTTTTTTTTTTTAAATAACTGAATAACGTCAATAAATATATTTATATTACCTTTAGCATTTGGAAATTCATTACCAACTATTTGAATTTCAAAACGCATACTATAAAGATAAAAATTAGTTCCATTTTTATCAAATATAAAGGCAAGTGAATTTAAGTCAACTTTTGTGCCCCAATTTATTTCCATAGATTGTGTGTTATTACTAGAACACTCAGAATCATGAATTTTCGCATCTTTTGGTATATTATATAAAACTGTTGCATATTTTGAATCTGGGAAAAAATATTTTTGAATAATTAAATAATGGAAATTTATTCAGCTTACCTTTCGTTTCATAAGTTAAATTTAATTGGCCAGCCATTTTAATCATTACACAAGTTGAATTCCAAAATCCAATGCTTGGTTTCGGATATGGTGTAGGAGGTGGTGTAGGAGTTGGTGCTGGAGTGGTAGTGTTTGGGGCCATTGTTGTAGTAGAGGTAGTGGTATCAGGGGCCTTAGTTGTTGTAGTAGTTGTTGTTGTCGTGGTAGAAGTTGTTGTTGTTGTTGTTGTTGTTGTTGTAGGTGATGTGGTTTTACGTGAAACTGGAATATCAATGGGTTTTGGTGCATTTTTATCAATTACATCACTATTTGCAGAAATATCACTAGGTTTTGGTAGATTTTTATCTATTACAGGACTGCTTTCAACATTTACAGCTACTTCACTATTTTGTTTTGGTCCGTCTAAAGATTTATCATTGCTAACAGCTAAATTATCTGTAATATTAAATAAATCATGTCTATAACATATAGTTCAAATAATTATAATTTTCCATACAGCTCAATAAAATCATTAACTACTTAAAATAAATATATTTAATCCAGATTACAACAGTATTTTTTATAACGATACAGTTTATAAATACATATACAAATATAATTACTTTTTAAATATTAGTATTCGTATAATTTTAATTATATATCATTTAACAATAATGTAATCAAATAATGCTGATTAAGCATTTAAGTTTTAGTTTTGTTTAATTTTTAAAAATTTAAAAATTATTTCGTAAATAAAAATTCAATTTGTCGACATTTTAATATAAATTATTTATAAATGGACATTTATAACCATTTTATTGCAACAAAATACTATTACGATGACATATTTTCCTTATTTCAAATTATAATTTTACTAAATATACTATAAATATGTGAATTACTTCAGAAAAATACCAAATGCATGAAGTAAATAATATAATAATTATTTCCTAGTAAATTTATCAGCAAAGATCAGTTTATACTTGTCATTTTTCTTTGTTTTCGAATTGATAAAAATGCAAAATATTTTGCCCCCAAAATAGTTTTATATAAATGAAATGTTTTTTTTTTTTTAAATAAGTTTTAATAACATATTACTCATAATTAAAATACATAATTATTCATAATTTTGGATGAAAACATTGTGTCAAAGTCTAAAATATGAATACATATTTAGAAGCAAAAAAAAAAATTATATTTGTATCGAATATTCTTTGTTAATCGATAATGAAATTTACCTCTAATATACAAGGAACTAGGGAAATGTGAAAATACTTTTAACATGAATGCAAATTATCATAAAATTTTTTTAAAATATCCTATTTCTATATAAATAAATAATATTTTAAGATAATGAAAGTAATTAAAAAATGCGCGTGATATAATTATAATTTTACCTGGCTGTAAAATAAAAAAAAAAAAATTACAGATATGACGATAGGGAAAATTATAATTTGCGCAAAAAAAAAATAAAATTTTCAATTGATTTAGTAAAGCCAGTTTTATCCGATTTTAAAACTAGGAAGTTTTTGTTTTTAACTAATAAAATATAATTACATAAAATTTAATCTCTTATTTTAATCAATCTAAATAAATAAAATTTATTGTTAAAATATGATTACTCACCACTAAGAACAATCGAAAAACTAGCAATTAGTGCATAGAGAAAAACTATTTTTTTCATATTTATTTTTTTATGTACAAATAATTTTTTCGACTTTAATTTTACTTTTGAGTTTATATAATATTTATTAAATAACTTATTTTAAGTGTTTTTTTTTCTTTTTTATATATTTCTAAGAATCTGTTCCTAGTTTTACGACAGACTTTTTTTGTTACAGTACGGATTAGAACCTTTCACAGCTTTATGTGAAATATATGCGTTTTAATGTTATAAGTTGACATATCTTTTCTCTTTGCAACTCTATTTGTGTTGCCAATATTTAATCTAAATGAAAGCTAAAATAAATCGTGCAATGAGTGTCATTTATAAGCATTTCGGTTTCGGTAAATTAACTTTGTTCCTTTAACTTTCGTGATTATAGAAAAAAATTTCTGCAAGTTATTAACAAAATTATTCTAAAAATACACTATTATCCTTAAAAATTCGTTTATAGCTTTTACACTTAATAAGCACATTACATTTTCCAGGAGAATTAAAATTATAATTCACCACTAAAGGTTAACGTTTATGACTGACGTTAGCTGTCAAATTAAAAGTATTTTATAAAATATATTTGAGAGGGTTGTACATGATTCAAATTTTGAAATATAAAAGGTTATCATTTAATATTATTTTTTTTGTACTAATAAAATCTTATTAATTTTCAAATTCTTTATTATTTACAGTAACATGTTATAAGTTATAATAATAAGAAGGTACATGGAGTTTGCTGATATGCTAGTGTGAATAGGCATTAGGCACTAATGAAAACATCATACATGATGTAAGTAAATAGTCGATATCGATTTTTAGAATTTAAAAAATTCTAAAAATCAAATATTGTTAAGTACATTTTCAGCGTTGCAATTACAAGGGATACAGGGAAAAATCAGACATAACTTTACTTTACCAAGATTAATATTGTGGTTTTTTTTAATAATTTCCATACCTTTTTAATTCCAACTTTTGTGGTATATATTTATAATATTAGAGTTTTGTAGAAATCAAAAATTGATCGAATGATTAATTATTGGTTTTTAAAGCGAAATTTTATTGAATTCATTTTTTAAAAATAATTTTTATAATGTATTGGCATTGGCTAATGTAATAAATGCCTTATTAATTAAGTGTATATTAAATAAAATACCTACAATATTCGAGTTATATATATAAAAAAAAAATTAAATATATTTTATTTTTAAAATCCTTGTATCACTCGAATGGGTTTCTACCATATTTTTACCTTCATCATCATTATTCAAATTATTTTGTAATATAATTTCTTCACTTTTTGATACGTGAATATTTGCGGGATGATTACTAATTTCTATTTTTTCAGTATGGTTTTCCATAAATGTTCTTAATCTGATATTGTTGTTTTCTTTATCGTTATTTTTTAAAATTTCTATTTCCTCATTAATTTTAGAACTATCATAATTGCATGTTTTTGTTAGTGGATCATTAAGTAATCGGTTAATAATTTCCATTTTAGATACTAAATTTTCAGATTCATTATTTTTATCGTTTGTTATCGGTTCTTCATCTTTTTGTTTTATCGTTTTAATAGACATTTCAAATTCGTCAGAATCATTTTCAGAATTATAATCCTTCTTGTGATGCATTTCATATAAGGCTATTGCTGAATTTATTTTAGTATCTGTTCCTAAATATAATTTAGAACTAAATATTGCTGGAAGTGTATTCATTAAATTTAATGAAGCACCAAAATCTATTAGTTGTGTAACTTGTTTTTCTATATTTTTTAATGATTCTACGCTTGCGTTGTTAATCTGTTCAATATTATCACTTCTATTTGAGTTAACATCTGGTTCATATTTTATTATACTTTTAGATGTAATTTCGGAAATACAACCACTAGTTTCAATATTTCGTATATGGGATTCTGACAAAATAGAATCATTAGGCTCAATAGAATCAATTTCTACTACTATGGTCTTCTCATGTTGATCTGGAGTAATGTGTCCATCAACAATCTCTGATATATATTGATTATTTGAATTGTTATCATATAAAATATTTTTATTTATTAAATTGTTATCTTTCATATTATCTGAATTAGAGGATACATTTTCAAGAATATTTCCTGCTTCGGTTCCTTCTCCCTTTAATATTAACGGTTCTTCGATAATGATGGCCTGTGAGCAGGTTGAAAATGTTTCATCAGTATTAACAGTTGAATTATTTTCAATGTTTGATTTAAATCTCTTCATTGGCGGAGGCAAAGATAATTCGGTTATATCATTGTCTTGTTCATGACTACGCACTAACAATTGAGATATGTTAAGTGATTTATTTATGATATTTTTCTCAACAAATAATTCAGTTGTCTCAACATTATCTTGTTCGTTAGATGGTTGAGTATTATTAGAAGGAATACTAATAGTATTGTTTAAATTATCTTCTTCTTTATTTTTTAATTCAGTTGGTTGAGTATTATTAGAAGGAATACTAATAGTATTGTTTAAATTATCTTCTTCTTTATTTTTTAATTCATTTGTAGAGACAGCCTCATTAATATATTGAATATTTTTATGGTAAACTTCATTATATAATTTATTTTCAATATCAAAATCATTGTTATTATTCAGTATTTCTTTATGCGATTCTTCATCCAAATTAAATATAAACGAATTTTCTAAAATCGTTTCTGGTTCTTCACGGTTCCATACTCGTTTTCGTTTTTTTATATGTTCATCTTTGCAATTAACTCGTGAACAAATTATACACCTTTCTTCAGTATTGAATAGTGAACTAGCTTGTTTATTTTCCTCACGTACTTTAAAAAGAGGAATAGATTGAATATTATTATCTGGATCTTCATCATCACTGCTTTCAAACAATGAATTGCCCGCTTTATTCATTTGATCTTTTTCAAGAGATGGAGCCGATGTTAATTCAGTAATACCGGCGTCTTCATCATCACTTGACATTAATAATTGAGGTTGGGGATCACCACCTCCACGATTTCTAAGTCGCAATGTTGCTAAGACGTAAGAATATTTTAATTAGATCATTTTTTTAACACATAGTATGTTTTTGTTACCATTAACACTTTGTCGAATCTTTTTACGCTCTTCACGATTCCATCTGGCATGCTCGATACGTTCTGCTTCATATCCTCCTTGTTTCCTAATTAAAAAGCATAAATTTTATATATTAAATATATATAAAAGACTAAATAAGAAATTTGGAGCATAATTTTATAAGGAAATAAATAATATTTCTTTTCCCAAGAAAAATCAATGATAGTTTTATTTAAATAATTTATAACTTGTCGAATTATGAAAAATTACTGTAATTATATACAATTACCATGCTTCTGCACATGCTCGATCTCTTGGAAATACTGGTCTACTATCCAAATAAGTTAAATTCACCTTAATAAATAAATAAATTTATTAAAATTATTAATTTTACTTTATTTTACTTACACAGTCTAATATTAATGTCTTTCTATATTGTGGAATTTGATTAACAACAGGATTTCCTTGTAAAACTAGTACACGTAACTCAGGCATTTGCGCAAAAATCTATTAACAAATATTTAAACCAATTTTATTTTGAATATTTAAATGAAAAAAAATTACTTTTATACATAGTATATCTTCTATTCGATTATTAGCTAAATCCAAAACTGAAATCATTTTGCATTCAACTAAATTTACAAGACTATCATAAGTTCTTAAATAGTTATGTGATAAATTTAATGATGTTAAAACTGGTAATTTATCTATACCACAATTTTCAATTTTTATAATATGATTATGTGATAAATTTATTGTATCCAATTCAGGGCAACATTCTAGATTTTCCATTTTTTTAATAACATTATTATGGAGAAATAAACATTTAAGTAATTTTTGATTATCAAATCCAGATATTTTTGTTATAGCATTACATTCTAACCATATACATTTTAAACCAGTATATTCTTCAAGACATTCAATATCTTCAAAACCTAAAAATATGTTATCATTTTTTTTTCCATCAAATTTTAATTAAATGATTATAATGTTTTGTTTTTTTACCTTGATAATGTAGATATAATACATCATTTAAAGCAGGAGTTCTATAAAGTTTATTTTTTTTACAACTTTCTAATAAACCCTTTTTTGTAATCTTTCTAAATCCAAATATATCCGCAGTTTGTGTTGTGGTCATTTTTGTTTTTTTTTAATAAAAAAAAATTATATTTGTTAATTAATAATTTGTAGTCAATTGTATCTGTAAGTGAAAGATTATGATAAATTTGTTTTTTAATGAAATTTATTGATTAAATAAGTCAAAGTATCATATTTGAGGTTGCTATGCTATAATTTATTTATTTAGTGTTTGAATTTTTTTGTATTAAATTATATGAAAAATACAAGTAGATTCTGTTTAATATTTCTGTTAATTAACCCAAATTTATATTTTTTATTCAAACTATAAGAAAATATACTTTTTTTCTACGTTGCTAGTTTAGAAATGCTGCCATAGTAGCGGAGATTTTTTTTAGTTTAGGTCAGTATTATATAAATAATAATTATAACTTGTAACACCTTCCCCAACACCTTGTTTTTTAATTCTAATCACTTACCAAATATTGATTGTAAATATTAGCAACGACTAATACTATACATAGTTTCAAGATTTTTCCATAACTTTATCAGAAATTCTACAGTTTTTTCAGATGTAATAAATTTTAGCAAGTATTGTAATGCAGTCTTTTAACTGTGTTTCCGTCAATCAGAAATAATTAAAAATATATATTTTCTTGAACAGACGATTTTTTTACAACTATTTAGGAATAAAATAATATTTTCTTTGGTTACCAAATTATAGTGAATTTTGCAGTATACTTGTTATAGCATTCCACAGGCAGTAAAGAGTATTTGGTATCCAATTTTCATTTTGAAATATCCTTGTATATTTTTGCCGGATACAATTATTTTTTTACTAAAACAATAAATAAGTTAATATTTACTTGCAGTTAGACAAAATTTTTATTAATTTCACAATTATGTCCACCATTATCGTTTACCACAATATATTCAGAAAGTTATGTTCATCATTATCGTTTATCACAATATATACAGTCAACTCTATCTAAATGATGGTCGAAATATCATAGCAATAAGAAACAAATGGTTAAGGGAAAATATGTGGAAGGAAAGATCTAATATTGAGATCTACAATAATAATTCATAATTGTAAGAAGAAATTATTGATGCCAGAGAAATATTATATTTAACATAACTAATATGGTTTCTTTTTATTATATCAAATAATAAATTAAATCACATTAATTAAATAAATTCTATTTTTAATTTTAAGATTTTTTTTTATAATTTTTTATTTGGTTTGTTATGTTCATTTTTTTTGGTTAACCTAAAAATTTATTTTTAAAGTAATATTTTTTTGTTATTATATAATTTAAAAGTAATTTCGTCGATTACTGTAGTGCCTCGCTTGCAAAATACATAACCTAACATTTATGTGGAAATATCATAACACAAAAGTTTGTTTTTTTTTAATTTTATTAAATTTTTTTTTTGATATTTTCAGCACAATTTTTATGATCAGCATAGTGTGGCCATTTTTAATGGTAATTCTAAATAATTTTAGTTTTTTGGTTTAAATTTTTGTATTTTAATTAATTTCTATATATAAATTTTAATAATTCATTTTTTTTTTTTTTTTATAATTTTTTTAAAATGTTATAATAACAAATTTTTTATGTTTCTTTCTTTTAGATATATTTATGTAATTTGTTTTTTTTTTATCATAAATATTGTAAATTATTAATAGGTTCATTTTTTTTTAAAATTTATATTTTATTGAAATATTTTTATTTTATTGTTATTTTTGGTTTGGTTTATGTTGTTTTTTGTAATTAAATTTGTGATAAAAATTAAAATATGTATTTAGCAATTTTTTTATGGAAATAATTTATTTTAATAATGAATTTTTTAAAAATTTACTTTTTATTAGAATAATTTTTTATTATTATTATTTTTTTATTTATTTTATGTTTTATTTTGTTTACATTAAAACTGATTTCTTTCTTTTTTTTTATCTAAATACTACAATTAAATAAAAATTATTATATATTTATTAATAATTATAATAAAACAATTTAATATTTTTTTTCATGTAAATATTATAGTAATTAAAAAAAAAATAAAAATAAAAGAAATAAATATAAAAATGGCAGCAAATATTAAAGAACAACTAATAATAAATTCAGAAATAATTCCAGAAAAGTTATAATTTAAAACATTAAATGAAAATTTATTAAGGCAATTTCCTTTTATTTAATTTAATATCAATAGAAATTAATAGATAAATATACAGATGTAATATTTTTTACAGAGTATCTTTAATATATTTTTTTTTAATCAAAGGATGCGACTTCTAATAGAATTTTGTCTATGCTTGAAGCATATTTGTCAAATATATATAAATTACATATTTCATTTTGAACTGATATTAATTTAATAATTTTTAAAATTTTTTAGAGGTTAAAAATAAAAAATTAATTAAATTATTTTATAAAATAGTTTAATGTGTGAATTACGAGATTTATTTAGATTTCTTCTTCTAAAAAAACAATCATTTTTTAAATCAAATATTTAAATTTACAAATATTTAATGCTATAAAATATATATTATAAAAATATATAACAATAAAATTAAATTAAAATAAAATAAAAATAATGATAATAAATATAAAAATTAATAATAATAATAACATTAATAATATAATAGATACTAAAAAAAATCTTTTAAATTTAATTAATGCAACCTCACTTTATAATTTAATAATATTTGATAAAATTTATACTGAAAGTAGGAATTAAAGTAAACTTTAAAAAATTTAGACTTCTTTTTAACTGAATTCAAAATTTCAGTTTATTTTGTTCTAAAAACTTATAAAAATAAAACTTTTTCTGTTGAAATAAATAAAAATGTACAGAATTATAATAGTTTCGAAGTAAATTTGTTAATTCTAAATATTTAGTTAATTTTTTTTTGAAGATTTTCAATTTTTTTTTATACTATTTTCTTATTTTATATATTTTACTTAGTTTTTCATTTTTTTCACTAATGTTTTTTTTATTCATTTGTTTGATAAAATTATTAAATTTCATAAAACTAGGCGAAAATATTTTAATTAAAAAAAAATTAATAATATTATGTATATATTAAAATATTCATGAATTTTAATTACAAATCTTAATTTGTTGTAATTTTTTGTATTGCCTTTAAAATTCGTATCCAAAAAAAAAAAATATCTGATTTTTATCTGAATTTAACTTATTTCAAATTTAAAACAAAAAAAAAAAACTATTGGATTGGAATTAAATAATTATTTTATCTTTTAATAATAATTATTTTTGTAATTTCTATTTGAATTATTTTTATTGTTTTAATCGACCATTAATTCAAAATGGACAGATCCCTTTCTTTCTGATCGATCATGATGAATGTTACGTGCCCAAGCTTTACATTCAATATTAATAAGAACACCAGCTAAAAAATATAACATATAATAATTTTTAATAAAATATAATTTATAAAAAAAAAAAAAAGAATTTATTACACTTACTTTCTACAGTAAATTGAACTGCAACCAATGGTGGAATATAACCATCAATATTTTTAAATGGAAAATAAAATCCTGGAAAACCCATTCGTGGATAATAATCTCTAGATTTAATATTTTCTTGATCAGCTGGATTTTCACCTTCACAAGATACCCAAACAAGATTTGTCTATATAAATTATTTTTTATTAAAATAATTAATTAGTTTAAAAATTAGTAAATTTTAATTTTTTTTTTTACCTCTTTTGGTCTTAAAGTTTGTTTTTCAGTAATATGAGCTTTAAGATCTTCTGGCATATTTCGTGGAAGATTAGCAGAATCATTATAAATTTGAGGGACCCAATTATAAATCTAAATTTATTAAAATATGTGTATATAAACAAAATTATATATTATTTACATAATTATATTTACTGTACCTTATTTAATTTTAAAAATATACATGGTCTAGCTTGATTATAACCAAATTTATTTTCAGTTGTACAACTCTTAAACGAATCCATTTCTACATTACAAATTTTACCTTCTGGTGGTGGATGATCAAAAGTACAATTAACACGATTTTGTTTTGGAAGATCAGCATATGCTATAAATTTATATATTCATTAAATAATTTATAGAAAATTTTTATATTTCAAAATAAAAATTATTTTACATTTTAAGAATCGATCATTTTCTTCAACCCAATATTGATAATTATCTTCCCGTGAAGCAACATACCAAATTAAAGTACTTTCAACATTTGCCTCTGGTGGCATTGGTCTAAATCCAAGACCTATTAAAGAAAATTTATTTTATTTTAAAACTCTCATTAAAATTTGCCCAAAGTAGAACTCAAATTATAATTTCGACAATATTTATTAAATGTTTAACAGATCAAAGTAAATACTTAAATAGTTAATAGTGATAAATTTAATATATTTTACCTGGATTTGCTCCAATTAAACCATTATCAAGTTGCCATTTAGGTTTGTCATTTTCCAACGTTTGATAAAATACAGCTAACATAGCAGCAAAAAATCCAGCTAACACAGCATAGAAAATAATGTAGAAGAAAATGATTTTGGCTAAAAGGAAGAATAAATATATATTTTTTTCAATTAAAAAATAGGTTGATTGTAGAAATATATTAAAGTGTATATATTTTTGAACCTTTATTAGAATTTTGATTAATATTGAATATATATAACGTAAATATATGAAGAGGTTTGAAGATAAAAGTGTTACGTGACATTTATGTAAAATGAGATATCGTTGCAAATAATCAAGGTTTTAAATTATCGTGTATTCTGCTTTAGAAGAGCAATATTTTCAAATTTATTTGTTAATGACTTGCAGTAAACTCACCTACTCGTAACAAATTTAAAATGAATGATACAACCGATATAAGTTGATTGAAAATTAGACTTTCTCAAAACAAATCAGATTCGAATCCTTACATGCCAACTAAAATCTGAATAAATCTGTCAGATAAATTGCAACGAATTGGAGAATTTGTGGCGACATAAATGAAATCACTGAGCACATCTATAAAAATGCAGAGAAGACTTGCTCGAGCCAGATATATAATGCTAATGTTCGTTAAGCCTGAAGAAATCACTCCCTGCTTACCAAATAAATGTTTGAAATGCGGAGGGGACTTCTAAGTTTTTAGAAGTCCCCTTCTTCTAAGTTTTTTTTTAAGGACTTTTAGAAATTAGGGCATATCCCAGTGGTGTCACAGCGGTTTTGGACGTCCACCTTAACAAACCATATAATCTATCTGTACAGACTTTGTTTTATAAATTTTTCCTTAATATTTTTCCTTAGTCATTAAATTAATTTCGGGATATAGAAATAGATCAGGAAATGTTAAACCACATATTTATTATAGGAGTGGAAAAATTGAAAATTATTTATCTACAATGTACATCATGTTTTATATAACACATAATATATATAAAATTATTCAGATAAAATACTATCATGTGCATATTAATTAATATTACTTGTTCAACTTATACAAAAACAATTTGATAAAAATTGATTTAATAATATTGCCTTTCTGTATAATTGAAATGTGAAATAACAAATTGTAGATAGATGTTAAATTTTTTTCAAACTGGAGCATTAATTATTATTTCATTGAAATCAATTATAGTATATTTACATTTTATACTCTTTTCGTTTTGTTTATGACGCTTGAAAATAACAAATTGATGAAAATATTGTGAAATAAAATCTATGTATAGTTATACTAGATAAATATGTGATAAAAATAACAATATTATATCTGTAATTAATATTTGAATACAAATTAATATTTAATAATTGAAATCAAAGTACATATTATTGGTTTTGCCCATCCCACTGGTATGTAGTGAAAAAAAAATTTGCTATTATTTTTGTAATTAATCTTTTTTTTTTTGATAGTATTTCTAAATAATTTAAGCTACCAAATTGAAATCATTTTTTTTCTATATAATTAAATAATTTAATAATTTGATAAAGAGAACACATTAAAATTACTTCTAAATTATGTTATATGATAATATGAAATTTAAAGATTAAATTATTTTATATATTACTGACAATTTAAAATTATTTTTTATTATTATATTATAATAAAATTCCACTTTAGTTAGTCTCTTTTTATTAATGTGATTTTATGATTTTTATCAGATATTATTATTGATGATTTAATTGAGCAATTTTATTTAGACATATTTTGATTAATATTAATCAGTGAATTTGATTTTTACTATATTATATAAGATTACATAAATTTTTGTTATGATGGTTTGTTGAACCATTCAACTTTAATTTTATAAAATTTTTTTTTTACTTATTTTCTTTTTTTCATATCAAAAAAAGATTAAATACGCTTGATTGATCTAAAAATTTAATCATATATTTATGATTAAAAAAAAACTTTTAGTTTTATTATTAAAATAAAAAAAATATTTATGCAAAAATTTGATTACAAAAATATTTTAATAAATTTTTAACGACAAATTATCGAAATTAGAATTTAATTAATTTTGAATGTAATTTAGTTAGATATAATTATTGTAGTATGTTTTATGATTATTACCAGTTTTACTAATTATTATGATAGTAATTTAATATTAGATTACGTAAACGTGTTCATAACTTAAATAACAATATAGTTCCAAAATAATTTTTTTACAAAAAAACAAATTCTTCTCATTGGCTCTACAGCGCTTGAAGGCCTTAGGTCTCCGGGGTCTTAGTACATTCAATTGGACTTTTGACCCACTAATTTTATAGTGAACTTTAACTGCAACAAGTAGTTCTTCGCAACCGCATTTTTCTCTGTTTTAAATTACATTTATTTATAAATATAAATTACATTTACTGGTACTCTGGTTCTCATTTAAAACCGGGTAAACTAACTTAACCTAACATCGATGCCTCTAAATTAAGTGAAAAACCACAGCTTAGTAAATTGCCACTAAGCCACCGCTGGTCTTATAATAAACTAATTATTGGATTACCGGGATGTTTTTTCCAGTTTAATAAGTATAGTTTCTATCGACTCCTGTACATTTTTTGAAAATCTCACTTAATACATTCTTCGACGAAGGTGTCGATATTATAATTATAATAGTGAAAATTGAAAATTTTGATGGGAGAAAGCAAACAGCTAAATAATTTAGGCTAGATTAGAATTATAAACTTAAATATATAATGTTCGATAAAATGCTGACTGATTCTTTCGTCAAATTGTGATTGATCTACGTAAAAATACACAATATTTTAGCAAGAAATTGAATCAGTACTTAGATAAAATTTTAAACTTGTAAAAAAGTTTTCGATAGTTTTATCTACAATAATTTATCGATGACATATATATTTTTCGTTTGAGAAATGAGTAACAGCTTTTGTCATTCAATCTAGAGACTCTGTAGAGCAAAGTTAGCTAGTAATTTAATTTTCTTATGTATCATAGTACTTACCCCAACTAGATCCAGTTCGTCCAAGACATTGACTAGTTTCGCTATTCCATAAGAATAATTTAAAACCCTCCCATTTTCCTAACTTTGGTGGTGGTGCATAATATTGATCAGCTACTTTTTTATCCGCCATAATTTTTTTAATATCTTTTTAAATATGTTTTCTGGCTATAATTTTTTTTTTTTGAAATATTCAAACGTTATTAAATTTTCTTATATGTAAGTATCTATGATTGAATATAATAAAATTTAATTAATTTGTTTATCTATGTTGTGTGAGAATACAATATTTTCTTATTTTATTGATTTTTTTTTTTGTTCTTTTTTTTTATAGAAAATTATGTAATTGTATGTTGAATATATATGTATATATGTATATATAAAATCTTTATTTTTTTCAATTAAATTTATAATTATAAAATTATCAAAATTTCTCTATTAACTTCTTATAATAATAGTTATTATATAAATTTGATTAAATTAATTTTCCAACATTAAAAAGGAAGATTTTTCAATTAGTTCTAATTAAAAAAAATTTTCCTTTGGGAGGAAATTATGTAAAATAAAATTTAATTGAATAATTTATTTTTACTATTTTTTTTTTAAAAAAAAAATACCTAAATTTTTTTTTTTAAACTTTTTTATGTTATTTTATGTTATGTAACTTAACTGCAATACAAAATGGCTTTTAATTAACTTCTCGTTTTTTTTTATATAATATAAAATATAAAAAATAAAAACGCTTTTCTTTAAACTTTAATCAAAATGATGAAAAGCTTCCGTAATTTCCCAAATAAAAAAAAAAAAAGGAGAAAATAGATACACAATTTTAAATAAATAACACAAGGAAAATTTTATGATTTTTTTTTGTTCAAGGATTTATTGGATTTTTGTATTTTTTGTAGTCACATAATTGAAAATTCAAAGATTTTTATTTTTAATAATAATTTTGAAAATAATTACTTTTATATAAATTTTAATTTTTAAAGAATTTCAATTTAATGAACTAATATTAAACAAGTTTTTTAAATAAAAAAAAACAATTAGTTTAGTTTAAAACATAGATTTAAATATAAATTACATAAATAGAATTAAAAAATCACTATAATTATAATTTTGAATATAATTGGAAATATTTCAATTTTACCTTAAAACTTTGATTTTTTTTAATTATATTTTTTATTAACTTATATAATTTTAAAAAAAAAAGTGATTTTTTTTATGTTAGTTTTTAATTTATATAATTTTTTTGGTTTTTTTTACACAATTTACACTTTCGCAGTTAAAGTGCAAATGAAGATATTACCAATAAAATTACTCCTTGTGAGTTAAAGCTTTGTTAAATATGAAAACATAGAATATTGTAGATACTACATTCATAAATATCATATAAGCTTTTATGTTTAAACTTAGTTTAACAGTTAAAAAGTATGTGTTAGTAAAATTTCCAGAGCATGCGTAGACATTTTTTGTTAAATAATTTTTTTCTGTCTTTTTTTTTTATTACTAATTAATATGAAAAATAATAATTATCAAAAAAAAACATAGATTACATAAAACAAAATATTTTGTTATTACTAAAAAAAAATATTGTTGATTAAAAAGAATAAAATGTTTATTTATAGAAATATAAATATACTTTTTTTTTGAAGAATAAGAATTTTTTATTTTAAAATATACTTTACTTACAGAAAGGGTCACTTTTGCTATCAAATTTTAGTAACTAAATATCAAAAGGAACAAATTAATAATAAGGGAAATTTTTATTGATTTCTATACATTTATATAATTTTCTGGTATTAGTGTTAAAAAAGTATATTATTTTTTCATTTAACTAAAATATTTTTCTTAGTACGCAGGATTCTCTCTCACATAGAAAAAACATCGATCTAAAAAAAAATAAATTATGTACTTATATTTAAAATTTGTAGTATCTAGGACAAAAATTACCCGAAACATATATTTAATATAAATATTTTTTACGATAAAAGAATTATTTCTAATTCTAAATATTTTTACGATAACACATAATTATTAAATTTACGATAACCAGAAACTTACAGATTTGGACTTTTTTTTTTTTGGTTCTTAAACTATTTACCGGACATTGAACTATATTTATTCATTTCCGTATATAATATTTTCTATCAATAAAAATTTCAAGTTAAATGAGACGAGCTAAATAAAACTGAAGGTCTTTAGTTTTTTTTAAAAATATTATTATTCTACCCGCTAAAAGCTTGAAAAGAAAAATTAATTCTGTAATTCGAGCAGAACTTAATTAAAATTTTCCAAAATAATTCAGTTAATAATTGATGCTGCCAAATTAATGTGGTATTTTACTTCTTATTATTATTAATTAATTTAAAATATTCTTCAACAAATAAAAAATGTAGTCTTTGAGTAAAACAATGCATAATTTTATTTATCCTTAATTCTTTTAATGTCTTATTTAGTTAGGTTTTACATTATAACATAATTTAAAAATCTGCATTTAAATCATCTAGGGATAATCGATTGATGAAAAATTACTGTAAAAGTCACGGAAAATATGCTAATTTTATATCCATCTAATAATGTGGGATGCCTCTTGATTAGTTGGTACATCTTCATTGAGAATTTTTTTGCGTGATATATGCTTGAAGGTTTTTTGAAGTAAAATGTTGAATTTAAATGTGCTATTATAATTCTATGTTGCTAATTAGCCACAACTAGTGATGTGAATCGTCTGCCAAAACTAATTTTAAGTAAGGGGTATCCTTTACTATGCTCTAGTCACTTGTTGGCAAAATTAACTATAAATACAAATTTACAAAATAATTACTATATCTGATTGTCTTTTAAAAATTATAATCTAAAATTACTTTCCATTTTTTCTGAAGTGGCTGATATTATTATTGTTAAGTGATATTTCTATACACAAGTATGATAATTGTGCTAATTAAACATCTGAAGTAAACTTATTATAAAAATTTATTTTGCAAATGAACCAACAGAATTATTTAATAAAACTATAACGCTTATTTAATTCATTCCAATATATTGTTTGAGATTGTGTTTCTAATATTCTCAGAATTGATTTTCTATGGATAGCTTTAATATTTTCAGTAGCCCAACGTCGCCATGTACAAAAAAATTTACCAGTACCAAAATATATTATTTCTATTATTGCAATTATACAAAATCCAAACATCATACTACAAATACCTCCAAAATTATCTGTAGAATTAAAAGTAAATATATCAAAATGATAACAGATTTAAATATAATAAAATTAATTATGTTTTGTACTTAGCATAACAAGTCTATTTATGTTAACAGTTTGTAAACTGTGAAGAACTTCTATTGAATGAAAATAAATATTAACAGCAGCTTTGGAATTTTGATTTGTTGAATTCTTACTAGAAAATAATAGTTATTTTAAGTGTTTAAAATAATAATTATTAAATTTTATTAGATTTAATCAGTGATAATAATATTACAAATATAAACAAAAAATCGTAGTAAATTCAAATATAGCAGTTTAGCTGGCCAGTTTTTTTTACCTGGCCAGCTAAACTGCGAAAAATAGGTCATAAATATTATGATACTACGCTGTTTTGACTGCGAGGTCATAAATATTATGATACTACCCTGTTTTGTTCTAGCGTTCTTCGCCTAAAAGTATTATCTGTATTTTAATTCTAAGCATAATAATATAAATATATTTGCCTAAAAGTATGTAAAGTAATTTTATTATTATGTACAAAATTGTTAAACTGAAAATTTTAAATTTTCTGAAACATCACATATTATTTCACTTTCTTTTGGTTGATTTAAACTAAAAATTGGTCGTGTTTTAGAAAATTTAAAGATTAAATGTTTAGCAAACTTGGAATTAAACAATTTACTTACTAATTATGTCTGGTAAATAAAAAAGTATTAGTTTCATATATTTTTTTACTTACGAATTTTCATTTGATTTACTAAATGGATTTTCAGTTGATAGAGAAGAATGCAATACTTTATATTTAATAAAACTACATTCGGAATAACATATTTCACATGGATTTTTTGATGGTATATAAATGTCATTCTGGTTCAGCTCAATAAAATAATCTGTAGAAAACCATTGTTCTTTCCATTGTAATAAACATTGTAAATTAATCACTGTACAATATGTTTCATTTTGTATATTTGGTAATAATGGTGGAGTACAGCCACAATTTCGAATTATATCATTTATACGACAATTCATTAAGCATTGATTTTGGGAATATGCTCTAAAATAATAATATTAAATATTTTATAATTTCATATATAAATTTAAAAATTTTACTTCTTAGGAAATATTGAAATTTCATCTTGAAAATAACAGTTACGTTTCTCTGGTTCAATATGTTCCATGGTCTCTGATCCTTCTATAACATGTGGTTCAATAACAATATCATTAATTGTATTATAGGTTAAAAAGAGTTCATTTATTGAACCACTCAACACATCTGGATATATTTCAGAAGGAAAAATCATTATCTGTTAATGTACAAATTATTTTAGTTTAAATTATATTTATAAATATATGTTAAGGCATGTAAATTTATACAAAACATCAGAATTTGTAGCAAAAAAATGAAAACTCTTAAGCAATCCCCACAAATTTGGTATCTCCGAGTAGGGAATTTAATTTCTAGCGCACTTCCGAAGACCTTTTCTAAAAATATTAAAAATTGCCCGAGAAATCGGGAAAATATGGTAATTTAATGAGGTTCAATACAAAACATCAGAATTTGTAGCAAAAAAATGAAAACCCTTAAAACTAAAAGCAATCCCCACATATTTGGTATCTCCGAGTAGAGAATTTAATTTCTAGCGAATTTCCGAAGACCTTTTCGAAAAACATTCAAAATTGCCCGAGAAATCGGGAAAATATGAAAATTTAATGAGATTCAATACAAAACATCAGAATTTGTAGCAAAAAAATGAAAACCCTTAAAACTGAAAGCAATCCCCACATATTTGGTATCGCCGTGTAGGGAACTTAATTTCTAGCGAATTTCCGAAGACCTTTTCTAAAAATATTCAAAATTGCCCGAGAAATCGGGAAAATATGGAAATTTAATGCGATTCAATACAAAACATCAGAACTTGTAGAAAAAAAATGAAAACCCCTAAAACTGAAAGCAATCCCACATATTTGGTATCGCCGTGTAGGGAATTTAATTTCTAGCGAATTTCCGAAGACCTTTTCGAAAAATATTCAAAATTGCCCGAGAAATCGGGAAAATATAGAAATTTAATGAGATTCAATACAAAACATCAGAATTTGTAGCAAAAAAATGAAAACCCTTAAAACTGAAAGCAATCCCCACATATTTGGTATCGTCGTGTAGGGAATTTAATTTCTAGCAAATTTCCGAAGACCTTTTCGAACAATATTCAAAATTGCCCGAGAAATCGGAAAAATATGGAAATTTAAAGAGGTTCAATACAAAACAACAGAATTTGTAGCAAAAAAATGAAAACCCCTAAAACTGAAAGCAATCCCCACATATTTGGTATCGCCGTATAGGGAATTTAATTTCTAGCGAATTTCCGAAGACCTTTTCTAAAAATATTCAAAATTGCCCGAGAAACCGGGAAAATATGGAAATTTAATGAGGTTCAATACAAAACATCAGAATTTGTAGCAAAAAAATGAAAACCCTTAAAACTGAAAGCAATCCCCACATATTTGGTATCGACGTGTAGGGAATTTAATTTCTAGCGAATTTCCGAAGACCTTTTCTAAAAATATTCAAAATTGCCCGAGAAATCGGAAAAATATGGAAATTTAATGCGATTCAATACAAAACATCAGAATTTGTAGCAAAAAAATGAAAACCCTTAAAACTGAAAGCAATTCCCACATATTTCGTATCGCCGTGTAGGGAATTTAATTTCTAGCGAATTTCCGAAAACCTTTTCGAAAAATATTCAAAATTGCCCGAGAAATCGGGAAAATATGGAAATTTAATTAGGTTCAATACAAAACATCAGAATTTGTAGCAAAAAAATAAAAACCCCTAAAACTGAAAGCAATCTCCACATATTTGGTATCGCGGTGTAGGGAATTTAATTTCTAGCGAATTTCCGAAGACCTTTTCTAAAAATATTCAAAATTGCCCGAAAAATCGGGAAAATATGGAAATTTAATGAGATTCAATACAAAACATCAGAATTTGTAACAAAAAAATGAAAACGCTTAAAACTGAAAGCAATCCCCACATATTTGGTATCTCCGTGCAGGGAATTTAATTTCTACCGCACTTTCGAAGACCTTTTCGAAAAATATTCAAAATAGCCCGAGAAATCGGGAAAATATGGAAATTTAATGAGATTCAATACAAAATATCAGAATTTGTAACAAAAACATGAAAACGCTTAAAACTGAAAGCAATCCCCACATATTTGGTATCTCCGTGCAGGGAATTTAATTTCTACCGCACTTTCTAAGACATTTTCGAAAAATATTCAAAATTGCCCGATAAATCGGGAAAATATGGAAATTTAATTAGGTTCAATACAAAACATCAGAATTTGTAGCAAAAAAATAAAAACCCCTAAAACTGAAAGCAATCCCCACATATTTGGTATCGCGGTGTAGGGAATTTAATTTCTAGCGAATTTCCGAAGACCTTTTCTAAAAATATTCAAAATTGTCCGAGAAATCGGGAAAATATTGGAATTTAATGAGATTCAATACAAAACATCAGAATTTGTAGTAAAAAAATGAAAACCCTTAAAACTGAAAGCAATCTCCACATATTTTGTATTTCCGTGTAGGGAATTTAATTTCTAGAGAATTTCCGAAGACCTTTTCGAAAATTATTCAAAATTGCCCGAGAAATCGGGAAAATATGGAAATTTAATGCGATTCAATACAAAACATCAGAATTTGTAGCAAAAAAATGAAAACCCCTAAAACTGAAAGCAATCCCCACATATTTGGTATCGCTGTGTAAAGAATTTAATTTCTAGCGAATTTCCGAAGACCTTTTCGAAAAATATTGAAAATTGCCCGAGCAGTCGGGAAAATATGGAAATGTAATGCGATTCAATACAAAATATCAGAATTTGTAGCAAAAAAAATGAAAACCCTTAAAACTGAAAACAATTCCCACATATTTCGTAACGCCGTGTATGGAATTTAATTTCTAGCGAATTTCCGAAGACCTTTTCGAAAAATATTCAAAATTGCCTGAGAAATCGGGAAAATATGGGAATTTAATGACGTTCAATACCAAACATCAGAATTTGTAGCAAAAAAATGAAAACCCTTAAAACTGAAAGAAATCCCCACATATTTGGTATCGCCGTGTAGGGAATTTAATTTCTAGCGAATTTCCGAAGACCTTTTCTAAAAATATTCAAAATTGCCCGAGAAATCGGGAAAATATGGAAATTTAATGAGATTCAATACAAAACATCAGAATTTGTAGCAAAAAAATGAAAACCCTTAAAATTGAAAGCAATCCCCACATATTTGGTATCGCCGTGTAGGGAATTTAATTTCTAGCCAATTTCCGAAGACCTTTTCGAAAAATATTCAAAATTTCCCGAGAAATCGGGAAAATATGGAAATTTAATGAGAGTGAATACAAAACATCAGAATTTGTAGCAAAAAAATTAAAACCCTTAAAACTAAAAGCAATCCCCACATATTTGGTATCTCCGAATAGGTAATTTAATTTCTAGCGCACTTCCGAGGACCTTTTCTAAAAATATTCAAAATTGCCCGAGAAATCGGGAAAATATGGAAATTTAATGACGTTCAATACAAAACATCAGAATTTGTAGCAAAAAAATGAAAACCCTTAAAACTAAAAGCAATCCCCACATATTTGATATCTCTGTGTAAGGAATTTAATTTCTAGCGAATTTCCGAAGACCTTTTCGAAAAATATTCAAAATTGCCCGAGAAATCGGGAAAATATGGAAATTTAATGAGGTTCAATACAAAACATCAGAATTTGTAGCAAAAAAATGAAAACCCTTAAAACTGAAAGCAATCCCCACATATTTGGTATCTCCGAGTAGGGAATTTAATTTCTAGCGCACTTCCGAAGACCTTTTCTAAAAATATTCAAAATTGCCCGAGAAACCGAAAAAATATGGAAATTTAATGCGATTCAATACAAAACATCAAAATTTGTAGCAAAAAAATGAAAACCCTTAAAACTGAAAGCAATCCCCACATATTTGGTTTCGCCGTGTAGGGAATTTAATTTCTAGCGAATTTCCGAAGACCTTTTCGAAAAATATTCAAAATTGCCCGAGAAATCGGGAAAATATGGAAATTTAATGCGATTCAACTCAAAACATCAGAATTTGTAGCAAAAAAATGAAAACCATTAACACTGAAAGCAATCCCCACATATTTGGTATCGCCGTGTAGGGAATTTAATTTCTAGCGAATTTCCGAAGACCTTTTCGAAAAATATTCAAAATTGCCCGAGAAATCGTTAAAATATGGAAATTTATAGAGGTTCAATACAAAACATCAGAATTTGTAGCAAAAAAATGAAAACCCTTAAAACTGAAAGCAATCCCCACATATTTGGTTTCGCCGTGTAGGGAATTGAATTTTTAGCGCACTTCCGAAGACCTTTTCGAAAAATATTCAAAATTGCCCGAGAAATCGGGAAAATATTGGAATTTAATGGGTTTCATTCAATACAAAACATCAGAATTTGTAGCAAAAAAATGAAAACCCTTAAAACTGAAAGCAATTCCCACATATTTGGTATTTCCATGTAGGGAATTTAATTTCTAGCGAATTTCCGAAGACCGTTTCGAAAAATATTCAAAATTGCACGAGAAATCGGGAAAATATTGGAATTTAATGAGATTCAATACAAAACATCAGAATTTGTAGCAAAAAAATGAAAACCCTTAAAACTGAAAGCAATCTCCACATATTTGGTATTTCCGTGTAGGGAATTTAATTTCTAGCGAATTTCCGAAGACGTTTTCGAAAAATATTCAAAATTGCCCGAGAAATCGGGAAAATATTGGAATTTAATGGGTTTCATTCAATACAAAACATCAGAATTTGTAGCAAAAAAATGAAAACCCTTAAAACTGAAAGCAATTCCCACATATTTGGTATTTCCGTGTATCTCCTTGTAGGGAATTTAATTTCTAGCGAATTTCCGAAGACCTTTTCTAAAAATATTCAAAATTGCCCGAGAAATCGGGAAAATATGGAAATTTAATGCGATTCAATACAAAACATCAGAATTTGTAGCAAAAAAATGAAAACCCTTAAAACTGAAAGCAATCCCCACATATTGAGTATCGCCGTGTAGGAAATTTAATTTCTAGCGAATTTCCGAAGAGCTTTTCTAAAAATATTTAAAATTGCCCGAGAAATCGGGAAAATATGGAAATTTAATGCGATTCAATACAAAACATTAGAATTTGCAACAAAAAAATGAAAACCCTTTAAACTGAAAGCAATCACCACATATTTGGTATCGCCGTGTAGGGAATTTATTTTCTAGCGAATTTCCGAAGACCTTTTTCTAAAAATATTCAAAATTGCCCGAGAAATCGGGAAAATATGGAAATTTAATGAGGTTCAATACAAAACATCAGAATTTGTAGCAAAAAAATGAAAACCCTTAAAACTAAAAGCAATGCCCACATATTTGGTATCTCCGTGTAGGGAATTTAATTTCTAGCGAATTTCAGAAGATCTTTTCTAAAAATATTCAAAATTGCCCGAGAAATCGGGAAAATATGGAAATTTAATGCTATTCAATACAAAACATCAGAATTTGTAGCAAAAAAATGAAAACCCCTAAAACTGAAAGCAATCCCCACATATTTGGTATCACCGTGTAGGGAATTTAATTTCCAGCGAATTTCCGAAGACCTTTTCGAAAAATATTCAAAATTGCCCGCGAAATCGGGAAAATATGGAAATTTAATGCGATTCAATGCAAAACATCAGAATCTGATGTTTCTAATGCAAAACATCAGAATTTGTAGCAAAAAAATTAAAACCCTTAAAACTGAAAGCAATCCCCACATATTTGGTATCTCCGTGTAGGGAATTTAATTTCTAGCGAATTTCCGAAGACCTTTGCTAAAAATATTCAAAATTGCCCGAGAAATCGGGAAAATATGGAAATTTAATGCGAATCAATACAAAACATCAGAATTTTTAGCAAAAAAATGAAAACCCTTAAAACTGAAAGCAATCCCCACATATTGGGTATCGCCGAGTAGGGAATTTGATTTCTAGCGCACTTCCGAAGATCTTTTCTAAAAATATTCAAAATTGCCCGAGAAATCGGGAAAATATGCAAATTTAATGAGATTCAATACAAAACATCAGAATTTGCAGCAAAAAATGAAAACCCTTAAAACTGAAAGCAATCCCCACATATTTGGTATCGCCGTGTAGGGAATTTAATTTCTAGCGCACTTCCGAAGACCTTCTCTAAAAATATTCAAAATTCCCCGAGAAATCGGGAAAATATGGAAATTTAATGCGATTCAATACAAAACATCAGAATTTGTAGCAAAAAAATTAAAACCCTTAAAACTGAAAGCAGTCCCCACATATTTGGTATCGCCGTGTAGGGAATTTATTTTCTAGCGAATTTCCGAAGACCTTTTCTAAAAATATTCAAAATTGCCCGAGAAATCGGGAAAATATGGAAATTTAATGAGGTTCAATACAAAACATCAGAATTTGTAGCAAAAAAATGAAAACCCTTAAAACTAAAAGCAATGCCCACATATTTGGTATCTCCGTGTAGGGAATTTAATTTCTAGCGAATTTCAGAAGATCTTTTCTAAAAATATTCAAAATTGCCCGAGAAATCGGGAAAATATGGAAATTTAATGCTATTCAATACAAAACATCAGAATTTGTAGCAAAAAAATGAAAACCCCTAAAACTGAAAGCAATCCCCACATATTTGGTATCACCGTGTAGGGAATTTAATTTCCAGCGAATTTCCGAAGACCTTTTCGAAAAATATTCAAAATTGCCCGCGAAATCGGGAAAATATGGAAATTTAATGCGATTCAATGCAAAACATCAGAATCTGATGTTTCTAATGCAAAACATCAGAATTTGTAGCAAAAAAATTAAAACCCTTAAAACTGAAAGCAATCCCCACATATTTGGTATCTCCGTGTAGGGAATTTAATTTCTAGCGAATTTCCGAAGACCTTTGCTAAAAATATTCAAAATTGCCCGAGAAATCGGGAAAATATGGAAATTTAATGCGAATCAATACAAAACATCAGAATTTTTAGCAAAAAAATGAAAACCCTTAAAACTGAAAGCAATCCCCACATATTTGGTTTCGCCGTGTAGGGAATTGAATTTTTAGCGCACTTCCGAAGACCTTTTCGAAAAATATTCAAAATTGCCCGAGAAATCGGGAAAATATTGGAATTTAATGGGTTTCATTCAATACAAAACATCAGAATTTGTAGCAAAAAAATGAAAACCCTTAAAACTGAAAGCAATCCCCACATATTTGGTTTCGCCGTGTAGGGAATTGAATTTTTAGCGCACTTCCGAAGACCTTTTCGAAAAATATTCAAAATTGCCCGAGAAATCGGGAAAATATTGGAATTTAATGGGTTTCATTCAATACAAAACATCAGAATTTGTAGCAAAAAAATGAAAACCCTTAAAACTGAAAGCAATTCCCACATATTTGGTATTTCCATGTAGGGAATTTAATTTCTAGCGAATTTCCGAAGACCGTTTCGAAAAATATTCAAAATTGCACGAGAAATCGGGAAAATATTGGAATTTAATGAGATTCAATACAAAACATCAGAATTTGTAGCAAAAAAATGAAAACCCTTAAAACTGAAAGCAATCTCCACATATTTGGTATTTCCGTGTAGGGAATTTAATTTCTAGCGAATTTCCGAAGACGTTTTCGAAAAATATTCAAAATTGCCCGAGAAATCGGGAAAATATTGGAATTTAATGGGTTTCATTCAATACAAAACATCAGAATTTGTAGCAAAAAAATGAAAACCCTTAAAACTGAAAGCAATTCCCACATATTTGGTATTTCCGTGTATCTCCTTGTAGGGAATTTAATTTCTAGCGAATTTCCGAAGACCTTTTCTAAAAATATTCAAAATTGCCCGAGAAATCGGGAAAATATGGAAATTTAATGCGATTCAATACAAAACATCAGAATTTGTAGCAAAAAAATGAAAACCCTTAAAACTGAAAGCAATCCCCACATATTGAGTATCGCCGTGTAGGAAATTTAATTTCTAGCGAATTTCCGAAGAGCTTTTCTAAAAATATTTAAAATTGCCCGAGAAATCGGGAAAATATGGAAATTTAATGCGATTCAATACAAAACATTAGAATTTGCAACAAAAAAATGAAAACCCTTTAAACTGAAAGCAATCACCACATATTTGGTATCGCCGTGTAGGGAATTTATTTTCTAGCGAATTTCCGAAGACCTTTTCTAAAAATATTCAAAATTGCCCGAGAAATCGGGAAAATATGGAAATTTAATGAGGTTCAATACAAAACATCAGAATTTGTAGCAAAAAAATGAAAACCCTTAAAACTAAAAGCAATGCCCACATATTTGGTATCTCCGTGTAGGGAATTTAATTTCTAGCGAATTTCAGAAGATCTTTTCTAAAAATATTCAAAATTGCCCGAGAAATCGGGAAAATATGGAAATTTAATGCTATTCAATACAAAACATCAGAATTTGTAGCAAAAAAATGAAAACCCCTAAAACTGAAAGCAATCCCCACATATTTGGTATCACCGTGTAGGGAATTTAATTTCCAGCGAATTTCCGAAGACCTTTTCGAAAAATATTCAAAATTGCCCGCGAAATCGGGAAAATATGGAAATTTAATGCGATTCAATGCAAAACATCAGAATCTGATGTTTCTAATGCAAAACATCAGAATTTGTAGCAAAAAAATTAAAACCCTTAAAACTGAAAGCAATCCCCACATATTTGGTATCTCCGTGTAGGGAATTTAATTTCTAGCGAATTTCCGAAGACCTTTGCTAAAAATATTCAAAATTGCCCGAGAAATCGGGAAAATATGGAAATTTAATGCGAATCAATACAAAACATCAGAATTTTTAGCAAAAAAATGAAAACCCTTAAAACTGAAAGCAATCCCCACATATTGGGTATCGCCGAGTAGGGAATTTGATTTCTAGCGCACTTCCGAAGATCTTTTCTAAAAATATTCAAAATTGCCCGAGAAATCGGGAAAATATGCAAATTTAATGAGATTCAATACAAAACATCAGAATTTGCAGCAAAAAATGAAAACCCTTAAAACTGAAAGCAATCCCCACATATTTGGTATCGCCGTGTAGGGAATTTAATTTCTAGCGCACTTCCGAAGACCTTCTCTAAAAATATTCAAAATTCCCCGAGAAATCGGGAAAATATGGAAATTTAATGCGATTCAATACAAAACATCAGAATTTGTAGCAAAAAAATTAAAACCCTTAAAACTGAAAGCAGTCCCCACATATTTGGTATCGCCGTGTAGGGAATTTATTTTCTAGCGAATTTCCGAAGACCTTTTCTAAAAATATTCAAAATTGCCCGAGAAATCGGGAAAATATGGAAATTTAATGAGGTTCAATACAAAACATCAGAATTTGTAGCAAAAAAATGAAAACCCTTAAAACTAAAAGCAATGCCCACATATTTGGTATCTCCGTGTAGGGAATTTAATTTCTAGCGAATTTCAGAAGATCTTTTCTAAAAATATTCAAAATTGCCCGAGAAATCGGGAAAATATGGAAATTTAATGCTATTCAATACAAAACATCAGAATTTGTAGCAAAAAAATGAAAACCCCTAAAACTGAAAGCAATCCCCACATATTTGGTATCACCGTGTAGGGAATTTAATTTCCAGCGAATTTCCGAAGACCTTTTCGAAAAATATTCAAAATTGCCCGCGAAATCGGGAAAATATGGAAATTTAATGCGATTCAATGCAAAACATCAGAATCTGATGTTTCTAATGCAAAACATCAGAATTTGTAGCAAAAAAATTAAAACCCTTAAAACTGAAAGCAATCCCCACATATTTGGTATCTCCGTGTAGGGAATTTAATTTCTAGCGAATTTCCGAAGACCTTTGCTAAAAATATTCAAAATTGCCCGAGAAATCGGGAAAATATGGAAATTTAATGCGAATCAATACAAAACATCAGAATTTTTAGCAAAAAAATGAAAACCCTTAAAACTGAAAGCAATCCCCACATATTGGGTATCGCCGAGTAGGGAATTTGATTTCTAGCGCACTTCCGAAGATCTTTTCTAAAAATATTCAAAATTGCCCGAGAAATCGGGAAAATATGCAAATTTAATGAGATTCAATACAAAACATCAGAATTTGCAGCAAAAAATGAAAACCCTTAAAACTGAAAGCAATCCCCACATATTTGGTATCGCCGTGTAGGGAATTTAATTTCTAGCGCACTTCCGAAGACCTTCTCTAAAAATAATCAAAATTCCCCGAGAAATCGGGAAAATATGGAAATTTAATGCGATTCAATACAAAACATCAGAATTTGTAGCAAAAAAATTAAAACCCTTAAAACTGAAAGCAGTCCCCACATATTTGGTATCGCCGTGTAGGGAATTTAATTTCTAGCGAATTTCCGAATACCTTTTCGAAAAATATTCAAAATTGCCCGAGAAATCGGGAAAATATGTAAATTTAATGCGATTCAATACAAAACGTCAGAAATTGTAGCAAAAAATTGAAAACCCTTAAAACTGAAAGCAATCCCCACATATTTGGTATCTCCGTGTAGGGAATTTAATTTCTAGCGAATTTCCGAAGACCTTTTCTAAATATATTTAAAATTGCCCGAGAAATCGGGAAAATATGGAAATTTAATGCTATTCAATACAAAACATCAGAATTTGTAGCAAAAAAATGAAAACCCCTAAAACTGAAAGCAATCCCCACATATTTTGTATCGCCGTGTAGGGAATTTAATTTCTAGCGAATTTCCGAAGACCTTTTCTAAAAATATTCAAAATTGCCCGCGAAATCGGGAAAATATGGAAATTTAATGCGATTCAATACAAAACATCAGAATTTGTAGCAAAAAAATGAAAACCCTTAAAACTGAAAGCAATCCCCATATATTGGGTATCGCCGTGTAGGGAATTTAATTTCTAGCGAATTTCCGAAGACCTTTTCTAAAAATTTTCAAAATTGCCTGAGAAATCGGGAAAATATGGAAATATAATGCGATTCAATACAAAACATCAGAATTTGTAACAAAAAAATGAAAACCCTTCAAACTGAAAGCAATCCCCACATATTTGGTATCGCCGTGTAGGGAATTTAATTTCTAGCGAATTTGCGAAGACCTTTTCTAAAAATATTCAAAATTGCCCGAGAAATCGGGAAATATGAAAATTTAATGAGGTTCAATACAAAACATCAGAATTTGTAGCAAAAAAATTAAAACCCTTAAAACTGAAAGCAATCCCCACATATTTGGTATCGCCGTGTAGGGAATTTAATTTCTAGCGCACTTCCGAAGACCTTTTCTAAAAATATTCAAAATTCCCCGAGAAATCGGGAAAATATGGAAATTTAATGCGATTCAATACAAAACATCAGAATTTGTAGCAAAAAATTAAAACCCTTAAAACTGAAAGCAATCCCCATATATTGGGTATTGCCGTGTAGGGAATTTAATTTCTAGCGAATTTCCGAAGACCTTTTCGAAAAATATTCAAAATTGCCCGAAAAATCGGGAAAATATGGAAATTTAATGCGATTCAATACAAAACATCAGAATTTGTAACAAAAAAATGAAAACTCTTCAAACTGAAACCAATCCCCACATATTTGGTATCGCCGTGTAGGGAATTTAATTTCTAGCGAATTTCCGAAGACCTTTTCTAAAAATATTCAAAATTGCCCGAGAAATCGGGAAAATATGGAAATTTAATGCGATTCAATACAAAACATCAGAATTTGTAGCAAAAAAATGAAAACCCTTAAAACTGAAAGCAATCCCCACATATTTGGTATCTCCGTGTAGGGAATTCTCGGGCAATACAAAACATCAGAATTTGTAGCAAAAAAATGAAAACCCTTAAAACTGAAAGCAATCCCCACATATTGGGTATCGCCGTGTAGGGAATTTAATTTCTAGCGAATTTCCGAAGACCTTTTCTAAAAATTTTCAAAATTGCCTGAGAAATCGGGAAAATATGGAAATATAATGCGATTCAATACAAAACATCAGAATTTGTAACAAAAAAATGAAAACCCTTCAAACTGAAAGCAATCCCCACATATTTGGTATCGCCGTGTAGGGAATTTAATTTCTAGCGAATTTGCGAAGACCTTTTCTAAAAATATTCAAAATTGCCCGAGAAATCGGGAAATATGAAAATTTAATGAGGTTCAATACAAAACATCAGAATTTGTAGCAAAAAAATTAAAACCCTTAAAACTGAAAGCAATCCCCACATATTTGGTATCGCCGTGTAGGGAATTTAATTTCTAGCGCACTTCCGAAGACCTTTTCTAAAAATATTCAAAATTCCCCGAGAAATCGGGAAAATATGGAAATTTAATGCGATTCAATACAAAACATCAGAATTTGTAGCAAAAAAATGAAAACCCTTAAAACTGAAAGCAATCCCCATATATTGGGTATTGCCGTGTAGGGAATTTAATTTCTAGCGAATTTCCGAAGACCTTTTCGAAAAATATTCAAAATTGCCCGAAAAATCGGGAAAATATGGAAATTTAATGCGATTCAATACAAAACATCAGAATTTGTAACAAAAAAATGAAAACTCTTCAAACTGAAACCAATCCCCACATATTTGGTATCGCCGTGTAGGGAATTTAATTTCTAGCGAATTTCCGAAGACCTTTTCTAAAAATATTCAAAATTGCCCGAGAAATCGGGAAAATATGGAAATTTAATGCGATTCAATACAAAACATCAGAATTTGTAGCAAAAAAATGAAAACCCTTAAAACTGAAAGCAATCCCCACATATTTGGTATCGCCGTGTAGGGAATTTAATTTCTAGCGCACTTCCGAAGACCTTTTCTAAAAATATTCAAAATTGCCCGAGAAATCGGGAAAATATGTAAATTTAATGCGATTCAATACAAAACGTCAGAATTTGTAGCAAAAAATTGAAAACCCTTAAAACTGAAAGCAATCCCCACATATTTGGTATCTCCGTGTAGGGAATTTAATTTCTAGCGAATTTCCGAAGACCTTTTCTAAATATATTTAAAATTGCCCGAGAAATCGGGAAAATATGGAAATTTAATGCTATTCAATACAAAACATCAGAATTTGTAGCAAAAAAATGAAAACCCTTAAAACTGAAAGCAATCCCCACATATTTGATATCGCCGTGTAGGGAATTTAATTTCTAGCGAATTTCCGAAGACCTTTTCTAAAAATATTCAAAATTGCCCGCGAAATCGGCAAAATATGGAAATTTAATGCGATTCAATACAAAACATCAGAATTTGTAGCAAAAAAATGAAAACCCTTAAAACTGAAAGCAATCCCCACATATTTGGTATCGCCGTGTAGGGAATTTAATTTCTAGCGAATTTCCGAAGACCTTTTCTAAAAATATTCAAAATTGCCTGAGAAATCGGGAAAATATGGAAATATAATGCGATTCAATACAAAACATCAGAATTTGTAACAAAAAAATGAAAACCCTTCAAACTGAAAGCAATCCCCACATATTTGGTATCGCCGTGTAGGGAATTTAATTTCTAGCGAATTTCCGAAGACCTTTTCTAAAAATATTCAAAATTGCCCGAGAAATCGGGAAATATGAAAATTTAATGAGGTTCAATACAAAACATCAGAATTTGTAGCAAAAAAATGAAAACCCTTAAAACTAAAAGCAATCCCCACATATTTGGTATCGCCGTGTAGGGAATTTAATTTCTAGCGCACTTCCGAAGACCTTTTCTAAAAATATTCAAAATTACCCGAAAAATCGCGAAAATATGGAAATTTAATGCGATTCAATACAAAACATCAGAATTTGTAACAAAAAAATGAAAACTCTTCAAACTGAAACCAATCCCCACATATTTGGTATCGCCGTGTAGGGAATTTAATTTCTAGCGAATTTCCGAAGACCTTTTCTAAAAATATTCAAAATTGCCCGAGAAATCGGGAAAATATGGAAATTTAATGCGATTCAATACAAAACATCAGAATTTGTAGTAAAAAAATGAAAACCCTTAAAACTGAAAGCAATCCCCACATATTTGGTATCGCCGTGTAGGGAATTTAATTTCTAGCGCACTTCCGAAGACCTTTTCTAAAAATATTCAAAATTGCCCGAGAATTCGGGAAAATATGGAAATTTAATGAGGTTCAATACAAAACATAAGAATTTGTAGCAAAAAATGAAAACCCTTAAAACTGAAAGCAATCCCCACATATTTGGTATCGCCGTGTAGGGAATTTAATTTCTAGCGCACTTCCGAAGACCTTTTCGAAAAATATTCAAAATTGCCCGAGAAATGGGGAAAATATGAAAATTTAATTAGATTCAATACAAAACATCAGAATTTGTAGCAAAAAAATGAAAACCCTTAAAACTTAAAGTAATCACATTTGGTATCTCCACACATTTGGTATCTCCGTGTAGGGAATTTAATTTCTAGTGAATTTCCGAAGACCTTTTCTAAAAATATTCAAAATTGCCCGAGAAATCGGGAAAATATGGAAATTTGGTGAGATTCAATACAAAACATCAGAATTTGTAGCAAAAAATGAAAACCCTTAAAACTGAAAGCAATCCCCACATATTAGGTATCGCCGTGTAGGGAATTTAATTTCTAGCGCATTTCCAAGGACCTTTTCTAAAAATATTCAAAATTGCCCGAGAATTCGGGAAAATATGGAAATTTAATGAGGTTCAATACAAAACATCAGAATTTGTAGCAAAAAAATGAAAACCCTTAAAACTAAAAGCAATCCCCACATATTTGGTATCTCCGAGTAGGGAATTTGATTTCTAGCGCACTTCCGAAGATCTTTTCTAAAAATATTCCAAATTGCCCGAGAAATCGGGAAAATATGGAAATTTAATGAGGTTCAATACAAAACATCAGAATTTGTAGCAAAAAATGAAAACCCTTAAAACTGAAAGCAATCCCCACATATTTGGTATCGCCGTGTAGGGAATTTAATTTCTAGCGAACTTCCGAAGACCTTTTCTAAAAATATTCAAAATTCCCCGAGAAATCGGGAAAATATGGAAATATAATGCGATTCAATACAAAACATCAGAATTTGTAGCAAAAAAATGAAAACCCTTAAAACTGAAAGCAATCCCCACATATTTGGTATCTCCGTACAGGGAAATTAATTTGAAAAATATTCAAAATTGCCCGAGAAATCGGGAAAATATGGAAATTTAAGGAGATTCAATACATAATTTTGTCAATGAATATTTTATCAAATTGGGTAAAGGTTTCACAGAAGGTTTTAAAAATAAAATTTAATTTCGTTTTGAAAATGTATAAATTATTTTTTTTTTTTATCAAATTCTTTGCTTTGTTTAAATAAACATTAATCAGTTATGCTTTTCAATTCAATGTCTTCAATCAAAAGATTAAAATCACGCAAGGAATGATTATAGTATGATTATTATTAAATCTGATTTTAAATATTCTTAGTATTTATTGTATTAGTAAATTAATTTAGAGAAATATAAATTTATACCCGAAATCCATGAGAAATTGGTAAAATTTGATATGCATAATCACTTAAATTTTCATTTAGTATAAAAGAAACTGAATTATAAGGTCCGCCAAATTCCTTTAGTAGTATGTTTGGTACAACTTTTTTTTTCTTCTTCTTCAATGGCTTTGGTTTTTTGTGATATCTTGTATTTTTTTGTTTTTTCGGTGTTTTCGTAGTATTAATTTTCCTGAAAGTTAAGCAAACATTTTTTTTTGTATAATACTAAAAATGTTAAAATACAATTAATTAAAAAAATAATGATATTGCTAATTAACACACTTACATAAATTGATCTAAAATTTCCATTTTTAAATTGAATGCACAACATTTTCCAATATAAGTTTCTTGATTAATAAAAACTTCTGTACAATTTTTAATTTTCCCAAATATTAAACAATTTTCAAATAAATTTTGACATGATGGTGTTAAATCGTTTATTATATCATATGCAGAATATGAACCATTATAAAAACTTAATAAACTATTATGAATACTTTCTATATCATCATTTTTATCGAAATCAAAATTAAAAAATCTACCAAATATTAATAGGTTATTAGTGATTTTTGTAATTGATGAAGAATTTGATAGTGTTGATTTATTTTCAGATTGTGCGCTAAAAAAAATGAAATTTAAGATAATTACTATGAATTAACAAATAAATCTGGAAATAATTATGATTTTAATAAGATATTTATTATTTATGATATTTATATCTATTTGAGCCAATTATATTGGACTGAATATATACATGTTAAAACAACTATTTTACTATTATTTACATTTTGCTTTGTCAGTTTTTGAAATTATGGAACTATACTCCACGTGAGAATAAATCAAAATAATTAGTAATAAAAACTAATCAGAAAAATTCCGCAATAATACAAAATTATTATAAAATTATTTTGTCTGCAATAGTTACGTGTTTAAAGTTCATTTATGTTTTGAATCGAATTTATTTCAATTGAACAGATTCATTTCGATTGACTAATTCGTAAAATTATGAAATAAGACCAATTCAATTAAATCGTAAAATTATGAAATAAGACCAATTCAATTATAACTACTGTAAACAATTTTAGTAATTAATTTTGAAATCATACTAAAATTTCGAATATAATAACAATATTTAAATAATTGAAAAATCAAATTTTTCTTAAGAAATTTTCATAAAACATTCAGTTTTCTTTTTAAACTAACTATAAAAATTCATTAAACGGTTTACAATTATTTTATGTTAACTTTATTGGTTAGGAATGGCTAAGTAAAAAATTTAAAACAATTAATATTTTTTATGAAATTATTTATATTTATTAAGTTTAATAATATTTCAATTTTTGTGCTTCTTTCAACATAGCTACAACTGAATCTAATGTTTCTTCAGCAGTTGGAATAATTTCTTTTTCTGGCAGAACAAATCCATTCCAACCACCACCAGATGGACGTAATTCATAACAATAAGTTAATGGTATACCAACAACACCATATGCCCAATCAACACTAGCACCTGATGCTGGATAAATTGTTTCATAAATATTACCAACTGTATATTTAGTACCATAACGTTGAGCTAAAGTTTTAACTGCAACATCACCAATTTGTTGTAAATCTTTATGATTTGGGCAATGCTCTTTTGTATGTCCATATGGGAAAAGAAGTAATTGTGAAAATGCATGGAATGAAATATATGTTTGAATTTTTCCCTTTAATGATGTAATATATTCAGAGAAGGTTTTGGTTTCAATTTCTGAAAAAGCACTTTTTCCACCATATGTATCAGAACAAGCAAGATTACTTGAACCAACTGAATTCCAATGGAAATCCCAATTTCTGTTTGGATCGGCACCATAACATAAACCATTAACTGAACGTGTTTTACGCCATAATCGATTTTTTGTATGTGTAAAAACATATCCATCTGGATTGGCATGTGGGAAGAAATACCAATCAAAATTATCAGCTAAATATTTAATATCATCATTATTGCTAGTTAAAAGTTCATTTAAAATGTATGTAACTGTAGCTGGAGCAATCCATTCACGTGCATGAATACCGCCTTCAATGAAAACACCTTTATTACCAGTTTTCTTTGATAATTTAACACCTAAAATTTCACGGCCTTCATAAGTCTTACCACCAACAATAACTTCAATATAATCTGGATATTTTTTAGCTAATGATTTTAACCAATCATATGTTTCTTCTAAAGTATGATAAACTTTCCAATTATATGTTGATCGTAAACGTGGTGACATCGAAATTTCTGGTTCCAATTTACTTTGTGCATTCTCTTCAATTAATAAATGATCAATATCATTTTGTTGAAGGGATTGTACAAAATCGGGTATTTTATGTGGTGCAACAACAACATCAACATCTTTACCAACAAAATTTACACCATCCAAAAATATTAAACTATCGGTGGCACCTTCTAAATTACTTAAAAGTTCAACTTGTTCTTTGGTTGATGGTGTTACTTTATAGACACGATAATTATCATATCTAACTCTTTCTGTACTTGCAAATGCAAGACAAACAATTAATGTCACAAATATGATTCGATACATTTTCACTAATAATCAAAATCTAAAAATTTTACTTGCTTATATACTAGATTTATTTATTTTTTGCAGATAGTCAATTTTAAATAGCTTATAAGCTATGTTATAATAATATTAAATAGTACAAAATAAAAAAAACAGATTAAGTGGGTTTTAATTTGAAAAAAATGATAACAGATGTACGGGTTGATTATCTAATTTTTCAAGTATAATTAAGTACTAATACTATAATTATTATAAAAAAAAATATTATTTTTCGATTTATATTTAATGAATATTTACAATTTTTAGATAGGGTACAAAATTCTATAAATATATATTTTTCTAGAAGTTATTTTTAATCCAAAATGGTTGACGCAGTATAAATTTGAATTTGAAGTATATTTAATCAACAGTTTAAAATTTTTGAAATTTCCACGAAATTATGAGTTTTTAAGATAAATATTTGATTTTTTTTTGTTTGAATACTTGTACTTTCAATTGGAATTGAAGTTGAAGTATTGAAAATTTTCAAATTTTTTTATATAAAATATTAGGAATGACCCTATATGTAATTTAATGATTCATTTTAATTTTGGAGATAAATATTAAATAGAATTTTGTTAAGAAATTACCAAAGAACTCAAGAAAATAGATTACTTGTAATATTTACATGCATTATTGAATTATATATTTAAAAGATAATAATTTGGATTTGGAAATACCTAAGTGTTTAAGAGATTTTATCAATTTTGATAAGATTGACAATTTTATTTGTAATCTAATATATGGTATTTATTTGGTATTTAACAAAATTATTGAATAAATTTATACTAATTAATATACCGATAGACCCAAAATATGTACATAATAAAAGAATACGCATGTTTAGTAATTTTGATTAGATCATCATTCTTATAGTATTTTAACATATTTTTCAGGAAATCCAATATAATCTTTTAATGTATTAAAAAAAATATAGTTCTTTAAATATTATAAATTTCAAGAAAAAAATACTACTTACATTTTTATTGCCAGATTTCTAAGGGCTTGTCGGCTAAATCGATTTTCACTACAAACAATTACAGCAGGAAATGGTATTCGATTTAAATTTGCGTTATCTGGTAACCAACTTGTATATATTGGTGATCTTGAGAGAACCATAAATAATGTAACCAAAGACGTACAAGTTATAATTAGTATCGTTAGTAAAACAATTATCCATAGTAATCTATGAAAACAGTTTAATTTTTAAATTGTTATTTATAAATACATATCTATATATGTATTAATATTTATTTACTTTCCAATGTTATTATTGGCTTTTAATATATTGTTATATCCATGAATTGAAGTATCATTAAGATAATTTATAAAATTAGATTTTAATTGATACCAAAAACTTAAAGATTTGTTATTTTCTTTTTCTAATTCTGAATTTAAATTTGAAATATTGTGCAACATTTTTATTTATGAGGTGTTATTGTTGGAAATTTCGATTTAATTCTGTAAATTCTAGTGAAGGTTGAAAATCATAATATAATTTTTTGTAGGTATTAAAAAAGCAATCAATTTAATATAATTGTATGTTATTTCCACCGTTTTTTTATGCAATAACAAATATTTGGTTATTAATCATAAATAGAATAATAATTAAATTATCATAAATAGATATTTAAATTGAAATACAACTATACTAACTAAACACTACATTGATTTTATTTAGAATTAAACCAACTAGTCGTTAGTGCATATATTATACAAAAATTATTTGTGTACTGCTATGCACAAAAAATAAATAAATAATAAAAATGGATTAGTTCATTCGAATTTAGAAGTTATATTTTCTAGCTAATATGTTTATCGACTTGTTATCCAACGAGAGCTGCTTAACCCAACTTTCTCACTTAAATAATAACTTGAAAAAAATGTGCAGTGAAAGTGAAAAATAATTTATATTTTTAGAAAAACTAGCACAAATTTTTTTTTTGTAAATCTTTCATTTATTTGAATAAATTAATTTATTTAACTTTACAATAGAATATTATAGATAAACTATTACTTCCTTACTTTCATTAATTTTATAAATGAAATTCTTCTATTGATGTTATAGTCGTTTGTACCAAAAGATTGAAATCAAGTTCATTTAAACTGGCCTTAGCAGTAAGCAGATCTAAAAATGTATCTAAAGGTGACAGTTTATCTGCACATGGAAATGCAGCTAAACCTGTAAACAAACAATTGCATTAGTTTACAAAAATTTATTATTTACAGCAATTTTTAAAATGTTTTTATTTTAATTTTATTTATATACCACTTGCTTCAGCTGCAGCTTTATTTCTAATATGTAATGATCCACCACGAGGTTGTACTGGATTACCTGAAAGGATATTTGCAGCATGATCTCGACCGCGAATCATTAAGCTCACTGGATGGTTCCAGTTCTTTAGAAGTCTTTGTGCTCGTGACTTAGGAAGTGCTGCAAGTATTGTTAATTTCTTTTGGACACCTTCTTTAGAATCATCAAGATCTTTAAAAAAATATTTTATCAATAAACATTAATTAATGTTCAGAAAAATATTATTATAATTACATACCATTTATGATAACCTTCATTACATCCACTTGCAATTCAAAAACATGATTAGAAACGTATTGAATAAACATTTCAAATGAAAGTGCACGATAACCCAAGTATGTAAAAAAGGATGAAAATCCTTGTGGAAGTGGAAAAGCTATTGATTCAACTGCTAAACAGTATCGTTCTAAAATTAAAAACAAAGAATGCCGTTGATTGTTGCTGATTTGATCTCTAAAAAAATGAACAATTCTTAATGAATATGAGAAGAATATTTATTTAAAATTACATTAATTGAAACCCTCGATTCATTTCAGTACGAGCTTCTATACCGGCAGCTCTGCAGACCAGAACACATAAAGCTCTAGATAATTCTAGTTGCCCAGAGGCGTATTGAGATGCAACAGAGTGTACATGACTTGGAGGTTGGGATTTATCGAAAAAAGCTTCTTTCAACCACCGAAATCCTGTATTCTGTTTCGCAGAATGTTTTACTAAATGAACACTTAATTCTCTCAGATTCTGTACATTGTAAGGAAAAATAAATAAAAAAATGTTTACCAAGTTACAAAAAAACTGATTTTTTTAACTTACTACTGAAAGTACATGCTCCTGTTTAGTAGCAGTGCATGACTCAAATTCTATAAACGGTAATATATCATTTTGATTACGTCTTGAATTTACTAAGAAATCACCAAATGTAGGACCAAAGGATGGTCCGGGAGATAATGGTGTTGTACATCTGGAGAGAGCTTCAGGTTGGTAACAAACTAATGAAAACATTAATTTTTCAGCTACTTGTTGAGTTGTAAAACGTTTATATTCCTTATTATTTTCATTTAATTTTTCCCATAATTTAGTCCATTGATCTGTTCGAAATTGGGAAAGTCTTTGCTGAGGCGATAATATCATCATTGTAGTGTTCCATAAATTTTCATGGGACAAACCAACTGTTAAATTAGCTACTTTAGCATGAATTGGTTTATGCACATTTGAAGTTGTCAATGGCAGCAATCTAGATACAATTTTATATTTATAAATAATCATATATTTTTATATTTATAAATACTAATTTTATAAATTTACCTGGTTAATAACATAGCTTCGGCTGGTAATCCTTTTTTAGAAAAGGCATAACTTCCGGCTACAAGAGCTTCCTTAATTAAAGGAACTGTATTTAAACTAAGTGGTCTTTCCATTATAATACTTAATAATTCTGCTAAAACATCCATATCATTAGAATGAACAAGAAAATAATGAATAATGCTTAGACGATTATCAATGGAAGTATCATTACGGAATGCTTCAATTAAATGAAATTTTGGAATAATTAATGATATTAAATCTAATGTAGCTGAATCAAAAGCTAATGGACCCCATTTTCTGCATGGAACTAAATGTGTTAAATGTTGCTTATTAAATGCTGGGCATACAATATGACAACATGGTTCATGTGTATGACCAACATCTAAAAGATGTACAAAGAGATCTGGTTGAAATACCAACATATGGTGATCACCATGTAACGCAAAGGTAGGTTTCATTAATTTAGCTTTTTCCCAAGGTATATTTGGCATGACACAATGAATGACACATCCATGATGAAGAAGTGTAACTGAATAAGCAAAATATACTGTATTATTATCATCGATTTCGTCGAGTGGCGGTTTCATTGGCTGGTACAAATAGTAATGACAGACAAAAAGCATTCCAGCTTCATCAGAGATTATAATCAAATTTAACGAGGAATCGTGAATCCTCAAGGGGACTGTATCATCTTCATAAATATTTATGTTATTAACTGTTTGTGGAATTTTAGGTAAATTTAGTGGAATGTTAAGCTGAAAAATAAAACAAATTGCATACTAAAGTTTTATTTTTTCATTCCGGCAATACGATGATATTTTTAAGCAAAGATATAACTTTTATTTTTAATTAACTTACCACAGTCTCGCGCGGTAAATTGTCATTGAATTGGAACGCAGAAAGAGTAGGACTCAAGCCACCTTCATTTTCATCTTTTTCCATTAGACTTAAACTTTTCGTTGTTGGTTTAAGATGTATATAGTACAGAGATTGATTTTCGCAATCCCATTGAGCCCAGGTAAAATTTTGAACTAATGTTTCTGTAACTAAAATATTGGAATCCATTGACCAATTATCTTCTTTTGAAAAATTAATCTCCTCATCAGTATTTTGAACATTAATTGTTACAGTAAAAACCTGAATACCTAAAAAGTAAATATTCATTACTTAAATAAAAATTTTTTTATATATTTAAAACCTACATTCTTCATGAATCAAGAGAATAAATTTATCCTGAAATTTTTTTTCATTTTTTCGTTTTATCCATAAAAATTGACTAAAAACTTGTTTTTCTTTTGACTTTTGTAAAATTTTTATAGGTTCTACAAATTTCCCTTTTATTTCTAATATAAAGGGGTGATAAGTGTTAATCTTCTGATCATTTTCAATTTCATCAATTTTTGTGACAAACAAAAGTAAAGTTTGTGTTCTATTTATAGATGCTTGTATAACATTTTCACATTTTTTAAATTTGTATAGAATTTTAAAACATTTTTCAATTGGATTATATGCTCCAATACATGAATATTGATTATTTTCTTTTGTAGTAAATATACATGATGTTAAAAGTATACCTCCTTTTTCTTGTCCAAGAATTCGCCATTCATTAGCAACATCTGAAAATTAATACTTTTAATAATTTAATTCTTAATTTAATTCTTATTTTTTTACCTTTATGACCTTGACTAGCTAACAATCCGCAAAAATTGGCAGCTAAATTTTCTTGCTTTAACATTCTCTTCTATTAATTTAAATTTATGAATTAAAAAAATGTTAGTAATAAAAAGAGGAATAACGATATTATTAAGAAATTAACATTTTTCTTATTCAATAAAAACACCACTGTGAGTGACTGAGGTGGTAGAAAAATGTATAGTAAACAAATAAAAAACTGTTATTGACATAATTTGTTTTTCGCCCTTTTTATTAAACTAATTCGCTTTTGACAAATACAAATCGAAACAGATGCAATACGTACGATATATTTGGTGGTTTTTTTTTAACCTGTAAGACATTGTTTTGTAACCGAGCCTTTTTTTATTTTGGTTTAACAGGAGGGGTATAGTTTTTTTCGTGAGTAGCATTTAGTTGTTTCATACGTAATAAAATATCCGTCAACAATGGTTGTTTTTTAAACAGTTTTTTTATATTTTATTTCATTATAATAGTGATAAAAAGGAAGTGAATAATGTGTTTAAGAATATGCCAAATTAGTAAAATCATAATTATATAATTGAGACAAAAGATAAAACAACAAATGATTTCGCTATTGCATGCTTACGATTCGCTTTCTTAAAGGGCAGTCTTAAAATACCTGCCAAAATTAATAGCAGCGAAAAAAAATGCACCGAATTGGAAATATGTGGAAGGAGCGTAACTGATTTTCGATACTTACACACAAATTTATTTTGGTTCAATCGGGAAAGCTTGGCCTAAGTTAAATCCAATATACTATGACATAGAGCTTTGATTATAGTCATAACTGAACGCGCGAAAGTTTTAAATATAGTTTTTGTTAGATTGGTACAGACAGGTGTTACAAATGTAAAAATTTGGATTAACAAATAAATTTATTTGATACTCTAAGATTGTTAATTTTGATTTTAAACATTATCCTTTATTGAAACAAGTGTATTTTTAATTTTTATATATAATTACATTAAAATGATTTCAATTTCTATGTATTTTCTAATTATATAATATTTATAATCATTATTTTAAATCTGCTTCATAATTAACACCAATTTTTGTTCTAATCTGATCTAGGATTCGCGCAAGCAAAATAGAATCATTATGACTCATCGATTCGCTTTGTATTTTTCCTGCAAGTATACAATTTCGTACTTCAACAGCTTCATAACGTAAACCAACAGAATTTATAAAATTAGTTGGTAAAGTTGAATCTGGTAGTAACCAAGTTTTTTCCTTTCCATCTATATCTATTATAGTTGTAGGGCACCAAAATTGTTTTATCTAATTTATATTTACTTAGTATTCTTATCCAAAATAACTATAGGAGCTTACCTGTATTTGTGCTTTAGATCCTGTAATAATTGCAGAATTTTCCAAATTTGCTAACGTACTTGTTTTAAAATGAGTTACTCTGCCGCCAGAATACGAAAGTTTACAATCAACAGCAGTATCAACAAGTTCTGTATTTAGATCTGCTTGAGCACTTATATCCAATGGTGGCTCTCCAAATATCCACTGGCTTAATTGAATACAGTATATACCTATATCTAAAAGTGAACCACCGCCTACTTCTCGTTTTCTGAGTAGAAAATATATAAATAAATGTTTCTGAATATTTTCTACAAATATTGCTATAAAAGTTGAAAGTTACTCACTGTACTCTGTTAACATCTTTTAAGTCAAATCCAAAATTTACGTCGATTTTTTCAACAGTACCTATTACTCCAGTTGATATTTGATTTTTTATGTATTGATAAGCTGGAAAAAATCTTGTCCACATACCTTCCATTAAAAATAATTTTTTTCTTTCAGCATACATAATTAATTTTTTACATTGTGCAGAGTTCATACAAAGAGGCTTTTCACATAAAACATGTTTATTGTTCTCCAACATTAGCATTGCTGAAGCATAATGTTGTGAATTAATAGTACCAATATAAATAATATCTATAATTTTTATATGACGTATAATGTATTTATATTACAGAAATTATAAAATTAAATTATTACCTATATCAGTGTCACATGCCAACTCTTCATATGAACCATAACATTTGGGAATGCAGAATTTATTTGCAAATTCTGACGCTCGGGAAGCATCTTTTGCTGCCACCGCAAGGACTTTATGTTCATCTTCAGAAAGTGAATTCAATGCATTAACAAAATCGTGACTTATTTTTCTGTTTTATTAGACATTTAAATAGTTATTTTAATTTGTGACCACTTATAAATAAGACATTTACCCAGCAGACACAATTCCCCAATGTAATGTTTTAACCATTTCTAGGCATTAGGCATTCAATAAAAAAAATTTAATGACTATTTGAAGAATAAGACATATATGTAAATATATTTTTACCAAGATTTATTTAAATCCAAATATATTTTTACAAAAATTTATTTAAAACAGAACCAATGAAATGACGTCTTAAATGACGGACTCTGATGTATTATATTCTAAATTCTATACTATGTATATAACAGCCATGGCCAAATTTTTCGACTGACGCGCCATCATCCAATTAGAAAATTCCTCGAGGGCCAATAAAATGTTCTTCTGAAAAACAGAAATTATTTGTTCATTTCTTCGCGCAACAGTTTGTCTGGATAGGGACATACAAATTTTGGACCTAGTTCTGGACATAGAAATTTAGAAACCCCTACCATACAATTTTTTATAAAATGTTTCCAAAGAAATCGCAACGTCTTTCGAAACATTACAACGTTGTATTTATTTTGAAAGTTTTAATCTTAAATATTCTAAGTTTTAATCTTAAATTAAACGTTTTTAAAACTATTGAATATAAAGTTAATATCTTTCTTTCGACATAAAATTAATCTTTTTTAAACTATCTTTAACATTATAAATTAAAATTTAACATTTTCGAAACTATATTCAATGTTTGAAACTTTTACTATGAAACGTTTTCGAAACTATAAACTTCAAATAAATCTGTTGCAAACAATATTTAACGTTTTTAACTTAAATTATACGTTTTTGAAAATATATTCAACGTTTTAAAGTTAAATATTAAAGGTTTCCAAAACAATATTTAACATTTTAAATTTAATTCAAACATTTTCAATATACTTTTTAATTTTTAAAATTAAATTAAAAATTTTCGAAACTTATATCAACGTTTTGAACTTAAAGAAAACTTAATTGAAACTATATATTCAAAGTTTTAAAATTAATTGTGAATTGGGACAGTTTTTTATCACTTTTTTTGCGAATTGGGACAGTTTTTTATCACCTTACATAATTACAGCCCTGAGTATTTTATGTTAGATTGCGGTAGATATTATGCGTTAAATTCTTTACTCAAATGCTTTTTGTATATACTTTTATTTTATCAATATTTCGTAAATTATTATTTAAATAATTTAACTTGCATTTTTAATATTTCAGTGGTATTATTTTTCAATCTTTTCAGTAATAATTTAATGAACTTATGTTTTGTTCTGAAACTTTATCCGAAATCCGTACGAAACAAAAAAAATATCTAAAGTTCAGAGAATGTAATACTACATAGTTAGTCTGAATTGTACTTAAATTTCTGGTCTGGAACAGGCTATAGTAGTATGTCATGAAAATAAAGAGCGAGTGGGATAAGAGCTTCATATTTATTTTAATAATTTGTAATTTATAAATTAACATAAAGTTAGGATAAACATTTTTTTGCTATTATAAAAATTAATAGAATGTGATGTTAGCAATCATAAAAAAAGTTTAATTTCAATAGAAACAAGAAAAAAGTGATTACTATTGTAAAAATATGCGTAAAAAAGTACTTAGGTGAATTTGTGTTGCTTATTATACAAAAAAAAAATATTAAATAATATTTTTTTATTTTTTTTATGATATATTTCTAATTATTAAAAGTGCTCATAATTTTTATTTAATAATTAAAAAGAATCAAAAACTGAACATTTTTAAAAAAATAAAAAATTATATACTACTTGTGTAAAATTAATTGTAATCACTAACAGGTAATATCATAAATTTTTATATAACGTGAAATATAGTAAACTAGAAATAAAAAAAAATATGTAGATAAATCGTAAAAATTAATCTTGACCGCCTATAAAGAAAACCAAAGATAATTAAAAACTATAGTAATATTTGAGTTTACAAAATGAACAAAATTGAAAGATATTTTTATATTAAAGTTTATAAATTCATATTTTGTTAATTAATTCGTGTCCATTTAAAAATCAATATTGCTTGCCAACATTTTTCAGCTAGAAAGTTAGTAATTATTATCAATAAATCTTTATATCTGCATAACACATATACTCACTCTTATTATCTGATAATGTTTAGTTAATTCAATAAGGTATCGTCTATACGCAGTTAAATTTGTCTAAATTGCTTGTACTATTTCTAGTGTGGTTGATGCGTTAATTAATTTCTTATGGAAGTCTAATAAAATGGATGAATTATTCATAACCAGTTTGATTTTTAAAATGGACAATTTTAAATAATTTGCGTTAATTAGTTTTTTAATAATCTTAGGACAACCAAGGGAAATAAAATTAATTATCGGAAAAAACTCTTACAGTATAGGATTAGAAACAAACGGCTACAATGTCCTTTTTGTACATATTTGTTATTTTGCTCAAGGGAACAATGGTGAAAATTAATTATTATAATTTTTGTAAAGGTGCTGCTTTCAATTATTAACTTAGTCTTCTAATACAACTTATTCTGTTAAAGATTATTTATATTAAATTTTTATAATTTTTTTATTATTGCAGATATATCTTCAAATTTTATTTATATGTTATACTAATTTGAAAATGTTAGAATGTTTAAGCCACTCAAAAATTTTCTAACATATTTACAAAAAAATACCAATGGTCCACAAATATTCGGTAATACATCAAATATGAATCCAAATACGGAATGTAATTTATTACCACCAAGTGATAACAATTCAATAAAATCTGATTTGTTAACCAGTGGTAATGAGGACAATAAAGAATCAGGAGTTGTATCGCCAATCATAACTAACGAATTCATTGAAATCGATAGTAGTGAAGATGATAAAGACCATAAACTTCAACCTAGAAATTATTTTGAAAATTGTAATGTTATTTCTATAGAACTAGACGATAATTCTGACAATGAGTTACAGACGGAAGAATTTCCAGCTGGTGAATTAGTATTACTTAATGAAAATTTAAATAGTTCTTTTTCATTGGACCCGATAACGGATCCGCTTGCCATAGAGGATGACTATCAAAATGAAATTTTAAATAACTTACCTAAAGCATCATCAGTGTCAGATATTGTCTCAACAGATGGAAATATTTTATATATTATTGATATAGATGACATTAAGGAACAAGGAATTAAAATTGATGAGTTAAGTGCTGCTAATAAATCTACAATCACAAACACGTCATTGCAAAATTCTGTTGTTTCTGTTGAAGAACAAGAACTGCGTAGTGATGGTTCAGATTCTGGACTGGGATCAGAGACGTCAGTTTTACAAACAACTGCAAATACTAATAATAGTATTCAATTAGAATCACCAATTAAAGTTTCAACACCATCTTATAGTAATTTAAAAAGACGTTCAGAAAATGATACAGGATTATTTGAAAAACGTCCAAAGAGATCCATTAATTTTGATGGTGTTAAAATTTATTATTTTCCGCGTATACAAGGATTTGCATGTGTTCCATCACAAGGTGGTTGCACATTAGGTATGGGTGCGCGGCATATTAATTTAAAAACCTTCACTCTTGCCGAACATGCTGCAGAACAGAGAAGAACCCATAAATTACAAATGCAAGAAATTAATCCCAGAGGATCCTCGAGCGAAGAATCTGACAGTGATGATGAATTAAGTGAGGGTAGTAGTTCTGATTTAGATACTGATGCGAATGGATTTTTGCAACCAGTACCAGCAAAACAAAGAAGAGCATTACTTAAAGCCGCTGGAGTACGTAAAATAGATCCATTAGAAAAGGATGAATGTCGTGCTATTAGAAGTTCGAGAGAATTTTGTGGTTGTAATTGTAGAGGGTATTGTGATCCAGATAGTTGTTCTTGTAGTCAAGCAGGAATTAAATGCCAGGTAAAAATAATATTATGACATTTTAAATTCTATTTTGTATAAATGGCTTCTAAAATTTTATAGGTTGATCGACCGAATTTTCCATGTGGATGTACCAGAGATGGATGTGCAAATATCATTGGAAGGGTTGAATTTAATCCAGGCAGAGTACGTACACATTTTATTCATACAATAATGCGCCTCGATTTAGAAAATAAACAAACTAGAACGGATAGTATACATAATTCAAATTCTATGTTATACGGTAACAATAATTGTGAAACAAATAAGCTTTGTGGAACTGTATATAATTCTTCTAATAATAATAACAATATTCGAGCGCAGTCTTATGAACAAATACCACATACATCATATAATCAAAATTATTTAAATATGCATAACAATCATGGCGATGTAACAAATGCAGGTTGCTTTTTTGATCACCAACCAAACACGGTCGATGCAAGAATTAATAATCATCAACAAAATATATATGGATTTCAAATGAATGCAAATGATAATTCACATTTATTAGATTATACTACAGGAAATAATCAATTACATTATTATAGTGATCGTGTATCACCATATTTTATGAATAATAGTTATCAAAATCAGAATTATTCTACTTATCAATCGAATTATAATCAAAATTATCTTAATACTCCACAAAATAGTTCTGTCGAAGTCAATGAAATCGATAAAAATATAAAAAAAGATAATGAACTAACTGCCAATAAATATATTAGCTTAAATTCTATAAGTGGAAATACAACACAAGTTGATGCCATCAATGATTTACTTCATAATAATCGTAATACACCGCCAGTTAAATCTATTAAGAACTCAACAAATTTAGATACAACTTGTAATTCTTTAATAAATGATTCTGTTATATTAAAACCAATGATTCCGATAACAATGTCACTTACATCAAGTTCATGTACCTTAGCACCAACAGCTACTACTCATATATCTACATCAATTACTGAAGGATCTTCAACTTCAATTTCTACATATACTACAGATGAGATCAAGAAAGTTGATTTTTCAACTGTTACTTCAAAAACAATTAGTTCAGAAGAAAATGTTGAGGATCGAAAAAAAAAATCTATTAATGAAGAAGCACAATCTCAAATTTGGGTAGACGAAAAACCTGACGAAACAATTATCACCGATGCAACTAATCATATCAATAAAAGTTATAGTGGCTCTGATATCGTTAAAAAAATTACAAATTTTTTAAATGAAAGTTCGTCAGTAACGCAACCTAATCATTTGCATTTTTCACTGAAAAGTGAAAATAAAGAAAAAAAACAAAATAATGAAGAAAAATCTCTTAATTATTATGATTTAAATAATTCGGACAATGAAAATGGAAATAGTAATAATTTTATTTGTTTTTCATCAGATAATGAAAACAAATTAACCGAAATTAAAGATGAAATGGAATCAGCATTTGCTTAAATCAATGAAAAAAATAAATAGCTTTGTAGGTGAATTCTATATTTATTCTTATTTCTGTGATTAATTTCTTCATCATTACAATTCGATTTATAAGTTTCAAAATAATTAGAATACGTGTTGATATCGTTTCTTTTTCTTTATTCTTATTTTTGCTCTAGAGTTATTATTTGTTTAATAAGGAAGTTAAAATATACTTTATTAAGTTTTAATAAAAATAAATAATGGAATTTTATTTTCCAATTATTTAATATTGTATGTACAAAAATTTATACAATTACACCGAAAAGTTAATATGAATTATGGAAATATTAATATTTGGCACAAATAATTTCTGAAGTATTAATTTTTTTTTTAATTCTGTTTAATGTTTTCCAATTCATTTTTAATTTCATAATATAATTTTGTAGGAAACTAAAATGTAAATTTATTTTGCAAAACACCAAATATATTTACTTATTTGTAAAAGAGAAAGCAACCAATAATTTAATTTAAGTCTATATTATTTAAAAATCATTCAGTAAAAGTTCTACATTAAAATCAATAAATAAATATGTTTAATAATTAATTTCTTGTTACTCAATTGAATTTGTAAAATATAAAAAAAAAACTTGAATATAACTATAATAATTATTGTAAATATTTGTTTTGAAATTTAAAATTTTATAATCTTAATTTCTATTTTGAAATTTACAATTGTCATATATGAAAGAACGGAAAGGTAATATATCATGTTATATTTAACAAAAAAAAAGAATTATTTTCATTATTGTTAACCCTTTATGGTTTAATCACGAGCCTAACTCTTCCAATTTCATCCAATTCATTCGATGAAATCTGGTTTAGCAAAATAAATACAATATCAAATTAAGAATATAAAATATTTGGATATAAGTAATTATCATTTTTAAAAAAAAACACGCGAATATATAAAAATATTTCATTACCCCTGAAAATATTTTCTGCAACTACCATAATGAATAGCTGAATATTAGATTACATACATTAATATGATTATATCATATATGTCTTATTTAAAATTGATCTGTTAAATTCCGGATATAAGATTACCAAAAGAATGTCGTATTATTTGCTTAAATATATTTTCTAAGGTGCTTCTGCGCCTTCTTATCGTTTTGTCTGTTGGCAATATTCCAATATCAAATTCATTTAAATAAATTGTATAACAAAATAATTTTCAATTAACTTACTTGCTCATTTATATTTAGCAAAATTCTTTCAGTTATATTTTTTTAGTGTGCTCAAATTATTTTTGGTATACCAAAAATAATATAATAGCCATTCAAATTATCTTTTTTAGTAATAATGGTTTTGTTCGGAAGCAGAAGATGGATTGGAAGAATTTTAATTTACCAAGAATTTGTACATTTAATTAGTGAGACTTCAACACATCAAAAAGAGCCAATGATAAAATAATAGTGTGGTTTATACCTATACGCTAATCTGAAGCGTGGGGATGTAAAAATAACCACGTACCCAAAAATATGTTTGAAGTAAAAGTTGGTTAATTATTAGTGAGCCACGAAAAATAATGAAACTAAAATTTATTGAAAATAATTATTATATATTTAGTCTTTCTGAACTCTTGAAGTCTGGTAATTATGATTGTAAAAATTAATAAAATGAAAATTCCAAATCTTAAGAAAATAATACTGAAATTATTCCCACAGAAACAAATTTGGAAATAATGGAGTTTGATAAATATATTGATTTAGCACTTTGACCAGATTTAGTTAGCAAAGAATTTATCACTAATATTTTTTATGATCTACACTTTCATGGTACATACTTTCTAATAAGATGTTTTCTGAACTTCCTGCGTTTTAGCAACTTCTGGATTTGATGACTAGATGAAAATTTTTAGATCATTAGAAAGTACCATGAAAGTGTAGATCATAAAAAATATGCATATCTTAAAAATTAGTCTATTTAATTTTGTGGCTCACTAATAATATATAGTTAAAAAAAACCTCAGACCAATATATGTACTACTATAAAATAATATTATAAATAATTTTTCTAAATGATCATACTTGATTAATTCTACAAGGTATAGGTTAAAAAAATATTTATTAAATTTATTTTCTATCAATTATACGAATCATTCATCACATATTGTTTTCACCGGTTCGCAATTTAGTCATATTTGATTAATTTTTTTAAAAAAAATTTATATTATTTTCGAAGTAAAATAATATAAATTTTTTCAAAAGTTGCCAAAAATTTGATTTTCAACAATAATTTTATGAAATTTTAAAATAACTTCTTTTCAGGAAGATTCGATACCGAAGAATTTATTTTTATTATTATAGTATACTTGGTTATATAATTTGCATTTTGCAATAAAAAATTTGCATTTTCCTATAAAAAATTTATATTCGAATTAGATATAAGAAAACTTCAACTATACAACCTACAACCACGAACCACGTACAAGGACTTTAAAAAAAAATGAAATACAGAAGGACAAAATAATAAATTTGATTATTTTTCGTTTGGCTCTGAAATTCATTTTATTTATTCTTATTAAATTAAATTTATTTCAGATTCAATTTATAATTAAAAATAATATACGTTTTTATTATGTATTAATTAGATCTATTGAATTAATTTTAATTATTATTATTGCATGACTATATAAATTTATATTTTATAAACTAAAAAAAATATCACGTTTAATTTTTTCATTTAATATAAAGATTTTTTTTTCACTAGAAAAATGAAATTAAAAATGACTGATAAATTGCAAAAATATTTTTTTTTTTCGTAAAATATTATATAAATTAGAAATATGACTGAAAAAAAGAAAGCTTTATACGATCTGGTAAAACTATATTATAAATTAATGATTAGGTGGCTCTTCAATTGGTGTTTGTAATAATGCTTGTAGTTTAGCAGCAGCTGGGAAAGATCCTAAATCGAGGGGGGCAGCTCCTGTACTACTTTGAATATATGCCAATAGTCTGTAACATAAAAATTAAAATATAAAAATCTGTTGTGCTTTTTTGAATTTATAATAGCTACAATTAGCAAGTAGTTATAATATATTATACCTTCTTAATTCATCAAGGGCATTCTGTTGCATAAGTATGTAGTTTTTGGCCAATAGTAAAGTTGCGATTTTCGAAAGCTATAAATATAATGCAATATTATTTATCAATTAAACTAAATTTATATAAAGTAAAGTTTATTGGTAAATCTACTATTTGTGAAGTTTTTGAATAATCTACATATTTTATTATTATCTGAATTAATCAACAACTTTTTAAGGATTAAAGACAATAGTTTAAAATTAATATAGCGATCTTCTGCTTGAATTTAAAAATAAGATTTTGATTGGTTGAGATGGGCATAAATTGCGGCAATAGTTGACCTACTGAAGGTCTTTAAAATTTTGAGATCTCTTAAGAAAGTTAGTTTGCTTATGTACCTACAGATTGTCTTAAGGCGACTAGTTAAATCGATCTTAACAATCACGTAGGTTTTGTTCGGCTGATTCGTTGTGTTCACCACATAGAAGCTAAACCGACAATGGACTGTAAGAAAGTCAGTCTAAAAATCAATTTGGTTAAAATTTATTAACTGAAGCGTTTTCTTTTGGGAAATAGAATAGGTTTGTGGAGATTAAGTTCTACCGGTTTTCTTTTTCTAGTTCATGTATTTATATACGTTTTGGTTCTCTTGATATAAAAAAATACCACAAAATGGTACTGGTTGGGAGAAAATACTAACTGAGCCCATTGTAAGCAGGAGCTTGTAAACAATATCACCCATTTAATTTGTATTCTACACAATATCTTTCATTTTATTTGTAAATAAAAGTTTTAAAACCGTTGATTATGCTGCTTGAATGGTAAACAGAAGATTAAATTATATAAATAGTTAAACATTAATTTGCTGAATGCTTTAGTCTATTTTCTCTTTAATAAGAAATTCCAATGGATTATTAATAGTACCTTACGAACAGATGGTGAATGAGCATAAGGAATAACACTTCGTAGTTCATCTAAGGCATCATTTAAATCATGCATTCGACGACGTTCTCTACAAATACATATTAACAAATTACTTAATTTTTCATATAGGAAATTACAAATTCTATTACCTGGCATTTATATTAAGTCTTACAGTTTTACCTTGGCGATTTTTATGTTTTCCAATTGAACCAGGATTTTTATTATTTGTACTTTCTCTGCTTATACTCGGTTCATTTTCATCAGTATGTACGGCATGTGAACCTTGTGCATAAAAGCCTCCTATACCTACAGTACCAAGAGGTGTTCGACGACCTGGTACACTTTGTGGTGGACTAGCTCTTAGACCTAAAAAATAATAATAAAAAAGTATGAAATTTTAAAAGAAATTTAAATAATTAAAACACATTATAACATTGCATTAATAAGTTTATAAAAATAATGCATAATGGAAATTATTACCTTGATGTGGTCCCATTAAGTTTTGATTCAATGAAATTTGTGGAATATGCCCAGGCATTGTAAATCCAAATGGAATATTGGTTTCCATTGAAAAAACTATTTATATTTCAAGGCACCTATACCAAAAAGAAAAATTGAAATGTTTATTAAGTACAATGTAATACTGTAAATTGTTGTAAATGAAAGATGTTGGAAAGGATATATTAAGGATCACAAGTATGGCTTCATTTGCTTAACTTCTTCATTGAATTTTATTCTATTAACATTTTAATGTCAAGTTTTATATTGTTAATTTTTTGAATTTCTAAAATTACTATAAATAATTATTTTTAAATTAAAATTTGTGCATTTTAAGGTAATAAAAGGTCATAAAATAGTTTCCATCCAGATTCAGTCAATTTATAATTATAATATTAAATGTAGTATAACAAAATTTACAAAAGCTTAAAATAAACATAAGTTTTAAAGACCAAGATTGAAAATTTAATGCCCTAATAAATCATTAATAACAATTCACAGTATAATATTCTATATTTAAGATAGTGCAATACTACAATTCTGTGTATATTTCCCAAAACATGATAATTAATTTTTCATTACATAAGATCAAATTTCAATTGCTAAACATTTAATCTTCAAATTTTATAAAAAATACGATACTTTTACTGTATACCAAACAAAAACATCTTGTATTTTGGTAAAATTTGTAGATTTGAATTTTAGTAATTATCATATTTTGGCAAATTTTCCACAAAATTTTCCAAATTAGTAAAATTAAATGACAGAAACACAAAAGATTTAAAAGATTATTGCAATTATTGAAATTGTGAAATATTTAAAAATTTAATTTATGTTACTCATACAGAAAATTTATATTTTTGAAGTTTCATGTTTATATTCACATTAAAAATTAGCATAACTAGTTTTCGAATTAAATTAATTTAATTTATATAAAATAAAATTCATAAAAATTTTAAATATATTTTCAAAATTATTCACGTAATTTAAAATTAATTAGATTTTAAAGATTTAATAAATAATTACACAAAATTTTTATAATTATGTTATTTACCTTTCTAAAATTAAAATTGTTTTTTTAATAATTCACACAATTTTATCTTTTAACCAAAATTTTAAAATAAAAACCATAAAATAAATTTTAAAAAAAATTATAATAAAAAAGATTAATATTTAAAGTTTTACTTTATATAATTTTAGGATTTTAAGTTTATACATTCAAAAGATATTTTTACTATTATGTAATTTAATTAATAAATATTTATTTAATATATATTTTTTTTTACAGATATTTTCTTTGAAAAACAATTTTTTAAATGTGAAATTTAGTAGAAAAGTGAAAAACTCAAAAAAAAAAGAAGAAAAATTACGGAAAAACAATTTTTAATTTTATTTTATTTTATTTTTTTTTTGTAACCGCAACTTTTGTGGTATCCGTTTATATCTGATTGCAAATAAAAAAATCAAAGTCCTTTTAGTTTTATAATATTTTTTAACTCATACTCAAACAACAGGAATATACAACATTACAAGATTATATTATATACATACCACGATTCTTATTGTATATATATATATTTGAAATGATTTTAACCAGGATCAATATAATTTATATGTGTTTGTAGATTTGTTAGTAAATTAAATAGGATAAAGGATATTTTTAGTTGTTATATATTTAAAAATATATTTTTGTTTTTGTATTATGATTAAAATTATGAAGATTTTAGTATTTTGCTTACAATAAATAATTTGATTAATTTATACTATTATTTAAGATAATATGTAAAAGGACTATCCGTAAAATACATTGACAAAAATATTGTTTTATATATATATATAGTTAATATTGTGTATATTAAAGCGCAGTACATTGTCACCAGTACCGTGAAAAAACTACCCCTAATAAAATGATGCTTTTATTTTAATACGTTTTTTTTTCTCATTTCATGATACAGCAGCAGCAGCAGTTGTTACCCAGTTTACTATATATCCCCCTTTTTTTATAGAAATATTTAGATTTTACGAAAAATTTATCATATTAAAATTTACGTTTAATAAAAAAAAAAAAGGACTATTTTTCATCCTTTTTTTTTGTTTTTGTATAAAACTATAAAGTCGGTTGTCGAGTGTGTTAGCAATTTTATTTGCAGAAATTTAATATTTGACAAATGCACATTGCAAGTAACTACTGGCGACCCTTTTTTCTTTTCTAAGATTTTATCCTGTTTATGTGTAGAGGAGGAAGTTTAATGATTTTTTTTTTATTTTCTACATTATAAATATTTCAGTACGGAGAAAAATTTTATGTAAAAGAAATTTAGGGGTTAGTTATAATATACTGAATATATGAGATTAATGTAATGTACTTTAAGTTCTAAATTTAATTACATATTAAGTTGTATTTATTGTAACAAATAACAACATTAATTATTCCTGCAGAATATTTGAGAAACTAAAGATTATTTCGAGGATTGTGTCTAAAGTACAAGAAAATTTTGTGTTTTTACGAAAATTATAATCTCAGAATTGGGTAAATCAGTATTGACCTCCATTATCAAAGATCTAATCTATTACTATTTATTCAATCCTCTGGAGGAGCATAGCGTGCAAGCGCAGAATTATCTGTAATTGAAGTTTCTTAAAATTTTTATTGCAATTTTAACCTATACTAATTTTATATGAATTCCGGATCATGTTTCTTTATAGTGAAGAATCATTTATAATTGCAACAACTTAATGGCTTTTCTTTATTATTGTTAGTAGACCTTTAACATTTTTCAGACATTTACTTAAAATTTATTACAGATAATCAATTAAAGCTGAGTAAACTTAGACCAACATCGATATCTCAGATTGGAAATGAATCTATTATCTAGTGCACCATAATACACTACTACTAAACTACCGCAGGTCAATCAAAGGTATATGATCCAATTAAATAAAACCGAATAACCACTTATTTTGTTCCACATACCATAATCGACAAAATAAATCTTAAAAGTAAATTTTTTTTTCATTATGAATTGATTTTGAAACGATTAAGTTAGTGATGATGAATGGCATCATGATGCTTTGAGTTATAACAATACAAATGTATTCCTTTTATAATTATTTAGGGTGACCTTAATATTAAATAATAGCCAAGCTAAAAGTTCTATATAATTTCCATGCTAGATTTATTCAAATAGTTTCGGGAGAATGTAATTAAATATTTTTATTTTTTTTTTAGATTAAAATTCAACGAAAAAATAATTGTTATTTTTTTTTATTAAAATTATTTAAATTATGTTGGTTACATAATAAGATAATTAAATGGCTTGGAAAAAAATGACGATAACATCATACAAAATTATAAATTTTCAATTTTTGACGGATATTTCGATCTGTAACAAAAGTTGGAATTTGTTCAAATTATTCTTGCCGTATTCTTTGACAATATCTGTAAAGTGTCTTGATTCTAGATGTGAAATTATTCTTTCACAATCAATTTTAAGTCTTTTAAATTTTATATTACAGAGTATTGGCACTTATTGTTCAATTTTCACAACATTCTGCAACATATTTATCAAATTGTTTGGGTGAGATAAAAAGTAGAACCTGTAAATGGTGATTAATATTCTGTATAGTAAATTAGGTTCTAGTAAATTAGGTTCTATTCTAAATACTTACAAAATATACTGCACATACTTAGAATAGATTTACTAACTAATACACAAAATGAATTTTTGCATACCCATTTAATATTATTTCACGATAATTAGATAGAACTACTTCATCTCACAATAGTTATGCAAGTAAAATAGAATCTTTTTTGTTATATAATTCTATAACTTGGATGCCATATTTTTAATTAATCAATGCTAAAAAAAACAACATTAAGACCTATTTCTGAAACAATTATCAAAACTTGATCTAAATTCTAATAATTTATTTAAAAATTCTAGTTTTTAAATGTGTCTTGATTATTATTTTGTAATATGTACTTATATTGGAAAAGTATATTTTTTATATACCACGCACATAATTTAAAACCCACACAAAAAAAAAATCAAGTTATGTATATGAAAAATTGAAAAATCCATATAAAAATAATTTCCCAAACCATCCAGTAATCAAAATAATGGAGAAAGCGCGTCTATATAAATTCTATTGGTACTTTTGATTTCACAAAAGTTAACGCAATGAAGTTGGAAACATTGATTAGAATCTAAATAAAAAAATGAAATGAAATAAAAATCATTATATGTAATAAAAGCTTTTTTCTAATATTAAAGAAAATTTTGGTTGTCTTTAATTAGATATTATGTATATGTTTATTATGTTGGTTTCAAAAATTAATAAATCTATTTAATAAATTAGTAAAATTCAAAATTCTAAGAATAATTTATTAAAATTTATATATAATTTTTTCTCAGAATTCCATAAAATTAATATACATATATAAAATATAATGATTTAAAAAAAAAAAAAAATATTTTATGTATTAATGTTTTGATACTAAAAAAATTATTGAATTATTGTGTATTTCATTACCGAGAAATCTAAAAAATATTCTATATTTGTTAGATACAAAAAATATATTTGTTGCAAAAAAAGCGAAGGGTGCCTCTGTTTAGTTTAGTGAATTTTTTTATGTTTTATTTATTTATATTTATTTATTTTTTTTAAATGTATTTGTGTATTACCCAGGGTAGCTAATCTTAAAGGACTTTTTTTTTTCTTCATTTTTTTTTTAGATGGTAAGGTTACCTTGGTTACGGCCAGGGCTTTCAGCTTTCATCTCGTTCTTTTCCATCATTCAATTTCATTATATTATTTTTCATAGTGAATTTTATGCATTATGTATATTTCTCGAACAATTTACATGTAATTTTTTTATGTTGAGTTTATATTATATACTATTATAATATTATTTTATATATATACATAAATATATGTGTATATATATATATATATAAAAAAATTATATATTTTTATTAATAATATGTTAGATTTTGAACGGTGCCAACAAATATCTTTCAGATACAATATATATAAACATATTTTTAAATGTATTATAATATAAAAAAGTTTATCAACTATAAATACAATCAAATTTTAAATATTAAATTGATATTAGTGTGTAAAAAAAAATTTTTTTGTTAATAATAATTATTGACCTCCATTGTTTCATATAGAATTTATGAAAATTATCATAAACATTTCTAAGTTGTTTTTTTTTTTAACTTTTTATCATAAAATGAACAGGTGATGATCAGCAAAATATAAATATGTAAGTAAATTCAAATAAGGAAATTAATTAATTTTTTTTTTAAAAATTATTAATTAGTTTCTATAATAAAAAATATGAAATTGATTAGAATTTTTGGTTCATAAAAGAATATTTATTAAATTCTTTGTATGTTTTGGAGATTTGGATGTAAAAAAAAACTTCATCTTTAGTACTTTAAAAACAACCATTATTAATTTAACTTAAATTTAAATATATATTTTTTTTAAATCTACAAGTTTTTAATTAAATTATAATATTAATATTTAAAAATCTTAATTAATAATTGATAAATTTTTTAATTTTTGAACCCAGTATTTTAAACAAAATGCGAGTTAATAGTACTCGTATATGATTTTTTTTGTATTTTAGTACCAAAAATTATATTAATACATACTAAATACTAATAATTATATTTAAAAATTGTATTTTAACTATAAAATAAGTAAAGTTAGTTCTACAGTTTATTATTTTTTCTAACGATGGCTCTAACAAAATTCATGACAATCATATACCAAATACTATTTTAAATTACGTAGCTTCTCTATTGGTAGAAATTTCAATTAAAGTAAACAATCTATTAACAATTTTAGAAAATATTTATTATCATATTTTGCCATTTTTCGTATAGTTGGAAAGTAACTTTTACTTTCATTTGCTTAAAAATTGGTTCAACTTTTGTAATGAATTTTTTAACTTTTATCTGGCATTTACTATGGTAGTAAATACATTTTACATTTACTCATAATTTTCCAATTGATTTCCACACGGACTGACGGATAGTCAGACAGACATCAAACTACAAACATAATAGATTTTTTCTTTTTAAATAAATCTTTAAAAAAAACATTGAAAAATATTAGAAATCAACATTGAAAAATATTGAAAAAAACATTGAAAAATATTTTAAAAAAATCGAAAAATATTAGAAATACACAATTAAACAAGATATTAAAATTTCTAAAACTTTAGTTAAGAATATTCTGTAGTAACATATTCACTTTCGTAAAGGTTCACTTCCATAAAATTTATTTGCAACATAAAATTAGTTTAAATTATACAAAATATTTAATTTGTGTTTAATTTTAGATTGAAAATTTTTATTAAAATATAGTGAGTTTTAAAATTTAAATTTTTACTTGTAATTTGTTTAAGCAATAATTTGATTATAATTACAAGAAAAAAAGGATCATTAATACAAAATCTTATCAACCCCCCGAATTAAAAAATAAAAAATGGTTGAATAGTAAAAATTTCAAATTATCCTAAATAATATTTAAAAATTTTATTTTATTTAAATTTTATATTTTTTGGTTTTTTGATTAATCAAATTTTTTTATGATTCATTTTCATGGTATTAGTTTATTTTTGGAAATAGGTATAAGGGTAACCGGTTGTCTGAGGGGTTGTACATTATTATTCCATTAATGCTATGGGGCGAATAAAATGTTCCGAAAAATAAAGAGGGTTGTAAAAATGTACCTAATCTACACAAAAAAAATCAATAGTACACAGATTTTTATAACATTGACGCAAAATCTCTTTTATATTATTTTACTATCTTTATAAAATATAGATATTTTAATATTAAATTTTTACGTTTTCATATTTTTTTACGTATGTGTGTATATAAGATTAATTTTTCAACAACAACAAAAAATTGTATAATAAAAATTTCAAATTATGTCAATTCCACAGTAATTTTTGTTAATTTCGAAAATAAAAAACACAATTTAAATTAAATATATTTAATAATTTATTCATAAAACTAGTTTTCTTATTTTTAAAATTTACGAAAATTTTGTATTTAAGAAAAAAAAATGTCCTTTTTACTTGAAATTAAATAAAAAAAATTTCTGATCCTTTTGGTAGAATTATTTGAATGAATTTAACAAATTTTATAGATTTTTTAAGTAAAAAAAAAAAAAATTAATTAATTATCCTTTTTGTGACTGGAAAAACAATAAAATTTTCATTAAAAGGATAAATTTTTGTTTTTGTATAAATTTGAATATTTTCCATTTCTACAAATACTATAAGAAAAGTTTTCTTTTTTTTTATGTATATTTATGTTGTAGATATATAAAGCATTAAGTTCGAAAATCGATCAGCATCAACAGCATCCTTACATAGTCATTTTATTTTTCATTTAAAACAAATCCTTAAGTTTTTTTTGGTTTGTTTGTTAGTAATTCTCTTATATATATATATTTATCTCTTTCTAGATGAAAGTTAATAATTTCAGGCTTTTTTCGGAACACTAGATTTGTTTTCACTTGCATTTTATATGAGGAAAATTTATATAAAAAAAAAAGGGATGATTTGTGTATAAAAAAAAAAAATATAAAAACCTATTACACACATTTAAACACCTAAAATCTACAATTTTATATATGCGTGTATATGTGAGTATATATTAAAATTTTGATTCCAAAAATTGTATTTATATTAATTTGAAAATTTACGCACACAATAATAATACAAAAAAAAAAAAAACGGAGATTAACTTTGAGTTTTTCTTCTTGTTTTACCCATATAGCAAAGGTCCCTGATACATTAAAGCTATTTTTGCCTATTTTAAACATATATGTATATGTATATATGTATTAGATACTTTTGATGCTGCTTATGTTTTATGTATAAATATCCTTTTTCCCTAACTTTTGCTCGTTAATTTTTCTTGTATATGTATAAGTAACAAGTTATTCTGCACACAACTATATAAATAAATTTTTTTTTGAATCCCCGGTAAACTGATATTGATGATATTGTTGATGATGTTGATGATGTTGATGATGATGCTGTCTAACAATATACACAAATACTTGTTATATTATCTTACCACCCTTAAGTTTTATATTTTCGTACTGATTTTCGGGTGCGTATCAATTTTTTTTTGGTTGATTCTGGGATGCTTTGATGCTAGAAAATTACAAAAATAACAAAAACCAAATTAAAAAAAAAATAATACTATATTTTTATTCTCTTATATTGTGAATTCTTGTGAATTTTCCCTGGCTAACAGCAGCAGGAGCAGCTTATACTTCCAAAAAAAAAAATTTGTTTTTGAACAAATACAACTTTACACCGACAACACCAAAAAAAAAACATAATTTTATTATATAATAAAAAAAAAAAAAATTGGAAGAAAAATATGGAAGGATTTTCTGTTTTTATTTCATATTTTTCGGTGTTTTTCTGTGTTTTTTTTTTTTTGTGAAATATTATTTCTGTATTAATATTAGTGTATAGAGCATAGAGGTTTGCTACATCGACCGCCATTCATAGTAGACGTTTAGGCGTCAACTAATGCGCTTGGTGCGCTTTTTCGGTGATTGCCAAACAGGATATCCAAATAAGGATAATAAAAATTGAAAGAAAAAAGGAAAAAAAATTATTTTCATTTTCATTTTTTTTTTTTTAATATTTCTTTTAATTACTAATAATAAAAAAAAAAATCCTAAAAAATATAAAATAAAAATAATTAATTAAAAAATAAAAAAATAATCATAAATTAATTTATAAATTTTATTTAATTTTTATTTTATTTTTAATAAAATTTATGTTTTATGTTTTTATTTTTCTATAAATTAAATTTTAAAAAATTCTAATATTTAAAGGATAATTTCTACTTCTTAATATTTTTTTTTGTAATATTCACACAATATTAAATATTTAAACATTAAAAATAGTGATAATTCTAGTTGACTATAAAATCATAAAAAATTAAATAAATGGAATATAAAAAAAAATGTGTAATAAAAATTTTTTAATTAATTAATTAAAAAAACATTAAATAAAATTTAAAATAATAATAAAACCAAAAAAAAAATTTACGTTTTTTCGCAATTAAAAAAAAGATTTATAAATTTTAAAATATTTAATTGGATTAAATGTTATGTTTAATTGTGAAATTAATTTTTAAGTAACTCTAAAACCGTAGACATATTTCTCTACGATACAAAGGTAAGAATTTTATATTTTATTTTATTTAAACAAGGATTAATTTTATTTTCAAATTTTCTATTTAATATTTTTTTAATTTACTTAAATATTAAAGGTAATTTTATGTTAATTAAGGAAAATTATTATATGTATATACGTTATTTGTATAAGAAAAAATTTTCATCTTAAATTTATTTTGATGCGCAATCAAATAAAACCGCACCCAAAAAAAAATTTTTTATGAATTTGGTTGGAAAATTCAAGGATAAAAGGTTATAATTCATACTATATATCTATATATATATATATGTATATATATATATATATATATATATAAATTATATATATAATTGTATATATATATATATATATATATATATATATATATATATATACATTTAGATCTACGAGCCCAAACCCATCGAATTACGAAAATAACTTCGAAAAAATTTCAAATAATAAACATTTGAAAAATTAATAAAATTCTTTTTACCTGATTAATAATGATAAAAATATAAATAATTAAAAAATATCTTGAAGATTGTTCCCATATCTTATAACTAAATTTATGTTGAATTATGCTAAAATTATTTTATTTATTTTAAATCAATTTTTATTTTATTTTTTTAAATTGAAATTAAAATTAATAAATTTACAATAATCTAATAATATTAATAAAAAAATAAATTAAATAAATTATATAAATTTTATTTTGTTATAATTAATTCAGCCGACGGTTTAAAATTTATTCCAAATTAAAGTAAAACAATGAATAGTTGAATCCACAAGTAAACAAGTAAAATTTTGTTAAATTATAAAAAAAAATTTTAATTATTAAAAAAATAAAAATTTTAAATTTAATAAAATTTATGTTTTAATTCTCATATTATGATTTCAGTTTAAAAATTCTGATAATTACGATAATTTATAGCAAAAAGATGAATTTTTTAATTTAAGATTGAACTGATAAAAGTGAATAAATATAAAATTATTAATTTACTTCAAAAAGATTTACATTAATTATTATTATTTATAGTAGATAGAGTAATGCAAATTATGTTTCTAATCAACAAACGTAAAATATTACTGCAATTATTGGTTGTTAAAAACTATGATGTTGATTGGATCAATTTATAATGCTTCTGAAATATCTGTAAATCATAATAATTTAGGTTAGATTGATTTTTGAATATTAAATCTACTATAAATATTCTAGCATTTTAGGAATTAATTTAGTTTTGTTGTCGAACGATTGGAATCAAAATTTATCTTTTAATATTCTGCAATTTTTTATCAATTAATCGATCCAGAGTAATATTGAACTAAATTTATTTAGTTATTTATTTATTTAAACATAAATATTATTATAAAAATATAATTAAACGTTCTGAATCTCTAAGATCACTTTCTAAGATCAATGACACTGAACTAAATTTATTTCATTGATTATTATAATCAACTGATAATTTCTATTTAAAATATCATTTATTTACTTTACTTGTTATCAATTACTATTAAAAAATTTTCCTGATTATCAGTAAATTAATTACGAAACTGATTATTAAATTTCGTGGTACAATCATATTATTTTCTTGTCCAGTTTTTCCCAATTTAAATTTTTATACAATAAAGTTATCCTTAATAATAAATGTCCAAAATAAAAATTTAATATTAATTTTTAAGATACAGGATTTTTCCATGTTTGCAAATCATTTTGATAAAATTTCGAAAATCGACCATAATTATTATTAAGAATTATGGTCGATTTTCGAAATTTTTCAGAATCTATATAAAAAAAAGGCTTATAATAATATCATTAATTCTACATATCATTAATAAATTCATTTTTGTCCAAAAAGAAATAGTTTCTAAATTAGTAATTCAACATTCGACGTACTGAATCAACAAATAAGAGTAAATAATTTAATATGAATGAGCAAATAATTACAACTACCATTAATTTATATCATAAATTGTCAAAAAAAATTGTAATAAAATTGAATAATCATCCTTATTATATAGATTAGTATGTTTTACAAACGTATCTATTGACATTAATATTGATAATTTTAACGATAACTCACAAATTCGTGTTTACAATGACGGTAACTTCTCCCGACTATACATCGGCAAATTGTAAATTAATCTGTACACTAGTAAACTATGCATAAACAAATTGTAAAAAAAAATTTTTTATTATGATTGACAACTTGTTTGAATGTTAAAATTCAAATTATTTTCATGTTTATAAAAATAAAACTTTAATTATTTAAATATTTAAATAAAATTTAAACTGAATTATTTCCAAAAATGCCTCACACTGACTTTTAATTAAATAAATATAAAATTTGTCATTCTTTTTCTTTTAACACTCGATGAAAATTCAAATTTTCTTTAACACCACCTGTGGAAATTGAAATTTTGTGCATTTTTTCTTAATTTTTTTAAAATATTTTCCTGATTTTTTATTATGAATTGTTATTAAAAAAAAATTATGAAAATAAATTATTAATAATTTACAATTTACAGTGTTGCTGAATTAATATAAAAACTGTAGTAAGTAAGTAGTAAGTAAGTAATTGAAAATTATTTATTTTAGTAGTATATTTTTGTAATATGTTTAAACGTTTTTCTCCTGGTATCCACTGCAGGCCTGTATGAATATTTAAAACATAAGGCACGCGGTGAATGCCAAGAGCGAGCGAATTTCAGACATTTTTCTTTGTCTTATAATATAAGATTCATTTTATATTAAATTTTAATTTTAAGATTTTGTATTATGTACATATTTAAATTTATTTAATTTCAATTATTCATTATTCAAAATTTATCTAACCAATATTTTATTATACGAAATCAAGTGAACTTCATGAGCTACTTACATAAAGTGGATTATTAAATGTGCGAAACTGTCAATATATATTTTTTGACATTTTCGCAAAACATTATTTATTAAGAAGAAACAATCAAAAGCTTTCAAGTGATACCAGAAGATAGCAAGTACAGCCTTTTTTATTTATTTCATCGATGTTTTTGTTGTTGCTGAGATTAGTGATTATCTCATTTACATAATGCCACTTGTTGATGTGATTTATAATTAGTTGTGGAAATAATTAATTTAAGCATAAAATTAAACTGAGCTGGCAAAGTATTTGAAGACCTGATGACAAATATTCAGAGCTTATACCAATAGAGACGCGTAGATATTATAAATGGTAAATTTATCAGAAATGGAATTATACTCTTCCTCATTCAATATGTTAACAACTACATACTTAATACATACTGGAGAACGTAGCAATTTTTAAAGATCAAAAACGTTATTAACATAACTACAAAGATGGTTTTCTTTAATTAAAATAAACGCTAAAATTATGAAATATCTTTCGGCTGACTAGCTAATGGAGGATTTTACGTTTGTAGGAACACAGGTTAGTTTTACGTATATAGAAATTTACAAATTTTATTAGTAAACTTTTGAGGTGAGTATCACGGACATCAGTAGGAACAGTTTTTATTTTAGTCCAGATTTTAATTAGTTGGCCAAATCACTGCAGCCTCGGCTTATTGTCATATCTCATTGGTTGGTTTGTTATTAGTCTTTGCTTGGTTTGTTATGAAGCCAGTACCAGGAATGAGGCTGTAGACATTGTTTACTCACAGTTATATAGTACATTTTCCGCCGTTTCGTCCTCGTATCTTATTGTGTAGAGATGTTTTCTAAATTTATGCTCTCAATATCCTTATTAACTTTTTATAATTTTTGGTTGACCTAAAAATCATTTATGAGATAATAGTTTGGTGTAATTTTTTTATATTAAATTATGTTTTGTTTACTTCCAGTTATGTGGGCGATAAAATTGCATAAATAATATAATAATTTAAATTTCTTATCTCAGATACATTATTTATTTTACCTGAAAATACTATAATTACTACGTAATAGAAGAATAAAATATCAAATGTATCAAATTTTTCAATATAACCATTTAAAATAATATTTGCAGCTGCGCATCCTTTTCTGAATTGGATACCAAGTAACATAAATCAATTTCTGCAAAGCAACAATGGTAGGATAATTTTTTAACATAGTATAACTTCAACGACTGCGTAAAAAGATACTATATGAGTTAACTGTTTTATTTAATTATTTACTTACACCTTAAACAAGATAAATAATTAATTTACCCAAAATACATCATAATTTTGGTTAAAGAAAAGTATTTGTTGACTTTATCGTGGCCGCTTTGATATCCTTATGTCGGCTGCACTACCAAATTTAAACTGACATTAGTAGTACCGATCGGTTTCGATAAATAACAATAATTAAATTTGCAATTTTCCACAATATATACATGTTGCATATATTGTGGATATATATGCAACATGCCAGATTAAACTATTGTTTTTTGTATTTACTATGTAATTCAATAAAAGTTAACTAAGGCTTCGACACTTAATTGAGGTAATTGATAGATTTAGTAGACCAATAAAATTTATATAAAGTATTATTAAATACTTGTTGCAGAATAAAATAGTATATAAGTATACAAAGATGAAAGTTATTAGTTTGTCAAAATATTAACATGTAGGAATGGCAAATTTAATTCATGGTTTTAACAGATTAAATTATTAATAAAATCTTCCTATGTTATGCCATTATGTTTCTAAACCAACCAAACTATAATTAAATTTTACAGTGGGAATTATTTAAATCTATAATTAATGTAAATTTCATTTTATAATTCAAATTGGTAATCTTTAGCGTAGGTATAATTCAAATTAATTAATTATGGAAATATTAAGATATAAAAAGCAAAGTAATCATCACCTAGTGACGATACCAGAAGAATACCAGACTTCTCAAAATTGTTATAACAAAGTGATATAAATAACAAAGGAAAATTACAAAAAGTACTAAATAATTATAACCAAATAACTCACTTAAAACCCAATCCAATCAATATTTTAGTTAGATATCTCTATTTGATTTGACTTATTTATAAGTCGAATTTGATTTGACTTATGAATAAGTCAAATCAAATTCGAAATGATTTTTCGAAAACTGTAACATGATATGACGAAGTTGTTTCTGCATCAGAAAATTAATAATGGTATGAAGTTTTCAATAAATAAATATCAGTTTTAGTCACACTAACATCAATAGTTCGATTATGCCTTAATATTTTTGTGAAATATGTACTTTGTAAAACACGATATCTTGTGTAAAGATCATAATTAAATCATAAATATCACTTTTTATGTTAGTAATACGCGAATCTTAGTTGTTATTATAGTTGCTATTATTAGCTTATTATGATAAAAAGCTCCTTAATTAACGTGCTCAACTCTTTTTTTAAAATTATATCCTGATGGTATTTGTGAATGATAAGCTGATTTTATGTAAAATATAATTTACATAAATATATAAGACGAAAAAATTACCTTTACGAAATTACATAAAAGCTAAGCAAACAGAGAAGGTACTAGAATCTATATTGTATAAAATTCAAATCATTATATAATTAAATTGATGATTATACTCCCAGATGTTAAAAGTCATCAAACTAAAGTTATCACCTAATATTACGTATGTATCCATTAATAAAATTTGTATTACAGCATACAAATCTAACTTCTGGTTCTTATGAAAATAAATTATCTTTATGCTTTGGCTTATAAAATAGTTATTACAAAATACTACTTACATTCTACCAACTATCTAACAACATTTTTCCAATAAATTATCAAAAATTTATATAATAATATAAATTTTATATAAAGCAATTCTATGAATTTAGGATGTGATCACTTCTGTTATGTTCTTAGGCAACTCCCCAAATACGTCACAAAAGAAAAGAACATATTATTCTGCAGAAAAAGGTTATAGAGTCTACTATGGAATAATAGCAAAGTAGTGGAAATAGTTTTGTTAATAGGAAAAATCTTCTTATTTTTTTCACCAAGATTACCAGGTCATCGACAAAACTAGGACTAATTAATGCGCCACTGCAAAAGCCCAAGTACCCAGGAAAATGCTTTTTTTGGTCACTAATATAAAATTTTCAATTCTTAATAATATTTTTAATTTTACAATAAAACTTTTTATTAATAAAAGAACCTAAACAATTAATAATAATTTTTTCACTTGTGTAATTTTCATGTAAGTCCTTTTTGTTGTTGTTGTTGTTGTTGTTGTTATTACAAAACAAATTCAATTTTTAAAAAATAAGAAAATCGTTGGAAAAATTTATTTTTGTTGGTTTTTATAAATAAAAAGGAGAAATCTCTTGCACACAATCATATTATTTACAATTGTATTGAATGTAGATGTGCAAAAATCTTTTACTAAAAAGGAGACTTCTACTTTAATATAATCAATATATGTATATACATAAAATATGTATACACATTTTATGTACATAAATATTATTGTAGTATGTATATATAAAAGCTAACCGGGTGAGTGAGAGCAAGTAGATTGTGAAAATCGATATATTTCCGGACAATCACATATAATGTACATAAAATCCAGTTTTTGAACTGGAATACTAAAAAAATACTATAAAATACATAAAAATAAAAAAGAATTAAAAGAATTTATTTATACATAAATAAAAATTATTCTTTTTTATGTTAAATTGGTTTTTTTTTTACTCCTCTACTCATAAATTAAATACTATAAAAAGTAATAAAATAAAAAAAGAAAGTAAAAGAAAATGAGAGGGGTGGGTCTGGGGTTGAGAGAGGTGGTTTTTTTTTTTTTTAAATCCATCCATTCCAATAATAATTATATACATTTACGAAAAGCTTAGTAAATTTCCATGGTTACTTGGAGGATATTGTCAGAAATCTGTTCTATTCTACTTGGGTTTCTCTTTCACAATTTCCACATACACATACACACAAACATATACATAATTTAATATGAATTTGGAAAATTTTTGTCCTTTTTCGTTTGATTCGAAAATAAAACAAAAATGTATTTTATATTTCACTTAAAATTTAATTTTCAATTAAATATTTTTTGGTAATTTTTGGAATTTTTTTTTTAAATTTATTTTTCATTAATTGAAGTTTATTAGTATTAGATATTTTTTTAAATGAGATTTTTTATTTTTTTTTTTAATTAAGATATTTTGTTAGAAATTAATTTCTAGAATTTATTTTTTTTTAAAAAAATTTTCTAGGAATTCTTTGTAATTTTATTTATGATATTAACTTTTATATTAAAAATTTCAATTATTTTTTTAATTAGATGACAATTTTTGTTTTTGAACATCAAAACAATTTTCATAGAATGAATATGTCTTTTTTTATAATAATTTTGTAATTGGTTTAATTAGAAAATTATTGATTAATCAAAATAATAAATTGTACCTTTGAATTTAGTCCTAGATATTTCAAGGTTTTGAGACTTTAAGCGAAATAATGGTTCTAATGAATTCAATTTCTCTAGTACTTAAATTCATTATTTTCTAGTTCTTCTGCAGATTGTAGTAATATTGAAACGATTCTGGTTTGTGTACCACTAAATTTACAATCAACTTGGTGTAGGGCCATAAGATCTTAAAAATATCATAGTTCATTTACTAAATTAGTCTACAGAATTTACAAAATATTAGTTTCCTTTTTTTACAGTCATTTGGTTGGTGTTAGTCGTAAATATTTTTTAGCTGGTCTATTTTTAATTGCTATCAAATATCATGTGTTAATTTCAGGACATTTTATATTTCTTAACAGATATAACCGCCAAAATATAATATTTGCAGTTTCATTTCCACAAAACTGACGCAAAATTTATACTAAATTTTTATGTTTTCCAAAAATAATGTTAATTTTAAGCTACACAAAAAAAAAAATTATTTTTTATGAAAATAATTTTTATTTGTAAATAGGAATTATAACGCCAGTTTAAAAGTCCGGTATAAAAATACATAGTGTTTAACGCAGTCTAAAACCGTGCATACTACACCATTATTTGCACTCTTACAATTATGAGGACATTTAAGGAGTAAATTACAAAAAATCAAGCAGTCAAACAATCCTCGTAGAGAATTTTTTTTTTTTTCGTTGTTCACTACACATAGGGCTCCAAGTACCGAGTTACTTGCACTTGAAGTTTCTATTTAATATTTTGTTATTGCAATTTGGACCTACTAATTTTATATGGATTCCGAACCATAAATTTCTTTATAGTGAAGAAACTTTTTAATTGCAACAAGCTAATGGCTTTTATTAGTGAGACATTTGTTATTAGCAAATGGCTTCGACCGTTAGCATTTTTCCCAGTCTTAAATTACATTTTATTGTAATTTTATTACTGGTACTCATTTAAAGCTGAGTAAACCATTTTGTGACTATAATTAAGGAGAAATTATTTGTCCTTAATTATAGTCACAAAATGCCTATAGTTTCATGATAGGATCTAATAAGGAAAGATTTAATCAAGTCAAACGAGAAAAATACTATTAATTAAATATTTTAAACAATTAAAACATATTATTAATCAGTTATTAATCAATATTTGATTATAGAATATATTTAGGATACAATAAATTTATAATTATATATAATATTTATTAATTAAATTAAGCAATTAATAAAAATTTAATCATCAAGCAATAATTGAATTTTAATTTAGAAAAATTATTTATTTTCCCAAAAAAAAAAACCAAAAAATAAAAAAAAAATTAGTTAAAAACTTAATTGACAAAGTAATGCAGATCCACGTATTATCCAATGTTCTGTTGGTGTTTCTGGTGCTGAATCTAATAACAATGGTACAACAAAATTAGTACTATGACCAGTTGTTGATAATATACCCCTTCTTTCAGCTGTTTTATAAAGTGGACAAAGATATGCATGCCTTGGTATAATATCACTACGTTTTAATGGTTTTATCCATATATATGGCATAGCATCATATAATTCTCTTGGTATTGATTCAGCTAAACACATTCTTTTTCTATCCCAACGTGCACCCTCTAAAAATAATCCATATACAAAAACACCATCATCAGGACCTTTACTAAATGAATCTTGTGATAAAACTTGATAATCAAATGCAAGCATATCAATTGGTATAATATATTTTCTAGCAAAATTTTGTTGGGCACCGGTAAGAAAAGCTTGTGTAAAATAAAATCCAGATAGCCAAAATGTTGGTGGTGGTCCCTCATCATACCATTTCTACAAATTATATTTATTAAATCAATATAACTATGGTAATTATTAATTTCGAAACATAGGGAGCATAATAATCAAAATTTTTGTGTACTGTGTTTGATTTGTCGAAAATCTAAAATCTCGAAGATTCAAAAATCCTAATTATGTTGACAAAATTTTCCCAATCTAATCAAGTAATTTAATTAATAATAATTTCCTAAAATTTTGAAAATAAAATTTATTTCGACATTCTAATTGTACTCAATTTAATTGTACTCAAATTTAAATGAGTACTAATAATAAAATTATAATAAACTTTAATGTCATTAATGTTAGAACTGTGAAAAATAGTATTATATGTTTTGGAATTTCAATTTTAGATCCATATAAATATTACAACTTACCTGTAAAAATTGTATTCTTTGTAAAAAATCATTAACATAATTTCCAAGTGGCTTTAAACTTGGATAAGATTTTGAAGCCCACATTTGTGGTATTTTTGCAATTAATACAGATTTATAAACAGCTTCAATTTGTGCTGACATTACAACAAAACCTGGAAAATTGGTAAATTAAAATTAAACTTAATTAAAGTAAAATTTAGTCGAAAAAAAAATTAATTAAGGTTTTTTTTTTAACAAAATGGTGAATAAATATATTTTATTAGTGGATAAGAATTTAACTATTTAGTTGATTGAAGAGGAATTTTCCTACTACATACTATTAAATATATCTACTGTATACAGAATTACAGAATATTTTAAATTTTTGTTAAATTTAAATTTAGTGAAATTATTAGCAATTAAAATCTTGGAAATTAGTACTCACAACAGTGGGAATAATTTTAAATTTATTGTTGAGACAGTAGATTTATTTAATTTGGTTACTTTATTAAGTACTAATTGAAGAAGATAATTTAATTTTCATATTAAAAATACTTAATTAATTAATAAGTCTTAAATTTTTCTTAATATTTTAATTGACAAAATAACCATGGTAATTAAACACTATAAATGAAGTTAATTTTAAATTTAATTTGAATTTGTAGTCGCTAAACAAAAATGATTATATAAAAAATATTTAATATTTTTATCTAGTAATTTGATTTTAGAATATGTCAACAATTTCATAAACCACATATATATATATACATAAAATATACTATATATATATACAGATTTTTTTTTTAAAGATTTTATAAGATAATTCTTTTTAAAAAAAAATGGCATATGTGAGTCATACAGTTGGTGAATCAAGATTATTTGATTGTTTATATGATCCAGCATTTATTTTATCTGGACATAATGATATATTAAGAGCTAATTCAAATGCAATGGCTATGTCAACACCAATACAAATTTTATCACGATATGATATGATGTTTAGTAATACACCAAGAATGTATCGTCAATTAAATTGGAAAGAACCAAATGTTTTACCAAATTTTCATCTAAGAGGTAAATTAATCAGTTTTCATTATTATTATTATTTTTTTTGTGGTTATGAAAATTAATGAATTTATGTTTATGATATAGGTGGCGAAGATAATAATATATTTGATATAAAAGGCAAAGATAGAGCTAAATATTTTTATCATCCAATTAATGTTAACATAATAAATCTATGTTTTCAAACATGTAATGAACCTGTACCACCTAAATTTACTGAATCAATACCAAAAACACAAAATACTGGATGTCAAACAAATTATAGGTTTAATTTAATTCAAAAAATAATAATCTGGATCCATAAAATAATACTTAATTTAAATTTTGTTTTTTTCAGAGAATCATCAGCACAAACATGTCCATATCAACCAGATGCTATTGTACATATGGATGATCCAGAAAATTCAGATATACTATTAGCAGCTAAATTAATACATGGTTTCGATCAACCAGGTGAATTAGAAGCACAAATTATTGAACGTGCTAGAAAACGACGTAAATGGGAAAAAAATATAATTAACTTAACATCTACAAAAAATATTAAACATTATCAAGCTGTACTAGAAGCATTTGAATGGGAAGAATGGATATCACGTGAAGAAGAAATTGAATCATTACAAAATATGCGTATGAAAATTGTATTACGTTTATTTGAAAAACGTGAAAATGATTTTAAAAAATCCGAACAAATAAAATTAGATCGTTGTAAACAAAATATTATGGATAAAAGAAAACATCAAATGATTCAATTAAAAACAACATATAATCGTGATTTACGTAAATTAGATTATAAACATAAAAATATTATTAGAAAATATAAAAAAGAAAATATCTCATTACAATATTCAGATCCAGGTTCTGATTTTTATGGACCACAAATGAGATTTGGTGTTAATCCAAAACGTAAACATTTTATTGGTTATAAAGAGAAATTTGAAAGTCGTTTAGATGATTTAGATAAAAAAATACGTAAACAACAAACTGGTTTACAATGTCCATTTGCTAAAGCTAATTTCTTAGCACAACCAAAACAATTACCAAAAGAATTTCAATTAGGTTTTTGTAGTGATAAATCATTACAGAAATTATATAAAAGTTTAAAGGTATGGTTTAAATCCAAAAAAATAATGGAATTAAATTTAAAATAATTTTAAATTTAATTCTAAAAAAATAATTAATATTTGTAATTTATTTTGAATTAATTAGTTTCTTAGACTTAAATCATTGGCAAAAAAAGGTACACCAAAATGTGTTACACAAAAAGCATTATTAGGAAATGGTGATCGTGATATAAAGCATACTATTGTTGGTATTGAAAATGATGCACTTAATGAATCAGAATATCAATGTTCAACATATTTACAAAAAATAATAAAAGTTAGTAAAAATTATATATTAATTTTAAATTAATTTAAATAAAATTATTATTATAAGGGTCGAGCTATACAAAATATGCTATTCAGTGGTAAAGAAGAATTTATTGGTTTAATAGATGAATTTAATACAACATATACATTGACAGCTGTTAAAAATATGTTTCCAGATAAATTTAAACAAAAAAATAAAAAACAATATAAAGCTTTGTCACGTCAACATCGTATTGAACGGATTTTTAAAAATGATAAAGAAGTACAAAAAGTATTAGAAGATTTTGAAGGTTCAACAATTGGTTGGCTATTAGAATTTTATGAAAAAGAACTAGATCGATTATCTGTACAAAAAAAAGTACATGCTATTTGTATGTTAGCGGAAGAAGAACGTTTTAAACGTGAATCAATGGAAGCTGGTAAACGGCAAAAAGAAAATCGTCGACGTTCTGAACATCAAGCAACATTTAATAGTATAACAAAAACAACAAGAGATACAATATCATTATATTTGGAAGATGTATTAATTGAAGAAAGTGATTTAAAAGCAATTTCAGATGCTAGAATAAAAATTAAAGCTGTTGCTAGAAAAATTGATAGAATGGCTGATATATCAGCAAAGACAACAACTAGATTATCTGTAAGATCAATTCGAAATGATGAAACAAATATAATATCAGAAATTGTTAATGATTTTATATTTCCGGAAGTACAAAAATCATTGGCACGTAAAAATATGGATAATCGACAAAAAAGACATTTATTAGCTGCACATGATACATTATATGCTGCAATTAATAAGGCATATCCAAAACCATCAATAATTAAAAAGAAATCTGATGAAATGGTACCACATTCAATATTAGATGAAATAATTGATACAGTACCAAAATCATCATCAGATGAATCAGAAAATAAACTTTTTGAGCATCCAGTTCATAAAATGGTTAGGAAATTAATTAAGAAAGTTATACCAAAACCGAAATGGAGAACAGAAGCTGAAATTATTGTTTGTGGGACAATAACTGATATAATAAAAGAAGTAATACCAACTGATAACAAAGTTGAAAGATTAAATTTAATACTATCAGAATTAGAATCAAGACTTTGGAAACCTGAACCAGAAGAAAACATAGATTGTATGAGCAAATAAAAATTATAATCTGCAAAAGATATTTATGATGAAATATGAAATTAAATTACTAGTATTTGAATATTTGTATGAACATTTTTATAAGATTGGAATTAATTGATGAATAAAAAATTTTGAGTGTAAAATATTTTGTAGTTTTTTTTTTTGTATAAATAATTAGACTCTAATTAAACCGAAATATTTACATTTTATCGAACAGAAAGTTACCATCCTGGCTCTATTCTCTTAATAAAATACAATAAAACTAATATGGAACTGTCTTCAAATTCTAACAGAACTAGCCTATAAAAATATCGTTATACTGATGTGGCTGCACCGACATATAGCCAGGCATTGAAACTAATGAATCCGCCGATGCCCTACCGAGACAAGTTTCGGAAAAAACTATTAACCAACCGCTACTCTCTTGCGGTATTTCAATTAGTAAGCTATCAAAAATGACTAACAACAGATGCAAATAAACGCTGGACGACTACCAGTGGCTGTTCACACATTAAATGATTTATATCTTCCGGAAGAACACTTGAAATCTTAAGTGCTATCCTAAAAAATGGATTACTGCCAGCTGCAGAATATGAAATGAGGATAACGAATATTTTATATGAATATAAAGTGAATATAAAGATTAGTTTGGGTTAAAACAGATCTCTATTTTATAATCTAATATAATCTAGAATATAATTAAAATTATTAAATTATCTATTAAAATTATACATATTTTACTAACCTTTAATAGCTTTTCCTAAAGTTTCTAAACTGCTCCGTATTGTTGATAATAATACATTAAAACGTACCATCTCTTGTACTAAAACTGTATTCATACTTTGATGATATAATGTTGGATATTTTTTTAAAACATTATCACGATTAAAATTTGGTGGTAATTTAGTAAGAATATCTTTAGCAACATTACCGCATAATTCTTCTGGTGATATTCTAGCACCTTCACCCGAATCTGTTGTATTCTTTAAGGATAGGAATTCAGGACATTTAGGTATCATTGGAAGTAAAAGATTTTCAGGATATTCTTTAGATAATTTTTCTATAAAAATTACCTGTGATCTTTCAAGCCGCTTTTATAACAACAACAACAAAAATTAATTTAAAATAAAAATAAAATATTTCTGAAGCATATATAACAACTGGAAACTAAATCATTAAATAAATAGCTTACCCGTTTTTCAGCTAAATCCTATAAATTGATATTTCAAAAAACAAAAAATTTAGTACATAATATTAAAACGGATTATTAAAATATTTAAATTATTTTAAATTTTTCACTACTTACTATTCTGTCCTACAAGAAGGCATTTTTGAAAATATATTTTATTAAAATAATTAATAATATGAAACGTAAAACTTATAAATGCTAATAAAAAAAAAACAATTTAGATTTATATCTAGTATGATCCAAGTATAAAATAGATATAAAAAAAAATAATTAACATATTATATACCTGTGTTAATAATGTAAATGATAAAAGATTATTTGTTTCATGTTGATCTTTCATAATATCAGCATTTTGATGAAATCCAAATACAGATGGTGTTGTTAAATTCGGTAATTGTTTTGCATAATTAATAAATGAATCATATTCTTTTTCATTTGGTGAATAATATATATCTGTATGATCAAAATAATATAATTTTTCTTCATTTATAACATCTGGACAATAATATAAACTTAATATTGTTTTTAATGTTCTTCTATCCCAATCATCTGTAACTCTACCACCATAATTACATTCACCAGTTAAATAACGTAATGCTTCAAAATTAACACCTTCATATATATCTAAAAACATTTTTAATTGTGTTAAACTAATACGTAAATCAGTTTCATTAAATTCATATGGTATATTCCATCCAAGTGGACCAAAATAACGTCTTTCTTGTATAACAGCATGAAAAAAACATAAACTAAATACTAAACGTTTAAATGATTGTGGCTGTTTACATGATTCAAACCATTCTAAATCTTTTATTGGATCACTTATTAATGATCGTAGTATATTTGATCTAAGACCTTTTGGTGGTTCATTTGTCATTTTAATACCATTTTGTAATACAACAACTGGAAAATGTTCAGCTGGATATGATGTTAACCATAAACGAAAATCTGGATGAGTTGAATCTGGTGTTAAACCTTCACATATTTTTTCTAATGATGGCATAAAACTTTTAGCTAAATGACAATTTTGTAAAACAACCCAATTTCCTAATTTTGTTCCCTCTTCAATCATTTTAACAGCAATTGGTCCTTGTCCTTGTCCTAATGATAATGAAAATAATCGATTAGAACCAAAACCTTGATCATCAGCAAATTTAAGTAATGTTGCAGTTGGATCTGTTCCTGGTGTTAAAATAAATATTAATGGTATACAACAATGTGAATCTACAAAAGATGATTCCAAATCAAATGGTGGTGGATCAACATATCGCTGACCCAACGAATCTAAAATAATTATTTATTAATTAAATATTATTTTAATAGAATTTAAATTTTTACTGTAATACCTGCAACAAAATTTTGTATAGCTGGTACTAATTTATCAGATCGAAAAACTCTTAAAACTAAAAGTTTTTGGAATGAATCTAATTTTTCTTGCCATGGCGCTGGTATTTTAGCTGTTTGTGGTGATGCTGCATCAAAATATTCTTTCCATGATTCTACATTTTTTGTAATATGATCTGATATTCCTTTAAAACTTGGTAAATCATTTAAAAGGCAAACTTCATTCCAACTTTTTGTTGGTAACCATTTAGCTGGATTTGGTATTGGATTATCAAGACCAACACCACCAGTTAACAAAAACATCCATTCACTATTATCTATTTGACCCTCAGTTTTCATTAAATTAACATTTAATATTAATGAAAATAGAAGTTTATGCTATTTTTCAAAAAAAAAAAAAAATAAAAATATAACTAATTTTTTTTTATCTAATAATTTGTATAAATAAACTTAACTGCTTCAAAGAGACTCCGACAAATATTAACATATAAATTATATGTAAAATGATGCCTTAAATCTTTAAGTCTTTCGTTAATATCATCAACTTTTTCAGTATTATCAATAGAAGATGTAAATAAACCAACAAACCATACTAAACTGTACTGATACATTGGATCAATATTAGCTAATTCAGCTAAAATATAAATTAATTAATTTTTTTTTTTGCGCCCGATTATTATTCGTTATTAGAGAAACACAATATACACTTACCAATTGTAAAAAATAAAATTGTTGAATGAGCAGCTATTGGTGTATAACCTAATCTTGCTATATCAATTTGCTTTTCAGTAATTTCAGTAATAGCTTGTTTTTCTTTTATTTCATTTGATAATGTTTTAGATGAACTTAAAATATCACCAGCTGTTTCATCTTCTAAAATATTTTCTGCTTCTGATAAAATTTGTAAAATTTGATCTTCAGTTTCTTTTAAAAGTCGTTTATTTTCAGCACCCTGAACAATTAATGTATTTTTTTCTGCTTCTAAATCAGGACGTTCTCGAGCAACAGTTATAGCTAAAATTTGATCTTGCAAACCTTGTTCTGTTATCATAAAATTCAAAAGTGTAACTTTAACAGCCACTTCTGGTAAATAATGTGGATTTCTTAATTTTGTTGTAATATAAAATCTAAAGTTAAAAATTAATTACGATTTACAAATTATATATTAACAATCCCACTTTCTGTATTTCGAGACCATATTAATGACCTTTTTTTTTTTTTTGCAAAAATACAGTAAGCTTTGAAACTTTAATTTCTGTATATGGGCATATATGGATTAAACGTTAAATCTATAAAAATGTTACTTACTTAAAGGCATGATTATATTCAATAATAGAATCGCCTAATTTAATACATAATGCTCCACCCTGTTTAAATGTTTGCTTCAATAAAATTGATTCTAATATTGGATCTATGTCTTCGGCAATATCTTCCAGTAATACCGGAAGACCAAACTGAATAGCATTTTCAAGAACACGTGTATAATCAGGCTGACTAAGTCGTATTACACATAATTTATTAAGTTTTTCCATATTTTTAATCCATTTATTAGCTTGTCCTTGGGGATCTATAAGTAAAGGCCATCTTCTAGAATTTCTGCATACAAAACACACAAAAGAAGAAAAAAAACAAATATTATACAATTATTTTAAAGCATTTAACTATTATCTGGTTTTATTAAACTTTATTATAATAGCACTTTCTATAGAAAATGCATCACTTGGAAGTCCAAATATATTCCATGCACGAATTTCAACTGGTTCGCCCAATATAAATGATAATTGAAATTCTTGATTACATACAATTCCATATGATGTACATTTTTGTACCCATTGTTTAACTTGTGTAACTCTGAAATCAATTGTAAATGGTCCTAAATATGCTACAACACCAGATGAAATTAATACATCTCCAGTTAATGTATTATATGTTTCACCAAGATTTTTAGCTGTTTCTGACCATCGAGTTTTTTCACCACCTAAACTAGATATTAAATCTTGGGCTCTTTTTAATTTTTTAGATACCATTTCATGTTCAGATTTCATTTCACTAAATTACAATAAATTAAAATTTAATTAATTTAAATTAAATGGTAATATGTACCCATATTGTCTCATTTGTTCATCGAGAATTTTTTGAATTTCTGCCAAATTTGCTTCAACGATTGCAAGTTGTTCTAATTTTTGTTGAAGTAATTTCATAGCAGACTATAAAAATATAATAATTATTAGAAATAATATAGAAATTAAAAAAATAATTATATTCTTACATTATATTGAGTTTCCGCTGCTTTTAATGCTATCCTTTTAGGTGCTATAACTTTTGCTACAACATCATATTTAACCAAAGCAAGTACCCAACGACAAAGACCTTCACAAGCTGTAGATGCTGCTTTAACTTTTTCTGGTACAAAATTTTCATCAGTTAATATACGATCTTGTAATTTTTTTACTACAGCTACTGGAATATTGTCTTTATCGAAATTGAGAAGACCATCTAAAAATTTAATATCACTGAGGAGTTTCTTTGATGGACCCCAATAATCCTCAACTAATCCAACACCAGATGGTGCTGGTACTTTATCAGGTTTAACATCTTTTAAAATACAAACTGCTTCCATAACAATTTTAACAACTGCTGGAGGACTTTTCATTGTTTTAACAATAGATATATCTGCTGGTGTTAATGTATTTAAAGCTGCCAAAGCTACATTCAAAATTGGTATTGCTTCAGCTAATTTTGCATCACATTCTTCTTTAATACCTTGTGCAATACCTGCTTGTTCTGAAGCAACAGCTTCATCTTTTTTTACAAGTTCTCTTTGAGCTGCAGCCACATCACTATCAGCTTGAACTTTAGCTACTTGTTCTGCTACCTATAACTTATAATTATTGAAAATCTTTAATTAATATTGTATTATTTTTTTTACATTTTCAGCTGCTAGTTTTAGTTTTGGTTCCAATGCAGTAAGACTTATTTGCATAACACCAACTTGTTGTGCAGCTACATCCAATTGTAATATACCTGTTAAATATCTATCGCGGGCTTGTAATATTCTCCTTTAAAATAACAAAAATTTATGAAATCAATTTAAAATTATTATAATTATTTAACAGACTTTCGTTTGTCATTTAACAAAGCTTTAAATGTTTGGATAAGCTCTAAATATGATGTTGGTGTTACATAATTATGTCGTTTCAACCTTAGATAAAATATTTCTGATAGATACTGAGTTGAAGTATGAAAATCCATACACATATCGATAGCTGCTCGTCTCTCTTTATCTGTTAATTTTTCTGAAGCTAAAAATCTAGTAGAAACAGCTAATAATGCATCTTGCGGCCATGGCTGGAACCAATCAATAGTACAACAGTTAACAATTGATGGAAACTTTCTAACACGAACTCGAAGTGCATCACCAATAGGAGACATAGCTAAAACTATATGTAGTTGATCTCTACAAACCTTAAATCAAATTATTAATTATGCTTATTATTGCTAATAAAAATGTTTGAATCTCAAATACTTGAACGAAAAAATTAAATAAAGCATTAGCACTTCCATCAGTTTGCATAGCTTTATCACGTTGTCTATCAATTTGTCTCATTTTCTCACAAATTTCTACTTTTTCTTCATTTGAAAATAAATTCGGAACTTCACCAGAATTTAATAAATTATTTATATCTTCCAAAAAAGATTCTTCTTTTATCTATAATAAAATTATAAAAATTAAATTAAAAACGTAGGTATAATCAAAAGAAAATAATTTTATTAAACCTGCATATCAGTGAAAAGAAAAACTCCATGCAAATCGGATGAGCTTATTTTCTTTAAAATAGTTTTTATATCTTCATGCCATTCAAATGCACCATATTGTCTTGGTATTTCTACTTGAAACAATTCATAATCACAAATATGTGCTGCTAGTCGTGTTAAACTCTGACGTCCACTACCTCCAATACCAATAAGTAAAGCATGACTACGGGGTTGTTTTATTATACGACAAATACGTGATAAATGTTCTAATGCAAATCTAAATAGAACTAAATCCATTGGTTTCTTTGACATATTATTAAATTCAACTAAACATGCTTCAACCACTGATCGTAGCTCTTCTAAATCTTGTACTTCAACATAATTTCTTGTATCTGCTTTTGGATTTGTAAAATCACAATACATCAATTGACGAAGATTATTTTCATTTAATGGTACATTCTTTTCCATAAATCTTACAAACATTACATTTGGATCTGAATGTAAATTATTTTCACATTCTTCACAAATTGCTTCAAATAACCAACGACGATCACCTTCATCTACTAATCGATCACCATACACTCGTAGTACTTCGTGAACCCATAAACGACGCATAGATGCTAAATCTTCTGTAGCTTCCGGTACAGATAATAAGACTCCTTGTATAACTCTAGCGAAATCTCTTAAATTAAATAGATAATGTGATCTGGCTGGTGTTGGTAGTAAATTACGTTTAGCTTTTTTATATATTCCCAAAGTAGCATTTACAACTTCATCAATACAAGGATCAAATTCTTTTGAAAATCCTCTGAAAAATAAAATTTTTGAATCAATTAATTTTGTATATATGTATATTTATTTTTTGTTTACCTTGTATCTAAATGCCATAAAACTATTTTACCAAATATTGTTCTTAATATATCATCATTGAATTCATCTATTGATAATGTATTAAAATGTCTTTGAAAACGTGGTGTCACTGTATTACCAGATGAAGGTGGTCCCATTGCGCACATCAATTGAATATCAATAAGCTTTAATGGTACGACATTTTTTCTATCATACCACATAAAATGATCTAAGAACATTCTTAATAATTCAATTGGTGGCTGTGCACCATATGTTTCTTTTGCTGGCATTGATATATCATCAACAAATATCACACATTTCTTTTTCAATGGTGGACCATAAACACCTTTACGTCTTTTATCTAATTTAGACATAATTATATCTTGTGTTTGATTAGCTGATGTTTGTGCAGAAAAGCTTAAAAATAATGGTTTTATTGTTTCCAAATCTACTTTTTTTAATAAATAATCTAAAACATAACTACTTTTACCAGTACCAGTTGGACCAACTATCATTAATGGTTTACTATGATTAACTAATAATTCAATAATTGCGGTTACTCGAACACTTTCATTTGTTGTTATTAAAATTTGATTAACAGGCATATCTCTTGGTATTGGTGGTGCTGCACTTACATCATCAGACCATGGTTTCCATTTACCTTTACCTTCTTTAATGTATCTATAATCAAAAACTGATCCTGGTTTTGGCATTGGAAATATAAATGGTTTTTTTAAATTTGGTACAGCAAATTCATGTGGAATAGCAAATTTTTTATTATACTCATCGGGGAAAACTTTTTCCATTAGTCCTCGAAATAAAAGTGAAAATTTTTCACGACTAACACTATCAAGAGCTGCACCAAGTGACCATATACATGAAAAAAGAAATATACCTTCAATTTGTGCTCTTGAATCCATTTCAGAAATAGTTTTAGCATATTTTTCATCCATATAATCATCAAGATAACAATCAAATAAATTTAATAAACCAGTTATTAGATTTGCGTCAGATGTTGCAAATATTTCAAAACAACCACCTTTCCGAACAAACCATAATAAAATTGGACAAAATCGTGTAATTAAACTATTTATAACGTCTTTATGCATATCTTCAAAACATGGTGGTAATGTATTAAGCCAAGATGTAACTAATGGCTCCCAACCAAGAGAAGTTGGTTCCATATAAATCATACCACAACGAGATACTGTTGCTGGTGAAGCAACTTCTAAATCCATTGGTTCAAAAACTAAATTTGTTGTTGGTGCTAATTGAATAATTTCACCAGACATTAAACATAATTTTTTATTATCGTCTAATACTGTATTCATATTTTCAATCCAAATAGCATCAACTGGACCATCAAATATAAGCCATTTTCTTTCAAGAGTAGTTGATACTGCAAATTGTCGATAACTTACAGCTAAAATACCATCACTCCATTCATGTGAAACAGCATCAAATTGACCATATAATTGTCCCATTGTGATAGCTTTAGGATTAATTATTGTATAAATTGCTCTATTTTCACCAGATCCCTAAAATTTAAATTATTTTATAGCTAAACTTAACTGAAATCAATTTTATAAAAATTCACTTTTTCTTCCCAATATAAAAGTGCTTCGGCTAGAATTCGATAACAAGTAGTTTTACCACCAAATGGCAATCCAACTAACATTAAACCATGTCTAACCACAATCATTTCGTAAAGCTGTAAATACATAATTGCTATATTATATTTATCTAAATATTAATATTTATTTACTTGTTGAACTTTTTCTAAGAAAAATTCTGTACATTGTTTATTATTATTAACGCACGCTAATCTAACACATTGATCAAATAGTACATAATCTGGTTCTGGTAATTTAATACCTGGAAATAAATCTGATGTAATACCTTGAAATAATGGCACATCTTGATTTAAAAATTTTGGTAAATTAACATCTTTTATAGATCTTAATACAAGTATATCTTCATTTTCATCTCGATATCGTAATTTTAATGCACCAGCTGCTTTTAATACAGATTTTACAGCACGCATTCCATAATCATAATGACTTTGTGTACTTAATTGTTCTGAACATAATCGATATGTAGCAACAATTTTAACAGATAATGGTTTTGCGGATAAAAAACCATAAGAATAAAGTTCAATTTCACTAATTAGAGCATAATCTGGTACCATCATAGCAACTGAACGAAATAATGCCTTAAGAGAAAAATTATATACAATTTTAGTATATCTAGTAAAAAATTAATTGTATACAAACTTTTAAATTATCTGGTAATTCTGATCGTCCAGCATAACCTGGATTCATAGTAATGAATACGGCACATGTTGGATCTAAACTAATTGTTGTACCTTCAAAATTTAATGTAGGTTGACCAGAATTAATACCTCTTTGAATTGTTAATATCTATATAAATCAGTTTATTCAATTAAATACTAAAAAATTACAAATAATAATTCATACCTGCTGAGCAACTACCGATAATACTTCCAAATCAATTCTATTAAATTCATCAAAACATGACCATGCACCGCATGATGCTAATCCTTTAAAGAATTTACCTAATGCAATATAATCCAAACCATCAGAACAATTAAATACCACACATTGTTTAGCAACAGCTTTAGCTAAATCTTTTGTAGTTTCAGTTTTACCAGTACCAGCAGGACCTTCAGGTGCTCCACCTAAATGTAAATTAAGGGCACCATATAATGTACGATAACATCGATCTGTTAATGGTGTAACAACAAGCCGTGGTGTATTTCCTAAATATTCATAACCATATGGTAATGAACAATTAATCATTCTTGTATCTAAATTTTCATTTTCCCAATAATATCGTAACTATAAATAAATATTATTAATTATGTGGAAATTTCCAAACAAGATATATTTTTTAAAAAAATGGTTTTAAATTATTTTACCTGACAAAGCCATTGAAAATCATTTAGTTCAACTACTTCTTTTTCCACCAATTCACCAAGAACATCACGTGCATGTACATCTAATACAACTAAAGCTCCTAAAGTTATACGATTTTGTGAATTTAAATCACCTCGTACTAAATCAACTATTTTCATTATCTTTAAAATATATATAATTATTTATTTTTATAGATTAATTATTTATTAGATTGATTAATATACTTGTGCTTTGCAAAGTGTATAAAATTTTGTTAAACTATCTAATGGATTTTCAGCAAAAAATGTTTTTGTTATTTCAAGTGTCCAATATGTTAATGAAATTGATTGTACACATTGTCCTGGCCATATTAATACCCATTTTTCACGTATTACATGTGGATAATTTTCAAATGCAGCTTTAATTTTAGAACGTACACTTTTTTTCATATCACCTTCTAATTCTAAAAGCCATTTTTCAACTTGACCACGTGCTTTAGCTGTTGATATTACATCATCTAATATAACTTCTTCTTTTTCAGATGATCTCATAATTGTAACATCTAAATTTTCAGTAAATTTTAATGTTGCAATACCTTCAAAACATTTTTTTAAATGTGGTTGAACTTTAGTTGGATCTTTTGTTTCTGATAATATTTCTAAAAGTTCATCATTAGATAAAAAGAAAAATCGTGGAAAATATAATCGTTTCTTTTCCAAATACTATAAAAAAAAAAAATTACAAATATTTTACAATTAATTACAAATTATTTTAATTACATTATTTAATCCTTTCTGAATTACTTCTAACAAATTAAATGCTTTTTTAAGTTTTTCAGACATTTTATCAATTTCAAGTACATCCATAACTTTAGGATCTCCAGATACTTGTTTCATTAAATCTCTCCAAATCTGAAATTATCATCGATTAATTTATAATCAATAGAATTTATATAAACATTTTAAATTACCTTATCCACAGCACTAAATCGTCGACCTTCTTCAGGCATCTGTTGTTGTATATCAGGACTACTAAATATTGGTTCTAAATACATCCAAGTTGCTTGAACAGCTACCCAATCATCTAAAATATCTTGTAATAGAACAAGTTTAGATTCCCATGCTCTAAATTTTTGAAAAAAAAATAATAATGAATACATATTATTTTATACTATTGACATCTACAATATAAATTAATTACAAAATTTGAGGTTCAAATGGTTTAATATATGGTGAACTTTTCATAGTTTGTGTTTTAATAATTTGATCATCTAATAAAATTTGTATATCATCAACAGCTCCTAGTTTAAATGTACCACTATCCCTGTAAAAAAATAAATATTATTCACTAATATTTCAAGAATCGTAATTAATAAATTTTACCTATGTGGTGATACTGAAAATTCAATATTTTCCCATTCACCAACCATTTTAAATAACATTTTTTCTAAATTATTTTCTTTAGTAGCACTTTCAGATATTGTCTCAAATTTAGGTAAATATTCTTCAAGCTGATAATCAATAACTTTTTCAAGTGTTAATTCAGATGAAACTTTTATAGGAAAACCAATAATTTCAGATACTAAATCCCAATGTCGTTCTTTCATACCCGGATTACCAAGTGTACATATTATTGGCATATTTAATTTAAATTCATCAATTTGTTCTCTTATCTTTAATAAAAACACTTAAATAAAAAATATTATTTAAAAAAAAAAACTTACATCATTAATTAATTGATTTGTTGCTGGACGATCTGACATTTGTTTTTGTAATTTTTGTACAACACGATAAATATTAGCAACATCATTATCTATATCATCTGGATCATATGAACCAACTTGTGAATGCATCCATAAATCATATTTATCCATAAATTCTTGTCCGGCATCAAAGATTTGTTTAAATGGTTTTAATTTATCATGCGTTTTTTTACGTAATGGATATTGTGTTAATTCCCATTTAAATGCTTCTTCTTCTTCATTAATTTTATCAATTGTTTCCATTGCAATTATTAAACGATTATCCAATACTTGGGCTTTTTTCTTATATTTTGATAATTGTTTAATATCACCCCAATTTTCATAATCCTGTATTTGATCCCAATATATTTCCAAATCACGACGAAATGTTTCAATCTTTTTCTTTAATAATTCTTGGAATTCAACAATTTTTTCAACAACAATTTCACGATGTTCTTTAAAAACCATTGGTAATTTTAAATATAATTGAAATGTATTACTATTATTTTTTATTTCTAATGGTGAATATAAAGAATGATCCATAAGCCATAATATACGATCCATATTCTGAAATTTAAATTATTATAATATGATTCCATATTTTGAAAATTAAATTATTATACAGATTTTAATCTTGCTTCCATTTCAAAACATGTTTTTTCTTCTGTTAATATTACAAATGCTTTTGTTTCCATTAATTCAGCTGTTGATTGTGGTATACTAAGTGCTTTTTTTTCTATTGCCTCATATTCTCTACCCAATTTTGAAATATCATTTTGTTGATCTGATACCATTCTTAATAATAATTCTTGTTGCATATAACGTGCTAAATTTTCTAAACTAGTTATAAATGATGAACGATTAAATTCATATAAACCCATTTTAATAACACCAGAAATTTGTCCAACTATTTGATGTTCAATAATATTATATTGTATTACTTTTTCACAAAATTTATCAAATGGTGGATCTGATTTCATAAATATTGCTATATTTTCAGCATCAATACCATTCATTAAATTCATAAAATCATCAAAATCTTGTAATCTTAATTCTGGACCAATTCTTTGTTCTTCTAATAATTCAACTATTCTTAAACGACAACTATCAATTATTGAGTATGGTACAGATGGTCTAAGATGTACTTCACTTGAAATTTTTTGTTCTGTATATAATTTAGTTTCAACTCTTGGAAATTGTTTAATAGCACGTACAATTGATTCTAATAATTTAATTAATTCTGATTGGATTTTTGAAAAACTTGGATTAAATGCAAGTGTATCCTGATCTTGTAGTTGTATTGCAATTCTAAGACCTGGATTACTTTTCTAAATAATTATATAAAAAATATGGTATAGTTACTTATTAGATGTACAAGTATATCATATTTCTAATATTATATGGGAGTATTGGCTAATTATTTTAGAATTTTTTTTTATTATTACCTAAATAATTAAAACCATCAATTAATATATTTACCTTATAATCACAAAAATAATTGGTAAAATCATATAAACCTTTAATGCATAACGATTCTAGTTGTTGAGTCATAAGAGCTGCTATACAATTATAAAATTTATTAAGTAATTTCGGTTTTCTAATATCTGGCAATATATTTTTTTTCATTCCTTTTAATAAAATTTTATGAATTTCACCATACCATGCATCTGTTAAAGTTTGTCTAGCTTTATCAATATGTTTACTACATGTTAACTATAAATTTATGTTATAACAAAAGTTTTTTATAAAAATTAAATAAATAATTACAAAACATTTACAATAAAATCATTCAATTCAAAGACTTCGTCACGTTGTGAAAGTTCTTTAACATCAATAAAACTTAAATCACCAAACATTGAACTCCAAATTCCAAGTATCTGTCCAACACAACGATGTATTGAAAAAAGATTTCTTTTAATTTTTAATCGATTGGCATCATATCTAAAATAAATATAAATTATATTTTAAAAAAAAATTTTTTTTTTACAGATTTATGTAATCAACGTAAAAAAAATATTTTTTTAAAAAAAAACCTGTATCTCCATCTATTAGATATGACTAGTAAATCTTTTCTATCAGGTGTTAATTCTTGTGCTTGTCTACTTTTTTGTAAAGAATCAGCTAATACAAAATCAATTATAGCCTTTTTCATTGATAAAATATATTCAGATTTAATTTCGCTTATATTATCGTGATATTCATTTTCATAAGTTTTTAATGATTCTGGTACCATACCTTTAATTCTATATTATAAGTAATTAATTTTTGTAAAAAATTTATTATAAAATCATAATTATAAGAATATAATATTTATATAAATAAACCTTTTTAAAACATCTGTATTCAATGCTGCAACATGAATTGTATCTATACCATGTTTTATATAATAATAATATCTAAGTAATTCTCTTTCTTCTTTATTAGGAAATGAATTAATATCATCAATATCTTCTGTATCATTACTTGATATTAATTCCACTAATTTTTTTCGAAAATTTTCCCTATCTTGTCTCATTAATGTATAAGAACTTTCTGTAAAATATTAGAAATTTTAATTAGAAATATAAATTTTAAAATAAATATCGATCAGTTTTAACAAAAATTAAAAACCAAAATTAAAAGAATCTATCAGTTAAAACAATTACTTACTTTTATTTTTATCTTTTCTTATAATTTTTTTAGCTTCAGGTTTCATGCATTTTGTATGTTTTAATAATTTATCGGGAATAGTTATTGGTTTACCATTAAAAATATCTTTAGTTGATTCAGGCATATTAATTTCATTCCAAAGCAATCGTGAACTATATGCAGCATTTGCCTTAGAACGTAAAATTGTTTGAATTGCACATTTACGTTTAGTTGTGCTTTCCGTTTTCTTTAAATCCATTTTTTATAAAAATATATATCTGAAAATAATTCAAATATAATTAATATTGTAATAAAATGAGCGGGAAAATTTGAAATATAAATATTTGTTCACCACAACATTAAATTTCTATTAAGGAGCGAACACAAATATCTTTACTAATTTTTTACAACATTCAAAATTTAAACACTATTATTGAAAAAAAATGTTCGTTGTAAAATTTATTTATTTTTCATTTCGAAATAGAAATTTTTCCAATATTTTAGATATCATAATTGCATAATAAAAAACAAGGATACCAACGGCTGCCACCATATTTATAGTGTTATAATATTTCCCCAAGCGGTATAATTTTCCTGGTGAATAAAATTTTACCCCCCACGAGGAAATGGTGAATTTATCGCTGCAAATTGTCAAATTTATACAATTGTCAAAAAAAAAAATTAATTTTCTATTGCTAATTCTTTTTTTGATATAAGAAAAAATTAATTAACATTAATTTCTTATAAAATTAACTTCAAATATAACTTTTAAAAAAAACAGTAACCTAATTTATTTATTTATATATGGTAATGTATTCATTTTTTTATTCTCACCTATCAAAAACTCTCAAAATATTAATCTTCAAACTTGAATTATATATTTTTAGACTTTTAGTTATTATTAATTATTTTAATATTGATTGCTTTGTTTTTCCAGTAATAAACGTTTCTCAGGTAACAAAACCAAAAAAAAAAAAATGATATTCCTGAAACAGGCTGGTCGTTTCTTTCACACTACACGAATGGTATTGGCCACTGATAAAACTGCTCTTTCGACATTACGGAAAAAGACAGGATATACATTTTCTAATTGCAAAAAAGCTTTAGAATTACATAGTAACGATATACAACAGGTAATTAAGATAAATTTTAAATTAAGTTAAATTAAAATATGTTTTTTGTAGGCGGAAAAATGGTTACAAGAACAGGCCCAAGCATTAGGTTGGTCTAAAGCATCGAAACTTGATGGTAGGACAACAGCACAAGGTCTTGTCGGTATTCTTATTAATGATAATATTGGAGCAATGGTGGAAATAAATTGTGAAACAGATTTCGTTGCACGTAATCAACATTTCCAAAAATTTATAGACGATGTAACCCAAGTTTGTATTAATTATACTAAAACGATTGAATTTGATGGTGATCTTTGGAAGGTTGGATTCGAAAGGGAAGCTTTAAATCATTTAAAACTTGATGATGGAAAAACTTTAGGAGATAAATTAGCACTTTTGATTGGTACAGTAGGAGAAAATGCTGTAATTAAACGTGCTATTTGTTATAAAACAAATAATGATATGATATTATGTGGATATACACATCCAGCTAATAGTGATGATATATTATCAAATTGTACACAATTTGGAAAATATGGAGCAATATTAGCATTAAGATCCCAACATTTAAATCCTTTGTTACAGAAAAATTTATGTCAGCATATTGTGGGTATGAATCCTGCAAAAATAGGAAAACAAGGTATTGATGAACCGAACATAGAAAAAGATGATGAAAAATGTCTAATATATCAAGAGTATATATTAGATGTAAATTCAACAGTAGGTGAAATTCTCGATCAGAACAAAATTGAAGTTATTGATTATTGTAGATATGAATGCGGAGAACAAATAGAAGATAAGGAAAATATGTTGAAACATAAATAAAAATAAAAAGTTTTAATATTAAAATAAAAAAAAATTATAATTTCAAAAAAAAAAAAAAACAAAGAATATTGTACATAGAGAAATAAAAATGTTTTCGTATTTGAATTTTTAATCATTTTTTTTTCTTAAAATAAACTATATTTTTTGATTACTTATACCAATTCACTGGTATAAATAATCCATTTTATTCAGTGAATTGGATTATAAATTAAAACTGAAAATCTGTACCACAGTATTTTTATAAAATTGAATTCTGTAACACAGTACTATTATAAAAAAAATCTTCAAAGACAATATAGTAAAAATGTTCTATTTGAATCTACATATAGTACATATATTAATAACATAACAAAAAAACTATACAGAGATACTCATAATTTACAGAAAATAAATGAAATAATTTTTTTTTAAATGATGAAATAAGAAAGAGAATTTATTTTATTATTAAAAAAAAAAATTATATTAAATTCTTTATTATTTATTTCAAAACATAATTATATATTTCCTATTTTTTAAGTTTCTTGGTGGTGCGTTAATAGAAATGAACATTTATATGTTTAGCTCATTTTTTTTTTCACAATTCATTGTCGACGTTAATTTTATATTTAGAAATTTAATTTTTCAAATCTAATTTATAGTAAAAATACTTATGGTTAAAATAAACAAAAATTTTGAGCTTATATAAAAATTAAGTATAAATAATAAATTGAAGACATTTTTGTTTGGATTTTAGCAATATTAACATAAAATATCTGTAAGGATATATATTTATTAATTTTTCTAATGATGACTTTGCTATTAATATATACAACAATCTAATCAAGTGTCTTTTTTTTTTTACTCCAATCATATTTATTTATATATATTTATTTTGATTTTTTCGCCTCCTTTTTCTTATCTTTTACTTCTTTATCTTTATTTTTCTTTTCTTCTGGATGATCTTCATAACTAAAATTAAAAAAAAATAATTAATTTTTATAATCTACCGTTAAATTTAGGAAAATTAAATACTTACGCAAATAATTTTTTAATGTCGCCTTTGAGTAATGCTACAAATACTGGAGTTCCCATACATGATGGTACCAAGTATAATAAAGCTGGTTGAGCATGCTTAAATACGTGCATCACAAATATTGTAGCTAATAGTCCCATAAGGTAAGCTACCATTGATGTATAAAAATATAATTTACTTTTTCTTTTCAAACTGTGATCAAAACGTAATAGTAAAGCAATAAATATTCCTGGTATTACAATATCACCCAAACCTAACATAGCAAAATTGGATGCATTTAAACCATTTGTAATCAAATCTTGTGGAAATACTAGTTTAATTGGTGCTTCAAAACTTTTTGCTACAGTAACCATAACATTTGTTCCAAATACCCAAAATATATCATATACGAATAATCCACTAAGTAAAATACATCCTGTAACAACATTATTTAAATGTAATAATTCGACACCATTTATAGCAAATGCTAAACCAAATAAATTATTGGCAATCCAATGTTTTTTTATAAGATACCAAACTCCAATTATTGTTGAGATCAATAAACAGACTATGTCATGGGTAGAAAATTTATAATTAATTATATCTTCTTTTTTATTTCCTTCTCCTTGAGTGAAGTGAATATGAAATGGAATTTTTGGAATAGCAGTTGGAATCAATGATCCAATAATTGGGCTTAATAAATGTGCTAAAGCCATAACACCAAGAAAAAAGAAATAACCAGTTAAAAGCAGATTTATATAATCTTTTGAGAAAATTTTGAAAAACATATATAAACCAAATAGAGCACAAGATGCAATTAATGGAAACATCATTGCGTCCTTGGAAGTCATACAATCAGCCTTTTCACCAGCATCCTGTAATATTTTTAATTTATTGACTAAAACAAAACAATATCATTTCCAATCAAATACCTTTTTCATCTTATGATGCTGCACAGATCTTAATGAACCAAAAAATATTGGTAACATAGCCATAATTACAAGACTACCATATGCAACAGCCATCCCTTCTGGTGTTGATGGAATTTTGGCATTTGTAATATTTTCTGTAATATTTTCAGCAGCTTGAGAAACTAAACTATCTCCTGAATTTTCACCCATTGAATAATATTTTCTAATTTATTTCGAATTTAATTAAATGAAAGTTTATACTTGTGACACGCATTCAAAAATTGTCTACTTTTATAAGCTTGTTTAGCGTATGTGTCTTTTCATTCGTTGGTGGATCGTGTTCTTGACAGATGACAGATTTTTTAATGACGATGCTCGTTGGCAAATAGGGCTGCACAAATTTTTAATTATATATTAAACTGAGCTAAACAAATATATATTTTTTAAATCGGTTATTTTACTCTTTTATAGATAATATTTTTATCATATATTTATAAAAAAAAAAAAACAAACAAATTTGGATTTAAACCTTCTCTAACTAATAATTATAAATTCTATTTTATATTTTTATACAATGACAGAAAATGGAACATAATTATATAAGCCAACTACAAATTTATTGGTTGGAAGTTGCGTTATGACATTAGTTTTAGTTAGGAATATGAAAAATTATTAAGCGAAATTGTTACTAAAAAATGTGTTTTTCACACTTGAAAATATTTTTTAATTTTTCATCAACGCGTCAACTGTGTTCAGTCAGCGCGTCAACTGTGTTCAGTCTATGACAAAAAATGACAGAGTTCTTTTTTTGACATTTTTTCATTTCCATTCATTTCAGTTGAAGATTTTTAGTTTCCTGCGATTAAAAAATTAATAATAAAATTAATTGATCCTAATTAATATAAAAACACAAAAGTGATGTAAAAAATTATAATAATATATTAAAAAACTATTATTTATTAAATATATATTTTTAAGAAATATTGAGGAATTGAAAACACTCAGCTAATCCTGAATGAGAGTATCAATTGGAAAACAACTAAAACAATAATCTTAAAATGGCATTTAAAAATGATTTAAAACTACTTGCAAAACCATACTATTGGATAAATATAATTCTCAGTTTGTCTTATGTAATTGCTAAACGGACTCCAATCATTTGTAATGAATTATTTTCTCATAAAAATGAAGATCGATGTGAGCTAGATAGTAGAGAAACTGAAATTCTATTTTTCGTGTTAATAGTTATAATGATACGTACCAGAAAAACAGGAAGTGTGACTATGATTAATTATTTAACATCATCTTTTCTCTATACGAAAATAGCTAATTTAATTTTATGGTCTTATGGAGATTTCCGTTTAGGCTTAGGATATTTTATTGTATTTGTTTTGGTTGGACTTATATTTCCTGAGCCAACTTATTCAGGTCCTGAACATGTTACATATTTTCGAAATGTAGAAGCATTGGAAGATGAACTAAATCGTGATAAACGAATAACATGGTTAATATGCTTTTATACTGTTTGGAATCCGGCTTGTGTTAATTTTGCACCACATTTCGCATCTCTGTCATCAGAATATAATTTAAATAAACTTAAATTTGGTAAAATTGATATTGGAAGATTTCCAGATGCTGGTAAAAAATATCGTGTTTCTGATAGTTCATTATCTAGACAGCTTCCATCTCTTATATTATTTAAAAATGGTAAAGAAGTTGATAGACGTCCTACAATTGATTCAAAAGGAAAATTACAAACATTTTTCTTTTCTGAAGATAATGTAAAAGCGGCTTTTGGTTTGAATAGAATATATAAAGAATGCAAAGACACGCAAATTCAATCAATAAAACCAGCAGAAGAATCTGAAAAGAAAAATAAATAAACGTACAGCATTTTAAATTCGAATTATAGTCCATCGTTATTAGTTATTAAAATATTTAATTTTATTTAATTAATTTTATTTATAATTATGCTTTTTATATTATTTCACTGAAAATTAATATGCGTTTAAATTTACATTTTGTTATATGTACAATAGTAGATTTTTTTAAATCTAATATTTATGCAATTAAGCAATATCATTTTCTTTTTCCTGAACTCTTTTATTAGAAATTTTAAGTTGTGTTTGATAAGTATATTTCCAATTAAAATAAAAAATTAAAAATAAACTAGTTATTTTTTGGAATTTTTTATTTTACTATGATTTGTTTGTTATTATTTATTCAACAGCATTAATATAATTATATAAACAATATTTCAAGTTTTGATTATTTAATAGCATATTATTTTCATTGTTGAATTTACTGAAATAATTTTTAAGAGTTTGGTGCCTGGTGGATTAAGAAACAAATAGGGTTTTGTGAAATTTATGGCCCACAAATAATATGTTGTTCTTTACGTTTTCAATTCAGATGTAATTTAAATGTCTGAACTGACATTTTCAACTCAGATTTATGTTAATTATACAAATATTGTTATTCTCAACAAACTACACCATGTTGTGGTAGTCTTATACGTTATAACAAATAAATTGGAATATATATTGGAACGATTGAAAAGCAAACAAATCTGATTTAAAACTAATAACATTACAGAAATTATTTACTTTATTCCAACTGCACTCATAAATTGGTTCATATGAAAAAACTGATTACTGAAGTGTAAGTACCGAAAAGTAATATGTAATTTTCGTTAAGTTTATGTTTTCAGAACGTTCAGTTGGTTATTGTTCTAGAGATGCTAAATTTATTAGCTAAATTTATTAACAACCTGATCGAAAAAAATAAGGGGGTGAAATATATATATCCAATAAAATTACATTCGTTTTATATTGTATCTATTACTGTTCTCAAAAAATATGATAAAAATAAAGTTTGTTAGTATGTTAATTTAATGTGCATGGTTTTGATACAAAAACTACTTTTTTTTACCTCCCAATTTTTTTGTAATTGTGATAAAACTGAACCAAAACAAGGCTTTTATAGAAAGTATTAGGACTTCTGATACTTTGTATGAAAGCCTTGTTTTGGTTAAGTTTGTAAATTCTGACAAAAGAGTGTTAAGTATAATCTAGCCCTAAGTTCAGTGTCTTCATATACAGTATTGCCATTGATAATATTTTTTTATATTTGGTTAATTTTCTGAACTAACTCTTCCGGCACGTTTTATTCTTTCCTTCTTTTGCTTCACAATGGCTGATCAGGTTAGTGTGATTTCTTGAGTAACCTATTTTGTAAAGCAATTATTGAAAACTGACTATCAATTATTTTATTTTTCATATATTTTCTTCAATTAAAACATACTGAATTTGTATTTTGTAAATTATGTGTACTTAGAATGAGAAAGCTTTCCAAAAGCAATTTGGTATCAACCTAAACCGAAAGCCAAATCCGGCTCTCAAAAAGAAAAAAAGCCTCCGCCGTCATAGAGATATTGGATTAGGATTCAAAACTCCACGTGAGGTATTTATATTCTCCTGAATACTATTTATTATGATATATTTTTAATATTCAATATATTTACAGGCTATTGATGGAACTTATATCGACAAAAAATGTCCATTTACAGGAAATGTACGTATACGTGGTCGTATTTTGACAGGAGCTGTACAAAAATGCAAAATGCAAAGAACTCTTGTTATTCGTCGGGAATATTTGCATTATGTACGGAAATATAGCAGATTTGAGAAAAGACACAGAAATATGAGTGTTCACATTTCACCATGTTTCAGGTAAATCACGTTCTTTTAATTTTGAAATAATTAAAATTTATATGATGAAAAAATCATGACGGTCTTCATAAACAAATTTGATGAGAAATATTTTCTAAACAAACTTTTGCTGATAAAATAATAATAAATACCTAATATTATAATTATTATTTAAATTATGAATTAATTCTTTATTTTCTTCTTAATTACAGGTTAGTAAAATATACTACAACATAAAAATAATATTTGTTACTATGATGAAAAAATCATGACGGTCTTCATAAATATAGTTGATGAAGAATTCAATCTAAACCATTTAATCTGATAAATTTATATCACAAAAAGATAATTTCAGAGTATTTTTTATTTTAGAGTAAAGTTTAAATATAAATAAATTTGAGAAAATTTTGTGCCGTAAAAGAATGTGCTCGTTGATGCCACAATTTTGTGATACATATTATAAACATATTTTCGTGCTGAGATATTTCGATTTTATGGAATGTTTTTCTTCTATTTTCAGGGATGTTGAAATTGGGGATATTGTCACTATTGGTGAATGTAGGCCGCTCTCAAAAACTGTTCATTTCAATGTTTTGAAAGTTAGTAAAGGAGCTGGTTCCAAGAAAAGTTTTAAGAAATTTTAAAAAACTAATAAAAATTTAAAATTAAATTGTGTTTTTTATTTTTATAACAATTTAAATACAAGATAAGAAAATTATTATTTTTAAGGAAAGGAAATACAATTTTTAAAAAACTTCAAGTTGTTCAATTGGTAGCCATTTAGAACTTTCTAATGCATCCCATAAATTTCGATCACGTTCAACTAATTCTCTATTTAGTTTTTCTACATCAATCTTTACTTTATGTTCCACTAAAGCAAGATCATCGTCATCTTGTAAATTATTTTCGTAATTGTGTTGGGCACTCCAAGCTTCTGCCTGCTGTGCTACTGATTGTATATTAGTTTGAGGTTGTTGTACTGTTTGTTGATAATATGCAGCTGCATTTGGATCGGCAGCAACTTGTTGTTGATCATAATATCCTTGCCAAGCATTATAACCTTGCCAATACGTTGAAGGATCATAATATTGTGAGTAATCCGAAGTATTTGTTGTAGATGTTCCACTATATGCGCTCATATAACTTGGTGTTGTGATTGTAGTCGTAGTATCTGTTGTAGTTGCTGTTTTAGGCTTTGGTACAGCATTACATATTTTTAATGGTTTACTACCAAGGCCAATATAACCATTCATATCATAAAGTGCTGCTTTCTGCTCGTCCTCAATTCCAAAACGAACAAATCCATATCCTTTTGAAAATCCAGAACTATCCAAAATCACTTTTGCTGTTTTAATAGATGTATATTTTGATGAAAAAACCTTATATAATGAGTAATCATCTACATCAGAACTTAGATCGCCTACCCAAACACTAAATTCTCTTTCATTTCCAGGTAGTTTGTAAGAATTGCTGGCGCTATTTAGACGAAATCTAACAATTGGATTTGTACCGGGAATTGGTTTACCATTAAGTTTATGCATTGCATCAATTGCTTGATCGTCAGTAGCAAAATTTACAAAACAATAACCTGCAGGTTCTCCAGTATATTTATTTCTCATTAAGCGTACGGTGTGTGGTTCTTCGCCCATTTTTCGAAAAGCAGCAATTATAAAATTTTCTGTCATATAACCTTCCAACTAAAAATAAAACATTATAAACACATAATAAATAAATTGTTATATTATAACAATAAATTATGAAATTAAAAAAAAACTTACGCTTCCCATCCATAACTGACAATGTACCGATGTATTCATTTTTATTATTTTAAAAAATTTATTATTTTCACCAAAAATATAAAACTTATTTTCACTAGCAGCGCAAACTTTGTAATGTAAATAATTTATACTCGAATAACATAAACAGTAGAGGCAAATATTTTATTTTCTAATTTATCAGCTTAAAAGGTAAATAATAGAGGTACGTACGTAATAGCAACAATAATGAGGTAAAAGAAACGATTTCAGCATACAGGAACCTGTAAACTTTGAAAACTTTGAATTGGGGCTAAAAAACTCGAATTTTATATGGAGTCCGAAACATATAATACTTTACAATGAAGGAACTTTAATTGCTACAAGCTAATGGCTTTATCAATCAGACTTTTATTGTTAATAAATTGTCTTTACTCTTTGAATTTTCAGCAGTTGTAAGATTTTATTAATAATACTCATTTAAAGCTGAGTAAAGTTAGAGTAACGGCAATCAAATCCGGTATCTCTACCTACAGCTTAATATACTTTAATTTTTGAATTCCATCTCGATCAGAAAACTGTATTGAACTGTGAACCTTTTATATGGCTGCCTCTTATAGTACTTTTTTGAAATCCAAACGGTGCCGGTTAAAAACGGTTTTGGCAACACTTTGACAGTGGAATGTGTCAGTCTTGTTTTTAGTTTTCTTAAATAAAATTAATTAAATTATAAATAATGGTAGTAAAAGCCGAAGAAAAAACTAAACGAGAATCGGAAAGCCAGGCAGAAAAAGAATGGGGTTACGATTTATATCCGGAACGTCGTGGTGAAGTTTTTAAGCCGAAATGGTCAAAAGTTTTCTTTGGATTAGAAGGCAGAGAAAATATTGATAATATAAAATGTGAAAAAAATGTATTATGGTGTATAAAAAACAGTCCTTTAGTTAAACTTATGATGGGTGCATTAAAATCATCAAATTGTCCCATTGATATTAGGAGGCATATATCATGTGAAGTTTGTGACACTTCAGTGACCGGCGGTTATGTACTTAATCCTATTGTTTCTGCATTTAAGCCTATTTATTAATTTATATCATTTTTTTTTGTAGGATCCTATTTTAAATCAAATTGTTGTTTGCCAAAATATGGCAAAAAATCAAGGAATGGTACAAGGTGTACTAACACATGAAATGATTCATATGTTCGATTACTGTAATAATAAATTAGATTTTGAAAATATAGACCATTTGTCCTGTACAGAAATAAGAGCAGCTAATCTGGCTCATTGTTCATTTTTAAGTGCTTGGATGCAGGGTGATGCATCTCCAATCAATATCAAACAGGCACATCAGGTATAATTATAATATTTGCAAACATACAAAATATTTACAAAATAATTATTTTAGAATTGTGTCAAATCTAAAGCATTAGCTTCCGTTCTTGCTGTTAGAAATGTTACCAGAGATCAAGCCATTGATTCTGTTGAAAAAGTATTTCCAAAATGTTATGCAGATTTAGAACCTATTGGACGAAGAATACGTCGAAATTCAGCTGATATGCATAAAGCATATTTTGAAGGTCCCATGTATGGCTATGACGTCTAACATGTAATTACTGCACAAATATAAAAAATAATAGACCAATTAAATTTAGGAAAATATAAAATTTTTATTGTATATATCAAATTTGTATGCAATTAATTCGAACATTTAAATTCATTTTCGTTATTTGCCAATTCCTGTAAAATACTTGTAATATCATCCTTTCCTTCATTAAGTAGTAATTCTTTCAATTCATCGTTATAACTAGAAGGCAGCACATGTCCATTTGCATTATATTTAAAAAAGTATTCTGCAAGAAAATCAACTGGATCATCCGGTTTTAATTCAGCAGTTTTAAGTATTCCTTCAGTTAATGTAGGTAATACAAATTTTGATAAATAATATCGTAAAGGTAAAGTTTTTGCTTCAATAGTAGCTTCTTCTTCACTTTTAAGTTTTTCGAATTCTTTTGTCTAATAAAGGAAGTGATAAAAGTTTAGAAAAAATTAAATGAATTAATAAATTTAAATTTGGTATGTTAATATTCATTGAATTTGGTGGAAGTTACTTAAATATTATTTTTAAATAAATTATATTAATTTAAAAATAATTACGGTGCCTGGACTCACTCTATTATCAAAGAAAATTTTACCAATTTGTATTTTAATAATTTACCCATTTTTTTAATTTAGCTTCACGTTCAGCTTTAATTTTAATTCTCAGTTCTTCATGTGCACGATTTAGTTCTTGAGTTTCCTGCATTCGTTTTTGATTTTCAGCTTCCTGTGTTTCCAATAACTGTTGTCTAGAAACAGGATATGTATGTGGTGGTCCAATTTCATGCTTAATTAAATCCAAAATTCCATTTATTTTAGTTCTTGCAGTAACACAAATAATAACTGGAATAATATTTATATCATGGAAATAACTTATAAGGCCATTATCTTCTTCATTTCTATCACGATACATTTGAAGACGTTTTCCCATTATTTCTTCAGTATAACCATATTTTTGTGCATTATCATCATCGAATGCCATCGCTCTAGCAATAAGTACATCATTTACAGCATCCATAATAATAACATAATCTGGTTTAATATTATTAATTACAGGTTTATCTCCAGTATTTTCCTCTTCTTTATCTTCAAGTGGAAATATTTGACTTGCTTGGGAATAGTCATAAGGAAATCCGTCAATTACATAACCTTGATTTTCGCTACACATTTTTGATAATAACTTCTCAGTAAGAACTCTAATGACAAATTATTTTTTATCAAAAATAAAATAAAGGAACGTATTAAAAAAAATACCTTTTAATTAAATCAAATTCATCGCCAATATTCATATCGAGAAAATCAATTAATTCTTTTAACTTAATTGACCAATCCTCAATATTTTGCTCACCCTCAGTAATATATGCATTAGTTTCTTCATTTTCTTCTTCGTTTGGTATAACTTTTTCTTTTTTTAAACGAATAATAAATGCTTTAGTTTCCTGTATAGTTGCTTCCTTTAAAGTTTTAAGTAAAAAAGTTATTTCATACTTAACCATTAATTTTATTTAATTACATATAGTTTTATTTTGAATGGAAGCTCATATTATAATCATAAAAATTAAATATATTAATACTTTTATGACGGAATTTGTGTTTATGAAAACTTATTTTTGAAAAATAAAAATTGTGCACAGCATTTTTTAAATTGTTTTCTGAAATGAGTTGTGAGGTGTAGTTCATTTTGGTGGCAATGTCAGTGGCTGGGTATGTTAATTAAATTCTTATGTTATAATATTTATTCCTACTTACATAATCTCTCATAGCATCTTGTAGAATTGTAATAATTGGTATGTAATTTAAATTATAATATTTACATAAAAGTTTTGCTATAGTCGTTTTACCAACACATGGTGGACCGTCTAATAAAATTTTAATAGGTGTTAATCCTCTTGCGATACGAAATTCTTCAGCTAAGATATTGCCAAATTCTTTATCAGCAAAAGTAAAGGGAAAATCTTGAAAGTATGTAGGAGATATTTTCATTTCTGTTGTGAGAGCATCAATTACACGTTGCTAATGGTAATATGATATATAAAATTTAATTATATTATAATAACTTGCGCATAATTAAATAAAAAAAATTAAATCTATATTTAAAACATAATTGTTATACCTCAAATAAATCATTTTTGAATTTCAATAATTCTCCTTTAGCAATGATATGGACTTTTGTTGCAGCTCCCACTAAGCTATTCGCAATTTGCCTTGTAAAATTATTCATTTTACGAAAATTAGGCTCTACAGCAAATACGTAACGAATATCAGAGGGCGGAAATTTTTCAATTACTTGTTTAATCATTCTGAAATATTATTTTATAATTCTATTCACGACGACTTAAAATTATAATTAAACGAATTGAAATAATGTTGACTAAAGTATATACAATATTTGAAAAATATCAATAATATTAAAAGTACTATTTTTCATTAACAATATTGACTAGCAATAAAATATATAAAACAATATAAAACTATTAATTTTGAAGAAATCAAATAAATTTCAAAGACAATGAAATCAAATTTAAGTAATTATATAACAATTCATGAAAATGTTGCTAATTGGTGCAACTTAATAGATTCTATTTCATTTAATAATCCTAAATTTTTTAATATTGCTATTTAATTTAATATTATTTTTTTTCTTTGTTTACTTCTAATCAACATTACTTTTATTTCATATTTTAATGTTTTATTAACCTAGCAAAATCCTCAATATAAATAACTGGTAGAATTTCATTGCCTGGTTCAATAATTGGTATCATTTCTTTATTATAAAATGCCATTTTAAATATATAATGAAATATATCATTCATACCACCATAAGTATAACCTGGGCATACAATAAGTGTTCTTAATTTACAACGTGTTCTTTTTTGCATTAAATTTACTTCACGTTCAATACATTTTTGTTTTAAATAATTTGGATGGGCACATCTTTTACGATAATCAGCTTCATAAAAAATTTGTTCATCATTTAATTTTTTTGTTTTAGCCCATGTTAATGGATTTGATATTAATATAAAATATTTATCATTAGTATCATTTTCAAATGGTTTCTCTTTAAATTTATTTGATAAAACTTGAAGTACTTGTTCAACTTCATTTATTTGTGTTGGATCTGATCCAATATCATAAATTATTATATCACAAGATATAATATCACACATATAATCTAATGAACCTTGATATAATATTTCATTTACAAGTTTTTTAATTGTTTTCATTTTAGCTTCTTTCATATTACTAACAGTACCATAAATTTCATAATTTATAGTTTTATTTTCAGTATCAGAATATAATGCTGTACATATTGCTTTACTTTGATATGTATCAACATTATTAATAAAAACTCGAATAGTTTTAAGTTCTTCTTCTTCTTCAGTATTTTCTATATTATCTGACATTATTGGATAGTGGATTTAATTAATTTCGGTTATTTTTATGATATGATTTGATATACAAATTATTTAAAATATTATTATTTTTTCCGGTATTAAAATAAAAAAAAATCAAGGCCAGATATGAATTTATAATTTTTTGTTAAATTTAAGTATTTAATATTTATTTTTTATATATGTACTACCCACAAATATTCATAGTAATTAAAAAAAAAGAAGATAAATTCATCTGATATTGAGTAATTTATTGGTTCAGTGATTATTAAACCACCATGTCTCATTTTAGAAGTAAAAGCTTATTTTATTAATATACTTTTATTTTTTTTTGAAATAATATATACTATTTTAGTAATTCAAACTACTTGCAAAGGATTAAAACAAAAAATATGATTTGGGAAATTTTATCTATGTTATTTGATTTTTTATTATCATTTATATTTCCTGGTAAGTTTTGTTATTATATGTGAACTTACTGTGTTTATAAATATATTCATATTCTACTATAGGTGACGACAGTGGTGATGAACCAGATTCTAGTGAAGTTGAAACTATTACTACGCCTAAACCGTAAAAAAAATATATATAATATACATATTATTATAATATTCTACATACAATGTAATAACATATAATAAAAAAAAATTAACAAAGTAAATAAATTAAATTATTTACATATCTTTAAATTAAATATGAACGTTTGCCAATCGCTATAATTTTGGGCGCCAATGATTTAAACAAAATATTACTCAACGTCATATTATTTCGAATATGTATTGAATATAGTACAAATATAGTGCAAATCCAAATATTTGATTGCAGTAATATAAGCAACTTGCACTAAAATGACCGTTATATCCAACCAACCAAAGTGTTGCATACGAAAATTGTTGTACTGTTCATATATTCTAATTTCAGTCACCATATATTTCCGTACTTCCGTGCTGACCTGAAACTGAGTAAGTAAACATGGTAAAGCAGTATACATGGTAAATCCATTTCCACTCCACGAAACTACTGTGATCGAGTAGACATTTTTATGTTTGATTTTGTTATCGGACATATAATTTCCTGCAATGATCCAGATTTCGTTCCATTTGTCAACTCAACTCAATTCTGTTTTTGTTCATGGAACTAATACTACATTTCCTTGAATCCGGATTGACATAAAATGGGTTAAAAATGGATGTAATGAAAAATAATGATATGGCATCTCAATTTAAACTCCAATTAGTATGTTGTGCTAATTGTCAATTCCACTGAATTCTTTGCGGGGAAACTTAATCAATTGTTAAGGGAATTTGTCTGATACGATAAAAAAAATTACACACATTATAACCCAGAAATATACATGGTATTATTAGGCGTAATCGTAAAGTGAATAGGGTATTATAAATGAAAATCAACTAATAACTCATGATCCATTAAAAATAAGCAGACATCACAGGAAAAGCAAAGACATAAAATATGCAGTTAAATTGAAAATTCTATTATTTTGTTTTCTTATTTGTCAAAATCGCTCTCCCACGATTCTAAATTTCTTTTCGACAAAACTTTTCTCCCAAAATTATTTTTCTCGACTATAGGATACGGATATTTTTAGCTTAGGAGTTGAGTTCTCAAACTATCAAAATCCCAGCACTATAGTGAGGAAATATTTTTGTCATCGAAAGCGACTTTGGCTTTGCCACAAATTATAATTACTTATATACTTGTGAAATTAATTAGAATATTTATATTATTTATTTTTCTTGGTAATAATCGTATTGGGAGAACAATAATTACTTGTATAATTATAAATTTTGTTTACTACAATTTTTTTAATACGATTAGTTTGAAATTGTATAGTGTAAGCTTGGCGTACACTCAAATTATCAATTCTAATACAAACTTCAATTATTCAGTTGTTAGTATGTGTGGTGTATTGTGTGATGCCCATTTTGTTTGAATTTACAATGGGTATTTTATTCTTCTCTCCCTTCTATAAAAATAAGAATTTTTCTGATAGGAAAAATGTTTTTAATCGGTTAAAAATGTAACAAAATATAAAAAAAAAGTAGTTAAAAGAATAGAAATTGGAAAATTCTTAATCAATACAATAAATTCTTATTAGTTTTTTGTATTTTTTATATTATACATTTTCGAGTATGGAGGAATCAAGAATTTATAAAATGACGAATTCTTATTTGTTAAAAAAAAATGACAAATGTGTTAAAATTTAATTTTTGTACAAATAACAAAAAAAAAATTATTTCCAGTGCAATTTAAATATAAAAATAATGTAGTTTTAAAATAAAATTAAACTAAAAAATAAGTGAAAAAAACGTATAGAAAAAAACAAAATTAAATAGCGGACATCTTGAATGTGATTTTTTTTTTTTTAGTAAAATATTATTTTTATAAGTATAATTATGCGCATGCGTTAATATGTATATATATATAAATACCACCCATAAAGGGGGAAACAAAATTAAATAATTAAAAAGGAAAAGAAAATTGAATTTTAATAAATATTAGTTAAATCTTTTTAATTTAAAATATGAATACTGATCACTCAGGTGAACAGCATTCTGAACATTTGAATGCTGATCATTCAAGTGATTCGCAAAGGCAGCAACAAACATCACCACAACAACATCCTCCTAATCATCAGCAGCAAATTGAGGTATAGAATTTATAGAATACTATTTACATACAATATAAAGCAAGAAATTTTCAATAATCTACTGGTACTTAATTGATTGTCTAATTATTTAATTTGTATTACGATTTTTTTTTTCATATTTATAAAAAGATATTTAATAATTTTTTAGCTAATTAGTATTACTATAAAATTTATGGATTTAATATTCAAATATTTTTGAATTTTTAATTGGAATACGCAGCCAGTATTACATATATTTGATTTAAAAAAATAAGTTTACTTTGAAAGGTACTTTCTCATTATTGTAAATTAATAAATAAATTTAAGTGAATCTTTATTATTCTATATTTGTTTACAACACAAGAAAAACCAAAATAGTTTAAATTTTCTTTTATTTTATAAAGGAATTTTATATAAATTATTTACTACTTTATACTACGTTAAATAATAGATGATTAAAAGAAAATATTTTCAATTTTTTTGTAGCATCAGCATCAACATGATAATAGAGTTCTTGGTGGTGTTATTCATCCAGTTAGCGAAGCTGAAGTTAAACAAACATTACCAATTGCCAATGCACCACAAGTAAGACATGACCCATGAGACTTTTAGTAAAATCGTTAACATTTACAATATTTTTTGCCTTTAAAATTATATCTTACAACTATGAATAGTTTAATATATATATATCAAAATATGTACAAAATTAACGTGACAGCAAGTATATTATCTATTCTTTAGTCGATTTGAATTATATTTCGAAATTATGATGTAAACTTGTATTTTAGGGACTAAGAAATGTAAATATGTAATGTAAATTAATAGAGGGACGATATTATGAACAAATAAAAACATTTAACTTATTACCGTAGGTAACATAGTAAAAACAAGAATTTTTAAACCTGATTATAAATAATGTATAATAATTACTACATTTCCATACAAATTAATTATATTTGTTTAATTGTTAGTTTTTTTCTAAAGACTTTTCTGATTTGCTTATCGTAACAAAATAAATTTTATAATAATAAAATTATTTGTAATATCTGTTGTTCATTTTAACATTAGATTTAAAGGCTTTATTTTTGAAAGTATTTAAATTTAATTATATAATAAAAACTGACTAATGTATAAATATATTTACAGTTGGGCAAGTATTGGGTCGTTACGAATTTATTTCAAGGTCATGGGCAAAGTACATACAATTTGACATCACCACCAACGACATCATCAGTTCCTACGTTACCACCTCCAATATCTTCTACACATACATCAACCGCAACTTCTTTGCCTAAACCGGATACTATCAAACAAGAAGATATGCAACAACGTCATTCAAATTCTACTGCACAACTTGTAACATCAGTTAGTACAAGTTCCATACAAATCCCAAATCCAATGATAAATACATCAAATAGTCAACATCAAATATCTAATGGAACTATGATTACATCTCAACCAGAACAAATTCAGGTTCAATTAAATTCTGGCAATACTATGATGGTAATGGATACATCTCATTCTGCAGGCGGAAAACATGATAAAATGAATTCTATGAATGCTCAAAATATTAATAATGATCAAATGACAATTACAAGAAATATGATACCGAATACACTTCAACAAATAATAAAACAAGAAAAACCATTTGTTAATGGTAAACCAGTAACAACACATTTACAAATTCAACAACAATTGCCAACAGATAGTAAAATGCATGTATCACATTTGTTAGATGTAAGGAATCCAGATGGTTCACCAATTAAAATTCAACCGTCTGACCAAGAATTAGGAAAATCTTTAGGTGTTGAAATGTATAAAGTTAATATTGAAGATTTAAGTCAGTTTTTATCGTATCATGAAGTTTTTGGTAAACTTCATGGTGATGTTATAACACATCCAGTTTCACATACAACAACCCAACAAACAACTGTAGGTAATAATGCAATTACAATAACAACTAATGCTAATAGTGGTGTTGGAGCAACCAATATTACAAATTCTTCTGGTGATTTGATAATGCCTAAAATGGAAAATATAAATCAAATAACTGGTATAACCAATACAGCAGTAAATCCTCATTTAATTGGCGATGCAGCAACGATACCACCAGCTAATCATACCTGTGATATATGTGGAAAAATGTTTCAATTTAGATATCAGTTAATTGTTCACCGACGTTATCATACCGAACGTAAACCATTTAATTGTCAAGTATGTGGCCAAGGTTTTACAACATCTCAAGATTTAACCAGTCATGGAAAAATTCATATTGGCGGACCAATGTTTACGTGCACAGTATGCTTTCATGTTTTTGCCAACGATGCCAGTCTTGAAAGACATATGAAAAGGCATTCAACTGATAAGCCATTTGCATGCACAATATGTCAGAAAACATTTGCTCGAAAAGAACATTTGGATAATCATTTTCGAAGTCATACTGGTGAAACACCATTCCGTTGTCAGTTTTGCGCAAAAACTTTCACACGTAAGGAACATATGGTTAATCATGTTCGAAAACATACCGGTGAAACACCACATAGATGCGATATTTGTAAGAAATCGTTTACTAGAAAGGAACATTATGTTAATCACTACATGTGGCATACTGGTAATTTTTAAAGTCATTTGTATAACATAAAATATTAATTAAAATATATGTAAATATTAATTAAAGGTGAAACTCCTCATCAATGTGAAGTTTGTGGTAAGAAATACACTCGAAAGGAACATTTGGCTAACCACATGAGATCACATACAAATGATACACCTTTTCGGTGTGAAATTTGTTCAAAGAGTTTCAGCCGAAAAGAACATTTTACTAACCATATTTTATGGCATACTGGTAAGTTTCGTTGGTAGCTTAAACGTTGTAATAGTGCAAACAGTCTAAATCACCAATAAAAGAAATATTCAATTTTTTATTAAGTATTTTAATGACTTAGTATAATTACTGAAGAAACTAGCTCCATTTTTTGAAATTTATCAGACTACATTTTCTGAACAAATATTTAAACTATTTAAGTAAATATAGTCATCAATGGAATGAAACCAAAAAATATATATATTATGTGGGCTAGGATACTTCAAAATTATACAAAATTTTATATTTTGTATACGGTATTATATTTTTTAACAGTTGTATTTTTTATTTAATAGGAGAAACGCCACATAGGTGTGATTTCTGCTCAAAAACATTTACAAGAAAAGAACATCTTTTAAATCATGTTCGTCAACATACAGGAGAATCTCCACATCGATGCACATATTGTCTTAAAACATTTACTCGAAAAGAACATTTAGTAAATCATGTACGTCAACATACCGGTGAGACACCATTTAAATGCACTTATTGCACTAAAGCATTTACTAGAAAGGATCATATGGTCAATCATATAAGACAGCATACTGGTGAATCACCACATAAGTGTACATTCTGCACAAAAACATTTACAAGAAAAGAACATCTTACAAATCATGTTCGTCAACATACTGGGGAATCTCCCCATAAATGTACATATTGTAAGAAGACATTTACTAGAAAAGAACATCTTACAAATCACACTCGCTTGCATACCGGTGATTCACCACACAAATGTGAATATTGTCAAAAAACTTTTACCCGCAAGGAACATTTGAATAATCACATGCGACAGCATTCTAGTGATAATCCACATTGTTGTAATGTTTGCAACAAACCATTTACTAGAAAAGAACATCTTATAAATCATATGTCACGGTGTCATACAGGAGATCGTCCTTATGCATGTGAGACATGTGGTAAATCTTTTCCACTTAAGGGAAATTTATTATTTCATCAGAGAAGTCATACTAAAGGTCAACCACAAGAGCGGCCCTTTAAATGTGAAAAATGTCCTAAGGATTTTATTTGTAAAGGTATAAAAACTATTTCCAATTAATGCAATAAAAAAAAATATAATAAATCGTATATGGTATATCTTATATTTTTAGGTCATTTGGTTTCACATATGAGATCACATTCTGGCGAAAAGCCACACAGCTGTCCTTTGTGTAGCAAAGCTTTTGTTGAAAAAGGAAATTTAAAGCGTCATATGAAAATGAATCATCCTAACGCAGTATTACCAACACCTGGTTTAATTACGAATATAAAAACTGAAATAAATCCAATTACAATAAATTCCAAACCAGTTGTTACATCAGCACAATATTTAAATGAAAGAATTCCATTAATAACTAAAGCAAATATTTTGCCAATAAATAATTTAGTACAACACCAACCACCAACAATGCATACTATACAACAGATTACATCATCTGTAGGTACCAGTGCTGGTGGTGGTAATACTAATCAAACATTGTCTGGAGGGCTGGTACCACTAGTTACATCAACTATTACATCTCATGCTAGTCAACAACATCAGCAGCAGCAGCAACAACAACAACAACAGCAGCAACAACAACAGCAACAACAACAACAACAACAGCAGCAGCAGCAGCAACAACAACAGCAGCAACAACAACAACAACAACAGCAGCAGCAACAACAACAGCAGCAGCAGCAACAACAGCAGCAGCAACAACAACACCAGCATCAACAACAGCCACATATGACATCTCAGATGCATCAATCGCCTGTAAACACAGGAAATCCAAGTGATGGAACACAGCAACAGCCGCAACCTGTACCAATTGCTATTATTCAATCTACTGATCTATCTACTATAGGTCGGACTACTATACAAATACAACATTTACAAACCAATGTGGAACAGCATCCAGTTGTGTATTAATTCAAATAAAATACATATTTAATATAATAAATTTTTTTATATATATATAAAAAAAATTAAGATAAGGTAACACATATTTTCTTTTATAAAGTCAGTGATTTTTATATTAGGAATTAGATACAACAATGTAATTTATGCTTCCATATTTACCATGTGACAAGTTCTGAAAACGTATTTTATATCAAAGATTGTCTAAACATTAAATTGTTTATATATCCTTTTTAAAATTCATAATTATATGAGAGACTAATAATACAAAGTAGATTGAGCTGAAATGACCGACGGTGGCTTAAGTGGCAGTGTAGTAAGCTGCGGTGCATTAGGTACTGTCCAGTCCGAAACATCGATGTTGGTCGAAGTTTACTCAGCTTTAAATGAGTACCAGTAATAAAATTACAATAAAATGTAATTTAAGACTGGGAAAATGCTAACGATCGAGGCTATTTGCTAAAAACAAATACCTCATTAATAAAACCATTAGCTTGTTGCAATTAAAAGTTTCTTCAGTGTAAGGAAATGTATGGTTTGGAATCCATATAAAATTAGTAGGTCCAAATTGCAATACAAAATAAAATGTTAGAGAAAGCTCAATTTCAAGTAACCCGGTATTGCTCCCCAGTGAAGTGAACAAGGAAATAATAATACTAGATTGAGCTGGAACTAACAAAAACTAACAAAATTTCAACTCAAACTCTGTTTCCATGGACTTATTATGAAATAACAGGAATTTTTCATGTTTAATTTATGGTTCCATTTTATTTACTCAGATGTGGATAAGTCAACAATTTAAGTTATTCTCCAATGTCTGCGGTATCTATATAGAACTCTCTCCGTCTGAAATAATTAAAATACTTTTATTTACAAATCTTTGATATTAAATTAAATTGCATAAAATAAGATGCAATGCAAGTAGTATTTTGTTGTATACTGTATTATATTTTAATAATAGCACTTAAGATCGTATGATCTTAAAACTTTAAATATTTAGTATATGCAAACAGAAACATAATTTGTCATAACTTGTCTGATTCCTTTTTTCCCCAACAATAATTTCGGATAAAATCAATAAAATTATAAAAAAATTGAAACCGAGACTGGAAATATTTTGTGCAATGACAACTTTTAGATAAGCTTCTTATTATTAGTGACAAAGCAATGGTAAAAGTTTTAAACTTATTCATAATAATTGCTTTTATTTTTGTCTTTGTATATGGAAGATTCTTGCTTCTATATAAAAGACAAAAAAAAAATTATAAATTATTTATATTTAAAAATATTGTTGAGACCAATATTGGTTTTTTTTATTAGTATACATATTAGTTTAATTGTGGAGCTGTATTACTTTGCATTATACATTAAACAAAAAATTATTTACACTAAGATTTTACTTAAAATAATATTTGATATAATACATGTTTTAATATTCATTATTTTTTCTTTATGCTCTTATAGAATTTATTACACAATTTTTTAATTTTTTAAGTTTTAGGTTCTTGCTTGTATATTTAAAAACAAACAAAAAAAATCTTAAATATTTAAGTAAATCATTTATTTTTAAAACAATTCTCCGGAATTATTCTATATATAAATTATTTTACGTATACACTTATTGGACTAACATGCTTTACTTGGTTAATAAACTAACAATAAAAGAAATCCCAAATTAAACACATCATAAAAAAAGTATAAATAATAAAAAAAAAAATTTAAAAAAAAAATCTTACAAAATATTGTTTTTATTTTATGTGTTTTATAAGAGTTTTTGTAAATGGTTTAAATAATTTGGCAATAACTTCAGACCATTTTGTTGTAATAGTAAAAAAATATGATTTTTATGTATTTCATAGAAAATATCAAAATATATTACTTTGTTACTAAAATGGTAAATTGCAATATTACGGAATATTTATTTAAATATTCCAGTAATAAATAAATTTAACACATAGTATATAACAAATAGTAAATAAATAGTATTTAAATATGCCCATAATTTTGAGCCTTGCAACATTATCTGTGTATACCCTGCAAAATCATTCTTTAATTATCATGTCTGGGTTATTGATAAAACCGGAATGGAAGAAAATTTACAAGTTTATTTTAATATATTATATATATATTGCATTTTCAAATTCTTGCTGATGTAATCTTGTATTTCATTTGTTATCCTGATAATAATATTATTAATATCTAAACATATTGATAATGATTAGTCGTTTTCACAAATTTTATTTGTAAATTCAAAAGACAAATTGAACAGATTACAATCTTATATATATACTTAATTGCAAACCAAATTTTTAATATGTCACTATACATATATTTAATTTGCATTTCAAAAATATGTAGTTCTGAAAAGACTTCCGGTCCTAGAAACCATGATTTGATACTATTAAAATTTGTGACAATAAATAGTTAATTAACACTATTTACTTTAATGTTTAAATACGAGGATAACTTTTGAATAGACTAATTTCGATGAAACCGTTTTTACAAGTATATTGCATTATTATAAAATATATTGCATTGCAGTAAACTTAAATTATGTCATAAATAAAAATTGAGCAATAAATGGTTTGCTAAACATTCAAAAAAATTTGTAATAATTTAAATATAATTAAAATTGACGGTTAATTTTTTTTTAAATATGTACAATATAATTTAATATTGTTCTAAAAGCATAATATTAATTAAAATATTTAGAATAGTAGTTATTTCAAAAGGAATAACATATTTAATATAATTATATTGTATATTTGGTTATTCTTAATAAAATATTCAAAATTCTATTTGGTAAGAAAAGTAAAATAAAACAGGGAGCAATTTCAAATTAAATGTTAATAATTTTGAAATTAAAATTTCAAATTTTATAAATCTATAAAAAAATTATATTAGGTTTAGTTGAAACATTAGTCTAATTTAAAATAAAAAGAAAGCGATAAAATCTCGTCAATTTTTATATGAACATTAGTACATTTGATATATGATAATTATTAATATCTATATATATTCGAATTATCATCTTCATGACGAGTATCTAAATTTAACTAATTTAAATTTAAAAACTCATTATAGTTATGAATGAAATATGTATTTCCTTTTAATGAAAACCTAAAATATATTAGGTTTTCATTAAAATGATACATGTATAAGGAAAAAAAGAGAAGCATAACATTGTGTATTTACAAAACTCAAAAAATGTTGAGAAAAATATTTAGATTTGTGAAAGTTAATACTATTTAATATGTAATAAATAATGATATATGAATAGTAACACAAATATATAATTAATGTATTAATTGCATAAACTTTGAATAATTGAATAAGCTTTGAATAAATATGACCCGTAATATAATGATTTATCTAAAATGTTGAAGTAGTTAATTATTAAATTTAATTTTGTCACCCTTTATTAGATTTGCAATCAACGCTGTTGGATTCCAATTTTAGGAATTAATAATTATATAATCTAACGACAATTTTAATATATATTTAACATTTCATATTGTAATCACAACTACACATATTATAGTTGGTTGTAAATTATTATTTTTTTATATTTTAAAATAAATCTACATACATAAATATAGATTTTCAAATTTCCAGAAAATATTTAAATTTAAATCTTTTACACACTTTACATTCACGATTTACACTTACATTCACTATTCATAAGTTTACATTTACTATTCATAAGTTTTTTCCGATTATAAAAGTAACTGGAAATTACGTCAAATATGCTATTTCTTTTTTTCATATATATATATATATACGGAAATTGTTGTGACTTGTCGTCACTTGTGGCCGCTGCTTGTCAGTTGGTTTGTCAAGTCGGCGCGTCACTATAGTCGAATTTGGCCGGTTTAAACTTATCTCGTGCAAAAAAATTACTGTTTTTGTGATGCTGTGAAAATTATTAATATTTCGGGAAAAATTCTAGAAATACAATTAAATCATTTTAAATATTAAATTCAATTAGTGATCGAGTAAAATATATAAGAATCAATTTGGCATAGCTATAGTTGTATTGGTTAGACCTAATTTTATTTTTCCATAGAAAGTTTCATTTGTAGCCAGTGAATGTAAATTGTGTAAAATATCTTGTGGAAATTTGAAAATCTATCATTATATAGAATTAATTTATGTCTTTCTTTGTAAAATATAAAAAATAATATTTGGCGTCCTTTCTATTTTTTAAATGTCATAAAAAAAAAAATTGTGATTAATGAATGTATTTGTGCCTAGTGAATGTAAACATTTTTTTACCAGGAAATGTAAAATGTGTCAAATTAAATTTAAATATTTTGTGGAAATTTGAAAATCTATATTTTATATAGATTTATGGCCTTTATTACAAAATATAAAAAAAAAATTAATAACCAACCATAATATGTGTAAATGTGATTGAAATATTAAATGTTTGTTTTGAATTTGAAGGATTACCAGACCGAATTATGGATTCCTCCATTCCTAGAGAACATCAAAGGTCAGTAATAATATTAGTGTAATTGTAATATACCTATTTGAACTTAAAAATATTATTTAAATGTTCTATGTTCTATAACAAGTACTTAAGTTAATTTTTTTTTATAATAACTACTTAAACTTAATTACAAATTCCTTCCCGTGAATAGATCGTACAGACTCATACGATCATATTCGTGCGTGAAATTTATTATATAAAACCAGTAGAGTAAAATATTTTAGGATAACTCTTTATTTTATGGAGGAAATTAAAATAATATACACAATTACATATTATTATTTTTATAGTAGCTGCAATTTATATGTAAGTAAATTGCCAATTACAATTTTTTTGGTATAAATTTACAAATTAATAATTGTTGTATTAACAGCAAAACTGTATTATATCGAAAAGTTTAAGAAAAAATAAAAAAAATGATAGAGTAAAGTATTTCAACCGAAGTTTACGGCAAACTGTAACTATATTTATATTTTAATTCACACAACAATTAAGATTACATAGTACGGCACCAATAAAAACTATATGACCATATATTGTGTTTAATATTATATTAAATAATTATACATATGTATATTTCTTTGATATTGACTGAACATAATTTTCGAGTAAGTAAGTGGATTAATAAGATTAAAGAAACAACTATTTGAAAACAGAATAATAAAATATTATTTTGATAAAAATTACTCTTCAATAATTAATGCTGTATTATAGTTTCAACATAAATAAATTTTTTCTTTTGTTTTATTAGTATTACGAAATAACATAATCATTATAATTAAATAACTGTAACTAAGCGAAAATTAAATAGTTTTCTTTAAATATTAACTAACCACTTACTACTATTAGTCAGCAAGATAATGTCATTAAGAAGAAAAATTTAATGAGTAAGAGTATATTGTTATTTTACAAGAATTAAATTTATCTTTTACAATGATAAAGATAATGGTAATATTTTATAACACTATTTTACTTAATATATAAAACTAAAATATGACTAGACTTTGATTAATTTAATTAAATAATATTTATAACATTTATGGTTTTGATTTAAAACAATAGATATTAAACATGTACTAGTCTGCAAAACAATATCAGTCAGAAATTATATAAACAGTAAATAGGTAATTGATATTTTACAAGAGTTAACTTTATCTTACATCATTTTTTAACTTAATATATAAAACTAAAATTTGACTAGACGTTGCATTTTATGTACTTTATTTTATATGTTATCTAATTATTTTATATCTTAATTTAATGGTATCTATTAGAATTTTTAAAACTTAATTTATAATTTTTGGAATGTATAATTCGGTTGGAAAATAATTGTCAGATTTGATCTGTTTCCATATTAGTGAAATATATTGAAATTGGGAGTTAAATATAATACTTTATTAAAAAAGTTCGCAAAAATATTAATATTAGAAAGCATCTCTTATATTTTCAAACTGTCGTACAGCCAAATCAATTGGTAAATCAAAATTATGTTGAGTTAGACAGTCAATTGTTCGTAGTGCATCGCGAAAACCAGTTCTCATGACATATGCCCAAGGTTCATAATATGTGTTTATTAAATCACTGCATTCAAATATTAAACATAGCCAGTTCACTAATTTGTGGGAACTGAAATATAAATGTTTTTTTAAAAATATTTATAATAGAATTAAATGATTAATATTGGTTATAAACATACTTTAAAGCAGCACACACAAACGCCTTAAAATGTGAATTATAACTACGTTTATATGGCGAATGTATTGTAATAATATTAGCAATCGCACATAATAAACTTTCTTTATTTGTTGTTGCCTGCGATCCCGCAATATCTAAATTAAAACTTTGTGATAATTTACGTACTGGTGTATCATTATAACTTTCGCCATTTTTAATTTTATAATATTCTAATATTAGTTCCCAAGCGTGCATTTGTCTGTCGTTAGAATCTTCATCAACATTGTAATCATCATCAGAAGACAATGATGAAGTCGCTTTTCCTGTTGCTGATGATAATTGATCAATATCAGGACTCTCAGCACTACGATCAGACAAATTATCATTAAGTTTTGATTTAGATTGTGTTTTTCTTTGATGATAGTGTTGTCGTTGTTGATCCTTTTTAATCCAATCACCTTCACAATTATCACTTGGTCTACCAACTGATGAGAATGGGTTAAAACAACCCATAAATGGAACAAGTAAATTATTTGTTGTACTTGTATAGATTCGTAAACCATGTTGAATTAATTTTTGTAATGTACAAGCAAAGTTACGACGTATTATTGTTGTGAGTTCGGCATTTGTTATAGACAATGATGAATATAATGATGACAATGGAATTGATGATTGATTAGAATATTTTTTGAATAACTGATCATTACCACTACCACGATATTGACTTCTGATTACTGATTTTTGTTGATTAGAATCTAATGATGATGTTGTTGGTATATTTTTTATATCAGATTTAATTTGATTTTGATTTTTACGTGATTTTATTAAAGCTATTCGTTCACGATCTATATTTAATGAACGAATTATGCTAAGTATTTCTTGTACATCGACCTCTAATTGTGCTCTTATATCACCCCAATGATTACAATATTGATTTCTTTTTAAAGTATTTTTATGAAAATGAGATGTTGATGACGCAGATGAACAACCAATTTGAGATATTGCAAACATTTGTAATATTGTTGATATTTTATCTAATACATTATGAGCTTTTTTGTTTAAACTTATATTGTTTTCTTTATTAGTAGATGTTTCAAAATTGTTTTGTAATTTTTCAGTTGAAGGTTTATTTATATCATTCAAATTGCTTGACTTTTCTAATGGTTGTGTTAATAACTTTGATCGTGCAGCTGCCTTTTTTTTAGCTGAGTAACTATTATATGCTGAATTATCAATTTTATTTAAAAATGAAGGTGATTTATTATTTTTATCATTATTAATTGATGTTGCAGTATTTGTTATTGAATCATCAATATTATTGAAGATATTTATATTAGATTCAGCTTCATCATATTGCAAGAAGGCAATAAATCGTTCTAAATCAGTTATTTGTGTTTTTAATTGAGTTACTAATTGTTCTTTCATTTTTAATGGTCCAATAAATTCACCAATTGCTGTATCAATTTGATTTCGTAAATCTTCATGGGTTAAATTTGGTAAATCCGTATCATCAACATTTAAATTTAATTTATTTTTCAATTCATCAATAATAATTTTTTGTTTTTCTAATATTACTGATTGTGGTAGAACTGGTGCGCCTGATTCATATGCAAAATTTTCTAATTCAGTTAGTTGTTGTTTCAAACGATCGATTAATTCAAATTGACTAGTACTTTCAAATACATTTTTTGTTAATGTATTATCATCGGTATTTGATTCATGATTTTCAATTTTCGTAATCTAAAACGAAATTAGAAATTTAATTTAGATTAATTGAATTTCGTGAACACAGTCCTTGGTTTAAACTTGGAATCTAGTTCACATTATTAATTAATATCAAAAATATAAATGTTAAAGAAATTTTGTATTTTTTAAATTCTAAATTATCGAATAAAACTTTTTCAATTTAAACTCATTTATTTGGAAAACAACATATGTCGCCTTTTAGTTACCTACTAGTGAAATCAATAAAATTATTTTATCTTTCGTTAAGGTAAAATGTATTTTTATATCTAATCTATTTCTATAAATGAATAATAAATGTTTTACCTCTGGTATACCACGAAATGCAAATTCTTCCAAATTTTTCAATAATTTATCACGATCTACTGGTTCAGCTTCAACAATTTGTCTTAACCGAAACTGCACTTGAGCGAAATGCGTTGTTAATGCCATTAATGATGTTGTTAGAATTTCCTGCTCATCTTCTAAAGATTTAATCCGATTTGGGTCAGTAATTAAATCATCAGTTGTGCAATACTGTTCACAATCTGTCGTTAATATTGATCCAGAAGATGCTGATGTTCGTAATGGATATCCACCAATAAATTGTTGTGAATCATATTTTTTATTTTGGCTAAAATGAATATCAATGTTATCGTCATTATCAGCACCCAATGGTTCCCAACGCTCAGTAATTGGTAGGACATCATCTTGGCTTATATCCCCATTATTGATATCACTATGTTCTGTATTTTCCATTTTATTATATATAACTTAATTATTGTAGACAGACCAGAGATCACGGAAAATTAATGTTTTGAAGGAAGGTTTTTATGCAAAAGAAAAAAATTTGTTATCCTTCATTTTAATTTTTCGTTCAATTCTATTTAGAATTACTATATACCACTCTCTGCTCTGAGTATTGAAGATTGCAGTATTACCATTTCTACAAAAGAACTATTTTACCAAAAATTTCAATTTATGTATGGAAAATGGCAATTACCGATGAGAAAAACAACGAAAAATTTTTCTAGCGACACACTGTAGTCCGCAGTTTCTTTCTGCTACGGACTAATCTACTACATAGAACGAGATGAAGCTATCGACATTGATAAGATGTCGAAAGCTTCATCTCGTTCTATGTAGTAGATTGCCCGTGCACTTGCAATCTTTCCCAGCCACTTGAACTGAATATAATTAAATATGTGTAAAGTGTTTGGTAGAATTATATAATTTTTTTAAATTTTAAATAACGAAAATATCCTTATATTTATTTTGTTTTTGATATTGTATTGATCATTAAAATTAAATACATATAAGTAATTTTATTGCACGGCTCGTTTACACCGAGATTTTTGTTATTGCTATCTATGCCTACAAATACAAATTTAGACTACAAGTATACCGCTAAAAACGTGTAATTCCCAATTAATTGTTTAAAACAATTGTCATTTGTCAGCAGTTTGTTTAGTTGCTTTTTCATTGTAATAATATCAAATTAATTTTTCTTTAAACATAATCGTGATTTAAACCCGGAAAAAAAATGGAAACAATTTTAGGAATAAAAGGAAACGATTTTGTAATGGTTGCAGCAGATTGCACTCAAGCTCATTCAATAATTGCAATGAAAGAAGGTATAATTTAATCTGAATTTCAGAATAACCTATAAAAACAGTGAGTCGACAAATTGTTAACCACCATAATTTTACAGATGAAAATAAAATTCATCAAATTTCGGACAATTTATTGATTGCAACTATTGGAGAATCTGGTGATACCATACAATTTACTGAATATATATCGAAAAATATTGCATTGTATAAAATGCGTAACGGATATGATGTGAGTCCAAAAGCAGCCTCACATTTTACTCGTAAAAATTTAGCGGAATATTTAAGATCACGAACACCCTATCATGTTAATATGTTTGTTGCAGGGTATATAATCTAATTAATTATCTTTATTTGCATAATAACATATCCAAATATTTAGATATGATGTTAACGATGGGCCGGAATTACACTATATTGATTACTTGGCTAATGCAAAATCTGTAAATTATGCCGGACAAGGTTATGGTGGTTTATTTTGTGCAAGTATTTTTGATAGATATTTTAATCCGAACCTAACACAGGACCAAGCTTATGATGTTTTCAAAAAATGCGTTGTAGAAATCCAAAAACGTTTAATTGTAAATCTGCCCAACTTTAAAGTTGCTGTAGTTGATAAAAATGGTATTCGATATTTAGATGATATTACTTCGAGAACATTAATTAATTATGTATCTGCTTAAAAAAAATAAATTTAAAGTTTATTTTATATACATATTAACTTTTTTTTTAAATTGTATTTGATTCAGGTAAAATTTTACGATCATACTTTATTCCAATATCCATTTTTATCGTCAGGTTTTTTAATGTTAATTACAATTTATATGAAAAATTGAATAAATGAAGCTCCTTTCTTTATTATTTTCATTGATACTTTTGCATTTAAAACCGATAATTGTAAGATTTTGTGTAATTATTATTAAATACATATTTCAAAATGATAGTCATTGTTTAGAATAGAGAATTTTTTATATATGGATTGGAATTGTTATATGTATATGTTAAGTGAAATTAACTACCAACACAATTTTTAAAATCTCAATAAATAATTATTAACATCTTCCTACATGTTTAAAAAAAATGTTATAAAAATAACTTCGATAGATATGAAAAATATATTGCATTGTTCCGAAATATGAATGAATTTCTCATACGGAGAACCTCGATAATTCCATGCACGGATAATTCGAAGCATCAGATTATTAGGATTTTACTCGTATTTTTAAAAAAAATTAATCAAATTTCATAAGTTTTTTAATTGACAGCTTGAAATATCATGTAGTTTATTCTTTTCGATTAGTGACTACTTTTTCAGTACTGTGTCACAAGATTTGTAAAGATTCCCTATTAAATTTTTTGTAAAACTAAATGTAAATAACCAAGTACTGTAAAGATTTATTGAATTAATGAAATAAATCTTTATTGATTTAATTTGTACTTTAAATTAAAAATAAAGGCCGAGAAATATTGTACATATTACTATTTATTGCAAGTAATATTTCACTTAGAGTTTAAAATTCACTTAAACAAAAAAAATATATGCTTATACACATCATATAAAATGTTCTATATTAAAAAAAAAACAACTATCTATTACGAATTTCTTTTGGCCAATCAAGATCAATTCCTAATACATCCAGAGCTATAATGTCAATTTCTTGTCCAATCATCGATTGAAAACTAGGAATGGTCCGACCAAATTCACCGTGAACTAATTCTTTAATATATGTTCCAGCTTGTGCAACAATATCCAAAATAACTACATTCTTATTGGTGGGAATAATTGATGCTTTTACACTATATATTGTTCTTGGCCTATTATGATAAGGACGTCTATGTAAAACTCTTATTGGTGTCAGTTGCTCTATTTGAAATTCTTTTTCAATATTCAATATTTTTAATATTTCAATTGTTACTGGATTTTCTAATTTACATAAAGCACGATAAGTTTTTCTTTTCTTTTCTTCACCAGTTTTTATATGTACAAGTTCTTCTCGTTTAACTATTTGCAAACTATGAATTGATAAAACTTTTGATTTCTCTACTTCAAGTTCCATTGAAGCAGCAATATCCATTGGTAGAGAAGTACTTTTTGAATCTGGTATTTCTAAAACAAATGGCCTTCCATTACCTAAACATCTTACATCAACATCTTCACGGCCACTTGATGAAAAAATTATTTTGTTATCAGCAACCCTAAACATTTAAAATAAAAATTATTTCAAGTTTAATTAGTATTTTTGTTTTACCCAAAGTAATTGGACACAGCACGAATAATTATTTCTTGTATACTATCTTCCATTACACGTTTACCGTGAAGAACCCACGGAGTATGTGATAATTTTCTGGAAAATTTTTGATACCTACCAGCAACAAAAATTGTGGGCCCATTAAAAGTAATATTTTCAAGGCATAAATTTGTTGTAGGTATATCAGGTGGTACACTAAATTCGCTTTGAAAATCTTTAAAGCTAACTCTTGAAGGGATAAATTGTCTTTCTAAAAATCCTCTTGTTATTTCAATTTTCTTATTGGTTCTCTTTTCTCTATTTGACATATTCTCTATTTTAGCAATTTTTTGTATTGTATCATCTTCATCATTATGATTAAACGCTATATTAATCATCAATCCATTAGCATCATAACTTTTGTCTAACTTTTTTAATAATTTTGGATTTATAATTAATTTAGCAACTTCTTTTAATGGAACATCAGGTGCTTTATCAATATTAAAATTTTTGTCAAATTTCTCAAGAAGTCCTAACCAGAATGAGAGTTGACGCACATGAAATAACATAGGAAATGACATTGCGACAACAGCTTGTTTACTATCATATTTTTTTAAGTCAGGATGTTCTAAAATCTTATCAATTATATCGTCCAGAAAATTATTTGAAAATAAACCCAAACAAGCTGCACAAGAATTCAATTTTATCTTTTTTTCTGTAATTTCTTCTTCACTGCTGTTAACTTCTGATATATTTATAGATAACTAAAAATATGCATGGTTTAATTTTGGCAAATACAATTTTATTGACTATTTTATACCTTTTTGAAAGTACCCGATATATCATCATAATCATTACCTCTACACTTAAAGTATCTTAAACAGCAGATTTCACAGCAACCGTTTTCCTTGAGGAAATCATAAATGCTTTGATTATTCATTCTTAAATGTGGCATTGGTTTTATTATTTTATTATTCCGAACTAAAATGCAAAATGAATAATTTTGTTATTGGATTGGAATTCTGCAAACATGCTTTCAATTCAAAAGTGTCTTTTGTACGTCAATTTCAGATGGTCTGTTTGATCATATATTTGACATTCCCGGACAACCAACCACACTATGTGCAGAAAACTTTTCAAAATCATGACTATATTAATTTCTAGATTACCAAGTATCAAACCATTATTGTTAAAATTTTATCAGAATGGAGAAATTAAATAATTTGATTTCTTGAATTTGATCGTTTATGTAAAATTTAATATTTTTTAATTTTTTGATGAAAACTAAAACTCGAAGTTAGGTATTTAAATTTTCTACATACTTTTGGGTGTTTTTACAATATTTGTAAAAAGTTTCTACTAACATATTTAAATCGCAACTACATATATTCTGTTTGAAACTCTATATTTTATGGCAGGCTGTTCGTCAAATTGTGAAATCAATTTTTTTTTCAACGTCGGGGTAGTTTATATTAATTATTTTATAAAAAAATTGGAAAAATCACAATTTTATTCAACAAACTTATAACAATCGACCATTGTCACATTGCTCATAACATGATATTGACATAATGAATACTGATGACAAGACCGTCGCAAACTTCTTACTATATGCAACTGCACCTTAAAATGGTGTAGAGATGTTTTTTTTTAATTTGGAGGGAATTTAAAATATTTATTTTTAAAAAAAATATTTAACTATTTCCCAAATTATGCAACCAGATATTAATATTAATTAACCTAATTGATAAAAATGCATTTTTTAATGTTTAGTATTTTTATTTCATACATATATATATTTTTTTATCCAGGAACATATTTTAATTCAAACTCACAAATGTTAAATAAAAATTCAAAAAATTAAAAATCACAAATTCTTTAATTATAATAATGTATTATATAAATATAAATATATAATTAGTTATTTTCAATATTTTTTATTATACGAAACGAATACATATTTGTATTGAATTATTGGTATATATAATATATCCGCAACAAAATTGTAACAAAACCTTTTTTTTCAAGTAATCCTTTGTTAATAATATACCTGATAAAGTATCAGTGGTCAGTCGGCAGAAAATCATGTTTTTTATGATAAATTCTTGTTACCTTGCTATTGACTGAAACAGGAAAAGCTTCCAGCCTGCAACGCTGAGTAGAACACCAACAAATATTCAATATACAATAATTGTATATAAAAAGACAAATCATACCAGCTAAGAATAAACTTAATAAAAAATTCTGTACCTATAACGATCGGTGATTCACACATGTATGTTTTATATCTAATATGAATTTCCCTAGTTTTGCGCGAAAAATTAATGTTTCGTAAAATAACGTACAAAAAGTTAAAAATTAACTAAATATGATCACAAGTCAACTTCTCACTCTTCATCACAATGAAATCATACTTGATTAAATAAAATCTGGGTTGTTATTGTTTACCCATTTTTGATGTATTAGCCCTTTTTGGATTTTTGTGCTAGATGAAATTTTTTGTTAAAGAAGTTATATTCTACAGTACAGTGTACAATATCCTAAAATATAACTGCCCAATCTATTGCAGTACATAGTATTAACAAAACTCATTATTAATATGGAAAAAAAACAAATAATTTAAAAGATAATTATTGTTACACTCTCTAAATAAAAAATAAATAAATAAATTATCATACACTTTTGAAATAAAGTATTAAAGTTAGTTTTTATAAATCAAAATTTTTTTTTATAAAATATAGAATTATATCACGTAAAAATTTTTTAATTAAATACTTTTAAAATGACTAAAAACTATGCTACGATAAAAGATGAAGTATTGGCGGGTATTGAAAGAAGAAAAGAGTTAATACGTGCCAATTGCGTTCCTTTCGAATATGAAATATTCAAAAGTCATGGTGATTGTTTTGGTAATATTCTTATGAATCAAATGACACCAACTGCTATTACTCTATTGCATCAAGATAAAAAACATAAAATGCCTAGTACAAATTTATGGATTTCACCAGAAAATCGTATTAATAACAAAGTTTGTATAACGAATGCCACTACATTTGATAAAATTAAAGCAACATCGCATAAAGGAATTTTGAGTAAGTATTAATAATAACTACAAATAATTATTATATATATATGTAAATACTTTATTTTAGATATTTTTCATTCTAGAAATTGGAGCAAAAATTGAAAAACAAATGGAAAAGAAGCATTTCTTTCAAATGCAGAAAGCTTTAAATGAAAATTCTGAATTTGAAAGGTTTTTTTTTATTTTTAAATTGCTAAAACTTATAATTTTTAAATTGATAAAAAAATATAATTTAATTTTTTTTTTATTAGATTTGAATGTGAAAAAAGAATACACTTTGCTCTTAAATCTCAACAAGAATATTATAAAGAAAAAATTAATAATTTAATTGAGAAATTTAATTATAAATTTAAATCACAAAAAGACATACTTCAAAATCATTATCAAAAGAAATGCAATAAAATCGTTAATAGTATTATGTCTGATTGTTGTTATTCTATTTCAAATGCTATAGCTATGGAGAGAAATAAATTTAATTGTTGTACATGTAAGAAGAAGCGTGGAAGAAAAATAAAAAAATTAAAAACTTTTAATCAATTTACAAGTTGTACTAATCTTGAAACACCAGAAAAACCAAAAATTCCTCAACAAAATTCTCTTTTTAATAATAAAAGTTTATGTAATATGATGCATTTTATATTATGTGGTGAAAAATTAGATAATATAAAAGTAATGAAAAATATTAAAAAAAATTTTGCATCTGAATTAAATAATTTAAAAATAAATTTATTTAAAATTATTGAAAATATTACTAATGATATACAGAAACCACCATTAAATGCAATTAGAAATGATACAGGCTGTTCACATTCTACAAACGAATTAATATGTTATAATGAATGTTTTGATATTTTATGCTGTTTAAGACGTAAAATTAATAATATTGTAATGTGTTTAGATAATCGTATTGAATCTCTTAATGTTGGTACTCAACCACATAATATAATAAATACATGTAATGTTATTGTACCAAAAGAAGTTACAAGAAATATTTTTTGTAATTGTGTTTCATCATCACTTGATACATCTACAACAAAATCAGATAGTAGTGAATTATTTGATTTTCCAGATTTTACTTCACCAAATGTTAACTGGAATATTAGTAATACTAAGCCATTCAATATGATTTGTCAATGTCGTCGACAAATGGAAAATTCTGATACAAGTTCGTCAGCGGAAAGAATTAGCATAAAAACAGACTATTTGTCAGTAGGATATACTAGGTACATTTTGATAAATTGAAAATTTTTAGTTTTAATTTACTTTAATTACTAATTTTTTTACTATTATTTGAACTATAGAGGAGGTCCAGCTATAAAAAATGTGCATACGTGCAGTTCAACATCTTCATCTTAAGAATTCAATTAGAATGCAAAAAATAATAGTAAATATTGTTAAATTACAATAATAAATAATTGTATATTTCAAAATTATATTTTTGAAATTTAAAATTAAATATAAAGTTAAATTAAAATTTTAATTTGCTTTAATTATTCTGTACACGTCAAGTCAGACTATTGAAACACATTATTAAAAATTCAAAATTTCTTATTTCTTAAATTATATGAATTTTGGAATAAATGATTGTTCTGTTAATAACACAAAATAAAATACAATTTTTAATATGTCAACTTTTATTTTGCAGAATTAGATCACAGAATTTTAATTAAAAAAAACCGCTAAATTGTCAAATACTTAATGGAAAAATGTTTTTATAATGTTTAGTATTTATTATACTGTAAATTCATTCGATTTCGAATAATTAAAGTCTACTGCCTTTTATGGAATCCTTTTTTGTATAATTTTGTGTGCTAAGTATTCGGATCATTTCAATTAATTCCTCGTTTTGCTTTAAAATTACATTCGTATCTTTTTGCTGTAGTTGCAACAATCTTAATTTATTTCGGAATTCAATTCTACTTAACTGATCCAAGTTATTATATTTATTAGTGTTAATTTCAGCAATTTTTATTTCATCTTTTATCTGAAAAAGCCGCTCGCGCATCAATAATAATTTACGATCATAATCTAAAATATCCTTTTCTAAAATTTGTGTTTGAAGAAACACTGTTTGTGCCAATTTATACCAATCGGCTAAACATTCCGCTATCTGCGCTAAATTTGGCTGAACATTTTCACTTAACAGTGATTTTATTCTTTTTCCATTTCCGGCAATCTTTAAATTATATAATAACAATTTAATCTATAACACAACTTTTATGATTACCTTAATTTTTTCTAATGCATGGAATTGTTCATCATTATATGTCAGCGATCGTGTAGCTCTGTCCCTTAAAAGATGTTGCCAGGAATCTCTAAGACGATCAATAAAATATTTAGCACGTGGACTTGCGTGTGATCTACATGGACATTGTTTACCTCTAATGGCAGATCGCCACTCCTGGCTAATATTGAAAATACAATAAAATTTGTTTCTGTTAGTAAAATATTCAATAAATTTTGTTGCTAATATTCATTACTTAAGTGAATCTTCAGTCACAAATCTATTATAAAGTTGTTGTATTCGTTCGCCTGCACGATCAAATTCATTTTTTAAAGAGTTTAAATCTTTTACAACTTTTGCCGTTTCTTCATCGAGTTTATTCTAATATTATTATAATATTAAAAAGATATAGTTATTTAAAAATTCATTTCGTAAACTTACGTCATTAGTTAAAAGGGTAACTACTTCAGAGAACTCTATTACTGTTGTTAGACTATCATCGAAATATTTTGTTTTCCTATAAAAAAATTACTTGTCATATTTTACATTAAAACATTTATTAAAATATACATCATAAGATTTATTAGTGCAACTTTATGTGTTTCTATAAACTGATCCACACCAACTTTTAATAATTTATCTACTGTTGTAAAATATTCTACCCTTCTTTTGCACTCATGACCTACACTACAAGCTACCTATAAAATTAAAGGAAACACATAAATATTATTACATATAAATATATTATCATTTTACTTTAGCAAGGCTTGCATCATTTTCTACTGAAACACCATTAGGAAATATTGGAAATTTTGGTAATTCAATTTGTGATGGAAGCTGTACATTATTATTTTCTCTACTGTACATAAAAATTGGATTTTCTATTTCAATTTTTGGATACCCTTTTACTAAAAAAAATACAACAAATTTTAGTAATATAAATATTTATATTTTGTTTTTATTACCAATATTATATGCTCCTACTTTTGATTCCAAATGATCATTACCAAATAATAATATTTGACTTTCTGGATTAACATTTGTCTGTAAACGTATATGTTCTTGTAATGTATCATATTTATCTTCCGGCTCTAAGAACACTTCAATTCTAGTAGTACGGTTCATAAAAAAAACATGTAATATTCGTTTATTTAAAATTTGTCTAACTTTTTGGAAAAATTGATCAAATGACCACATTTTTTCTCTATTTTCTTCTAATAAACCTGCTAATAATGGTGTTACTAATGATTTAAGTCCATTACTTAATTGACAGTGGTATGGTAAATTACGAGAATATTCAATTGGTCCATTTTCAGTAAGCTGTGTACCAGATATAACATCTGATGATTTTTGTGTTGTTATAACATGCATTGTTTCACGATTTTTCCTACCACCATATGGTCGAAATGGTAAATTACCTGTAGCAACATGATATAATGTAACACCTATTGACCAAAGATCTACATTTGCAGTAAAAGAACGATTAACTGATTTTCTTAATACAGCTCGTTCATACATATCTGGATGTAAATATTCTTCTGTTCCATAAAGAGACATAAACGGCTGATTATCTTCAAGTACTCTAGCTGCTCCAAAATCAGTTAATTTATAAATAGTTTGTCCATCTTCTGATATATATTTCATAATATTTCCTGGTTTTAAATCACGATGAACCAAACTATTATCACGGAGATGTTTCATACCAGCACACAAATGTTCCAATACTAATAGAAATTCTACTTCTGATAGACCATATGTATTTTCTGGATCATCTAAAATATTAAAAAGACTGCCACCAGTACAAAGTTCCATTACAATTACTTTTCCTCTTCCTTCTTGATCATCTTCTATAGCTAACAGTTTGACAATATTTTCATGATTTACTTTTTTCAGTACTTCAAATTCTCGCATTTGAACATCCATTGGCCGCATATGGCTCATTTGATTGAATGTTTTAACAGCAACAGATTCTCCATTATTTTTATTTACTCCCTTGAAAAACATATATTATTACAAATATTATTTATTTAGCATATTAAGAGTGAATATTGAAAATCCCTATATTTTTGTTCTTATAATATAATAAAATAAAATAAAATAATCTTACTTGAAAAACTGCTCCAGTGGCCCCTTTTCCTAAAACACTAGTTGTACACCAAACATAATTAAGAGAACCTCTTAAAAACGACATATTGTATCGTAACTTTGAATAATTATCTATTTATTGTATTAATTCTGCTTCATGCCGACGTAATAATGTAAAATTTTAATACTTATTTTTATTTGTTTTGTGAATAATATAAAATAAGATTTTTCATGCAAGAATTTTATCTGAATTGTCACTTTACTGTTTAATAAATGCTAATGCAGTGAAAATAGCAATATGAGGTTGGATCTATACTATCCCCCCAATAGTTTGTAGTTGTCAATTCGTCATTAATTACAATTTATATTCTTAGGAAGCGTTATTCATAGTTTTTAGGTCCTTGTGAATATAAATATCTAAATGAATATAAAATAAGTTACCTGGCAGAATTCTATAGTTTCGAGTATATAAATAAAAAATTTTTTTGTTGTTTTAATATATCAACAAGTTCACGTTAATTACGCCATAAGACATCCATGCAATTTCTACCCGTAAGTAAAATTCGTGTGGAGACGTCAGAATATTAATACAATTCCAATTCCAGGTTATACTGTAATGCTTACCCTTCGCGTGTGGAGACGTCAGAATATTAATACAATTCCAATTCCAGGTTATACTGTAATGCTTACCCTTCGCCAAACTTGACGTCCTCAATTTTCATATTAGACACAAATAATGTGATCTTCACATTTTTTGATTTTTATATGAAAAAATTGCTGCGTTCTGAGTGGAACTGTCAAATTTTAATTGTACACGAACGTCTTAATCGTACAAAAATTGTGGTACTCATCAACATCATAAGTCAAAACGTGCAACAACTAAACGTACCAAAACGCGGTGATTAGTGTCAAATGTGTCAGATTATTGAATTGTAGTTTACTACTTTAAATTTCACATTTGACGTTTGCGTATTACACACGTATTTTATCTACATTTATGTTTGTAGACTTTGCTATACTGGACTAAACAATTAATTGTAAAGATCTTCACATTTTTTGTTATAAGAAAGACAAACAAAGGGAACAGGTGAGCAAAAGCTAATAAACTGAAAAACATACTTTAATTCCATAATAAAACTTGGTAATATTGGATATACACTACTAGATTTTAATATAAAAAATCAGTGCAATAAAAGTTACGTCACAAGATGACAATTATTAAATTTAAAATTAATATACATTTCAGATGTCTTTAGGCCCGTTTCTTCGTACTCCTTTTACTGATTTAACTGGATGTTTAATAAATCACCAGCAATATGATAAATGCGGTGTTATGGAAATGGATGTAATGGACTGTTTGGAAGCATATGGCATAGAAAAAGGACGAGAAAAATGTAAGGATTTACTTGCTGATTTTCAAGAATGTGCTGGTATGCAAAAACAACTCTTGAGATTTCACGTAAGAAAGATAAATTTGTCATATATAAATAGTACATACACTAAAAAATACTAAAAATTTTAGGCAATGAGAAACGAGAGACAACGACAATATTGGAAAGGCGAAAGATCTAAGGAGGAACATTATGCTCCTTCACCGCGGGTCGATTCTTATTGATTTGTATATATGTATATATTGCGGTTTATAGAATAAATATTGAATGAACATGATAATTAGTAAACTAAATTTGTTTCAATTATTTAACTTTCACCATGTTTCGTTCCTTCAAAAAGTAAATTGGAACATAAATTTCAAATGAAATTTAAGAGTGAATCTCAAAAATCTTATTGGAGTCTAAATCAAAATGATAAGTAGGAAATTGTGACAATAATAAAACTGAGTATAGTGTTGTTAGTGAACTTTTTAATTTATTTATTGTGATATATATGAAGAACATTTTTTTATCAAAAAAAAACTTTTAAGTTTACCGATTAGCTAGGTAGACTAGAACAAGTTTACCGATTAGCTAGGTAGACTAGAGCTTAAATATAATAACGAATTTGTCCAGTTTGGGTATAATTTTCAATTTCATTTAAAAATATGAAATTAATTAAAATAAAATTCGTAATTAAACATAATCATATTCTTTTTAAATAGTTGAAAATATTAATATAGATATAAAACTGTATAAAAACTTTTATGAAATATTTAAAAAAATATTAAATTATTTAATTAAACAGAAAGACTAGAAATCAGGATTTATTGACAGTGCTTATAACATGGTACCCAATTTTGCTGTCCCAAATAATTATCAACAAAATAATTCACTTATCATTTTTTCTCTGTAGGTATGTTAAAATTTAGTATATACCAGTATATGTCCTTAAATGTTTTGGTATAATAAATATCCTTAAAATAAAAATTCCCCAGATTTTTTTTTTTTTTTTTTTTTTTATACAAAATTACAAACTCGACATGCGCCTGTTTAAATTTTGACATTTTGAAGGCTAGCACTAATATGAAATCACAAGAAATATAATAGTTCTTTAGAATCATTTCGAATTCCCGTAAAGGATTTTATTTCTTTATAAATTTTCGGGGGGGTAAAAAAAAAAAATGTTAATGTACTGTCATTATTCGAAATAAAAAAAAAAAAATTAGTTATAATAAATATGGCGTCGATCTTGAAACCCCCGAAATAATAGTGAATAGAAGAAATCCGAAAATCTGTGTTTTTCTTATCGGTTAGTAAATTCGGGGGGAGACAAGAAACATAATTATTAAAATATAAATATTTTTTTTAAATCTTAATTTATTGTGTATTGTTGAAATTAATCGAAATTAAAAATGTAAATAGTTAGTTTTAAAATATATATATATATATATTTCGAGTATAAAATTATATGCATGGGCGAATATTTAATATATTTTTATATAAAAAGGTTCGTGAAAAAAAATATGTATATATATACATATATATATATATATATATATATATATATATAATATATATAAATAAAATTAATGTGATTTGAAAATTTACTAGTAATTATTTAAATTAAAAGTGTTTACAGAAATAAAATTTTAAAAAAAACATTTTAAGTAAGAAAAAATATTTAAAAAAATTTTTCCTATAAAAATATATTATATTAAAAAAATTGTTATATACATTTATATATAACTTTTTTTTTTATATACAATATTTAAAGTTAAGTGTTGTACATATATACTTATTAGGATATAAGTTTATATATTAATATCGAATTGTGCTATAAAAAAAAATTTAAATTCGAATTGTTTAATGAGAAAATTTCAGTGCTCCTCATAAAATAATATTAAAATTACTTCAAAAAAAAAAAAAAAATGTTTACATAGAACAATAATCGACAAAAGGATTGTACTATAAAAATAAAAGTGTTTTCCTTATATTTTTGCAACTTAATTTTACCTGTTTTTAATTTTTTTTTTTTTGAAAATATTTAGCAATCGCTATAAAAAAAAAACATATGTATATATGTGTAAGTCCGATTATGATTAGTAGGTCAATGGGATTGTAATTATATTAATTGAAGCATAAAATGGTTAGATTAAATGAAGATTTTTTATATACATATAAGTATATAGTTTTTTTTCTTCATATTAGTCTTTAATATAGTTTCAAAATGGTTTTCGAATTTCGAGTAATCATTAAAATTTATTGATATTGAATGGGTCTTAATTGGAAAAATGTTAATGATTAAGTTAATAATATCAATTTTTCTATATGTAATCGTATTATTTTAAAAATGGTTATAAATTGACTTAAATAAATTTTAAAATATATTGGTTTATATATACACATATAGTATTAAGATATTGATTTTCCATAGTTTATGTTTATTATCAGTAATTTTTTATTAATTTGTCCAATGCATTATTATTTATAAAGATATAATTTAATACTAATGTGTAAATATTTAATAGAAATTGACCATTATTTTGTTGAAATGTTCATTTTCGAATAATTTCTTATTGGAATGTGGTATAAAATATTATGTATAAATAAGTAAATAAAGAATATTAGATTTGACATTTGTGATGTAATTTCGTTAGACACTCTGAGTTACCCCAATTTTTTTTTTTATCACTGAAATTATTATTTTGAAATGATAATACATATTTAAATTATAATTATAAAATAATATTTTGGATATAATTATGATGTAGTGTTAAAAGACTTTATAAATTGAAGATAATATTGTTGTAAGATTATAGAATTTTGGGCAATAATTTAGTGCATTAAAAATTAATTACAATTTTCAATTTAATTAAATAATTTAGTAATATAAAATTATAAATATTATGTGAAGTTCTGATAATATAAATATACCAATTTAACACTTACAGAGTTAATTTTAATCCTAATTTATTTTATCATTTAATGAAAATAAAAATGATTAAAATCTAGTTTAAATTTAATCAATGTGTAATAAAAATAATATTCGTTTTTTTCGCAATTGCCAACATGAATTAGTAATGTTTGGCGCGAAATTTTAAATATATTCAAAATTTAATTGTTTATAATGTTTTTTTTTTTTTAAATCTCATTAGAGTTTAAAGATTTTTTACTTTTAATGTATTCTTAAATTATACGAGTTAAAAACCGATTTTTACTATTAATATCCATAATTTATAAACATAATAAATTTCGAAGTTGCTATTTCGAATGAAAATGAAAAATGTTATTAAAAATACCATGATTTAAAAGTTACTTTTACTAGAAAATTAGGAACACCTTACTTTTCTTTATATTATTATTACTAAAATATTTATTCTGTAATCTTAACTCAAAATATTTATTCTGTAATCTTAACTATTATTTTTTAAATATGTTCAAAGTAAGGTGGGTTTTCTAACACCACATACTGTAATTGTATGATACATTTTGTACAAGACAACATATAACATTATAGAATCAATAATCTTCAATAATCTGATTCAAATTAATAACCCGGGATATAAAAAAATTAATAAGTGCATCGCTATTGTCTTTATAAAGGAATATGTACTCAATTTTTGTGTAAAATAATTAAAATTATGCTGTATGGCCTTCAGTTGATTACACTCAATTAGAATTAAGGATAATAATAATATATAAGAAATTATATTATTGATTTTAAATCTAATTATCTATATATAGTTATTTAAATAAATCTATTTAATTGGAAATTTATATGACTATATAATAAATTTAAATACAATTCTATTTATTATTTATATAGTATTCTCGTAGTGACCTTAAAGCATATATAAAATCAGATAAACTGAAGATTATATACGTTTTTAAATGAAAAAGAAATTTATTGTCTAATAAGAAGATTGAAAGATTTATTATTTTATCGTTTGGTTTAATGATGAAATAGCTTTTATTAAAATTTTAAAATATCAACATCGAATTTTTCAAAATTAAGAATCTTAATATTTGAGAACAACATATTTAAAAATCAGTTCAACTATAAAATAGATTTACACAAATAATTCAAATATAATAATAATTGTGAACATATATATTCGTGTGTGTTAATTTACGATTTTTCTTAAATTTTTAATAAAAATTTTTTTTTTAAATTTATTTATTTTAAATAATCTAATTTATTTTTAATTTCAATTTTTTTTTGATATTTTCAAGTTTTTTTTTAACCAAAAAAAAAAAAACAACAAAAAAAAACAAAGCTGCCCCCACTCTCTTGTGAATATTTAAGGTAGAGAAATAAATTTTATCAATATCCGGTGATGTGGGACAGTCCCCGCAACGGGAGATGCAACAACCCCAACGTTATATACCATCTGTATCTGATTTATATGGAACGGATGAGATAGAATTTCTACTGGACGAAATACGTGATCTTGAGCCGGCCTGTTGTCAGCTAGATGATGTACAAGATTTTGAAATAGCTGGCAGCAGAGCCGGAGAGCTATCAATATCATTAGAATCTCCAATTGGTACATGTACATCATGGGATTCCCATGCACATTATAATAATAGAATTGGTCATACACCAATGCCATGGGGTGTTGCTTTACACTGTGATCCAACACATTTAAAAACGCCTACAGGAATTGTTAGATTTCTATTGGTGGTAAATTATTAGTATTTTTTTATATGAATATAAATTATTAAATAATTAAATTTAAAAAGTGTAAATAAATATTATAATATTTTATAGTTATCATCTGCAGCTTGTCTTGCCTGTGAATGTTCAGCAGGTACTGTACAAGTTGGTCTTTTTCTACTGCCACTTATAGGACGATTAAGATTAATGGTCTTTTGTGCATTGTTTTCACTCTTGATAACATGTTTAATGCTATTTTTGGATATATCACATATAGCATTAATGTTTCCATTTAATTGGACGAAAATTGTAATTAAGAATTAATTTAATATTTTATTTCAAATAAAATTCGTGTTTAAAAAAAATTATTTATTTATTACAGAATACTTGGTTATATCTTAGTATTGGTTTAATATTTATATTAGGATCATCGTTAATGTTACATATGGTACTTTTTGCTGAAGCCTTTGCATGGGTTCCAAAACATACAAAAGATACTTTATTTTTATCAGCGGTATTTTTATTAATTTTTTAATGTAATTTAATTTTAATATATATTATTTTTTTTTATTTTATATACATAGTTAATAGGTTATATTTGTGCAATTGAAGCAATTTTTTTATCTGGATTGGCTAAATTTCCATCACAATATCATCAAGTACCTGATGATATTAGTGATATTTATATTGAGGATCGTGAAATGAATCAAATAATACCAACATTAGAAAGTACAGATTTATTAAATCATAATAGTACACAACATCAGAACGGTGAAACAAATATTCCAAATCAATACAATCGAATATCATCTTTGTCTATCCAAAAGCCTTATATACCTGGTAAATAATTATAAAAATTTATATAAAATCATAAAATAATTTAAATAATTATATATAATTTATGCTTCGAATCTTTTTAATTCGAATTGTTATAAAGTAATTTCCTTTTAAAACAAACCTCCACCTTAAATGATAATTTAATTAAAATTTCCTCAATTTCCATAAATTATGTAAATATTTATTAGTAATTTCTTTGAAAATCATAAATTCATTATTTTTTTATATCACAATTAGGGCAATTTTTAATATCACAATATTTAATTATGGCAATTTTTTATATCACAATTATGGTAATTTTTAATAAGTTCAACTTTAGTTTTTATAAAATTATTAATTTTTTTGTAGCCAAAAGACCTGATCAAGCTAATAATAAACGACCAACGTTAGGTCTTTCACAAACAAAATCAAATCATCGTTATCGTGAGGGTTATCATTATCAGGCAATTGCATCTACATCCCGCCAAAGTCCTACATTCGTTTTAGATGAGGATATTGGTGTATGTCCATCAACATCCCGATCTAATGATAATTCTAGTGCGTGATAGTTTCTAATAATTATAATATAATTTCATTTTTAATTTATAAAAAAATAAATAAAAACAATAATAATAATAATTAATAAAAAAATTAATAAATAAATTGTAATTTGAAATTAAGTAAAACAGATTAAATTATTAAAGGAAATAAGGAAAATTTTAAAAAATATACAAAATGAAAAAAAAATTTAAAATAATAAAATTATAGAATATTAAAAAATATAAATAAATTAAAACTTATTTAAATAAAAAATATATATTAAAAAAAACATTGAAAACATAAAAAATTTGTTTATCGAATAAATTAATTACATTATGTATTATATACATTATATGTATGATTGTATATTTATATTTATCGTCTTAGTGGTTATTATTATAATAATGGCTCTTAGTAAAAAAAAATTAAAATTAAATATATTTTTTTTTTTTCATTTTCATATTTTTTTAATATTTAATTAATTTATTTAATTATTTTTTATGATTATTTTTTTTTTAAATCGATAGAATAATTAAAATTATATATTTAAGATTAAAAAAAAAAAACATAAATCGATTAAGAACTGTGTAAAAATTAATTAATTTAATATAATAATTATTTTTCATTTTTATGTTATTTAAATATTTGTATAAATGAAAGTAATTCTCCCTCCATTTTTTAATTATTTTTTTTAAATTATTATTAATATCCGGAATTAGTTAATATTTATGAAATAATTAAATAAAAATAATGTAATAATTAAAAAAAAACAATTATACAAAATAAACATAAAATAGTAATTTGTAAATTCTGTGAAATATTGCTAAACTATAATATTTACTACTATTATTTGATATTCTTTTTTTTAGATAATTTCTAATTTCAATTGTTAAACATTAAAAATTGTCAAAATTTGCCAATGATAAAAATTTTTATTTGGTATAAATTTATAAAAGGATTGTTATTTGTAAAAAATTTGGAAAATTCAATGATTTGATATCCAAATATAATGTTTTTATCGAAAAGTATATTTTTTTTTTTTTTTTGCAAAAATCTACAGAATTAATGTAAATTAAAATATTGTGAAATAATCTATCTTTAAAAAAAAAAAAGTATATTTATTCAAATTGAAATTTTCAAATCATTCAAAATTTTATAATAGATAGACATTTTTGGCAACAGTTTTTTTAAATCACTGGATATTTAAAATTATTGGCAAATAAATAACTTCTTAACAAGATTATTTTAAATAAATGATCTGAATAATTTTCTATTCGACTATTAATAACAGGCCGGTTATTCAAGTGACAATTTTAGCTGTTAAGAATTTTGAATAAATAGTTAAAAATCTACGATGAATTTGATTTAATTACCGAAAAATTATTGTATATAATAGTAGATAAAGTTAAATCATTTATATTATTAAGTTCGTTTTTGTTTTAATCACTTTTTTAGTTTTTGGCGTTACCCAATGCTAATTGTCAGTAAATTCAAAATAATTTTCCTAAGAAGTTATTTGCTAATTGAAATATTAAATAAATAAATATCAGTGTTTAGTTTATAACAGTTTATCAATCGGTATAACAGTTTATCAATTTTCATAAAAAAAAAACACTTTTGATATTGTAATATGTTCACGTGATATTCAGTTTTGTAGCTGAAAAAAATAGTTCACGTTATACAGTTTTTAGCTGAAACAATTATTGCTCATAGTGACATATATATATATATATTCGAATTTCGAAAAAAAAAAATTATACTGAGCAAAGAAAGTAGATTAGTTTAAACGTGTAAAATCTATAAATATAGTAAAAAAAAAATGTATCAATAAAATCAATTTTCCTTTTTTTTTTTTAATTTTCTGTTGTTAAAAAATTATAATAAAATATCTTTGGTGGAGAGAATCGTCCTTTTCGAAAATATCTATTAGAAAATATTTAATATAATAAAAATAAAAAAACATTGTCGAAAATATAATGCACAGTAAAAAACAAAACAAAAAACAACTTTTCAATCAAATCTTAACTTAATTTTTTATTTTTCCTTTTTCAAATCATAATTTTTTTTATAATTATTAATTAGGCTTTTAGTTAATTTTTGTCATTATTTACTAAATAGATATGTAGAATATTATATTAAAAATAAAATAATTAATAATTAATAATTAATAATAATAATAAAAAAACAACAAATCCTTAATTTTAACAATAATAGAATTTAAAACAAACAAAAAAATGTAGATAATGAATTGCGATTATTGTTTTTAAAAATTATTTAATATATAAAATGCAAAGGGAACCTAAATATTTAAATAAAATAATTCTTGTTATAATCAATTTACATAATATTTTTTAAATACTGTATATATTTTTTTTCCCTTACAAAACATATATGTCAATGTATAATTGCACCGTTTCGATGCTAATTGTCATACTGGAAACATGTCGACAGAATTTGAGCACTGTGACCACTACCATATGAACTTTTGTATATGTATTTATTTACTGTTATGTAAATAAACTATATGTTTATGTTAATCCTGAAATATATTATAGAGATCGAGGTTTTTCAAAGTTCCAGAGTCATAGTTCACGAAAGATTAGAAGAATATATTATAAAGATCGAGGTTTTCGAAATTCCAGAGTCACGTAGTTTATAAAAACGAATGATGGAATTGATAGCCCGGACTGGGACACACCAAATTTGGATTCTTGAAGACGAAATAAAAATACAAGACTATTTTGATCACTAAATCGAATAATTTGGAAATCGAAATATAAATTTAATAAATTTTAATAATTTTACAATTTAGAAGCAATAAATACTCCAGATGGCCAGAATTTTTTTTAGAAGATTTACACGCAATTATTTTTAGACCAAAAATCAAAAAAAAATTACAATAATTTGTTGCAACTTGAATAGTCTGAATAGAAATGCCTTGTAAAAATGATATCTGATCGTTTGTGGAATTTTACAGGGTCTAAAGATAGAACTATTATCCATTATTTGAATAAACACAAAAATTTAATTTTATAGCACTATACTATATGTGTATCATTATTTCTATTTTTGAAAATCATAAGGCTTCCATTTTTTATATAAGGAAAAAGTATTAGATAAAAATTCGGAGATTAAAAATTTAATTTTAATATTCATTATTAAAGAAATTTAAGAAATAATTTTTTTTTTTAAAAAAAAAATATATTACAATAAATTGTTTTTACAAATCAAACATTTTTTTTTTTATTACAAAATAAAATAACTTATGCAACTGTAGTAGATTTACGAAATTCGATTTTGTAACCAGCAACATCATTAATAATTCGATTTTGTACATACCATACAGCTGAACTAATTGCTAATAAAAGTGATCCTAAAATTCCCATTGGCTTCCAGAAAAAAAAAAAAAATTAAATTTTTTTTATTAAATATACTATATTTTTTTTTTTCTAAATTGATAAACTTACCCCTGGTATTAATTGACCAAAATTTGTTGAATGTTCACAACCTGTTGTTGTTATTATTGATATTATTAGCATAATTATAAAAATTATTGTATCCAATATTAAATCTATTATTGTCCATATATAAAATGATTTTTTCATTGCATCAATTGCAAAAAATATATAAAATAATGTTACTAATATAACACAAGTAACTGCTGCTATTGGATATAATTTTGAATACCAATATGGTTTTCCAGGACATAATGGTATACTTAAGAATATTATAGAACTTGTTAAAAATAATAACTGAAAAATAAAATTAAAAATATTTTTTTTTTTTGTTTTTGTAAAATTAATATTTTTAAATTTTATATTAAATTTACAATTGCTATTAATTTTAATATTCCTGGTATTGATATAGCAAATTTTTCAGTTGAATATATTGAATTAGATAACATTTTTCATAATATAATATTTTTCTTAATAAATAATAATATGATAACATAAAGTAAAAACAATTTTATTTACTCTTTCAAAAAAAAAATAATAATTAATAATAAACAATTTATATCTTTAAAAACTATTTCATTACTAAAAAAAATAAAGAATATTTTTTTTTTTAACATTCTATGTTAATAAATTTTTTTTGGAGAAAAATTGTGGTTAATAAGATAACGTTTAGATTCCTGTGATTACAGTATAAAAAAAATAGTATCTTAAATTTTATATGTTTTGGATAAATTCTATACCTATAGTAACTTAATTATATTTAAATATGTTTTTTAAACATAAATTATATATAAATTAGAAAATTATATATAAATTGCTGGTATATTATATTTGTATAATTTTTATAGAAATTTTTTACAAATTTCAAAAATAGGCACTTGAATAGGAATCTAATAATTTTACATAATGTTAAAAATTATCATATATTCGATAACATTTTTTTTTTTATGATAAAAATAGAAATTATGTTTTACAAATTATTCTTCTTTGAAAAAGCGTAATATTAATAATTAATTAATTGATATGATAGTTATCAAGATTAGTTAAAAGTTATGCGTTTTCAAAGAAAGAACGGGAAGGAAACACCCATTAAAAGTGGAATTAGTGGAACGGGAAGGAAACACCCATTAAAAGTGGAATTAAAAGTATTCAACTCTTTTGTATGCCATTGTGATTTCTAAATTCGATATTCGAAGAGGCAATGCGTATAACTAACTTAATTTCCTGCTAGGAATATAACTAGTTTAATTCCTGACAACTCATTCGACTATGTAGGTCAAAACGAATTACTTTACTACTTTAATTTCCGACGCGCTAAAAAGCTAAATTAATAATTTGTACCAAAGTAACTCGTTTATTTTATAACGAATAATTTAACATACGAATATTATCCACTTGCCACAGATTTGTTCAAATTTTTAAAAGAGACTTTTTCTAATTATATATTGCGCCCATCTGAATTTAAAATGTTTATGGTGTAAAAGTAAACTTGATTAAAATCGAATGAATTCGAATCGGTTAGTTTTGTCAAAATAATTCATTAGCGTTACTCATATTCTTCTATGGTGTTTCCGTAATTATAAAACGTCAAAAAACGTTTTTTTTTATTAGTTAATTATTTAGTTCTGGCAACATTACATTCGTGAAGTAAAATTTATTATCTACTGGAGTTTTGTATATTCCAAATAATATTAGCAATAGTAATTTTCCCATGACATTTATTTTTGTATCACCGTGTTATAAATAGCAATTTCAACCACAAATTTTTATCTCTTTTTTTTTATTTTTATTTTTGATTTGTCTTCAACATTTTCTTTCTGTATAGTGCTGTGTCATTTCCTTAGGACAGAGATATTCAGAAGTATAAATAAACCTGCTTATATTATTATAAATCATTATTCAACAAACAAAATGCGATTGGGGAAAGTTGATCCAAATTCCTATTCGGAACCCGGTTAGTTATTATTTCTTAATTATAATAGTTTATAAAAATATTTTTATAATATTTTAGAAAAAGTGACAACCAAAAATATTCATTTAAATTGGACAATTGATTTTAAAAAACAATTGATAAAAGGGTCTGCTACATATCTATTTAAGATAATCGAGAAGAACTTGCCTTCCATAGTGAGTGATTTTATTTAAGTGTATAAAAGATCTACTAATTATATCTTCGAAACCAGCTTCTTGATGTTCGTGATCTAAATATAAGTGAAGCTAATATATTGACTTCTGGTAAAGAAATTCCAATTCTTTTCTTTACGTCTAATAATGTGGAAGATATTGGATCTAGATTGACATTAAATTTGCCAGCTGGATCTGAAGGAGAGTAAGTAGTGAGCGTATTGTTTTGAAATTGGTTGTCATTAAAAAATTTAGGTTTCTTAATATGCTCTATTAGCGCGATTCATAATTTTTTTAAAAGAGCTATATATATAAATTTACCATAGATACAAAAATTACTTTTAATCTACATTTTATACACGTATAACAAAACTCGTGATATGATAAGATGATATGATTAGATATCGTGTTAATATTTTGGATTAACCTACTTAATAAATCAAGTTACAATAATCAATAATGCATAATATAAAAGTCAAGAATATTTTTGATTTACAATTATTTACAGATTACAGATTTGTATAAAATATGAAACTTCGTCACATGCTAGTGCTTTGCAATGGCTAACACCTGAACAAACTTTAGGAAAAAAGCATCCTTATTTATTTAGTCAGTGTCAGGCTATTCATGCTAGATCATTGTTACCATGTCAGGATACACCAGCTGTTAAATTTACATATACAGCTGCATTAAATTATCCAGAAAAACTGACAGCTTTAATGAGTGCCATATGTTTTAAAAATGGAATTGGTGTAGCAGAATTTGAACAAACTATTCCAATTCCATCATATTTACTAGCAATTGCAGTTGGAGATTTAGTTTCCAAGCCATTAGGAAATAATTGTAATGTTTGGGCTGAACAAGGTATAATTGATAAATGCGCTGATGAATTTTCTGACACGGCTAAAGTTGTTCAAATAGCTGCTGACATTTGTGGTCCATATGTGTGGAAACAATATGATTTATTGGTTATGCCTCCTTCTTTTCCATTTGGTGGTAAATTTTTAATGGTGGTAAATTAATCGTTATAATTCATTAATTGTATTGTATTGTTTTCCATAGGTATGGAAAATCCATGCCTAACATTTGTAACACCAACATTATTAGCTGGTGATAAATCATTAGCTGATGTAGTTGCCCATGAAATTGCACACAGTTGGACAGGAAATTTAGTTACAAATAAAAATTTTGAACATTTTTGGTTAAATGAAGGATTTACAGTGTTTGTGGAAGCAAAGATTGTTGGTCGTCTAAGAGGTCCTAAAGCAAGAGATTTTCATTCTATACGAAATTTAACTGAATTACAAGAAAATGTAATCTTTTAATATAATTAATTTTTCTCTTTATTCTTGCAATTATATTTGTATTATAGATTCGTACTCAACTATCTAACACCCCAGAATTGACGAAATTAATAGTTGATTTATCTAATTTGGGCCCAGATGATGCCTTTTCATCCGTGCCTTATGTTAAAGGATCTACATTTTTGCGCTATCTTGAAGACACTCTTGGGGGTCCAGATATATTTGAGCCATTTTTTAAATTCTATTTGAATAAATATAAATTCCAATCGATTATGACTGATGACTTTAAATCCACACTTTATGATTACTTTTTTGAATCTGATAAAACATCAAAACTGAATGATATTGATTGGGATAAATGGTTACATGGCGAAGGAATGCCACCAATATTACCGAAGTATATTTTATATATTTTAACTTTTTAATAAATAAAAATTACAAATTAAAAAAATATTATTTTAAGATTGGATGATTCACTTGCTGTAATTTCAAAGAATTTATCAATAATCTGGAGTACAAAAACTATTACTGAATTGAAAGATTGTCCAGAATTATTGGAAACTTTATCATCACATCAATTAATTGATTTTCTTGCAAAACTTATTGAATGTGAGGATATTGTTGATTTAGATGACAAAAAAATATTGTTATTAGAATCAACATATAAATTAGATGTTAATAATAATGCAGAAGTTCGATTCCGTTTTATAAGATTATGTATACGTGCTAAACTTTTATATCGTATGCAAGAAATATTAGATTTTGCTAATAGCAATTTCCGTATGAAATTTGTTCGTCCAATTTATAGAGATTTAGGACAATGGCCAGAAGCTAAACAAACTGCTATTGAAAATTTCAATCGTGTGAAAAGCCAAATGATGCAAGTTTGTGCAAGCAATATTGAAAAAGATTTAGGATTGAAATAATCTGATTTTTTATAATTTTTTTTTTTTTACTAATTATATATTTGTACCTTATTGTCAAAATACTATGAAATAAAAGCATTTTTTTGAAATTGAATTTTACGAATATTTTTGATTTCTTTGGATATTAATCTATATTTTAATTTGTGTATTTGTATGTTGACAGTACGTGGAAATTGTAAATCCGATACCTGGAGGCCACTATAAAATTATGAGTCCAAATTACTGTATACGATGAAATTCAATTTTATCATTAAATTTGTATTTTATCCTAGACACTTTTATCCAAAAGCATTGGCGCAATTTATTTTCCTTGATGCTATTGGGCGTCAATGACAAATGGTCAGAGCTCAGACTGATAATTTTTTTTATTTCTACGTCGGACGCCCTTAAAATACATAATGAATTTACTTTTATTGTTTGCATACTTGCAGTCAGGTTTGTGAACTAATATTGATAATAAAAGGGGCATAAATAATCCTTGAATTTAAAAGAAATGTTGGTATAAATTTAAATAATCAACTCATATTTTTAATTTTACTTTTTAAATATATTTCTGTATGTATGTTTTTTTTATACATAAAGTTATATCTTTCGAAAAAGCACATTAAATTATATATATAAAAAAAATTAATTATAAAATATTAATTGTTAACTAAAATTGAAATAATAATAATAAATACTTTTAGGTGCAAAGACAGAATTATTATTTTTTTTTTCCAAATGTTTTTTTTTTTATATAAGAATAAATTCTATTACTATTTTATCTACAGAAATATTTACAAGTAATTTGTATTTTGTTTTAACAAAATCATTAAAATTAATTTTAACGAAAAAAAAGTATTTATATAAGTATATAATTCAATTACATTATTTCAGAATTTTTATTTATATATATATAATTTTTAAAAACTATTTATGTTAAAATATAATATACAAATATATAAGATGAAATTAAAATAAAAAAAACTTTATATAATTATTATATTTAAATTTAATTTTTCATTATGGACTTCCTTGCATACTTTCATCACTTTCTAAATATGTTACATATGAATCTGTACTATCTGGATGATGATGTATTCCAGTATCCATATGTGGACCATTCATTCGTGCAGGTGTAGGTCCATGTGGTTGCATACCACCAGGTGGCATACCACCAATATCATAACCATGCATCTAGAAAATATAATCAAAAAATTATATAACTGATAAAATAATTCATAATTTTTTTTTTTGTGATATTAACCTGATTAACAAGTTGTTGGAATGCCGGTGTATGAGGATTAAGTGTTCCATTATTATCTAAATCTGCATGTAAAGCAAAATCAGATAATGCTTTCCATGGAGGTTGATATGTTTGAACCTCTAAACTATGAAGATTTAATGGTGAATCATGTCGTACTGGTGAACTAGCTACCATTGGTATACCTTGCATTGTACCATATCCAAGTTTTCTACCATCCTGTAATAATTTTAAATTTAATTTTACAATAAATTTCTTGTAAAATAAAAAATAAAAAAACGAACTTTTTCTTGTTGCATTTGTAATTTCATTTGGATTGTTTTCTTTTTATCTTTACATCGTTTATTTTGAAACCATACTCGTATTACGCGTGGCGATAAACTAGTCATTTCGACTAATTGTTCTTTCATTAGAGCATCAGGTCGTGGATTTGCATTATAGCAAGTTCTAGAAAATATTTTTAAAAAAAAATAACAATAATTAAATTTTCAAATAATTTTTGATCACCGATCGTGAAAGTTATTTTGAGAAATATAAATTTGATACTAACCTTAAAGTATGAAGCTGTTTTTCATTTAGAACGGTTCGTACTCTTGTTGGTTTTCCATCACCTGATGGTCCAGCAGGTCTTTTATCTCTAATGCTTTTATGTGAACCAGATTCACTGCCAGAATCTAAAAAATATAATAAAATTTATTTAGATTAATAAATTGATTGTAGTAATGCTATTGCTACTTTAAGTAGTACATATTCTCTTAATGGTAAATATAAATAAAATTTTAGTTTTTTTCAATAATTTTAATAATTTTTTATAACTCATGGTAAAAATTTTTTATTTTATTGTATTTGAAGTGATAAAAAATAATAATAAATAAATAAAGAGAGAAACTGAAGTACAGTCAAATATCAATAAAAAATTGTCAAACATAAACAACATAAGTTTTTGTTTGTTAAGTTTTATAGCTTTTCAAAGTGAACCGCCGGTGACTTATCCAATACATTGGAAATTATGAAATAAAGAGTAAAATTTTTTAATTTTTGTATGTTCTTTTGCAAAAAAAAATCGAAATATTCCTTATAATAAATAAATTTTCTATTTACTCTAAAAATATTTTGTATTATGTATTTGAAAATTGAAAAATAAATCAAAGATAATCCCAAAAATGGACGAAACATATCATGCGATCATAGTTTATGAAATTCAGAAATTGTGAAATACAGATGTACACGAGTTTCACAGAATTTTCTAAAAATAATTAGAAATTTGTTAAAGTTTTTTAGAATTAATGAAATTCAATGACTGTGAAACACGACTGTGTCGTATATTCCTACAGAATGATCAGAAAACGATTAGAATTCTTTGTTAAAGTTTTTTTTAGAGCAAAAGTATCCAAGATAATATTTAAACCGTCGGAGACATGGAATATATCGCTGAAGCAACTGTACAGTAAGTAGTACAGGAGTTATCAGCTAAACTGCTAAACTTAATCATTGATAGGGCATTGCAATACCCCGAACGCGTACAGAGGTATGTACAGATTAGAACCTTAGAACTTAGATCAGCTAAAATCTATATTGTAGCAGATATTATCAATATTAATTAGTGTTGCAAAATATATTTAGAAATTATTTCAAATATTTATGTTAATCAATTAAAGACGATTAACAAACATTCAGGAAATATATTTTCCTTAAATTGTCAACTGCACAATAACTGATAAGATAAAAATATATGTAATCATGTTTGCAATTTTTCCTTCTATACAAAAACATAACAAAAATTACAATTAAAAAAAAAAAATAATTACATAAATTTGAACATGGATGTCGCGATGCCGACAAACTTTAAATAAAAATAAAAAAAAAATGCCGTCAAAAATGACTATTTTTTTGTTTTCATAAACACTATCTATTATATACCTACACAATTTAAAAAATCACAGAGAAAAATCAATTTTTATCAAATAAGATAACTTTATTTGTGAAAATCATATTAAAAATATAATTTAAACAAATAAAAGAGTTTGTTTAGAGGACAATTGAAAATTGTAGAAAATATACTTTTACAAATATAAATGAAATAACTCACTCAATTCCTCTGATTAAATAAAAAATTTAATTAGCATGTTTGAGTGAGTGATTTCATTTATACTTGTAAAATGAGATCTCTCACTCATTACTTTTTGCAATATATTGCACTCATTATTTTTTGCAATATATTATATTGCAAAAGTTTTTGCAATATATAGTTATTTAATATCTAAACAAACGCAAACGAAGAGCAATAATTATATTGCAAAATTTTATTAATTTCGTTTAATACTGCATAAAAATTAGGCTAAAACTAATATTTAATTTAGGATCGATTTGCTAGGAACATGTTAAGAACATGTTGAGTGAAGATTGGATTTAATCGCCTTTGTGCGAGGGATTGCCATAACTCCACTCCCTTCTAACTAAGCAATATTTAATTTAAAGAAAACAATAAAAAATTTCTATTTAGAAAAAAAAATTATCTTGAATGAGTTTTAAAAGTTTGATTTTAAAATGATTCTTCAAATTTACTAAATTGTATGTCTAATCTAAAATTAATAAAAACATTACTTGAATGATAAAAACTTGCCATTAAAACGCAAACATTACATAAAAATTGTGTAAATTTTTGTACAATTTAATTATTTAATGTTTAAATAGATAAAAGAAAGTTTGAACATTGTAGTTAACATGATCATTAGATTATTAACAACAATTAGTTCTTTTTTTTTCTAACTAAAGTTTATGTTCTTGTTGGAAATAATTATTAGTTGCGATGTGCACATTTTTATTAAGTAATATGCAGGCAATAGAATTTGAATCAACAGAATTTGACAAAGTCCAATTGAAAAAATTGACAACGTATGTGGGGGGATATTTCGAATTTATTAGGTGAAATTTTATCAGTAGGTAGTTTAAGGTAGAATTTAGCCTTTAAAATAAATATGATAATATCCATTTGCAACAATTTAAATTGCAGAAATTTGGGTACACCAACATAGATTATAAGACATCCAAAATTTCATTTAAATCTTATCTAATTTTTTAGAATGAATTAATATTTTACCTGATATTGATCCTAATTCACTGGAATGATTGTTATTGCTTAAATTTGTATTATTATTATTATTATTATTATTGTTAGTTTCATATGATGATGTTAGACTAGTTTGTGACGTTTTTTCTAGTACATCATGATCTTCTTTGCAATAAAGTGAACCGCCATCTCTAAGCGCAAACTCATCTCCTAAAAAATAAGAAAATACAATAAAAAACAACTAATTAATATGTTCATTTAAATGGAAATTGTTCCTTAATAAGTTAAAAATTTAGTTTGATAATTGAGTTATAGAAATGATTACTGCTAGAATATTAACGGAAGTCTGGCTAGCTTAATGAAGATACTCGTAAATTAATAGAAAATTGAAACAATTACAAGCAACAATAATGTACACATTTATTAATTTTTTTTTCCAATGGGTGAATTAAAGAAAATTTTCGAGTTTTCATTCAGTTTCTGTATAATTTATAGTAAAATTATTTAATTCTTCAAATTATAAGTAATTATTTAACAGAAAATTGAATTTAATTTAAAAAAATACCACGTTATAATTATCCAAAATATAATTGAAGAACTTATTAGATAAAGTGACGCAAATAAATTGAAGAAAATTCTTAATCCACATAAAATTTTTATTAAAAATTGTAATTGCGTCGGCTTTCTATTCAATTACCAATTTAATTCTAAGACTAAGTGATAATTACTAAATAAAGTCTTGGACAAATTTTAGTATTCCGTTTCAAGAAATATAAAATAATATTTCCTAGATTTGAATAAATAATATTTTCGAACATGTATCTTAGAAATTGATTTATGCTCGAAGCACAATTTTGGCATTTATATGTATATTAAATAATATGACTGGAAATGTATAATATGCTCGACATGTTTAATGATAAATTTTATTTTATTTATAAAAATTATTAATAATTAAAATTACCTGGTATTAATTGTTTAGCACACGCTGAACATCGAAAACAGTCTATATGATAAATTTTTGTTTTAGCTCTCATTACAAAATCATTTTTTCTAAAAGAACTGCCACATTTATCACATTTTGTACCAAATAATCTGTAAAAAAAAAACCAAAATTCGAAAAATTAATATAAAACTTTATGAACTTAAAAAAATGGTAACTAAATATTTTATTGTACCATAATATTTATTTTATTTATTTTTATGATATTACAAAATCAGATATTTATGTATATTAATGTCAATAATCAGAAAATAAATTAAGCTTTTTTTTTGTAAATATACGTAAAGTTTTTAAATAAATATTTTACTATAATTTTTTTTTTTTTTTTGGTAAATAGACTAAATTAATATTTGATTAATTTTTATAGTTTAAAATATTCTTAAATATAAATTTTATACCATAAATTTGTGTTATTGGTGGAAAATTAATTTTGATTTGTTATAAAATATTGGTGCGTAAAGAAAACCGTATATGATAATTAAACTCTAATCGGATAAATGGATGAATTCAATTAACATAAATATATGTATATAAGTATATATTTATTATTGTTAATTTTAAATTTGTTTATTTTCGAAAATTGAAAAAAAAAAAATGTTTTCTTAATATATTACAGTCCGTGTGCACAAATTTGTGAGTTTTATAAAATTTCAATTAAAGTCCGTATCCACAAATTTGTATTGTACAATTAATTTTAGGTCCCAAGTAAATTTCTTTTAATATTTCAACACGGTTCGAGGAATAGTTTTATACAATTTGTCCCGCGGACTGTATGTAATGTGTTAAAATTAGATAATTCGAGATTAATTTTTCAAAAGTTTTATATGTATGACAAGTAAATTTTTTGTAGGAAGACAGGAGAGAGCTTCCTAAAGTGTACCAAATATTAATGTTCTGGTATTAAATGTGTGAAAATACTTAATAAGAATTTTATATTTTGTAATAAGAAAATTACTACTAAATTCCATTTAAAACCAATTACCCGACAGTTTAATGAAATAAAAGTTTAAAATAATACTTTTAATATATTGGCCATTGTAAAATATAAAAGAATTAAAACTTTAATTAATTTCAACTCTGAAACATCCTTAGGATAGTAGGTAAAAGTATTTTCTGCCACACTTCAAACTGACACTAAAAATATACAAGTGCAGCCAAATTAAAGTTTAATGTTATTTATAATACTTTTACTACAATCTCGTATCAATATATAAAATGAGTTCCATTTAGGATAATGAGTACCATTTAGAAAATATTACGAATTAACCAACTATCCCCTACTTTGAGTATACAATGTCAAGCGCACCAACAAAATATTTAAATATAATTCATTCACGTGTCCACATTAATTTGAAAAAAAAAAATGAGTACGCATCACAATTGTGATAATAGAAATTTAAGTTTTAACATTTTCAAGTTAACCTTTACATTATCTTAGATAGTGAAAGTTTTCATAAAAACAATCTTGTTTAAAATGTTATTTACTGGGAATTTTCACAAAAAAATATTTTAATAATTTAATTTTATGTTCTGAGAATTACATTAATTCTCTAGATATTTTTATCTAATGATTTCCTTTTATCCTTTTCATTTTTTCTTAGTCTTTGTGGCAAACTGATACAAATATTTATTTTCGTTATTTTTTTTTTTGAAAAATATAAAAATGTGACATTTATTTGTCTACGCAACTTTGTAAAAGAAGTGTGAAGATATTATTTTTTTTTTCTTTTATGATTTGCTAATTTATAAAATTAACAAAGTTTTCAGTTGTACTCGTACATAAATGAATTTTATGTAACATTTTGAATTTACAAAAACATATAGTGACAAAATAAAATTGTTAACTATTAAATTTAGAAAATAAATTAAACATATATTTACAAAAAAAAAAAAAAAACAGTTGTAATGTTTTGCATGCAAAAGATAAACAAAAATCTTTAACGTTAATTAAAGAATATTATCATATAGATGTTAAATTTAGTAAATAATAAAGAAAGTAAATTTTCTTCAATTAAATTTTTTTTTTTTATTTTAAAAGAATTTTTTTAATCACAAAAATAAAAAAACAATGTATGTATCTATATTTAATGTATCTAAGTATATTTATACAAAAAAAAAAACACTTACCTAACGTAATCTTGCTTACAATACGTTTTACCGTCTCGAACAAAACAAGTTAAACTTTCATCTAAAAATTGTCGACATTCTTGACATTTTAAACATGCCGCATGCCATTCGAGATCTGGAGCTACACGTAAAATATACTGATCATGTATTTGTCCACCACATCCGACACATAAAGATTGTCGTTGTTTTTCTAGAAAAACCAAAGAGTCAATAATTATTATTAGAAAAAAAAAAAAATAAATATCTAAGATTCTTTAAAATTATATACAATTTTCATTTTATTTAATTAATTTTATTTTTTGGGGAAAGTTTATAATAAAATTCAGTATAAAAAAATATGGAAATTCTTAAAATTTCATATTTTGACATATATCTTATATTTTGACATATAATTGATTAAAATCTAACAGATTTTCAAGTTTAATTCTGACAATTTGACAATCTGACAATTTCATTAAAATAGAGTTAGTTATTTCGAATTTTTTTACAAATCTTATCGAATTTGAAAATCTGTAGAAATGAAACTTTTTTAAGATATTAAATTGCTTTAAAAAAATTATATTAATAAGTCAATCTTATATTTTTTTGTAATAATATTCACATTAACCCCGATTTTATCAATAAGATTAACAAATATATCTAGAATCAGTGCATTTATAGATGAAAAAGTCATTAAATACAAAGCTTATGCAACACTTTCTTACGTAATGTATACAGTTCTTTTTAAGTTGTTTACTATATAGCTGAGAAACAAGTGCGGTTCATAAATTTTATATAAATTCAAAAATCTTTTATTTAAATATGGATAGAAAGATTATTTGATTTGGTGTTCTAACACTTGAACAAGTTTAAAACAACTGAACATTTTCATTGCGTGGAATAATGAATAAATTAACTATATCTACATATTTATTAAATTCTGTATTTGGAATTTTGAACTATTCTTAGGTTTAGGTTGGTAAATTGATATTTTTGTTACAGTTTATGTGACCTAAGTAAATGTTTTACATTTACCGCTGGGTAATGCATTTAATAAATTTTCCTTGAAAACAGTTTTTCTTTTAATTGTCGAGAAAAATTTATAAACCTGAAATATGCGATATTGTTTCACACACAAGCCAAATTATCTTAGTTTTATCTCGCCATTTGAATTTAAATGTTTGGTAATTGTAGAAAAATGAATTCGTCTACTTAATCTACTGAAGTAGTAAATTATATCGCAGTTCATATATTAGTAAGATTGAAATTATTTGCAGATTTTCTGAATATTGTCTTAAAAATCTTCAGTATCATGGCTGCTTGATGGAATTATAGAAAATGGCGATAATTTAAAATGTTTTCAAAATTTAATTTAAGAATTTTGTTTACAGATTCTAAAATTATTAAAATTAAGGATCGTCTTATTGAAATAAATATTTGCCTTAACTGTGACCACGTCGGCTATGGGGAGAGAAGGATTTATATTAAAAGAGCACTGTTAACAGGACTCGAGTCACATTCCTCTTAAACACAATCAGATCATAATCTTCATGGAGCAAAATCAGCAGAATACCTGTAAAACAGACTAAGAGCTCCTACATTACGAAGGTGACTTAGAGATGATAGATTATTAGGGATATTGCCATGATTTATAATTTTGATGCCCAGCCTTTGAACTCTATCAAGATATTAGAGCCAGCGTTTGCGATGCACCTGCTAAAGATTTTAGTATGGTATTCTATATGGCATTTCTGCAAACTGGAAACTTTCCGACTTTACGTTTCAATTAAATTAATCTGTAACTTTGGATAATTAACTATTAAGTGAATATTAAATTATACAAAGTGAAGTTAGTTTCCTGTAATCGAAATTTCATTTGAGTTGAAGGTAAATTAACAAATAATAGATACAGAAACCAACTGTGAATTAATTTATCTATGAATTGATTTATCTATCGGAATGAATCATTCTTTAAATAACTGGCGGTGTATTACGCATAATTTAAGAGGCTGCGGTGCAATATGTTCTATAGGTTCGATTCAAGCTTGTGAGAAATAAATAACAGGAGGATTTAAATAAATTTCACAAACATGTCGCTGCTCCAAATGAGTTAAAATCATCTTCATTTGCGCAAGAAAATATTTTGTGCAAGATTTGATTTCGGTATCCATAATTATGAAAATGTCATATTAAAATTAATTTTAAACTAATCTAAATTTGGGTCTAACAAATTTTATAACTGAACACTTTTCAAGCGAATATAAAAATTTATCTAATTTTATTATCATGTTTCTTTTTTTTTTAATAAATAAATCTTGTCTACTGCAACAGCAGTAGTAGTTTTCAAATTAAAAATAAGAACTTTTAGATATTTTTTGTTTGCTAAAAAAAATTTTTAAATTAAAAACCGGTATTTTATTTTTTATAATAATTATTATATTTCATAATGTACAAAAGTTTGTCGATTTTTTTATTTTTTTATGAAACCAGTACATAAAAACTGGATTTAAAAAAAAAATTTAATAAAAAAAAAACTTAATATTTTGATATTAAATATGTTTTACACTCTGTGCCAATGCCAACTGTTATAAGATAAAAAAAAAAATATTGTTTAAAGGTAGAAAAAGATTGAAGATAATCTTATATAAAGAACATTATATTTTACATATTCTCCAATCACGCGGTAGTTATTCAAAATCACACATGGCTATGCTGAAGGCATGGTACAATCTCACTTTATTTTTTTTTTTTTCTTACAAATACATAAAACATAAAGGATTTTGATTTTAGTTTTTTTTAAAATATAATGTTTTTTTTTTTTTTTTTTGTTGGTTTCAAAGAGTAAAACAGAAAAATTATAATATAATCGCAAGAGAACATAAAACTAAGCATAAGTCAGATACAAAAAAAAAAAACTAAAAGAAGGTTTGGTTTTTATTTCTCTCATCTTGTTGTGCACAGAAAAAAAAAGGAACACAATCAAAAATAACAACAACACCAAAAAAAAAAACCAAAAAACCTTTAAAAAGATTTCCGACTTGATAAGATTTTCCCCTGTGGAACTTGAATAATGTTCAGATTCAGATTCAAATTGGATTGGTACCAATGAACTTATATCTATTTAGTAGTTTTTTTTTCTGTTGTTTGTAGGCAACAAAGTTTTGTGGTTGTAATTGTAAATATATGCGCGTATATAAAAAAAAAACATAAACATAAATAAATATTTCGAAAAAAAAAAAACAAGAAAAATTTCAGAAATACTTTTTTTTTATTTTTGTGAACAATTATTATAGATTTTCATTACATAACTAAAAGATTCAAATCTATTAGTTAAAGAATTAATATTGTTTAGTGTTTCACTGTTCATATTGCATTTATACTGCAATTTGTGAATAGTATTTTGTAAATATTTTAATTTAAAAAGGATTAGTTTTGTTAAAATTGTTTTTTCTGTTATGATATTCTAATTTTTAGCATCATATGACAGTGATATAGCCCTTCAAATTACATCACATTTTTTGTATGGTGGCTTAGTTATAGTGCACTGAGTTCACTCTGTAGTCCGATACATCGATTTTAGTGTAAGTTTACTGAGCTTGAAATGAATACCAGTTATAAAATTGCAATATAATTTCAAGATGGGGAAAAATTGGACGGTTGAGGCCATCTGCTAAATACAAATGTGCTCATGATCAAAACTCATTAAGCTATTGCAATTTACTATAAGGAAATTGATGGTTCTGAGTGAATATAAAATTACTAGGTTAAAATTGCAATAAAAATTTTAAGAAACTTAAAGTACGTGTTAGCTCTGCACTTGAATCCATTGAAGAGCACAACGGAGGGAGAAAGGTAAAAAGGATCGATAGAAGATTAGGTGTTACGACGACGTAAATTCGATAAAATTTTGACACTGCCTTCTGATTCTGAGAAAACATCTGCTGCATGCAATAAAGATTACTTTAGAAAACAAAGTAAAACTTTAGCATAAAAAAATGAATGTAAATCGTTCCTAGTCCACACAACATAAAAATTTCAGTTACAAATTTTTTACGATTCTCCAAATGTATTAATACAGAATAGAAATTTTCAAAATATTAAATTAATACTAAAATAAATTAAAATATTGTCCAAACTATGTTCTAGATTCTAGAAAAACAAGTAGAATCTAATTCAAGATTCTAGTAGAATAAGTAAATACCGATTATTATAGTTTGTATTAAAATTAATAATCATAAATTTGGACTTAACTCGTTTTTGTAAATTCAGTCTACAAGAACAAGTAAAATCCAAATTTATGATTACATAGTATTCTCCAAATTATGCTAGACTAAAGACTGTATTTATTAATTCAATAATATTTTAAGAATTTTTAATATTTTTATTTAAAATATGAATAGTTTGAACAAAAATATTTTAATTTAATTAAATTAATAATTTATTTAAATACTATCCTAATCAGGTGTCAATAAATATCAAGTTTTATGATTAGTTCAGTAAATAATGTCTAAGAGCTTGTCAAGAATTTTTCAAATTAAAATCTTTATAATTTTGAAATTGATTTAGAATCTTATTTTACGTCTAAACCTGCTAAGTTTGTCAATATTTTATATTAATTGATATTTTTAAAATGTAATCTTTCTGCAAAATCAAATCAAATTTTATAGTAATTCATAAAGTTTTGTGAAAATCGAAATTATCAAGTATCATAGTACGTTTTTAAAGATAACTTTATGGTATCTTTAATTAATTATACATCTTTTTTAGATAAATCAATTATGTTATACAACTAATTCTGTTTTTCACGATAGATACGTTCGCCTAAAAATTCGCGAACGTATCTATCGCGTAATGGTATATTCATATAAAAGTAAAGGATTGGCATAACAGTAGAAGATTGGTTCTACATTTGTAAAAACAACTAAAATAATATGCTTAGAGTATACAAACTCAAGGTTTTTATATAATTCACACAATTATTGATTTAAACCCTTTTAATATCGAATAATATTTATAACATTTAAATGTCACTTTAAAAGTTAATATCAAACAGCAAGCCTACACTATTACTTTTATCAAAGCTAATGTGAGACAAAAGTAGTGAAATCCCCTGCAGATATAAGTATATTATTTAATAGAATACGAACTTAAACACTGTAGATACATGCTTTTTTTTGCTTACAATTAAATTTTATGCGAATCGCGTTAAATCAACTCCAATCGCGTAAAAAAAAAGAACGTAATCTTTGTGTTGAATCGCGTTAAATCAAATTTGTTCGCGTAAAAACAGAATCAGGTGTATTGAAGAAAAATTTATTGAAATTTTCAATTTACTTTATAAATCTCATTGAAGTTATAAAATTAATATTATTTGAATTGCCATTTTCTTCATTTATATTCTAACTCTATAATTATCTTAATATTTTATGTTATAATATTAATTATACTAAATTCCATTCTTCTAATTTATCAATAACGTAATTTTATTTATACGGATCAAAGTATTTATTTAGTTTACCAGCGTAATATAAAAGATATTGATATAATAAAATCCCTTTACGTGAACCTAATAAAGTTTTTATTATTTTAAAGAAATATTTTTTTTTTTTATTATTAAACTTAAGAAGACCGATGTATTCTAAAATGAAATCCGATTACTACTGATTTATTTCAATATTTTTTTCATCTAACAACAAAAAGATATAGTTTAGCATAAAAATAATAAATGTAAAATAATGTTTATTAAAGGTTCATTTGATTTATTGAAGATTTATTTAGCATTAAAATGTACAATTTAATTGTAAAATTTATTGAATTATTTCTAATTAAATAAATTGTAGATATAAAAAAATAAAATTAAAATACGGAGGTTAAATTACTTTTAAATTTTATAAGCTATATATATGAAGTAAATTATTGGTTCATCTTACAAGCCTTACTATACTCACCAACAGTGAAATTAATTAATGATTTATCTTACAGGCATAAATTTTGAGGTTGAAAATATTAAATTTTATGTTAAAAAAAAACAAAAAAAATTGCAAAGCATAAAATTTACTGATTAATAAACTTAATTTTATATGATAATTGATTACTAAGTCAAAACAGAGTGGATTAGAAATCAAATAATTATTCTTATATCGTAGTTATGTAAAAAATGTCGAATAATTTCATTTTAAAAGATCATAGCATAATATTATCTATACATAATCTAATTCTAAAGACTTGCTTTAACTTTATTTTACCCAGCAAATGCCGTCATATTTATGTTATTTCGAAAAAAAAAATTTTTTTTAACATTTTATTGTCGTCTCTAAAATTCTTTTAACCCATTTTTTTTTTTTTGTACACACATATATATGTGTGTAATAATTGTTCTACTGATTAAATGTCATCGAAGCGGCATTTTGTAAAGCTTTCAAACACACCTTATCGACAATCAAAACCACCAACAAAAAACGGACTTCAAAAAAAAAAAGAAAAAAGAAAAAAACTGTCAAAAAGTAGTTGCAATCTTTCAGAATCACTTTACATACACACAAAATATAAGGCGCCGCGCCACCTCGGTGTTATTTGATATTATTGTGACTTATATACATATATATTCCTTTTTTTTATATAGGTATACATATTTACTAATATTTACAATACCATGTTTTAGGATTCATCGCTGGATCAGAAACGATATAAACATTTTTTTTTTTGGGATGGTCAAATGAAAATCATTAACCAACAACAACACAAAAAAAAATTTATAAGGACGGTTTTTCTTTGAAACAAATAAAGGCAATTAATTAAAGGCTATGGTAATATATATATATATATATATATATATATGTAATTATATAGAATGCGGTTAGAAATCAAATATTATAATATGCTAATAGAGGGTTAATAAGTTTTGTCTTTAAATTTATATTTGATTCTTAAATAATTTTAACATTTTTTTGTTGATACTGCGACATCTGCTGTTAAAACTATAGATATAGATTTATTTATGGATCGATTTAAAAAAAATCTAAAACTTTAGTGTCAAATTCAGAATATTACAAAAATGTAAATGAACGTTGTGCTTCTGATTCGTACAAAATGCTCAATTTCAATATTTTGTATATTCTAGAATTTGACTCTACATCTAGAACTTGGGAGCAACTTTAATAGAATTACTTCTATATTTCTTCAAATTTTATTTTAACAATTAATTAACTTTTTCACAAAGGATATTTATGCAGAAAAAATCAGGTATCCATTTTATTAATTCTAAAACTGAAAGAGAAGTTGAGTGGACCGGCAATTTTGAGTGGAGCGACTCTTTTGGCCATTAAAAAGAAATTGAATGGAGCGACACTTTAACCATTATCCTTCTACATACTATCTATAGACGGATAATGGCTAAAAGAGCCATTATGCCTCTATAGATAGTTGTGATGAATGGATCTTTTTCCAAAGATACTACAATCATGGGAAAGAATTTCCATATCAGAAGCAAAAAATGCGGAAAAATACATTATCAAATAATAGAAATTGGCTGAACGGAAAATTAGATAATAATTGGAAAATACCTACTGGGGAGTGGTGAATTAATGGATTAAAGGCTTCGTTGTAACAAATGAATATTTATAAGATATATAAGAATATGAACCATTAAAGTGAATTTCAATTTTTTCCCGGTTATGAGATGTCGGGAAAATTCATTATCAATTACTACTTATTTGAGAGGGTAAAATTTTATTATGGCCAATTGATATTTATAAGAAATATTATTAGATGAATCATGGGAGCCGAATAAAATTTTCCATCATGGGAAAGTACATTATTAAAAGAATATTACACAGAAAATATAAAAAGGGATATCAATTATTTTATAACACTAAAACATTAGCTTCAGGGAAAAAATTTACCTTTTTTTTTTGTTGTTTTTTAATTACATCTACTTGGGGCAAAAATATTTAATTTTGGTCAATAAATATTTGTTTTTTTTTTTTATATAGAAAGGGATATTCATTATCACAAGAGGTGTTGAAAAATTTATTATATATCTTAAAAACTTTATTTTTTTATCTAACTAACATTATAATTATAAAACTTAAAAATATTTTTTCCAACAAAGAGGCCTGCCATTTTAATAAATGATCAATAAAATAAACTGAATTATGATATAAAATAAATTCATAATAATTGCTAAAAAAAAATATATATATAATATATTATAAAAACAGTTCAATTTAAATTAATAAATATTTTTTAATGTTTATAACTTCTTGAACACCCATGAAGAAAAATCTTAAAATAATTTAATATATTAAATTTTAAAGTAAAAAAAATGAACACTTTTAAATTTTTCATATCAAGTCATATTTTTATATGAAAATAAAACCACCTAAAAAATCGTGAAAAAATTTTAATTTTTTTGAAACAAAAAAAAAAAAAAAGATATTCATGAAAATTTAAATTTACATCACTTGCATTAACATACAAAGGTTTTATGCCGATATATTTATATTATTATTTTAGTTCCGAGCTTTATATATCTATTTTTTTTTTGAAGCCTTTTTATACCTTATGCTTGGATCAGATATTATATACCTAATAAAAAATCTTCATCTTCTTCTGCTTTATTCTTCGTCAGATTTGGAAAATTTTATGGCTCTCATTAATATAAATTTGTCGTATATAACAGCCAACAGGGAATAAAAACATTTATTTTACGGAAAGATAATAAACAAAAATATACAAATCGAAATAAAAAAAAAAATTTTTTTAATATAAATTAATTAACAAAACGAAATTCTGATTTTTTTTTAGTGTAATTAAAGAGACGTAAGTGGATGATGATGATGATGATGATGATGATGATGATAAATTTTATATATATATTTGCATGAATATAACTGAGTTAATTATTGGGGTACACTTACAAAAAAAAATAAGAAACGAAGGTACGAGGTTAGATTGGTTAGTTTAATGATGGGTGACCGGGTCTAACACTCACTGTCTCTTAAATTACATTTTTGGTGAAAAAAAAACAACAGATATTTACGTATAACATTTATAAAATTCATCCAAATTTTGATAATTTAGACTTAAAATATAATTTTATAAAAATTAAATGTTTAATGAACTCTTCAGTAAATAATTTTTGGAAAAATATATTTGAGAAAATTAGTTTTAATTTAACGAAGAAAATAATGCTTTTAATTATTGATTAATATGACATTGATTAGTCGTCCTGATAAATCCCAAATTCCTAGGAAACGATTCAAAATATTCTATAATTATTTTAATTTAATTTATTTAATAAAATTTAATTAATTTTTATCTATTACTGTGTGTAATTTTTGACTATTACTATATGCATTATCGGTCGATTGAAGTAGACATCCTTGCATAATTATGAACTACAAGGTTTATTGAAATTTCCTAATTTACTTATATGAAAACTCATTAAAGAAGAAAAAAGATAGTTTTTAACATTTTGACAGAGACACCAGAATATTATTCGATCGTGATCAAGACACCGAGATTTCTAACCATATTATATGCTTTGCACTTTTCTAAGTCATCTGCATGTTTACTTTCTATTTTAAATTGGTTATTTGACTGAATATAACCTTAGTTGACCGAAGGAAATATTTTACATGCGCTGTAACATGTTTACGTAGACCTACTCTAGTTTCTTAGTAAATTATTGACCAATATTCGATCAGATTATTCAGTAAATGATATATCTATTTCTCATCAAATTTTATTTTTATTTAAACGAAAATGTTCTGAAAATTCTAATTTTTTAGCAGTAGTTTAGTTTCTAATTTGACTATTTTATGAGTTTGAAAATTAATTTAATTTGTTATTAGTTTTGAAAATAAATATATAATTTATATTCATTATTCTTGATAACATTTTAACATAAATAACAAAAATTTTAAGGAATTTCGGTTCGTCCTTTACTAATGAAAATATTCTTAGTATGAGCTCCAACTTGTAATTAATATAATAATAAATGATATGGATTTGAAAATGATTTTGACTATCATATCCTACAGACACATAAGATTTAGTCTAACCACAGGTCTGCAGTTCAAATATTCGATCTAATAAACTGATAGTTTCAGTAATCGTCAATTATACGCCATGTAAATGATTAGTCTTCAATGATGAAGCCGGTAATTAAAACTAAATTTTAAAATTTATGCCGACACCATTTCACAAATTAATTACCAACATCACTTCTTCTTATCACTATTTCAGTTAAATAATTAAATTATTTTTTTTATGAATTTTCTTAGAAATTACTTAGTACTTTTTTTTTATGTGTGCTTCTTTCCTACATAATTTAGCTTGTACTCATATGTTAAATAATAAATTTATGTTTTTCAACATCAAAAATTTTAAAATTACTTTTATTCTCTAAATAAAAAAAAAAATTAGTTATAATTTCAAATCCCCATAATAACTTTTTCCACTGGCAATGAAATTAAAAATCATAAAAAATAATTTTTTCTTGTTTAATGTTTACAGCTTTTACTTTTTTTCTTTTAATGCCATAAATAAAAAAAGTTTAAAAAAAAGGGAAAAAAATATATCTTCACAAATAAAAGTAGGTGTGAAATACTCCAAAAAAAAAAAAAAAAAACAGAAAATCTAACCATTTTTTTTGGTTGTTAAAATTCTCAGATTTCGTCTAAAACTTAGAACAAATATTAAATTTTTTTTTTTTTTGTGTGACAATAAAATTCTTTGCTAGTTTAAAGAAGCTAAAAAAATTTACAAATTCTTACTAAATTATAAAGTCAATCTTTTTTAGTATATAAAAAAATACATAAATTTATGTTAATTTGCTCTGTTTATTTCAAAAAAACATTAAAAATCTTATCTGATTGTTAATTATTTTCAAATAAAATTCAAACGAAATATTCTCATCTTATAAAAACTAAGAAAATAATTAAATGATTTTTATACAAATTGTTGTCAACAAAAAAATATTGTTCACAATCATGTAACTTAATTAAGAACACTGGGTCACAAAAATGTGTTATTTTTGTTGATAAATGAATTTTCTGTCTTAGAACTATGCGAAATAAATTTGAAATTTTGAAAATTGTTTATAATGTTTTGATAAATGTCAAAATAAATTTGAATTGTGTCATGTTTGTTAATTTGAAATTGAATTTAACTGGTTCACAATTTATCGAAATGCTACTGTATTACTATGGTATGAATAATGTTTTTTTAACACCCCGTCGGTGATTTTTTGCTAGAGGTTACTACTGATTTAAAAATATATTTCGATTTAAATAATCAAGTTGCAATTTTATACTGTTGTATCCGGATATAATTAATAGTGATTAGCCTGTTTTATGTTCATTACTTCCTGTAGCTGTGAAATACAGATAATGAAGAACATAATTTCAAAGAAATTAATTGATATTTCAATATTGGAAAGTAATTTACGAATATAGTTCCGTAAATTTGAGTTTACAATGAAAAAAGTTTAACTTACAACTGTTAAACATAGTGAAGTTTGAATTAGATGACCACAATAATATGTTGAAAATATAAATTAGTGATTACTCAAATTAATCAAATTTCAATTTTAGGACTGAAGATTTATTAAAATATTTGATTTTTAGATTAAATTTTACTTATAATACAAATAGTCCAAATTTAAAAGTAGTAAAGTCAGAAATAAAGAAATTTAGAACAAAGCAAAGACAGACATTTTAAATATTGAAGTGACGAAAATTTCATACCTTGATTACTTAATGCGTAAAGTATCAAATTATACAACTTATTCTACAAAAAAAGATTGAATGGCGGCTAATTCCACAATGGACCAGCCTCCAAATAATTGGACAGTTAATGCATTCATCACAAGATAGAGAAGAGTTTAGTAATCGCAAACATCCAGTTGTAGATTTACAGTTCAACAACAAGTACTTTTGAACTATTAAATAGTGGGACCAAGAACTTGTTCATAATTCTAGTTTTTTGTGGCTCAAATCAAAGACGAGTAAATAAGAGAATTTAATATCCGCAAAAAAAAAAAAATACAAAATATTTGAAATATCGATCATTCATAAATAAAAATGACCCCAACAAAAAATGTTTTATGATGTTTTAAAATATGATAACTAAATAGACAATAATTTTACCACCATTGCAGTATACTTCCTGGTTTTTAGGTATATTTACGTTTATTTGTAATACCGTATATGAACCATAATAATGTCTCGATTTTATGGCGACGGGAAATGAAATCTGGTTCTTAAAAAGTTCAGGGTTTTATTTTTGGTATTGTTTTGGTTACCTGAAAAATTGAGATAAAACAATAATAAAATCGAAATATATAATTTTTTTTTATATTATATTAGAAATATGTTAACCTTCAAAGACAGTATTACACGTTATATTTTAGCAGAATCTAATACAATTCTAATAAATAATTCAAAAAAACGACCTCATTTAATTCTGATTTAATAATTGTCAATTAAATTATTTCAAATTTGTCGTGAAATACGCAAAGAAAGTGAAATTAATCTTTAAACATTAAAGGTAATATTTTAGATTTTATATTTTAAAAAAAAAAAAATAAGTGTACCAGGTATACCAAAATGTATATATATGACAATTTATAACACTATTGAAAGACACTTATTAGTCACATTCAGTTTCTGAACTTAAAACAACATAAAATAAAAAAATAACCAAAATAAAATTCAGGCTTATTTTTATGGCGCCTCCGGAGAAGGTTTTATCTTGGCGCGACATTTTTTATTTTTTTTTTTGGATTTTTTTTTTTGTTGCGTCCATCCATGTATCTATAAATATTCGAATTAGATTTATTTCTCTTTTCGGTAAAAAATTTTCTTATATATAAACATATTTATCTGTAAAATTTTATAATTTGTATATAAATATCTTTAAAATTATTATCTTATTTCATTAATTTAATTCTTTTAATGAAATTAAAATTAAATTGACAACAAAAAAATGAAAATATTAATTTTACTATATAAGATATAAAAGAAATGCTTTAGATTGTTAATTAAGACAATACTATCATTTTTTTGGTGCATCAGGATATTAAACATAAATGTCGATAACTTTGAATACCAGAAAGTTACGGTCATAAAATGTCTTTATGTATAATAAAAAAGGAACTGAAATTTTCATTTGTTTATCAAAGTTTTTACCTGTAAAAATATGTATTTGTAATTTTCTACTTTTTCAGATTATGCAAAGTAATTGACTAAAAACTTCTTAAGCAAGAAATGCCTAATTTTGCAAATACAGTACAAGTGAGTTAATCCGAACGCAATTTTTTTATTTCATTATTTGGGTTATCGCACAGTAAACGAAAAAGTTTGAGCCCCGCACAACAAACAAAAATTTTGGATCGAATGATTTCTAGAATAACGCGAACTCATCTGTATTATAACTCATCTGTATCATCTGTATTATAAATTTATGCTGCAGTAAGTCCCAGTTCCTTAAGTATTGCTTTAAATGTAATTTTAAAAGGTTCCATAAATTCCGGATAGTTTTATAATAACCTCTTTCCGCATATTTTTAATTTTCTTATAAAAAACCTTTCTTTAAAGCGTCTTAACCATCCTTTACCGACTTTTAAAATATTTTCAGAATGCATCTGTGTTTGAAACCATACATTAATCCGAACGCATGTTTGCTTAAGAACACGTTCAGATTATTGTACGTTCAGGTTATATAGCATTCGGATTAACGCATCGGATACACTGTACTCTGTAGTATCGATTTCGATTTTTAAGTAATTACATTTTTTTAGAAACATTTCACTTAATACAAACTCATTTTAAAGTCTAATGCCTCTGCAATTTTAATATTGATATTTTGGTATCTAAACTAATCAATTTCAGTTTTTTATTTCTCTCCTTGTTAATCTTGAACACTAATCTTTGATAACAAAAAGATAAACTAGGTGTTACATCGATTGTAAACTGTCAAACATTTTGCCTGTAAAGAATGCAATTATGTTGAAGAAAAATCATAAGTAAATTCGTAATAATTATTATTTGACAACTTGTAAGATTGGACTAAAGTCTTCTTCTTATTTATTTCCCTAACTCCACTTGCAACAAAGGGCCCTGTTAAAATTTTTGCTCCTAATACGATTTTTTGCCAGTAGCAATAAGATAATATAGATTGCGGTGTATCAAGCTATGATTAAATATCAATAATTTTGAGTACCAGAAAAGTACGATCACAGAATAGCAAAGAGATTTCCTTTATGTATTAATATGGAAGGAATTGAAATTCTCAATTATTTTTCAAATTTGTTCATGGTTGTTACATTTTCTACAGTTTCGCTTTATACAAAGCACCTGATTAAAAAGTGCATAAATGAGTAATTCCTTTGATTTAATTTCCAGATTGTAGAAAATAAAATTCTGTATATCAATTCGGTTTTCCCCAAAAATGAAAATTAATTCTAAAAAATATAGTTTCGAGATAGGACAGTACACCGGTGCGATTGTAATAAAATTTAAATTGCCAAGAAAAATTCCAAGTAAATCACGTAAATTCGTAATAATTCGTTTTATTATCTTCCATTTCTTTCATCAAGATTCTACTCAAAGTGTTTTAGGGCTATTATCGGTTTTTGTTACAGACTAAATTCGAGTTCAATCAATACCTTCTCCAACTAAGTTGCAGAATTAAATCAATTATAGACTTTCTTCTCAAAAAGTTCTGTAAATTTTGTCAAATCTCTAAGAATCTCATAGATTTTAAACCATATTGGTAAATTATTCATCAATTTGTAAATCTGGCATATTGTTGACGACAGTAAATAATAACAAATCACCGTCGCAAAAATAACACAATTTCACATTTCAGTAGAATTTTAGTCGAAAGAAAATTGTCATTTATCGAAACATTAATATAGTGAACTTTGTTTTCAAGTGATTATTATAGTGGCTATTGTTTGCTAATAGGTGCATTCACATTGGCCTTTTTCATAAATCAAAAAAAATAAAATGATTAATAAGAATTGTTTTAATAACACAATAAATAATAATATTTAATTTAAATTTTGTTTTTTTGTAAATATATCTAAATGAGAACTGTAAACGCATTTCGGAAAGAATGCCAATTACACGCCAACTTTATGGATGATAATATTCATAACAATTGTACATAAAAAAATATTCGTTTTATGGTGAATAAGTTAAAAGGCCAAAGCCCGCATGGCGGGTCAGTGAAGCATTAATTTTGTTTTTTTTTCTTAGTCATTTTTATTTATGTAAAGTTAATATTTTTTTTTTTACCTTCAAATAAGACAATGACTTTTGCACCACAAAATTATTAATAAAAACAAAAGCTTTCAAAACTTTTAGTTTTGGGAAATGCTGCAAGTAATTTTGAAAAAAAAATATAAACATAATTTTTTTTAGTTTCCAATTATTAAAGTAATTTAAGTTGCATATAATTAAATTTTTTTTTTTATTGATAGCATAAAAATTGTGAAACTAATTAGTGACAAAAGATAGATTGTCATCAAAGATTTATTTTTATGATATTATGTTGGCAATTAAGAGTATAATTTAATTTTTCTTTGTTATACAAATTTAAAAGTTTAGATAAAATTTTAAACAACATTACTTATGAAAACATATTTATGAAAAACATGAAAACATATAAGATCATTTTAAATTTTAGTTATTTTGAAAAAGTTTTTTAATTAAACTTTTTGAGGATACCATATGAGATATGAAAATTTAGCTTACGTAATGAAAATATTTTTCATACTTTTATGGAAAAGTAAAATTCTAATAATTTCTTGATTAATTGGAAAATTAAGTGGACAGAGTCTTTCTTTATTACAGAGTCTTTCTAAATATTTCACTTAAACCAAATTCAACATAGTCTAATGAATCTATACAAGTCCAATCTTGGTACCTAAACCAATTAAATTATTTGACAAATTTGCAGTTTTCCATGTTTAAAATTATATTTTTGAATCAAATAATATATAAAAAAAAGTTAATAAACTATATTTAGATGAAAAATATGGGAAATTCCAATTCATATTTTAGATGAAAAATATGGGAAGTACCATAATTGAGAAAATTTCATAATACTAACCAGTTGATGGATTAGACTTTTCAGAATTGAAATTTTTTAAAAAGAACTTGTAAATCTTTGGTATATTTTTATTGTAAGAGAAAATTAAATTTTACTTATTCATAATTGCAATAATTTTCATAAACTGTACTTAAAAGAACTAGAAAAACTAGTTACAATAATCAATTCTTCGAAAACCTTCTAATAATGTTCCAGTAATAAAGTAATTGGCTTTCATAATTGCACTTTATAAAAGTTGACTTTTTGACTGAATTCTAATTTTATTCAATCGGCAAATCAAGTAAAAGATGATTGAGACTTGAAGATAGATTCTCACCACAGTGGAAGTTTATTTCATTAGTCATCTGTGTTTAAAATTGTAATCAGTAATTTGACAGTTTAGAAAACATGGTTAAATTAGCATGAAAGGACATCCTAAAATTGAAAATATAAATTAGAATGTGTATAACTATGAAAGTAGAATATATATTATGGTTTGGAATCACTATAACATAATTATGTCGAAATGTTTAGAAATCCTTAAGGGAAGATCTAGTCTTAATTTCGGGTGTAGCGCCATTAAAGAGATATAAACCAAAGGCACAATCTAAATTCCTAGTAATCTAACTAAAAAATTGGGTCTCACCAGAGTGGAGGTATGCCTAAGTGAAATCCCCGCAATTTCCATTTAATTTTGACAATGAACTTTGACAATTGACAATTTTGACAGTAAAATTATTTCAAAATTTTGTCTATTTAAAATTTACAATTCTGTCATTTATAATTAGTTTCCTTTTGGTATGATATAGTATACTACTTTAGAGTTTTATGGCTTTTGACGTATGCTCACCAATTTCATATTTAATTTTATTTTTATTTCTACGGAAGAAAAATCAAGGACCTTTAAAAACTAAATTTTAATAAATCAAATATTTCTAAAAAAAATACTTTAAATTTGTAAATTTTAATCAAAATTTACAAATTTTAAAATATTAATTCCTTTATTATTACACCTTAATTCCTTAAAGCCTTTATTATTAAACCTTACATTCTAAATTTATTAAAAAAATTATATTAATTTAATTAATTATAAATATATATTTTCATTTATAAAAACTTACTCGATAGAATTTCATGTCCATGACAATCTAATTCTAAATGATGGTTCATAACCAGTGACGGTTGTACTAATCCACTTTGATGATTTGATGTAATTTGATGTAATCCACTTTGATGTAATTGGTGTGCCAAATGGCCACCTATCTCTGCCATTACCATATATGCTTTTTATATAATTTTATTTAAAAAAATCCAATTTTCTTTTATAAAAAAAAATTTTTATATATCCAAAATATAATTTAATAATAATAATAATAATTTTATGGTGTTATTTCCCTAAAATATATATTTTTTTTAAAATTAATTTTCTTCTAATTTTTTTATATAAATTTTTTTAATCAGCATTTTTATTCCTTTTTATTTTTTTGAGATAAATTAACTTTTTTTAAAAATATTAAAAATTTATCAAATTTTTTTTTTTAATGTAATATTTTAGGTGGTTTTTTTTTTGGTTTTATATATCCTTTTTAACATAAAACATAAATTATTTTTTTTTTTAAGGCACTTTTTATAAAAATATTGTTTTTATTTTTTTTTTTTATAAATTTTACAATTTTTTTTTTATAGTTTTTAATGAAAAAAAAAATATTCTAAATTTAATTTTTTATTCACCACTGCAACACAAAACATAAAGATTTTTTTTTAAAATTAAATTAATTTAAAATTAATTAATAATAAATATATTTAGATAGAAAAATTAATAATTACACCAAAATAAATAAGTAAAAATAATAATAATAAAATATAATTTTTATAATTTCAACTAAAAAAATAATAATAATAATAATTGAAAATATTTAACATAAAAAATTGTTATAAATTAATTTATGTATACAAGTATATATATATAAAAATATATATATATATATATATAAATATATATATCAGTGTTGAGCAACACTGAATTAATTTTTTTATTATTATTATTTATGCTTTATGCTTTTTTTTTTGTAAGTCTCACTTTTCTCTCTCTTTGTATTTATATACAACAAAAAAAAAAAAACAAACAAAAAAACTTATATTATTTAATACCGAAAATTCCTATAAAACCACACCAACGAACGTTCAACAAACGACTAACCTGTATATTAAATCTAGAAGGTGCTTTTCAACGCCCGTACTCTTTTAATTCTATAGTTTTTTATTTTCAATTTTTTTTTTTTTTTTAGTGAATTTGTGTAGCTACTGAAGCTGTGTAGCTTTGTCTATACATTTAAAAAAAATATATATGATTAAAGTCGCACCCTCCTCATTTTTATTCAATACACACAATATTTGACTATACTAAATCTAAGTATTTTACGAATACCAAATTACGAATACCAATACGAATTTCAAGTTTGTACAAAACGAACCCAAGCACTCATACACTCACCTCAAATGAAAGAAAATGAACAAAAAAAAGGGAGTTCGAAAATGGCACCATTTATAAAATCTACAAAAAAAAAATAAAAAATTTCGAAGAATAATTTTTGTAAATTCCTTTTTTGAAGAACCGATTAATCTTTCAGGTCGAACAAGTTTTTTACCGGGAGAGTTATAGGCTAGAGTTTAGAGGCTATACTAAAATAGTGTATTTATGTGGCTGGAATTGAAAAAATATTTTTAAATGGAATTCGAAATTAAAATTTCTGAATTTCGAAAGGCGCATGCGATTTAAATATTAAATTTATTGGTATACGAATATCTAATTGGTTGATAGGAAAAATATAGAGAAGTACAATATAATAAAAATATTTTTTGTAGGTGTGTTGTTATTGAATAATTTTCTTTGATTGTGTGTGTGTGAAGTTATTGAAAATCGAAAATATGGGATGGGTTTTTTTTTTTGTTGTTTGGTGTTTTGTTATTGTTGTTTTTGTTAATAATCGTGATTGTGGCTAATTATTACCCCATTTTTTTTATTACCTCCCCTAAAAATAATAATTTTAAACATTTTTGTTTTTTTTTAGTATTTCTTTCTTAAAGAATTTTATGAATTTAAAAACTATATTTGTAGAAATGAACAACGTATACGTTTTAACATAAAAAAAAAAATATTGTCGATTTTTTAATATCGGAGCCAAATAATTTATAAACTACAGGGTATACCGTATACTAGAAAATATAAATATCCTTGATTGAAAATATTGGTAGGCGGAGTAGTTAAATCTTTGATAGGGTGGGTGGGGTGTTAGTTAATTTTAAAAAGGTTTTATTTCGAAATTTATAATTCCAGAAAAACAAAATTACAATTTTCAGGATATAAAAATACCTCCACAAATTACGTAACTTAGACCTTTAAAAAAAAGGAATTTGATAAAAAAAATATGTTAAAAAACCCATAAATACCAAACTGATATTGTTTTTAATTTGGGTTTTGCTATTTAAAGTAAATCTAAATTTTGGGAAAATTTTGATTTTCGAAAATTATGTATTTACTTAATGTTAATGTAAAAATGAGTATAATTTTGTTTTTTTGTAATTTTATTTTATGGAAAAGATATTTCTCTTCACCGCCTACAAAACAACATAAATAATAATAAATCAAAGAAATCACTAAACTCTAACAAAAACTACTAAAAAAAAATGAATTTAACAATCTTAGTCAGGTAAAACATAAAAAAATATAAAACATATATTTTGTAATAACATAATTTCTTGTGATTAAAAAGTTTGATTAAACGTATACAACAGGTTTTGGTTTTATAAAACCAAAATAAGATCCGTGGTTCTTCTTCAAATTCGTAAATAAATATGATTGTAAAAAAAAAAATGGTTGCTTTAAGCAACAGCAAGCAAGCAAAAAAAAAACAATATCGTTTTGTAGTTATTGATAAGGAAAAAAAAATATCTTTTTAAAGCATTAATGTTTTTAAAAAAAAATTATGTATTTATTCTTATACATAAACATTATCTTCATTTACAACAGTAGTAAAAAGAGAACGAGTAAGATTGCGAGTGCGCACAGTCTTCGTTTAATATTCCATTTTGATTTTTATGTTAAAAAAAAATATATATATTTTTTTTTTATCAATATACATTTGTGTGTTATGTACTAACATAAAACTATGTATAGATACATATTTTATTTTTTTACATAAAGATATATATCAAAAGTAAATGTGTTAAAAGTCTGGTATAAATTTATGTAGATTTATTTCATTGATTTTACATTTTCGAAAAAAAAAAAGGAAAAAAACACAGGATAAAAAAAGGAAAACAATCAAAAAAATATAAATAAGGACATAGACAAAATAAATAAATAAAGAAAAATATAATTAATTAATTTTCTATTTAAATTTGGTTTGCTATTTAAAGCAACATTAATACTTTTTTTTTAAAATTTTGAGATACTTTTTATTTTCGAAAATTATAATATTTGTTATTAATGTAAAAATTTGATTTTCTTTTTCAAAAATTAAATTTGAAAATAATTCTTATTAAAATTTATTTAGTTAGATGTTAATATTTCATTTAAGTTTATAAATCTATGTTTTCAACTTAATTTCAAAAATATTTTTTTTAAAAATCTGTATGTATAAAAAATTGTCTAATTACTAAAGTTAACCGGGTCACTGGCCCTATAGGAGAATATGCAGCCAAAATTGTTGGGTAATTCATTTAACCAAGCATGCTGCAGCTGAAAGGAACCAAATGCAAAAGAAACAATACCTCGCTGGGCTCGACTTTGATCATTTGGAACGCATAGACTCCAGCAACCTAAGCGATCTACCGTGTTGGTACCCAAAGAACCTGACAAAGTTTTTAAATACCACGAGATGGATATAAAAAATCCACCTTATACTCACTTTACATAGTGTTCAAGAGGATGGAGTGAAATAACTCGTCGCTTTAACCAACCAAACAACCAAAGTTGAATTCCGACGAAACTATACTAGGGAAGAGTCGCCTAAATCGTACCTCTTTTTTTAGCGAAAGAAAGCAACACAAAAGCTAAAATAAAAAAAGATACCAAATGGTGAATGGTCATAATTTAGGAGCCGACTTTCTTAAATCGTATCAACGGAAAACGTAATGTTTTTACAATTTGTTGCTTAAACTTTACCGGATAGGAAAATTGTTGCTTAAACTTTACCGGATAGGAAAATAGAAAATAGAAAGCCTTTTACTAAAATAAAAGTTTAAAATTTAAAAGTATGCCACAAAGAATTGTAAATTAATTTTTTTTTTAAATGTATTAAAAAATGGTTTGGACATCATCGATCTATTCTACCGTTTTAAGTAGTTTCTGACGTGTCAAATTACCAACTTGTTAGACTCTAACCATTTACCTTACTCAAATATTGACTAAAAATATGGTTTCTTTTAAAATTTAATGTGATAATTTTAAGCTTATCAATTATTCTGCAGGTCTAAAAATTATGAAACATAGATAATTTAGTTACTGACAAAAAATTATCTAGTTACTGGAAAAATAAAAATTAATTAATTAATTCTTGGCTGAGAACCTTATGCTATCGATTTCTTTGAAACTTTGAAAATTAGTAATAGTCGAACTCATTGTTTCAATTTAAAGTTTCTCAAATTATGGTCCAAAATTAGTATAAAATTACATTATGGTCGGTTTACTACGAAAGCAGCTAAAGTTCATATTAATAATTTTACTAAAATAAACATTTTCTTCGCAGTCTAAATTTGGACTTGAGCTTGAGTTCATTTTGCAACATAGCAACGAATAAAGTAACCAGAAATAAATTTGATAGTAGTCAAGAAAATCAGTTTTTTGTGTAAAAATAGAATTATTTGAAAATTAGAACCTAAATATTTTTATAGCTAATTTAATGGAAATTATTAATTAACAACATGAAAAGCAAAACATTTAAGTCTTAAATTTCACTAATTAATATGGTTTTTTTTCTTCCTTTAAATTTCCACAAAAATATTAAAGTGCGTGCTGGGTTTATTTACATAGCCGCACATAATTATGCTAAGAATATCTTTGATATTATTTTAATTTATAAATGTTTCATTAAATCATACCTACGGCAATATTTAAATAATAATGAACAGGACAAAAAAAAAGGGTTAAAGAAACCAATTGGAAAATTCCTGTTTTTTTTATATTCTATGCAATAATAATAATTATAATAATATACAAAAAAGGTAAAAAAATAAAGGGTGTCCTGCCATTTATTTTGACTTTTATATTCTGACACGTTTCGTGTATAATATTTATAATTTTGTTGTTGGTTCCAGGACAACTAATGGATCGATAACTATTAGGAAAATTAAATTTTGATGAACTTGTGTATACGTATAGAAAAATCAAGCAAAAGATTTTTTTTTTAACTTTTAATCTGATTAATATTTTATAAAGAACTGGGTTTTTTCGTGAAAATTTAAATACTATTCTGTAAATACAATTTAAAAGTAAACCTTTAACTTTTCGAATTTACATATACGTACATTCTAATAAATAAGTTTTGCTATAAACACTGTTCAGATAACTAGTTTAAGCGAGTAGTATTCTAGTTAGATTGGTTTAATTTCGAACCAAGTTTAACTATGAATACATTAGTTTTAAAAATTTAACTTTCCATTGTACATACAATTATTTTCTAAAATTTACATGTTTTCTTATTCTAACTTTTTTCTGGTAAGGATCTGCTACAAAAAATTATTATATCTCTCAATTTATTTCTTAACTAAATTAGTAACCTAGCCATCTAGCCCTAATTTGGTTTACACAGGAGAATTTTTTATGGAAAATTTTGTATTCAAAAATATTAGAAAATATTTTAAAATTTCCCAATTTAAATCCTAATCTTAATTTTGAAAAAAAATCTAATAAAACCTACTGTCACTAAAAAATTAGTTCGAAATTTTACTAAAAAAAAAAATATTTCGTAATATTTCTATCTTTTGAAATATTCATAAAATAAAACTAAACTTGACTTTTTATGTCACCAATTTCGATTTACAGATCTATATACCAAAAGAATATTAAATTTTGAACAAGACATGTAGACGGACAGACCAACCTACAAACGGATATCATAGTAAAAAATTATTAACTTACGTTACCAAGAGCCTACCTAATTACGTTTCTGTAAAAATCTTATAAAGTCAGTCGGTAAAAATTTAAATATCGAACGATAAAATAAATAATGATTATTTCATTTATAAAGTTTTATTACAAATATAGTAATTTTCATAAAATTTGGAGCACACGAAAGCTGTATGCCATGTCAATCAATTGATATGGTGACATAGTTATGTGACACGATATTAATAAATTAAAAATTAGATTTTGTCATTTTATAAAATAGCAGTCCTATTCGAACTAAACTAGTAATTGAAAAAAACTACAATGACAATTAACTCTAAATTACAAATATAATGTAGTACACGTAAAAAACTAAATTTTCGTTATATTTTCAAAAAGTTTTTCATTTATTATGGCTACGTCATATCCAAAGTTACCATAAAAAGTTGGAAAATCAATTTTCAGTTCAATGGTAATATAGTTATTTTAAATTATTATTTCGTTAATATTCATCAAAGTGTTCTAATCATTGCATCGTAAATAGATTTTGCTGTACAAAATTTAATAATTTATCAAAGCAAAAATTTTCTTTGATATTTCATTTTCCCTTAATTCTATAAATTTATTTATAATTTTCCAAAAAACATAAATTTCCTTTCATTTTGTGTTTGTGACAATTTTTTTTTTATTAATTGATTTCTTTCTCATAAGTTCGAAAATTCGAATTTAATTGCATACTGCCAAAAAACAAACTTAAGTGTCAAAAGCATTTAAATTGAAGTTAATTAAAATCACATATATGCCAAAAAGAGAGAATTTCATGTTTCACTATTAACATCATCAACAATTAAAACAAAATCTTACAAGACCCTTTAAGGGGCTAATATTAACTGTAGGAGAACGAGGAGAAGAATCATTCAGAATTTGAGCGTACACATAGCTTGTTAAAAATATATATATATTACTCCTCTACCTCATATAGCTAGTTCTTATTGGTTTAACTAAAAGAATTCCAATATTCTACTACCAGTGCTACTCTAAATTCTGATGACAATATCTATCAAAATTGTTTCATAGCCTCCAACGATTCTACTACCAATGCTACTCTAAATCTTCTGATGACGCTATCTATCAAAATTGTGTCATAGCCTCCAACGGTTTCTAAAAATTCTATTTCAATTTAGACTTCGTAATTTTATATGGATTTCGAATCATAAATTTTTTATAGTAAAGAAACTTGCGACTTGCTAATGGTTTTTTAGTGAAATATTGCTGTTGGCAAATATGGCCTCAAGAGTTTACAGCGTAGTCTTAAAATTAAATTCATTTTTATTTCTAATTTCTAACTAATCTCAACAATTTAATTGAAATACTAAAAGTGTAATAATTTGTTATTGCGATCTGCGATGTAATGCCTAAAAATAATTTACATTTTTCGGTGCGGCGCCTTTAAATCAAGAATAAATCTTTTGAATTTATGTAAACCAATTTTTTTTTAAACAATTTAGTTCCTTTGTGTACTAATTTAGTTCCTTTGTGAACAGTATGTACCAAAATAACATTCCAATGTTTTAATTGTAATGAACTTCAAAAATTCAATATTTTTTATTGAGGAAGTTTAAATTAACATTAAAGATTTTTATAAAAGTTATATAAAATTCCTTATCATTGAAATCTTGAAATGTCTTCATTCATTATATTAACATTCCATTTCCTAATTGTTATATCCTATCTACTAGATAACATTTTAAAATCATCAGGTAAATTTTATCTTGAAAATGAATTTTTGGGTTTTTTATTTTTTCAAAATATATAAATGATCAAATTAAAAAATCCATTAAAGGTTCTAATTTTGTTAAAATTTTGTTAAAATTATTTTGTGAAAATTGATATCTGGTAATGGTAATTGATTCGTAAAAGATTGAAAATTTAAATAATTTGTTGAAATGAAATATATCTTTAGATTTTGGTTAATGAAATATTAAATACACAAATCACAAACTATCGTCAATTCTATGTTATCATGTATTATGGTAGATACGATTTCTAACTTTGTATATAAAATAGAAATTTTGACTTGTATTCGAAATTATAATTTATGTAATAATTAAATTAGTTGTAGGAATCAATAATCACTAAAATAAAGAGATTTAAAATAACACTTTGAAAAGAAATTTCTATAATAGTCGAAATAAAGTAATTTCAAAAATTACCGGGAGAAGAAACTTGGTAATATTTCTATGCAATGGAAATAATGTGGTCTCAGTAAGATAATCTCTATACCGGAACTCACCATCAACCAAAAAGTGGAAATTTTAAAGTACAGTAAAGATGCATAAAAAGAAACTTTCAAAAAAGGCGACTCTCCAAATAAAGTAATATTTATACAAAATGCAAATAAAGAAACTTTATTCAAGTAAAGAATCTTTTTGAAAAAAATGTATCTTAATAGTTTCTTTTTATGAATCTTTACTGTATCAGAAAATCCAGATTTTTAATGGCGGTACACGTCACAAATAAACAGGTTAATTCTGTGAAAATTCACAAAACAAGATAATTACTTTTTGACAGTTTGAAATTAGTTCAAATTTTGACTGCTGCTGGTTGACAACCAAATTTCCAAAAGACGAACCAAGTGTTTTGGAAAATTTAAAGATTGACTGTTTAGCGCAGTTGAGAACAGAACTTAACTCAAAGTGTTAAAAAGTAATTTATAATGATTACGAAAATTATCATAGAACATGTTAAAATTTGACAGTAGAGATCAAATTTCTATAAAAACAGTAGATTTAACTTCTCAAACATACTAAAATTTAGCAACTAAGTAAAGTCTTATGTTAATTATAGATTTTTTAATATTAAATTTAATTCGAAAAACCTTTTTATTTTCTGTAATACCAACAAAATCAATAACAATTAATTATTTATTTTCTTTCCGAAATCTTCTTGACTTTTCCGAAAAAACAACTACAACGACCTGTCAAATTTTTTCTTGTTGAGATAAAAATATATTTATATGCGGATATTTTCTATCTTATAGTTGAACAAATAATAAATAGCAAATGTAATTTAGCGAAAGACATATTTATGGTCTAATCTAAAGAAACACATTATATTTTAGTATTTCTATTGAATATTACTCAAATTTTTGTCCATATTTTTAATAATTTTATTTTTTGATAGCAATATTGAATTGTAAAGACAATAATTTTGTTAAGAGGTTTTTGTGTTAAAAAAATTAATGAAATGAGAAATTGGAGGCGAAAAATGTTGCGATTATATTAGCACGCAAGCTTCTGTTATGATTTGTGTCTAATCGGTCATAAAGAAATTGTTTATTGAATCATGAAATCAAAAAAATGAAAATAAAAAGGGAAAGGACAAAAATAGCATAGATTTTTTTTTAGATATTATTTTATTTTTTTGGTTAATTGATTCTGTTGTATATAAAATATTTTTCATAAATTTAATAAATCATGACTTTTTACACCCTTTTATTAAAAGGTCTTGAAAATCTAATTCTTTAAAATCATTTACACATTTGTTAATCACATTTTTTTTTTCACAATTATTTTGTTTACATCCATAAAATAAATATTTACTTTCTAATAAAAAAAAATATTGTTTTTATTTACTAAACTTTTAAGTTTTTCTGGTGAAATAAGTTGTATGTGAGTAAATTAGTGAAATGAAAACTAAATTATTTTTTAAAATCTGATGAAATATGCTTGGACAATTTATTTAATTAAAATAATTTAAGTAACCTTGTATTAAATAAAAAATTTCATATCAAAATTTAGTGCTCTGCGTTACGAGTAGATGCTGAATGTTGACCGGTTACAGGCCCTGTGTACTACTTAATACCTAACCAAGTGCTTCCTATATCTTTATGTGGTGAACAATACAAATTATACGCTATCATAGGCTAAATGCCAAGATATGCCTAGAACGCGATAAGATAACATTTAACAAGTGGCAAGTGGCAGTAAGTCGTAATAGATGAAAGAAATTTGTTGTGAAACTTTACAAAAACCCTCAAAAACAATGAGAGAAATCACGGAACATGATTTCTCTCGTTGTTGTTGAGGGTTTTTGTAAAGTCTCACAACATGGAAGAAATCACGGAATACAAAACATTGTTGCTTAGAACAAAATATTATGGCTTGGACAGTGACTTCAAATATGATTAATTTTATAGTGAAATATAATCAGCTCAACATTTTCTCTTGAAATATTCTATAATTAATATCTTCAAACATAATTTTCCGAAAACTTAATTTTCCTTTAGATTAATTATTCCTTAAGAAGACGATTAGCGAACAATTCAAATGTTTATGCTTAATTCAAATTTAAAGATACTAGTATAATACATAGTTCTATAACTTTACTTTCTTAATAATTTTATTTTTGAAAATAAGATAATTTATAAAGTTTGGCCCATTAAAAAGAATTAATATGTTTCTTAACTAAAAATGATTTTTAATTGGCTAGAATTCCAAGTAATTAACTAAATTGGATTATTAAAAATCGAGAAAATTTTTAAAACTTAATAACTACATTTTTCATATATTTTGATAAATTCAATTATAGACTTTTTACATTCAGCCTAACCTTACCCCAATTTCCATTTAGGTTCTCTTCGATAAATCAAATTTACTTGGGGCATTTAGAAATCTACGTACTGTATTGTTAGAAGTATTGAATTAATATCTACGAATAAACATATCCAATAAATTTACTACTATTTCTCAATTAAAATTGTTTCAACTCTACTCACATGTACCACAAGTTTAGTAAAATTATTAACCATATATAACCATAAGTATACTTAAACTATTTATGAACAACCGCTAAAGGAAGTCATAATTTCAGATCTAGTAAAATTTCAGGACACTTATGAGTGCAATGTTATACCCTTTATCAATAAAAAAAAATAATTTTTTCATCATTGCTCATTTCTTTTCACATTCTTTTAAAACATAAATTTTCTATATTTACTAAAATTTTATAATGGCGCCTAACAGCTGTATATACCCATCCAGATACATCTGGTAAATAAAAATACCCTTTTTATATACCAAATCATATATTATACGTACTGGTCAGATATTTTTTTCAAATTGTATCAAGAGGAAAATACTTCAGATAAATAAAATAACATATTCGTTTTTACATTTAGATTTTTAAATATCAACAACTTTAAAATAATATATAAACCACTTGAAAATGTTAAAATTTACTACTTTTTATTTTTTAGGTTATTTCGGGCTCATATTTTATGTCCCCTTGAAAATTCTACTGTTCGTTTTTTTATAGTTAACTTATAAAATTGTCAACAAGATTTACAAAATTTTTGAATCATATTTCATACATGAAAGATAAAATTTTTGAGAAAAAAAAAGACGAAAAACAAACAAATTTATGTTTAACAAAACGATTATTTTAGGTTATAATTAGAAATAGAATTGTAGTGAATTGAGTGAAATTGGTACAATACTGCTTTCAATTCAATGATAATGAAACTTTATTTAAAATTTGTCGGAAAAAACCTTAAGTCCAATTTTCGTAGAAATCTAATCTGTTTTATTTTGACAATAATGAATACTGGTTATAACAGATAGAATTCTAAATTACTTAGTTTATGAAACCTTTTGGAAACATATCGTAACTGTTTAAGTGTAATTAATATTTGAAAATTATATCCAAACTTCAATTGATTGCACACTGGCGTTCTTATTAAAGGAAGTGAAAATGACAGATTTCTTTATTGAATGACAAAAATTAAAATAGCTCAATCCCGCCAATTTTTACCAAAACCTATTAGCATTTATCATCAATTGATTATGTAACAGTTTAACTAAAATATCCTGTTTCAATATATCCTTAATAAATAAGTATATAACGTAAAATGGTTGAATTTATTATTTTTAAAAATCGTTCTCCTATGCACCTACTATGGGCAGTACAGGCCCAGAAGTCAACTTTCTCATGCACTTATGCTACTTTGTAGAGAATATCAAGATAGGTGGGCGGTGGAAAACAAAAGCCACATTTTTTTTGACTGCCCAAGTCTTATGAGGAGCAGATTTAGATTAATGGCAAGCCATGAATTTGAGGACTTAGAAGACGTGGACATTCTTAGATTCGTTAAGGATAGATGTTGGATTTGGTAAGTTGGCGAAAAACTAAGGAATACCTACTGACCAACTAGTAGCATTGGTCAGTAGGTATTCCTTGTCTGGTGGTACCTTATCAGAGAGGATACCTTACCCCTTTTTTTGACCTCTTACAAGTACCACAAGAAGCATGCGATTGTAGTAACTTCGTGGAGTGAGGAACAGCGTTTGCTCTGAGTTCTGTAACTTGTCATTAACTGGAATTTCTTTGGAGATTTTCAAACTCCTGTACTCATTTACTAATTGATTTATCAATAATTGAATTTAATTAATATTTACATTAATTTTTCATATTTAATTTATGTTACTAAAAAAGAACTGTCAAACTAAAGTAAATTCTGATACCCTCCGAATGGTGAATTAAGAAAATGATATTTACTTTTTATAATCAGGGTAAATTATTTCATATAACTAAGTAATGTAATTTTTTTTTTAGTTTTCATGTTTCGGTAGTAGATAAATATTAATGTAGTATATCTAGTATATAAACATAAAAATTATGATTGTAACGCTCGTTTCTCTCTCCTTAGCTATGTGGTATTAAAATAAATAATTTACGGATGTAATCGTATGAATATACATTATAGATAATGTACTTGTAAACATATAAAAAAAAGGGGACTTTTTCTATTAAGATTTTTGCTATGCCATATGGTCCTGTTTTTAGTACTTTATATAGAATTATTATCATTATCATCATCATAGTAAATTTTTTTTTTAACCCCCGCAAACTAATGTACCCCACATCTTAACTTCCTTTATTTTTTTTTTAATCATATAATATAAAATATATGGCAGATATTATCCTCCGTATCCTTTTTATTTCTAATTTCTTTTCGTCACGGTATTTTACATTGAATATTGTTTCGGTAGGGTATAGTACTAATCTGGATTGATTGATTTTGGCGGTCAGAAATATACATGTATATACTTTAGAAGAGAGAACTACTTAAAAAATTTTTTTGAGTTGTTATTGAATTAAATGCATTGCAAGGGGTCATACAAAATATCGAAAATGATTAAATCGAATTTAAGTAAGATATGCTACAATTGTACTATTGAATTAGTTATAATTTGTCCTTCAAATTCATTGAACAAGCTTCAATTTTGATTGGGAGAAAACAAAGTTCTACTAAAAAGTCCGGCTTACTTTTTGGGAATATGTCATTTAAATGAACGAATGTATGGCTTAAATCTAAGCCAAAAACTCCTTAATTTTTTTGAAATAATCAGTTAATTTAATTTGTGACAACTTGTTAAACTTTAAGCTAAACTCCAAAATGATTCATTGAAGATATGTCTTTCCTTTTAAATTATTATAATTGCAGTCGAAATTATGATTTTGGTCAAATCTGTTGCTGCATTATATTTCAAATTTATTCGTATTGCATTATAAATTAAAATTCAATATATTTATTTCATTGAATTTTATTTAGATTCGCGTTGTTTTTTTTTTTTACTTACTCCTGTTTTTAGTGACATGTGTTGTTTATTCAATCGGGTTCGAAAGGGCGGAGATGAAATACCATAAAATTATTAAATATATATGTATATATATTAATAGGGTGACTTTTACAGAATATTTACTATAAAATATAGTCTCTTTGAATAAAAAAAAAAAAAGAAGATTACATATCAAAGGGAAACTCTAGTCGGTTATTAGTTGATTACAGGACACATTATCATGATTATCGGCTGTACAACCCTACTTGATCATGATCCTTAACATTATTATTTTTTCATAACCTAAAATAAAAATTTCTTATGCAATAAAATAGAAAAAGTTATAAGAGTAATGAAAGGGTGTGTCAAATATTAATAGTTTGATTAATAGTTGGACACAGATTTATAAAAGCCTATAATCTTGGTTTTGATTTCATTTGTTACTTAGCCAAAGTGCTAAATATTAGTGTACTTTGGTTGTTTTTTTTTTTAATTTCTTCAAAATATTTTAAAAGCCTTACAATAAATTTGGTTATGAATAATCATAGTGTAATATTTATAACAATTTATATTTCTAATTACGGAAAATATTGTAGTTTGTAAGTTGTTAGTTACTTTACTTCTGAGATATTTTGAACACCAAATTATAAACTAGTACAATTAAGAGCTTTGTTTTTTTAAATTTATCATATTTTTAGATGTTTACTGAAAACTATCAGCTACAGTTTAATTTTGGATCGGAAACATTTAATGATGAATGGGAAACATTTGTTTAACATTATAGATTTTTATTGATGACCATATCTCATTGAGACTTGGTTGAGACTTGGGAAATTTAGAATAGGAAATTTTTGTGTCAATAATTTGATTCCAATGAAGAATGGTAGCTAAGACGGGTTTAAAAATACACAGAAAACTTCATAAGCCTTTGACTGGATTTGAACTCAGGACCTTCCGATTGGAAGGTAGGCGCTCTAACCACTCAAATACTTAGCTCATTAAATGGTATATGAACAATGACGTCTTTATCATTTACAATTTTTATTCGTTTACCACGAAATATATCGAAACGATACTTGATCTTAGGCCCACACAAACTGACACTAACAATTATATAATAATTTTATATAAGTAAATCTAGTTTTTAAATTCAATTATATTTTTTCTAGTATTTTTTATGAGCTTAATTGAAATGAAACTTTGAGCATATTAAAACGGCTATCCAATAAAGAAACTTTCGAAAAACTTTTCTAAAAGGACGAATAAATATATCCGAAACATATAAAAATCTAAATAATTATACGACCAGTGACTTTATTTATATACATATATACATAAATGTATATACATATACTCAAATATTTTTTTCATCTTTATTACACCCTTTCGGGTTTTTTTTGTTCTTGAATTTCATTTTCGAGACAAATTTTGAAATTACCTTTTTTTTTCTTATATATTATGTCAGTGTTTAACTGATAACACCACATTCCAGACATATCATACCAGACGGAGACACAAGAAATTTAATGTTGATAATTTTTATTTTATTCTTTATTTTATTTTTTGTATTTTTCTGGTGAGATTGTGCCTTCGATTATAAATAACTTAAATTCTGAGTCACATAATTTTTTTTTTTTAACCATCATAAAAATTCTAAAAAATGAACAGAAATTTCAGAAATTCTTATTTAAAAAAAAAATAAAATAAGATTTTGTTTAGGGGTTGTGGTAAATCAGTTATAAGTTTAATAGGGGTTTTGATCTTTATATTTGGTGTATAATTCAATTTTGAATGTCACCAAGGATCAATTTAGGGAGTTGAAATATAAATTTAGGAGTTGTGGTAGTGTTTTGTTTCGCAAGTCAATTTAAGTTTTCTTGTGTAATCTACGATATATTTCTAAAAATTACTAGACAGGATATTTGCAGTAAATGAGATTTATTAGTAGTAAACGAACTGAATTAACAAATATTGCATTTATTGCTCTTAAAAGGACTTATTTATAGAAGCTTTTCTAAAAATGTAATTTCTTTTCTCGTAATCTTTGAAACCCTTGTAGTAAAAGTAGTAAAAAGTTAGTTTTCAGTAAAAGAAAATTTTATTTGATACAAAATAATATTCGTCTAAGGTAAAACTTAATTAATTGTTGTTAAGTTAATATATGCTATAAGCAAATACGTTAATGTATAGCTAAGTTCTTTTATACATTCCATTAATTTTGCCATATTCAATCGTAATTAACCATTCTTGCATGAGTGGCATTGGTTTAAGAGCAGTTGTGTATTATGCTATGGTACAGTAGGTACTAAGAAGGTTCAATTCACATCTGACACTTCGATGACGATCTAACTCAAATGTTCGAAATAAACAAAATATATCTCTGCGGTAATTTAATCAAAATAGCTTTTAAGTTTTTGTAGATCAGTGTAAACTTTTAAATTTGTTTCTGTCCAAATTTATATTCTCTAAAAAGTTTTTTTTTATTTTACCTATAAAAATTACTTGATGACATTTTACAAACGTCAAAATACTGACCTCGAAATTTTAGATTTCAAGTTTGAAAATTCATTTGTATTTTATTTCCTAATTTGAAATGGCTTCTTATTAGAAATAAAAAAATAGAAACACAGATACAAGTCTTAATTTAGCTTAAGATATAATTCTGAGATAAAGTACTAAATTATTTTGATATTTTGCTACTGGGTATACACAAATATTTTGACTTATATGCAAATACTTTACAATAATATTTACGAATTTTTAATAATTTCTGGGTGGTCTTTTAATATGAATAAAACAAAATTCTGGGCGGTCAAAAAATCATTTTTATATTTTAAGCTTTAATAAGCTTAGAAACTAACATAGTAATGCCCCTGTCTTTAGTAGAACTTTGAAATTATATTTAAGTTTTGAAATATACAACATATTAGACAATCGAAAATGTCAGATTAATAATATTCAAATATATTCAAGTTTTTAAATTGTCTAATAAAATTCATAAAATTTATTTGAAACTTTACAGCATTGCAAGTTCATTTTATTGTCATATAAAAAATGAAAACTTCATTATTTTGAAATAAATTTACCAAAAAATAAAACGGAGTAACTTCATTTCAAGAAAAACTTTATTTATTTCAAAATAATTTTATTATTATTGATCATTAAATTAATCTCCGGAAAACCCAAAAATCAATGATTAATATTTTCTTATTTTGCTTTATTTTCCGCCATTCTGATATATTTAATTTGTCTCTTTTACTTATTTTTTTTTGGATTGGATAATTTAAGTTGCGTGTTTCTTTATTATAATCGGATTCCGTTTTATGCTATAAATCAAAAAAGCGTACGACAAAATATCTATAAATTTTTTTCTTCGAGTTTTTTTTTTTTTTGGAAAATCAATAAAATGAATTGAGGCATTAAATTTATGGTAACATATTTTAGATAAATATGAACTATTAAAACTAAAAACAGCACACGACTTAGAAACATTTAAAATAAAACATATTTTTGTTAAATTGAATGTGTGTATCCAAGAGTTTTATTTAAATGTATTTGATTCAAATTGGTAATATCTTATTTAAAAGACTAAAATATATAAATTCGTATAATGAAAATTTGTTTAATTAATCATTTAAAGTTTTATGTTTTTATGTCACCACTTTTTTTTTTGATTTCATAATAAATGCTAAGATGTGACGTAGACTTTTTTTTAGACTAAAAATTTTAAGTTCTGTGGGTAGGAAAATATTGAATGTAAATATTGGAGAAAATTTAATTTTAGTGATGATTTTTGGTGCTTTTTATTTAAGATATCTAAATTGTTTTATAAAAAATATGGAAGTTACCTCAAAAGTGTCTAAAGATGAATAATAATTTCAGATTAATTCAATCAATTATTACGTATATGAAAAAAAGTAGGTGAATTTATGATATGAGAAGGAGTCTTAAGCTGTGAAGAAAAACTTTCGCTCCAGTTTGTATTTTTAAATTGGAGTAAATAACTTGGTAAACTCGGCTCCAGTTTGTATTTTTAAACTGAATTTTTGCTCCATTTTGTATTTTTAAAGAACCTAGTTTTCTTCTAATTATAAGGGTTGAAAATCGAAAAGAAATTTCCAAATTTGACTTTAGATATTTATGAACAAATCTTGTACCTGCGGTCTCATATAATTTCCTCATATTTGTATTTTTATTTTCTATATAAAAAATTACAAATATCCCTTAATACCACGAAGTTAACTGAGTTTACCCTATATTAAATCAAATTTTGATTAAGTGCGTAACATAAATAAAGATCAGGTGTATTATATCTATTTTACTATCAACTATGTTTATTTATTTTTTTTAATTTACTAATTATAAACCTTTTTCTCAGAAAGAATTTTTGGATTTTTTTCCATATTTACTTAATTTATAAGTAAATTTTTTGTTTATGCTAAAATAATTTATTTCTATTAGGATTAATAATGTAACACTTTAACACCACTTGATCAATATTTATTTAGTGATAGTTTTTATAAATGTTTACTTTTGATAAACTTAGGTAAACAATACTTTTTAGTATACTTAATAATAATAAAAAAATCAATGCATTAATTCCTGTTTACTTAACACATAATAAAAAAAAAGGCAAATAAGTAAAGCTGTTACCGCATATGTCAAGCTACTTCTACTACTTATTATGGTTTTAATAAAACACATTTACTTTATTAAAAGCCGTAAAAAAAAAATTAGATTATAGTAAATATTCTAAATGACATAAATATGATTAGCATAAACATTTTTATTATTATTATACGAGTATTTTATAATCGAGGCAATCAAAAAATTTGCCATATGTTTGTAAAATTTCGTAGAATTTATTAAATAAACAAATCAATTTTTTCTGATTGTAGAAAAAAAAATTTTTTTTTTGATTATCTAAATCTATGTAATAATATCTGAGATAGATTATGAAATAAGTGGCTTTTGAAGGATGTATATAAAAAAAACTATTTCAAAATATCTGCAAAATTATTGAAAAATTCAAAATATTTGCAAAATTATAGTAATTTTTATATTTTTTAAATTTCTTGAAATAGATTTTCTGAATTTAAAGTTGGGCTTTGTCCTGCGTAGAATTTCTCCAGCTTCTGGAAATGTTGAGCATCTTCACGTCCGCTTCAACACTATCTTTCCACCGAAGATTTCGTCTTCCTCTTTTGGGCCTACGATCAGGTTTGGAAAGCTAGCTTTGGCTCGACCTGTATCATTCATTCAGACCACATGACCTACGCAGTCTTTGTATGCAACACTTTTTGAATAAGTCAGCATCCTGATACTCATTTAGCTTATTATTAGTAAAATAAAAGAAACAATATTTTTCATGAAATTTTCGATGATAATAGTCAATAAGATCGGTGGTGGCTTACTGGTAGTGTAGGAGGCTGTGCTGCAATAGGTACTAAGAAACATTGGGTATTTTATTAACAATTCATTCGAGCCATCGATATTGATCTAAATTTAATCAGCTTTAAAATGTACCAGTAATAAAATAATAATCAACGATAATTTAAGATTGCGAGGCCTTTTTTTAATAAGCAAATTTGTCCCTAATAAAGCCATTAGCATGTAGGTATAAAAGTTTCTTCACTATAAAGAAATTTATCGTTCGGATTTATAAATGGTTCGAAAATAAGGAGTTCTAAATTGCAATTCACGAGTTGTAGCGATAAATGATATGATAAACGATTATTCTATCGCTAATAACATTTGGATAATATTTTTAGCTCAAATTGACATAAGTCATAGTTTTTCTTTTTGTATCATAAATTTTACCTTTTACGGATTAATCAATGGGTTAATCTGAAATTAATATTCATCGTTTTTGATTGTCGTTATATGTTAATTACGAATGTTTAATTTGATCTGTGGTAACAAATTAAACTTTATAATTTCAAAATTTTTAGGAAACCAGATAATTTGCAAATTTTCTCATTTGAAAATTTTAAGGAAACCAGATAAAATTGTGGTAAAAACTAAATTTTCGATTTTTAACATAAGTTACTATAATTAGTTGCCGCAGAATTATAGATTTAAATCGTTAAGTTTTTCTATTATTTAGTAATTGAAAAATGTAATATTTAGACTGAAGAATTCTCGTTACGATCAAATAACTCAGCTCCAAATAAATTCGTCTATACAAAACATAAATATATATTTTTAAAGAAATTATGTTTATAAAATTCTTGTAAAATTACATTAAAAAAATGAAATTAAGGTCAGTATTTTATTTTTTAAAAAAACTAAACTAATTTCGTGCAATGTAAAAATTAGAATATAATTAAAGTATTAAAAAATAGTGAACATCTGTTAATAGTATTAATTACTGTATGCTTTATAGTCCGGATATTAACTTTCATATTAAAATTAATGTTTATATTACGTGCATTTTTATTTATCAATTATATTTACCATATGAAAGTATTGACCGTTTCTTAATCTATGCATACGTGTTTAATATAAGGAAAAACCCATCCTATATATAACCCTACCTTAATCAGGGTGAATCATTTTATATAGTACAAGATATATTTGTTCTTGGTTTTATGTTGTGCAGTTGCATATTATTTTTTTTATAGAAACCATCAATAAAAATTTTATAATATGTTTCACAAGGTCACGCGATTATAAAATCACATTTCATATATTTTATCGTTTGCCAAGTCATAAGTCAATATTTTTGATGGAATGGTGGTGTGGTATATAAGAAGTAAAAAGAGACCAAACGATATATATATATTTTTATAGGAGTGTCAATACAAAATTTGTTAAAGGTTTCGGTAATTAAAATAAATAAAATGGTATAATTTTAATATAAAATGTATTTGAAAATTCTTTTTCATATGCAAATATTTAAAGAAAACCATCTGCATTCTATCGTCCTCTATGAATTAAAATATTATTATTTGGTAAAAAATGCTTTTTACAAAGTTCAATTACACCTTGTCATCTTTATATTTCTATTTACAGCATAAAATATAACATTATCACCTGCTCATAATCTTTTTTAATAAATTTTATCATTATTACTACAGTATTAAAAAAAAATTACATAATTTTCATAATACCGTATAACTATTAATCCAAAGGAATTTGAATTTTTTTTTTTTCCAATTCAATTGATAAGCTGGCCACAAAACTAATGCCAACATTTTCCACAAAAAATTGTCAATTTTTTGGGATATGCATTAACAAAACGCCTGTTAAAATTTTATTGTGTAGGAAAAATTGAAATATATTTTCAAATTGTAATTACTTTACACGTGTCGGAAATCATCTCTCTCTCAATTCTATGTGAATTGTGAAATGAGAAAAATATTATAAAATAAAGTATATCATTTATAATGTTTACAATTATTTTGATCAATCGCCTTTGGTTGTTTTATTACAGATTATTTGCTATTGTATGCTAGAATTGAGGACTTTTAAAAAATTGTATATACAAATTAATAAATGATCATCATCATATGCAAGACAGCCACCCCTTAATTTTTATAAATTGACTTACCGCATTTCAATTTTTTGCTAATAGAAATATAATAACGAATTTTAATGCTTCTCAACAAAATTTTATATTTATTTCTTAACTAACATTTATGTAGACTGATTTTAAATTGCCGGATTAATTGTTTTGAAAAGATTGTGTTAAAAATATGGTAACAGAAATTTATATTGTAAGAATTTTCAACCTAATAGCATATTTATTTCATGATCAAATATAATGTTGTAATAGCTGCTAAAATATTTCTCAGCAATAATTTTTGATTGAAGACATACCTATTTAAGAAATTTGGTGAAATTTGTAATTGAAATCATGATTTTATTTAGTAACCATCCTTGAAATTTTTAGTATTTTCCGATAAAATCATGATATGAAATATTATTATGATATTTTACAGCAAACTACCGGTCAGTTTCGACGGTTAAAATGAAAACCGTCATAGATTTACCAGTGAAACGGGTTAATTTTCTGTCAGTTTTGGTGATCGAATATAATAGACAAATCGTCATTGATTTGACAGCCGAACTGTCACTTTACAGCCACACAATGCGATGAAAAAGGAAAGTGTTCTTTTCGTTGAGTTTCATTGATAAAATATTATATAAAAACCGAAGTATTTGGAAGATTTTAATTAGCCAGTGCTGGAAACTTGCACACAGACTATGCTATTATCTCCTAAAAAACTTAATCTGGCCTCTTCGTCTGGCCGTTTCTTCTCTGACAATTGTTAAGGATTTTGTAGTAAATCCGCATTGTTTATAAATTCAATAATCTTTAATTTGAATTTAACAGTGAAAGATTTCTTTTTTACTGTGTACACAATATAATAAAAAGTCATAGTTTCCGTTTTCCCATTGGATTCATAAAAGTTATTTTTTTTTTTAATGTGTATATTTCAAAATTGGTTTGTTGCATCATCATTTTTCCACCCTTCTTATACCCATAAACACAATTTTTCTATACAATAATAATAATTTTCAATGTTTATGCATTACCCAAATATAAAATACTTAAATTTCAGGAGTGTTTAAGGAAGTAAGGATTTCTTTATATATATATTTTGTTGTTGTTGTGAAATTAAAGAAGAATTGTTTTGGAGCACGTGCAACATAAAGTCATGTGTATTGCACGCGTCGCTCATGATTTGACAAAAAAAAAAAAAGAAGAAAATCATCAATCTTTTTACATGGCTGCGAAAGTCCATCCACACAAATAAAATAATAAATAATAATGTGACTTTTTTTTTTTGAAGCAACAGAGTATCGGCTTAGCGGGAAACCACCATATCAACACTTTTAACATTCAATTCTTTAATTTGCCAATGACTTTTTTATCAATTTTCCGGTAACGAAGGCATAGTTTTTTTAAAAATATTTTTTTTAAAGTGTATTATACATCTTTTTTTTTGGTTATGTAATTGTGTAATTTTGGTGACAATATGTTTCCGTCAACGAGAATACAAAGAAAGGAGAAATGTTGACGGGAACAATAAATGGAATAAGGAAAGCTTTAAAGAAATTGAATTGTAATTTTTGGAATTGAGCATAGAATTTTAAATTTTTTGGATTTTCTGAAGGAAATATTTGAATAAACCGGAGTAGAATTCGAATATTCACAAAAGTTCTTTTAACACTTTCGAAACGAATAACACCACCGTGTGTGTTACTCTATATTCAGTCAATTAACGAGATTCTTAAGTAAATTTATCGTTTCAAATATGTTAAGCTAAGAAAAGACCAATTATAAGAAAATTTAGTGAAAGTCTTGTCAAATTTGGCAATAATTCAACAATGTTAGTCGTTGATTATCAATAAATCATGTTTAAATTCTTACATTACTTTGGTGCCAATGCTTAGTATATAATATTTAAACTCAATCATTTAGTGATCTTCAATTACCACAATTACTTATAATTCTTTTTAATTGCATCAAATGATTTTAATCGTAATTTAACTTCTTTCCAGCGCAAGTGATGCTCAATTAAAAGTAAGTCGTTAAAGAAATTAAATATTCAGAACAAAATTATTGCAAAATAAAATAAAGACCGCACTTAATTAAAATTAAAATTAATTTTCTTACGTTTTTAATAATCAATTTTCTTACGTTTTTATTTATGCAAAATTTATTTTTATATTATTTTATGTATAAAATGAAAGTTTATATGAAAATAGTAAAACAATTGTACTCATTAATCTCATCAACCCCTTTTCTTTTATAATTTTCCGATGCATTAGATTTTTTCCATCTGTTAAGAACCACTTAATATATTTTTGGTTTCTTTTAAAATTATTTCCTTTTTTTAACAAAAAAAAAAGAAGAAAAATCAAAATTAGTTTTTCAAATTTTTAATAATTTTCGGTTTTGGAAAACGTGCTTATCAAAATTTAGTTTGTCTGTCTGTCTTTAATGAAATCTACTTTAGAATGAAGATAGTTGTTTGTTATAATCAAATCAAATTATTAACAAGTTAGGTTATTTGATTATTAATTAAGTATTTTAGATCCTTAAACTTGCGCGGAAACATATTTTTTAAATATGTTTCCGCGCAAGTGTTAAAGCATAAAAGCATAAAATACTGAAAATAAAATTCTGATAAACACAAAAAAATGTTCGTTAAATAAAATTTAATTACTATATTAATTTTAATTATAATTAATTAATTTTAAAATTTTCTTTTGATTTCAGGTATTTAAGCAAAATAATTTTAAATGCTTAGAATTTTAAAATTTTTTAAGATTATTTATTTTAGTTAACTCTTTCATGTACGACGGTTAAATTTTGGGCCCAGTTTTTAGAACTAATTTATTTTCTTTTTAAATTTATTTTTTTCGGGTGCAATACCAAAAAAGGCAAATCTTGTCACATTCTTCTGTGACAGATCTTGTCACAAAGCGTAGAACGTTTTATTGTAGACTAGATCATTTTATTAAGATTTCTATGAATGTATATCGGCAGTTTAGTCAGGTTATACGATTTTTTTTTTAGAATTCAACCAATAAAAAACTGTAGCTTTGACGAATTTCCCTTTCACAGAGTTAAACTAATGCTAATTTTTACGTCCCGCTTGACACAGATATCTAGGGCAACCTTACCAATGGCTCCTATAACCAAAGTACACTAATCAACCTACAATACAAAATTTGTGCCAATGGTGTTTTGTAAATTGAATTTATTGATGGCATAATTCTAAGGGGCATTAAATGGTCAATCAATTATTTAGTTAGCACTATTCGTTTTTATTTCCTTCAAAGAGTAAATTGAGTTTATTCCTATTTTCAGAATTTTGTCATCTCTGCCTGGATTTGCCATTTCTGCCTGAAATTTATAACTTTTCACAAGGACTAAAATTAACAATCACAAGACAAAAATTTATGATCAAATAAGTTAATAGTACCAGAAATCAAATTCAATTTTTATCAATTTATTAAGGAAATTGTGGTTCATAAAATACTTTTTAACAATCCCACTAAATTTCATTTTGATTTTTTTAACCATATAAGTAGTAATATAACTTAAAATTTATATTTTAGAAAATTCCACATATATATACATATATCTATATATACTTAAAATATTTTTAAGTGATTGAACTAATGGATCATTTTGTTGTTATATTATAAAAAATATTTTTAGTGGTTCAAAAATATACATTGATATACGTCAAAAACTACATCGGAACTGATGAAAGGATCATAAACTTGAAAGATTTTTTTATTTTTTTTTAATTTGTAGACGTGTCATTTCCCCCTTAGTGCCATTAAATCCACCATATAAGTATTTATATTTTTGTTTAAAAGGAATTCTAATGCCTAAGTGCTTTTAGTTTTCACATTGGCGTTAAAAAATTTTTTTTGGTATTTATTTTATTTCTTATTTTGGTATATAATCGAAAGTATATTCATTTTTATTGACTCAATAAGAAATAATATTTTATATGTTTTCAACAAAAAACCAAAAATGTTTTCAATAAAAACAGAAAAAATAATACATATTACATAAAAATGAAGATAAAAATCCAAAAAAAAATTTTTTTTAATAAATAAACAATGTTGTTAATATAATTAATTTGATAAAATCTAATATTAAGTTCTGTAATTGCATCCAATTTTTAATGCAAAATCAATTATTACATAACATAAAAAAAAAATTATGATTTTATTACGAAAAATTACATAAAATTATGAATTATTGTTAAGAATTTTTTTTTTTCATTAAACTATAATTTAATAAATAATATTTTAAGTATTAACACATTTTCATTAAAAATGATAAATAATAATTTGTGTCAACCAGGCAAAATATAATTGTAGCTTGTAATTATGTATTAAAAAATTTATCCTGTACTATTAAGCTTTATGTTTAAATTACATAATAATGAAACCTAAAGAATTGTGTAAAATATTTTACAAAAATAAGGATTTCAATAATTAATATTATAAGTCAAATAATTGTTATTAGTACATACTATACATACTCTTTGGCGCTACAGCTCGATGCGAGCCGTTAGCATTTTTCCCAGTCTTAAATTACATTTTTATTTATAATTTTATTACTGGTACTCATTTAAAGCTGAGTAAAGTTAGACCAACATCGATGTCTCGGACGGGCGTCGAACCCAGTACCTAATGCACCACAGCTTAGCACACTACCACTTAAGCCACCGTCGATCAATTGTTATTAGTATTAGTAAGAAATTTGTGATCCAAAACCTTAGTTAACAACGATTAGCTTCAGCTAGCCTATAAAGGAATTGCCCTTCATACCCCTTCCAAATTTGACAGTTCTTGAATTGAAAATTGAAAAACCCTTGTGTCAGACTTAATTATGTTGACTGTCGTTCAAATGTTATGAACCAAATTTATAGAATTAGAAATGCTGTATTGGACATTTAAGCCGCTTCTGCTTTACAGTATTTTTACATCACTGAGCTAATCACATCAGCATATTAAAATTAGTGCTGTAGGGGAGAGTCGTCTAAATCACACTATTGTTCAATGTTCTAGTATTTATGTGTAAAAACTTAATAAGACATTGTAATCAAATTAAATTTTCATTTTTTAGAAAAACTATTTTATAGCGAAAGGAAAAAGTATTGACAAAAACCGAAATAAAAAATATACTTAGTGGCACAATTTAGTAAATTGGTTTATAGTACCAGTACAATGTAGTAAAATTGATAACTCACAGCGATCTTATTTAGGCAACCAGGCTCAAGTTAAAATTTACGACAATAAATATTTAATTACAAGGACTTTTATTAATAAATATTTAATTACAAGGACTTTCCGTATAAAACTATTGTTTGACACACATAAAACTCAAACTGAGTGGAGAGGCGTCTCCCCGCACTTTAATAGTCGTGAGGGTTGAAATAAATATAAGTGTTAGTAACATGAATTTTTAATGGTGGTATCACTTATTTATAACAATTTTCCCATCAATAGATATCAATAATATTATTTAGTTTCAGAAGCCATGAGTACGAATTAGGAGGTGGTACAATTTCGGTGACTATCCCCTAATAATAATAAAAAGAAAATTGTATTTAAATTAAGTTTAGAGGCAAAAAAAAAGATGTTGTGACTTAAATAAATATCATGTTAACATGCATGTCCTTCGTATTAGCCTGATTACTAACCATTCTTCGTACTGATTAATATTATTTAAAATTTCGAAAAAAAAAAATTATTTATTTACAATTATTTGATGCATAAAATATTTGCATACATAAACTTTTTTTTTTCTGGAATTTATATCATTTTGTCTGTTTTTTTGGTTTTAAGTAACATTTATGTTGTTAACAGTAAAACAAAACAGGATCATTTAAAAAAAAGCCCTAAAAAAACCAAAATTAATTTGCGTCAGTAATCGTGAGCATAAATAACATCAGCATTGGCAGACATATTAACTGCATCTGAAATAGTGGTGGAGCCAAAACCATTAATACATAAATTTTTCAATTTTTTTTTTTTTTTTGGTTTTTTATGAAATATTGTTTCCATACTTTTTATATCCGAAAAAAAAAAGATATAAGGAAAAAAATTTAATGCTGAAGTAAAAACGTGTATCTGTCTACACTATCAATAATTAGATGATAATTCTAATGTGTTGAGAATATGTTTTTCAAAAATGTAAGTGTTTTTTTTTACTTGTAGTTTGCTTCTAATTACAAATAGTTTATAACTATGCTTCATTTACTTACGTGTACGTTTTTTTGTTGATGCCTGTTTTCAGATCTTAAAATTGTTTTCGATTGAAGCCACTTTTTTATCACAGTTCGAACTTTTTTTGTTTTTTGAACCAAAATTTCGTACACCAAAAAACACGGTTCAATTTGAATTGACAATAACCAATGAAAAGGTGAGTAATTAAAATTAATTTTATCACATATAAAAAACATAGAAAATATCTACAAAACAATGATTTTTTTTATATAAAATACAGAAAATCACCTTTTTATTTTTTTAGAAAATTATATTTCCTGCTATAATTTTTTTATGGTGAAATATAATTAAATAATTTTGCTTTACTATTGTTTAGAAACGTGTACACCAGAAGTCTAAATTAGTTTCGTAAATATTATATTTACTATTATGTTTATTTGATCAGTGATTATATTTTTACATAAAAAACACTTCTTTTCTTTTACAAATTATATTCACAAAAAAATATGTGATTCCTTAAATGAAAAATTTCATTATTAAAAAGTATTTATGTAAATACTCGTATTTTACTAGTTTTGAACATAAATTTTTGATTTCCGGTAAAAGATTTTTTTGTGTATTTTTGAATTTTTGACTTTAGGTGTTAATAAAAGAGTTAAAAAAAATATCACGCAAACTTTAATTTAATATAATAATAATAATGATAATATAATAGAAGGACATCCGGTAGTTTTTATCATTTACAGCGTGTACACTTGTTTATATCCTTTTTTTTGTTTGATATTTACCCTAGTTTTTTCATAAAGTCTGCCAATGCCTTTTTTTTTAGATGTTTGATTGTAAACTGAAAAAAAATAATATTGTAATTATATCTGGTGTTCATTAGTAGGACTTGAAATATTTATTCCAAATGGTCATCTAAATATTTCTCATCAATCTAAATTTTCATGTTAAATTGCAACCAAAAAACGGTCAACAATTTCAAGTGTCATAATTTTAATCTTTAAATGACAAATTCACACTTCCATGGACTTTAAAAAGGATTTATAGTAGTATTTTTTTTAATAATAATAATCTATGCTTTATGCTTTATGCTTCTTTATATTAAATATAGTTTTTTTTTTAGGTTTCAAATGAATGGAACAAGGGTGTAATTTTAATACTTAAACTGATATATAAAATTCTAAAAGATTTTATGTACAGATTTGAACTTGAGGATTTAAAAAAATATCAGAAATTTAATACCCAATTCAATAAAATTAAAAATAAGAAAATACAATATGTTAAGTAAATTATAATGCCATTCCAGTTGCAATATTAAATAAGTAAATTACATAAAAATTAGACGTATTATGGTAGAATAGAGAGGAAAAGGATTAAAAATTTCGTTGCTCATTTTGTGGCATTAAAGACATGTACAGATGTTTTTTTTTGGTGCTAAAATTAATAATAATTTGAATTCGGAAAATTTAGTTAGTTTTATTAAATTTTCATAATAAACGTTTTATTTTTTAATTTCATTAGCCTAACGAACCCTGCAGAAACATAATCAAATGTTACAACATTAAAATAGTATAATAGTGAAATAATTTCAAGAAGAACATAATTAAAAAGCACTCTTGAAATTAATTTTTCGGGAACTAAAGTAATTTAATATTTTTGGTAGTTCAATAATCTTTTCTATTTTGGTGAGCGAAATCTTTGAAATATATAGAAGTGTAACTTGTTTTCATATTTAACTAAAATTTCATAATTTTGCGAGTAAATCTTCTAGGCTCATTAAAAAACATAGTGGAGCAGTGGATAGAGTATCTATCTGACAATCCAGGTTCAAAAACGGTAAAAAGTCGTAAACACATTTCTCTGCATATTTTAATTCGGCTTAGCTGCCATTAGTGACTGATAGAAATGATGTGTAACCCTTTTAAACTACTGATAGAAATGATGTGTAGCCCTTACTCGGAGTAACGCAAACCTTAATAACGGAGGATCAAGGATAAATGAATTAAGTAATATATTTATTAGTCAGTATTACACAAATCATTTCAGAATATGATGTGCTTCGGTACTGCATTTAATATTAGTTTGTAGATCTGTAGCTCGTACAATGAGTACATGATCAGTTTTATTAAAATAATCTGATTATAGATCCTTTACCATGAATTACAAAAAAAAAATCTGATAAACTTCAATTCGCACTTCTCTTTTCGAAACAGACAATATCGGTGACAACCTAGAAAAAAATATAATTTCAATGCAACATTTGAAGTCCTTTTATCTTACCTTTCATATCAGAATAAAACTATTTTAATAAGTTTATAAAATATTAAAGAAAAAAAGTATAAAGAAAATGAATCTACTTTGATATCGAATACAAAAATTAGTTCACATTATTATCTTCATCATAAAAAAAAATACCTAAATTATAAGATATATATGTTTTGCACCTGCTGTAAATTTTTCAATACAAAAAGTATCTTCTTAATCTTCAAACGAAAATAAAACTACAAATTTTTACAACACTATCTATTTTTTGTATAATAATATATTTAGTATTTATCCCACAAATTTCATGCAAATTTTCGGAATTTTTATATTTCATTTCAATACTATACGATGCTCATATTGTTGCACCATTTTTTTTGTGACATGATATAATTGACATAATGTGGCCTTTTATTTTGGTCAATGCAAAAGACATCCATCATTTATGAAATTTTATATCCCTAATAGTCCAAGCTAACCATAAAAAAAAAGACGTCTATATTATACAAAGAGATAATCAAGATATATTTAAAAAAAATAAAAAAATTGTGTGTGAAGTGTTTTCAAGCTGAAATTTACGAATGAAGATACCTGAAAGATCAAATGATAATAAAAACAACAGAAATAGTGAAGAATTTGTCGGCATACAAAAAAAAAAGAAGGAAAATGTTGTCTTCTAAAAAAAATGTTAATAATTTAAATTCAAAAGAATTTAAACAAATCAAACAATGAGTTAATCTCCTTCTTTTTTTTGGTGATAAAAATCGGATAATCCTAGCACAATCTGTCGTATATTAGGGAAAGTTATATTTAGATATAAAGGGGATCCACAGAAATAATGAAAAAGAAAGATTATTATAAAATATTTGAAACTATTTAATTTTTATTCCGATAGAAAGATGATTCTTAAGGTTGGAGCTAATTTTTCTCAGTAGACATTTCGATCATAATTAATCTATGTGCCATCGAAACATGATGGAATTCAGCTTTAAATGAACTCAGCTTTAAATGAGTACCAGAAATAAAATTACAATAAAATGTAATTTAAGACTGGTAAAAATGGTAATGGTCGGAGTCAATTTCTAACAACAAATATCTCACTAATTAAGTAATTAGCTCGTTGGAGTTAAAGTTTCTTCACTATCTAGGGTCCGGAATTCATATAAAATTAGTAGAGCCAAATTGCAATAGAATATTTAGAAACCCTTCTTTCTTCTTATTCAAGGCCTTGCCTTGGCCCAATTGAAGTTTGTCGGAAGAACAATGTCCTCCAATCCTAAGAACCATTTCCCGGATATTTTGAATCAATTAATTATAGGCCTCATCAATTACCTCTGTTTTCTTTTATTCACCACAAATTCTGCAGAACGGTGCATGTAATTTGTGCAAATTGTTAAGATGTCCTACTAAGGAAGCCAGTTAAAAGACGCACTCTTTTAAGTAGAAACAATTTACTTTATATCTGGATATTTCATTAACATTTTGCTCTGATGAAGAGTTTACAGAATACAGGCTTTAATTTTTATAGTTTTATAGCTATAATTTCAACCATACAATTAACTTATTTCATTTGAAAAATATTATTCCATCATACAAAAGGATAGGTAGCATTCAAAAAAAAATTTTATCTTCAAGATATTTAAGTAACCTTATTACATATTTTTAATACCATCAAAATTGTGCTAATTATAATGTTGTTTTGAAAGCTTTGATGAGTTTGTTAAAAATTACAAAAATAAAAGAGAAGAAAATTAAGTGAAATTAGGTATCAACAAATTATCTTCTTTATATACATTAACTGCAATGATTCAACAAAAATTTTTTTTTGTACATTTTGAACATCACGCTTATAAGGCAGGGCCGCGATTGATCATAAATAAAGGTTGGCGGCTGATTTAATAGTGAGCTCCTATTCTTATATGGATTTTATATCTTTAGTAGTCATCTTGTCTGCTTTTAAATTTAACAGATTATATTTTCATTTAAGTGTTTCAATTAAATAACAAAAAAAAAAAAAAATAGTCTAATTTTAAAGATTCTATTGCCGAGCCAAAAAAATACAAATTTATATACAAAGCGGTTTTTTTATTTTCATATAATTACAAGACATATCATTCAAAATATTAAATGCATTAAGTGAAATTATGAATTTTGGCTTGATTGTGATCTCCGTATTTTTTCTTTTTTGGGAATATATATACATAATATAATTATTATATTGGTAATAATTTGAAGACTGATGTTTGGAATTCAAAATCAAGTGTATTAAATATAATTTTGATTTTAAGTGATTGATATTTATTGACAGATTTGAAATTTCAATAGAATTTTGATTTAAATCTTCTTGAAATATTGTTGTGATTTACATAAAGCTATTCTCATCATCATAAGGCTGCACAATGATATGAAAGGAAAAGCTAAGTAATGAAAACGATGCAAATTTACTTGTTGTCACTAATATATCGACACCTTTCCACTAGAATGTATTAAGCGACATTTTCGAAATTTTACGGAAAACGTAGTAATCTTCTTATTCAGGTGGAAAGTCAACTTGTCGTCAAAAAAAGGAGTAATGCTATAATAAGTTTTAAGTGTAATTTCAATTAAATAAAAAGAATAATATTAAGAGAAGAAGGAAATTCTTCAAAGCCTTCCAGTCACAGCATCGTGTAGTCTCTAGAAGTAGATATCTTCAGAAGGTCCTGAAGAACATCAAAATCAAAGATTTATTTTATTAGATTACATATATTTATATTTTTATTTGAAATTGAATATAATGTTAAGTATTGCTAGTCCTTTTCTAGTTTAGTTGCTATAATTATTCCTGCTTTTTAAATTTCTTTTCGAAAAGCGTGAAATTATTTCATGTTGTATTTTACATTTATTTCAGTGTAAGTGCATTTTGTAAGCCTGTGTTATATTACAATTGCAACTTTAGAAATTTATAAAGTAATTTGTGAATTTATTACTAAATGGTGCTAAATAAAATCAAACGTATTGCAAATAATATGATTATCGCCCAACGTAGAGTCTAGGAGTTTAGAATGGAATACTTTTTTTTATTAATTTTAAATTTATTTGTCGCGATTACATTCTGGTATTTATCATATATTTGTATTTTTTAAATATAGAATTCATCAAGATAAACTTTTTGTGATAAAATTGATTTGATGATAGCGAAAAAAATATAATCGATATAACACACCGCCAATAAAAGACTTTTGAGTTAAGGTAATTAAACTAAGAATTCTCTAAATTTTGCTCAGCCATAGGTGCCTCTAAGATCAAATCTGGCGAAGAAATTCACGTTTTAAAAGGTTTCTGGTAAAATTTTAACGCTTGATATTACCATATTACGTACACCGCCTTATGAGCTCTTTTTTAAAAAAGTAACATTTTACTTACACATATATTTCAGATAATTTTTCTGCAAAAATCTACACTATTCATAAAAATAATTATAATTGATTCTTCTATTTCACGTTCACGGGACAATTCTACGTGATAAAAATTCATCAAGATAAATTTAAGGTGTTAATTCATATACCTATTAATTTTTATACATCCTGCTAACATAATTTTTAAGAACAGTTTTTTTTTTAAAAGACTTTTATTCAATGATTTTCATTATTATATGGGTACTTTAAGATAGAAAACATGTACGATGTGAGTGAATGACAGTGTGAAAATCTGCCAATATTATTGCAAAATAACAGTTGAACTTCTACGGAAACCCGTATATCATTAGTTCAGGTATTCAGATAATATTTATATAGTTTGACATTAGAATTACTACAATTTTCTTAAAATTTATTTAACACCGTAATGGAGAGAAGACTAATAAACAATAATAATGAAAATATAATAAATTTCGTTCTGGGAAATTATTTCTAATTGTCACACTTAATGCAATTTCACAATAATTTGCTTTTACAATAAATTTTGTTATTGCATTTTCCTTTAATCATTCCATTAAACATTGAAAAATATAATTTGTTAAGGTAGTGCATTCATTTTAATATGGAAAAAGTTGGAAATGTATCTAGGAAATATAAATATGTATGTAATGAAACATAATTTTTACTTTATGAACATAGAGGTGAAAGACTTCCAGTTCCAATTAATTTAACGAGAGAGATTTGGTATACGAATTATAATTACATATTAAATTAAACTTAAATAATATAAAGATTTAAATTAATTATCAATAAAAATTATGTTTTTTTTAGAAATTAGATATCCAGTATTTCCATGTTAACAAGTCAAGTTGTCATTTCATTTACTGCAACATGTTGTTTCTCATAATTAAATAAAAAGGATTAGTTTCATAAATACTTGACAAAATATGAAACTGTATTGTGTTATTTAATGAATTAGCTTATTAATGTAATTATGGTTTAATTTTCAAATGGCGCCAATCCTTTCATAAGGTATACGATTACAAATATATATTCTAAAGTATAGTACTAAAAGGATTTTTATTTTTATATTTCAAGGATGCCAAAAAAGCATATTCACAACTTAGTTTGATTCCTATTAAAAATTATCACTTGTTTGATATATTTTCTACCCCTAACCGTTCCTAACCTAATGACTTAATTACTCAATAATTCTTAAAGAAAGTAAAGACAGTAGAATTTATTGACAAATTTATTTCGACATATATTCATAAAACAGAGAAATTGTAATAAATATTCTTAGATATTTTATCTCCTGCTGTTATGAAGATGGATTTTACTATGAACTACCACATTAAATAGAACAATAGAATGGAGCGAACCTGATATCAGAGAAAAATAAAATAGACTAATGATATTCTTATGTAGGAAAATAGAACCAACTAATCATAATGATATATTATGTAGAAAAGTGAATAACATAATTATTATTAATATATATTGTAAAATATTATTTTTCTGCAAAGTATTATAATTTAACATTATTTTATTGGTATTTATTTCGACATTTATAGTAATTCTAGTAATTTGAAACTAGCTATTGGTATAGCTGCATTACACATTTAAGCTTTTGAGGAAAAGGGTTACTGAAAACTAAATATCACAAAGAAAAACACACTTTTACCTGAAATGTATTTTTAAACAGCGAAACTTTCATTTGGCGCAGTAGAACTTCTTTTGGAGGAAATAATCAAAAATAATTAGTGAAAAAGAATTGCTCTTCCTGAAGACGGGTATGATTCATTTGCTTCAGAGACACTTTATTGAAATTTATATAAATCTTTTGATTATTTTTTTATAAATGGTCTCTTCTCAAACATTTTTTCCACATTTTAGCATTTTGCAACTCTTTTAATTAAACATTTGATTATAATTTTATTATTGGTACTCACAGTTAAAACTGAGTAAACATAGACGGATATCGGTGCCTCGGACGTGACCGTCAATTTATAGATAAATTAATTGAATCTTATGTGAACTATGTATGTATTGGTAATGGTACAGTTCTCAATTGTGGTTGATTACTATGAATATTAATTGAAGTAAATTACATTGCTTGAAAATACAGTCTTCTTACTGCTAACACAAGACTTTGATATGTTGATCTTCATTACTGAAGCAGATATAATTTCAAGTGCAATACCATAAAAACAATTAGTAAATTATTTATTTTAAAAACTCAATATTATAAAATATTATCATTTTTTACCATCCCCACCACATATTGACTATTTTTGACTTCATTATATTCAATTTTTGTTGTCCTTCTGCAATTTTTTTTTTGTTTCTGCGTTGTTCTACCCTAAAATTTAATTGAAATTGATGGCAAACAATATATTTGTAAACAATTTCTGAAAAATAAAAATTTTCATTCTTGCCTATGACTATCTCTTTGTTTCCATGTTATATAAGTATGAGCAACATAACAATGATGGTGCATTACATATACAACAAGTCATTTTTAATTCAAACTGAGTGATTTCAATTTAGTTATATACGTTTTTATTTTTTTGCAATTTTTATAGAAATTCCAACCCTCAGGACAAAATTAAACTCCATATGGTAAGATTAAAAATAGAAATCAGAATAATAATTCATTGACAATTCATTCGGATGAAAATAAAAACTTCTTTGTTAAGGTGACTTCAAACATGAAAATTTTCATTGTATTTTATTGTGAATAGTACGAAATAATTTTACGACACAAATTAAAAAAAAATATAGAAATTTTCCGAAATAAAGAAAATCATTCTTCGGCAATCGATGGATCATTTCTTCATTTACTAATTTATATTTTCATTTTATGTTTCAGAAAATCATTAATAATTTTTAAGAATTGGTGTAAGGTGATATAATAAATAAACAAAAAACAAATGAACAAATTTCAAAATATGCTATTTAATTTGGAATCGCTATTTGCTTATAATATAATTTGGTTAGTATGTTATTAGTTGTTCCAAACCTTTTCTAGATTTTCAAAAAAATTGTAACGTTGTATAGGTTTAAAAACGTTGTTTAGAAAAATCTACATTTTCCAAAAATTTGACAACGTTTTTACCTACATTTTACAACGTTTTTCTAAACAATTGCAAGGTTGTAATGGTTTGAAAAACGTAGCAATTGTTTTGAAAACATTTCTCAAAACTTTTACAACGTTTTTCAAATCAATTACAACGTTGTAATTAGAGATTGTGCTCGAGTACTTCTGTCTGGAAAATTATCGAGAATTTTTTTCATATAATATGTAATATGTAAAATCTAACAATAGATTTAAAGATATTAGTCTAAAACAAAACAATTTTGATTATTATTTTCAAAAAAAACTATTAAAATAAGTGAACGTCTTCACGAGCGAGATGATTAGGCGATTAGGTTGGAATAAAATGAGTTAATTATAGCTATACAAATTATAATACACTCGGTAGAATTTTTAAGTAAATAGAGTAGAGTAGAGTAGAGTAGAGTAAATAGAGTAGAATTCTAGTCAGTTGAATTCTTAACGAATATATCTGCATATATTCCTCGAGTAAAGTAAAAACCTCAGGGCACATATCAATGTGGTAATAGGAAATTGGTAGTCGAATTGGTCGTCAATGTGTTAATAGGAAATTAATTCGCCTGATACCAAATTTGTACGGATTAGTGCGACCTCAGAAAATTGAATATTATCGATATAATATAATTAGTGATAATTATTATCCATTTTTTATTGAAATATTTTGAAAAACTGCATCAAAATTATGTAAACTTATTTTACTGTATATAACTAAAAATATTATTAATTACTTACCTTGCAACATAAGTTTTAAAATACCAACATATTCCAAAAAGAAAAAAATATTATCAATTTTATTCAATGTAAAAATATTTATTATTTATTCATAATTAAAAAAAATCATTGTTATTATTATATTTTTAATCAAATTTTTATCTTTCTGAATAATTAATTCATTTTGTAAAAATATTATAATTAATAAATTAATAATTAATGCCTAAAATTAGTAACACATTTTAGTTTTTTTATTTTTATTTGATTTCTATTCGAAGAATTATAATAAATCTGCAAAAAAAAAAAATTATTTTGAAAAACATTTTTTATGTTTATCAAAATACTCTTCAATCAGTTTCCTATTAGATATTTCTATGATATTATCACGGTTAATGTAAATATTTAAGTTTTTTTATAAAGCAAAAAAAAATCATATATCTCCTGGTGTTAATATTGCTACAAGACGATTTTTTTGTCCAATTTCAGATTTACTGTATTCATCCAACATCTGAACATAAATTATTAATTTTCATTATTTGGTAATTTGAACTTTTTAATAAAAATTTTTTTAGAAAAATTATTTACCTGTAAATTAAAATCTTTTGAAATAATATTTCTGGCATTATCATTTTTATAAATAATTGTAACTAAACATGGATAAATTACGATATTTAAATGTTCTGGTAATTTAGATAGATTCTTGATTATTACTGAACATTGATCTGAGGTTATTAAATTCTGTGAAAAAAAAATGTAATAATATTTATTATTTCTTAGTATTTAGAGATAAAATAACAATTTTACAGATTGACGTCCAAATTGTAATAAAGAATTGATTTGAAAATTTCAAAAATTATTATACTTAAATGTACAAGATTAAAGAAATTTAATATTGCTACAAGATTTTCATAGTCCTAAATAAAATTGGTATTTTGGTATCAGTGTGTAGCTTATAGTAATCTAACTATTTTATATATTTGCGGTCAGTTTAAATTTGCACTTCCGATGAAAATGGCTACTAACAAATGCGTTAAACATGTCAAATTTAAAATTATAAAATAAATCATTGGGGGTTAGAGACATAAATAATATATAGTTTTCAATGCTACATATTAGTGATATTTTATGAAATTATTGACGGTAGATCACGCTTTGGTCAACAATGTGTCAATTTCGAAAATAATTGTCAAAATAAAACAAGTTATCTGTAATGTGAATAATTGTTTGTACACTGATTCTCAACATGTTTAAATATGATAATTTGACGTTCAAAAAAAAACTTATTCAACCGTCTTCTAACGTGAATAAATCTTAATAAATTTAATTAAAAAATATTGAAGTTAATATAAAACAATAATTTACCTGATTATTTAAATTATTTGCACAAAAGAAACCTATTGTTGCTATTAAATCAACAATAACAGCTTGAGTTTCAGTATTCTCTTTAGTGGCACATTGATTACCACAATATTTTAATAAAACTGTTATCACATCTAAATATTTCATTGATAATGGTGAATCTCTTGATAATATTTCCTACAAACAAATTAGATAATATATTAATTTTTTTTTTATTTTCATTATTCATCTCTTAATTATAATTTATGCTAATAAGTATTTAAGCATAATAGAAGATCAAAATGTAAATATTTTTTTATTATTTTTATTTATTTTCAAGTACTATACAAGTACACACACACACACAAAAAAAGTCACTGTCCGAAAAAAAAATTGAACGTTATTCTTGTTTTAAAAGTATCCCTTTTAGTTATTTTCCTGCATTTTCAAAGATTATGTAAATAAAAGGGTTGAGGTTTGACGTTGTTTTGAAAAGAAAACATAAATAAGACTTGCTAGAATCTAGTGGTTATTTGTCTCAGCTAAACAACAGTCCAATAAAAAAAACTGTTTACATATTTAGTCGGTGTCTTTTTTAAAAAAAAAAATGATATGCTGGCTATTTTTTTTAAGACCACAAAGCAGTGTTACTTAATTAATTGTTGTACGAAAAATGACAGAAATTTAAATTTTAAAAGTCAATTTAATATTGACTGTTAAATCAGTGAGAAGTCATAATTGTGTCGCAAAATAATATTTTATTATTATTTTTGAACTTCAAACGAAAAAGATTTTATAAATTTACAGAGAATACACTGCTGATATGTGAACAAAAGATTTTATAAATTTACAGCAATAAACTGCTGATATGTGAACCTAAGTAGATTAATGTGGAGCTTTCAAATATCATCTAAACTTTAAACAATATTCGCATGTCAGCCGCAGCGTAAATTCTGTTCAGATGAAGAAGAAACTGTGCAGCATATTTTCTGTGATTGCGAAACTGTTTTGCGGAAAATCAATTGATCATTCATTAGCAGTCCGGTATGAAGCAATTAAGATATAATAGAAAAGAAGTACAAGAATGCATTTTTAATAGAAAAGAAGTAAGATATGAACTGTATAGTAGTCAAAAAATATTTCCAAATTTTTTTTGTAAAAGACAGACCGTAAATAAACTTTTCACTAAATTCTTTCTATTCCGTAAATTAACAAAATTCTGCATAAAGTTGGAAGTGATCCAATAACAAAAGAAAACAAAACTATTTTCCTACAAATTAGTAGTTTAATATCTTTGAAAATATATTTCAAGAATTATATTTCAGCAAATTAAACCAAAAAAAAAAAAACTTAAATTCCAATTTTGATTGCAATTTTTACATTTCAACTATTTTTGTAGAGCTAAGTAAAGATTATATATTTTTATTTGTTGATTTCTTCCATCCATTTTACTAAACTGAATTTGAATTATTTCCGTAAGGATAAATAAATTCTCTTCGATATCTTTCAAAAAAATAGAAGTGTAAATATATGGTTAACAATTTTAAATTTTCGGTCGTCATATATACTAAAATTGAAATACTTATAGGGCACATAAAAGTTAAATAGAAATTTTCCTCCAAAAAAAAAATATAAATAAATAAATTTGTTTTGATAGCAATTTTACCATTTTTTTTGCTTGCTGTAACGAATGCAAACACTTGAGAAAGTTTGTTTTGCAACGTTGACGCATCAGCATTGAAAACATAAATATATATGTATATAAAAAAATAAACACTTGTTTTAAAATTCAAATTTGGAAAACAATTACAAAACAACAACAGAAACAGCAGGAAGTTCACTATATATAAGAGATTTTCCAGCCCCCATTTAAAACACTGAAATATATCAGTGATAAAGTATATGAAAACAGATTAAAAATTAGTTAAATAAAGACTATAACGTGATAAGAAAAATAATTAAATTTTTAATTTTCTCATCAATTTTCTATTTATTTTAAGAAATTTTCCCATATCCTATAGTAAAAAGAAAAATAGAAAACTAAAATATGAAACAAAATTAATAAAAAAAAATGTAAATTATGTTTTAATCTTTTAAGAAAGTTTGAAATAATCACTAGTCTGATGATAGTCATTTCAATATCTAATCAATAATTGGTGAAGAAATGCAAAAATTTTCAACAAAGTTTCTGAGCAATTCACTCATATTTCGCTGGATTAGTATAAAAGAGAGTACATCGCGGAGTATGTAGAGATCGTAATAATCATTCATATGAGTGAAAATTTACATAGTTAGGTCCAGTAGAATCTAGTTTGACCTACTTCTTTGTAAAATTTTAAAAAAAAGGTATAATGTGTATCTACACTTTCATAAAACTATAAAAGAACTTTCAAACAGGCACTGGATTAAGATTGTGTTCACATTTAGTTTAAGCAGAAGCAGGTTACATATGGTATTAAGAAAATGTCAATAATAGAATATTAATTGATTAAAGCTCAAAGACATTCAAATTAGGCAGAAATAGTACATGGAAATGGAGTCTCTTCTAAAGTGTATTAACACAGGTTTTTTATGTCTGTACTTAGAAAACAGTCAGGCCAGGCTTTACTGGACCATCTTATAATTACGAAAATTTTGAAATTTCTGTTGTAAAAAGATAATATATACAGTATAGTTTCACAAATCCGGATTAATTAATGGAAGAGCTAATCCCAATTAATGAAAAATAATGAAAAGTTTTACTGTGATTACTGAATATTTTGATACTTTAAAATTGTGATTAGTTTTTAATGTTAATGTCAACTATCTATTTTTCATTTTTCATCGTATTTTCACTGGAAATTTTGAAGACAATGTTAAAATTTCGTTAATATCTCCCGACTTGCATAATACAGAAAATTTTCAATAAATTTTCAGTAACAATTTACTGAACTTTATGTATAGTCACCAACTGAAATATATTCCTATAACAACTGGGTAAATTAAATAAATTATTGAAAATTATTATAAATCTTATATAGTATACACCAACTATGCTTAACTACTCCAAAATATCTATATCTAACTTATTTTAGAAATAAATCCCTAAAAATTATTTTAAAAAAAAGGGGTTCCTTTTTACAATAAAAGCAAAATTTATAATTAAATCATTTCCAAAAATATAATTTTTGATGTAAATATTTGCTTAAAGCAAAGTTATTTGATTAAAATCGAATTATATATTTTATGATAACAACCGACGAACTAAAAAGAAAATATTTGGATTTTATCATCATACCAATTCCATTTAAAATAATTGGCTATGAAAGAGAACCAATCAAACAGGGATGTTCGTTCGTTCACGTTTTCTGTTTACGTAAATTTTGGCATCAAAGTAAACAATATTTTTGTATTTTTTTTTTGACAATGATCTCTTCTACGGGGTTGAGTTCTTATTAAATTAAAATAATATATTTTTATATAAACTTTGTTCAATATGCTTTTTTCTGGGGATTCGATATCAAAATTGTGTTTGCGTAGCAAATATAATAAAAGTTTATATTAGAAAATTACATTAGTTGAATTAAAAATAGTTTAATATTTTATATCAATATACTACCGTATTTCGATGAAACTAATCAATATTCTTATTATTGCCACATAAAGTAATGTTTTTATAAAACTTCATTTATTTAGCTAGCATATATTAAAGTGAATTTTAAATAAATGAAGTTAGTTATACTTTTTTTAAAAATCAGATTTAAACGAAGTTTGACTAAAAAAATAAAATAATAATTAAATTCTTAATTAACTTACTTGAAATGTTGTTAAACTTAAAACAGCCATTGATACCAGAAGATTAAAAGTAGCAGCAGCTAATGAAATTGTTCTGGGTGGAATGCATTCACCTATGTTAAAAAAAAGAAAAATATTTTAAAAATTAGTAATTTTGAATTTGTAAGGAATTTTTGAATTTGATATTTAGTAAAAAAAATTAATTTACCAATTGGAACTACACTGGAATATAACATTGAAATTGATCCAAAAAGTTCAGTTGATTTAGCAGCAGTTAAAAATTTTGTTGTATCTGATGAACCTGAATCATGTATTTAATATATAAATTATATTTAATCATTTAATATTTATTTTGTAACTAAAAAGTATAATCATAGAATAAGGATTCATGGAAGCGGCCGAAATAATGTTCCCATAAAAATTTGACAAATAAAATTTCTAACTAAAAACTAGTAGTTCTACCTCTACTGTAAATGGCATTTTATGAAGTATTGAAAAAATCAAATTTCAAACAAAATTACAAGACCGCCATTTAAAATCAATAATTGCAATGGCCACAATATTTCGTTTTTCAATAATTTTGTTTTGGCTACATTTGTCGCTTTCATAGAAGTTGACTTGGCTAATTTTATGGCGCTTCCACTGCTACTTATTCAATGAAGACACTGAACAATCGTAAATATAAAACAAAATGAAATCCACTGATCAATCAATTTAAGACAATTTAATTTCATTTTGACAGTTTTACAGTGACAGTATAATGTTCTCATTTGATTACCTTGTGGACACATATCAACGAATTTCGTAAGTAAACCAATTGTAGCTAATAACGACAAAATAACACTTTGATAATTTTCAACAGATTCACGAATTTTCATACATCTTCTTGACAATACTTCTATCAATCCTGTTGTAACAGCATAACTATGAAGAAGAAAAAAAAATATATGTAATTTTGTTATTTTAAATTTAATACAATAATAGAAAGCATAAATCTAAAGTATGTATTCCTAAATAATTTTCAGTACGATAGCTAAGTATAAGATTTAAGAGTTTTATATTTGTGTAAATACGTTCCAATTTAACCAACAGCAGCATCAGCAGCAGCAGCAAAAAAAAAAATAAGAACCGTGTGTATTTGACATTTGTTTAAATATTATTCCATTTCGGTCATTCATTTCAGAGAGACAATTTTTAAAAAAAATATACAATTTCAACAGAAAATCACGAAAAATTTTTTTTATAAATAAAGATACTCGACAAAACTTAGAGGGTGAACATATTTCGTTTTGTTATTATATGATAAAGTTGTATTTGCTTCTTTTCCTTCTTTTTTTTGGTGATAATGAACAGAAAAAATAAAAAATTGTCTCATATTATCAACAAGAAGAGCAGCAAAAATAGCAAACCACTTCAGATTTATATAAAAATATTCTGCAGATCTTTTTATGTTTACCATCGTATAATGTTAGCTTATGTACTCTTAAATGTTCGGTACACACTTTGTACTGTGTACATGATGATGATGATGATTATTCCCTTTAATAATAACATGTTTCAGATAATAAAAAAATTTATATAATTCTTTTTTCTTGAATTTTTGTTATGTTTTCTGGCTAGCATAAATGTATATTTACATTTTACTCTCCAAGTGGCTCTAATGTGTATAGTTTATGCAAACATTCTATAAAGGATTTTAAGATATAATAATGTGGTCAGTTCAAAATACATATTTAATTCACAATCATTTTATAAATAAGTAAATATAGAATGAAGTTGGTATAATAAAAAAAATTGTTAAATTACAATTGTGTGTTTCAAGAAATGTTTAATTAATAAATTTAAAATTAAAGCCTTTTCTGTTTTATATAATTTCAGAAATAGGATAATACAGCTCTGGCACCAAGCCAGAGAATGAATTTGTGCTCGCGGATCGGATTTTCAATAATTAAGAATCAATTGATTAAGAACAAAAAATTATAAGAATTAACCAGGAAAATATTTACAAGCTGAGAACGTATCCTACGTATCCTTACTCAAACTTTTCCTAGATCATAAAAAGTACTAGAGTTGGAAATGACATTGAAATAATCTGAAAACGAAAGTTATATCGGAAACATACGATAAGAAAAACACCGAGGATATTCTCACCTTATATCGCTCGGAATACGGGAAAAGCATTTGTTATCATCACCGATCACCGCTTACTCGGCAAACATACGGTCAAGCTGGCCGCATGTTTGCTCATTCTGTAGACAGTGCTGTTTGTTTCTTTAAACAGCACTGTCTACAAATATTCGCAGAATCAACGAAATTTCTCAAAATGCTTAGTAACAACTCATACTCAAACTATAACTTCAAACAAGGATCCTTAACTTGAATACGATAAACAAAGTTTCACATGATGCTAGTGCGAATCATTTATTTGGTAAGAATTTTATTATTAAAGTATCAAATTGAAATGAAGACAAATCAAATATATAATCCTGAATGAAAATATTCTTTTAACAAAATCCGTAGTTTCTAAAACTCCCTTATTCTAAATAAAATGCTAATTTAATACTTCCTTGCATATAAACGAAATGTAAATAATAAAACAAGCACCTCGTTAATTCTTAATATTAAATGTTGAATTGATTTTTAAGAACAAAATCATATGCATGTTCAGTCGGTGGATAATTTTCTTAAAACCCAATTTTAACTAAATATTTATATATATAAATTTTCAGATTCTAAATAATCCTTTTTGTATGATTCGTAACAAAAATTTTCATCTTTTTTTTTATTTATCGTGAGAGAAATATAAGATTTAATCATCTGTTGTTTACAATTAATCCATTGTAATAACACTTACACTTTAAATATAATAATACGATTTATGTAATGCCGTTTTTTTATTTAGGCTGTAAAAAAACACATACTTAAACTTATAAGGATAAAACTATTCCAGTCGTGGATATGACTCAAAATTTATAAGATAAATTTAATGAAAATATTTATTTAAATTTAAATATTTATACGAAATGGGAATTAGTAAAAACCAAAAATTTAGAATATGACAGTAATTTCAAGTTGTGTGTATACTTATTTATTCTACACAGAAAATGTAAAATTAATTTCCCAAAATGAAATCTGAAAATTGGATGTAAAAAATGAAAGTTTAGATCCATAATTCCGCCAACGTATTAACGGTTGAATTTGTTAAACGAACTAGAAAAGAGCAAAAGGAATAATTGTTCTCGGGGATTTTTCGGAGCCCAATGACCAAGAACCCACAGCGTATCCATTGAGCTCTCCCATTTTTTGGAAATAACCATGACGGTTGCTGCACACTTTTTTTTTAATTATTTATAACCAAATTTGAGAAAATTTTCTCTTAACTATGAGTGCACAATATTTAGCTACGGGGAGAGATGGGAAATTTTAAGTTGGGAAATTTACGATGGCAAAATTATTTTTCATTCACAGAAAAGTTTACAGGCAGTTCTTAAGTCTCTGGCTGGATTTAACCCGGAATTTTCCGATTGGACGGCAAGTGTTCTATCCACTGTACAACTTAGCTTTTAAGCTAAACCTAAGATTAATATAATAATTTGCCATTTCGTAAACGAAAATGTTATCTGACATATCATTATGTGTCATTATACGTCATATGAGTATTGGTTCATTTTGTAGAGAAAGTTTCGGCAATAATTGGCTATTGACCTAAGTTTTCTATTAATAGAACTTTTCAAAATAATTCATTGTAATTTCGAATTATTTATTTTAAAGATATATTTATGACCACGGAGATATATTTATCATCTAGAACACTTCGACAAACGAGACTATATAATATTTAATCCCCTAATTATAATTATGTATCCTGTATCCGTCTATCAACTTTATATCATCATTACGTCTCAGTACAAATTAGTGAGAAAATAATATTGTAGTCAAATACAAAAATCATTAGTCGTGTTATCATGCGAAAAAACATACTAAGGATCATGAATGGCCTAGTATCATTTAGTTAATTATCATTAAATATTCTGGTAAAGGTTTCATTAAAATAATTCTATCAAAATAATGGGTTTTTAATACTCTGACTTATGCAGTTCACAAGTAATTTGTCCCAGTTCTAAATCTGTATTCGTATTCATATTTATAGATGTTTCACAGTAATCGAATTCGTGACCTAAAAGCATTACAATTCATTGGTACCTATATCCATTGAAATATAATTTTCCACAATACCAACAAACAAACAAAAAATGATCAGATAAATTGATAAAATTAACTAAAATTCGCAAAAAAAAATTTTAATAAAAAAAAATTTATTTATAGAAAATTACGCCATTCTGGTTGATGATTAAACATAAAAAATTTTTCAACTTAATCCAATGTTATTTTCACATTATTTTATAGCAGATATATTATGATATATATATATAGATACATATATGTATAGATTGTAAAATTTCATTGGCATTTGCATATTATCAATTATATGCAAGAAAGAAATATAAGACAAAAAAAATCTAAAACAAATTCCACCGGCAATAAAAATCTTTGTGCACTAAGAATGCCGAGTTCATAAATAAACACTGAAACCACTTGAGGTTAGTTCGAATTTTTTTTTTTTATTATATTTTTGTTTATTGGCTTTAAACTCCTAAAAGAAAATCAAACACGAGCCTCTTCAAGAAGGAAGATCATAAATTTTGGTTGGTTTCTTTTGGTTTCTTAAATTGGGAGCATCAATGTTTGCTCGTTTGCTTGTATGGTAGTGAAATATTAAGTGATTTTTTTTTTATGTTTGTTTATTTATTTTGTGTCGGATAACTTCAAAAAAAAGTTGAGAATAAAAAAATGTTTTTTTTTTTGTGAATGTTTGTGGCCGTTGTCCCAAAATAAAGTAAACAAATTGAAATAAAATAATAATAATAATAAAAAAAAAAAAAACAACGATATTTTGTCCCATGTTTTTGGTTTTTGAAGTTTGGAATTTTTACTATTTTTGTCAAAATGCGATTAATAAAAAAATCGACAGAAATTTAAAATATAAAAAATTAATTTTATTTGAACATTAATTACATTTTTTTTCGGAATATAATTTTGTTAGTTCAAAATATATATATATTGTAAAAGAACCGTATAGTAGTATATTTGAACCTTTTCGCGACGTGCAATTTTCCTATTAAATATGCCTATAAGACGGACAAATAAAATAACAGACAAATTTAAGCTTGCCCATAAACACAAATAAACATATCTAATGGAAGTGTCCGACATTCGTCGCTTAAATATAATGAAATCGGATAAGTACGGTCTTCGACTATTTGTCACAATTTTTCTTCACGGAAATATACGGTCTTCAGCGCGAAAAGGTTAAACTAGATTTAAATAAAATATAACAAAGTCAATTTGTTATGCTCATTGCATATTCTAGAATTCAGCGAATGGAACTACTGAATGAAAGAAAAATTGAAAGTATCATTCGACAATTCATCCTCAATTTCAGATTACGTATGCCAAAACGGTAAGATTAACTAACTTTTGAGAAATGTCTCAGACTAACAATCAATGTTAGATAATCCAGTATTAAAACTTTCTATTTAAAAAAAAATTTATATTTTCTAATAAACCAAGATATTAGCTAATTAGATAATGTATGTTATGACAGATCAGATTAATAGATATTACAGTATTTAAATATGTATTGCCCAAAAATATTCGTTTTAATAGTCGGACCGGAAATTCCAAACCGATTTGTGAATATTAACCAATAATATGAGAATTGTAGCACAGAAGTAACTTCATGATTAATAAAAACAAACAAAACTTTGATAACAATCAATATTGGATCTAATTAGAAAAATCAATTTTTAGGGAAAGAAAACTGTAGGTTTTCTGCAAAAACCGAAATAAATAAATGATTTTAAATGATACACGAAATTCTATTTCTTAAATCGATAAAAACTATTGTAGAACATACTTAAACCTTAAAATGACAATAAATAAATAATTTATAATATTTTTAACACTCCCGTCATAATATTATTTACTTGCGTTATACACACAATGATACGGTTTGGCCGTATTTCTCCTACTACTAAATTTTTTTAGTTGTACAAGTCAATAAATCAATATTCGCAGAAAACTTTAAAAGCTTTTTTATCAATTCTTTAAATTTGTGTAAATATAATTCGTGATTAATTATTATTATATCGATATTATAAGACAGGTTTAAGTGTAATAAAAATTCACTAATAAATTCTGGATAAAGTGTCATTAAACATATAATTTTTCTCATTGCCAAAAATTGATAAATAATTTAGCTGTCTTGAAATAAATTTAAAAAAATTTTTTTTTTTTTAATTTTAATTATTTTGGTCTACATATTTCATAACATAACCGACAGCTAAATTTTTATATAAACATTTCCTTAAATACAGAAATAAATTATTAAATTGCCTCTAATCTGTTAATAGCCCAACACCCTTGCACAATAAATTTTCTCCTTTTAACATAATAATAATAATAAAAATAAAATATATATGTATATATGCTTTTATTTAAGAGTTCTCATATTATATTTAGTAGCAAATAATATCCTGCTGTGTTAAATCATCATCACTGACTTAATATTTGGGCAAAACGCAGCATGAAACTCTTTTTTATTTTTTTATATTTGTAGTAAATTAAATTAAGTTAAGAGAACTTAATCGAAAGAAAAGGATTTCCATACAATAATCTCAACTGTAGCACGTGTCTAATAATAGGATTTCAATAATTAATATAATAATGAAATAAATAAAATTAACTTTTGAATTGTGCGTATGCGCAATTTGTTGTGTTCAACAGTGTACCCATAATTGAGCAGCTATTTATGTTTAAAAGATTTAATTTAAACTGGAATAATGAAATAAGATGAAAAGTAATTGTTTAGAAATTATTAATATATTAAAATATTTAGTAAATAGTATAACCCTACTTTTAGTAGAAATGCCATATTTTCAACTAGTTTAGTGATAATTATTGTGGTTGAATTTGAAAATAGGACGAAATTTATGAATTTTTGTTTCTGTAAAAATACTTTTATTCCAAAATTAATTAATAATTTTAATTATTCTGGCTTTTGTTATTCACTTCACTGGTAAGCATAAGTCTTCAACTACAGAATTATCTGTACTTAAAATTTCATAAGTTTTGTTCGTGAATCATTGCTGTTACCAGAAGGCCTCTAAACCGTTCATGTTTTCTCAATCTTAAAATTACATTTTACTGGAATTTTTTTTTAAAATCCAACAATGATGTCTCGGACTAAAACCGAAACCAGTACCTACTGCATCACAGTACGACTACGACACCATCGTAGTCTTAAAAATCATAAATCTTACTTTCAACTTATACAGTGAAAAGTCTGGAATTAGTGCAAAAAACAATTTAAGGATCAAGTTGATTATTTTAAAGTCCTTGAAGAAATATTATGCAAATTCAAAAACATTTTTTTTTTAATTATTTTAATTCACAAATTTTAAATACTTTAAGCTACATAACCAAAAAAAAATATTAATTATTGATTTCAATATCTGTCTTTACATAAAAAAAAATTTCCACCCTGAACCGACTACAAAACAAACCATAAACAGGTAACGAAATGGAACGGTTTTGTTGGCAGATGTCAAAAATTTCAAATTTTTTTTTTTTGTGATTTTAGTAACATTTTGATGTTCTTGTCACACAAAAAAAAATTATGAAGGGGATAAGAATATAATGAAAATGATTTTGTTTAGATGGTAATGTTCAAATGTGAACAACATGCATTGGCACTTGAGAAATATCTATTTTAATATAAAACATGTACAATATTTTTATAGTTTCCAATTTTTATTCCAACAAAAACAATAATTTTAAACCATCATCATTAGAATTTTATTTAAGTCCTGCTGTTAACGAATCTATTCCGTACGAAATAATTTCAACGTAACAGTCGTAACGCCAACAATTTAAACTTTTATAATGAAAAATCATGATAAACTGGTATAAATTTTATATTTTTGTCAGTTTTGACGTATTTTTAACGAAATATGGTAAATTCTATTGTGTAGTTTTTTTTTGTTTCATTTGTAGCGCCTGACGTCTGTTGCGTTGACCTTGCCCAGAGGCATAAAGATTTTTTGTAAATAAAAATCATATTCAATTAAATGAATATACGATTGCAATCCATGACATTAGATGACACTTGAACATTATGTTTTTATTTTCAAGTTGATATCAATTCGATTCCATCAGGGGAATTGCAAAAAAAGAAATAATATTCTGAAGTATATATACGTATAAATACAAAAAAAGCGTATAGTAAAGCGTATAGTCAATTAATATTAAGTAAGAGAGATCTTAATAAGAAAAAGTATATATTCAGGAAGTTAAGGATTGCGTTTGGGGTACTAAAAAAAATTTTTTCGGTATAATGTCACAGCATTGATTAAGGGATATAGCTACCTACAACTATAACTGTTCTTTGACTATGTGTGTGTTTTATATAAATATGTTTATAGTAATTCGAAACCTTTAAAAAGAAACCGGATATTTTTTTTTGTTTACTTCTATCATACTTTCGGAAAGTTAGGGAAAGAGAATTGAACTCGAAATGTTTTGGTTATTGTTTTTTTTTTTTGGTTATTTTCGGCAAAATAAAATATCTGAAGAGGTTAAAATAACATAACGGACTATACTATAACAATAAAAACAAAGTAGATGACTAAAGATACAAATACTTCCTGTATTAAATTATCTCCAAATGCAAATTCAATAAAATAATTTTAAAAGAAAAAAAGAAAATTTTTTTTTTATTTTTTGGGTAAATATTAGTTTCGGTTATGGAAATTGTAACGAAATTCGAAATTCTAATTTATAGCAAATCATCTTAATGATCATTGTATTCATTAGTTTAATTTGAAAATCATTAAATTTGATTAATTATTTAATGGATATTTGAAAAATTTACCCTCCAAATGAATAATTAATTTTATAAGGTAAACATTGTGTAACTAAATCAATTTTACAATTTACTATTCAAATTTCATAGTTCACACAGTTTATCTTAATAGTAAAATTTAGTTGAAATAGTTTTTAAGTAATTTATTACTAATAACTAACAAATACAAATTATAACTCAAGTTTTTTGAACCAAATGTATTCGCGCCAACACACATTTCTAACAGAAACATTTCTGTTAAACTTTTGAGATGCTTTTTCTTTATGAAAGGTGCAAGATCCCAAATCGAAGGTATACGACTCCCATTAAGCAATTCTAATCATTCTATTGCAATTTTCGTCCTACTAATTTTAAGTTCAACAATCAAGGACTTCAACAATCAAGGACTTCAAGAAACAAAGGGATATAAATATTGGAACATTTTAAGAATTCTGCCGTTGATTAGGTCTACTAAAATGAGTGGAAACTACGTTCAGTCTGTTTTAAATAAAAAGAAACTTTTAACTATTTAAATTTACCTCCAATATTTTACTTATTTTAACAATTTCGTCATTGTCCCGTCTGAGTACCACAGTGATGAATAACACAATGTGTACATATTAATATTCAAATAAATATATTTTGATTTTCAGTTTATTTTGGTTTATTCTAATATTTTTGTTTATCGACGGATGTAGTCATTCAAAGTCATGTCAAAATTAAATGAGTTTTACCGGAAAATAGAAATTTAATCCAACAACTATTCCAAAAAAAAAGAGCTGTGTGCAAACTGTACCACCCAATGTGTACGTGCTATTAAAAAATATTACTCAATAAATTTACGATATATTTTAAATATGATCATTTTACTATTTAAATATGTTGGGTCATGTTAAAATGTCAATTCATCTGAAATATACTATTTTTCAAATTGAAATTATTCAAGGCGAAAAAATCTTTTGTATAGAAACATAAATATAAATTAATTATTTTAAGAATATTCAATAGTTTCAGATAAAAATGAAATCTATATACGACAGACGATAATAAAAAAAATACTTTTCGAATGGTCTAAAAACCCATTCGAAAAATTGACGATAAAGATATTGTATTTTTTTTTTAAACTAAATATGGAAAAATGAAAATTCTATATGGAAAAACAATAATGTCATTTATATGAACATATGGTTATTTTCAATTTGAACCACCACGATGCGTTTTTTATTTATTCGGAATGTCAAGGACTTGGAGAAATCTAATAATCTAGGAAAATATTCTTATTTCTTTTTAATTTTGTATGATTCTAACCTTAGCCATCACTCATAATTTTATTAAAACAAACAATATTTTATTCTCCATTTCATTAATTTATTTAAGAATAAAAATAATTTGTTGATTTTGACTAATACTTTTCGAATAATTCTATTCTATTTCAATTAACCCACTCGCATCTTCAGCGTATATATTTTGACGGGAAATTTACTGGAAACCGGAGCGATGAACTTTCCTGAACATTATCATCGGAGCGGAAAAATTTTCTGGTACATATATACCCAGGCTGATATGGTTCATAGTGTAAATATTTTTAAGATCGATTCCTTATCAAATTTCTAAACCCACTGAGGTGTTTGTGTTCCACCGATGTTGGGAAGGGTGTTCTCAAAGTAACGCAAATGAATTAAGAAATTAAAACAAAGTGTCACTAGTAGCGAGTTTACTTTTCATGACTCAAATATGTAGTTTAAGATTTGAAGACAATTTTTTTATTAACTTTACTGATATTTCTAAGTCAAATTGTAGAAAATTGATAAACATTAAATTTTCCACTAAAACTATATTCTCTTCATTTAACATAAATAATCCCTTTTTTTTCGTATAATATTTTGTTCTTAATTATGTTCTTAATTTTTAACTTTTATGAAGGTCCTTAACAAACGCTCTTGGTATGACAGCATCTGTTAATTTTTTTTTTTTTTGTATGAAACAAGAGGATAATGTTTCAATTATTAAGGTTTTTTGTTTCGCAAAGTACACCATAGTAAATCTAACTATAATAGCAATAGCAGTAAATATACCTTTATACCCAAAATATTGTCAGTTCTACTTAATCACTTTGAATAAACTAGATTTTAAAGATACATTATGAAACAAAAAAAAAAAATTTTTTTTTTTCAAAACCAGAAAAACATAGAAAGTGAAAATTTTGAACCCTTAAACTGTGATTATTATTTAAGTATTAAAAAGATGCGGGAAATTTTATTTATTTTTTGAAGCACCCCGGAGATATTTTTATGCGGATAATATGATTTTAATAAACGCAAAAATTGTAAAAAAAAAAAAAAAAGTGGGCAACAGTATTAATGTTACTAACTATTTATAACATAAATTTATTCATGACAACAAGAGTAATAAGGTTATATATATATATATATATATATATATTTAGGTAGAAATTATGTAAAGGAAGGGTGGATTTTTGCATATAAACTTTGTAAGTGTATATGTAAAGTGATAAAAAAATTTTTATAAAAATATATTTTCTATTTGTTTTAGTCTTCTTATGCATAAAAAAAAAATCCTTTTTCTAAAGAGGGTTTTGATGTTTTCTGGCATACTGAATTAGTTTTTTTTTCAAAACATGTGCATAAAAATTGTAATTTAGGAGTGAGGAGAAAACAACAATTTTTTTTTTTAGGGTGGGATTGTGATAAAAATCTATAGAATCTATAGTAGAAAAGAGGGTACACTTTTTTAATGCCCTAATTTTTTAGTTGCTAATAATAATATAGTTTTTTTCTGTTGTTGTTTTGGTCGATGTTCATTTTTTTCTAGTTTTTCTTCTCTGATAGCTCAATAAAATTATTATCCGTCATTTATAATTATTAAGGCAAAATATAGTGAATATCTTTATTATAAAATATGCCACCAAAAAATTATAATTTTTTTTTTGAAAAAACTTGTGGCAAAAATAACATAAATGCAAAATATGCACAACAAGGAATTTTTATTTTAAATAATTCAATTAAATTAAAAAGTAATGATGATGATAAGATTTGATTCAACATTTAAATTCAATTTTTATTTGGTATATCAAATTCATTTGATTTTTATTCATTCACTTATTTTTTTTTTTGTGACATATGTAAACCAAGTTATTCAAAATAATTTGATCGAAATATTAAGTTAAAAAAGAAATCTGTTCAGAGTATTTTTTTGATGATAGAAAAAATTGCCGCTGGCACGAGTTAATAAACAGAAGGCATGTAAACAATAAGATGAGTTGAATTCCAAATCATATAATTATTTAAGGGCGAATTAAAAATATATATATATATATATGTGTATATATAAAAAATAAGGAACTGATTATAAAATACTTAACGATTTATATATAGTTAGTACCCCTTTAGAGATAGTCAGAAATATAATCTATTTTTGGAAATTGAGACAAATGTTCTGTAAGTAATCTTATACCGAATCAAAAAAAAAAAAAGGAATTTTATGTATAAAGAAATTTAAAAATTTAGTTAAGTTAACACATTACAGTCCGAGGAGACAAATTGTATAAAATTGTTACTAGAACCGTGGTGAAATATTAAAAGAAACATACTTGAGACCTAATTGTAAAGTACAAATTTGTGCACATGGACTTTGAATGAAAATGTATTTATAAAACGCACAAATTTGTGTATACGGATTTTGATTCAAAAATTTATAAAACTTACAAATTTGTGCACAGCGACTGTAATGTGTTAAAAAAAATATATTTCTATTGAATTGTCTATTATTTTGGTGAATGTCAAATATTGAAAGTTTATTAAGTAAAATATTTGATACAAAAAGAATTAATCATTTAATTTTTTTAATCACTTTCATATAAGATGCTTTACTTATAATTTGACCACAAATATGTTTTATAAATCCCTGTAATAGCATTATTGATTTCTGTTGGTTAACTAAAAATGAATTATGAAAAAAAAAATCCGTCCGTCCATTTGTTGCTTTCAATAGGGTACTAAAATTAAATTTTATAATACTGTATGTTGGTCACACTGTTCCTCTAAATCTGGTTTTGTGACCAAACTAATTTTAAGAATAAGTGTTGGAAAAATTAGGACCTAACTCCTAATGATCTGATCTGAAGGTATTTCAATGGAAAGTTATCGATTATAAAAATATTACATTTAAATAGAAAATTGTAGCAATTAGTATAGTAATTCCCGAATGGTGGAAAAATGATTACACTCAATAAATTTAGTTTTTGAACATACAGTGAATTTGATAGTTTCGATTTTTTACAACTACAATTATTAAAAATTCAGTACATACTGAAAAATTACTCCTTTACTCGTCCTTTATTTTGATTTATTTTTCAGCATTTACCTTTTCAAATTATTCCAAAAATTATGTATAAACATAATTGATAATTTTCTGGAAAAAGGTATTTTTACTCGCACTCATGACTTGAGTTAAAAAAAAAAGACTATATTAATTCCCGAAAAAGAACTATTAAAAATATGTTCATTTTAAATTATGAACCTAGTAAAATATAATTTAGTGTCAAATATAATTGAAAATAAAGTAAATCATCACTAATAGCAATTTTACATTATAGGAAAAATGAATTACGCAACAAAAGTTGAACGTAAACGTACTGAATGTTTATAGTTAACGAATAATTAAACAGTTGCAATAATTAATATTAATGCTTGTCAATTGTAATTCATCCCCTTTAAAGTTAACATTCTGTAAATTTTATACATTTTATTTTTAGAAAATAAAAATATATATCCAAATATAGAATTCAATTATTTACTCCTCCTTTAGTAAATGGTAGCCATTTTTATATATATATATAATGTTTTAAAATTTTGGGGAGTGAATACATCTGTGCAATGAAATACTTTCCCTAAAATAATATTTTTCTTAAACACCAAATTTTTATAAAATACTAGACAGAAAAAAAAAATATTCTTTTAAAATATTATTCTTATAAAAATACTAGTTTCCTGGAAGAATTTTCAACAATTCGTAACTCTCCAAAATAAAAGAATAATTACTAAGAATTTCTGAAAATGAAAATTACTTTGTTTTATTACACAAAATAAATATATTTGGAATATTTTATTTGTGGCTACCTTTTTAAGAGTCTAATAAGAATTTAAGTTATATTAATTATTAATAACAATATCAGAATTTAATATTACATATTTGAATAATTAATTAAAAAAAATATTGGCATTTTTAAAAATTTACCAAGTCTCCATTTTGTAATATTATTTAAAGGATACCATTTTAATGACAAATTTCGTACAATATAAATCTGCATATACTTATATTTTTTCAAAAATAATATTTATTTGGTTGTGAATTAATTATTAAAATATAGAATAATATTTACAAAGATATTTTAAAAATTATATAAATAAGTGTTCATAGTAAAATAGCACCTGTCCTTTAACATATTTTTTTTTTTAAATGAAATTCAATTAAATTCTTTTTTTTTTATGTAGACTTTAAAGGTTCACAAAAAATATTATTAAATTTCAAATTTTCAGAAAATATGAAAATTATTTTATACTCAAATGAAATAGTATATAAAACAAAAAAATTATTAGAAAGATTTATTTATCTCTTTCTTTATTATTGTTTTTATTTTGGTATTAATATAAAATTGTATATGTATTACTTATATGGAATTTCTCTCATCGAACAAAAATGAAACCACACCTTTTTTCGAAAATGTCGATGTCTGCCAACACCCAACGACAATATAACCAACAACAACAACCACAACAAAATAAACCATATAAACTTTAATGATAATTTTTTTGAAAATATTATTATTGAAAATAAATGGAATTTTCTCTTTTTTTTTGGTAAAAAAAATATTATTGAACTTTCATGAACTTACCTTATGAGATCGGGTATACGTTCAATAATTTTTGGATGTGAGTGTTTTTTTGAATTTGATGGCGAAAGGGCCACTGTACAAGCTAACATTAATTCTGTTGAAAGTTCTACAGGATGTTGAGGTGATTTCTCTTCAGGAAGCTGTCAAAAAATATATTATATATATATATATTAACATTTTATTATATTATATATTTTTAATTTATGAAATTTTTGCCTCTAATATAAATTTAGAAAAATTAAATGTGCAACATAAAATATTATTAATATAATTACTAATAATTGCGCTATAAACTATTTAAATATTTTCTATATTTTTGTGCCAAGAAAATTGAATATTTTATCTTCATTTGTAATTTTCTTTTAGTTTTACATTATTTATATAGAAAAAAAAGGTGATATTAGTTTTTCTTTATTTTTTTTTAAATTAATGTAATAAATTTGTTTATTAGATAGAAAAATAATAATATATTTGCACAACATTAAACATCATATTTAACAAAATTAAAAACATTTGGCAATTAAAAATTTTAATTTATGTTTTTATTTTAATTAACAATTTTTCATATTTTAAAATCATAAATTATTATGAAATAATAATTTCGATATTAATACAAAAATTAGTATATTTTCAAAGTGGAATTTCTTTGAATAATATTAATGTACACAATAAAAGAATGTAAAAATTATAAGTTAATTTAAGTTAAGAACTTTTAATATTGGCTTACTTGTACACTTTGCAAAAGAGCATCAAATAATGTTGTAATTGAATTTCCAAGTAGTGAATGTCTTGCAATTTGAGGACATAAAGTACAAGCATTCCTATAAAGTTGAACAGCTAGTATCACAGATCTATAATTAAATATATTTGAAAATTAAATATTGATGCCTTAAATAGAGTGTATTATATTAATCTTATTACCTTTTGGTAACTTCTGCATTGTCATCAATCATGCCTTGTGAAATGACATTAGAAATAATTCCTAGACCATCCATTAGCCAAAAGCATTGAAAATCATTTATTTGTGCTTTTGCCATTACACGTAATAGCTGGCCTAGTTGTCTTTCAAGGCCTTGTGTACCACCACCTTTACTTACTAAATTCAAAAATTTTGGTACTTGACTTTCACGTTTCATGTGTAATGGCAATGGTTGCAAATCTTTCAAATATTCTTCGGTACTTTGAGCCATACGCTGTTTAATTTTTTTCATTTTTTTTTTAAAACCTTTTGTATGCTCCTTACTAAGATCAGAGACTGTGGACGATAATTCGTCTTCAAGATTATCATTATCGAAACGTACTGTACCGTTATCATCTACGTTTCTACTTGGTATAGTCAATTCTAGAGCCCTTTGTCGGATGTGTTCAATGTTTTCTTCATGACGACGTGCAGATTCTTTTTGTTTTTGTATAATTTTCCTTTGTAACTCTTCCGTGCTTTGTTGTTTTTGTACTTGAAGTGCAAGCAATCGTTCTTCCCGATCCCTGGCCTTTTCACGAGCAATTGCCTGCCTTTGTCTTTCACGTTGTTCTTGCATTTTACCAACTCTTTGTTCTCGCTCCAATCTAGTTTCGTTCATTTTTTCTAAACGACGTTTACGTGCCTGTTCCAATTCTTGTCTTCTTCTTTCTACTGCAGCTTCTTTAGCAGCTTTTTCTTCCACTCGTTTTTGTCGTTCTTGCTCTAGATCTTGTAATCTACCTTCGTGTTCCTTACAAGATTCAATAAAATCTAAACGTTTATTTTGCGCCTCTAAAATTTTTATAAAAGCAATTTCTTTTAATTTCTCTTCCTCATCATGAGCTTTTCGCACTATGTCACGTAAATATTGATTTCGGTTTTCAGCTGCCCTTTGTAATCTTTCTTCCATTCGCAAACGTTTTTCTTCAATTAGCTGAAGCTTAGCCGATTTAACATCCTCAACTCGAGCCAAAAGTTGTTGAATCTTTACAGCCTTTTCTTTTTGTAATAGCTCCCTTTTTTGTTGAGCTCTTGCTTGTTTTGCTTGATATTTTTTAAGCGTTTCATGTAGAGAACGACGTCTTGATGGACTAGATAATTTTTGATGTAATTCTTGAGCTCTGCCAGGATGTCGACTGACGTATGCTTGTAGAGTTGCTAATGCTTCCTCTCGTTCACCCCAAGACATTTCAGATAGAAGCGATTGATAACGTAATTCTAAGCTAATATTTTCATCATTGACAAAAAGTGAATCATCTTCCAACTGAGTACCATGATGCTGTTCATCAATATTATCATCGTAATCAATCATAACTTCACAGTCTGTTTCATCTGTTTCAGTATCGACATCGATTTCAGTGTTCTGCAATTCTCTTATTTGACGCTCCAAAGATTCCTGTTCTTCCAATAATTTTCTTTGGTCTTCATCTGATTCAGTTTCTTCTTTTTCTTCGTATTCATCACAACTAGAAAGTCCAGCAGTATCTCGTGTACTATTCGGAATATTAGCCAAACTCTCGTACAGATCTCCAATTGTCTTGGAAAATTCACGGTTTGTTTGGATTTTTATATCAATTTTATTTTGATCCACATCATCTAAAATTGTTTCATTATTTTCTCTAGCTGATAAATTTTCAGGAGTTCGATTTTTTTTTACACCACTTTTTGAATCAATTGAAGTTTTATTGTTATATTTTTCACTCCGCATATACTCGCGATGTAATGAGGTTATTTTAAGTCCAGTTAAATCCGATTTTTGACGTTTTATAATACTTTGACGAGATACTATTTTTTTAAGGTTATCTGTTTCTTTGTTTTCATTACTTTTAGTTGATTTTAACTGACCTGTTCCTGTTTCTTTAGGTACTGCTGTTCGGAAAGTTGGATAAGATATTTTTGATTTGATATTTTTTACTTCGGAACGAACAGATTTATTAGAATCTTCATTTTTTAATACTTCAATATTTTTAACTTGTTTAATTACTTTTTCCTTATTATTCTTCTTTTCTTTAGTTCCTTCAAAATCATTATTATTATTATTATTGAATTCTTCCTTTTCATTCAATAAAGCTAACGTTGGAAGGCTTGCATAACCTGTTGGCTGATTAAAACGATTAGCCCAATGTAAACTAGAACGCCTACGAGTTTTGACGGTAAGCCAACCATCATTATTTCCAGCACCATTTGTATCACTTGGTTCAGACCGTTTATCAGATATTACCTTTCCACTTTTATCATTGCCATTATATTTGGACACATCTATTTTTTCATTGCTTGCTTTTAGTGTAGAATTTGAACTGCAAAGATCTTCTCTAGATGATTTTCTGGAAGATAACGGCATAATTTGTGATCTTTTTTGTCTATTCATTTTTTCATTCATATCAATCATTGTTACAGAACGTCCCGAAAGAAGTCGATTTGCCACATTAGAGGGTGGCATCCAACGTTCTGATTTCACAAGATTTGAAGAATTTCTATTCAATAAAATTTTTTGTCTAGTTAAGTTAGGTGTTGCCGACTTAAGAAATACTTTTTTAACAGCTGCATTAGAAGAATTAGTATTATTATTTTGTCCAGCTACATTAGAAGATACTGGTTTTTGGAGAAGTTGCGTCGTCGTCGGACCGACTCGCGAATTTCTAATTGTCGTATTCCTACCCAATACAGCTGTTTTATTTATTAATCCAGTTACAGGTGGCTTATTAATAAGATTGGAAGTTTTTAGGAGATTATTTTGAGATTTTTTTGTTGGATCGACAGGTTTAATACATGCAATATTTTCCGTTTTTAAGGGATTTTGAGAATCAATTTTTTTTATTTCACTGTCTATAGATAATGGAGTTTTATTTAAAGTTTTTGAAATTTCTGCATCTTCTATACTGTTTAGCTTAAGTACTGTTAGTTCAACTGCAGTCGGTTCAGATAAATTAACAATACAATTATTTACTGAATTCACTTTTGCCTCCACATTGCTGAGTAATTTTTCACGAATCTCGGCTAGAGTTAAATTTTCATCTTCCAAATCTGTCTGAACATATTGATCACATTTTTCGGTTAATGTTTCAGTATCATTAACTTGACTTAAGGAATTTAAACTTTCAGAATCTCTTGTTTCATTTTCAACCATTTCGGTCCAACTTAGTTCTTTATTAGCTTTAGGCGATAGTTTGTCTTTTTTCTCATTAATTTGTAAATAAACTAATTGATCGCCAGATGTATTATTTGAATCAATTGGTTTTTTATTATTTTTATTCGAAAAAAGTTCTCTAATATTCACTCTAGTGGTTCCAGTTTTTGTTGTTTCTAATATCGAACACTTTTTTGGGGTATTTTTTCCTTCTTCAATTGTTGAACAGGGACTACTTTTTCCAGAAAAAATTGGGCTTGATTTACCTGACACTACCGGACTTGATAGACTTTTTGCCCGAACCCTTGGCACCGGATTACTTTTCCTTACTTCCCAAGCGAGTGATCGTTGTGGTAATGGTGTTAATTCATAATTCCATGAAACTCTAAACCATTCAGCTAATGCTTTAAAATCTCTAATATAATTTTCCAAAACTAAAATAGCTTCTTGGCATGATGACATATTTTCATAACATTCTACTGTTTGATATATTTCATTCACAGCACGCTGCAAATTGCCAAACAGTAAAGCCCAATATCGTGCTTGAAGCTCTGATTTTTTATCACGACCCGTAGAAGCACTGCGTACTCTATGGCCAGCACTGCCTTTAGATTGATTTTGTTTCTTGACTAGTGTAACATTTAATTGAGACTTAGGAATAACTGGAGGTTTTCGGACTGTTGAAGATTCTGTAAAATAATATATAATGACATATTTGTTTTAAATCGTGGAACTTTAAGATAAGTTCTGATTTCGATTGCTAATACATGACAAATTTTTATTTGGTATAAACCGGAGAAAAATTGATAAATTCTAACACCGATATTTTTATATTTCTTCGGTGAGTTTACCAAAACATGGTAACTTCACAAATGTTGGTTTATGAAGAAAACAAAAATTAACAAGATAATAAAAAAATATTATTGTAGTCTCAAAGGTTGAAGGCATTGAAACAGCAATTTCACAAACATTTTATTATTATGAGAAGTTACGACAGAACTTTCTTACAATTGATTTAATTTTTAAAAATTATAAATTAATTTAAACAAAATAATCGCAATAAAATTTCAGTTTCAAAATTAGCTAGTCCGGTTAGTTTGTACCCTATTATTTTCACATTTCCCTTTCCTCTTTAGCCACCTTTCCTACTACTTGAATAACGAATGAAACCCATTTTTCAACTAATTGTATAACGAATAGACCCAAAGAAATCCAGGAATTGAAAAATAATGACTAAAGATTTTAACGAATGTTGTTATCTTTCTAATAGTTTGTGTCTATACTATCATTATCGTAAATTATGCTTGAAATTTTACGGGATATAGTACAATATTTCATAAAAAGATAGCGCTGTTAGAAAATTTGAATATTTTCTTTTAATATCGGTAAAGAAAATTAAGAATGATATTGACTCAAAAATGTCCAAAAAATTTTTGAATTGGAAATTCACGAAATAAATAATAGAAATAATGTTAAGATAAAAATATTAAAATGTTCAATTTGTACTCAAATTGTAATACGATTTATTAGATAATTATTTAATTATTTTACTATGTGATGCATTTTATTAACTTTTAACTTGTCACCGAATCTAGATACATATACGAAATTGGAATATTAAATAAAATCTTTTGTAAGATTTTTATCGTCAACAACAAATACTATTTCCCACATTTCCAAATGTCGTCGTTATTCGTTGATGGAAAATAATTAATTCCGTTTATATAAAATAATGAGGAATACATCGTCCTTAATTGCGTGCATTTATACACCTAAGATCATTCCAATATGCAATAATAACACTTTAAAATGTACATGAAATAAAGAACATCAAAAATACTAGGAATAATATAATATGCGTGTTATTATATAGGGAAGTGTCAGGACAAAAAAATTAAATATCGTCCAGAACATATTAGAAAAGACAGGGCTTCTTTTTTTATATCTAAATCGCAGTTTAGTTTTTAAATCAAATATTTATTTTGCATTTAAATTTTTTGTATATTTAATATTAAATATATGATCATAATTTAATATTGGTACTTACTATGTGACGAAATATCTTCACAAATCTGATATGCTACTAAATTTTTAGCATCTCTACCTTCTTTTTTTAACACTATTTTAGTTTCCATTATGACTAATTAATAAAGTTACATTAACCATTAATGTACTCTTTGTACAAAATATACTCTCAATTTCAAATATATCTTATAACAAAACAAGGGCTTTTGCTAGTTTAGAACTATTATAGTAAATGCCATTTTTTTTCTTTAGATCGAACTATTGTAATCATATTTATTACGAAAAAATTATTTCTGTCATTTACACAACTAATATTTTACGGCAATACACAATTAAACAACACAAATAATAAATTAAATATATAAAAATTGATTTTACAGAAAGATTTAATACTTTCTTAAAAACTCACAATTTGATATTTAAAAAAACTAAATGTATTATGACGTATATGTCAAAATCAGATGTTTTCAATTAAGTTCCATACCATACAAGAAATTTTTCCAAATTCTGGAATTCGCTCCGAAATTCTTTTACGAAAAGTTCACCTACTTACGCAAAGAAAGTGCCAAAAAACAAGAATTTTAAATGTGTTAACTTTAAAGTTTGGATGAAAAGGCAAAATTTATACATTTATAATCTGTAGATTTAAATTTATTCTTAAAATGACCCGCTTACGCTTTGCTTCATATAAGAATACCAAATGATTTTGCATTAAGAATTAAAGTTCTATATTTTATCATCCCAAATATCATTGTCAGGTATAATTAAATGTTGCTTACACATATTATCGTCTTTTATCAGCTTTTAATTGAATTCTCCTTTATTGTGTTGTTGCGTAGATTGAACATTAAAATATGTGGATCGCAATTATTTTTTTCGGAATTCCGTAACAACAATTCAAATGTAATTAAGTATGAATCGTAAGGTGCATTGTGGTATTGTGTGTTATATTTTTCACGTAAAATGTTAAAAAAAAAAAAGAGTTGAAGTTGAAGTGTGAAGTGTCTTTGAAAGAAACTGTAGAGGAATTTCATGATGTCATTTTGCTTGTGAAACTTTAACTAAATTATGGAATCTAAATTAAAATAAATTATATTTGTATTTAATAATGTTATAATATATATAACGTTAATTTAATTATATTTTATATCAAATATTTGACAAGTAAGTCAAATTATATTCATCAATATTTTGCATTTGTGTGGATATAAAAAAAAACTAAAAGTCAGTATCGATGTGTAAAATGAAAATAAAAAATTATGACCATAAATATATTTAATGAATTTTGCAGTAAATTATATAAAAAAACAAACGTAAAAACATATATTTTCAACAAAATAATAATACAAAGTTTATTTTTCCAATAAATATAGCAAATAGTCGAAACAAAAGTGTAAAAAAAATTATCAAGGTGAAGTCTATTGCGCTGACACGACACCGATTTAAGAATATTAAAATTTCAAAATTGAAATGGCAAGTCAAAGTGGTTTAGACGGGGCTGGCGATGCCACTGCAAATAATAGAAAAACAGCAAATACAATAGATGGGCTGAAATCTGAGATAGAAAGACTTACTAGAGAACTTGATCAAGCTAGCAGTGAAAAAATTCAATCAGCACAATATGGACTAGTTCTGCTAGAAGAAAAAAGTCATCTTCAACAGAAATGTGAAGAATTAGAAAATTTATACGATAATACGAAACACGAGTTGGAAATAACTCAAGAGGTATGAGTATTATTATAAGAATTCTTATTTATATTATTTTGTTAACAATCTAACTCATGTTTTATCGATTAATTTGTATAGTATATATATGTATAAGCTTACACAAAATTATTTAGTAATTATTGACTTAAATGTTTGGCCGTTAAACTATAGAAATCATGAATTATGAATAAATCATTAAATATAATTTCTTATATACAAAATTTACATCAAAATATGCTAATTAATTATTCTACTGAAAACCCGTTCTCAGTTTAAATAATTCTGTCGGAAATTTTAACTAAAATAAATAAATATATTTAATTCATAATTAGCAAGTATTTTTCGCCAGGAGTAATATTTACTAAATACGTCAGTAATCAAATATAAAAAGTTTTATTTTCACTTTTTAATCCATATCAAAGTTTCCCATATCCATTAACGAAATATAATTAAAATGTTATAAAAATATGATAATATTTAACCTTAATTCAAATATAACTCCATTTCATTCATACTTTTTGAAATTCATAATTTATTAAAACAATTACCAAATCAGTCAAGGTCCAAGAAAGTCATCAGAGTATTAAACTATAAACTAAAACATCCCATGAGACTACAATGATCTAATTAGTATTTTTTAACTGAAAGTATTCGCTCTGTGCTCATTTATACAGAATTTCAATAAAACATTGTTTGAAATTGCATTGGTATATTAGAACTAGATACACCTATTACTTTTCAAAATAAATTTTAATTTATGACGTTTTATGTTAAGATTTGTAAAATAAAAGATGAAAAAAGTCGAATTTTGGCCGAAAAGCAAAAAAATTGCCGAAAATGATACTAATTTAATTTTTTTAGGGTTAAGTTTTTGCCAAAAAATTTTATAAAGGTAGGAAATTTGCACAATATCAGTGTATTTTTTTTGGCGATTGTCAAACAAAACAATAACAAGTCCGCCAAATAGGATTTGAGTCTGAAAAAAGAAACATTAATTTTTTTTTTTTACAGTAATGTTACTACATTTTGATTTTATATTTTGATATCTGCTAATCACTAAACAACATTTTTTTTCCAGGCACTTACTAAATTTCAGTCTTCTCAAAAAGTTACAACTAAAACTGGAATTGAACAAGAAGATGCTTTATTAAATGAATCAGCGGCTATAGAAACGTCTTTAAATCTTCAAATTTATGAATTAGAAAGTGAAGTTAAACAACTGAGACATGAACTAGAACGTGCTACAAACGAACGAGATAGAATGTTACAAGAAAATTCTGAAATTGGACGTGATAAATCCGATACAGAGGCAGAAAAATTACGTATTAAAGCTGAATTAAAAGAGTTGAAATTCAGAGAAACACGGATGTTAACTGAATATTCCGAATTAGAAGAAGAAAATATATCTTTACAGAAACAAGTTTCAAGTTTGAGAAGTTCACAAGTCATTATTAATTTTTCAATACTGATTAATAGTTAATAAATAATTGTTAATAATTATAGGTGGAATTTGAAGGAGCTAAACATGAAATTAGAAGACTGTCTGAGGAAATTGAACTGTTAAATTCTCAAGTAGATGAGTTAGCAAATTTAAAAAAAATTGCTGAAAAGCAAATGGAGGAAGCTCTTGAAGCTTTACAGGTAATTTAAAAAAAAAAAATTGTATATGGATATAGTAATTAAAAATTTTTTAAATCAATTATTAGGGTGAACGTGAAGCTAAATATGCTCTAAAAAAGGAATTAGATGGGCATATTAATCGTGAGTCAATGTATAACATAAGTAATTTAGCATACAGTATTCGTGGTATGGAAGATCATTCTGGTAATAGTGATGGCGAAGAAGAAAATCTTGCATTAAAACGTTTAGAGGCTGATTTAACAACAGAATTGAAAACTCCTGATGGCGCAAAAGTAGATTTATTCTCTGAAATTCATTTAAATGAACTAAAGAAATTGGAAAAGCAGCTTGAATCACTTGAAAGTGAAAAATCACATTTAACATCGAATTTGCGGGAAGCTCAAACTAGTTTAGACAAAAGTCAGAATGAATTACAAAATTTCATGTCTCGTGTCTGTTTATTAGCAGCACATGTTGATTCTTTAGTGCAACTGAAGAAGCAAATAGAAGGCCAACAAGATATTGTGAAAAAAGGTCAACCAACGGATAACATTAATGATAAATTACGTAATGTTGTTACACAATACAACAATTGGTTTAATCTTAGTTCTAAGGAAATAGATGGACTTCGAGCTGATTTAGTAGAATTACAAAATGGGCTTAAATATTCCGATGCAATGTTTACTCTACGAAATGAGATTACAAATTTAAAAAATAAATTAATTTCTAATGATCAAAAACTATTAGATCTACAAAATGATGTTCAAACTTTAACGAATATTTCACAAAATGCTGGACAAAGTTTGGGCTATGCACGTAGCACTCTAGTCGCTTTAAGTGATGATCTTGCTCAATTATATCATCTAGTCTGTACAGTTAATGGTGAAATGCCTACTCGTGTTTTATTAGATCATAAAACTGATGATATGAGGTAAGAATAATATAATTATATAAAAAATATTTCATATTAATGTTTGTTGCAATTTTTTAGTTTTGAAAATGATTCCCTTACAACAATACAATCACAGTTTAGATCGGAAATATTAACAGCTAGATCACACTTTGTTGAAGATCTCCAATCATTGGCAGATTCTGTTGAAATCAAAAAATATGTAGATATTCTTAGTGATCAAATAAAATATCTTAAGAATTCAGTTGAACATACAATTGATTTAAATAAAAATAAAGTTCGTGGTACGGTTAATGAAGGTAAATTGATTCAACATATATATATATATTTGAAATAAATAAATCATCAATATTTTTACAGACAAATATAATAGGGAAGAAGTCGAAGAACTTCAAGAACAAATTATAAAACTTAAAAGTTTACTTTCCACAAAACGTGAACAAATTGCAACTTTACGTACTGTTTTAAAATCAAATAAACAAACTGCTGAAGTAGCTCTAACAAATCTTAAATCCAAATATGAAAATGAAAAACTAGTTGTGAGTGATACAATGTCGAAATTAAGAAATGAATTAAAAGTTCTTAAAGAAGATGCAGCTACATTTTCTAGTAAATTATAAATATTTTTATTTATTTTATTTGTATTTTGTAAATATATTTGTTTGTTTAAAGGTTTGCGAGCTATGTTTGCAGCTAGGTGTGAAGAATATGTTACTCAAGTCGATGATCTTAATCGGCAGCTAGAAGCAGCAGAAGAAGAAAAGAAAACGCTTAACCAACTTTTAAGACTTGCTGTACAACAGAAACTTGCACTGACACAGCGTTTGGAAGAAATGGAAATGGATCGGTATGATATTAATCTATCTATTAATGGCACTCATTTAAATAATTATTTTTGTCAATACATATTAATATAGTCAGTCTTTCCTGTTATAATTTCTTATTTTTGTAGTTTATTTAATTTTACGTCCAACATTTACTGATCTATATTTATTATTTTCAGTGAGCTTCGCCATGTTCGCCGTCCAATGCCACCTCAACGAGGTGCCGGAGGTAAATCCTCTTTTAACAGATCATCAACCCGCAATAGTACAAACAATTCAAATTCAAACTTTTTCTAACAAGAAATTAGCGTGCAGCGAAAATTTTTGGCTTTGGTTTATACACTTCTTAAGTTGTAAAAGACAGAATTATATAATATATGAATTATTATTATTATTTTACTATAAAACTAATGAAAAAAGTCTAATTTCCAACAAAAGTATCGTTATACTAATTAAAGACGGGTAAAAAAATGAAAATAATTTTGTAAAAGACAAACATAATGGTACATTCAAATTATTATTAAGTATAATTTTTGAAAGCTGTACGCGTAAATAAAACAAATAAATAACAAATTTAATTTTGTTAATAACATTTATTAAATAACATTTAAAATTTCAAAATTATTTGTTCTTGTCTTTAAAACTGGAACACATGAACTAACGAGACGATTTTAATATTGCCTCAAAATTAACATGGAAATTAGCATAAATTAACTGTTTTTCTTTAAATAAAAGAAAAATTCATTAAAAATATAAAATTAAATTTGTTATTATGAACATCTAAAAAATAATTTCATAAAAAATAAAATTAGTAAAAATCATTAAATAATATTAATCTTTAAAAAGAATAAAAATTTCTAAAAATTAACGATTCTATTCTATAAATAAAATATTATATTTTAATTATTATAGTAGTATAACATAACCTTAAAATTTTATAACAAAATAAATAAATAAATAATAAATATCAAAGCGTCCAAATAAATAATATAACTATAAGTAAAAAAAATGGTAAAAGAATAAAAAAAAAATAATGGCTAAATCTATTTCAGTTGATTTTTATTTCTAAGATTAGTAAGAGTTTTAAAAATAGAACTGAAAATACACAGCTGAAGTCTAAAAATTTAAAAATAAAAGTGGCTTAGAAACTTAATTCCGAATTTGAATTAACAACTCTTCAGTCTTATTACTGGACCACTAACGAAACTCAAAAATTATTATTAATTTAAAATTTTTATTCTTTTTTTTTGTTATTAAAATCGATTTAATTTAAAGTAACTATTTGTAAGAATATTAAACACTTATAAAATGGAGGAATATTCAAACAAATAAGAAAATAAAGATAAATCACAATATTTAAAAAAAAATCAATTTTCATTCTGAAAACATTAAAAGCATAATGAAATAGTAAATTAAATAAATTTTGTGATAAAACTATTTAAAACAAAAACTTAAAAATCTAGTTAATAATTATTCTTTCTATTTAAATTATATAAACGCAATTTATTTAATTATTTATAATAATTACAAGGATAAATAACTATTTAATTAAAACTTCGGGTTTTAAAAATTCTATCAATGTTCTTAAAAGCATTCACAATGCCTCCAATAATATACTTTATATTTCTATTTTAATATTTTTTTTTTGCAATTATTATTTATAAAACAATTATTAGCACTTTGATTAATATAAATAAATTAGCCGTCACAAAAGTAAAGAAAAAAAAAATGGTTAGGCAATGATGTTATCTTTAGGAAATATCTCAATACTAAAATAAATAAAAATATTTAAATATAATTAACCTATACCGAGCCATTCAAATTGATTTTTTTTTATTAAATTACTAAAATAATAAAATAAATTACAAAATATAAAAAAAAATATCATACCATATTTAATGTGGAACATACTAAAAAAATAATAATTATGTATTTTTGTAAGTAAAAAAATTTCATTTCAAAAACATCAAAAAATAATAATAATAACGAAAAATTTAAGAAATTAATTATCATTAATTATAATTGGAAAAAAACTATATTAATACATTTTGTTAAATATCGCTAACACGATTTTATTGTAATTTTCACCGTCCCTTTATGATGATAACCAATAAGTAAAAAAAAAATATTTAAAAAAAATAAAAACGATAGTTGCCATTCGACTGACGTTCAATGTTTATTGTATATTTATTTTTATTAATGTTAATTTGGATCTGAGTTAAAACAAACATTTTTTTTTTTAAAAAAAAGAAAAAAATAAATTATTAAGAATAGTGTTTTAAGTGTAAAATTTAATTTTCTTTTTGTTAACTTATCCCTTGCTCCAAAAACAGATATTAATTGAAAGTATAATATTGATTTGCCAGTTCACAATTAGCTACTGTAACGCAAATGATTTATTTCTATTATGGTAAGTAATTGAGAAATAAATATATTTTTTTCAGGCTCTCCAGTTCCGCGTATAATAACATTTTGTTGCCAGCTGAAATTTCATCAGAAATAGCAATTTGGAAATGGATAAGCAGTGAAATCGAAATTGAATACATGATTCTATAGATTTCGAATATATTACTTATATATGACTGGGGTAAAGTAAAGTTCCATGAAAAACTAGTTGGCTATGCGAATACTGAATACTAACAATAAATCAGTATCCACGATGCGATAAAATTATTTTCATATATTCTTGATTTTGTGTAATTATAGTACTTTTTATTCTATTATCTTGAACAAATTATGCATTTCATTTTGTCTACTTTTGGTTTTGTTGGTTTGGGTCATCAATTCTAGTTTTCGTTTTTTTTTTTATTTTTTCCTTCCCAACATTTACTTGTTTCGAAACTTGTCGTACCAAATTAATGAAGGCTTATCTAATTGAAGTCGTTTGAAAGCCGAGTAATGTTCCAGCCGTAATATAGTATAAATTACTAATTCTACTGACATTTTCAAAATGTCAGTAGTTTTGTTACTTTTGAAAAGTCTTTTAAGTAGCATTGTAAATATAAGAACGATAGCATTTTTTTCTTTAATATTTCGTCAAATTAAATTGGATTTTTTAATTTTAAACTTTTAGCATACAAGATTATATATCTTGTATGCTAAAAGTTTAAATATAATTAAATAATTTGAAAAAATTAAAATATTTAAAATGAAACTATTATAACCGCTTAAATTCAAAAGTTAATATAAAAGCATTATGATATTATACGTATATCTAGTAAAATATAATTTAAGAAAATTCAATAAAAGGATTTTTGCGCAGCATCCAATTTTTCATTCGCCTAATGTTATATAGAGAATCACGTAATTTTGATATAGAGAAGCTTTTTTTATCCTTCTTATTTTTCAAAAGTTTTCTAATCATTTTCGTACTGGAAATTCCATCATTTATTTTTCTTTTGGAATCAGTTTCTGAGAATAAACCAAAATGATAAGATTGCATTTATGTCAGTTTTAATTTAATTATTTACAACATAAAATCTAAAATAAAATATAACCAAATAATAAATAAAAATAAAATTTATTTAATTAATTATTGTGACAAAAAAAAAATTAAAGTTTTGGAATAAAGTTAAAGGAAAAAACGTACATTGATTTAAGGCAAGTGAAATTTGATTACATAAATATTTTTACCCAAAAAATTGTGATTCATATAATATATTTTGAAAGTTTTCTATAAGTGTAACACAAAATAAATATATTGTACGATATATTTTTATATAGTAAGGATCTACCATTGCAGGATTATATATTTAATAAGAAGATTTGCGCAAGAAAATATATATATGAAAAAATATAAATATATCAAGTACATAATAAGTGTATATACATAATACATATATGTATAAAATTTATATATTATGATCTGTATATATAAAATAACAAAATTAGTATTGTACAAAGGGAATATAAGTACATAAGAACTGCAGAAAAATTTACAATGAAGACAGAATATGAAAATTTGTGAAAAAAAAAATAAAGCTAATATAGTTTAATTTTTAAAATATATACTCTATTATCACCTATTAAAAGTTGTAGAATATATATAATTATAAATTAATGTTTTAAGGTTTCTATAACGTCATTTTTATAATAAGGATAATCTTGCACAATTTCCTTAATATATAAAATTATGATGTGCATCTCATAAAAAGGACACGAAAGCATCTTTTTTTTTTGTTGCAAGTTTATTCAAAAAAATAGTACTTGAAGATTTTTAATTTACCTACTTAATATTTGTATATAAATAACAAAATGTGTTTTTTTTTTAGAAAAAAAAAGTATAATTATCATTTTTGTAATGAAGTAATTCTAGTACCACCCAATTACAGTGAAGAAATTTATGTAAATTATTTAAGTGAATATAAATTTCTAAAGATTTAATGTCATCAATAAATTATATAAATAATTTGCACAAAATTAAAATAATTTTCAATTGGAATTTATTAAGCATATAAAATTTAAGGACATTAATGAATTTAATTATAATGAGCATTGCAAATAATATTAATATTTTGTATATGCCTATTGGATATTTCGATTCCAGTAGATGGAATTGGCGAAACTATGCCTACAATGTGTATTAAGGATAATAAATATATTGATAAATATGATAGAAAACCTGTGCAATATGCAGTCTTATGTCTTATAAAACAAAAGAGGTCTCCATAAATCAATATAAGACATATTAGTCCATTACACTAAATTTTGTATTAGTAAAATTCAACTAATTGCGTACAATCTATTTTGTTATTATCAAATATTTTTTCGTCCTGCTTGGGTAATGTTTCCTTTTACCTAGCAAATAAAACGTAAAAAAAAATTATGTCTCAAAATAATAGACCTTATTTTCAAATTTAGAAAATATATGAAAGAAAGAATGTGTTTATGCTACTGCTTCAAATAAACTATTATAATTATTATTATTTTTTAAAAAAGTTAAAAAAAATAAATGAAAATTTTTATAACAAGTGCCTTTAATTCGATTTTTTCTCAAGTGCTCCTTACATTAAGCAATATTGATTTATAAATTCTGTCCTTATTTTCTTTTTTGTTGAGAAATATAAACTAATATTAGTTAATGTAGACTATTTATAAATACAAATTTTAAAATTCAATCAATATTTGCATTTTGTGATAGAATTTCAGAATATATAAATAACAATTAAAGTTTCTCAGTTGAATATTATGGTCTTTAATCCTTATGGAACACCAGAATTGCTAAAATTATCCAAACTATTAACAATATTTACCTCAGAAGTTAATTAAAGCCTACTATTTGTACTAATAACTCCGGAATTTAATAATGTCCTGATTCATACTAATGTTCTGCAAATTTTACGTAATGTTTTGGATTTTACGTACATATGTATAAGGCTAGAATATTATGAGAATTATGTAGAATGTAGAAAAATATTGTGGCTACGATATTATGCGAACTTTACAGAATGTTGAATAATTATAATGATGTTATTTTAATGAAATTTTAATAATTCAAAAATAAAAGCTGTTGAATTATTAGATTCTATACTAATAGAGCAAATTTAATGCTGCATGTAAAACTCAACAATAAATGAACTTATAGCTTTTAGCAAAATTATAATAAATTATATTTATGACCTAAAACAGTATAATAATTAACTTAAATACATTTCCAGTATTTCAGACACTAACTTAGCATTGCTCTATCAAATTTTATATATGAATATTATTCTTGAAAATTTCTGCATTATTTATTTTGTAAATAAATCAACTAAATATTATTAAAAACAAAACCAATATCAATATGAACTTGTTCATTCTTCAATAAATGCCATACCATAACTTGACCCATTTTTTTTGTAGTTCGTATGTTAAAAACTATACTCGGTCAAAATATAATAATTTATGCTCATAACATATTCTACACTTTTATAAAACTTTGAATAATTATTAAATGGTATTATCCTTAAAAGGTTTTTTATTTTTTATTTCTTGCTGCAATAAATTTATTTCCAGCTTCTATATTTATTAAAATTAATGATAAAAAAATTACTATGCAAATATTTATTAAAATGTCATCGATTCATCATCATTTTTTGAATATATTAGGAAAAATTCAGATTTTTAATAGTCATTGAATTTAAAATTTACATATATGTATATTTATGAAAAAAAATCAAACTTTCAATATATTTTAGCTAAAATACATGAGAATCTTTTGGTTTTTAGAAATTATTAAATTTTTTTTTTTACAAAATATTAAATTTCTTTTAGGTATATTTTGAATCTATAGAATTATTTTGGAAATGTTTACATAAGAATTACATAAATCAACAAATAAAGAATATATATAAAACCAAGAAAGATATATTAAAAAAAAACCAAAAAAAAAAATTTCGAAATGATTATAAAAATGTATATATCTAGTTTAGTTTTATTAATATTTGGATTAACGAAATCATCATGTCAAATATATAGTAATACTGAAAAACAACAAACAATTGATGAAACATTAATTGATTCACCAATAAGTTTTGGTATTAAATCATTTACAATTGAAATAACAAAACCAACTACAAAACCAAATAATATAATTAATATAAATGATATGAATAGTACTGAAAAAAATCAAATAAATTCAAATGATACTAATTTATTAAATAAAAATAATAATACTATTCAATTAATTGATTCAAATGATAAAAAATTAAATATATCAGGTATAAAATTGGAAAATACAGGTGAACGACCACCATTTTCGAAAAGTCTAAAAGAAATTTTACCAAATATTAAAAATATTGAATCTAAAAATAATTTAAATCTAACTAAAATATCAATTACTACTACTACTACTACTACTCCTACTACTACAGCAACTGAAAAATCACCAATTAATGGTATTCAAAAAAATGATGATAATTTATATTATATTCATCAGAAAGGAATTGTAAAAATTGATAATGATAATAATGAAGAAATTTTGGAAAAAATTCATCAAGTTAATACTAATAAAATGAATATAATTGATTTATATCCATCAGAAGTAAAGAATTTTGCACCAACAACTATAAATATTGAAAAAAAACATAAAATTGATGATGATAAAAATAAATTAACAAATTCATTACATGAATTATTTGATATTGATGATAATGTATCAACATCAAAAATTGAAATTGAACTTATAGATGAAGATAATAAAAATAAAGAATTTTTAGAAACTGATTTAACTGGTAAACTTCAGGAACGAGATGGTATTATAACTGAAATTGAAAAAAAATTTAGACTTGATGATTTATTACAAGTAACACCAAAATCTATACAACAAATTGGTCAAAAAAATTATGAATTAATTGATCGTAGAGTTAAAAAAAGTTTTTCAAATAAAAAATCTGATATTACAACAGAACGTGTTGATATTGGTAATACGAAATTTAATACAAATATAAAGGATCAAATGAATAAAAATAGTGATTCAAATTATCATGATGGTAGAGAAGATCTATCAACAACTAAATTTTATAATAGCAAAGAATTATATAACGAAATGTTACAAAGAAAGAATAATAAATTATTAGATTTTTCTAAAATAGAATCTAATATAAAGAAGAATTTAATAACGTCAAGTCAAATTCCAATTTTTACAACAAGTGAAAATACACCAATATCTTCAATAGCACAAACAGAAAATAGTTTAACAACAAATTCTCTTAAAACAACTACAAATGTTTTACAAATCCCAAAAATTGTAACACAAGAAAATGATATTTTCATTAAAAATATAACTCAGTTGCCAATAAGTTCATCATCTGCCCAGAAAGATAATACTTATATGCCAAGTACAGAAGTTTTAGGAAAAACTGAAGCATTAATAACTGAAACTACAATTAATACAGAAACAATACCATATTCTTCGACAAGCCATGACATAAAAGTAACTCAAAATTTGGAAAATTTAGTTTCTTCATCAGTTACTATACCAAATGTTAATCTGTCACAGCAACCAATTAGCTCAACAGGACCTACACCAGCAGTGTCCAGTTTCAGATCACATATTTTAACACGTTTACAGCAAAAAATTAATGCTCTTGAATGTGATATACAAAATGTTTCACCAGATTCTAAAATTTGGAGAGGAAATGAAACTCATGAGCTGCTATTACCAGTTACGGTAAGCTAATTTTTTTTAATATAATTATTTTTCAATAAACTATTTTTAATCTACAAAAAAAAATTTGTAGGCTATTGAAAACTGCACATCACCGCAAAATTGTAAAACCAAAATAAAAACATGGGAAGGACAAACTGAAATTCAATCTGGAGATGTTCTTTTAGTTGAAATTAATGATTCGTTCTTGGGACAAGATGATCACACAAATGTGTAAGTTTAAAATATAAGAAATGTGAATAAACTACGATTAATTTTTATATAAAATTTTTAATTTTCAATCCAGTGTCCATAAGCCAACTACCCAAGTTTATCAGGTAACAAGACCTGGTTATGAGCATTGTGATGTTACAGAAGGAGTTCTTTTAGATATAACACCGCTCGTAGTTGATGAAAAAAAACTGGTTACATTATATGATAAAGATCTTACAGAGGGTATAAATTTACTAATTGGTAACTAAAATTAAATATTTGAAAGTATTAAATCTTTCACTGTCAAATGTTTCATTTAGTTGTTTCTGAATTATGGGGAAATCAATGTGTTCGTTTAAAAGTTACAGTTAAATCTGATAATTGTGGTGAAAATGCAGATTGTTCAACGAAAGGAGTATGTTTTTCAAATGAATCAATGGAAGGATATGAATGTCAATGCTGTAGTGGATTTGCTGGATCACATTGTGAGGAAATTGATGCATGCTCTCCAAGTCCATGTACAAATAATGGTATTTGTGTTGATTTGTCACAAGGACATGAAGGAAATGCATATCAATGTTTGTGTCCATATGGTAATTGAATCTATTTGAAAATATCAAAATAAAATTTATAGCGAGTTTCATTAAAATATTAGGTTATACTGGAAAAAATTGTCAATATGAAACAGATCCATGTAATCCAGCTGAATGTTTGAATGGAGCTACATGTACTGGAAATTCTACTCATTTCGGGTAAATTTAAATGTTATTAATTAGCTTTTATTAAAATTTTTTATATATATACATTTTAGATGCCATTGTGCTCCAGGTTACACTGGACCATTGTGCCAACATAATTTAAATGAATGTGAATCATCACCGTGTGTACATGGAATATGTGTTGATCAGGAGAATGGTTTTAGATGTTTTTGTCAACCAGGTAAAAAATAAAATTTTGTAAACTTTAAATTATTTTGAGTCCTTGACTGCAAGTTTAATGTCAACTACTTAAATTGTAGATTACACAATTACATATTTTTATAATTTCAGGTTTCTCTGGTGAACTTTGTAATTTTGAATATAATGAATGTGAATCAAATCCATGTTTGAATGAAGCCCAATGTGTTGATCAAATTGGTGGCTTCGATTGTAAGTGTACAAAAGGATATACTGGAAGTAGATGCCAAATAAAAGTATAAAAATATTCTCTAATATACAGATAAATTAAATAATATTTTTTAACTAAACAAAATTTATTAGGTTGATTTCTGTGCAAGTAAACCATGTCCAGAAGAACACCGATGTATTGATCATGGAAATTATTTTAGTTGTGAATGTCCACGAGGAAGGAATGGACCTGATTGTAATCAAATACCAAAAATAGTATGTTTAGGCACTTTAAAGCTTGAATTTATTATTAATTTTTTATTAGTTTTTCTAATACAATACAATTTACTAGAATATATAAATTTATTAGATTAAAGAAACTATATTAAAAATCATATTTATGTCGGGCATAATTGAATTTTTTTTCAGCAATGCACTATTAATACTTGTGCCAATGGTGGTACTTGCTGGAGTAGAAGTGATTCGTTTTATTGTGCTTGTCGACCTGGTTATACTGGAAAAATGTGTGAAGGTATATGAAACTTTATTTTATTTCAATTAATATTTAAAAAAACTATTACTATGTAAATAAACTAAATTATTTATTAAATTATAAATAATTTCATAAATTATTTATAATATTGTAATTTCATTTTAGATGAATTTGTTGTTGAAACTGTTGTAAGTTCTAGTGAATTTATGGTAGACGATACTAGAAACTTTAATGAGAAACCTTTTGGATCTACTCCAATTAAAAGTCCGATAGAATTGCATAATGCATATATTGCAGCTGGTACATTAGCAGCAGCAATTTTTATTGTAGCTGTAGTAGTAAGTAACAAATAATTTCCTTATTATTATTAATATTCTAGTGAATTTCTATAAATTAAAATTACTATTTTTATTATAACAGGTAACAGTATGCCATTGTAAAGTGAATCAAACTTATCGTAGATTTTCAAATCGACAAACAGCATTTATACCAATATTTGGTTTTGGTAAACGTATTAAATCACCAAAATCACATAGACATTGGTTAAGTGGAAAAAGAATTTTAGGTAAATAAATATTATATTTAAATACTAAGTGAAATAAATTATTTACTAACTAAAATTCATTATAAATATTGAAGGTAATAGTGGTGGTAATACACAATATCAAAATCCTTATAATGGTACTAATGGACAATTACATCAACAAATATCATCTCATCCAGTACATGAAAGATCATTTCAACGTCAACTTGCTCTCAATTTAGAAAATGATATGTATTATACTGTTGATTTTAGTGAATCTCAAAATTCACCATTAATGCAGTAAATTTATATCTTAAAAAGTTTAATTATTGCTTAAAAAAAAAAAATTAATTAATTAAAAAGAAAATCAAAAGTAAAATATATTAAAAATGTGTTTTTTTTAGGATGAAAAATAATCGAGAATATTGTTAAATGTTTGTACTATTTTTGCAATTTTAAAATAACTAATTAAACAAAATGAAAAAAAAATTATAATAATAACAAAGTAGAAAAAAAAAGCTTAAAATTATGATAATTAAAAAAAAAAACATTTATTAAATCTAAGTAAAAACATAAGAAAAACATAAAAACGTTTTCTTTTTTGAAATTAATGAAAAAAAAAAAATATTAGATATAAATTAACTAAAATAAATTAAATATAATTAATTTAATTTAATATTACTTAGAAATCTTTAAATAATAAAAACAAAAATTAATATATTAAATATTAAAAAACTGCAGCCTTTACCTGAGCACATTATGGCATTTAGGTAAGAATTTTTATGTTAAATTCAAATTCTACTGCAAAATTTAAATACTTTAATTTTATATAGAAATTAATTTTTAATCACATTTCAATTAAAATGCAATTATAGATATTTTCAATTTTATTTTAATTTCACAACATAAAAGATATTATTACAATTTATAGCAATATATACTATTTTTTTGTTGTTACGAACTATAAATTAAATTTGAGTTAATTTTAACTAAAAAAAAATAGACTTGGGTTAATTTCAAAATATAACTAAATTTAATATGAAATAATTGACCTACCTCAAAATAAACATATAACTTGTATAAGTATGCTTCTTTGCATATCGCTTATATAATCAAATAATCTGCAATTGAAATTATTTATATTTCTGTCAAAATTATAGAAATTATTACTTATACATCAAAATTCTGCAAAAAATTATTGTAACTTATAATTTTTTTTTTGAAAAAATCTGCAAAATTATTTCAAAAATATATTTTCTGCAAAATTCTGCAAATATTTTTAAAGCTTTACTTACTGGTAAATTATTGTGTTCTGGATAGAAATTAATGGAAATTTTCTCGATAGAACTTTCTCTATGTAAAATAAGTAGCATAAAAAAAATATTAATGTACTGCTTCTTAAATAATATTTTGCTAGATACTTTTAAAAAAAAAAAAAAATTAATAATTTCCCAGGAAAAACTCAATATTTAAGAATAATCACTTATAAAAATATACATAAAATTCTTTTATTATTTGAAAACATTCCAAAATATTAGTAATTTTTCTGAGTAAATTTGCAAAATATTAGAAAATACTAATTAAATTGACGTAAGAAATAGTTTAATTATTAAAATTTTTAAAACCTAGTCAAATTTTAATTATTGTTATTAAGTTTTAAAAATTGTTAAATTTTCTAATGAAATTATAATTATTTGGTGTTTACCACTTTAATATCATTTTTAGAATTTTAATATCAATTTCAATCCAAGAAATTTGACTAGTTTTACAGATCTGTTTAATTAAATTATTTAGAATGAAAAGTGAATTTTAAGTTAATTAAATAAATTTATATTATTAAGATTTTATATTGCACACAGCACTTAAGAATACTCAAATTTTTTTGATATCACTATGCGAAATTTTAGTTTAAAGATTTTCAATTCAAATTATTATATAATTTATTTTATATTTTTATTAGATATTAAAAATTTAATTAATTTATCATAAAAAATAAATTAAAATAAAACTAATCAAATAATTTGGTAAAATCATCGTAGAAAATTTATATTCAATATTTTATGTTATTTTTCTTAAAATTTTTAATGAAGATATTAAATCTTAGATATAGTAATTTTATATTGTAGTATTATTGTAGTAAAATTAAATTAAATTATAAAAATATTAAAAGAAAAATCAAATTTCACTAAAACAAAAAAAAAGAAGTCAAATCTAATAATAATGATTTTTTGTTGTTTAAATATTAAACTTATCACAAAATTTTACTTTATATCCGAAAGTTTAAACATTAAAATTATGTTGGTATAAAAATTGATTAATTTATGTTGTTTTTTTTTTTTAATTATTTCCATAAACACTTAATAAATTAATTGAAAAAAATACAAATACAGTCTTTAGCGCACATCTACAATCATTTTCAAAATAAGCTTTTCCTGTCTTCATATTTGCCTATATATACATAAAAAATATATTTATTAAAACATTTTTAAAACATAGAATTTTCTAATAAGATTATTAAAAAATTTAAATTATTTTTAAAATTAAATTTATTTATTTAAAATTTAATTTTATCATTTTTATTAAATTAATTACAATAAAAAGTATTTATAAAAATATTAAATAATTTTAAATAATATATTGTAGTTTAAAAGATATATATTAATAATATAATAATTATAATTATGAATACAGCAATTTTAAAAAAATATGAATTTAATATTTGTTATATTTTTAGCTTTTAAAAAAAAACATAAATAATATAATTAATTATGTATTTTAAAAAAAAAAAAGATAATATTTAAAAGTGCTCACAAAAAATTATTTTTAGATATAAATATTAATTAATTATTAATATTTTTTTTTTTTTGGTTTATAATTAATTATTATTTTCGTAAAATTTTATATAAAATATTTACAATTTGCTCAAAAATTTACAAAAAAATGCTCAAAAAAAAAAAAAGAAATACGTTAATTCTTATGAATTTTGAAATTTAGAATAAAATTCTATAGTTAATATTTTGATTTTTTCAGTGAATTTGACATTACAGCTAGAAAATATGTCATTTAATTAATAAATTAGTTAGGTAATGTCAGCTTCCAAATGTATCCCAAAAATAAAATAATTATTATCTTGTCCAGTAAGTCTCATTTGATAATTTTTAGAGGAACTAAATTACATTACGTTAATATTAACATTAATTCATTTCATTTAAAACCATTTATCAGATTCAGATACCAAAAATTTGTCCATTTTCAAAAATTGAATCATATTCAGCTATCAATAATTCATATGAATCCATTTTACTATTAATATTTAATATTTTTTTTTTGTAATTTCTTCTTCAATTGCGAAACACCCCGAATCGAGTATGACCTACTAATCGAAATTGCAATAAAATGTTTCGAAACCTTAGTAATTTTATGTGGATTCCGAATAATAAATTTCATTATAGTTAAGATATGTAATTGGAACAAACTAATCATTTTATTAGTGAGCCATTTGGCTTTGACCTCTAATTTTAGTTTTTTTCCCAAACTTAAATTATATTTTATTGTAATTTTATTACTAGTCCGGACCGAGTACCTAATGCACCACAGCTTACACTGCATCACAGCTTAGTACATAACCAACTAAGCCACATCCGATATTTTGTAATTTAGTCCTTTTCATCCTAGAAAACCTAAAACCTTCACTGTTTTTAAACAAATTTCATGTCAGAAATTTGTTGTGTCTCGTACCGAACTTATTATAGCTTTAGATAATTAATATTTTGTAATAAAACTATCTAATTTAATTAATTAAAAACTTTATTTTTTGTATATTTCTGTTTATTAGCACAAAATTGCAAAATGTGAGCACATTAATAAATGTTTTATTCGAAATTTATTCCCTCCATAATATGGCATTCATATTATATAATTATGTAAAAAAAATATAAAATCGCTATAAGCTAAGTATAAGCATAATTATATGCTTTTAGTCTTTATTAATTGTAAAAGCATATTTAAAAGAAATTTTTATATAAGATTCTGAAATTTATGTTATTTTTGGTGTCGTGAATGAAAATAATCCCAAGAATAGAAAGTTAAAATTTTCAACAGAAAAAAAAAACGCTTAAAAATAAAAAATATCTCAAATTTTTATCAAATTTCTTGTTAGTTTCACTTGGTGTGACACCTATTTTTCATTTATCTTACTTGCAAATCTTATAAAAAATATAAAATATTTGTTAAAATTAATTTAATTTTTATAATTTTTAACATAAAATATATAGTAAATAAATAATTAAATAAATAATTAATTAATAAATGCAAACAAATGAAAATTATTAAATATTTATTTTAAAATGCAAATTTAATTTAAAATAAAAAAAAACAAACAAAATGTATTTTATTTAGATTTTATGCTAAGAGAAAAATCAAGTTTCTTCAAAACGGAAGACCGTCTCCGTTTTACTGCCTGATTAACAACTCAGATCTTCGTAGGTTCTGTAAAGTATTGTTTTTGAATATTTTTTAAGAATCAAGGTCCTCGTGTTCAATTTTTGTCGGAACTCGACTAACATTCCATTCCCTGTTAGATGAACGTATTATTTCCTCCTACTAATTAAATGAATGAAAATCTGTGAATCTGGTCTGACTTCTTTAAATTCAAAGATTGTAAGCATAGTGGATACACGGAATAGTGGATAGAGATGATACACTGTAGTCCAAAGAATCTTTGCAGTTGAGAACTACGTCAAAGAATAAAGAATTTCTCTCAAATAAGAAGTAGGAGGAAATAATGAATTGGGAAGTCATTAATCAGGGAGCAAAATGTAGTGGTACGTTTATCAAGTGTGTCAACCTACAAGAGTGTCAACAGCTCTATAGAATCATGGTGTAATGATGTATAAAAGGACAGTTTATTAAATCAAACAGTGAATTTGTTCAATAAAGAAATTCCTCTTTAAATAAAACTATTTAGTTATTTTTCATTAAGGTCAAAAATATATTCTTATGTAAATCGTATATATTTTATGATTTTTACATAATAAACTAAAATAATATACATTCAACAATCATATTTCTTTATAATTCACTTAAAAAAAAAATTTTTTTTTTATAGATAATTATTTATCATGATGTACCACCATTTCGAATTGTTAATTCTGATTTATTTTTTAAATTTGTAGATCTATCATCTGGTATTGAAATTGTTGAATTTTTTGTTGAATTATTTGGTTCGGTTTCTTCAGGAATAGATTCACGTCTTTCTTCATCCTATATATTTATTAATTTATTAATATTTAATTTTAAAAAAATTATTATTTGAACAATAAAAATATTATTTAATATTTTAATTAGTAAATGAGTATAATTATCTAAAGTTGGTGAAATAAAATTCAAATTGTTAACTTTACATCAAAAATGTTAATAAAAAAAAAATTAGTTAATAAAAAACAAATTACTCAGTTTGTTAATTAATTATTAATAAATTTCTTAATTAATTAATTAATTAATTAATATTAAATTTAATTAACAAATTACTAAAAAATTTGTTAAAAAAAATTGAGTATAAAATATTGTGACAGTAAATATATTTGAATTATTTTGAAATAGTGTACATTATACAAAAGTGTGAACTAATAGACTAATTTGATGTAATATTTAAAGCTATTCTACCCAAAGCTGAAATCCCAGTAAATTCAGAAACAGGAGTGAAGTCAGTAGAAAACTATTACAGTTTTCGAGTGAACTGGACAATAAGAAATTGATAAATCGAAAATTTCCGAATACTCACTCCAGTTTTTGACGGAATAGAAATTTTTTTCAAAAGTTATCCGGCTCGGAAAGTTTTTTAATTCCATGGAAATCTAGAGTACCATAATAAGTTCGGGGAAATCTAAAATTCTACAAAATCTTTTCGAAAAATAGAATAAGGATTAGAATTAATATCGAAAAACTCTTAGAAATAATTCATTGAGAAATTTAATTATTAAGGTTTTCGAAGCGGATAGACAGAACGGATATAAATCGAGATGTAAATTCTAATCAATTCCATTTAATCTCTAATGAATCTCGACAATTATCTTTAAAAAAAAAAATGGCATGCTTATTGCTAATTAAAAATTGTCACTTAACATGCATTTTAGATTATTTTGTTTCTATGTATCTAAATTTACCGGAATAACTGAATAAGGAGACACTGTAAAATCAAGTGCTGGTATAACCGGTAATATGCCACTTGGATACCTTGCCATTCTACTAGGAAAAAATGTTGATTCTACACCCTGAGTGTTTATGTGTAATGTTTAATAAAAAAAAAAAAAAACTTGTATATTATAAATCTTTTTGTCAAACCTCTAAAACAACTTCTTCCAATGCTGGCTGTGATATATTTTTCATATTTGAATGACTCAATTTTGGTGCACTATCAGCTCTATTTCGTCCTAATGATTGATTTGATGTTTTATCAGCTTTACTAAGAATTGAATGATTTGATGTTTTATGATTTATTTCTAAAGCTGATTTTAATAAATCAACTTTAGATGCACTGCCACCACCAGCTTTAGGTACTTTTACTGATTCAATATTATAGCTACTCCGTCTATGTGACAAATGATCATGAATATCAACCTAAATAATATTAAAAAAATAATTAATAATCATTAACTAGCAATTATTTCCTTACTCTGGATCCTCTTGGTAATGATGTTAGACTACCAATTTGATTATATTTAATCATTAAACTGAGACGTTCTTGTGACATTGATGTACCCTGATCTTTTGTAGCTGGCTCTGTAAGTTTTTCATTTTCACCACCTTCAGTATCTTCACCATCATCTCTATCATCAATTTGATGATCAAATTTCCTCAACCATATTAAATGTAATAAACCATATGCAATACCACCAACAACAGCCAATAAACCCATATATCGAAAAGCATCTCTTGTACCGACATGTCCAATTAATAAACCACCTGTAAATGAACCACTTCCTCTTCCTAATAAACGAAATTATTATCAAAATTTTGAAAGAAAATATTTTTTAATTTAAAATTTTACCTAAACTAAAATGTGCCATTCCTAATACACCAATTAATGTAGCTAATAGATTTTTTGGTGCTAATATTGAACAATATGTTGCTGCAGCAACCCACATTAAATGACATGATAAAGCTTCCATTGCTTCAAATGGAAAACACCACCAAGCATTTCTAAATTAAAAAAAAAAAAATTAAAAAGTCTTGGAAATTTTTAAGTTATTTTAAATGAAATTACTCAATAAATGAATAGCCAACAAGACGTCCAGCATGTGAAAAGAATGCAATTATAATTAAATTAACATGTCCAAATATTCTTGTAATTTTTTCAGCACCATAAAGAAATGGTATACTGCTTACAGTACCAACAGTTATCGTAATACCTTTTTATTTTCAAAAAAATATATAGAATTTTATGTTATTTGAAAATAAATTCACATTTTTAATATATTCATAATTATTTACCAAGAAGATAATTTGGTGCTCCTAATTCTTTCAAATATAAAAACAAAAAACTTTCAATAAAACCCCAAAAATTACCTAATCCAAATAAGAATAATATAAATATAATAACATGTGGCATTTTTAATAAATTCCATAAATCACGGAATACATTATCAGCTGGTAACTTTTCACCTAATGGCATTAAAAATACAGATATTGTTGATATTGCTAATAATATATCATATGTATAAAATGCAGCTGAATAATCTGTATAACCTAAACCAGTTGATGAATAATCAATCATAATACCAGTTATTGGTGAAAATATAGCCATTCCAATACTTGAAAATAATCTTTCACGTCCAAAATCACCACCATATTTTTCAATCATTGTTAATGCAATTGGATCCATAATTGTTACACCAGCTGATAACATTGTTGTAGCCAAAAATCTTTTAAAAATTTTATTATATAATTAATTTCTATAAAAATTATATATATAATTTATTACCTTAATAAAAAATATATCCAAAATACTGTATCATCACTTTCAATATAATCTGGTGGACATATATCTGGACCATTTTTAATAAAACGACATTTTTGTATCATACAATCAGCAGCTAATTCTGATAAACGTAAATTTGTACTTGACATATTTGTATGTAATACAATACCACCACAACGTAAATCTTCCTCCTCTAATGCTGTTACATTAACACCAGAATTCCATAATAATTTTATACCAAATCTTTGTTTAAAATCTGTTACTGTTTCATTATCATCTGGTTCTATTTCCATACCAAGTTGTTCAATTGGATCAGCTAAATCTGGATGCATATCTAATGTAAAATATGCTGAATCTGAACTTTCTTTTAATACCCAACTAATATTTGTTTTATTAATTGATTCATCCGTCATATTATTTAATAATGTCTCTAAAGAAGATTATATTATAATTATAAAATTATATTATAATTATAAGAAAATAATTATAAGGAAGAAAATAATATATAAGAAAAAAATCTGATACCATTAAACAGTAATATTGAATCTGTCGAAGTAAGTACATCCATTTTTATTGATTTATTTGGTATATTTTGTTGTTTCCTTTTACTAACATGAAAACCAAGATTATCAATACCATCAACAATATCAGTAAATGGTGCATTAGTTGGTGGTGGTATTATTTCAATTTTTGGATTTTGTTCAAGTAATAAACAATGATCAAGACATTTATCAACAACTAAATCTAATTCTTCTTCTTCAGGACATTCTCGACTTGGACATGGTGACCACCAAACCTTAATTTAATATAAATATAATTTTCGGATTAAAATATGAAAAAAAAAAAATTACTTCTACGTTTCCATTTTCTGGATGACGCATTACATAAGCTGATGGCATTACACCAGGAATTTCTTGTTGTGGAATATATAATAAAGAATGATGAAAAATTGCATTTAACAGAAGACTCATAACAACAACTGGTTTATATTTTCCAAATTTATCAACTAGAAACCCTGAAATATTTTAATTAAACAAGGAAGCCTGTATTAGTTTTTTTGTAAATATTTGATGAATAATAAATTGTATTTAATTGCTTTTCTACCCAAGGATTTATGGTACTTATTATATATTATATTAAACTGTTACACAAGACATTACTGAAGAAAAATCATATATCAATTTGAATGGAAAACATAATTTAAAAATTTACTAAGCTCGTGTACAATGCGTTTTGTTATACGGATCTGTTGTACGGATTAGGAGTATTATAGTCCACATTTTACAAAATAAAATTCTCAAAATCATTATTTTACTGGTTCCTGTATCTACTCTCCATCTGATATACAAAAAAATCTTAGACATTATTATTGTCTTCTTAGACATTATTATAAAAATCTTAGACATTATTAGTTATTTTATTTTTCCTTAGCGCTTCAGCTCGTGCTCATGGCTCGCGAAGAGCCTGCGTCTCCCTTAAAGGAACTCATATCATAACATTCTATAGCAATTTGAACCTACTAATTTTATATGAATTCCGAACGATTTCTTCACTATAAAGAAATTTATGGTTCGGAATCCATATAAAAAATTAGTAGGTCCAAATTGCAATACAAAACTGTTACAGAAACTTCAAGTGCAGATAACTCAGTACTTGGAGCTCTATACTCCCTAGCGGAGTGAACAGGAAAATAAAAAAAAACTCATGTTAAATCTGAGTAAACTTAGCTCAACATCGATGTCTCGGCCGAGAGTTAATACCTAATGTACCACAGCTTAGCATACTACCATTTAAACCACCGTCGATGTTCCTCAGTTATATTATTGCATAAAAATTTTCATAAGAATGTCTTTTATCTGAAAATTATCTAACTGCTATGTTAATTTTCTTATTTTCTAGGAAAAATTTCTAACTTAATTTTAAAATTCATAAATAAAAATAATAATTCCAAAAAATATGATTCTAAATACATGATTCTTGTTCTGAAAACTTGACTATCCTTTTTAAAAAGTTCAATACATGTTTTAAATATATTTATTACAATTTTTATTAATTTGAAACAGAATTTAAACATTTACAAATTAACCATACATATCAATACTATGATACAATTGAGTAACGTAAATTACATTTTACGTAACGTAAATTATATTTTAGTAGAACGGAAATTACATTTTGTGTAACGTAAATATATTTTATTAGAATACATATATAATTAAATCCTTTTTATACTTCTACACAAATTCCAAAGGGAAAATTTTCAAACTTGGTAAAATATAGTAAAGTAAACTTTCTCACAACCCTTAAAATTTTATAATGTATCTTATTATCAGAAAAATGATATGACATTTTTTTCATTTTGTTTTAGGTGTTTTTATACCTTCATAATTATTATTAATCAGGCGTCATATGTCCAATTATATTTTATTTATTACATATTTAAATTTATAAATTACAAATATCTTTTTTTTTTTTTGTTATTCTATTAATAAATTAAATTTAAAATTATGTCTAAGGTAAAAATTTGTAAGAAATTGTATATCATATATGCGACGAAACAAAAAAAAAATAACACATATCATAAATCTAGAATGAGTGAATAAACATTATACTGAGTCATGTAATCAGTTTTTTTTTTTTTGATGATGAAAAATGAAACGAAAATCAAGGCAATATTATATTATTTCTTAAACTTTGGGGTCTCGTTTATTAATATAATATAATTAAGTAAAACATTTCTGACATCAAAAATATTACTTGTATACATTATAATATTTACTAATTGAAAATAAAAAAAATTTTTTTAGATATATTTTAGTATCTTTTCTAAAAGATACTAAAATATATCTAAATTTTATAAAATATCATCAAGATTTTTTTTTAATTTACTTTAAAAAAACCAAAAATTACTTTTCATTTTAAATACGAGAATATTCAGTGAATTACCTAATGAAAATACAATGATAACCCTAAAATTAATATGAATAAATATTTGAAAAATATATATTTCCATAAATTCGCCAAAAAATTAAGATTTTTAAACCTAAAAAATAATTTACCTGTTATTGGTGGACTTAAAAATGTTGTAAATGGTAGAGCCAAGTATATTATTGCAATTTCTTCTACAGTTAATCCTATTGATTGCATATGAATAGTCAAATATGGCAAAAGTGAAGATGTAGCTAGAAAAAATATATTAAAAGAATAGAAATTATGATAATTTAGATATAAAATTATGTTTTTTTCAATTTGTAATATTTGTGTTTTTAATATCAGAGATTTTTGAGGTACTATTAGATTTCTAAAAAGATTATTTATTGTGTATATTTTTGGTTAATTGGCTTTAAAAATTGCATTATTTTTAGTCCAAGAAATATAATTTCAGAGTTATCTGTACATAAAGTTTGTTTTTAGTAATTTCATTGCAATTTAAACCTGGAAAAATATGGATTCAAAAGTCATCCAATTTCATTATACTGAAAATCTTTAATGGAAATTAGGTAAAATAGTTATTATATGAGACATTTGTTACTAGGATATTACCTCGACGGTTAACATTTTTTTTCCAGTATTAAATTATATTTTATTGTAATTTTATACTTCGGACAGAAATTAAACTTATTACCCTACCACACAACTACTTACTACTCTATCAATTAGTCCCAGGAAATATTAATAATCAATATAATTAATTACAGTGTGTTTAAAGTGATACAAGTTGGTCAAAGAACTACTACAAAAAAAAATCAAAAATTAATTGACAGTGCATTACCACGATTAAGATTAAATAATAGCAAATATATTTTCTTCGAATGAAAACTTTCTAGAATGAATTTTGAATATTAATTCTGGATTTTTATATAATATTAAGAATATAATTTAATTTGTTGTCCTTATCCAATGATATAATCTGAAATTTGATATGAATATTATCAATAATTATGTCATAATACATATTTTTCAGTTAGAAATTAGAGCAACATTTTTATAAGACATTTTTCTTATCAAACAGTATATAAGCAAACTTTAATTTTAGTTCTTGACAATTTGTTGAAATTTATAGGATAAATTTCTTATCATTCAATAATTTTGAATTTTCTACTATAAAATATAGTAAGTTTTAGGTTATATTTGCCTTCTAACTATAAAAGTCATACTAATTTATTTCTAAATAAATCAAATAAGGATAATTTTTTTTTCAAAAATTTATCAATCATTTTTTTAGTAGTAAAATATACGATAAATAATTTCACAACATATTATTTATGCTGGGATGTAAAAATTAATACTAATAATATAAGTTAATATTTATAAAATATAACTTTAATAAATTAAATTTAATTAGACTTATTTCTCTTCAATTTTTAATGTTAAATATTTTTTTTTTTTGGTATCTAAAATTGTAAATACGACAATTTTTAATTATATTATTTATTGTCTTATTTTTTTAAAAATTAAATAACCTACCTCCATACATTACAAACAGAGTAATTTTAAGCATAATTAAATTTGAATTTATTCCATGTTTCTGACAAAATTTACTAAATTTTGTCATTTCCGGTTTAGTATCCGTTGCTATTTCTTCGCCCATTTTATATTATTTTAGATATATTTTAATTTTATTTAAAACATAAATTTGTATTAAAATCACACAACTAAAAAAAAAATATAATATGAAAAATAAATTTAAAATATTAATTTTTAATTTAATTTCACCAAAAAAAAAAAAAAACAACAAGCAACACTAAAAATTCTAATGCTTCAGATAGATTATAATAATAATTTAAAAATTTAATCGTGTATGTAGATATGGAAAATAATGATGATGATGATGATAGTAAACTTTTGCGAGGAACTTGAAATTAAAAGAACGTTTTTCTTATTAAAACCAATTTATCAATCAAAAAAAATGTTCTATTAAAATGAATATAGTATAATAATAATAATAATACATTGTTATAAATATATAATTTCTATGTATTTATGTATATACATTATACAGATACTTTTTTTTTTGTGAATCTTAACCGCAAAGTGTTTTTTTTTTTTTTTTTGATGATGAAAATCTTTATAATAGTATTTATCACTATATAATAATTTAAATCACTCACATATTTATGCGAATTATATAAAATTAAATTTTATAAAATCGCATTTTTTTTTTATTATTATTATTATTTTATAATATAATTTATTTAATAAATTTTCTTTATTTCGAAAAATTAGATACAAGATATTATATGTAATATGCCTTTTTTTTAAAAAAAAAACAACAAGAAAAAAAAATCCTTTTCACCAAATTAAATTGTTTTTTATTTAAAATTAATATAAAAAATTATGTTAATTTAAAATTAATATAAAATTATTTAATTAAAAAAAATAAAAAAACATATATAATTTAATTTTATTATTGTAGATATTTGAATTAAATCCCTAAGGATATTATTCACTTGATGTCTGAGAAGCCACTAATATAGTTGAGGTATGTCTCTCAAATCTTATACTAATAATAAAAAAAAAAAAAATTTAATATTATTATTTAAATAATGATTATGATGTCGTCTTGAAAGTTGGAAAAAAAAAAATTGACTAATGCTGATATAAATAAAAGAGAAAAATTAGATTTTTTTATTTCTTTCATTTTTATGTTGTACATTTTACGGGGATGAATTTGTAAAGATAAAGAATTTTTTTTTTTTTTTTTTGGAAATGCATAAATGGAAAATTGTAAATTTTTAGTTATATTTGTATTACAGATTTTGATTATATCTTATATGTTTTGTATAAAGAGAATATATATGTATATCTATCTATATTTTCTTAATTTTTATTAGTGTAAATTTACTATACATATTTAGTTTTTAAGAATTTTATCATTTCATTTATAAACTAATATAAAAATTAATATAAAGAATTATAAAGGCATTTAAGAGAAAGATTAAATTTCAACCCCTAGACTAAAAAATATATTTTAGTTTTTCAGTTATCATCAAAATATAGTTTAAAATTTAATGTTTATAAGGTCAGATTCAAAATTTAAAATTTGATAATATAAGTATGTTTAAAATTAAATAAATGTAATATAAATTCCAATAGAGCAGAACAAACTGTGTAGTTGTTTTATATTTATGGAGTTTTTTTTTAATGGTACTTTAGTTACAGTAGTTTCTTGTGAAATTAGTTAGTCTTAACACTCTGTTATAATAGAATTATGTTTTAAAATGTTTTTTACGTCCTCATTAGGCGAAAAATCACTAGAACAAAAATTAGAACATTACTATATAAATATAATTTTACAATGGACCACTAATAGTACCCAACAAAAAAAGAATTACATAAGCTGTACTTTATTTTATTTTTCGTGACCGTTGTCCCAACGCTTCATATTATGTGATTTAATTTTAAATTACATTTTCAAGTCCAATATAAATTTTTGTGAACCATTATAATTTGTTATCCAAGAAATTTATTAAGAAACAAAGAAAATATATAAATTTTCTTTGTTTTTCATTAAAAAAAAAGGAAATTTAAGAATTTTTATGAAACATGCGAACATATCTTGTACAGTAATATAACTCTGGGTGAATGAGAAAGCATGCTTGCTTCTAGTTTATAGACGCCACAAAAGTTATTTTAATTTTTAATGTTAATAAATTCATAGATAACCTTTTTCATAAATGAAAAAAATTTTGTATCAAAACTTTATCAACACTCTGTAATCGACTCTGAAATTATTACTCTACTACTTATACTACATAAAGAAGGCTTCTTCATATTTCTAATAAACTGACATTATAAATTTCTGCTGTAATTTATATTAAACAATTTACGATTATAGTTCGAATAATAATAAAGGTAAATTCAAATTCTTCAAAATTATAATGACATCTTTTTCTGAAAACAAGCAAAATTACGATTTCCTTCCTGTGCACAGTGCTTAAATGTTTACTGGTTAAAACATTACTGAAAAGTCATGTGGGCATTAAAAAAAAAAAACAAAATATTCTACGACAATTTCTTCTACTCTATTCTATACTACTGCTTCGGCGCGACGAATTGTCAAAAACTTATTATCTACTGCAAACTTTTTATTTGTAAGCGATGTGCTTGCGGTATGGTTATCTTGGGAACCAATAAATTTTATTCACTCTATCGGTGTTGCTTAACTTCAGAATTACAACAACTGAGTGATATATAAAAATCTGATGATTACGTGCTGAAGTGAAAATTATTATCTCTCTAGAAATAATTATAAAAAATAATGGAAAAATTTGACCGACAGTGATGTTTGATGAATAAAATATTTTTATTTGTATTTTGTTGGGGTGGTCGTCACAATTGTGATTAAAAGAACTCAACCCTACGTTGGTATTCGCATCATCCGCATCATAAGATTTGAATTATTCTGTCGAAAGTACAATCTACATATTATAGAGTAGATTTTAATTACATGTGGTATAACTTGATAAAGCGTGCTTGCAAACAGGGTTTGATTTGCCATTTTCTTACTTATTGTTAGATTTATTTCAATTGAGTCCTAACTCAATTACTTGGAAACATAGTAATTGCAATGTTTAGCAAATAATTACATAATCTTTTAACTCAAGTTCATGAAACAACAAAAAACCAGCATAATTTCATCAAGCTTCATTGAGAATTATAATTATGAAAGAATATTTTCGATTTTGGTTAATAGGGGGAAAATTTTTAAAAATTTTGAAGTTTGACACTTTTTACATCTGTCAAAAAAAAAAAAATTAGAAATTACCTCCCATTCATACCAATTTTTTTTTTACAAAAAATTAGAACAAAACGACAGCGCAGCAACTTACGAGTGAAAGAGCACGATTACATTAAAAAAAAAAAAAAAAAAAAAAAAGAAATGGCTGGAGTTTTTAAATTCGTTCACGACGAATATTTATTAAATTTTATTACTGTATAGAAGTTCCTTTTCATTTTTTTTTATTATTTGAATTATGAAATAATTAAAAAATATGACATTTATCGCGTAATTTATACAAAAAAAAAAAGGAATTTGTAATTAACAGCAAAAAAAAAAATAGTTAAATTTGTGTTACTGAAAAAAAAAAAATCAATTCGTTTTATTAAGAAAAATCTAAAAAAAAACTATAAATGTAAAAAAAAGTTTTTTTTATTTAAATAATCATTTTTTTTTTTATGTTCATTTAATTTTAATGTTTTAATTTTTTTGTGTTTGGGGGAAAAACTATAAAATTGCAATTTTTCTTTTTTTTGCATTAAATTGAATTTCAATCATAAAAAAAAAAGAAGAAGAAAAACGAAGACGAAGAAAAAAAAAAGTAATCTTAATCAATTTTCTTTTTTTTTTTTTGTTTTTTTTTCTTTTTCCTTTTTTTTTTTTGCGAAGTGCTTATAGTATCATCGGGATTATTGCATCCCTTTTTTCAAGGTTCAAAATATTAAAAAAGAAAATGAAGAGTCAAAGAAAAATATGTTTATTGTAGATTACACAATGCAAAACTTTCATTAAAATTAAAAAAAAAAACAGAAATTTATCTACAAAATTTCTATTAGTTACAAAATTGAAATTTCATAAAAAAGCATAAATACATTTTTAAAAGTTTGCCAAAGCAAAAAAAAAATAGTGATTTTTTTAATAATAATTTTTTTTTTTTTGGTAATTTTCTTTTTTTTTTAGTTTATAAAAAAAAAAGCTCGTTTGGTGTTTTTTTTTTTGTAGAAATTATGTTTAATTGAAAACATAACAAAAAAAAAATTAAAAAAATTGGAAAGTAAAATTTTGACAAATCATTTTTTTTTTTTGTTTAATTTCAAAATTTAATGGAAAAAAAAATTTCGATTAAAATATCTATTTAATGTTTAGAGCATGTAAAAAAAAAAATTATTAAAAAAAATTTCTCTTTCTATACATAGAAAACATATTTATGTAAAATAATTTTATACAAATTATAGAAACAATCTTTTATGAGATTTTTTAATTAAATAAAAATAATATAACTTAAAAAAAAAAAAATTGAAAAAACTAAAAACTGAAACGTAGGAGAATGCGTTTTAGTGTTCTTATATATATAGATACATTTGTGCATGTTTACGTGTTAGATTTGATTGAGTAAAAACTATATTTTTATTTCATCTTATTGCATATTCAGTCAATTAAACTAAAAGGCAAATTTATATACAAAATATTTGTTTATATAAGATCGTTTTTTTTTTTTTTAGTGCAACAGAGAATTAAAATTTACATAAATTATAAAATAAAATTTAACAAAATATTAAACTTTGTTGACAGTATTTAGACTTTGTTGACAGTGTAATTTCAGTTTTTTTTTTTTTAATTTTTATTTTTTTTTTAATGTGGATATAAAAACTTCATCTAAAAATTATTAAAATATATTTATTCATTTATTTAAATGTGAGAAAAACTTTTTTAATATTTTAATATAAAATAATATTTAAATAAAATTCTTATTTAAATTTTTTTTTGTCCATTTTTAATGTAGGATTTTTCATTAACGAACAATTATGGCTGAAAATACATCGGCCTATGAAGATTTAACGAAAACAACATCAGCAACAACACAACAACAACAACAAAAAGGTCAACAACAATCACATATTAAAAAAGTATTAAATAATATAAATAATAAATTTTCATCTTCAACAACATCATCAACATCATCATCACCACCACCACCACCACCATCTAAAATGAATACAACAACAGCAACAACAAATTCTAATAGTAATACTGGAATAATGAAAACACATGCCTTAAAACATTCAACTGGTAATATAAATAGTGGACAAAATCGTAATATTACAGCAACAGATAATAATAAACATCACCATCATCATCAGCATCACCATCATCATCATCATCACAATAATCCATATGTTATACATAAAACAACAACTGAAAGTATACGTTTAGCAAATGATTTATTTGGTAATAATAGTAATTCTTCTAATAATTTATCATCATCATCATCATCAACAACATCATCATCATCATTAAATAATAGTAATTTGAGTACTGGTAATATGACTGTACATCAATTACATTTAAGTACAGCACCATTATCATCATCTATACGTAAACCATGTAAAGCATCATCATTTCAAATAACATCTGTAACAGTTGGTAATAAATTAAGTGCTGATAATGGTGAAGATTCAGCAGATGATTTAGATGAATCACATACAGATGATAATAGTCGGGTTACAGATTTTGAAAATGAAACACCAAGTGTATCAGAAGATACATTTTCAAAAGAAGATGTATTTTTTTCAAGTAATGCATTAGGTACAGCACCAGTTATACCAACTAGTTCACAATATGGTTTAGTTATTGTTGATCCAGAATTAGGTTGTGGTGTTGGTGGTACCGGACAAAATTTACAAAATGTTCATGTTAGTGTTATGGATGCTGGTATAAATATTGTTGGACCTGGTTCAAAATTAGGTGATGTTGATCAAAAAGAATTACAACATCGTAATGAACGTTTTAAAGTTGTTAAAATTGAATCAACTGAACCATTTAAAAGAGGACGTTGGGTATGTATGGACTATTTAGATCATACAACATTACAACAAAGAAACAATGAAAATTCAAATAATAATGAGAAATTGAATCATTGTAATACAAGTGGTGATGGTAGTAATGGTGATGATGGTGGTGGTAACGGTGGTGCTGGTGGTGGAGGTGGTACATCCGAAACTGCATTAACAAATGATAGTGGTGTTAATGTGTCAGAAAATCATATTGACTCGATAGGTGAATCGTCTGATGGTAATACACAACAACAAATAAGTTATCATAATTCACCTGGACAAACTATGAAACATCCAATTTCAATTCCAATAATTTCGTCATCGAATCCAAATAGTGGAGGTGCTGGTAGTAACAGTGTAGGTCCTAACGATATACAAAATCTTAATGGAATTACAAATGTTTCATCAATCCATGCTCAAAATATGCAACATGTGCCAAATGTTGTATCATCACAACAGCCATCCTTAATGATGTCAGCAGCAACAAGTGGTAATGTACAGAATAATATAAATGTAATTGGACAAATACCTGGTACAATTCAACAACAAATTCCACCAGTTAATGATATTATTTTACCTCCATTAAATACTGAAACTACAAATTATGTGCCTGGTCAATCTCAGCCTCAAATATATTTAAATCAACAACAACCACAACAAAATAATGTACAACAAGTTCATGGTGCAACATTACCAGCTAATATGCAAATTCAAAATGGTATTCCTAATTTAACATCAACACAGCAACAGCAACAACAATCTCAATCAAGTCTACCCCAAGTAATATCGTCAATAAATGTGTCAATGCCAATAGTAGTTCCTTCTAGCAATAACATAACAACTGTTGATACACATAATATTAATATGCCATCAAGTCAGCCAATAATAATGCAACAGCCTATTCAGCATCCTCAATCAATTAATCAACAGCAGCAACAACAACAATCAATTAATCAAAATCAACAACAGCAAGATATTTTTGTGCAATCTCAACCTTCGGCATCACAATCTTATTCTGGAAATACGGTTACTGCAAATTTAATTAATTCTGGTGCCATTCAGCAACAAGAAATTCAACAACAAATTGATAATCAACAGCAACAATTAAATATCGCCAATCAAACATTGCAATCTGGAATTGTTTCACCATCTAGTATTGGTGCTGCTGGTATGACTTCTAATATCGATGCGATACAACAACAGCATCAAACCAATAATATGGCAGGACAATCTCTCCCAAATGTTAAAATTACAGAGATGAATGTTCAACAAACATCTGCACCAGCAACAATTAATGAAGCTGCAGTTATTATATCAAATTCAATTCAAGCCCAACAGCAACAACAAATCCATGGTCAAACTCAACAATCTGGTAGTGAAGATAATAATCAACAATCACAGCCTATGGAAACAGATAGTGAAAGGTTAGTGAAATATATGAATTTTAAATTTACTTTTATTATTCAGTTTAAACGTAATCCTTTCAAAAAAAAACAAATTATTTGCATTAATTAATAACTTGAATTATACTATTGGGTTAAATTCCATTTACCTATATGTCTCATAAAATAATAATATAGGTAAATTTATTAGTATTTATTCTATTTTAAAGTTTTTTTAGAAAAGAAAAAATACTATGTTTGAAATGCTAATAAAATTGAAGCAGAAGTTAACTAATTCTTATAACATGGATAGCTATGTATAAATATTTAGAAATTTTTGTTTCATCTTTATCCTATGTTCATGATAAATTAATTCCACAAGAATAAATTACCAGATAGACAGACGGACAACGAACCATGCTAATAAATAAATTTATTGTTCATTATTATTTTATGCTTAATTTTTTTTACCTTTTATTTTAGTATTCACCTTTTTTTTAAGACACAAACCGTTTCTTTCTATTGTGGTTTAGAGTTTCACTAAATTTCCCTGTATATTTTCAAAAGTATTTTCACATCAAACCTTTGTTGTTGTTTACCTTTTAATGGTAACCGACAAATAATTCTTAAATAATTGTTAGAATCCAATTATTTAAGAAGAAATATCCAAAATATTTTCCACGATTCTTCTCGGGCAATTTTCCCAACACAATTTTTCTCAAATTCTCATTACATTCGAGATTGGAATCTAAAATATATTTTATGTATATAAGTAAGTACATATTAATATTTAAGAAGAATTACCTTTTAATAATTGTGGGAGAAGAATTGAGTGAAGAAGAATTGTGCTAGAAAATTGTTCGAGAAGAATCAACCTACAACCATTTTTAATATTTTATATTACTAACTCATTATGATCAAAATATAGGGATAGTATCAAAACTTCTCGTTTTCAAAATCCCTCGGTTTTAGAAAACTACTGTGCCTTGTTTTTCAAAAAAAAACTTCATTATGTAATCGAGGAAATAGGTGATTTTGTACCAAATCCTTATAAAAGACGGGATTTTAAAAGAGGTATTACGAAGGAGAGGGTTTTCCAAAAACGAGGATTTTTGATGCTATCCTAAAATCGTATCGGCGAATGAGTTTAGAGTAAAAGATATATATTTTTTTTTTATGCTTTTCGTAATTATTATATTTAATAATATAATATAAAAAAAAATCATTATGATGATTATTCATAATTTTTTTTTTTTCTTGACAAATCAATTTCGTGCAACATTTTCGCACAGCATTTTTGGTTGTTGTATGTGCTAAAATATATGTGCATATAAAGGAAATTGAAGCAAAAAATAATATTTGTATACAAAAATCAACATCACCAAAAATTTTCAATTTTGAAAAAATTGAAAATGTATTGTTTAAAAATTATTTAATAATCATATTTAGATTCATTAACAAAACTTATTTTAGTCAGCAAAGTTTATAAATACAGTCAATTTTCGATATAAAATATTTTGATAATAGCGACTTTCAATTATGGTTCGTTATAAGTCACCCAAAATTTAGATTTTAACAGGAGCCTTGATATCAATTACATTATTAATTCATTTAATGTAGTTATTGAATGGTCAGAAAAAGAAAAGCTCTCTATTAACCATATAATGAAGTTAAGAAGAATTCGCAACAAAGCTGGAATTAATAGGTTTAATAATTGAAATAATATGTTTTCAAATAAAATAGTATTTAATTATTGAAATCTTTATTTGCCTTTGGGGCATAAGTACTTATCTAAAAAGCATTTCCAATTAATTCCTTTTTTCGTTTATAGCTAACTTTTTCATTAAGGGCTACTTTAATAAAATAATTGATTCAGCTATGGTCGGTTATATCGAAAATTCACTGTATAAACAAAAGTTGTTGCATTATATTTATTTTCTATTCTATTTTAGTGATTTAATTTTTAGCTACAAATTAAATAAGAAACAAAATAAAAATAACATATTTTCTTCACTACTTGCTGTCAATTGTAACCGGTGAAAACCTTCCCACGAAAAAAAGAAGACATACATACATCCTTCTACACTGTATACAGTTAAAATTGTATACAGTGTATATGGTTCATTACTTGTATACCAAACATAATCTGTTTTTGTATCATTCCCATTTTTTTTTTTCAAATCTAAACTATTATTAAAGTTGCAATAAATTTTGTTATTAGAGTTTCCAGATTAACGCTTACACTTAGTAAAAGCGAAAATCATCCAATATCTACAAATTTTATAATAACTTCTGAGCCATCGACAACTTTTCAAACATCATTTATTAGTGATGTTGGTAAAAAGGAAAATCGTTATAACAATAATAATTTCACAAATTTAGCCTTGGGTCATTCAATGAATCGAATACTCGGTTCAAGCAGTAAATTTAATCAACTGAATAAAATCATAAAAGATAAATCGCAATCAATGGAGAATGAACGTGGCGGTATACCAATTCCTATAAGACAACAAAATACAAATGATATTCCGTCATTTGTATACAGCTATAGTCCTGACAATAAACTATCATCATATTATGGTTATTCTAATAATTTTGTATCAGATCAACAACCAAAAATTGCTGGTAGTTATGAAATACCCAAAAATGAGAAAATATCTTCTAGCCAAATGAATTCTATAGCATTACCATCAGTAAATTTAAATATAAAAGCTAGAAGAGCTTCTGCATTTAGCAGGTTAGCGAAAATATTTGACTAACAATATTTTTCTTGATTTCTAATTATTTTTTTTTTTTGTTCTAATTCGAAATTGATATATTAATTTAATTAATATATGAAATTAATTGTTGTTTTTTTTTTCGAAATTATGATATTAATATAATTGCATAATAATCGTACTTTACTATCCCTAATTTCTATATTACAAATATATACAAATTGCTAACAAAGAAATAACAAAAAAAAATTACAATTGAATTTATGATCAAAGCGATAAAACTTTTTTAAAAAGTAGCCTTTAATGGCATTATTAGTTGTATACATGTTTTGAAGTAAACTATAAATTTCATTCTTTGAAAGTTTTATCAGACATTAATTTAACTTTTGATATAAAAAGTTAAATTAATTTTATATATATATATATATATATATATATATATATATATATATATATATATATATATATATATATATATATATATATATACGAGGGCAGATTGATAATTACGTGGACTACTTGTGATGATGGTAATGCACAAGTATGAAGTTGGTATTTTTTACCTCTAAAATTATTTACTAGATTATATATAAAATTTCAAGTCGATATCTTATTTATTTTACGTGTAACAGTCTTAAACAAGTCAATCTCCGTGAACGAGGGCTGATTAACTGAAATTCTATATTTTAGATAATTATGTGGACTGACACAGAAAACACAGTATTTTCGATTTTTTTTTTTTTTATTATTTTCAACATAGTTTTATCAACACACGAAATTCGTTATTATCCATTTTTAAAAATTCACTGAGATTAACTTGTTTAAAAGAATGTTTACACGTAAACTAAATAAGATATCGACTTGAAATTTTATATATAGCCTAGTAAATAATTTTAAAGCTAAAGAGTACCTACTTCATACCTGTGCATTACCATCATCACAGGTAGTTCACGTAATTATCAATCTGCCCTCGTATTTTTATATATACGACTAACGATACGGCGATACCTATGAAAGCTTTCTTCTTTTTTTTTTTATAATATACATAAATACGAAAATTACCGATTCTTTGTTTTGGTTTTTTTAGTAAAAGTGTGATATCATTTTGATATTTTTGGTGTTTTTCTAATTCTTTTAACTTATTGCGTAGTATTTTATTACTAATTTCAATAAAAAATTTGGTGCGTATGGTGAAAGCAAATTAAATATAAGTGGAGGGGAATTTATTTTGGATATGTTTGATAATTAAATGAGAGTTCATTATAATCGTTAAATGTTTAAAATTAGAAATTTCGTAAAAAGCTAGAAAAAAAAAATATTATTTGAAATATTTTAATAAAATAAAAGCTTTATTGAGATTAAAGAAAATTGATATTATTGCAATTTAGATTAATTTCTTGATAAAGAATTTTACCTATTTAATTTTTTCAAATCTACAGTACAATCTTAAAATAAAAGTGTTTATTTAAATTTTTTTGAAATCGGTAAGATTCACTAATTATAAAATAATTATATATTAGAAAAAGAATTTATCCATTCTACTTGAATATTAATATAAAATTATTATGTATGTTTATTTTCAAATATAGAACTATTTCCATATTTTCAACAAGTGATCATTTCATATGAGCAAATTTTATTGACCCATAGTGCCATTTTAGCTCTGTATTTATTCATATATAATATTTATTTAATAATTTGTTAACATATATTCATTATTAAATTTAATATATTTTTATTTATTTGGAATTTCCAAAAGTAAAATTGGACAACATTTTCAAATTTTAATAAACTATTATACTAATTATAATCATTTATTTATTTAATTTATTTTTTTAATTATTATCTGTTTTTTAAGTTAAAACATTTTTTTATTATTTATTTTTAAAATAAATATTTATTTAAGTACGTATTGTACTCTACACAATATTCATCAAATATCCCAAATTTTTTACTTTAAATAATTATAAACTAAAATGAAATTATTTACTTTAGAATAATTTTTTTTATTATCATATTGTTAAGGTGTTTTCTTAATCATTCCTATGAAGGTGATTTAATTAGATAATTAGATGTGAAGTCCTTTTTGGTTATGAATATTTATTAAATAGATGTTGAAGATTCCAGAAATACTCTTGTTAGCTTATTGATTGTGAATTTTTTTAATTCTATGTTTACGGACTAACAAAAATGTAGAAAATTGAACTTGAACTATATGAATATAAACTCGACACGAAACCTTCAGAAAGTATATGTGCTTTCGTTAAAAAAAAAATGTCTCATGTAGGTTATAAACATAAATATTTGATCAAATTAAACTTAAATATTTTAAAATCATTTTTCTGTTTCTGTAGACAAAAAGTTTATAGAGATAAAAAATGTTACATGGACAAGTAATTTGGCGCGAAAATTAATCAAAAAAAAAAAAAAAGTGAGGTAATTTTTTTGGGGTATTCTCATGGCTTTGAGCCAAAATAGCAAACCAAATTTCTAACCCATACCTTGACTATAGTACATACACTATACTAAAGTATGAATTTATGTATTTCCCTCGGGAATATGCAAAATGACACCACTACTATATAAATTATAAATATTCCGAATAATAAAAAAAAAACATGTCTTGATTTGAAATTTGATTTAAAATGATAAACTTTTATGTTTTTAACTAACTACAAGTCCTACCAAATGTAAATAATCTTTCTAAATATAATCTATAAGCAAGTAACATGATTTTTTTCTTTTTAAAAATTCTATTTTTATGTTGACCTTAAGCATTTCTGGTAGCCATATACAATTTTTTTTTTCTCATTGACGATTTCAAAAAAAAAAAAAAATTATTCTACTAGAAAACTTTCACTTTATAGTAAAAAAATTAAATATATTTCGTTCTCTACTTTTTTATCTAAATACACTCTTCAGATCCCTGCCTTGCCCCTTTACTTATTCAAACAAAAAAAAATTTATGCTGATTTTATAAAAAATTTTGTATTTTTAAATTTCCTTTAAATGCGCAAGACTTAAATTTCATTCTAAGTAAGATAATTTATTGATTTGTTTGTTGTATTAATACAAAATATCAATCAAATATTTCTACTTTTATTATTAAAATTTGAAAATAATTTCAATTAAAAACTCTCATAATTTGTGTAATAAATTATATTTGTAACGCAAGAAACCCTTTAAATAATAGTTTTGTAAAACATTAAAATGATAATTTTGAAACATTTTAAGCTTTTACCTAAATCGCATGTGTAAATTATAATCACAATTTCAGTATACATAGTAGCAAAAAAGCTAGTAAATTCCAATACCCTAAAAAAAATTTGGACTCCATGGTTTTCTTATTTTTTTTGGGTTTCTAAATATCAAAACCTTTGCTTTTAGTAGTCAGTCATATAGTAACTTTAATACTTTTTTTTGTTACCACTTTTATTTTTTATATTAAAAAAAATTAATTATTTTCCAAAAACGGATAAATTGTGTATTTTTAAAAAAATATTATAAATTAATGCGTTAACTTTAAAATTCAGTGATTTTGTGGTAATTTTTAATTAGAAAAAAAAATATTAGGGATTTTTAAACAGCAAAAAAAAAATTGGCGCACTTATTTTACTAGATTTTTTTTTTTTTAATTATTTAAAGTTCATTAACAAAAAAAAAAAAATTACTTGAGTGCGGGATTTTGTGTAGTAAAAATAAATTAAATTACACAATTTAAGTTTGTGAAAATTTCTTTAATAATATAACAAAATTTATTTACACTTTAATGGTTTTACTATTTTAAATAGGATCTTTTTTAATAAACTTTTATTTATATTTTATTTGCTTTTGAAAAGATTCAGTAGCCATTTTACAATTTAAGTTGATAAATTATTTTTAATTACATTTTTTTTCGAAATATTGAAAGAAATAGAAGTGCTGAAGTCTTACTTACACATAACATTTCAAAGATCTAACGATTCTAGTTTTATTATTTCCGAATGTAGAAAAAATACTAAGATTTACGTAAATAAAGATTTACTGTTGTTTAGTTATGATTATTCCAAGTTCGCTTCACTTAAATGGGAATGCAAAGATATCGCTGTATAATTTTATCATTTAATCGGTAATTTTAATAACAACCCATCCTATCGATTGATTTATATATTGTTTTAATGAGAACAAGGTATTTGAGAGTGTTCTAATGTGTCAAAAAGAATTTTCCAATTTTGTTCCAAATTTTTTTGGCCTTTCTCCGAGTCCGGCTTAAAAAACTATATATGGCCACGGGAGTGGGCTTAAAATAAAAAATAATTAAAGATTTCGCCAATTGTAGCTATTTTATAGTAGGATATTAACAATTTTACAAATTAATTAATTGAATAAATTTTTTGCACTGTTAATTTAGATTCGAAACTCCCATAATATAATTTTGCTTATGCTTCAGTGCGTCTTGTTCAATTTCCTAAATTTTTTGATATATAACTACATTTTAACCTTGAAATTTCGAAATTAATTAGGTAAAATACAAAATTTTTTTATACAATTTACATAATTTAGTAGATAATTTTTAAATTATTTTCAATTTTGAATTAATTTGTTGTCTAAAACTTTTTTTTTAATATTAATATATAATCTAATATTTTGTTTCAAAATAAGTTTTAGATTTGACTTATATTGCAAAGATAAACTTTGGATTTGAATTGGACTACGATACAAATTAACTCTTTAAAAAATTTTTTAAAGAATTAATTTGTAACACTGTGCTGTTAGAGAAACTAAAATTAATGTAACTGAAAAAAAACGTCAATATGTACAAGCAGAATTGTAATAAATAATAAAGTACAGAAATTCTTATAAAATATAAAGCACAGTTCAAATTGACTTCAAAATTTCTATGAGTAAAACTTTCACTTTATAAATAAATTAATTTTTTTTTGTCATTCTTGAATTTCTCTAAGGATCTCAAATGTGTGTGCCTTGCTTAAAAAAAAAATATTTTTCCTCATATAAATAATTTTTTTTTATGAAAATATTGTACCATTGAAGAAGTTAGAGACTTTAGAGATTAAATGCGCAAGGCTAAACTTTCTTTAAAATATAATTATTGATTTTTTTACTCAAAACTACAGAAAGTAAACAAAAAATTCTTTGAAATTATTTTTATGTTAAATTTATAAAAATATTGATGATCTCTGTTTTAATATTATTTTTAAACAATTTTCTTTTTCTTTCTGTATTACAAATTGTAAACAATTTATTGTAAAAATTTGGTAAACATTTTCTTTTTTTTTTGACTAATTCGCATGTCTACACAAAATTTGAGCACCAAAAAAAAAATTCGAATATACAGAAGAAAGCTACAAAAAAAAATTTTATTTTATCCCCAAAAAATTATGACCTATTTCAAAAAAACATATCTTTTTAAAAAATTATTTCTTTTTAAGTCATTTATCTAGCAAGTTATGATTTGTTACTTTAATTTCCTATTTGTATTTTTTTATGTTTTAAATATTTAAATAGTTTTTAATTTACATTAAAAAAAAAAACTTGTATATATTTTTAAAAAAAAAAAGTGAGAATTAGTAAAATTAAATTTTGTAATAGTGAAATACTAAATTCACAAAAAAAAAAATAATATTTATAAATAAAATATTTCGTGATTACGAAAATTTTATAATTATATACAATAAAAGTTAAATAATTTAGTGGACCATAAAATTAATAGAATTATATTTTTAAATAAATATCAAAGTTTGATATTTTTTTAATATTAGATATTTTTATGTTAAATGATAATATTTAAACAAATTAGTAGTTTACCTCGAATTTTAACTAATTACGAATAAGAAAATAACTAATTATAAATAATTTATGTAGAATATTATAAGAAATATTGAGAAACGGCTTCTCAAAAATATTTTATTTTTAGAGGCTTGTTTATTTTAGACTTAAGGACTTTTAAGAAAGTTTCAAAGAAAGCTCAGGTTTTATGAGGCAATGCTATAGTCTTATATAGAGGGCTGAAATAACAAGACGCTCGGGATCAGGGACATTAAAAACTCAGTCTATTGAAAATCTAATCTGGCAAATTATACAATTATATTATTTCTATAAATATTTAAGTAAATTTATGGTTACAGTCAGTAAATTAAAATTTTTAAAACGGATGGGTAAACGGATTTCATTTAAAAATCCTTGATTATTTTTTATAAACAAATCGTGTAGACAAAATTAACAAAAAAATGTCTAATTATTGATCTTTGTTCAGGGCAGAGAGATTTAATTAAGTAAATACATATATTTCACCAAAAAATAAATTTTCCCGCAAAATATGTTCAGACATTGGCAAGCTTCCATCTAATTAATTAAATTTTATTAATTTTGTCTATAATGAAACTTAATGCATATTGACAAAATAAAATGTCCAATTGCACAATTAGCATTAATCTGATATTTTAAATTATTATGGCATTATATACCGATTAGACTTTAGATTATCTTCAGGGTATCTTAACTTTTTATTTAATTTTATTATAATTCATTTTTTTTTTTGTTTCTAGAAAACCTATTAATTAAGTTAAAAAAAATTAATACATAAGACTTTTAAAAAATTAAGTGAAATAAAATTTAAAAAAATGAATATTACTAAAATCACAGATTTAATAATAATAATTACATTAATGGATATAAATGACAATGAACATCATCATCAAAATAATTTACACAATTATAATTGGATCTAAATATTTCCATCAATATCATTCGAATGTATTTGGTTTCGAGGAAAGAGGAGGGGGAGGAAACACTTAATTATCGACATTTTGTAATAGAAAATAATAGTGGTGGTGTTGGTGGTGGTAGAATTTGTTACGAATCATATAGAAAGGATCAATTTACTGATATCAGTAATAATCTTTTTTTACATCAAATGAATCTAGATTTTTTGCCAATTCAAAAGCCTGATTTGCTATTGAACGATACAAATCTTTTTAATGTTTACTGTTTTATTAAACAATTTATTGGGTAAGTGATTTTTTTATCTTGTGTCAAATTTTAGGTATTTTTATGTTACCAATTATCTATGCGATTGACTAAATTAGATATTTTTTATCTCTGTATCATAATTATTCCCAATTGATCTAATTTAATACCAATATTGAACCGATTAAGTTAAGGTGAACATCACGATATATTCGAAATAATCCTATTGTGAAAATCCAATAGTGAACTAAAATGTAAATTAACTAAAGTTTCTACTTAAACTGTGGTAGTTCTAAAGAAATTAACGGGGTTGTCTTGTCTATTTGGTTTACAAATTACTAAGTTCGCAAAATATATTCCTTTTATCTGTGCTTTACTTTACGAACTAAAAGTTTTCAATTACGAATAATTTTGTACAAATCAATTTGAAATTAAAGTTTACTTGAAAACATTCAATATAACTTTTATTATGCATTGGTATTTCCAAATCGGTTCAATCTTTCCCATCACAGATTCTAAAAAATAGTTTTTTTTGGTGGAAATTTTTACTCTGTTCAAAATTGAAAAAAAATAAGAGATTATTTTTTTATTAATTCTCATAAAAAAAATTCATAAAAATTATAATATATATTTAAAAAAATTAAAATTAGTTTTTTTCTGTATTAATATTAAATTTTATAAAAAAGCTTAAAATTTTTTTTTTTATCAGAATTATGTTAATAAAAAAAAGCCTTGCTAACAAACATTAATCAATATTATTATTAAGGTTAAATCATGTTTCATATAAAAAAAGCAAGGTAAAATTTCTTAAATATTTATTTTTGTGTACAACAAAAAAAAAAAAATTGCCAAATCATATTTTTTTATTTTCTATAACCTCACTTCTACCATTTGATTTTTTTGAATTTAATTGCGTTTTCAAACGCGACAGACTATATGTTATTTTCTAATTAATTAATTTATTTTTTTTTTTTTTTAAAAAAAACCTGAATTATAAAAAAAGCTTTAATCGTATTTTTTTTTAAAATTCATTTATAATTTTGTATATACAAGTAATAAAAAAAGATATACAAAATTGAAGTTTTACAACATTGTATTACACATCAGCCATCATGGTCGTATTACTTAACCAAAAAACAATTTTTTTGTTGAATATTTTCATAGAGCAAAAATTGTAAGCTGAATTTTGTCTTTTGGTAATAGTGGTAGTAATTATTCAGCAATTTAGTAAAAGAGAGTCAATATTGTTTAGATCTCTTTTTTTTCTAATTAGAAATATGTATGTATATTTACTTTACTATATGACAGTTGAATCAGTGCTGAATTAATGTCTTCCACAAAAAATTTAATCTAAACTTTTTTTTGAAGTTTTATAAAATTTATTGTTTTTTTTTTTATTATTATTATTTTATTATATACTTTTTTTTAAATTGAACTTCAAATTGTACATTTATACAATTAAATAATTATATAATTAGAGAAGAGGAAATTTTTTAAGTAATTAAAATAACCTTTAAAAAAATTTGCTGAATAACCTTAAAATAAAAATTTGGTATACACATTGCTGTATTATTATAAAATTTACAATTTTGGACTTTAAAATAGGTATATTTTTTATATAAATAATTAACTTTTGAATCACACTTTATGAATTTTATATTAATTTCTCTACCTGTCCACAATTGAAAATATGAAAATGATTGCTAAACAACAAAAGGTGAAAATGATGGCAACAAATTGATTTTTTTATTCAGATTCAGATTGATTTATTGGCATTATAATAACTTAACTATGATATTTCACAATTTCTAAATTTATGATATATAATTTTTTATGATTAAATCATATTTTTTAATACAATTATTCCATCTAAATTGTGTTAAAACTCCCATTACTAATAATGTACGATTTTTTCTTTAATTTAATAATAAAATAATAATGTTTCCATAAATGAAAACAGACATTTTGGGGTGAGATTTTCAAAAAAAAAAAAAAAATTGTTTGCTATGCGGCGTAATGTCTGTTCTCGTAAAAAAAGTTATTTAAAATTTATTTTTGTGTTTCTTTAAAGTAAATTTATTTTATTTAAAGTAAATTTACTTTAAATTTCTTTAAAGTAAATTTGATAGACGAATCCTTTTTAATAAAGTAATAAAGAATAAAAAATAGCATTTACTATAAATTCAAATTTATTTTACATTAAAAAGCATAATAAAATACAGTAAAGAATACAGTGGTTAAAAATGATTAAGGGGTCCAAAAGAAAGAGAGATAAAACGACATAGTCCGTATCCGAATTCCGTATTGGACTAAAAAAGACTCCATTCACATAAAAGAATAATTTTCGCTGCGCGGTCCTTTTTTTTAAAATATTTCTTTAATGCCATTTCAAAGGAAAATCGCCGAAAATGTTCAAAGACAAATCTCAAATACAGCTAAATACGGTGTTTTTATATTAATCTATTAATATTAATCTATATGTTAATAACGAAAATTATAAAAATCAAATCTAAAAAATATTCAAAAAAAGCTTTAATAAACTTAAATAAAAATTATATAAAAATTGTTAACAAAAATCTATTCAAAGTAAGAGCAGAAAAATTGTTGGTACAAAGAAATTAAATGCGCAAACTCATTCAGCGAAAAGTTTAAAAAGAGTCCAATGTGTAACTCTTTGCACTCAAATCTTACACAAACATATATCTTTTTTATGGAAGTATTTTAAACAAAAAATCTATCTTTATGCTGGGGCAAACTAAAGATACACACCAAAAAAAATTAAGTTTTTTTTTTTTGTACAGAAAGAACATAAATTTCTGTATTCATTGAAAATATATAACATAAAAATAAAAAAATATTCAGTTGTGGTGATGAATTCTCTGACTACACTTTCGTAGTAGAAATAATAACCAAAAAAAAAATTAATTCCAAAAAAATTTATTTTATTAACAAATATTATTTTAAAAATTGTAGAAATTATATTTAAAATTTTATAATTTAGTAAAAAATTGTTTGAAAAAAAATTATTATTTTTTTTCTGTGTTGTATTTTTATATAAGTTCACAAAAAAAAACTTTTTTAGTGTTAAAAAATAACCAGAAACTTATTTGTGAATAATTAAAAAAATATATAATTTTAATTTTATATTTTAGTTTTATATAGTCAAATGAGTTTGTATTTTTGAAGATATTTTCTATAAAAAGTTTTCTGATTTTTCATAATTTTTATTTTTCAAATTAATTTATTTACTTCGTGTTTCTTCACAACAATTTTTTTTACCTTACAATCAAAATGGTGTAAAAAAAACATCTGTAAAATTTATACAAAAAATAAAAATAATTTTTAATAAAAAAAAAAAAAAAAAACATAAAAATTTAAGAATTTTCCAATTGAAATTAATTTATTTAGAGAAAATAACGCGAAATCATTATGATCGTACAACAGTATCCAATTTTTCCTCCAAAACCAGATATGGTTCGTGAAGTTGTTATGAAATATATTGATCAATTTTATCCTGAGTAAGTCTTTTAAAAAAAAGTAATAATATTAAAATTGAATTTCGTGTTTCAACGATCATAATTTTAATTTGTTTGAATTTTGTGACGTAAGTGTAAGCGAATTAATTACAATTTACGTCATAAAATACTTAAGTTAATTTGCACAACGAACAAAAAAAAATATAAATAAATTTTATTTCGTACTTAATGGATTAATAAAACAACACAGACCAAATGGAGCCACAAAACATTCTCTGTGTGACCCTATTTTCAAAATTTGTATACAAAAAAATGATATTTGTTTAGTACAAATGCATCTAAGTTTTTCTTGTTGATCATTAAAAATAGTTGAATATACATTTTCTGTTGTTGTATATATTATAGGTGATTTTTAGTGCCAGAATTTTGATTAATTAGAAATGGAAATTGATTGACTATGTGTTTGTTATGTTTTTTTACTATTCGCGTTTCTGATAATTGTTCAAAAAAATCAAGTATTTTAAATTTAGCAAATTCCAAACATTTTACAATACATTTAGTTTGCCCCAGCATAAAGATAGATTTTTTATATTTATTATCGTTTAAAATTCACGTGATTTATTTATTTTCGATATTTTAAAAAAAAAAATTCAGGAAAAAAAAATATTTTCTGAAATAATCTAAAAAGATTGAAATTTTATTTTAAGATAATTTTTAGAGTTTTATTATTTTGATAATTAAAGAAAGGTAATCAATTTTATTTATTTTTTTTTTTCGTATAGATAAAAGGATTATTTAAGTTACTAAAAAAATTTAATTTATTATTGGCAGATAAAGTAAATTACTAATTAAATTTTTTATTGCAATGAATTTTTTTTGTTTGTTGAGGAAACTATATTTACTTATCTAGAATTCTAATTCAGTTTTTAATTAGAAATGAACATTTTGTATAGGTAAAGCCTTAACGGAGCTCACCTGCAAAGAAACAGACCCAATGACTGTTTTTATTATACAACTTTTTAAAAGCTTTTGTACAAATATATAATTAATGAAATTATTGAAAATTATTAGACTTGTAGACTTGAATTTGATATTTGAAAGTGGAACATAATAATAATTTTGTCCTATCAAGTGAAAATAAATATTTTAAAAAAAAACTTTGTTTTTAAAAAAAATTATATTTTCAATTTTGTGCAACAAATTTTCTTTTAATGAGTTTTACAAATATTTTTCGGTAAGAAAATAATCTTATAAAAAATTCTTTAGGTTATCAAATTATATTATAAAAAATATATATTGGTGTCAAATGTCAAGAGTATAAAATTTGTGATTCAATCAGCATTGAAAACCTGAAAAAAAAAACGAAAACAAACAGAAAAAATCTATTAAATATAAAACTAATAAAGATATGATAACGAAATCATTAATGCTTTATAAAAGTTCACCTTCAAAAACACTTCTTTCGTTCCGGGGCAAAATATTATATATAGAGATATAATTTATTTTTTGTAATTTCGATAGAAATTTCGAATATTTCACCATTAATATTTATTGGATATTAATCATGATAATTATATTATTTTACCTAATTATGAGATATTTCTCATTGTTGATTGTTTTTCCTCTCTTACAGAGAATAAAAGAAATTTATTTATATAATTTATTAATATTATATATATTTTATTTATTTTTTTAATTTAAATTTCAGTGCGTCTGGTGCAAGTGCAGTGGCAATCGATAATAAAATTGAACAAGCAATGGTAAGTAATTATTAAAAAAAATAATTAGCCTTAATAAGGAAATTATTCGAGATCGACTTCATATTTGATTAACCAAAAGGATGCTTGTAATTTTGAATGGAGCACAAAAAGTGTTAACAAAATGGTTGAACATGAGATTTAAAATTATGCAAAATGATAAAACTGTGACAACATTTAAAAATGTAATTTATTCTAGGCTTTTTAATATGATCATATTGACTCGTTGGTTAGAATATGTTTATTTTAGATTTAAACCATTATCTCACATTTACAAAATATTTGAGATAATTTCCATAGATAGAAATTAGTAAAAAAAATTTGCAAAACAAGATTTTTTTCCATTTTACTACATAATTGTCCGAGCTTTATTTTGGGTTAATCAACAGCAGTATATCAACAAGAATAAATATTAATCATCAGATTATAAGTTGTAACCGAATATCAAAGTTGGTTATTGATTGTCAGCGGGTATAATCATAAATCTTTAGAAAATCAGTCCTTATTGTTCCACAGATTAGACCGTTTATATTCTTCAATTTTCCAATCCATTTTCTGAAAAAAAACAAATGAATAATAATTTTAAAAATATGTAATTTTTAAATAATAATTCCCCTTATTATTTTATATTATAGGATCTTGTCAAATCACATTTAATGATTGCTGTTCGCGAAGAAGTTGAAGTTCTAAAAGAAAAAATTGCAGAATTAATGGATCGTATAAATCAATTAGAAGTTGAAAATACAATTCTTAAAGCAAATGTATCACAGGAAACACTTAATCAATTACAATTACAAGGATCAGTACAATCGGTACAATCAACTTCAACTACACAACCAGCTACAAATATTACATCAGCAGTACCAACCACAACTAATCCAAGCAATGGATTGGTACCATAATCTAATCAATAAATACTAACCAAACTTACAAATGGTCCTTATATTCATTACGCAAATTATGTAAACAGAAATTTGTTCATCATAAACAAACAAAAAATCAACACAATAAAATATTAAAGAAAGAGGCGAAAATATTTCCCAAAAAAAAAAACAAAAAAAAAGTAGTAGTTTAGTAGTCATTAAAGAATTTTCAATCAAGAGATTAGTTCCAATTCTGTAAAACCAGATGCCAGAACACTTAACATTTGTGACAATGTGCTTGTGTATATTTTAAAAAAAAAAGAAATCACTAATAATTCTTCAAAACAAAATAAGAAAAAGTATAAATATTATTTTAAGTTCTAATTTTTGAGATATTTAGAGTTTAGTAAATAATTAATTGATTTTAAAAAAAAATCGAATCTTTTTAATGTTTTTCAAATATTTAATTCTTTAAAAAAAAAACGCTACGATTAAGAAAGAAAACTAAAATATGTTGCGATATTAAAATATATTTTGTCTCTTTGCTTTTAATCTCTGTGTGTTTGCATGTAAATAATTAATAATTAAAAAAAAATATATATTTTCTATTAGAAGTAAAAAAAAAGAAATACAACATAAAATATTCTTTAAAAATTAATAAAAAAAAACTCTACAACAAAATATAAACAGTTAAAAAATAAAAATTATTATTAATTACTAAGTTAAAAAATTCAATTACAAAAAATATAATTATTTTTGAAATAATTAACCATATAAAAACATTAAAAAACACGAATGATTTTTTTAAGATATTTAAAATGTGATAAATATTTTGTTGAGAGAAAGACGTATAGAGAAAGAGAGCGGGAGAGAGAGAAAAAAAAAATAGTAGGAATGGCAATATAATATAATATAACAAAAAGAAAATATAAATTAAAATAAGAAAATATGTGAAACGTAAATTTAAAAAACAAAACATAACAAATTAAAAATATTATATTTTTATTTACCGAATAATCATTTTTTTTCTCTTATGCTTTATAAAATACATTTCTATTTTTAATTTCCACATAATTTCAAAAAAAATTTAATTAAAAATAAACTAAAATATATATTTACTACCAACATTTTTTATCTGGTAGTGTAATTTTTTTTTTAAACATTTGACCGTAGAAACAAATTAATTAAATGAATTAACCTCAAATATTTTCGGAATAATTTAAATCTAATATTAATAAAAAAAAAATTATAATTTTACTATAAAATTTTGATATTATTCTGCTAATTATTATTAGAAATTAAATTAAAACTTAGACTTATTAAATTTTTTTAATTTTTTTAATTTTTTTGAAAATAATGTAAACATTTTAAGTTTATTTTGATTATATATTATTTTAAAATCTTTTTTTTTTTTTTTTTTTGGAATAAACGCAGCATAATATCAAAATTATATATTTTAATTTTTTTATTTCTGAATATCCATAATTTCATACTAAAAATCTTAGAAAATTCATAAAGACAACTTTTAATTTTAACTTAAATATCCATTTTTAAGAACATGTAAAAATAGAATATGCTTAATTATATAGATAATATAATTTCATAAATATCTATGTAAAAAAAGGGCATATATAAATATTAAAACAAAAAAAAAAAAGAAATTTATAAAAATTTAATTAATGAGGTTCCAGGCACTTTATCATATTAACATAAATATATATATAAAAAAAAAATAAAACAAATTTAAATAGAAAACAAAATATGAAATTTGCATAAAATAATAAAAATGCATTAAAATAATTATATAAAAAACAAAAAAGATATATTTAAGAAATAATAATTTTTTTTTTTTTTGTTTTAAATATTTTTGACTATCATTAATTAATTATAACTTATAATCTTGTTTCTTTTTGTTAATTTATTGTGAAACAGTTATAGCACTCCTAGTCTTCTTTATTTTTATTACTATTATAATATAAAAGAAAAATCATAATAATAAAACAAAAAATTAAAATTAAAATTTAAAAAAACATAAATATTGTAATAATAAAAACATATAAAACAAAAGAAGTATATAAATATATTTATTTCATTTAATTGAGCGCGAACACCGAAAACATTGGATAGCTAAACGAAAGGAATTTCGTGTGTTGATAAAACTATGTTGAAAATAATTTTTTAAAAAAAAACTCTCGTTTTCTGTGTCAGTTCACGTTATTATCATCAATCAACCCTTGTTTATCCATTTTTAAAAATTCACTGAGATTGACTTGTTTAAAAGACTGTTACACGTAAACTAAATAAGATATTGACTTGAATATAGCCTAGTAAATGATTTTAGAGGTATAAAATACCTTACTTCATACCTGCATTATAGGTAATCCATGTAATTATCAATCTGCCCTCGTACCATAATCCCCGGTCTTTCAATTTAAATTTATTCGGTTTCGGTTTCTTTTTCAGTTCCTTTAGAGTTCAGTTAAACTGACAAATTTGTATTCTAATTAAATTACAAATTGTGACTGATTTGATTTTTTAATTTTTAAAATTTTATATCAATTTTGATTTTTTAGAAATTCGATTACGATTTTTTAATATTTTTTAGTAAATTAAAAATTGCTGAGTAACATAGTACTAATTTAAACTGTAGATTTAATTTTATCAAGAGTTTAAAATGTGAAACTGAGCAATAATATTTGGAATTTTGGTATCAATAGTCAGAAAATTTAATTTATAATAAGTAAAACAGCGATCAATTAAATTTGATTGTTTTATATGCAAAATCTTACTCAGAACATAAAATATATTATCCAATTTATTTAATTACAAAAAAAAAAATACAATAATAAATAAAAAATATGTTATAAATATCAATAAGAAAACTCAATTTTAAAAATCAGTTTCTTTAGGTTGCTGTCTTTTAGTTTCTGCAAGATTTTTAATTTCCATACTCCCATGAGCTTCGTCAATATTCACTCCAATTTCTTCAACATTTTGTAATCGAAAATCTAATTCATCATTTTCTATTTTTGGATCTGTATTCTTTTTTGTTGGTTGTGCATCAATTTCGGCATAAATTACGTTTTCAATTTTAGGTTCACAATTCTCTTTTGCTGGTTCTGCATCAATCTCGGCATAAATTGCATTATTGTCTGTTTGATTTATATTACTTTTGTGCCTTAAACGACCATAACCAGGTGATCCATCGGTTATTGGTATATCTCTAATATGCAATAAATCTGATCTATCTGAATTATTCATGGTATTTTCATTTTCTAAATTTGATAAATGCTCTAGTGGTACGAAAAAATCACTTTCATTATTCATTTTTTTAAAGCAATCCAAATTTCGTGCAAAATACACGACTAAAATATCAAATATTAAACTAATTATTATTAAAATTGCAGATAAAATATTTAGATAATTTCCATAAATTTGTGAGTCTTGAAGTAAGCATTTTTTTAAATTGTTTGAATAATATTGGCAAGTATTATCTAAAAAATAATATTTAAAAATTACTTAAACAATAAATCCAATATATTGGTATATTATTACCTCGTATAATGTCATAAATTAATTTGCCTGGTATATAAACTATTATACCAGTTAGAAATATTTCTAATCCCAATGCATAGAATTTATCTTGAGAGAGTACACTACGTATCGTAATAATAAGTCTACCTACTTTTGTTGTACTCCAAATAGCTGCAGCAAAAATTGTAAATAATTGATAAATAATCCATTTAATTTGACAATCATTTATATTGCAAGCTCCATCAGTTGCCATACCATCTTGTATAATTTTATCTGTATACGATCCGCAACTACAATTTTGATAAAGCTAATATAAAAATATTAATATTTTTTAGTAAATTAAAAAAATTGTTTGAAACAAATTATTTACCGCATAATTATTTATATGAACTACATTTGAGCAACCAGCATGACAAGGTGAAAAATAAGTTTGTTTACTTTTTGCTTCACAAACTGGTGTAAAGTCAACATCATTACCACATATACATTCTTTTGAGCAATATGTCTGCGTTATTTTACCACGATATGTGCCAGCTATTGTTTCCGTAGAACAATCAATAAAAATATATGATACAAATATTAATACCAGTATAACACCAATTATAGCATTCCAAATTGCTAATGATCTAAAATAATTACAATAAAAGAGTAAGGCTCATAATTTAATCAGAATTATTCTCAAATTTTACATTACAAAATATTATTTATTATTTGTCTAAACAAATTTTTATACATTACCTTCCTTTTGGTTGAGTCCTTGATATAATAAGACCAGATATTAATATACTGATACCAACAACTGGTGGTCTTAAAATATATGTTATAAATCTTGATGTCCATTCATCTAATAATCCATTTGCATCGCTTGTTGGTAAAAAAAATCGTGATTGTAAATAATTTTGTTCATTTAAATAATAATTTACGGTTGCAATTTCAACAAATATTAATGCACATAAATTAAGAATTAAGATTTTATTTTTAAATAAACGTGTCATGGTTGGTAGAAAATTAAAATCTTCTATAAAATTTTCTTTATATAAACTTATACGATAATTCCTTTCAATAATTTTTTTTGCAGCTTGTTCTACAAGTGTTTGTACTAATTTCCGTGGAAATAGTAATATAATAAAACCGACTGTTAATAATAATGGTGCTAAAACTGCCCATCCTAACCACCATTCTACTGGTGTTTTACTCAATAAATATGATATTCCAATACCTAATTGTGATCCCCAAATATATGAACAAAATACTATACCAAAGAATATAGCAGAATTTGTTGTTTTTGTATTATCATCCACATATACTATACCAATTGTATAAAATGCTGTAAAACCTAATTCAATTGGAATTTGTAAAATAAAGAGTAGAATTAATGTCACGGTACTATGAATTGGTTGTAAAATTATTTGATTCTGCTTTATCACTTGTTCTGATAAACATAAATTTGTATCAGTATTATTTTCTAAATTTTCTTCAAGTGAACTACAAAAAAAAAACAGAAAAGTAGATGAAAAAACTAATATTATTTTAAAATTTCAATTAAAATTCACTAACAGATTATCCAATGTTGGTATAATTGTAACAAAACTAAAAGCAGCCTGTAACATTATAAGTCCACCTAAACAACTCATTGGATGAAATTTCCCAGCATAAAGTAATAATAGCAGTGATGAAATTCCTTGAATTAAACCACTATAAAATAGTAACCAATCTACAAAAAAAATTTTTTTTTAAATTAATACAAAACTATTGATAAATTTATTACCTAATAAAAGTGGATCGAAGTTAAGGTTTACAGCTGCTTGTTGAATTGATATACGAAAATAACTTTTCACTGCCCCCTGAAGAAATCCAATAATCGAAAGTGTAATTATAAAATTTCTAATTGTAGCTAAATTTTGACATTTACTTCCAGTACACCAATTTAAACCTTTAATTCCACAATCAAGTGATTCTAAAAAAATAATTTATATTTAATTAATGTGTCGATAATTAAATATGTTTCGATATTTAATTATGTTTCGATAATGACTAAAAGAAAATTGAATAATGTGATGGTTTTCATTATCGAATAAATTTTTTTTTTTAAATTTAAAGGACTAAAAAAATTACTTTCAACTAAAATATCTTCTAAAATATTTTATAACTTTAAAATTATGCAAATATATTTGAATTGTAACCAAAATTTATTTACATTTATGTTAATGTCGTAATCTTGAAAATGAACATACCTTTGGAAATAGTATTTTCCTCAGCTTGAATTACTGAATATTGTTGTTGATATTCCATTTTGCAAAAACATTAATTTTATGTACACTTTAATTTCAGAATAATTAATTAATCTTAATTGTGGTTAATTATTTTATTTTAGTTAATTATTTAAAAACACAAAAACACTGACCATTTCAAATTAATTGAACATTTATAATAATTCAAAGTACTTAAACTAAAGGCGTGTTTGTTAGTATATTATTAATATTATACTTACTATCTATACTGTATCTAGATAAGATATTTAATATTTTTTTTTGATTATAAAATATAGAATATACTTAATTACTGATAAAGTTTTATTTTAACTGTTGTAGTAATTTGATATTTTTATATATGTAGATAAATCTCAAGTGTTGATAAGATAAATGAAAATAATATTACGTTTAGTTTAATAATTAAAAGCTTTTTTTAAACAAATATTTTTAAAAACAAATTTTCTTTTACTTAATATTTTGGAATTTCGCTTTTACAATTCTGAATCAGTAATTTAAACATATTTTAATTATTTAAGGTTGTGTTAACTTTTGGAACTTTAAATTAAAAATAAATATAGTAGTACATAGTTAATTTAAATTGTGTTTAATACTCTGTGCCAAGTATATTAAGTGATTTCTAATCATAAACTTAATATTTTGCCATGACCAGTTTTTTTTTTAAAGATTCACTGTTGTAATAAATAAACACAATTTACATTTCTTATTTCATTTATTAAACCAAAGGTATTTTTTATAATTAAATAAAGTTATGTATTGTAAACTAATAGCTTTAACTAGTACTGAAAGATATTTTCAAGATCCTAGCGGATTTACTTTTTTTTATTCATAAATGAATTACTAAATATTTCATTTTAAAAAAATTATTTATCATTATATTTAAGCTTAGTAAGTAAAAAAAAGAAATGTTTAACAATTTTTTAATAATTAACACTTAATACTTCTAATAATTAACACTTTTGTATATTGAAATTTAAGAGTTTGTCTGTTTGGCTAGTAAAGGTAGACGAGTATTTTTATTTTTTGCTAATTGTTCTTGTTCTCTTTCACCATAAAAATCTAATTTTTTACCATAGTACCAAACAAGAATATCAAAGGTTATACCTAAAATTGTTAATACTGCAAAAAAAAAAAAAATTATAAATTTTAAACTACTAATATAAAAATTAAAAAAATTACCGATTGCCATTCCATTAATTTTATATCTAAACATTGTTTGATCATAAAATTGACAATTTCCAAAAACACCACATTTTTTCGTCCAAATAAGACAAGTACTATCTATTAATCGGCCAAATATTATTGGACCTGGTATCAGTGCAAATAAACTAACAAGCATTAATGCTAAACCTTGTGCAATTGATTTATCTTGTGTTGATACTGATCGATAATTAACTAAAATATTTCCAATACGACCAGATGAACCAAACAATTGAACTATCAATGATACGATAGAAAATATATAAAATGATGAAACACATGATTCTAAGCATATTCCAGGTATTACATAATCATTTTTTAATATCAATTTAGATGGTTCTATAATATTATTCAATTCAATTATTGTTGACATCTTATAATCATCAATTTTATTAAGAAATTGTTTTACTGTTGTCATATCATTATCAATATTTGAAGTTACTACTGTTGATTTGGATTTGATATTTTCATAATGTAAACAGGAACAATTCATATAATTCTACATTAATAGAATAAATGTGTAATTAAGAAATTATTTTTTTTTTTTATAAATTTTTTACTTTGTTATTGCTATCCCAAATTTGACAACCAGCATGACATGGTGAAAAATATGTTTTTTGTGTAGATAAATCACAAACTGGATTATATATCACATTAGTACAGTCACAATTAACATTACACGGTTCTATTAAATTTAAACTATAAAAAAAATTTATCTTTAAAATATTTTAATTTAATTAAATTCAAAAAAAATTACTTTTGAATTTGTAGCAGATTTTCTGGTTCACTGCAATATAAAAATAAATATGATATTTGTCCCATTATATAAATAAAACCAACAATAACATTCCAAAATAAAATTTTACTAGGATTTGGTTTCTTTTTTGATATTATTAGACCAGATGTTAATAATCCAAATACCATACCCATAATTGTTAATGGGCCAACTAATATTGTTGCATTCTGAGCACTTTTTTTAAATTGTACTTCCATATATTTTGTTAAAAATGTCATATAACCAGATGCACCCAAAATATAAAATATTCCCGATGTAATATTAAACATTAATAGTTTATTTTTTAATAAACGTAACAAAGCTGTACGAAAATCTAGAAATAAATTAAAATTTTAATTTATACTTTATTAACTATATTTAATATTTTAGTACTTGATAATTTTGGTATTTCTAAAGTACTTGATAATATATTTTTATCTAAATTATTAGTTGATTGTATTATTTCATCTAATATATTATTATTTTGTAATACTTTTGGTATATTCGAATTACTACTATTTGTATTTGAATAATTTTTATTATTAATTTGTAATTTTTTTGGAAATAAACCAATTATTCCAGAAAATAATAACATAATTGAACCTAAAATTATCCAACCAAACCACCAAGCACCTAACCATTTTGGATCATTTTTATCAATTAATGGTGTTCTTGTAAAGTCAATAAAGACATTTAAACATGCAGCACCTAAAAAAATTTTTCATTTTTCAATTACATACGAATATAATTTTTATATAATATTTACCAAGAAAAAATCCAAATACAGGTCCAATCATTCTTAATGACATAGCAAATGCTAACATTAATGGTGTATTTTTCTTTTTTGTATTGTCATCTAAATAAGTTTGGCCAAGTGAATAATATAAAGTATTACCAATTCCCAAAACAAATTGCGATAGAAATATTAATATTAATGGTACTATTGAAACTATTTCTTTACATTCCACATCATTTTGAAGATTATTTTCGTTACAAATATTTTTAGGCTGACTTTTTTCAATCGTATTATTCTAAATTTTAATTACAATTCATTTAATTTATTGTAAAATTTATCAGGAATATAAATAAACAAAATTTTGGGGATACTAAATAGTTATAAAACTTTTGACGTACTTAACAACAAAAAAATATCCAATATAGATCAACCTTAACCAGAATTGTCTGCAAAATTTTAAAATTAATAAAAGAGAAAAAAAAACTTACTACGTATAAAGAAATATTGTTATTGTGGCCCACACTATTTAAGTATTCTTGAGTTAATTGTATTGACTGTTCACCTGGACCATATATAAAATGAGGTAATGCTAATATAAAACAAGAAATTGCACAAAAAACCATTCCCCAGGCTATCCATCGAGGTCTATTACGTTGTCCTCCAGTATACGAAAGTATAAGTGATAAAAGAATTTGTGAAATTTCATTTCCACTAAGAATTATACCTAAACACGAACAAAAAAAAACAATAATTATATAATTTTAGTTATTTGAATTTTAATGATAAAATATATAAACTCTTTTTTTGGGTATTATCAAATAGTTTCTTGGCTTTAATGCTGCTGCCATAAATTAACTTGTCAATTGGACAAGATTTTTAAAAAACCCTTAACGTACAATTTTTTTTACGCAAGTTTATGTTTATAGTCTTTCTGGATTTTATTCAAAACAATTTCATAGATATTGAGAAAAAGACAATTACTTATCTCTTATTGATAAAATTAATCCACAAAAAAAAATGACTTGCTTATTTTTTTTTATACAAGTTTTTCTCACTTTTTAAGGGAAAGTGTAATTTAATAATCCGCTCATAAATAATGCTTTATATAAATCAATTATTTACCTGTTGTTTGACTTGGAATTTGAAATCGTTTTTCTATAGTTGTTAATGTAACTAAAAAATACATAAATGACATTGCTTGAACAGTTCCAAGTAATCCATAAACAGCCATAAACATTTTTATATTTGCAAAACTCTGAAGCCATTTAGGATGATAAAATGAAAATCCACAATAATGATCAGTTTTCATATTACTTAATACAATAAATTTGTAATTTTATTGAGTAGTTTTTTATTTTTTTTAGTTTAACTTTTATTAAAGTTATAGTAATCAATATCATGTAATTTAATATTTTATACTTTGAGCTCTCACTTATTAATAAAATTAAATTTTTATAATAAAAACAATTATGCTTGTTACATATATTCCAGATTCAAAATTATGTAATTGATGATATTCGTAACAATTCATTCCATTCAATTTGTCTACAATTTTAACAACTTAATTCAAAATCAATAATCTTCTATTTGAATTAGTGACAACAACTAAATTAAAAAATAATTTTTAAAGAATTACTTTTATCAATCTCAGAACATAATAAAAATTTAAAAACATATTGTATGTATTTATTTCGTAATGTAAAATTTTTTTATATCAATTTTAAAAACGATAGCGCATTATCGATAGAAGTAATCAGTGTAATCAGTTGATTTAGTCTACATTATTGTAGTATTAGTCGGCAAAAACTTTATAATAGAATAAAGTGACCAATATTTTTTATCTATTTAAACACTAAATCATATTTTGTCGTACATTTTGATGGAAAAATTTAAATATAGAACAAAAGCGTTATATTTTATTAATTTTTGTAACTTTTTTATGCTGAGCGAAATAAATACATAAATATGCTGTAATGGCTAACACAGTAGCCAGTAAATATATTAATAAAAATATAATTTAAACACAAAAACAAACAAAAAATGTAATTAAACAATCTTTTCTTTTAAATCAACAAAAATATATTTTATAACAGTTTATTTCTAGTTGAAAGCGAACGAGTATTTCTAGTTGAAAACGAACGAGTTAAATTATAAACTGTTATAAAATATATTTTTGTTGATTTAAGAAAAAAATTATCTCCTATTTGAATAATTTGAATTAGTTTATGGTGCTAAAACTAAATATGATATTTGAAATATGATAATTTCAGATTAATTTAAAATAGATTTTTTTTTTAAAAATAACAATGTTGGTCCATGTCATTTTTCGCTAAAATTTTAATAACATTTATTTCTAAATAGTATGTATAACATTATTTTATTAATTTACCCATTTTACATTAATCATTTAATAACTTATTCTTCAATTTATAATATGGTGTTAAAGTCTGCTAATGTTCGATGGCATGGGAAATGCAACAAAATTACCATTTTTGGGATGTTTGATTTGGCTACCCTTTTTTGGAATAAATTGAGAGAATATAGTAGATTTTTTGAGAGAATAGTGTCAAAATTATTTAAAACAAACATGTTTGAAACTTAATGTTTCATTTCAATAAATTCATTTCCTTAATGTAGATGGCACGAATAGCAATAAATTTACTTCATTCTAGTTATGACATCTATTTTCCAAATAAAAAATATTTGGTTTGAGTATTTGATTTTTAGTACGTTTTTTAGGTTTACCACCGCGCAAAATTTTTTTTTCAAATTTGGTGCAAAATCTTGAGATTGGGTAAAAACTAAATTTTTTTTGGATCTAATAAAAATAAAATTTAATTAGTTTGTATACGTGTAGCTAATAAATAGTACTCTATAACTTTTATATAAAAAGCAACAACAGCTGATTGAATTAATGACTTTACCAGTTGTAAATTACATTATTGAGTGGGGGGAGGGGAGTGGGCGTAAATTAGTCAGATAAAAATTTAATTGATTTCTTTTGTTTAACATTTCAGCATCTTCAGTTGCTGATTCATGTTTTTTTTAAAAATTTAGCTGATGGAAAAAAGTGTTTTATCAGCTGAATTTTTTATTAGTAGATTTGGAGGATGGAAGGGTAAATTTTCACTTTGTATTAGTTTTGAAAACAAAAAATAATTCTTTAAAATAATTAGGACGACTTTCTACAAAAAAAAACTAAATAATTAAAAATAAAATAAATCAATAATGCATACGCTATTTTAATTTTACTTACTGGCAAGAAGAATAATAGTATTTACTTAAAAAAATGAAGTATTACAAAATTTAATTATATAATAAAATCTAAATTTAAACTTTTATTTTACGGGAAGGTTTTTGTTTTTTTACAGGTAAAAAAATTCATGTAATAGGAATAAAATATAAAATAAATACTAATATCGACTTTCCATTGTAAGTATATTGTATTTTTAATTAATAAAAAAATTTCAGCATATTTAAAGTGTATAAATATTTTTTTTTTAAATATAATATTTAATCATTTCTATCTCGTAAAGTTATAATTTTAATTATAAATAAGCCATAACTTGAAGCAATGATTTTATTTATTTATTTTTTTTGATTAAATAGTTTTTTTTTGATTTATTTTACTTATGTTTTAATTTAAATTTATTTTCTGTTCCTTCAATAATACATATTCAACATCTAAGTAATTATTGAAAGTACAAAATTATCGATATAAAAAAAAAAAAAAAAACTAATAAATTTTTTAACAAAAATTGATTTTTTTTAAATGACTCTTGCTTCTTCATATAATTTAACTCCAATTTATTCAATTATTTTTTTTTTATATGAAAATATATTACGATTAACAATATCGGCGATAATTTAAAAGTTTTTTGTTACAAACTTTTATTTATTTTTTTTAGTAAATTATAATATGAATATTTTTTATATGTGACTCAAATCAATTATTCTAAATTTTTTTCGCAGTAAAAGAACTATTTTTTTTTTAATATTTTTGCTTTGTGTAAAAGTGTTAAAATGTTGGTTGTGTGTTAATGTGTAAATTCCTTATTAAAATCCGATGTTATATCTAAATTAACAAAAAAAATATATAAATTTCCTTTATTTATTTTTACTCGATCACTTTCAGTACTTTTCCAATTGCAATAGTTTTATCTGTAAAAAAAATAATTTCAATTATTATTTAATGCAATACTTTTAACATAATATATATTTTTTAATGCATTCCGTTTTCCGCTAAAAGGATAAACTCTTTTTATCGGAAAACGGAATGCATTCTATTTAATGAAGGTACAAATACTACGAAATATCATTGTCAGGTAAATTTTTTTTTTTTACGGTAGTTATCTTAGTAATTCAGAATATTCTTTTATATACTAATTATTGGCAAGAGTTCGTAGACTAATTAGTCCAATAATTCATTAATTATTTGTTGTAATAATTTGGAGACTAATTGTTGCACTAACTCTTAGAGTAATTATGGCAATAATTCTTAGACGAATTGTTGAAATAATTCTTAGACTAATTAAATAAAATTATTTATAATAAGGAATATGAATTTAAATTTCTAAACAACTTGTTTGATTGTTTTATATCTACACTTTGAAAATAATTTCGAATTATTCTGTATAGTATTGTCAGAATAGTTCTTCTTAAAATAATAATAAAAAGATATAAATGAATACTTACTTTCATCTCTTAGAGTAAATCTACCCATTTGAGGAAATAGTTTAAATTGTTCAAGGCAAATCATTCCAGAACACTCAATTCTCATAATAGCCACTTGATCTTGTTTAACAAACCTCGGACGCGTTTTAGATTTATCGCCAGTCTTCTTATCTACTAAACATATAAGTGCCTATTGGTAGTAAAAAAATAACTGAGTTAATATAAATTATTAAATTTAAATAATATTACGATTTACCTTTACAGTAATTTCTTCTGCTGCACAGTGTATATGCATAACAGCTGAATAACCCGCACAAATAATTGATTTGTGTTCTAAAATAACAACTTGAGCATCAAATATTTTTCCTGTTTTAATTGGATTTGAGGCGTCGCATAAAACAAAACCAGGTGAGACATCTTCTTCTTCGATACCCTAATAATATATATATATATATATATTTTTTATAAATTAAATATTACGTTTAGTGTATAAATCTTTTAACTAACTTTTAATTTAATTTTAACATTTTCTCCAGGACCTACAGCTGTTACTTCATCATCGTCGGACCATAATTGATCAACTGCAACTTGTGTCTGAAAAATTATAATCAAAAAGTGAAATTATGTTTAAGAAATGAATTAAATTGTTCAATCTTACCCTATTCGGCATAACTAAAAGATTTTGCCCTTTTTTCGCTGAACCAGATTCTACTTTTCCCATTACAACAGTACCCATATCTTTATATTTATCAACAATAGGCATTATAAATGGACCATCCAGTTTTCTATTTAATGAAGGTAATTCGTCTATAAATGTTATAAATGCCCCACCTTTGTACCATGGACAGGTTGATTCTTCTATTGGTTCTTTAATACCCGCCCCTGTCAATCCAGAACAAGGCATAAAAGTTAAATCCTTGGTAGGATTGAAACCTAATTTTTTGAGGTATGGCAATATTTTATCTCTGCATTCGTTGTATCGATTTTCATCCCAATTTACAGTTGGATCATCCATTTTATTTACAAGTACTACCAAATGTTTAACACCCGCTGTTTTAGCAAGCATAGCATGTTCTCGTGTTTGCCCTCCACGATCAAAACCAGTTTCAAATTCACCTTTTCTAGCTGAAATAACGAGAACTGCTAAATCTGCCTGTGCAGCACCACCAATCATATTTGGAACAAAACTTTTGTGACCGGGGGCATCGAGTATTGTAAAATGTTTACGTTCTGTTTCAAAAAATGCTCGTCCAACTTCTACTGTTTTACCTTTATCTCTTTCCTCTTGATTAGTATCTAATGCCCATGATAGATACCAACTTTCTCTTGATTTTTCACGTGCTTCTCTTTCATATTTTTCCAAAGTACGTTTATCTACCATACCAGTTAAAGACATTATTTGTCCACCAATAGTTGATTTACCAGCATCTAGATATATAAAAAAGAAACAAATTACAATGGGATTTATATTTATATTTAATTAATCAATTGCTTACCAACATGTCCTATGAACACGACATTAACATGTTCTTTTTTGCTTTTAGTATCTTCTATTTTAGTTGATTTCTTTTTAATCGTTTTACTTGCTGCACCACCTTCAACATCGTCATCTAAGTCCATCTCCATATCATCATCATCAGGAGTTATAACCGGTTCCTCTTCAACATCCCAACTGTCTATAGGATCATTTTCTAAATAAAACAAGCAAGTGTTAAATGATTAGCTTTGTTTTGGATTTCTATAACAAAGTATAATCCAAAATTGGAAAGAAATAGCAGCTTATTCCTTCCTTGTATATTTATAAATTCAATTTAATATTTTCTAATGATACTTTAACTACAGAACCTTTCATATATAATATTTTTAAGTTTAAAGACGTGTCAATGACAAATTTGAGGTTACGTTTATATTGGGTTGGTTTAATAAATGTGAATGCAATAAATAGCAATCTGAAATTATGTACGAAGAATAATATTCATTTAAATATGTATTAAGTCGAAAGATGAAGGATTTTATGAATGAATATATTATTAATACATATTTCTGAATGTTCTGAAAAAACACTTTTATAATTATTTCATAACCCTGTATGATTAAATATATAATTATTAGTTACAAATATTTCACACTTTAATTTTAGACGTGTCAATTTCATACCATTATCTACTGCATTTTTTTCCATATTCTCCACCGTTGGAGAGGTAGAAATAGTTGGTGCTATTGTTGAGGGTGGACTACTATTTTCAGATGAAGGAGTTTCATTTGTTACGGTTGGACCTGGTCCTGTGGTGGTAGAATTCAGAAAACTCGGCACAAATTCCATTGCATTAACATTCAACGTAGAAAACTTTGTACTAAAATCAGATGTATTACTATCTTCAGCCATTTTTCCAGGTGAAAACTAATATATTCTTAATTTTCTATTATTATTGTTTACCACACCAATAAAATTTTAATTTATAAAACAAATTGACCTATAATAATATCCCCGATGAGACAACTGCAGTCACACGCGCTCGGGCACACATTAGTCAAAATGGCTACACACTAGTTTAGTTGGGTTAATCGGCTCGGCGTTGCCGCAAAACGCAAATTAAAGTATGGAAAAATACTTTTTTAATATAAAATACGTCAAAATTAACCACTTTTGAAGAGATAAATTTAAGAAAGGGATGGAATTGACTGTCAAATATTCTTTTATAGATTCTTTTATAACTTCATTATACAATCGATATTAAGATACCCGATATTAAAATGCACGTTCCAATGTCCCAGTAAAAAATATATTCAGTACATTAATGCATTGTAGTTTATTTTTTCTATGGTTTTCTTCAAACGTTGCACTGTTATTGTTAGTAACAATACAATTATTTCCCTCTATAATTCCTTTAAATCAGAAAGACACTTAATCGTGCTAAAATCTTAATATAATATTTAATTTTAATAATGAAACCAGTTTTACTCTTTTTTTAGTATAACTGTTATAAACATCAACATTTTGAGTTTATAGTAAAAAAAGTCTTGCAGATCACTATTTTTAGCCCTGGATTTACTAAATCTGTACATAACTTTTAATTCTTTCTATAAATTGCAATTAAAACTTAGTCTCGATAATTAGTCTCGTTTAATGTTTCTCGTTGACATAATATTACTAAGTTGAAGTAAAACAAAATAGACTTAGTACAAGAAGTCTATATAAATATCACTTAACAGTCCGTAAAATATATCCCTAATAACATGTAATTATTTGTCAAATTTCATAGACATTTATAACATGTTATTGTAAATAACAAGTAATGCGACAATTAATAACATATTCTTTAAGTACCCCAGAGTTCCCCCAGAAACGATTGTTTAAATTGATATATTTAATATTCTCTATTGACTTATACTTTTAGTAGGGACTTTTTTTAAACTTTCGAAACCTACTTGAACAGTTTATTTCATCGCATCTTTTTTCTGTAACATTATTTCGAGGATTTTGAGATCAACATACTTATATTACAATTACTTAAAAAAATTCCTTTTTCAGATATGTAATAAAATTGAGTTATTATATAATCATAAATTCCCAGATATAGTTCAGATTTATAGCTCTAAATACTCAAAATTCAACAATTTTACTAAAAATTGTATATGTATAAGTCATTTCCAACATAATATATTTTTTGCAGTCAAATTGAAACTGTTGGGTCTTTAAGGGATATTATACGTTGTAATTAGAAAAATTGAAAAAGCTATAATATGTACAATGAAATTTAGTGTGAAGTGAGTATTCGCCATAAATGATTCATAAGTTGCTGGGATGCAGTAATTTGCATATGAATTTTAGTTTACACAACCCTACACGTAGCCGTTTCATGTTTCATTACCAAACTGGAATGAAATTGAATTTTTTTCTTTTCATCGCATTCTTGTCCTTCTTTCTCGTCTTGTCGTTGTTTGTAGCCGTGGAAAAAACATTTGGCAAAAAAATATTTTATAAAAAAATATATATTTTATTTAATTTAAAAAAATAAATAAAAAAGTATAAAATAAAGTGAAAGAATAAGTGTTATTAATATGAGTCACAATAATAACAACAATAGACCTCCGCCAAGAATTGATGGAATGGTTTCACTTAAGGTAAAAATTTAAAATGGCGGCTTTTTCGCTTTTATTCTGATATTAAAATTAAAACATTACTTTTATTGATTTAAGTTTTATTAATTAATCCTTATAATTTAATAAATTATTTTCAATTACTACAATATAAACGTAAAATAATATTTTAACTGTACAATATTATCGTAAAATAATATTTTAAGTGTGCAGTAGTAATATTAATTAAATATAAATTAATATTTTTTCGTTGAATTTGTTTAATTATTGGCATAAATAAATAAATTGCATAAAGAATGAATATTCTTCATTATTGTATACCAAATATTTTAGTTGCGATTATTGTATACCAAATATTTTAGTTGCGAAAGTTTCACCAATTATAAACCAACACAGATTGTTAAATACAATGTATGTGGAAAATATAATTAATATACCAATATTTTATAATAAAGTTGTAAAACCTTTTATGCGTAAATACCCAACTGTCCCGAATTCATTTTCTTAAAATCATGTTAATAGACTTATAAAACTATCCCATTTATAAATAATAATACTTTAGTAATAAAATCGTATTAAATAAACTTCTGTCAAGTGTGTATTCATGTGAACGTTGTCCATTATAATCTATATATGCTATGATTTACATAATACATGAATGATATAGAGGCATGGAATTAAAGTTCTGTCAAATATAAAAAATGCGCGTAGTAAAAGAATGAATCATGTATTTTTTTATATAACTAAAATAATTCTAAATTACTACGAGTTGTTGCTAATAAAATTAATGTTGGCACAAAAATAACAAAATGTAATATGTACTTTAGGTGGATAATTTGACTTATCGTACAACTCCAGAAGATTTACGTAGAGTTTTTGAACGGTGTGGAGAAGTCGGCGATATTTACATTCCTAGGTAAGCATTTACTATAATTTTATATATTATGAAAATTTATAGTATATATAACTTAAACTTTCTACAGAGACCGATTTACAAGAGAAAGTAGAGGTTTTGCTTTTGTACGGTAAGTGAATAAATTTTTAATTTTTTCGTAATAAATTATTTAATTTAATGTATTTATTTATACAGATTTTATGATAAACGTGACGCAGAAGATGCACTTGAGGCAATGGATGGACGTGTTTTAGATGGTAGGGAGTTACGGGTTCAAATGGCTCGTTATGGCCGACCAACTTCACCACATAGACGTGGCGGCGGTAATAGACGTGGTGGCGGACGTCGTCGTTCCCGATCACCTCGGCGACGATCACGTAGTCCTCGTCGACGAAATGCATCATATTCACCTAGATCTAGGTCAGATAGTAGATCACCTGTGCGAAGAAATAAATTTTCACGCTCACGAAGTCCAGTTGTACGTAAATCTGCTAGCCGTAGTAACAGTCGTAATGGTAGAAGTGCTTCGCGTAGCGTAAGTCGTAGCAGAAGCTAGAGAGTGAAGGAATTGCATAAACGAAATATATTGAAGTAATATAATAAATTTTATTAATAAATCAAATAAATTTTTACTAATTGTTTATGTATTTCTATTTCAAATATATATTTACAGATATTGAAAAGTTAAATTTCCAGCCATACAAGGTACATAAGAAAATAATTATATATCTACACATTGATTTATTTAATTTTTTTTTTATAAAATATTTCAATTTAATATGGATAGTTATTTGTTTAAACCTTTCATTAAAATATTTTTCGGAAGTAAAAACCGCAATTGTGTGGATAAATAATACATTAAAAAAAACTATATTTTAACAAGCAAACATTTCTGTTATTTCAGAATTAATATTCATTAAAATTATATATAAAAAAATACAAATACAGCAAAAAGGTTATTTTTTTAAGTAAAACAGTCATTAATTTGAAAATAAATTAATCGGGATCATATTAATAATAAAATTTTAAACAAACAAAACTTTTATTATAATTTATAGTTAATAAGAATTTTTGATAAATTGGCAATTAAAAATTTAATTTTTTATAAAAGTAATAGACAATTCCTAATATGAAAGCAAACTCAGATGCGATTTTTTTTTTGTCAATTTATATTTTTCCGATTGTATCCTTTTTTTTATATAATAAAGTACACCCAAATATAGGCAGATTTTTTTTTTGTTAAAGGAATAAATAAACGAAATTTTTAGTTTTTATTGGAATACAAAATTATTATTGCAAAATCATTAGGTAGAAATATTTTATTAAATAATAAAATTGAAGTCTTAAATATATTAATCGGACATAAATTTTATCAGGTTAAATGGTTATAAATAGGTTTTTAAATAAACAATTATTGAAATTTTACTCAATGTATTTAACTAAACCATAATTTTAATGCAGGGCTGTTCCTGTTTTTGCTGAAGATTTTGTGTTGCACGCTGTTGAAAAAGTAGAAAGAGATAAAAATATTTGGATATGCTGATGCTGAATCTTTAAAGTAATTAAAAAAAAAAAAAAAAATAAAGTAAAAAAAAAATGTTGGCGGTAAAGCAGTCCTCGGCAGTGTGTCACACAATTTCAGGAAGCTGAACAACAGAAATAAAATACAAATTGAAGAATAAGAGTGACGCGATTTTGCAGTTAATTATAGCTTTAATCGTTTTGATCAAGAATTTAGAGATATAGATAGAGATAGAGTTTGCTGTGAATTACTGAGTTGGTGGTGTTTGCAGTTATTAATGTAAATAGGTGGTAGCCGGGGTGAGAGATTTCTATTATGAAATTTTTTTAAAAATATTATATTTAAACATATAATTTTAATATTCGAGCATAAAAAATAATCAAATTTATGAAATTTGATTATTGATTTCTTCTGGCTGTTTGCTGTCTCTAATAGAGGATGGGATATAATGGGATCTCTAGTTGGTGTTTTAGATTTGCTGTTTAGATTTCGTATTTATTTATTCCTGTTCTTCTTTTCGAACATCATATAAAATATTTGAAAATTGTAAAATTTTGAATTTTGGGCTATAACAGTTTCCACAGGTTATCCAAAGGAGGAGATAATATACAAAAAATGGTAAGTTATTTAAAAAATAAAACAAATATTGAAAAATAGTGGAATAAAGTTTTTTTAAAAGTTAAGTAATATATTCTTTTTATTGGTTTCAAGCTAATAATTACTCCTATATTTGATTTCCCAGATTTTTATTGCACTACATTTTAAATAATTCAAAAATATATGCACTAACCGGTGAAAACTATCATAAAATTTTTATTTATTATTGACAATCTACCAAAACTTAATTTAAAGTATTTTTATTTAATTAATTTTAAAAAAAAGGGGAATACTTTTTTTAAAAGTATTTTTTGTTAAATATGCCTAAATTTTATTTTGAAAAGCTTGCTAGTCCGAGATATTTAAAGTTTGTAAAAGTTAAATAGAATTGGTATTTGTAAAAAGTTTTCCAAAATAGGGCACACAAGATTGATTTGAAAAATGAGAGTGCGATATTCTGAAGGTCATTCAAGTTATTTAGTTTTAACTTAGTACCTAAATTCAAAAGGCGGTGAAATGTTTTTAATGCTATTAGTGCAATTTAATTAGTTATACATTAAAAATTACTTCATTAGAACGACGATGCCAATAATAGTCCTATAAATTATATTTGGCAAACCTTCTGTTTTTAACAATAATTTTCGTATTTGAATTTTTAAATATTTCTATATGGAACACCTTAAAATATTTTAGAAATCCTAGTATGCAAAATTTGAAAACTTCACAAAACAAATATTGGAAACGAAACTAATATTTATATAGCAATTTAATTTTTTACGTTACCGAGCAAACAAATCGATCAAACAAATTCTTAGGTATATAATTTTATTTTACTAAGTTATAAGTTTTCCGATAAAACTAAATCAGTAAAGATGAGTATTAGAAATTTTTCGTATATGCCCGTTATGGGAAATGAAGGTTATTTTGATCCACCTATGCCAGAACCACCTTCAATACCAGAAAATAAATTAATTTGGTACAGTGGTTTATCACCATTTGAACGCGTATATTTTCATAAAACATTAAATTCCGTACGAAAGAATATAAGATATCATCAAACCCCATTAATACCAAAAGACAGCTTAGATTATGTACTACAATCATATTATAATCACTCAGAAGAAGCATTTCCAGATAAAGTTGATACTATACTTCAACATGAAACTGTAGGTATACGAACTTTTCGAGTTTTAAGAAATAGAAAAGATCTAAAAACTACTAAAGCTGAGAGTTTAGGTCATCCTTTGACAATTGGTAATTACTTCATATTAATATTGTATTATGTTTTGTTACGTAATTGTAATGTCATTATATTAGGGGGTACTACTGAAAAAATATCTCCGCATAGTGTGAAGTTAATAAATATTGGTCATCATACACAAATCACTAATAAAGGTTATTCAAGGCAACCAGCAGATGGAACATTCTTTTGTTATTAATTCTGTAATCAGAAAATGTGTGCTAGAAAATATCTGTGCAATGAAAATTATTTTTGAAAATACAATCTATAGAAAACAATCAAATGCAATTATTTACAGTTTATTGATTTTCAGTATATACTTTATTATAACTTTATGTGTTTACTTTGTTGACTGCTTTCAGCTTCAATTGAATTTCTTAATTTTTGTTTCTTATTTTGATTTCTATAACTTTTCAAAAGTTTATCTTCTCCAATCCTTAATTTTAAATAAATAAATTAAACTATATTAATTATTAATAATAATTATAAAATATACATTAAAGTAGCTCGCGTTCCTGGTCCCCAGTGACTTGTCGGGTTTTCGGGAAACCGGACCAATGCTTTTTTTCTACTTTCTGGATTAGCATTAGGATGCATTTCTAGCAGATTATATAACTTTTCAGGCTCTTTATCTAAAATATTTTTAACAGGAGTTCCCAAAATTAAACGTTCATTTTTTACTGGATGTAATTTATTCCAAGATCTTAGAATATCCCATAGTACTAATGCCGGAGCATTCGTTTTTATAGAATTTTTATATGCGTGTGAAAATGAAACCGTATAACCAGCATGTAATAATGCTGATCTAAATTTTAAAATTGGTATAATTTCCAATTTCACAATTGAACACATTTTATCAACAGAATAGTATAAGGGAACATTAGGAAGTTCCTCTGCTATTACGCTAAGCATTCCAATTTGTCGACGATTTGTTCCTAAATTAGATAATGGTTCTATTTTGATTATGCTTAGTAATTCTTCAACAAATAAAATGTCATGAATAGGTGCAGACCAAATTGGGCCACCTAACTAAAATTGTTAAAAATTGCAATTTTTTTAAAAATATATGGAAGATTCAAAATATTACAAAATGTTTGTGACTACAATGTTCACAGTGTGTACCAACAAATGGACCTTTTGGTATAACAAATTTTACTTGATTTGGATTTTTTTGTGTAGGATTTGATTTAAGTTGTCCCATTGGTTGTAATGTTAATGTTTCACAACCAGTGCACTGATAAACCATAGATTGTTTGCTAAAATATTGTAAAAAAAAATAACGTTTTAACAAATAGTTTTCAATGAAGATTCTACCTCATGCTATATTTTGTTTGTAGTTGGCTCGTAAATATTCGTACAAATACTCTTATATAGAAATCAGCGGATATACTTAATAATGGTTCAATATATTTTCCATATCGGTTTGCATGTGATTCTATACACCTCAACAGAATTCTTATCGCCTTAATAAATCAAAACACTGTTAAAAAAGATTAAATCATTTTTAAAAAAATATTTACCATTTCATGACATGATTTATTTCTTAGTGATACAGAACCGTATTTAACAAAACATGCTTCCGGAGTGTTTCCAGCCAATACAGCCATATCCTTTAAAGATATTATAATGAACTAAAGAAAAACTATTAATAAGTTTAGTATACTGTTGCAGTAACAAGTAATAATCCACCATCAGTAATACTCTGAACTGCACCATCTAGAAATCTATTAGGGCATCCATATGGATCTAAGTCGATAACATCAAAACGTTTTTCAGTCGAAGTGGAAAGGTACATTAAGGTTCTAAATAGAAAAATATGACTCCACATCTTTGTTACTAATTTTTCTAATACAGTATTAACTTACGTTGCATCAAAATGACTTGGAGTAACCACATGTTGAACATCATTTATATTTACATTTTGTCTAATTGATTCAACTGCAGATTTTGATATGTCATTCGCAATAATTTCTTTTATACCTGGTATTTCTTTAGCATAACGTATGCTTCGTAGACCTGTTGCTGATAATGCCTCTAATATTCGTATCCCTTCCTAAAAATATTTAGCTTATATCTTCATTTTGTGTTAAATTTTAGTTTTTAATTAAGTACGGTTAGTATAGGTGAACCAATAGTGCTATTATTTTTACTTTCGCATTTTATTTTTGATGATCCAAAGCGTCTAATAAATACATTTAATACGGCAACGGATATATCCCTATTAAATTCCTGTACTGGATTGTAGAACACTTTACCTTCTGAAATAATTTTAGTAGTTTGCTCTTGTATACATTTCGGATCGTTCTACAAAAGATGAATGATGTAAGTGTATAAATATATAACGATGTGCTTGACTTACGGTAATATTTTCTGTTATTATATTGTCTAATTCATCCATATGTGAATTAAATTAATAAATATTTCACTCAACAATTTGAACAATGCACACGTTGTGGAAGAGAACTATTGACTTTTGCCCTCAAAACCTTTTTATTAGATTCGGAAGTACTACAGACTACAGGTAACACTTGCGGTTAGTATAAATTTATAAATTTACGGTTAAATAAGTACTTGCACAAAAGAAAATATGTATAGTTCTTGCACATAGATTTAAATAAAGTAAAAATACAAAATTAATAGGATGTACTTTGTGCCATTAATTCAAATTGTAAGATATCTGTATTTAAATTAGGATAATATAGAATAATCAAATCCAAAGTATTAAATTCAAATTTAATTTTTAAAATTTTCTTAATTTTTAAGCGTTGTTATAATAAATTTATTTACTGCTTGTACAAATTCTTGGTGTCCAGCATTAGTTGTACTAAGTTAGTACGGTTTGATTAAATTATCGCTTTCAAATCTCGAATGAACGCTTTGTTTAACGGGCGTCGAAACTGGCATTTGTCAAATGTCTTTTTATTTTAACTGGCATTTGTCAAATGTCTTTTTTTTTCATAAGCTGGCATTTGTCAAATGTCTTTATTTTTCATAAGCTGAAACAATGAAGTTTTGTAGAATAATTCCAAAGTATTTAAATAGCCAAATTAGCCAAAAGAATTTTCCTGTTTTCAATGAACGATACAGATTTCTTCATTATGAAAGTGAAATTTCATTGAATAAATTATATCAAAATAGTAAACCAGGAGTTTCAACATCTTCACAGGTTTTATTAGTTATACTTATAATACAACAAACATATCGCAAATGAGTGTTAATTTATTTTTTCAGCTTGATAAGAAAAATGGAAAGTTCAATGGCTATATACCGCTAGAAGACCTGCAAATTACATATAGCCGAAGTAGTGGACCTGGTGGACAGAATGTTAATTGTGTGAACACTAAAGTAGATCTAAGATTTAAAATAGATACTGCTAATTGGATTAGTGATACAGTGAAAAAACAACTTTTAGAAAAGGTATGAAAAATATTCAATTAATTAAAAACACTGGCGGATAAAATGTTAAATATCGCGGGTAGTGATCTTCAAATTGAAGACAAAAATAAATTAATCATGGCCTAACTGTAAAATAAGAAAAATTCTAAATCGGAATTATATATATGCAATATTTATTTTTCTTTTCTTTCTTCTTGTTCACATCACCCGGGAGCATAAATCCTCAAGTACAGAGTTATCTGTACTTGAAGTTTCTTAACATTTTTTTTATTAAAAAAAAACCCACACATTTTATAAGAATTCAAAACCATAATTCTTTATAGTGAAGATAGCTTTTAATTGCAAGTTATTGCTTTCGAGTCATTGTTGTTAGCAAATGGCCTCAGCCGATAGCATGTTTCCCAATTTTAAAGTTCCATTTTACTATAATTTTATTACTGGTATTCATTTAAGGCTGAGTTAACTTAGAGGGATATCGATGTTTCCTATTGGAGACAAACCAATTGAAACATTTACAATACAATCTTATTTTTATAAATCCCATGGAACATTTACCACCTTCAATATGTAATATGTGAACATGATTTACTTCTACTAATATCCATTTTAATAAGTATTTAAAAATATAACAAAAATAGTCTTTTTTACATTTTCAAAATATTTAATATCATGACTTTACAACTCATTATATTCTTTTTTAAAATATTATAACAAAGAAATAATTATATCAAAAAAAAAAAAAATCATAATTTTGCAGCATAAAACAAAAATAAATAAAGACGGATTTTATGTAGTAAAAAGTGATGCAACTAGATCCCAACAAATGAATTTAGCACATGCCTTAGAGAAAGTTCGTTTGGTAATACGTGAAATGGAAATTGAGGTTCCACAACCATCTGATGAAACTATAGAGAAAATACGACGTAATTATGAACATGCTTCACGAGAACGTTTAAAGGAAAAACGTATACGATCTCAAATTAAAGCGGACAGACAATCGCCGATTAGTATTTAAATTTACTTGGTTTTCTTTTACAATATGAAAAAGATGGATATTAACTATTTCTTATATGTGTACATTTTAAAATAAAGATATTTTTTTCAAATTTTTATAATATAAATTTGGAAAAAATTCATAGAAAATTTAGAACAATTCTATATATTTTTTTTTTTGCTACTCTTTATCTAATATTGAAGAACTTACTGGTGTTACTATAAATTTTCTACTTTTTTTCGAATGATTTGCTGTTTTCGTAGTTTTTAACATATCTGAATTATTTTTATCTTGTTCCGAAATTTTTTCCAGAGGTTCAAGTTTAAAATTACCATTTCGAAATTGTAATGGTGATCGCATTACATCAAAAGGCATTGATGCTCGCCGTGTAAATTGTGTCATCTAAAAAAATAATTGTTATAATGAAATTGTTATACATATTATTATTAAATATCTTACATCATCGTTAACTAATTTATTTATTGTCCGAGTACGTCCAATTGCAATACTCCTATAAAAATAATAGTATTATAAATTTCAAAAACAATTTAACTTATTTTTTATTAGCCTAAAATTCATGTACCTTAAACGATTATTACTTTCGGTATATGGACGAGTAACGGTCAAATAAATTCGTTCAAGTTCTTGCATTTTTGTTTCATTCTCTCTATAATCATGTGACTGCCTATTACCAGGTGACCATGTATTTTGATATGCATCATTTTCAATATTAACTGATTTAAATAATTCTGATCTTAATCCTAAACCATCTGGATCATCCTTATGTAAAGCAGCTATTTCATTAGCTATTACTGAATCCTCACCGTAACAATTCCTATTAAAATCTCTAGCAATTTTAATATCATACTTCCAAAATTGTCTATTATTACGCGATATAACTGGAGCAATTTCTTTAACCTGACAAAAAAAAACCCAAGATAAATAAATAAATATATAAATGAAATATTTAAATATAATTTACTTTAAGGACTAAAATTCCCATTATGTATACGCAAAATATATTTGTAATTGTAACACACATACTAATCGAACCATATATAAATAATTCTAATGCCTGATTATCTGAATAAAAATTTGTCTTAATTATTTTATTATATTTACTTCCATCAGCTTCATAAACATTATAAATACAAGCTAAAGCCCATAGTATCCCCTATATAAATAAAGTAATGAATTATAATTTAATTTTTTTTTTATAAAATATAATTAAAGTACCGTACCGCATTTACTGCTGGTGGTAATAGTGACGCAGATATTGCAACACCAACTAATGAACCAATATTACCACCTAAAAGACCAACAGCTGCTGCTGCCCCAGATGGAATTGCTGTTAAAATACCAACAATTACAGAATGTAATTCACATCTAGATAATATTTCAGTTGTAAGTCCTTCACCAGTTCCATATCTTTCATCTATTGCACTTATAATTAAACCAAAACAGAAACCAACAAATGTAGCTATTGATATTCCTATTAGCTCATTTATAAAACCTAAAGATCGTAGTGAATGATCTTTAATTACAGTACCAAATATTGCAGCTATTATTGGACCCTATGTGATAGATATAAAATGTTCATTATAATATTTTGTAAAATTTTGAAATTGATTATAACCATAAGTGGTGATATTAACATTGAGGATGCCAGGAAAATTGTACTGTCCTCTACCAATCCAAACGAAGCCAAAATACTGAAAATATATAATTAAAATGTTTCATATATAAGTTAATATCGAAATATTTATATACGCTGCTGAAACTGCTAATATTATAAAATCAAATGTTATAGCTGCTTCTTGTCTAACATCTCTTACTATTTGTGCAACATTTAATCTAGCAGTCATTGAATTCATGAACCGATTCCATGCAGATCGTTTTTCGGCATTCAATTCTCTACAAAAATATAATTAAAATTCTTATATTCAAAATATATTATAAAAATTATTTTTTATTAACTCATTGCTATCAAAATCATCATCAATGTCGGAATCTCTCGCAAAAGAATTAAAAACAGAACAATTTAAAACTGATACTGTTGATCCTTCTCGATCTCCAATTCCCCATTCATTTAATTTAAGTAATAATAATTCATATTTTTCAGTACATTTAATTGTAAAAATAATCTTTTTAAAAGAATAAGATATTTAAATATTTAAAATTTTAAATATTATATACAAATTTTACTTGATATGATTTTCCATTATTTGAAACGGTCCAAGTTGTATGCTCAATTTTAAGTTTTTTTAATATTTCTTTTAAAACAACTTCCTGTGAACTTGTCTCTGGTATATTTAAATCTTGAACAAAATCTTTTTTCTTTCTTGAATTACGATTTGTTGTAGTTGTCATAATTTCTTTAAATCCTTCCCATGGTTTACGTATTGGAGTTTCTTCTTTCTATTATAGCAAAATTATATAAATATAAATTTATTTAATATTGGTATATTAATTTTGGCAAAATTTACTTTTTTAAAATTATATTTTACTTCATTTTCTAGATCATCACCTTCGTTCCCTTTAAAACTTATATTAATTTTGACATTATTATTGTTGTTACTGTTAAGTGGTTGAGGAGGATGGTTCTTTGAATTTACCATAGACTTATAATTTATTTGGAAAATTATTTATATAAAATTAAGATAAAAAAAATATTTTTTTAAAATAAATACTTTGTGAAATGTTCCATATTGTAAATCAGCAGTTATTGTTTCTGATGAATTTGTTATAATTTTTTGTTCATCTTTTAATAATTGCATATTAATTTCATTATTAGTTTTCTTTCTGAAATTATTTTCTTCTTCCTCAGTTGGAATTGTGACTATAACGAGTGCTCCAACATTCATATTGAATTTATTTTTTTTTCGTTTTTTTTTTTTAGTTTTTATGAAAATTTTTAATTACTGATATATTAACTTATAAATATTTTTTAGCTACAACTATTTATACAAAAATTTTAATTAATTAAATTATATATTATTTATTATTATAATTAAATCGGGAACTGACAGTATTATTAATTTACAAAAAAAAAAATCAAAATAAAATAATAGAATCTGTGAAACTATCTCAATAGAATTTACAGTTTACAATAAAATATTATAATTATTTTTTAATCCTACATAATATCAATTTTTATACAGTGTTCCTTAAAGTAACTTAAGTTATTATTTTTTTCGTCCGTCCAGTCATGTATACCGGTACTGCAATACAGAATTTTTTTTTTAAATTTCTTCACAATGAAGAAACTTCATGAAAAGTATTGGAATAAAAATTTATTTGTGAAACTCAAAATCTAATTTAATCAAAATGTTATATAATATTTGAATTCTATGTTTTTATTCCAATTCTTTAACATCAGAAAACTTTGCTATAATTTCGGTGTTGAGCACATAAATAATAAATAACACTGTCCTCTTAAAAAAATATTATATAAACTTTGCTAATTTCGGTTTTGACCACTTAAACAATAATAACACCGCATATTAAAGAAAGAAAACCGAAAATCGACAGCTTATGAAACTTAAAAATTTTTTTATAACGAATTGAAAGAATTAAACTAGCATACAAATTTGGAAATTCTATGGTTATTAGGCTGAGAACTATGATTAAAATTTCATTAACTTTTTCCATGCTTGATATTTTTAAAAGATCCATTTTTTGGTTCTATAAAAATGGATCTTTTAAAAATATGGAGCACGGAAACAGTTAATGAAAGTATATATTATCTTATAAAGTTAAATTTTATTTTGAAATATTTACACTTTTAATATTTTGTATTTTTTTCTACCGGGCAAAGTTTTTTATGCTATACTGTATTGTATATTATTACTTCAGTTAACATATCCTATTTATTATGAAAGCTTGAACAATTTGTCAAAGAAAAATAATTAGTAAAAGCTTTATGTCGTATTTATTATGGGCAAAAAAGCTTTATATTATATACATATATTTTGATTTTTAGATATACAAAAAAAATTCATGATATTTGGAAGTAGTTTTCATATAGTCTCGTTTAAGATATGGCAGGAATTAAATATTATCGAAGGAATTTTCCAAATATTCATAAAAATCATGTTCAACTTTATGCTGTCTACATTAAAACAGCAAATTTAATAATTAAATATAATTAAATAACTAAATATATCATATTTAATAAATAAATTTAAAAAAAAAACACATATAGTTTGCTTAAAAAAGAATTAAATTAACAAATTATTATATCTTATATAAAATACTAAAAATGGAATTAAAAAGATATCCTTAGAAAAATATATTAATGAAGAAATATTAATGTAATTCTATGTTTTGATTTATTATTTTAGAAATAAAATATATTTATTTATTATATAATAATAATTTTATGTAAGAATTATTGCATAATATTGGTAAATATCCTGGTAATTCAGTAAAGTATACATTTTATTGATATATAAACATAGTGTATATACATATATATTTTTAAAAGTGAAAAAAAACAATGATAACAAAATGTTTAAATAAAATTACATAACTTCTTTATGTTTTTGACTACTTTATTCAAGATTTTAACAAATAATAATTATTAAATTCTTTTCAAAAAATTTCAATTTAATTAAAAAAAAAAAATCGAAATTTACTTTTTGTTTTAAAAATTCCAAAAATAATAAATAAATATTGGTTGATATTTTATGTCGTCATATCCATATGATTAATATCAAAAGTATTATGTCATATACAGAAAAACATAATTTAAATAACAAGAAAAATAATATATAATTTACGTTAAAAATATAATTTCATTTTTTTTTTCTCAAATTAAATAAATGGTTGTGATTATACAAATTTATGTTTTAAAATGGTATTTTAAGATATTTTTTTTTAAAATTCGATAGATATTTGTTTTCATTTTAAATACGAAAACATTTTAAAAAAAAAAAACTTTAAATATTTTAATAAGTGTTTTTTTGTATTTTGGTCAATTTAATTTTAATCATTAAAATAATGTGCTATATAATTTAAAAAAAGTTAATTAATATAATTATTATTAATATTTAAATCTATAAAAATCAATTATAATAAACATTTAATTATATAAAATATTTGAAATACTGCAAAGTTCTATATTATACAATAATGTAAGTAGATATTAAATTATTTAAATATATTTTTAAATTTATAAAATAATTTATATCCTTAAAGTATGGAGCGGTATATATAATACTTATATGTATCTATGTATATAGGATTATTGATTTTTATATTTTATACAACAAATCTTTTTAGAAAATAGAGTTATTTGTAAATTTATTTGATTATGAAAATATGAATAGAAAATTATATATGAATATTTTTTATATTGATTTTTACATAAGATAAATAGTATTTTGACAGCGATTATATAATATGAAAAAAAAAAACGAGCTTTGAATTATGAAGGTTATCCAACAAATACAGTAAAAAATATCCTGAAACTAAAATAATAAATAGTATATTCGGCATTGTATTTAACCTTAATCCTGTTGTAGAGTAAATATTATTAAAATATAACAGGCATATTGAAATGTCAATATTTGCAATTGAAATGTCAAGTTAGTCAATCAGCTGATAAATATGCTATTATTATCGCTATTAAATTATTTTTAAATTAGTTTAGAGATTTGATTTGTTCTGTAGATCTAACTTTCATAATTTACTTATGTATAATAAATTTCTGGGTAGTAATATTTTTCTCAATGCGGCTTTAGTGATTATTTCTTATTGTCTATAGTTCATCATTAACATTAAATTTCTTATAGTCTATTTACACTATTGAATACACTATTCATATAACGGCTAACGACATACTATTGATCGTCCAATTCATTTTAATTGTTTACAACTTTCAAGAAAAATCTGGGCGGCAATATTATTTTTAATCTAAATACTTACTGTTCGGTCTTATAACGCTTAATCTAAACAGGGTGAGGTGAGGTGTTTGCAGTATTGCCAGTTACTCTGTTTTACTTTATAAAATTATAATTATGTAAATTGTTTTTGTTTCACACCTGAAATATTTTCAGTTTATCAAAATCTTCAAAAATCTTTTAATACAGATAAGTATATTTATTTTAATTAAATTAATAATCTCATTTTTTTTGTTTAATGACATTTCTTTTTCATTTAAAATAATTTCAATCATTGAACAATGAAGCTAACCAAAATATTGAAAATAAATTTTGTATTGGCAGCACTCGAATAACAAACTGTCAAATTGAATGAATTAAAATATCTTTTCAAATACCGACATTTGGTATTGTCGGATCAATTAAAATAAAATAATATCAGTATTTATTATTCGGCACTACACTACTGATACTGATACTATTCAAAAAATTGTATCATTCAATCCATAATTTTTATTGGAATTGAATTAAATCGGTGACGTGCGGACGTTTTTATTTTTATTTTGTTTATTTTACCACTGTTTTTTTTGTGTTTGTTGTGTAAAATGAAAAAAGTTTATTTAAATAAAAAAAACTATATAATTTTTTAGTAATATTTTACTCCTGAAAATCATAATTTAATATTTTATTTTAATAGTGTAAAGTGCTATATATATTTTAATTTTGTGTAATGTCTGCAATAAATTTATTTTATTCTACTAACACTAAATTAAAAAATATTGTGTGTTGTGTAATGTCTAAAAAATTCTGAGAGTATATTAGTTGACATTTTAGTATTTTTTTTTTTTATAATTTATTGATACTGACTTTTAATTTAATATAAATATTTTTTGTCAGTTTTATGAAATTTCATAAGAAATATAAATAATAATAAATAATAAACATTTAATTATATAAAAGTTAATTAAAATAATTACATAAAAAAAAGTAATTAAAGTTATAATTGTTGAAAGTTTATCTTTTAACTAAGTTATTTTCATGATTTGCTGGCTTCATTTTCTCATCGAATGAATGAATGATTTATTAACCGTATATAATTGTAGATTTCTCTCCCAAAAAAAACTTAAATCTTTTCAAGTACATCTTTTTTGGAAAATACCAATTCATCTATTTCTACACTTTATATATTTAGAAAAAAAAAAAAAAAGTAAGTGAGTATATTTATAATTTATAACTAAATAATATTATAATAATTATTTTTCAATTATATAGCTATATGTAATATTGATAATTGATGATGAATTTGAAATTCTGTGTAAAAGATCATTATGGTTTTTTATTCCACGTTTTTTTAATTTTTTTTTTATGAATACATTAAAGTTTATGATTTTGATTGTCTCTACAACATTTATTACACGTGCCCCTTGTACTTATACAATTGTATATTATTTAGGAATATATTTGAACATTTTACTACATCACATGATTTTATTTATATTTGAACAGAGTAACTAACCAAAAAAAAAAAACCGACTATAATATATTAGTTTTTTAAAACCAATTATATTTATTTAAAAATGGATAAACAGTATATAGCCAATAATTTTAGTTTTAATTTCCTGTAATTATAGTTACTAGTAAATGAAATACAATAAAATAACAAGTTCATTGCGTATATTTTGAGCTAAAATATATTTTAATGTTTTTACTACAAATATAACTTTAAAATTGGAAATTCAAAGTTAAAACTTAGGAAATTAGTTATCGTAGTTTATCGTAATTTTAGTTATCGCATTATACTTTAAAAATCATACTGTGATATATTTTTTAAGTTATACAATTATCGTAATTAATAAAATAAAAAAATTCCTATAAATAATATAAATTAAAATATTCCGGCGTAATTTTATTTTGTTAAAATATTAAAAATCGATTTTTATTCTTGAAATATAGACGAAAATTTAATTTTAGTTATTGAAGGTGTTAAAAAATTTAGTGTTTATTCTTATAATAAAGACCTTAACTCTTAAATATAATATTAATAATTATTAATACAACAAATTTCAAAGTAGATCGGGGTAATCCAGTAAATATATTAAATATAATAATATATTATTTCAATAATACCTTTCTAAACAGTTTTTATGTGTTGAATTGATTTTTTTACTATTTTTTTGAATGGTTTATTTTCTTGATATTTAGAAAGTCAATAGTGTAGAATGTAGATGCTTAACTAACTTCTATAATGATAAAACTTATTCAAATATAATTTCAAAAAAATACTAAAAATATCTAAAATAAAACATGAAAAAATTCATTATTTTTCTTATTGACATTGAGATTATTCCATGAAATTATGAAAGTTATGAAGTTTTTTTATATTAACAAACTTTTTAGTAATAAATCAATCAAGCGCAATTTGGGTTATACAATTACAGATATAGTTAAAAGAAAAATAAATAAATTTTTAATTTATGAATCGAAATCAATTTTTTTTAAGTGAAAAAAAGGGAATATTAGATAAAAAGTACCACAAATATAATAATGGACGAATGGAGGCGAAATAATTTAATGGAATTTTTTTTTTGTTGATTCAGAATTCGATTAAAATTATTTTATATTTGTATATAGATTTTGAATTTAGCAAATTAAAATTATAAAATATATATGTTAATTTTATTTTAATTCTATTAACAAAATTTTAAACTAGATTACAAAAATTCATAATTTAAATTTAAAATAAAATAAAGCTAATTATTATATAGCATTTTCTACACAGTAGAGTATTAAACCGTGAAATTAATTGTAATATTAAATATATTTAATAGTAAAAAATTTTGTATGCATAAAATAATTTTTTTTTAAACAAACAAATGTAGTGATTCTAAATTTTAACAAACAAATGTAGTGATTCTACACGTTTTAATAATAAACACTATAATAACTAATTGTACTAACAGAGTTGTGTATTAACATTGAAATGTGAAAATTATTTTTTTATAAATATTCCTTTATTTGGATATTTTACAATTATTCTTCTCAATATAATTCTAGTAATATAGATGATTAATAATTATATCGTAAATTAAGATATTATATCGTAAAATATGATAAAATTATAATATATTTATAAAATAATTTAGTAGTTATTTTATAAGACGATTTTAATTCTACGATATTTAAGTTTTAGAAGCAGTAATATCCTTTATTAAAAACGTAAATATCCACCAAACCACCATGTGGATAAATTGAATTTATTTATACATTCATTGTGCTCTAATAAATTTTGTTCTATATATTGAATTGTTCATAAAGCGACTATTTTTAATATTTTTTTATAAATTGTCTTAATATAATATAATAAATAATATATTTCAATATATAAAGTATATAACTATATATATTTTTTTTACAAAATATAAAAATAAACATTTCTCTAAATAGTGACAAATATATTTTAGATATTTTTTTAAATTTAATTTTTCAATATGTTAAATTTTATAAATTATATGCTTGATTATTTTACTTCATTATGGTATAGTACAATATACAAATATATAATAATTTGTATTTAGATGCTTTTTAAATTCTTTTATGTAAATATCACAAAAAATCAAATCATTGTCAAATTATGAAAACCATAAGACATTAGTGTCAATTTAAACACAGAAATAGAAAATATGTTAATTTTATCTAAAGATATCAAATATTATAATTACAATGTAATAATATATTTTTTTATATTGTAGGAAAAATGAAGGAAAATTAAAAATAGGTTTTAAATCTTTTCAATGCAACAAAATATACTAAATAGTAATTTAAAATTATATCAACTCTATATGTTATCTCGATGATATTGAAGATGATTACAAATATTAGAGGAAAAATCAATTAAAGAATGAAATATAAATATACAGTGAATTTTCGATATAAGATACTTTGATTATAGCGATTTTTTTTTTAATACCGATTCTCGATTATAGTAATCTTTTTTAATTCATAGTTCGTTATAAGTCACCCAAGAGTTATTAGCGATGAAAATTTAAATTTTAACAGGAGCCTTTATATCAATTACAATATTAATTCATTTAATGTAGTTATTGAATGGTCAGAAAAAGAAAAGCTCTCTATTAACCATATAATGAAGTTAAGAATAATTCGCAACAAAGCTGGAATTAAAAGGTTTAATAATTGAAATAATATGTTTTCAAATAAAATAGTATTTAATAATGGAAATCTTTATTTGCCCTTGGAACATAAGTATTTATCTAAAAAGAATTTCCAATTAATTCTTTTTTTCGTTTATAGCTACCTTTTTCATTAAGGGCTATTTTAATAAAATAATTGATTTGCTAATATCGAAAATTCACTGTATGCATATTTATATAATAATTGATTATGTTTTAGAAAAAAAAATGTAGTTTTATTATTTGTACAGGAAAAGGACTTGTAGTTATATTTATATAGATAACTAAATTTAATTAACTATGTCCTTAAAGTGAAAACTGACTAACTAACAAAATTGATTTTGTAAATTGAAAATGACATGTAAATATATAACGAAATATAGTATTCAAATAGATAGGATATTATAGAAATATGTATTTTATAAAAAATTAATAAGTGTTTCACAAATGATAATCAATAATAATTTTTATATTTTTTTGCATCTGTAAAATAGAAATTTAAAATTTTATAACTTTTGGTTGATGTAATATGCAAATATCCGCGAAATAATAAATTTTAATATTTATTAAATTTTTAAATTTTATATCTAAAATTAATACATTAAAAATTAAATAACACGGATTTGATATATGAAATAAATTAAGTAGATTTGTTTCAGTTATATAATTTTAATGATATTTTTAAATAATATTTTTGTTATTTTTATACAGATTACTTAATAGAATTAAATATAAATATAAATTTATCATCAGTAAATTATTTTCTAGTAATTACTGATAGTTATATTATAACAAGTAGTTAAGTCGTTAAGTGCCTAAATATATTATTAATTTCGTGTTAAATAATCAATTAGTTTATAAATATTTAAGCAAAAATATTAAATTTAACGTTTATTAAAAATAATGTACTACCATAAATAAATTTAAAAAGCTCATTAAACAATAATTAAATTTGCGGTTCTAAAAAAAAAAAAAAACACGCCAATATATTTACAATAAGACCGACGGTGGCTTAAGTGGTAGTGTGGTTTAAAAGGACTCCCGTCCGAGATATCGATGTTGGTCTGAGTTTACCCAGCTTTAAATGTTTACCAGTAATAAAATTACAATAAAATCTAATTTAAGACAGAAAAATGCCATTTGTAGAGGCCATTTGCTAACAACAAATGTCTCACTAATAAAGCCATTAGCTTGTTGCAATTAAAAGTTTCTTCACTGTAAAGAAATTTATGGTTCGGAATCCATATAAAAGTAGTATGTCCAAATTGCAATACAAAATGTTTATCACTTCAATTGCAGATAACTCGATACTTGGAGCACTATGCTCCACAATGGGGTGAACAAGCGGAAAACATATTTACAATAATTTGTATTTTTTTTGGAAATTTTTGTAAAGTAAAAATTATCCTTATTGTAATCTTTTTCGAAGGGTTTTTGTCAGGACATTTTTTAAATGCATCGTCGTTAACAAATTTGTGAATTTTTTTAATTGTAATTTTTATCATTGAATCCATTTGAAATTATTGTAAAAGAACACAATTTACTTACTATTTTAAATCTTATAATATTTTGTTAATTTTATAAGAATAATATATACATATAAAAATTGATAAATTGTTTTGTTTTTTTATTTAGATAACCTAGAATATAATTTAAAATTCTGAAGGTGTTTTATAAATTCAAATGCCGCAGGTGTAAATTTCAATATGTTAATTATATATGTTTAATTACAATTTATCAATTTGTTTAAATTTAATTTATTATGATAATTTTTAATCACGAGGATTAGACTAAACATCAAAAGAATTTTGAAAAATAATATTTATTTTTACAAACTATGTAATTGCAACTCAATATACATATAATTTTTTAAGAATATATTTAAAAAAATTATACTTATGATAGAAATATTATTATTATAATGTTTATATGACATAGTCAATACTGGAAGTGGTAAAATCTTCAACGCATACATTTAAGGACTATTTGTCCAAATGAAAACTTTTACATTAAAACAACATATTCTCTAATTCAGGCCTTATAACATTTTTTGTTGGTTATTATTAGTAGTATCCTAAATTTGCTATAATAAAGTTCTTGCCAGTAATAACGCAGTATATATACATTCTTATAGAAAAAGATATCATTGACAAAGACACTAAGTGTTTTCCCTAGAAAACAGTTAGTGACCAGTCAGTCAGAATTTTAATTATGACGAAACACTGATCTTCCCATTTACATATAGCCAAAAATTTGGCAAAAAAAAAATTAATGGACAATGAATTTGATTATTCAAAATATAAATCATAATTACGAAATAAATAGTGTCATAAATATTTACATTATATTTTTTTTACTTATCAATTACCAAATTTTTTTTAGTGTCTATTTAGCTAATAATTCATATAAAAATGAATTATTTTTACAATTTACCACAATATTCTTAATATAATATTCAAATATAATACTTGAAATAATTTGCTGAATAAGCTAATCAATCAATTTGATGTTATAAATATTTAGATTAAAATTTTCTGAAGACAATGTGCGACATACAGAAAATCATATAATTTTATTTTTATTGGATTCTTGTTATCGATATTGTTAATAATTTACTTTTTTTTTTTTTTGTATATGGAAACTAAATATATAAACATATTTATAATTCTGTAAGAGACTATAAAAAAATCAATTGTCGCCCATCTGTTAAAGTTAATTCATTAAAATAATGAAGATTTATCTATCCGCGTACTCACTTGTATAGATTTAATTTATTCATATATACATATAATTTTAAAATTGAAAAATTCCAATTCTATATTGTAGTAAAATTTAAATGTAAATGTCTTTTAAATTAACATTAATAGAAGTTAAATAAACCTTAGAGTTCATTTCTATTAATATTGGACAATTTTACAAATAATATTTGCGTAATATACTTAGAATAAGAATATAATTAACACCCACAGTATACTCTGATAAATAGACTTTAGATATTAGCACATGTTAAAAAGTAAATAAATTAGCCAAGCTAATTTTTATGTTCCAAAATTCTAGATACATATGTGATTAATCGTTAATAATTCCCTAAATGTATAAAACAATTGAAAACTTCAGTTTAAAACTTTTTTTATAGTAAGATATACCAAAATTAGTTTATTTTTTAACAGGAAATCTGTGCCCGACATACTAACTGAATCATCCTTTTCTAAGTTGATAAATTCTTTGATAAAAATCTATAGAATATTACTTTTCTTGCATAAACATTATTCGTATAAAGCTTTGTTTGTTGTGACACATTTTATTAAGCTTTGTTTGTTGTGACACATTTTATTACATCGAAATTTAATATTGCAATATTGCTATTCATCCTTTGACATTAGAATAAACCTAAGTTCGAATCAGTAAATGTTACGCTACTGTATAAATTTTTTACGATATTTCTCAAACGAAAATAATTTTAGGATCACCAAAAATTCCTCTGAAATTCATGAAAAACATTTTAATTTTTTTTTAATTAATTCTGCAAAATATCATAGAACATAAATGAATAGATAAAAGAATAATATGTTTTTTTTTTTATATAAAATTGTATTAATTTATGATACTTTTTAAAATTATGTGTGAGGGGTACATAAATTTATATTTTTTAAAGTTAATGGTTGTACAAATATAATATTGACGCCCTTAAATAAATATTTAATTGTTAATTTCTACTAATATAATAATTGTATATTCTCATAAGATAAAGATACATTTGCTACTATTTTTAGCATAAGTATACAATTAGTATTATTTAAATTTCACTTATGGTTTATTACTTTTTTTTTTTATTAATTTATTACATTAATGTTTGACGTAATTTTAAAAATTCTGAGAAATCATCTTTTTATTTTCTGGAAAAAATAATTTAAAATCGATTTTTTTAATGAATATGGTAAGGACGTTGTACATTATCCCTACTATTTGAAATTAAATTATATTTTTATTGACCCTTTTATAAAGTTTTAATATCAGCAATATACTACAAACAGTATTAATTTTAATTAATTAATTCTTAAAAATCATTATATCTAAGATAATAAGGACCAACTGATATTATGTTAAATTTAATTACGCAGTATATGTATATTAAATTTTTATACCTTTTAATTTATATTTTTCTTCTCATCTATTTCCAGGAAAAAATTGTGCTCTTCCAACTCAAAATTAAAAACACCTGAAACAACGTACTTATTATATATTACATTGCCTAAATTATTACAACAAATTCTCAATGAATCATTAAAAAAAAATCACCAAAAAAATTCAAAATTTAAAAAATATTATCATTAAATTATTTTGAATATAATTAGCAAATTAAAAAGCTGGGATAATGACACCAGCTTTAATACAAGAATTAAAATTATCGCGGCGAGCATGCTGGCATAATAAAAATAATTATTTATCTAGACTAAGTATAACCAGGAACAATAATAGTAATAATAATAATAATGATGATGTTTTAACTAAGTCTAGTTTGTTATTATATAAAAATGGTGCTAACTTAAAGCAAAATATTAGTCAATTTTTTATTATTATAAATCAGTTTAATATTTTTTTAATAAATTTGCTAAAATGGTTAAATTTTAAAATTAACTTAAAAAATAATTTAATGTTAGTACTTGTTATCGGTATTTTGTTATATTGTGTTGATGTTACCGAGGCTCGTCCAAATGTTAATTCTGTATCGTCCACCAGCAGCAATAATGAAGGTGTTACAAATGGTGTTACGCTTAATGTAAGTAAATTTTTAATTTTTTTTAATAGTTTTTCTTTAAATTTTGTTATATAAATTGTAAAATAAATTAATATAAATTATTACGAAAAGGTTATATTACCGATTATAAATGAGTGTCGACAATATAGTCTTTAAAACAAACGTAAGAGTAGCTAACAAACGACGACAGCAAATTAATCATTAAATTATAAATTATGTAAATCAAGAAATTAAAAAATATATAATACATTATTAATGTTTAATTTTTAAATCTTAAAATTCATTAAAATTAATTAGTTTTTTGATATTTAAACAAGAAATATTTGATTTTTTCATAATATTATAATTAATAAGATTTAATTATATTTCAATAGAACTCATCATTTACTTCTTTTTTGATGAGATCATTTATCTTGATTGTCTTAAAATTTACCAAGGCTATTTGGTAAAACCGTGTAATAATTGTAATTTATTTTATTTCAAAATTAAAGTTTAAAAATATATTTATATAAACTTCATTAGTTAATTGCGCAAATATATAAATTAAAGTGTTAAGATTTTTTTTTTATGATACTAGTATCTTATCTTATAATTTTTATGCTTATTTTTTTTAAAAAATATATATATATATACTAATGCTTTTAAATTTAAATTTAAAAGATATATAAAAAAAAACAGATCATTTTTGTATATTTAATACTTGACGTATTTTCTTGTTTTATTTATAGTTTACGTATAGAATTAAAAAGCATTTACTGGTGATAAAAATCATTTAATTTATATATAATCTATTTAAGTTTAATATTTATTTTTCTTGCAATTATTAATAAATCCTATTATAATTATCAGGAGACATTGAAAAATGAAGCAAAAAAAAATTTTTAACTTTGGCCGCAAAACCTCATTTATTACTTAAGAATCTGAACCAGGTTTTATTTGCACGGATTTATTTATTAAAAAAAAAGATATCTTTTTTATTTTTTTTTTTATCATTTCAACAAAATTAGCTTTGGAAATTCAATTTAATTTGGATTTGGAAATTCAATTAAGTATTATATTTTAATACATATAATATAAATTATGTTTTATGTATGACGCCGAATTAAATTAAATTTTTATGAACTGGTAGAATATTTATTATTATCTAATATTTTTAAATATTAGTTTTAATGGTGCTCTTCAATAAAAACATATTTTGTACAAAAAAAATAAATGAAGAAAACAAATCGTCACCTGAGTACTTCATTAATAATTTTAATAATTTATATTGTGTAGTTCTTCAAATAAAATTCTTCTTTTATGAATACACGAATATACAAGTGTTTTAGTGGAAATACTTAAGTATTGACATGACAACATTTGTCCTTTTTTATATAGTTAGCCTTACAGTAGTTTGTACAAATAATAATTTAAGATTTATTACAATATAAGATGTAACTTATATAAAAACCTCTGCCTCCGAATGGCTAAATAGCGTATACTATTATTGATTCTGATATTTTATCGATGATATAAAAAAATTGAAATTTTGAAGAAAAATAAAATATAATTTCGATTATTTAAGGAATTGGTCTTGATTAGATTGACCTCGATAAAGACGCTTTCGTTAAATTTTATTTATAATAATTTTATTGCATATATTACTTATAATTCAATTATTAATTTTATTGGAACTGTTCAATTTTTCAATTGCCAAAATAAATTCTAATATTATTTATCAATATATTTATCGATTGGTAATATAAATCAAAACCATAAATCACGCTCAACTAAATAAGGGTCTTTAAAATTAATTTTATAATTACGATTTTAAAATTACGATTCACGCATTGGCGGGAAAAAACGAAATATATTAGTATTTAAATTACTATTAACTAGAAATAGATTAATTGTAAAATCATATAAGCTTGTAAAGCTCAGTGATTTACTTCCAAAAGAAAAAAAAAATTAAAAAAAGAAACAAAAACATGGTTTAAAATTAAATTTCCAAATCTACAAAAGTTTTTTTTTATGGTTTTTATGCAAGCCGTATACTTAAAAGGTTAACTAAATGAAGATAATTTTGATCGCAAATTATCATTATTTTAAATATTAAATATAGTCGTAGTGATTAAAAAAAATCAAATTTTTTATATGCAGACAATTATTTTCTTTAAGTGATTTAAATCGATTCTAGTATTTTTGACGTATGAAGAAATTAAACAAAATTATATCAACCAATGAAAATTTTCCAATAATCCCAGTTTTTTTTTAAAATTTTTTATTAGACAATCATTCATCACGAAAATCTATCTGGTGCTGACAGATGCTGATTTGCTTTCAAAACTCTTTTGCTAATAGATTTTTTATTTTCTTATATTTTTAGCCAACAGAAGTTAGTAGTCAAGGTTATTCTGAAATCATGCACAGGTCGGTAGACGGTGATAAAACATATCTTGATGATAAAAGATATCCAGTTGCACAAGTCGAATTTGATCGTGTTAAAACACCATTTATGATTGGTTTATGGATTCTTTCAGCTAGTATAGCTAAAATAGGTAAATTTTTGTTGTATTTTTAAATTTACGATGTTTTAAAAATAAAGCTATATTTATTTAACTTTGATTTTTTTAAGGCTCAGTTAAAAATTATGATATCATTATGTAATTTACTGTTTAAATACATTCGTTTGAAAAAGTATATTTGTGACGAATCTATTTAAATTTTTTTCCAATTAGAAAATTTATTATCTATCAATTTTTGTTATCTAACTTTTTGAACAAAGTTTGCGGCAATTAAATAAATTTTCAAAAGAAATCATATTAAATTAGTTTTTTTTTTTTTAAATTAAATTAATTTTAAAAATTATTTCTATTTACAGGCTTTCATATGACACCTAAATTAAATAAAATATTTCCTGAATCATGTTTGCTGATTGTTGTTGGTGTTATTATTGGAGTAGCATTATATTTTGGCACTAGTGTTATTGTATCACCTTTAACACCAAATACATTCTTTTTTTATATGCTCCCACCTATTATACTGGATGCTGGTTATTTTATGCCAAATCGTCTATTTTTTGATAATTTAGGAACAATTTTATTAATGGCTGTCATTGGTACAATATTTAATATAGCAACAATTGGTAAGTAAAATTTAAAATTTCTTATTAGTATTCCAAATTCAAATATACATTTTTTTTTGTGCACGAAAAGTATTCATTAATTCTTAATTCTATTTTAGTTCTATTTAAGACAATTCTATTTTACATTTTTACTATTAAAACGTTTCTGTACCCATCGTTTCCAAAGGAAAAACGTTAGTAAAGCACATACCAGACCTGGTAAAGCACACACAAAACTCTATGCAATAAAATGTAAATTTTGTTTATAATTTTCGTTAGAAATACAACTTAATTCATCTATAAATCTATAGGGCAATTTGCGCAAAGTCTATTATGATGAGATTGTCAATTATTTTAACATTTATCCAATTATCCGATAAATTTAAGAAACTTATTCTTAAATTTTTATGTATGAAGTTTTTCATACATAATATATTTTCGAATCCATAGGTGTAATTTATGTATTTGTCTAACAGTCCTTTAGGAAAATTTGGTGGAAAATTAATTTATTCGAAAAATTATATTCAATATTTTTATAATTTTTTGTCAGTCTATTAAGAATTATCCGAAAAAGTCCGTCAATAATTTTTGTGCAAATTCCCCTTATATACCTTATTTACATTTATATTATTTATTCAAAAAATTTATAATTATATTTTGTTTATTGAATCGATTATAATTATTATTTACCCATTTTTTTGAATTTATTTAGTACAACTTAATTTATACTATAAAACTATATAAGTTTCTAATATATTTCTGAATGAAAAAACCATAATTTATACCATTTTTTTTGGCTCTTTAATAATGATTATTGTTTCATTAAATATAATTACTTTTATAATAAATTAATAGTATTTTTAAAGTTCTGTTCTATACAATTTCTAAAAACTCATTCGCAATAATTTTGTAAGTCCCCAAGGTTATCATTAAATTAAATCTACAATAAAATATAACATATTCTAAAATATAAACGTAGTAACTCACGTGTTGTATTAGAATTCCTTCATGTACACGCAATGACAAAATTTCAGAAATATGCTCCGAATTGAAATTTATTTAACTACATATTTTTTTTTAAAGTTTATGAACAATATATTCAAATTTGTGTTCAGAGTCAGGAATCTATTATTATATGTTGCAATGTAAACAATGTCACCGTTCATATTCTGTATTCTATAATTTGTTACATGTAGAATGTCGAGATAGAATTTCTAGACTTTATTTTTTTTTAAGTATTTTGGTCGGAATATTTTTATTAAAAGTGTTTTGGTCATAACAAGTTCAAAATGTCATTAATGGAAGTGATGAATCCTTTTTTAAAACAATGCACTAATTATTGAATTTTTTAAATGCACTAATTATTGAATTTTTTAAATTTTAATTAATATTATGTTCTGCGATAGCCTGTATTAAAAATACGAATACATATATGTATGAATAATTCATTTGGGATATTATTGCAAATATAAATATTTTACTTTTATCTATTTCGTGATATTCACGTGTTTACATGATATTTTAATTGATTAAAAATATTGTGCAATTTCGATTAACATCTAAATTTAATTTTTTTACATATTCATATCGATATTAAAAGGTGTTAATTATGAAAAAGTGTTAATTGTAAATTGTTAGCTTTCATTCATTAGTTTTTTCTTTAAAAAAAAAAAATATTTCTTAACCACATTTTCAAAACTTAACAGCTCAGTTCTGAGTTGTTAATTTAATTATTATGCTAATTGTATTAAGTGTTTGATGATGTTTAATCTTAATTCATATTATTTATTTATTTTGCAAACATTTAAATACATATAATATGTGTATTACAAATTATCAATTTTTCCTGGTACAGAAAGTTAAATTAGAAAAATATTTGTAAAAAAATTTGAAAAATTTATTTATTGATTTTGAGTATAATTTAAAGTTTGTACTTTTTTTTTTAAGGTGGATCATTATGGGCTTGTGGTCTTACTGGAATGTATAGTGTAAATATTCCATTATTAGATATATTTCTTTTTGCATCATTGATATCAGCTGTTGATCCTGTTGCCGTATTAGCAGTTTTTGAAGAAATTCATGTTAATGAAATATTGTATATAGTTGTTTTTGGTGAATCATTGTTGAATGATGCTGTTACGGTAATTTTCGATATAATTTATTTTTTAATTTATAAATTTAATTTTCTATAAATTATGAAAATTGTATACTTTTAGGTTGTTATGTATCATATGATGGAAACGTTTGGTGAAATTGGTGATAATTTAATTGCAACTGATATTGCTAGTGGTGTTGCTAATTTTTTTGTAGTTGCTGTTGGTGGTACCGTTATAGGTAACTAATCTTTACACAGAAATATTTTTTATGGTATATATTTGAATTTAATTTTGATTATTCGTTTTCAAGGTATTATTTGGGGTTTCCTAACCGGTTTTGTTACACGTTTTACGGATCATGTTCGTGTAATTGAACCAATCTTTATATTCGTAATGGCATACTTAGCTTATTTAAATGCAGAAATATTTCATATGAGCGGAATTTTATCGTAAGTTACATTAAAAACTTATTTTCTCAAATATTTTGGTTATATATATATATGAGTCCTGAGGATATAAATATAAAACGAAAATCATACAAAATGAAACACGATTTAGCAACATAACAAAAGAGAACTTCACGTTTAAAAGAAGAAAAAAACGCTTATTACACATAGTAAAATTATTAATGTTGTGATAATTCACCTTGAATTAAAAAATAATACTTAAAATTCATTTACATTTTTGGTTAAAATTGACCTACAAAAATAATTAATCGAACTAATGTAGTTTACACCCTAATATATCGTGTTTGTATATTTTTTTGTAATTTTCATTTTATATTTTATATCTGATGAGGACTCTTTGTCGATAATAGCATGATTAAAATATATTTTATTTATATTAACATAGAATAACATTTTGTGGTATAACAATGAAGAATTATGTTGAATCAAATATATCACAAAAATCTCATACAACTGTTAAATATGCTTTAAAAATGTTATCAAGTTCAGCGGAAACAATTATTTTTATGTTACTTGGTGTAGCTACAGTCAACAATTCACATAAATGGAATACACCATTTGTACTATTAACAATATTATTTTGTTCGGTTTATAGAATTTTAGGTGAATTAATAAATATAAATTATGTAATTTTTATCTATTTAAAAAAAAAAAAAAAAAAAAAAAAAAAAAAATTACTTTTTAATTGTAGGTGTAATTGTTTTAACTGCCTTGGCTAATCGATTTAGATTACATAAATTATCACGTGTTGATCAATTTGTAATGTCATATGGTGGATTAAGAGGAGCTGTAGCTTTTGCTTTAGTTTTATTAATATCAGAAAAACATGTTAAACAAAAAGATATGTTTGTAACAACAACAATTGCTGTTATATATTTTACAGTATTTTTACAAGGTATAACAATAAAACCATTAGTAAAAGCATTAAATGTTAAACGTGCTTCGAAACGTAAACCAACTATGAATGAAAGAATACATGAAAGAGTAAATTAATTTTAAATTTAAAAAAAAAAACAATATTTATAACAAAATTTATTTAATATAAAAATAGTTTATGGATCATTTAATGGCGGGTATTGAAGATATTGTTGGTAAAACTGGAAATTATAATGTTAGAGATAAATTTAAACGTTTTGATAATCGTTTTATTCGTCCATTATTAATAAGAGATTTAAAGGTAAATTTAATGTTAATTTAATTTTAATAATTATTGAATTTAATTAAATTAAATTCATTTTTGGAAAAAAAAATATCATATATAAATATTAATAAAAATTTTATTTCAAAATAAATTTTTAAGAGTACCGATGGTACTTTTTATGGCAACAGATATTTTAGTAATATCTCTGAAAATTATATTGACAAATTACATCAAAAAGGTGCAACTGGTTCAGAACCAAAAGTACATAATACAAAACCAAAAAGACAATCAACAAATGAAGAATCTGAAGATCTATAATTTTTGACACAAAAATCATCAAAAGTTAAAACGAAATGAATAAAATTTATCATAAAGAATATTAAAAAGTTGTAAAATATAATTTTCATTTATATAAATAATTTATTATTAAATTTTTATAATTTAAAAATTTTTAAAACTTTAAAATATATATTATATGGTTTTTTTTAGGGAGCTGAACCCAAAATCCTAGAAACATACTCTAAACTAACTATGAAAGATGCTATCGAAGTAATGAGACGTAATCCATCTACTATTGGACAAATGTCTGGAACTGAATCTATGAGTGCATTATTTAGAAATTATACTAATAATTTTTTAGGCGGAAGGTGTGTAAAAAATTTATACATTTTTATTTTGTTTTAATGTATAATTTATAAGTTAAATGATTTTTTTCATACTTAATGTCTATTTTATTAGTTTAAAAAAAAAAACATTGTAAAACAAATTTACAATCTACTGTAAAAACAAATTATAAATAAGATTAAAATTGTTTACAAAGTAATATAATATCAGAAAATGTTGAAATATTTTATGTTTTTGATTAATAACCAAGGCAAAACAAAAAAAATATTTTTTTTTATTATAAAGCCCGAGCTTAACAAATTTGGAAGCGTGTTCACGAAATTTGGATATGCATGAATTAGATTATAATCCATCTAAAAAGGATTTAACTGATGCTAAAATTCATCATTTATTAGCAGAGGAACTTAAACCATACAGAAGAGTAAGAATATTTTTTTTAAATGTAATAAAATTGTGCATGTTTTTTTATGATCCGAATATAGAAATTTATTGCGATAATTATATTTTTTATAGCAAGACCCAAGACCCTAAGTAATTTTGATAGTTTATCATCAAAAATTTATATTTTGCATATTATAGATGATTTATAAGCAATAAATTATTTAATTCAAATATATTGGATACGATAAGTTTTCGAAAATGTTTTCAAGTTAACCACGGATAATAACTCTACAACATTAAAAATTTTTATAATAAAAGTTATATTAAAAAAATAAAAATTAATACTTTGTAATTAATTTAATTGGAAATTTAGGTTCGTGTTTTTTTTCGAATATCTTATATTTTTTTATGTTGAAATTATATTTTTTATGTTGAGTTAATGATGACTGACCATTAAATTATTGTAAAGAATTTAATTAAAATCTTAAATGTTGTAAATATCAATTTTTTTTTGCTTTTTAGTTAAATATTTATTAAAGTATCATACATTTTCTTTCTTTATTTTCAAATTTTTCCAAAAAAAAAATAACCAAAATAAAAAATACCTGCAATTTTACAACTAAATTCATACTTTATCATTGATGAAATTACAAATACCAAAATATTATTTATATTACAACTGCTCATCATCTACAGGCATCTTTGGCTATGGTACGAAAAAAAAATAAAAAAAATAAAAATGAGTTTTTAATTCGTATAATTAATTAATGTATATTTAGTGTTTTTGAGTTTTCAAAAAAATTAACACAATATTTTTTTAACTATTTTTATTTTTGTGCTTTTTGTTATCTATGCCGAAAATAAATTTAATTAATTTCTTACAAAACAATAGTAGATAATTAAAAGCTAATTATTTATATCAAAAATAATACAAAAATTTTTTTTTAGTTTGAACAACTGATAAAAACATAAATATTAATTTAGTTAAATAAAATATAATAAGTTGTTTAATAGATATAAATAAATATCACAATTAAATGTAAATTGAAAATATCGTTTCTCACCTAATAAATTAAGGAATTTCTTTTTTTTATAAAATAAATAGCAAGAAAATAAAAAGAGATTTTGCATAGAAGAACATTAATATTTCATAAAGAAATTGGTAAAAGGACAAATTGGAATAGTGAATAAACAATTTTTTTTAGTAACTGATCAAATGGGAAAGTAGCTTTAAATTGCATTAATTGTTTTAAATTGCTTTATTAGAGAAATTATTTTTAAAATTTAGTTTGTTAAATCGTGATTAATGTTTATTAAAAAATTCCTTTATTTTATTTGAAAACTGATGATTATGTAAAGAAAGATACTCTATTTTAGTTAATCGTGGACTACATTTCGATTATACCTACTAAAGATTCATAAATTTTATTTTATTTTAGTATAAACACCAAATCCGCAACCTGCAAATTTGAATTGCAACCTGCAAATTCCAAATTATAATTTGTATATTAAATTACTAACAAAAGAATTTGCTTTGATTTTCTTTATTTTGAGTTGTTTTAAAAGTATTTTTAACAGAAGATTTAAAATATAGTTTGGAATCTTCAGCAAATTATTCCTTATTCAATTTTTATAATGCAACTCAGTTTTTTTTTAAAACGGATTGTATTATAAGTATTAAATATTGAAAAGTATTTAATTTTTTATTATAATTTTTTGGCAAAACATAATTCGTTAAAATTAAATTTTTTATAATTTTCATTTGCATTATATCTAAAAAAAAAAAATATATCAAAATTTTCATAATAGCTTATAAAATTATAAATAAATTTAATACTATAACCTGAAGTTACTTTTAATATAACATATTTTAATTTCAATATTTGTGTAATATTTAATTTTTGTTTTTGTGTTATTATTTAACTTTTAATATTTTATAAAAAATATAATTTATTTATATTATTACATTAATTTTACAGCATCGAGACTTAGTTATAGTAGACACGCTGTTGATGATAGAGATTTGTCAACTCAGGTATAACTAATAATTAAAATAATATTATTAAAAATTAAAGAAAAAAAAACTTTACAACTTTATAGGTCAATTATAAAATGCATATGAATATACGACGAATGGTAAATGATAGAAAACATCATAAACGAAGCAAACGTGGAAATAAAGTAAATAAATATTTTAATATACATATACGATAAATTAATATAATAATTAATATAATATATTTATAGCAGGATGGTGTTAAGCAGAATCATGTATCTTTTCATGATTTTCAACAAAATGGAACAACAAAGCAGATAACGAATGGTACGAAATTGAATCAACTTCATTATCGCAATCTAATCAGAAAACATTCTTACAATTCACTTAACAAATATCATAAATTAGAAATAGGTAATTAATAAGTTGTCGTGTAAAAAAAAACCAAGCCAACAAGTAAATTCAGTTTAACTTTATATCGAAAAGTTACAACAACAAAAAAAAAAGATACCTAATTACAAAAAAATTGGTTAATTTATTATTTTTGGTATTAGATACAAACATTAATTATATAAAAATTATGTGTAAGAATTGTTTATTTTCAAAAAGTCCTGTACTGTTTGGTTTAATATTTATTTATTAGAGAATAATCTTTATAAATTTAAATAGCTTAAAATTTCAGGATAATAATTTATCCGGTTTAGTTACAAATTAGTTATTGTTGGTAATCGCATTTGGGTTAAATAGTAAATTATTTGCATAATAATTGATTCGAATTTGTTTTTCGACAACTTCGGATTTCGGTTTAATTTTTTTTTTATAATAATATTCTGGCAAATATCTCATAATTCATTGTGTTGTACAATTATGTTTATATATATAATATTAATTAATTACTTTAGGTTTTATTATAATTTACTAACATCTTTAGTTATATAATAAAATAATTTGTATTAACTTAAATTTAATATAAATTGTCAGAAGATAATCCACAATCATCAAGTTCAGGACAAGCAAACGATGACTGGGATGATGGATTAACATTTACAGCAAAATCATCACGTAAGTAGAAATTTTTAATTAATTTTCAATTTAATATATTTTTGTATTACTATATATATATTATATAAACACTTTTCGATAGTCTCGTGAAATAACAAAAAAAACATCTCAAATAATAATTTTTAAAAGTTAATTGAAATAATTAGAATTTTTAAACTTTATTCTAGATATTTAATAAAAAAAAAAATTAATGAAATAGAAAATTTTCATGCTATTTAAAGCAATACAATTTGATGTGTCATCAATTGACCAAACACGTTTAAGTCACTCTCCAGTTAAGGTTAATTATCTGCCCTTTTCCCTTGATTTTCCCTGACAAATAAACAACAGAGTATTAGTAATTTTACTTACTATTCACTTCGTCTGTAATTATTTACGATAGAAAATTAGTATAGTACTAATACTGGTTCTTGATCGTAAATAAGATAATTGAAACCAAAGTAGATAGTATAAGATAAATGTAATTACAATTTCTAATAATATTTCTTATTATTAAAATTAATATATAAATATTTATTGAAATTAATTTTGAAATATCTTTAAATCGTATGCTTTTAAATTACACTCAAAAGAAGCAAATTTATTTTTATTTGAAAATTCATAAATAATTTATGTGATTTACATCCAAATTATTCCCAAAAGTGAAAGGAAATACTATATGTGAAGTTAATTATGCTGAAACAGGAATAGGAAATTATGCTGAAATACGATTAAAGGAGTATTGGGTTTGAAATGAATATAGAATATTGCTTGTTCGTGGACATTTTTAACGTAAAATTAACATGTGTTGTTTTCTGAAAAGGTGACATATATTTTGGAAACGTTTTTTAAATTAAATCTCGGAAATTTCATTATTGGATATAAATAACAATTAGTGTAATAGGGATATATAAAGAAATATTATTAATAAGAGGATATAAAAATAAAAACTAAACGAAAATCCGTGACTATCGATAGGAATCTCTTCTTAATTTGTAAAAAAATATATATGTATATATTTTTAAAGTAATTTATTTTACATTACTGAATGTATGTTGACTTCCTTTATATGTAAATGACACTTATAAGAAACACATAAAGCACCACTTAACATATTTAACATTTCTTTAATTTTGCTTTTTCTTTTTTTATTATTTGTTTTAATTTTATTTTTCTGTCTGCTTGACTTGTTCGTTCTGTATCCTCTCTTGATGTTATTAAATCAATATAATATAATTTCAAAAGTGAAATTTAACCAGAAATTCATTTCTTTATTTCCTCAAGTAAGATAAAACTAGCTTTACAATTTTTTAAGCTATAAAAGTTAATTATATCTTTAGATATTTGAATTTCAATCTTAAGATTATTTTCATTTGCTATTTAATTTGGACTAAATTTGGAAAACTGTGAATAATAAATTTATTTGGCCAATATATTTTTATATGATCGCTTTCACTATACCAATTTTTTTTTTTTTTTACATCGAATATAAACGATATTAGAAATCGATATACTCATATATATGCTAAGTGGCCATATATGTGAACCAGTCAAATTAAATATTTATAAATATTTTATTTTTGAACATATTTGAAAAAAAAAATCGTTTTCAATCCTTCAGCTGACTCGGATCGAGCAAATAATAATTCATTAATTGCACATATTGCAAGTTTGCCAGGCTTTGATACTTCAAAAGCAAGAATTGTAACACATTATTCGTCTAAAAATGGTAGCCCTGATAATTCTTTATCACCTGATCTACTTGTACCTACAGCAGCCGAATTAATACTACCATGGCGTAGAGATCGTTCTTTCCAAAGTTTTGGTATGTTTTCGAAAAAAAAAAAAATGGAATAAATTTTTAATAGTTCAACGTTTTATATTAGACATATTATTTGAATATTTTTTAGAATTATTATTTTAAATTCAATTATTTATATTTTATCTTTATTATTCGTTAACCATAAGATTTTTCAATTTATATAATGTTTTAATTTTGAAATATTTTAAAAGCACTTTGTTAAAAAATACCAGATACAAATTTTGCTGTTTTTATAGTTAAATGTTTTTAATTTACAAAAAAAAATAAAAGAGCTTCTTTATTTTTTGGCAAATTTGGAATAGGAATTTTTTTTATTTAAATATTCTGGCCAAAAATTTATAGACATTTGTCCTAATAAATCGTATCATTAGCAAAAAAGTTAAAAGTTTATTAATTTTAATTTTATCTGTATCTATTCTTTTGGTTAATATTTTAATTATTTTTGTTCAGTACACCAAACTTTCGATAATTTCAATTTTTTTTTTTGGCCAAATAATTAATTTCATAATTTTATTTTATTAATTTCATAATTTTATTTGGTTTTTTTTACATAATGCATTATAAAAATAATAATTTAATTCCAAAAAAAATTGTTAAGAAAGTTTGTTTAGGGTTTCCTCGAACATAATAATTAAAAATTTTAATATTAAATTATGCTCTACGTTATCCTTATAATATAAACAGTCTGTTATCCTAAACAGTAATATTTTCCTTAGACTAGGTGAGTTATAAACAATTCAGGCATATGGGGCCCACTTTACAAATGGGTAGAGTTTAGTGAGTGTAGTTTTTTTTAAACCGCTATAGAGTACGAGCTTCATTTAAACCGATATAATTTTCTTGAAAATATCTAAATATTGATTGAATTAACTTTTGTAACATATTTAAACCGTGTGCTTTACATTTCATTCCAAAAAATTCAAATTAATTGCTTTAAGAAATAGTCGAAAATGTTTGAATAATTCGCGATTTATACATCTAGTTTATTCTACAAACTTAAAGCAAATATTATTTCTGTAAATTCGAATTCAGAAATAATAATTTTTAAATTGCTGAATATTGCACTTTTTGTATCAACTATTGCCATGAAATGTTAAAGGTATTTTAATATAAGAGCCTAAACATACTTAATTGTTTCATAAATCATTTACGTCAACTAAAACATTTTATATATTATTTTATTTTAAATATGGACAAGAAATTCATTATATAATTTCTAATAAATTTATTTCTCTTGAGCATGTTCTTCTTAATTTGTATATAAATATTAAATAAAATTATTTTAAATTTATTTAAAATATTTAGCATGCATGTCCAGTTTAGCAAAACTTAATTTTCTCGTTATTTTTTTTCTCAAAATATCATAATAACATCTAATTTTTAAGCTTTTGCCTTTAAAGTAATATATTTTTAAATTTTGTTATTTAGTTGGAGATACGCCAGTAATTATAGAAGAAGACAGATGTACATCAAAAGATTCGGATGGTGAAAGACGAGTTGCAACACCAACAGCAACTGAATCACAATTACCATGGAAACGTACTGAAGAAGAATATGAAGATAATGGTCCTATACAACAAAATGAATTTCCAGCATGGGCTTCAAATAAAGAATATCTTGCATATAATTCACCAAGTGCTACTTTCCTAGGTAATGTTAATTCTTTAATTATATTTATATTATTATTATATTCCATTTTTTAAAGTATTTGTTAAAGTTTCTTAACTTATCTAAGAAAAGTTATCTAAGTTTTTTAACTTAAGAGAGGAATAACAATTTAAATTGATTTATTGGTTTTAACTTATATTATGCCGTTTCATATAGTGTCTGTCCGACTGTCAGTAGTTTAAATTAAATTAATAATTAATCTGCTGTTCTAGTTTTCCAGTCGGATTTATGTTTTTCGTAACATATTTATATTCACTCAAAAGCTAGAATACTAAAAATGTCAGAATAGAAATTTTTTCAAAACTAGAATAAAATATTTTGCAATTTGTAAAATTGCAAAATTCAAAATTTATCTGAGTGCAACATAAGTATGGCTAGTGCGACTAAACTAGTTTTTAGAATAGTTACCTTTTTTTTCTATTTAATTTTAAAGACGAAGTGAATTTTTAATTAAAGTTAAAAACTTTAACAAATACAATACTCTATGTACTACAAACATAAACATAATACATATTTTTATTTAAAATAATTATTTTTATTGAAATGTAAATAAAAGCAATGCAATTAGTTGAATTATTTATTAAAATTAAAACACAAAATCGATGGTGATTAAATAGGCTATAACTTTTCCTTTAACTCTAAGCCATCGCACGATCAATTTTAGAAAATAACATTTTAGAAATTTTCCTTAACTTTAAAACATAATTTAAATTTTTATGCAAATTTATTCAATAACTATTTTTTTTTTAAAGTTTAATATATGTACTTGTTTATTTATGAAGTATAATCCTTGAAATTTTTTTATTAATTTGTGGCATTTTTTGGTTGAGAATTTTTTTTTAAGCAGAAAGATAACGCATGATAAAAATTGTCAATTAATATTTTACATTTTAATTGTAATTCCTCCAAAATTACTTTAATTTTTTATTTATTTGTTAAATTTTTAAACGAAATTTTGCAATTAAAATATAGAATTAGTGTTAATTTCACTTTGTTGAATATTAAAATTTTGCATTTTTTTTATATATGTATTAGTATATCACGAAAAAAGTATTTTTTTGTTATTTTTTTAATTCTAGTAGAAATTAATTTTATAATCACTGCATGGTTAATTTCATAATCCCATGTACAATACAAGATTTGTTACTCACAGATCAAAAGCAAATATTTTATCAACTATGAATATGGCGATTTTTGTCATAAAATTAAACTTCTATTTTTCGAAACAAGATTTCATCTCCAAAATATCTTCAAAAACCATATTTTAAAATATCATTGTTTTATATCCTGTTTTTTCGATGATAATCAAAGCACTAAGACAATTAATGCGCGAATTAGTGCTACTTAAAACACAATTTTTGTGTGAATCTAAATGTGGTTATATTTGAAATATATTTAATGGTTATTTTATTTTGAAATTCTGAAATATATTCTGCCGTATACTAGTTTGATATTATTGTTTTCCCTCGAGTTACTTATATTAGATCATTAAAATTTTCGAAATTATCTTTTTATATGGAATATAAAATTTCGAAAAATTTCAGATTATTTTTCTGTTCACTGTAAAACTAAGAGATGTAATTAATAATTGTTAAGAACATTATTTCTCACTTTACTTTCAATAAACTTTATTAATAATTGATAAGAATATTATTTCTCTACTATTTTTCATTCGCTAAAATACACTTCTTATAGTTAATTATTAGCTATTCCTGATTCAGTTCCCTTGGAATCGTAACTCCTCAGTGCACATGTGTACTTATAGTTTCTGGAAAATTCGCCATGTAGATTATTAATAATTATATGCATATTAGAAATTTTAGTATTTAAATAGTTTGTTTTATTAATAAAATAAAATTGTATAAATTTATTTTAATTACTTGCACATTGTTTACATTTCTTTGATTTAAGTGTTTTTTTTTTTTTAAATATCTTTTTTTTCTGTTTCTTTTTTGGTTTTAAATTTTTTTTTTATCTTTATGTAAATTAAATGTATGATACTGTACTCTCTCCCTGTTACTGCAAAAAAAAAAAAAAAAAAATTTCACGCTGCTATCACATTGACTAAAAAAAAAATATAACTCACTCAATTTACTACACCATCGTCAAAATCACCATCGTCGAATTGAACACAAAACCAAATAATTTAAAAAAAAAACAAAAAAAACAAAACATAAAAAAAAAATTAGGTGGATTATCAAAACCTAAACAGGCTAAGTCTGTAATAGGTTTGTTCCGGCGTGAAAGTTCTGGTTCAGGATCTGTAATTGGAACAGCTACCGGTTATACAAGTGATAGTATTGGTTCGGATCCAACATTAGCAGTAACAACAGTACAAGTAACACCAGCACATCAAACACCATGTATTGATAGAAGAGTTACAGATAAAAGATCTGCATCAATTAGTGAGGGACATTCAGGACCATTTCCGGTAACGGCAAGTCATCGACGTAATACAAGACGTGGTTCTATGTTGGAATTAAGTGGGTAAGTATCCATTTAGTAATTTAATATTTTTTATTTTGAAAAATATTTAGATTTTTAATTTTTTTTTTTTTTATTTATTAAAATTTTTACAAAACAAATTTTAATTAAATGGTTTTTTTAAATGTTTTTATTTTGTAATTGCATGATGCTACAAAAAAAATAAATTATGAGAATAGATATTTTATTTTAATATTTAATAATTTATTTAGAAAATCCTCTGTAAATAGCTAATAGTTTGACAAACTTTGTTATATAAACTTTTGAAAGAATTATTTTTATTTTTATTTTTTAATTTTTATCTTAAATTATTTGAGACATTTCGTTTAAATATTATTTAAGAATATTTCGAAAAAAATATTTTATTTCGTAGATATTCGATTTGTTTTTAAAATAATACTTAATAAAAATAATAGTGCTGTGTGAAATTTTCGGATTCAACGATTGAATTTTGTTTGAAAATTTCATGTATATACATAAATATCTTATATCACCTTACAAAAGGTTCTTGTAGATACAAATTTGATTAGTTTTGTAATCCACTATTTTATTTACTATTTGTATTATTAAATATTTTTTTTAATTTTACAAATTATGCTTTTATGTGCTCAGTAATATTTTAATTTTGTTACATTAATGACATAAATATATTGATAAACTGCCAAACAAAATATATCAATTATGTTTACGAATGTTTGTTGGTCAGGTTTTTTTTTTTTCAAATTATTATTAATAAAACCGAAATTGGTATATCGTTTAGTAATGTTGCGGTTCTAACTGAAATTGCTGCTCGGTTTAACTGGAAAGGAAAAATCACAATAATCCGAATGTGCCCAATAATAACAACTGTTTGTGTCGTTCTCGAAATCCAAATATAAAATTTGTTGCTTATTAAAAGCTTTCAAAATTTCAAACTTAAATTTATATAATCTTGGCCGGCAAAGTTATTTATTTCAACAACAATTTTCTAATAAAATACTCTGTCTGAATGAAGCTTTTAACGATAAATTTAACATAAATATAAATATTTACAATTTTCACCAACAAAATCAAAAATTTCATACATAAAATTTCAAATGTCTCAAATATTTATAATTGATAAAAAATTTAGTTCTTTATGGCTTGAGGAATTTATATAAAATAAAATTTATTTAAGAAGCATGAAATTCTAAAATAAATTTATTATTTTGATTTTTTAAATAAATTAAAAATAATATTTTTTTTTAACAACCTATAAATATAAAATATAAAACGGATTAGCAATGCAAAACAAAATATAATTTTTAATCATCAATAATAAATATTTTCTGTTACGTAAATTTTAATAAATTTTTTTTTTTAAAATTATTTTAGTTTTTTTAAAAGTAATTTTTAGATTTAAAATACTTAATTTCAAATATTTTAGGCACACAAAAAAATACTTTTTTATTATACAAACACACACATATTACACAAACACACACATATTACACGCTCCTCCACATATTTTACATGCTCACACATTACACGCTCTCATTCTTGCTATTACACTTTAGTTTTAATTTATACTATGACGATTCAATTTTGATTTATTAAATTTTAATTGAAAATATTTAAAAAAAAGTGAAATCAAGTTCAATATTTACTATGTTAACACGTTCGCGGTCGTGAATCAATCCTATAGCATTCATTTTCATAGTGATGCAAAATGACGTGAATGCAATAGCATTTAAATTTTAAAGCCAATGTATTCTATGAATGACTGCTATAGCATACACGTCATCCTAGTTGAAAAATATTATCTATATCGTCGTGGATGCTATAACATTCATTGTAAATAAGGGTTAAAATACGATGTTATAATATATATGTCTAATCAGATTTCGGATATTACAACTAGTTTCAAAAATAATTGCCTTGAAATTTTTAGCGACCGCGAACGTGTTAAGCGAATTTAACATTTTTTTTGTATGATTATGGAAATTAATTACTCTGTAACTACCAGAAGTTAGTTTTTATTGTCAGAAAATGGCTAAAATATCGAATTAAATTGAAGTTTTCGGGAATAATTGGTTTTTTTGATATCAGTAGTTTAAAATTAATAATAATTTAAAATTTTGAATCAAAATTGAATGGACTGGTATTAATATATTAATATACATATATTAAATGTTTATAACATAAAATTAAAAATTAATAAATAAACCATAAAAACATCTTGTAACTAATAGTAATAATAATAATAATAATTTTTATTTGTCTTAAAAACATTTCTAATAATAATAATACAATTTTTTATATTATGTTATACAAAAAGAAGATACATTACAGTGAGTAATAAAATAAATTAATAATAATAATTTTAAAACATGAGTAATTAATAATACATAAATCACAATTTAATTTATCATCTAAAATAAAGATTCCTCAAAACGAATAATTCACATCGGTTTATTTACATATAACCTGTCATTATTTTATAATTTGATTAATATTTTATTTTGGCCATTCACCACTAAACTCCTTAATTATGATTACATTATAATTGTAATTAAATTTGCAATAAGTAAGACTTGAAAAAGAAAATTTAATTGATTTTATAATTTGACCAAAATTATTTCATTAGTCTTTAATAGCAACAAAATATCTGACAAACTTATATAATAATTGGAGAGTTCTCTTACTCGTTTATGACATTCAGATTAAAATGATCAGAAGAGTTTAGTAAATCCATTAAATTTATTAAACATTGCTGTAATATAATTGCACAAAAATTTAAATCTTATGGTAATTTTGAAATAGTTCTGAAAAAATCAAAATTTCTTTAACAGTTCAGGAACATAAGTGAATAATGTCTATAGGTAATATTTAAAAGAAGGATGTTTAAGAAATCTTACCCCTAAAACGATACACATATCTATTTCAATGATAAAAATTAAAAATTGGAAGTTAAATTGATGACAATTCATACTATGTTATTTTCATAAGCAGTAAAAAAAATTAAATATAGATTTTTTCTGCAAATTCAAATTGAAAGGACAATAAATATATTAGACATAATATTTTTATTTTTCCTCTCTAATCGTCTAATAATCATTAATCTTTTTATTTTTCGAAAAATTTGTAAAGAATCTTACTTTTCTCCGTACTAATTGACATTACCTGTATCAACAAAATAAAAAATTAGTTTTCATTGAACTCTGGATTAATAATTTACTGAAATTAATTTATTATTTTGCATATCTATAATATTAGTTACTATGTTAAAAACAAAAACGATTGTGAAGGACAAATTACACATACACCAGTAACAATTTATCATCTGTTTAACCTGAGATCCTCAGATGCAGAGTATACTTAAAATTTAAAAAATGTTATTTTACAAAAAAAAATTAACTACAAAATATATCAACACAAAATATTCAAGAACATAGAAATTCAAAACATCCTCCAGAAAGAAATTTCATTACAAAAAAAATTGAATACTTATATTATTATAAATAATTTATAATTTATTTCAATTAGCATAAATATTTTCTTAAAGATACACAGAAAAAAATATAAAAATTTCTTTTTATGAGATTTTGTAAATAAATTTTAAAATATACAAAATTATTATTTTAAGTTTAACTCAATAAAATTTCATAAAACTACTTGTATATATTAGAATTGGGATAATTGCCAACATAAAATATTTATGCTACCGTGAAATATAATTATGTAGAAATAAAACAGCGAATTATTTATCTGATAACTTTATATTTTCCGCAGACTACTGGTGACAGGACGACGCCAAAGTAGAATAGTGCCTTTTGAATTGTCTCATTTTAAGTAAACACACCATGCATGTTTTTACGCCTATAATAGTAATATGTTTAAAACAAATAATAATAATAATATAATTACTAATATTATAATAAATAAATAATTGTTATATAAATAAAATTAACATTTTATTTTAAGCAAATTAACACAGATATAAAGATATATATATTTTTTAATAATTATTAATAATATTTTTGTAAGATTTCTTAATATATTGTGTAAAGGAGAAATCTAAATTACAACATAAAAAATTATATAGTATACTGTAAATTCTTAGATTGTCCTAAGTCAAATATATTAATCTTTTTTTTTTGCACGGACCAGGAAAATAATTTATAATAATTTTTATTTCTATATTTATAATGTACATTTTTTTAAAGAAATTAACTGCAATTTATACTAATTTCTAATCTGATATTTCTATATAAATTACACAGAAATATTAAAACTAACTATTTTTTATAGTAGAATGCAATTAGTTAACTAGTGTTGATATGATATTAAACTACTAAATTATCTGATCTACTAATATTCAATTTTATAATTAATTAATATTGATTGAATTTATCTTATTTCTATAGTATATAAATCATAATATTCAACATTTTCATATAAATTTCAACAAAATCCTAGTATAAAATTTTAAAAAATTTTCTAACAATTGTTTAACCTATATATAGTTATAAAATATCTATTTCTTCAAGAAAAATAGATATTTTATACCAAGAGATTAAACAATTCATATTCATTTAAGATAATCCTCGTGTTACGTACGATCGATAGTATCTAATAGCATATAATGAATATTTTCATTGTACAATTTGAATTTGATTTGCTTTATAATTTATCTAATTTCCTTTTTGTATAATTTTATATAAAAATTCTGTATTATTATTTTTCATATTTATTAAAATTTGTTGTAAAATATTGTACAAATTCAATGTTATTTAAAGTATAAAAGTTGCGTTAAAAGTTTAATAAATAAAAACTTTAAATATCTAGATAGCATCTTCGAACTACAAAAAAAAAATCTTTAATTGAGCTGCAATGTTTAGAATTAAATCTAAATCTCTAGTAACAATAAATATATCTTGTTAAAAATTACAGACCTGTCAAATAAATGTGAACACAGATATTTTCAATAAAACTGTGACACCAGTGTATAAAGATATCAAAATCTAAGAATAAAAATTGATTTATTATAAATTTGGACTAATTTAACAAAGAATTGCACAAATCTGATTAAATTTGATATTTAATTTAATTTAGTAATCTTAGAGATTAAGAGATTAACATAAAATAATTGTATATAACTCACTCAATATTTAGTTAAGATAATTTTACCTAGAATTGTTGAATGTTTATAGATATTTTAACTTCTATATTTTATACTAATTTAAATAATATTTATTAACATTTTGAGGACGCTAATGTAACAAATGTTATTTAAACACAGAAAAATCGTTTAAATCTCCATATACTTTGAAACCATAAGTTTATATTTATTGTGGTCCTGAAACATATTTTTTTTATATACATATATTTTCAAAAGGATTAATTTGTATGTTGCAGTTACTTTTTTCAATTAAATATACTAGATCTAGTAATTTTTCAATATTTAATTCTTTTTCTTAGGATATGATTTTAAATATTATAATATATAATAATTAATATGAGGGATAAAGGTTAATATTAATATTCTTTTTTCTTAAGTTCATTATAATTTACATTTAATTTAAAAAATATTAAAATATTATTAATAAAAATATTAACTTACAAAAATAATATTAAATTATAAAAATTTAATAATAGAGTATAAGGAACAGCAAATTGCTTAATAATATAATATAATCATTTAATATATATATCATCAAAATCTAAACTATATTACCATAATAATCATTTAATTATATATTGTTTTGTTGCTTAATGTAAATATGAATCAAGATCATCCAAAATTAAGAAATGTGTGGTACACAATATAACTGAAAATAACGACTATTATTTGTACAATAAGTTAATTGATTTATTAGTTATTCCTTGTTGAGGATGTAAAATGCGAAATGCGAAAAAAATAAATTAAATTTATTATAATATCTCTACATATATCTACAAGTATAACCAAATTGTCCTAAAATATGATCTGTAATGGATTGTAAATTATAGCTTAGTTTCATAAACTTACGATTAAAATTAAATATAATGAAAAAATCTAAACAATAAAATTGAAAAATTAATAATAGAACTTGGAACGAAAACTTCACATATAATTGGCCTAAGAGTTGGTTCAAAGTGGTATATTTTAAAATTGTATGACAGAAAATTACGTACGCTGATAATTTTGTTGTAAATGCAATAATGTGTTCTAATAAGAATTTCTATTTCTGTAAATTTTGTGTATTATTGAATTTGAACTGGAAAAATGGAATTAATCAGGAAATACTTTGAATACAGAAAAATACAGTCCACTTTGAATGAACTGTAGGGTGATATAAAAAAGTTATACATACATATATGCTCATTTTTGTATTTATATACGTTAATATTTTTCTTATTGTTCATAATCATTTTTTATGTTTTTCCTTCCTTTTTAAAACATAATTATACTAATAAAAATATATTAAATATTATTCTATTACTAACATATTTGTAGATAACATTTCAATTATTATGTCATTAATATTATTCGGTTTATTGCTTTTTGAGTTTTATGCTTATTCTTTTTGTTTAATTAATTGATTTGTTTTAGTGGTTTTTAATTTTTCAAATATTTTAGGATTTTTTAAGATCATATTCTATTAATATGTATAATTAATTATATAAAAAGTATTGTTAAAATTTTAATTTTGGAAAAATTAAAATAAATTTTTATTTATGCTTTTTATGTTTATTAATAAAAAAATTTAAAAAAAAAATTCATTGCATGCAAAAAAAGAAAATTAATTACTTAAAAAAAAAACCGAAAAATTATTTCTTGAAGAAACAAAAAAAAAAATTAATTTTTTTTCAATTATAATAATCATTTATTTTAAATTGTTATAAAAACTCTAATATAGAGAAACAATACCAGAAGAAAATCAACAACCACATTCAAAATCATTATGTGAACCGAGTGATAATGATTGGAATTATACTGCTGGTCATCTATCAGATATTTCAAATTATGGTATTGATGAAGATTCTTCTGCACTTAGTCCCAGCAGCAATAAATTTGTCCGTGAACCGTTATTATCAAAATGTACACCAAAAGTTCAAATACGTCGTATGAATAATAATAATAAAAATCAAGTAACAACAGCACTTTTATCCAATACAGAATATAGTAGTTGCAGCAGCAGTAGTAGTAGTAGTGATTCTGATGAAGATGAAGATGAAGATTTACATGTTTATGACGATGATCATATTGTTAATACACATTTTACCAGTAAATCTAATGATGGTAAAAAATCTATTGATGAATAAAAAATCATTTCTAATATTCATCAGGAGAACATTTCATAAAATGAAAAGAGATCAATTATTAAAAAAAAATAAATAATAAAATAACTTTTCAAAATTATTTTAGCGACTCTTAATTTAAAAAGAAAAAACCATTAAAATATTTAAAATGATTAAAAAAAAAACATATATTCCAATTAAAATTAACGATTTTATTAAAATACCGACATAATTTAAAAAACATAAACAATGGAATATTAATTAAATTAAAAATTACACATTAATAATTGAGTTGTGCACTAAAGTTTTTGTTTTCAAAAATAAAATAAAAATGGATTTAATCCTAAGAAATGCCTTAAAAAAAAATAAAAGTTTAAAACATAAAAACCATAAATAGCCAATTTAAAATAATTAAAGTTCATTTTATAACAGCAAATATTATATTGTATTTTTTTTTTTCTTTAATTTTGGACTTTTAATTTTCAATATAGTTTTAATTTTTTGTCGACGTGAGATTACTCCTACGATAATCTTTACATTTAAATGCAATCTATGGTTCAGTTTTGATATTTTCGATAATGATGACGGTAATAATATTAATAATTATTTACTACATAAAGTTTATATTCACTTGTGTACGAAAATGAATCAATAATTATTATCTTTTAATAAGGTTATGAGAGTTGAATTTTAAATTGATAGTTGTGCTTAATATCACGTCGGCTACTACTGTACCATATATACTACATAAAGTAAAAATTAAATATTAATTCAAAATTTATAATGTACAAAAATTTTATTTTAATATATTACAATTTCTTACTATTTTTCTATATTTAAAAATATTATTTTTTCGATTTTATAACATTAATTTTATATATAACAAATTTTCATAGTTAGATTAAAATAATAGTAAAAATTGTAATATATAAAAAAAAAAAGGAAACATAGTAAATAGCATAAATTAAATAATAGTGAACACTACCAAATGTGATAAATATCACTTTGACATATTTTTGTTACTTAAATTTAAAAAAAAACAATATTTATACAATGTATTGTGCTTAATTTAAATATATTTTTAGTTTCCTATAAATGAATTTTGTGACAAATACAACACAGTTTAGTTAATTCTGTGCCAGTTTTATATTAGATGTTTGTTACAAACACCTAATTATCCATCACTTACATATGATTAATATTTATGTTCACAGTGAATAGCTACGAGTAAACTACTTTAAAATAAAATATCATTTTTGAATATTTTCTTTGATTTCTTTAGAAGAGTTAAGCTCGTAACGTATACACTATGAACATATATCGAACATTATGTGAAAAAATACTAAATTATTTACTAGAAACTTACAAAAGAAAATATATGAGTAAAAAAAATATTAATACATGAAAAAGCTATCTAGTAGTAATATTAATAAAAATATATTTTAGGTACTTATATTATGTAAATAATTTGCTTTTAGTTGACAAATTGAAAGTTTAAAAATTTTTTTAATGATTTTTTAATTAATGTTGATCTACTTTTGTAATAGTTTTTTTGTTATTTTGAAATTTTTTTTTTATCAATTTTGCATTTAAAAGTCGCGTACACAAAAAAAAACATTACTACACATTTCTTTTAAGTAAAAAAAACTATTAGGTAATAAAACCTTGCTTTTAGCCAATGATTTTAAATGAAAAAAACAATTTTTAATTTATTAATAATATACAAATATAATTTTTTTTATTTTTACAAGAAAAATATTATTTATAAATATATTAACAAGGTGCCTACACAAAAAGTTATATTTTTGTTAAAATAAAAGATGATTATCGTAAATATAAGATTATAAATGAACATTATTAAGTAAATGTTAAAATATAATTTCATTTCTTTTTTTTTATAAATTTAGTTATTCCATTATATTTAGAAAATGTTTTCATAAATTATTTTTTCAAGCACTAAAATGTAGTATTTAAGATATTTTATGTCAATATAAATTTCAAAAAATGTTAATAAAAGCTAAAAATTCCAAAATTTTATTAACAGAATTGATTAACCGAATATTCAAAATTTGGATTTAAAAAAAAATTCCAACAAATACAAAAAAAAATGTACTTAATAAACAGATTTTTATGAACTACTGATAAAAATGATGTCCATATAATAATAATATAAAAAAATAGCTAAAATAATAATAAAAAAGATTAGTGTTAATTCGAATGCTTAATAACTTGTTGCTACATATTCAATTAGTTAATTTTAATAGTTCTCCATACAAATAATAGTACTTTATTTTGCTAGTTTGGTCAATCAAATGGAAATTAGTAGCGTAAAAGTTTTCTAAATAACAAATAAATTGCAGTTAAATTGCTTAATTTTTTCTTCAAGTTAAATCAGTTATTTTTGTTTTCAAAACTTATAAAATCTTATTTCAAAATTAGTATAATATTGTACATATTAGAAATTAATTTTACTATTTCTAATATTAAAAAGTATAGAATTGGAATTAAATTTTAATTCGTTATCTACTATTTTGCGCTAAACTGTCTGATTGAATTTACCAAAACTAATATTGAATTTTTGTATGGCCAATGAATTCATAGATTTTGTGATACTACATTGCTTGCAACAACTGCCCTCCCATCAAATATATAAATTAATGAATTTCTATTTTCCTCTTTATTAATTTATTTGTAATTTTATTTAGTTAACTAGAAATTTATATTTATCATCTTTATACGAAAGAACTAGTATAGTTTCTCGTTACACATTTTACTCTAAAAAAAAAAACACTATAAATTTGCGTTTTTTTTTTTTAAATTTTATTATTATTAAATAACATTACAGTATTTTGTCATTATATTATGCTTTTCTTATCAATTATGTTATTGTATTAACTTTTTTTTTAGATAAACGATACCAAGACAAAAGTTATAATAATTACTAAATTTATATTAAAGACAATAAAAAAATTAAAGTAATAAAAATGTTAAATATTTAATTTTAATTTTTTTTTTATTTATGGCTACTATTTTACTAGTTCTTATTTTATATAGAAAAAATTGTACGTTTTCTGTAAGAAAAAATAAAAATAAATATAATTTAAAAATTAAATTTATTAGTTTTTTTTATTCAGGAGTGTATCAAAAAATATTTACATAAAGATGTCATATTTATTACATAAAGATGCAACTATTTATTATATTTTTAAATGACCTTTAAATATATTGTGCAAAATTAACTTTTACCAAATACAAGTTCATGTAAAAATATTATATAATTCACCTGTTGGCAGGGGGGTCATAGGCAAGTTATGTTTTTACATTTATAAATTTATGGGACATATTATGGTGTATGTCCCATAAAATTATAAATGTATTATGGTGTAGATTGCAGTTATATAGAAGTTACGGCAATTTAGCTTATTTTTCAAAAGAGTTAATATTTGCAAAATGAATCTTGGAATATTTACAGCGAAAAATAGATATATTACGACATAAATATTTGTAAAACGAAAGGATGAATTAACATTATTATAGGTAAACAAAAATAAAAATCGAATTAATATTTTATTTTAGCTAAACAAAAACAAATCATTTTTATTAATCTATTTTCCACAAAGAGTAAGTATACTGGACAGGGCATAAGTTTTCTATCTCTTTCTAACTCATTAAAAAATTCATTTACCAAAAAAGCCCCTTTTGGAGGTAGTTTTCTTCTTAGCAAACCAAATTGTCAAAATCAAATTGTCATTTATTTTCAAATAATTGAAGTATAAGGTTATGTTTAGTAAGAATATTTTTTTTAAGTAATTAAAAATAATTATTAGTGAATGAATATAATTTTGTGATATATTATGAAAATAATATATAGTATGATGTAAAATAATTTTGTGATATATAATATTTTATATTAATAAGATTAAAGAATCTAATTATGGATAATGATGTAAATTTATATATAAGGACAAAGCAGTGCATCGTTCTGCTCTTTACTGATGAAAATTTGCCGTTTTAGATTAACGATACTCGCCTTATCAGCGTAACAAATACTTAAGGCTTATTTGTTTTTCCAAACTTATGAAAACGTAAGTTTCGCTAACGCCAAAATTCGTTTTCTGGGTGTATAGGAAAATTTTCAGTTTCCTTAACGTTTTGAGAACGTTTATTTGCTGTTAGTATAGTGGTTTCGGAATGATGCGTTGACGCGCAGCATATCAGCGCAAGTCAAAGTTACGTAGAATTATTTTCTGCGTTGAATGACATATTAAGTTAATTGTTTACTATATCAGATGTTTTTATTAATAGGCCTCTTCACGGCTGTAACTTTTTGAAATGATATTTTCCCCTGAAATGACGTAAAACCATATTTTGTTGAAAATAATATTTTTATATTTTTTGGTTGTTTTTCAGTTGATTTGAAATTTATTCAAGTATCGCAATATGGTAACACTTTATTAGTTTTTTAATGGGAAGGAAATCTATTAAATTTCAGAATAGTAATAAAATATTTAATTAAATTAAAAATGGATTTCTTTGCCTTTATTTTAATAATAAATATGTACCATTTACAAAGTTTAACAACAAAATAAAATTCGCTATTACCTAAAAAATCTACCTTATAGCGTGGAACAGAAATATCAAAATACTATTTAAAAAAAATTAGGGTATTTTATTTTTATAATTTTTGACAATTCACCGTATTGGTGTTCTAATGACTGATGAAAGTTCTGCAACTTTTGCTTTGCTTTGCTCTGACGCGCGTTAAAAACTTTGGGTTGCGAATGATAGTTTTGTTTTCCTATCGATTAACTTGTCTGCGTATATTCTGCGTTGCTTTGTGTAACGTTGACTTTAGCTTGCGAATCCAATATAACCTGGGTGCTAAAAAAATTGGTTGGCAATTTGTGAGCAGTGATTTGGTGCTTTAATTTTTTGATTGATTTTGGAATTAAACTTTAAATAAAGAAAATAAGTCTCATTTAAAGCTTCTAAGCATTGAAAAAATAATACGTGTAAACTTATTTTAGAAATAAATTTATTAAAATGTTTCGGAATTCTAATTTTGAAAAGAATTTAGGTGAGTACTAAGAATAATTGCAATCTGAATTATTTACATAAAGAAAAACATAAAGAAAGCACATATCTACTAAATATGCTAATAGAAAACTATCTACCGAATTGTACTTTTATTTTATTTGCTGTAATATTTAGTTCGGTCACTAGTAATGAGCACACTTAATTGGAAATTACAGGCTATTCAAATAGAAATGTTACACCATACAAACATTTCCCATATTCTTTGGCAGTAAAAAAAGGGGCAAAACTTTGAAAAATAATTGGAAAAATTTTCTCACTAATCACTAGTGAGATTTCAGTTTTTTTTTTTAATTTTAATTCTTATAGTAACACTGGCAAAAATCAATTTACGTTTTGGTAAATTTCCATTTTTAAATTTTAAATTCAATTCTCTGCAAAATGTCCATCAATTTTTATGTATCCAACATCCACCTAATTGAGATGAAGTGATTTATATTTTAAAGGAAATAAGTAAATATATTTTTGTGATGTATAAGAAAATTCAGTTTTACTCCAATATATAAAATTATATGTATTGTATGCATATTAAATAATAATAATTATTTATTCTAATTTTGGTATTTTTCGATGCAATGCCCTTGTTTTTAAATTTCATCATTGTTTTTAATCTGCCCTATTTTAGTTTACAAGAAATTTTTGAATCGTAAATTTTCATGAATTTTGAATTGAATGATTACGATAAACTGTGTCGTAGGAAAATAATAATTCAGCTAATTTTTTTTCATTTTGCTCAAACCCAGATTTACGAAAAAAATGTGGTTTCCATGGTGTGTAAAAGCACGATCAGTTAAACTTTTTTGGAGAACATTTCAGGTAAAATTATCCTCAGCAAATCTTTGAAACCACCGTTGGCACTTGTTTATCTTCAATATATCTCTGTATACCTCACAAATTATTTTTTGTTGTCGTAGCGGATTTACCTCCTCGGAAATTTAGCTGCATACAATGATTCTGAAGGTGCGATGTCAGCCATTTCATTGCAAGGTCACAAAATAAAATTAAGATTTTCTGCTGCGCAAAACCCAAAGTAAAGCACAACTGTACACTGCTGTAGTTGAAAAACAAGTAATTCAAAATAATCATATACAATAATTGATTAATGACTAATTTCATTCCACGTATTGTATTTTCCGTTGCAGCAGTGCCCTATTGCACTAACTACTCTTCACTTTGAAATGCTTTAAAAATCATTTTTTTGAAGAGTGTAAATTCAAAGTGTTGCGAGCAAAAAATAATAAAAAAATTATTAAAATTAATAAAAAAAACTTACGTTTTTTACTTTTACACAATAAAGAAAAACTACAATACATTAGGTAAAACTATATTTAAGGATAATAATGACTCGTTTACATGAATTTTTGCTAGGGTATTTCTTTATTTTCATCATTTTTAAATAATCCTTCGAAACGATAATTTTTTTTGATTGTTTTTGCGGATATTCTTAATTGAAACATATTGATTGAATAATAGAAAAAAACTTAGAATTTTGTAATTGAATTGTGGAAGAAACTTCTTTATACAATTTAATGATATAATTCTGGAAAATATTTATTCAATTTAAATTATTCTGTCAAATGTAGCTTAATATAAATGAAATAAAAATTATAGAAAATGCTACAAGTCATTTACGGTTGGAACCTGATTGGCCTTCAATATTGTTAATTTGTGACGCTATAAGGCAAAATGATGTGAGGTAAATGTTTTCTAAATTAGTTTATATATTATATAAATAGATAATTATTTGCTCAGCGCGAAACAAGCTTTTGCAGCAATTAAAAAAAAGATGGTGTCGCCAAATCCTCATTCCGCTTATTACGCCTTATTAGTTTTGGAAAGTGTTGTTAAGAATTGTGGAGTCCCTATTCATGAAGAAATTTTTACTAAAGAGAATTGTGAAATATTCAGCACTTTCTTAGAAGAAACTCCGCATGAAAATGTACGGGAAAAAATGCTAGAACTAGTACAAACCTGGGCATACGCATTTCGATCATCTGAGAAGTACCAAGCAATAAAGGTAATAATGAATTATATATTTCTAAACACGTTTCAATGTTTTTTTATAGGATACGATGACTATATTAAAAACGAAAGGTCATACATTCCCAGAGTTAAAGGAAGCGGATGCAATGTTTACTGCAGATACGGCTCCGAATTGGGCAGACGGAAAAGTATGTCACCGGTGTAGAGTTGAATTTTCTTTTACTCAACGTAAACACCATTGTCGTAATTGTGGACAAATATTTTGTGCACAGTGTTCTACAAAACAATGTCCTTTACCTAAATATGGAATCGAAAGAGATGTACTTTTTATAATCTTTACATAATATATACTTTATAGGTTATTTTCAGGTGCGTGTTTGTGATGGATGCTTTTCAAATTTGCAGAAACCGCAACCTCCGAAAAGAAATGTACATGAAAATGATTTACCAGCTGAGTACTTAAATAGTACTCTAGCTCAGCAGCCTCAGGTAAGATAATAAAAATTAAATAATCGAATGAGTTTTAAAGTTGATCTATAGACCGACGGTGGCATTGTTGTAGTGTACTAAGCTGTGGCACAGTGCTAATGGTTCAGGCCATCTGCTAATAACACAAAACCGAAGCCATTAGATTGTTGCAATTAAAATTTCTTCTCTTTAGAAATTTATGTTTCGGATTCCAAATAAAATGAATTGTTCAAATAAAAAATGTTAACTAACTTCAACTACATGTAACTCTGCACTTTTGGTCCCCATTAGAATGAACAAGTAAAAAAAAAGTCGTAGATATGCTTTCTTGTTCAGCTGTTAAAATATTACTTAAAAAGTAAACTACAAGCTATTGAAAGACACTTCACAAAAATCCTTAAAAAATATGACATCCGGCCCGACGATGGTACTCATCGTTATTTAAAAATTTGATATATCGCACAATTTAGCATTTTCAAAATTGGTATTCAGTGCATTAGCGGACCACGATGTTAAATGCTAGGTGGGCTAAGTATAAATTTAACGCCCAATTACTGGAAGGAACCGCTGATTTTCAAACAAAATTATTGGAAGGAATTGTTCAATTTAAATTCACAACAAATATACAGGGTGCTACAGTACAGGACGTAAATGTTTTAATGATCGTTTTATCGATTGATTTTGTAACAAAATTGTATGGGAGAGGGTTTCTATCTTCAATACAAGTTGATGTTCAGAATGTTTAAAAACGTTACTTAAGAATTTAAGCCTGAAACACTTATTAAATCAGAACTTATAAAATATTACTAAAATAATGCAATTTTCTAGAGTTGTAGATTGAAAGCCTTATAAAACATTACTTCTACAATATAATCTAAATGGAACTACTTATAAAAGAATTATGATGATCCCTATTGCACGAAACTGGAATAAGTTTTCAATAATTAAATATTAGAATAAAAAATATAATGTAATTACATATGAGCATGCTTAACGATAAAGAATTAAGTTTTAGTAAAATATATATGTAAATGTAACTTTTTTTGAATTATTAATTCAACTTTGTTCACTTATTTAAAATAGCACCCTCCTCGTAAAACTGAGAATGAATTATCTGAAGAAGAAGAATTGCAACTTGCTATTGCTCTGAGTCAATCTGAAGCAGAACACACTAATTATAAAAAGGTAATTGGTTATTTAATATATTCAAAAGACATTTTTTGGTAAATATCAGTTTTTTTTCTTGTGTACTTGTCAATAGGTTTTTCAACTGCCCTACAGACCATACAATTTCTTCTTCAAGTCAACAACTTCATAAATATATAGAATTGTGTAACGCTTAGTAATTTCCTAGCAAAAACTACTTAGATATTTCCAGCAATATAATGCTGAAAATGTAGAATTAATCTACTACGATCTTAGGGATTTTTTCGAAAAATTTCCGACCGTGTGTATAAACTTTCCGTCCGTGTGTAAACATTTTTAATTTACCATGTGTATTTCCTTCCGTATGTAAACTTTCAAACTTACTTTTAAATTGGAAATTTTGAAGAATTTTCTATCAGACCTTCCGATTTGAAGGCAGGTGCTCTAACCACTGTACCACTTAGTTATTTACCACTTAACATGGACCCAACGTTTTCGAATTTCGTTGATTTTCTCAAAAACTTTAAACAGGAACGAATGAGAGCCCTGAACGGGACATCGAGACAATCACTTGAAAACCAGGATAACCCCGGAAAACTAAGACGTCTAGCGACACTGATAAAATTTTACGTGGAGGATCACGTCAAATCTTATCAGTGTCGCTAGAATGGGTATAACAGTAACACATCTTATTACAATGCTTAAACTTTCCGGTGGACCTAATATTCGTATTACCGACAATAACATAATATTTCATAATAAATTTGTAAAAACTTTAAATTTTAATATACATAGAAATAAACATAGTGCTATTTATTTTCTAATATTAGGTGCTTGGCCCCATAAAGAACTCCCAACAATCCTCAAATAGTGATAATCAATTAACAAATCAGAAGCCGGTCGAAATTGGTATTCAGGACTATGAACCTACTGACCTTGCTAAATATTTAAATCGTAGCTATTGGGAGCAAAAAAAGGTTATAGATTCACCCGCAAGTCCTTCTGCTCCCAGCCCAATGCCACAGTTAATCACTAAGATCAAGGTAATTTTATTTGTGAAACTGTTATAAAAATTTTAATATCGTCTTTACAGAACTTATCAGATGATGAAGAAATAAATGATTTTGCTTTCACTATGAAGAGTCAAGTTGAAATTTTTGTAAATAGGATGAAATCAAACTCTAGTCGGGGTCGTAGTATTTCAAATGATAGTTCAGTCCAAACATTGTTCATGAATTTGACTTCTTTACATTCCCAGTTGCTAACATACATAAAACAAATGGATGACAAAAGAATGTGGTGCGAACAATTGCAAGATAAATTAACTCAGGTTAAAGACTCACGAGCAGCTTTAGATGTTTTGCGTCAGGAGTACTTAGAAAAAATGAGAAAAGCAGCTGAAGAGCAAGAAAGGCAACGACAATTGCAAATGGCACAGAAACTAGAAATAATGAGGAAAAAAAAGCAAGAGTATTTACAATACCAAAGACAGCTTGCTTTGCAGAGAATACAGGAACAAGAAAGAGAAATGCAAATTCGCCAGGAACAGCAAAAGGCTCAATATAGAATTAATCAGGGACAATTTCCTTATGTAACATCTCAACAACATTCTACAAACTGTCAAATGGGTGGAGGTTTTGTTCCATTTAATTATAACCAAGTAAATGTTGCTACCGGTCAGTTTCCAGGATCAACTCACAACATTCCTCAATCACAAATTCAAGCAATGCCGCATATCGGACACATACCCGATATATATTTACCTAACCAACATACTATAAATTTATCTGGACAGATTCAAAATTCGCCTCCATTTCCATCTAATGCAATGCCAAATCAACTATCGAATTTTGTAGATACTGTATCTCAAGGTATGTACTATAGACAGACTATAACAAGATTTTCTAAAAAAATACCATAAAAACAAAGGCCACGGTGTAGTATAGCAGTCCCGAAAAATAGTGTAAATCAAATTGTTTACAAGTTACTTACGCATAAAAAACATAAGCTAATAATGTTTCTGTTGTAATTATCCTAATCGCTTAAATTAGGATAATTACAACACAAACTATATTTTTAATTATATAAATTGTTGTAGGATATTTTTTATTTTTAACTTATGGAAATTTTTTACAATTTTTTATTTTTTTACTTTCAGCTGAAAAAATTAACACAACTGTTCAATCGCAATTTATATCATCAAATTTTCCGCAGAATAATTTAGGAATGCATAGTACAGTCGCTGCAATTCCAATATCAGGAAATAACAGTCAGTTCGTTAATTCTGAAGAGATTACTATAAATGCTCAGAAAATGCCTACAACATATAAATTGGAATCAGAGAACTCTTCCGAAGTTAATAATTCATCATCTCAAGAAAAATCTGATACAGCTGAATTAATAAAATTTGATTAACTTTCTTTAAATATTCATATATAAAATGATATGTTTTACTATATAATACCTGTTAACTTATTAATACTGGTTAAACAATAACAATAGGCCTTTACGTTGATTTAAATTGTACACTTTTGGATTCTATATAAAAATACAAATCAAAGCAATTTTGAAAGCAAAATTATAAATTATGGCACAGTTGTCGGCATAATATATGAAAAGTAGAATAAATTTATAAATCTAAATATATAGTTTTTTTTATATACTTATATAATACTATATGGGTTATACAAATTGCGTATGTACCCAGCTAGCCAGTGATTGAATAAAAATTGATAGCAAGCAAATTGATTCCGTAATTTGGAAATTGATTTTAATATTGATTGGGAATTACTATACAGTATAACAATTTATTTTAGATATGTGATGTGCACTTTTTAAATGGTTAAGTTCGGCTAACAAACAAATTCCACAATTCAATTTTCAACTCATATACGTTTAATTTAACATGTATATAGCAAATGAATTAATATTACACTAGTTTCTTTACACTTAATTAGCGACTTATTTTCGATAAAAACTTAGCTTGGTGAAACATCAGTGGATGTTAAATTAGTTAATGACTGTCAGCCGCCAAGCCTTATCGAAGCTGAAACAAATATCTCCAAATGCTTCGCAGAAATAAATCACTGCGGGGGGAAACTGCTTAACGATTTTGTTAATTTTAATTCCTCTTAGGAATTGAATATTAATAAATTTAATAACAATATTTCACCAATTCAAAGCGCGGTACTTTTGGCTTTTGATGATCCAGTAGCCTCGATTTGCAAAGTTCAATCGGGACTAATGTATACTGTACTGTATTCAGAGCTAAGGGTCGTCCATAGGAGGATCGGAAGCCTTAGTCCCAGACTCCGGCTTGCCATCCACCCTGATGGCCCTTTTCGCTTTAGGACACTTTTACTCCTTGCGCTTTTTACTTGAAACATCATCTGCTTGGGTATAAGCCCGATCGCGCGTCGTATATCCCTACCCGAACTTCTTTCATCTGTTCCAATGGTTAAATGAAGCTTGTTTTATACCTGCCGCCAGGTAGTAAAAAAGGCCACCTTAACATGTGGAACAGACCTATACAGATTATATTTCTAAAATAAACAGATTCATTACGTCTATGATGAGTCGATAAGCAATGGTGACTTCTCCAGCTTTGATTCCTTTCAGTGATATTTGTTAGTGTAATTGGTCATCCGATAACAATGTAAAGAATAAAATAAACCTTAATTGAACTAGAAATCTTAAATCAAACAAATTTTTAGTATTACGTTATCAGAACCATAAACTTTACTTTAAAAATTTACCTTTTTACCTAGTTCAATAAACCTTTTTAATTTTTATTTTTTATGTCGCTATATAATTACTTAACTTTAGAGAAAATTTAATTCAATTTAACTTTAGTTTTAACACTATTTTTGGATATAGATACAATTTGCAATTTGTTATAGATTTGCTTGAAGATTTTAAATAATTAATTTACCATTTTTCCTTCTTACCTTTTTTCCCGTTATATCTGTAAATAAAATGACAGAAATTCAAATTTATACTTTACTTTAATTAACTTTATTTGTAGTTTTTTTACATTATTTTCTATAACATACAACGTTCACAAAATATGTACTATGCGTAATTCATTCATAATTGAAATTTGTACATTATGTACTTCAACAATATTTCACACGAAATATGCTTAGAGTATATTTGAGTCAATATAATAATTTATATTCCAAATTTTTTGGGATTTGTTATCAGTTTAACATTTAACTCATTAGATAGACCATTTGAGTAGAAATTTATTCAGTTTTATAGATGGAAGGAAACCACATCAGTATGGGATATTATATGGTCGCTAATTTATATATTAAATCCTAATGAATGCGTGTGCATGGATTTAAGGTGCATGGATAAATAAGTTAAATTTGTAGAAATTTGAAAATAGGTGTTAAAATTGCTTAATTTGGACAAAAAAATTAAATTTTTAATTCTTTTAATTCTTAAGTATTCAATTTATACCAAAGTTTTCGGTTTAAAGTAAGTGCTAAATTGTTGGTTACAACAAAAATGAAGAAAATATATTTGATCAGTTCTTATAGAATGGTCCAATTTGATATGAATTTGCTCAAATTTCCTCCAAAGATTTTGGAGGAAATTTTTTTTTTTCAATTTTGATATAACAATTATTTATTTCAAATTATTTTTATGACGTTAGAAAACTTTTATTCTTTATATTAATGTTTTAATAAATTGAAAAATTATAATAACAAAATCTATCTTCTTTTATCACAAAAAAATAAAAAAGTAAAACAATTTAAAACTTCAAAAGGAAAATAAATTATAAAATTTAATGGTCCTATTAAAACATGACTTTTTGATTATGTTTAATAAGCGCTAATATAAACCATCCAGCTATAAATTTCTTATGGTTACCACTATTTATAAAATTCAACAACATTAATAAATTTAAAAACTTTATCTATAGAAATTCTTTTTTTGTTCTTTTAAAGTAAACGCTTTATGCTTGTTATCCTGAATTACAGCGTATGGTAAAATTTTTTTGGTAGAAATGAGGCAAGCAATCAATAATAAATTTCCTCCAAAAAAATAATATAAAAACAAACAAGTTTTTGTTCATTTTTTCCTAGTAAGTTTTCAAGAGTTAAGAAAAATATAAAAATTATATCATTTTTTTTTATTTCATTTCCAATTCATTTAATTTTTGAACATAAATATTTTAGGGATAATTGAACATTTGGTTAATTTTACTTTAAATTTTTATAATTAAATTTATTATGTAAAAGATATAATATATAAAATAAACTGGAACATCATAAAATATATTCAATAATTTTTGTATAATTTCAATAACTTTAAAGTCGTCCAACAAAAAATATCTTTATCTGACTTTAATATTTATATACCATTGAAAAAAGTATTTGATTCGTAATATTTATTAATAAATTAATATTAAATAATCAATAACAAAATTTTGAAATATTTTAAGCAAATAGTAAAATAAGTAGTAAAATAAGTATTAAATAGTAAAATAAGTATATCTTAAAGATTTTTTACTAATGATTGCTCATATGTTTTATGTTGGAAACATAGGAGAAATTATATTTGAGAAAAATTTTATTTATTCTTTATTTCTGCTTATCAACATAAAATAAGATAATCCCCAAACAGGCACGTTTTTGTCGCACCGGCGGCCACATGATTTAATTGCCTCGGTGTTGACATATGGGGCCAATGCAGAGGCCCCATATTGATATATGGGCCCATACAGAGGAGCAGACATAGACTCGGACCACTACCTAGTAATGGCCAAAGTCCGAGTGTGGGTCTCAGTCCTACGCAGACATCGAAATAGAATAACACCCAGAATAGATTTCGAAGCGTTGAAATCAAAAAGTAGTGCCTTTCATCTGATAATACAAACAAAACATTTCGAGATAATTAAAGAATTTTTGAAGTAAAATTACTAAATTAAAAAAAAAACAATGATCACGAATACAAAATACCAGTAAGATGCAAGGTAAATTTGTCAATAATAAAATCTGTGATCTTAATACTGTCCCTTCTAAATATTTGTGTATCAAATTTATTAAAAAATTACAGTAGTTTTGGTGTACATTCGGACCATTATATAGGAAAAATAAACTCTGCAGGACAGAACTTTATTATTTTATATTTTTTTTTATTTTACCATCATAATAAAGATTTTCTTCTACACACTTTTTTTAGTTCAGTCGTTTAGCGTGTTTGTATCGTAAGAAGTAAATGTGATATAATAAACTGTTTTCTAGTCCTGCCATATTTTTTTCTACTGCTTGATTAATTCATTATACCATCGCGATAATAAAAGTTCGAGGCAAAAAACTGAAAAATTATTTACAATGGTGAACTGAAAAATTATTCACAAAGTTTGCATAATTATTTATGGCAATATTAAAACTTTCGTGTATTAAAATCAGTAGAGAAATGGGAGGAACTTTTATCTTTTACAATCTAACTTAATTAGTGAATGAAGAAATACGAATGTTAAATGGTATGATTTTGTTGCTTTACCTAATTTTGTTTACTGCATAATTTAAATATAAGAAATCAGAAACTAATTGTGTCATTTATTATTCAACGCAAAAGTTAATTATTTTCGCATAAGTATTTAACAGCATCTTAATCGTTAAAAGGGTGGAATTACTGAATATAAATATTTTTATTAACACCTAACTAAGTACCACAAAATATTAAAAACAACTAATGAAATTCAATGAAAATAAATATAACTAGGAATCAAATTTTTTGTTTTTTATTCAAATTTTAGTATAATAATCAAAAGTTAAGCAAAAATAATTAAGTTTTGACTAAAATAAGCCAAGTTGATTCAAAGAAGTAAAATATAAAAATAATATTAATTTAACTCAAGAATTTCGGATATCAGTACCCAATTGTTTCTGCTCAAAAATAATTTTAATATAAAATTATCTTTTACTATCTCTACAAATATATGAAGCTTGTCTATACTAGCAAAATTGGAAAAAAATTATAATGATGCAAATGGAATATGTTACATGAATTAATTATAAATTTTCAAAATAGTTCGAAAAACCATTTCACAATTAACTTTCTGATTAACACCTAAGTATTTACATTATTATTTATATTTTTCAATTAATTCAAATCTGTATCATAAATTAAATATTCTAAATTAGATATATCGTACGTAAACTACAATTTAATAAACGTTCAAGCTTCGTTATTTTAATACAAACTACCATTAATTATTAATACGTAAAATCTCATACAGCAATATTTATCTGCGAAATCACTAGAACTTCATATGCCAAATGACGACTAATAACTAATAAATATAATTCTATAACATATAACTAATAAAATAATGCGCGAAAATGTTTCATTTTTCAATGGAAATAAATTGGAACATATACAAGAGAAAATTTAAATTTTAGGGGAACTGAGAGAGATTAGATTACATTTTGGATTTTTGGCAATTTTCCGACCAGATTTAGAAATATTCTTTTTGAATATTATTCCATAAGAAGTTTAAAACCTATTTAGTATTACCTAGAAAAAAAAAATCGGGCTGAATTTTTGATTATGGAGAATAATCATTGCGCAAGTATAAAAATTTCAAAACTGTCATAGTTTCGTGATACATTATGTGGATAAGTTGATAATAAGACATTATTTTAATAATGTCTTATTATCACCTTATCTTTGAGTTTCGTGAAAGCAAAAAAAAATTAAATTTTTTTTTATTTTGACATGGGAATACCGAAACGCGGCTGTATTGCCATTAGTTAATTTTACAATATTATTTTAACTGATTTTAATTAAAAAATACGTAGTTTTTATTCCATTTATAGCCAAAAAAATTGATAAATTTTTCCTTTAACTGTGAATACACAGTATTTGGCTGTGAGAAGGAATGGGAAATTTAGGATTTTTTTATCCAATGAATTTGTATACAAAATGTTACTTTAGATCTTATATGGGAATAAGAAGTACTAATGAACTAGAAGCAATAACAATGTAATGAGGATATGCAAAGGTACCACTAAAAACGAATTCATTATTGAATATGGTTATAGAATACGTTTAACGATAAAAACATTTAAGACCAATAAATGATTCTCCGCGACAGTCAAAGAACTTAAAGAACTTTGTATTCTAAATTCTCTGTTCTCTTTTCGAATTCCTATAGGTAATTTCTGCAAATATTTCTTTCAGCGACAGCTGACAATTTTTCATGTATGTCAAAACTTTATACTTTTTGTACCGAATATGGTCGCAACGATCCTATTAATAGATGCTTCAACAAATTTGACAGTCTTTACTCACCCTCAATAACAAAATTTTCTTATAAAAAATCTTCTATCCCTACTAAACTGACCACAATATCAACATTAAATTACTCCTTCCTTACCCCTTAATATATTCGTATCACGTTTGGTCAAAATTATGTATAATTAAGAAATTTAAATTAAATTTAGAATGATTGTGATCTTATAAATTTCTAAGTAGAATTAATGATTTTTATAACACCTAAAAGAATCATATCAACCTTTCCCACAAATTCCTGGTTCAATGAAAGTAATTTGAAACAAAAAAGATATCTGGTGCAATTTTTGAAAAGCTTAAATCTTTGGCGGCATGTATCATCCTGAAGAATATGCTGCATTTGTTACCAAAAAATATAAGATCGGGAGCACCACCACAAAAAAACAACAACAAAATGAGAGAAATTTGAGAGAAAAAGCTATGAAGAGGGAAAGTATGACCAATTGACTGAAAGTGATTACACCAATAGTCGTGCTGCGCAATGGACTGACACTACCTGCGTTATTATTCCATCTTGGCTATAAGAGTGTGATTCAAAATTTGAACTAATGAGATGCGACATTCACATTCTTCAGTTGGCAAACTGAGATGGTTGAAAACAAAAACATGTTAACAAATATATTTTCCTAATTTTTTTGGAACATTGCTTTATGAAATATTTTTAAATATTTAAATATAGTCTAAGTGCTTTTAGGAATAGTTAATATAATAAAATATTGCACTTAAAACAATGAATTGAAAAATTGTCAATATTTTGTCTTTGTGCCTCTGCAATTCATAAAATGTTCATAAATAATGCAAAAGATTATAAAAGCTTCTTGTTACAGTGTCTTTTATAGTAATAGAATAAATTTGTGTACAAATATACACACATATATAATATATATATATATGATATGTATATTTAATAAGAGTTAAATTAAGCTACCAATTTTGCCTTAATAAAAATAACATAAAATCATTAAATTATTATGACTAGATATTTTCTATATTTTGTATGACCAGATATTTTCTATGATACTCAATGAAGTTTATTTCCTCTGTGGTTGAAATATTAAATTATTTAAAAATCTAAACATTGAACCTGAAGAAATTTTTAGCTAAAAACTAAAAACTGACAATTTTTTATATTTTGTAACAACTGGGCTGAAAATTAAACCTTCAGAATAAACAAAATTTTCTCAAAAAACCCAGTTCAATTTCAAATCCAAAAAATTAGACCAAAAATTGAAAATTGGTTCAAAAATATAACTTCAAACTTGAAAGAGTTAAAATTTTTTGAGAAGATACAAAATGTTTGTTTATTTTAGCACAGTAAAAAAAATTGGCTCAAGTAAATCTTTGAATATTTGGTTTTTATTGAATACATTAGATTTTTATTGTATACACATAACATTGACTAATCATGGCCGAATAATTGATAAATTTAAGTACACTTGACCATACCAATTTAATCTTTGAGCTTTGATAAACTTCACAATATTTACGACTTCCAATAACTGATTGATTCCTCTGTTATATCGTCTCCTATATTCTTCAGTTCTTTCAATTACCGGGCCATATGTTTTCCGTATTATGTTTCGTTCAAAAACCACTCTTATTTTGTTGATGTAACGCCCAAACTTCAGATGAATATGTCACTATTGGACGAATTAGTGCTTAATAGATTTTTAATTTAGTACTTCTAGATAGTAGTTTTGATTTTAATAGCTATACGCATAGAAGCTTCTACTATCCTTTTGTATTGTTTGATGCACCGCTTCACCTAAAGCATTAAATTTTCTTTAATTTTTGATACTTTCTCTTTTATCCACTGTATTTTTTATATTGTTTGCTATATTTCTTTCTTTCTTGTATTTTGCAGTACTAATATACATATTTATGTATAATACATATATTATTTTATAATATCTGCCTATACAGAATATGATAATTGGTTTTGCTGAAAACTGTTTTTCCGCAAGCTTTCCTAATGCCTACGTATGCTATGAATTGTAATATGAAAAAATTTATACAATGTGTCTTTTTTTGCACTAAAACTGGGATTCATTTTAATAATATCTCGACGCTATTCGAACCGTACATATTTCACGATCAATGTAAAAAAAAATAATTACAAATTATTTTATAGTATTCTCAGGAAGACAAAAATTGGACAATATGGTACATTTAAAATTTAAATCAAAATCCTTAAATTTAAAATTATTTACTAAAACGCGAAATATAGTTTAGTGTAGATGCATAAGCACACCATTATTATACACTATAAAGTTGTAGATTTAAAAACTTTTTCACTATCTTTTTTAAATCTTCAAAAATATAGTAGATTTCTTCAATCTTCAAAAATAAAATTTAAGATTATATGTCTTTTCTGTCGTCATTAATTTTAAATATATAACCATCCATAATCGTTGCAGAAAAGCAAGCCTGTCGAACTTATACTACTAAATTTACAAAACATAATGATGTCGCCTATTACCAGTAAAAAAAAAAAAAAGGCGTGAGGAAGAGAAATTTTCATCTAATCCATTTTTGTTTTCAAGAAATAAATGAATTACGAAAGTGTAAAGCCAAAAAAAAAAGCCTTCATGATCCCAAAACACTTAAAAATATAAAATTTAAGGATATTATAGATTTTTTTCCAAAATTGAATTAGAAAGGTGTCGAAGAAAATTGTGTTCTAGATGGTAAAATTAGATTTCTAGCTAAATAGCAAACAACACTGGAAAAAATTGTATTCTCTTAATTCCACTCAATCTTAATTCAATATTATTTTTACCCTCCAACCTTCGTCAGTTATATTGTCTTTCAGATGGGAGGATATGTCTGTAATTTTATATTTAATGAAATTTAATATTAAAATTCCTACAAACTTGATTTTGTTTGATTTGGAAGCAGAGACACGATTAGTTCTCCACGTATAAAATTCATTTACTAACTTATATTTAAATACTAGACCAGCTTCATCACATTATCGTGTTTAATATAATTTTTAGTTTAGTTCTGGGTTAAGAAAAGGAAAACGTAGCTATTAATTTAGTTTCTTTTAGTGTGTATATTGCTGACAACACACCAAAATTAAAACTAAATTTAATATATTTTTACAAAAAAATTTCATAAAATTTTTATAAAAATCATTATTTAAAAAAATAAATAACCTAAGGCATAATTTTACCATAAATACAAACGATTAAAATAAATCCTTAAAATTAGAATTTGTGGAGAAAAAAAAAACCCCCGAAAAGGACAAAAAAACACAAGGAATTTGATTTATTGGTTATTTATTCAAGTTTCATGTAGGTAGGGGAGAAAATTTTATTTTCAGTATTTTACATTCGATAAGCCTTGGGAAAATCACACATTTGTCGTGGAAATTGTTGGTTTTCATTGAAAACACGATTTTAAGATTTTGTAAATAAATGAAAAGTTAAGTTGCTTGTAAACCGGGGTTGCTTTGTTGATGAATAAAATCTGATAAAATTAAGACATTTTACAGGTTTCCATTAATTTGATTGCCCCATAGATAAAAATTGGAAAATATAGAAAAAAAAAAACTTTATAAGGATAAGGAAAATAAATTATGTTCATAGTAATGATGAAATTTTTTTGGCGTAAGTAGAAGCTATGATTTCATAAAAATGTATCTGTTGTGGAATAAATATTGTGGTTTTATACAAAAGACGTGTTCATACTATTTTTTTTTTTTTAATTTTAATATTCTGATAGGAAGAAATAATTTTAATAATCTTAAATTAAAAAAAAGTATATATTTATTAAATTTAATGCCTATTTTTTCATAAAAAGCTGGGTATTAAAAATAATTTTAAAGTTTACAGAAGTACAGAAACTTTTAAATACTTGAGCTGTTAATTTTTTTGTTGTGGCAATTGGATAAAAATAGTTTGACAGTTTTTGAATACTTAACATATAATTTAACTAAATTATATGTTAAGTACTCAAAAACTACTTTCAGTTTTGGTTTTACAGAGTGCGCAAGCAGCATTTGCCAAAAATTTTCCTTTAATTGGCCAAAATTTTTGTCTTGTAATATTCAGTAACATTTGGGTGATGATGATGTTGAATGTGTAACTGAGCTTTTAGTCTAAGGAAATTTATTTCCTGTTGAAAATAAAATACCTTGCTGAATTAACATCATTAATAAAATAATTTAAACTTTCATGCACGAAATGACCTTTTTTGGATGAGTCGCCAAATTATTCGCACAAATTAATTTCATGTCGCCTAATTGAAATACTCAAATATTGATATTAAATAGAACCTAGCAGTGGGTTAGTGGTAGTGTACTAAACTGTGATGCGGAAGGTAATTGGTTCGATGCCTAGATGTTGATATAATTTTTATACAGCTTTCAATGAATAATAAAATGACAATAAAATGTTATTTAAGACTGCCCAAAATACTAATGGTCGAGTCCATTTCCTAACAACAAATGTCTAATTAAAAGAAGCCATTAGCTTGTTGCTATTAAAGTTTCTTCAGTGTACACAAATTTATGCTTCGGATTTCATAATAGTAGGTCCAAATAGCAACAGAATGTTAAGATATGTTTCAAGAGCGAGGTGCAGCGCAAAGGAGAAAAAGGAATAAAATTTACTTCGATTTTTTCATTTTCAATATGATGTTTTCAATTTTTTTATTATATAATTATTATTATTAATTAATTATTATTATAAATTATTACTATTTACATGATATAATTTTCGTCATTTTTTAGTACTACATTAATTACATTATTTTTGGGGAAGAAACATTTATATTTTTCATATTATTTAAAGAAATTATTATTTGAATATGTTTTTCTTATAATTTTTGAAATTATTTTTTACTCCCTTTTTTTATTAGTAGGTAAAATTACAAAAAAAAAAAAAAAAATCACTTTTAATTTATTTAGTTGCTACTGTTTTATTTTTATCTTAACCTAAACAATATAGCGTTTCTTTTTAAATATATTTTTAATTAACCACATTTTTCATTTATCTAAAATGTATATTTCTATTAATCTTTATGTTCTATTTAATAATAAAATTATCATGATATTTTACAGAAAATTATATACTTAAAATGATATAGTTTCAACTGTTGCCAGAGATTTAATAATCAGACATAAAAACTAATTTTCATACAATATTCAAAATATGATTTTCTTTTAAGCTTCTGTATACGGTTTCATTGATTTTAGCAAATTATTAATATTGTTTTAAAATGACCTAATTTAAAAATAGAAAGTTTTGTTAAAAAATTTTCAACAGAGGATTCCTTTTCATAATAAAAATTTATATTGTTGTTACTCAGGGTTACTGAGTGCCGATGATTGATTATAAATATAATTAAATTGCAAATACTTTAAATTATCAAATCTATTGGAAATAAAATATTATTTTACTGACTTTTCTTATTAATAAGAGTTGGAAAGTTATATTTAATTAAACAATTATAACATTATTGTATAAAATTGTCATTCAATAAATGAATAAATTTATTAAAAAATTATTTATTTAACCGAAGTCTTATTTTTCATTCTATTAAAATTACAAATTTATGTAATTATTTTGTATAATATTTCTATAATTTTTGTTCCAATTTTATATAAAAAAAAGTCTAAACAGGTAATTAATTATTAAATATATTTAATTTTTTTACAGGAAGTAAAAAGTTTTTATTTTATTCACCAATTTATATAAATATTTTTACATGCACACTCACTAATCTAATTAAGTTAAATTCTCTCTTGCATACAGGAAGTAAAAACATTTATTATAATTTTACTGACTTTTCTTACTGAAAAAATCACATTTGTTTTAGTTTTATTAGGACCAGTATCACAGTGACAGTTTAAACATAAGTTTATCTAAACTGAACATTGCACTTTAAATTTTCTTTTTTAACTTATTCAATTTCACAGTTCATAATTCTTGACAGTTTACTCGTCTTAATGACTCTAATTTTTTGAAATAATAATTTGATATCTTTGATAGCAAGTAGTTCTGATTAGTTGAAAAAAATATCTACCAATATCAAAATATTATTTTCAAGAGAATATGCTTTCACGTCATTTCGGGAAAAAATATCAATATATAAAAATATTATTTGAAAAAATTACGGTCATGAAGAGGCCAATTGATTATTGTGACTTAAAACTCAAAAATAAGGTAATTGCGATGGAAAATAAATCAGCTGATCAGTAGTAAAAATTTATTTAAAAATATGATTTCCAAGTTTTCAATTTATTATATTTAAATTTTCAAAACTTTATAAAAATCTGACTAGTTTTTTGATTTTTTAATTGATTACGTTGGTTGGTCTAGTCTGTATTCTAGTGGAATCGTTTCATCATTTGTACGAAAAACTGTAAGAATTAAAGCGAGAAACTATATTGATTTTATGTTCCACACTTACAAATACCTTATGACGTATTTTACTGGAATTACCTACGTTCATCTTAATTCGGTCAACCTTTTATATTAAATTTTTATTTCATACGTTAAGTCGGTTTAATTATTTAAACACAAGTCATCTGCCGCTTAACTTAAACTTAAGTTAAGCGCCAGATGTGAAATAGTTCTGTCAAGAGTTTAAATTCACAATTGTGAAACTTGCCCCTTGGGTTTTGTTTTATCTAAATGATTTGTTTATATGTACAATTACTTAGGAGGTAATCTAATGACAGCTTTTTGTCTTTTCAGTTGACAAACTGGTTCAGGTCTAATATAAATAAAAAGAGTTTTTCCACTTCTGAATAAGAGGTACAAAATTTAAACTTAAATATTCAATGTTTTCTTTTTCTCTGTATAGGCTGGGCTCACAGAATTAGAGTTCATTGAAAATGGAGCTGGACTAGTAGCGGACTCGTGTGACTTTTTAACATGGCCGTTCAAATAAAAAACCAAATATTTTTTTTTTGTACATTTCACTCTTTTACATCAGAAAACCTTGTAATTTATTTGTTCCACACTTTACAATTAATGTTTTAAATATTGATGTACTTGATTATTGGCGTTTATGCATGAAATGTAACAGGCGACGACTCGCCAAAGTTAAATGTTTAAAAAATGCACAGTGAAAGTTTTTGTTTTTTTTTGTAAAAATTTGGAAATATTTTTTTAATTTTTTTAATGAAAATTGTTTGTTCACATTTTTTTGTTTTTTATAAATTGATTTAAAAATTTGTAGGTAGAAGAACAGGTAAAAAATATTAATATAAAAATGTAAACCTGTAAAAAAATATTAATAGAAAAATGCCTACCAGATAGAGTTGGTTTATATACTATTGCGCTTGCCACTATAGAATCCGTCTTGATTTTATCGTAATTTTTATATAAATAAAATTAAAAACATAATTTAGCGCCACTATTTGATAAATCAAGTTTTTTTTAATGAAAGCCAAAAAAATAATTAAAAAAACTGATAATTTGACTTAATATCATTTAAAAGTTATAAGTTTGAAATTTTGATATCTAATTCTCTTTTGTAGGTAAAAAACAATATTTCTCAACATAAAAAAAGGATTAAGTTTCCATAAATAAAAATTAAAGTTGAAATATTTTTTAAATATTTTTTCTACAGCGTTTTTAAAAGCTTATTTATTTATATTAGACTTCTGCCAAAAAATGATTTTCGGAGCAAACATAGAAAAAAGACTCGCATTAATTATAAATAGACAACGGACTTATATGCAATTGCATGTAAAATATTCAGCTAAATGAGGATATGTGTTGAGTTTGAATTAATTTAATTAAAATTTTTTTGGCATATTAATTTATTGTTACAACAAACTTTCTGTATTTTAAGTCGAAATAGCCATATCCAATGCAGATGTTTTCTTAATGATTAATCAGGTTTTGTACTTGCTTGGAAGCGATTCTCTATCTGATGTGATATTTCTCCACGTTTTTATTTTCTATGTGAATAAAAGGCAGTAGAACCATATTCCTTTTTTTTTTCTTCAGAAAATTACAATCAAAATAGAAGTCATATATTTTGTTTAACTAAATATTGTAAATTAGTTTCTGTTTGGTAATTAAATTATATTAATTTTTTCTTTCTTTCTGAATAAATTTATAGCATATTCTTGTCATTAAGGCATATTTGCATATATATTTCCAGGCTTTTTAGTCCATATAAGTCCGATGTCTAGTTGTAAGTTTTATAAACACTGGTATTTCATAAATTTCAAGGTGTAGATTTATTTTTTTACATTACCTAAAGGTTTGTAGATAGTTAATATATATCTTAAACGGATACATTTTATATTTATTTATACACAACTTTCGGGTACACGTTGTGTCATTAAACAATCCTTGATAGCATTTATATTAATATTATCCTCTAAATCATTATTACTAATACCATTTTGATTGGTTATTGTAGTAGTCATAAAATTGCTACCGACACCACCACCAACAATATTGTTATTACTAGCACCACTACTACTAACAGTTGACTGAAAATTTGGTATAATACGACCATTTCGTCCAATTATATTTGAATTACTTAATGTACCAATATTACTAACACCACCCATACTATGTGCTGTTGCTAAAACATTTGGTATAACATGAGGTGTAATACTTAAAAGTCCACCACCTGGTGAATGACCAGAACCAACACCACTTGCTAGTGGTGATACCAAACCCATATTATGCATTGAACCACGTGATGGAATCGTTCCGTTCCCAGTAAAATTTGGTACACTTGTACCTGGTCCACTAGCTACATTATGAGATCGTGAATTTAACTGATTAAATGTAACAGGTAATGTGTTACAATTACTGCTCACCACTTTCGCTGTTTGTAACACAGTATCAAACATAACTGGTGAATGTTCCTGAAATAAAATAAATATTCAAAACAATGTTAGGCTATATTAATTAATTCAGGATGAAGGAAAAGTCAAGGTAGAAGAAAAATCTAGTTATTTTTAATAGTTTAACCGACGAATAAATAGTAAAACTTTTAAAGGCTCAATTACATGTCAATATCTATAAATCCTTCTATAGCTTACTCGGTGTAAAATGTTGAACAAACTATATGAAATTTATATCGTTTACTACACCCAATAAACAAATTATAATTGCTAATTTTTCTAAGATTTTGTTTCTACAATATTTATAATACCACTACAATTTCCGCTCCATTTATATATATTTTTTTTTATGTTAAAGTCTGAAATTTTTGAGATGAAAATTAATTTAAAAAATCTTTTTTCCTTCTTGATTAATTGTAAATTTATTCCAAGCACATCGTTTGTATAAATTTTCTATGTTTAGTGAAGAAAATGTTTCAAGTTGTTATTTTATTTACTTTTTTGTTATTGTTGTAAGGGATGTGCTTTGATATGACTAAATTTCGTATAAAATCTTAACTAGACGCAAATATTAAATATCTGTATATAAGATATATAATAAAAGTGTTAAGAATAAGATTATTAAAGGTAAAATTGGTTATTTTTGATATAAATTTAAGGTATGTTGAGTGGAAGACTGTTGTCCATATGAAATTTATTTTACGATTAATATGATAATATAATCCGTCGTAGTATGAAATTTGTTTTATATTTTCTAAATGTCATAACATATTTTTTTGCGATTTTCGTGGAATATTTGTATAATTCAGCGGTTCCCTTCTGGTGGTTCGTTACCCAAACGATGGGACGGGGGATTTTTATATTGGGTCGCAAGAATTTTCTATATTATACCTTTTGAAATATTTAAAATCAACTGAAATGGATTATATTCCAAAATACGATTGGATCAGACAACCATTTGATGTAGGCATTGGTATAAAAATGCAGGAAGTATTAGCTAACTTATCTACAGCAAATCTGAAATTATTATTCTTCAAAGAAAATATTAGTAGTTTCTGGCTACAAGTAAAAGAAGAATGTCCAGTAATCTCGCGTGTAGCTATACAAATTTTCTTGCCCTTTGCTACTACATATTTATGTGGGTCTCGGTGGCAAAAGTCTGGGAACCGCTGCTATAATTAATTTTATATTGATATAAAACGTTGCAAAAAATGGTGTATATAAAACTACACCATAGTAGTTTTTCTAAGCAATATTGGTTTTTAGTGTATGGGAAGAGCCTTGTGTCTAAAATACTTTTTTAGAAAAAATAGAATTCTGTAAAATAGGTAACAATTCCTTACATTAGCATTACTCGCTGACCATTTTGTTATTGGCGGTGGTGTATAATGATGTTCTGTTGATGTTGTAGAGCTTAATCCAGCACCAACTAATAAAATATAATAAATTTTAAAAGATATCATTTTTTATTACTGAAGAAACTTACCGTATTGTGGTATAACATCAGGATCACGTTCATCTTCTACTAAATCTTCAGCGGCTGATTTTGTTTTTATATCTGTATGCTGCCAACGTGGTTTATCCAAATTACCAGTCTAAATTTATGATTTTAAATATAAAATAGTTATATAAAGAAAAATTATTACATATACCTTAACAGAATCATTTTTAACTGCTTGTGTAACAGAACCAACAACACCACCTTTTGTTGTTTGTATTTCTCGATTACGTCGTAAATTTTGTAAAAATGTTACAATGAAAATTCTTATAGCAATTGCCAAACTAATGACAATAATTGTTAGTACAATACCAAAAAATATTGGTGATAATGTAAGGGAAACTTCATCATCTGAAGGTTAAATATGTTAAGACCAGAAATAGATTTTTAATTTTTGTTTTATAATTACCTATTTTATGAGCTGTTGAACCAATTACAAATTCAGTAATTTGATAACCAAGACTTCGACCTTTTTGATTGATAGCGTAAATCCGTATTCTTAGAGAATTATTTTCAGTTGTCATCATTGTAGTTAAGGTGTCTAAATTGTCTAGTAAAAACTGGGGTTCGTCTGGATTAGTGAGATTAAATCTGTGGAAATATAGTTGTACAGAAAATCATTAGTGCGTAAAATATAATAAATCAAAATGATAAACCCTCATAGGTATAACTTACCTTGTATTACCAGTTTTTGCTGAAAACATTTCCAATACAAATACCTGAGGTAGTCCACCATCATATCCGGGAATACATTGAATATCAACACTTAATTCGGTTCTATTATAAACAGTGCAATTAATAACACTATTTGGAAGAGCTAAAAAATAAAATAAAACCAAAATATTTATAGTTTCTTTCTGAAATACTAATTAATGTAGTTAATTCAATATTTTCTTATCCTACCAGCTAAGACGACTTGAAACAAGCATGGTTGATGTTGTGTTCCGACTTCGTTAATTGCCCAACATGAAAGTGTTCCATAATCCTGAAAATTTAAAGGACGACGATAAAAAGATGTGAAAAGTAAAGAACAATGAACTTTTTTTGCTATGGATTTCCTTTTTAGTTCATTACCTGATCTGTTACTGGTGTATATTTAAGGATACTCCTGCTACCGTTTGTAATAAACCTTTCATTGCCAACATCTAATGTTTCTCCAGAATTATTAAACTTCCAACGAAAACTTCTGCAAAATTAAAATAAATTTGGTATTCTACATATTTTTTTTAATTGAAGAATTTTGGAATTTATTGTAAAAGATTTATTTATAAAAACTTATTATCAAAATAAATCTTAACATTTGCATAGTTATTATTTTGAAATATTAACCAGCTTGTCTTCAAAATATCGTTAACACATATTGTGTTCAACAGAGTATTTTGTTTTGGAAATTTAATTATTTTACTTAGTTTTGTCAGATTTGTTATGTTAAACGGTTTTTTCGACTAAAATGCGGTGGAGGAGAATTGCTCTGTTCAGTTAGAAAAGTGAAAGTTAATTAGTAAAAATATTTGGAAAAAAACAGAATATTTATGCTGAAAAACAACATTCTTATAGATTTTAAAGTTGTAGAATTTTAATTCATAAATTTCATGGTTGTAGAACTTTCTTTAGTATTTTGAAAATATTAGTTCATTCCATAAGTAATGTGAAATTTTCTCAAAACCTGTTTAACTGTAGTATTTGAAGTACCTAATTTTACAGGAGGAAAAACTACGAGTTTAATAGTCAGCATTTGAAGTATCAACTATAAATGTAGCTGATATTTTCCATATCTCAATATCGCATAAATTATTGAGATATGAAAAATTAATACTAAAATAATTGTTTTTAGTCCAGGAATTGTTATATGTAGTATCTGAAATTTATACGTATCTTAAAAAAATGCAATTGTTATTTAATACTGAACGTTGATTATACAGCAAGGACCAGTGAGGGTACAGATTTTATAAGCTTTTTTTGGGACTTTTTTTTTAGTAATTGTTGTTGGAACATTAAATTTATTACAAATACAAATATACGTTTTAATAACCCTATATATGTTAAACTTTCATTATATTTTGCCAAATATTTTTAAATCTAAAATTTATTTTTATAATCATTTTCACATTATGCCAAAGCTATGCTCAGATAATAATTTAAATTTTCATATACACTCTGTATAAGTTTAAATTTATTCTATTTTTATTACTAATAAAAATTTAAATTTTCATTCATGATGACCAGTAGTTAAAAGGTGTAAATGGCTTTTATTATACCTTTCAAATATTTTCATAGAATTTTCATAAAATCTGATATTATATAAAATGTATTTTAAATTGGAAATTTTTTTTGCCTCAGAACATTATAAAAGATTGGTTTATACAATAAGCTTATTTTTACTTCAAATTTATAAACCAAAAATATATAAGAATTATCAAAACAAATATAAAAATTAAAAAGCTTTACACTCTATCAAGTCTGGCCAATTCCTATATTAATAATACCATATTCAATATTCGATTGAGATTTATACTTTTTGTATTAAAATTTAAATACAAGCTTATAGAAATATTTCAAAATATATATGTACATGGATCCCATAAATGGTACTTATATAAAAAATATATTTATTATACCAAAATAATAGTAAAATAGAAATCTTCTTTAAAAGTTATATACTTTTATAAATTATAAAAGCCAATTTAACTATAAAATATCGTATACGAATATTAAATGTGTTATAATAAGACTGAATATTTAGTAAATATAAGTACATATATATATTATTTTTTACCTGGGTGGTGGGTCAGCTTGTATTTCACATGCCACTTCAACTGTTTCATCCTTTGAGGCTCCAATTAGTACAACACGATCTAAGTGCTTGCAGGTTGGTGCATCTGTGAATTAAAACATGAATATTTGTTGTTTGTAATTTTTGTATACATTTTATATTAAAAATTCAAATAGTATAATATTTTTGCAAAGACCACATGTAGAATTATTAGTCTCTTGTGTGTGGTGTACTAATAAAAAGATATTTGGTTTTTGGGGTTAAGAAAAATAATATAGGATGTTAAAAAAAATATATATAAAAATAACCATTCGAGATAATTGTATCTGAATATTTTGTATGGGAATAAATCCAATCAAAAATTAGAATCTGATAAATAAAACGTATGATTTTTAAATTACCATATTAAAAAATTCTTTATTAAGGATTAATAAAAAAAACTAAATTATAAAATATACTAACGAACTATTGTATGTATTGAGGAAGATTTAAATAATTATTGAATTAGATACTTAAAATAAAAATTAGTTATCGTATATTGACTGACTAATGGCGGTATGGTCAAAATCGAAACCTGTGTCTTTATTTAGGGTCAAATGTATTTCAAATGTTTGATTGATTTCTAGGAAAATAGGATGTTTACGATTGAATCAGTATACGTTTTAGGAGACACAATTAATATTTTGTTCTGGTGATTGATCTATTAGTAGGGCAACATAGTAATACCACCAACTATGTCCTTAAAGGAACACTTTCCTCGCCTAGTACAACAGTACACAAGTTGTTACCGTATTTTTTTGGTGGGGTTTTAAATTTTCTTTCCTCGTAAATATTTATTTCGTAACATTTTTTTAATTTTTGGCACGTAAATTTTGTAATGTTGGTTAAAGCCCATGCCCAGAGAAACTCTTCGTTTCCACTGGGCTAAGAACTCGAAAAATTTCTGAAAAATTGCAACATAGATAAAAATGGAATTTAGGTAAAAATTTATGTAGAATAATAGAGAAAATTGTGATGCTATTTTTATAATTGTGATGTTATTTACATAATTATGTTTTCAATTTTCATTAAATATTTTCTAAACTAGAAATGTCGGCTTCTTTTCATATTGTCTGCAAAAATTTACATAAATATTTTTCTTAATGCTCTTTTTTCCTGTAATCTAATTTGATATTTCAAGGAGGTTGTGAAAAATCGAAATTTTATCGATTATATTTTCTCTCCTTCTATTCATAATTCCTATTTTAGAATTTTAGAATTTTTTGATGAGCATACGAAATTTTAGGTCTGTCCAAAGTTAAAACTATTTTTAACTAAATCTAGGGTTAAGGAATTTAAAAGTTATACCATACGATTAATGAATTATTCAAAATCTTTATCACGAATTCTTTTTTTATCTGCAACATATATGGATAAAAATTTCGAAATAGTTCCTTAGGTTTCATAACTTTACTATCATTTTACTATTTTTATAAATAAATTATGTATAAGTTTTTATTTTTGACGACTAAAAAACTACTATGTATTTAACAAATGTCAAAATATTGCCTGTGATTATTAAAATATTTGTTACTAATTATATATTTTTGACGGATTTCAATTTGACTACGATATACACATTATGAAACTTTTGTTGAACTTAAACGCAATTTTAAAATACTTGATAAAAAAAAAAATATTAAAATAATATTTTTTTTTTTTTTTGAAACAAAAATCTGATATACTGAAAATATTTCTTAATATTTAAACTATAAAATGTATACCATTAACGTAGATTTTCCGTAGAGAAAGTTATAGTAATAGATTAATGAAATACTTTTTAAATATTCTTGCATGAAATCGAGAAAAGTAAATTTTAAAGTTAGAAACTTTTGAAAATTTTCATTTGTATATATTGTAATATGGTAGAAAGCTGCAAACAAAATATTAAAAAAAAATTTCCTGAAAAACATTTAAACAGAAATGCTATTGAAATATTTAAATAATGCAAAAAAAAAAAATATAAAACATAAAACTAGAGGAAAAAAATAAACAGAAGAAATTAAAAGTTTTTAAGAAATTGTTGGTTAGGTAAACAACCAAATTCAGTTGTATTTTAAATAAAAAAAAATTTTCCAAAACACAAAAATTTCATTAAAATTTTATGTACCCATCAATTTTAGTTGGTAAAGTTTTATAAAATTATTGCACAACTTTTTTTTATTTTTTTTAGAAAATTTTATAATTTAGAAACAAAATTATTTATTCTAGCAGAACTTAAAACATAATTTAAAATAAAAAAAAAATAAAATTACATACTTATATAATTTTAAATTTCGAATAGTTACATATAGATACATATATGTTGTAGTACCAAAAATAAAAAAGATAAAATTTTACAATTCAAATATTAATTACTGTTGATGGAAAATTTATAAATTTATTAATTGCAGTGCACTGTTTATGTCATGAATATACATTCTGTTCGATATTATAATTAAAATCACATTAATAAATTAAAATTTTCACTTATAATTAAAAAAAAAATTATAAAAATTATAAATTTGTGTACAATTTTTTTTTATTTTTAACTTACATTTTATTCGGAGTGGCAAATGATTACTAACTGTTTCACCTTCATCGTTGATTGCACTGCATGCATAATTACCAGCATAATATTTAGTAATTTTTTGTAAAACTAAACTTTGATTGGAACGTATTACACGAGCGGAAGTATTATGTTCCAAATGAATACCCTGTTATATGTATTATAAAGAAAGAGGGGGAGGGGGGGGGGGAGAAAATTAATATATTAAATATAATTTATTAGCTTTTCTGTAATTAATATTTAAAATTTAACACTTATTTTGGAAATTTTATATCCAAATGCCGTTTAATTAAAAATAATATAAAAATTTTGTAAAAAAAAAACTTTACGTTCAGTTCGGGATGCAAATATTTTAAGGATCCGATTCCTTGGTTAATTTCGTGACAAAAATCGTTTCGTTGGAGGGGGTCTTTTTTCAATGTCCACTGAGATACAGAGTGTTATTTAATTAATCACTTCTAAAATAGTCAACTTAAGTGTCATAAAACTCTTTACATAATAAAACTTATTTAAAAAAGTTGAAACTGATAATATAAGTAAGCAAATCTGTGCTTTCGATAATGAGAATAAAGATTTGCGAGCACTTGTACTCCCATTACAGCAAGCAGTGGAGATGCAAACATACATGTAATTGAGAGTAGAGGCAATATGAACTTATAATTCACCATGAAATTAAACGAGGGGCATTTCAATTTTAATGGTAATTTAATTAATAATACGCCGTGTTGTCCTGCCATTGAGAAGATATTTCAATGAATTCAAGGAAATAAATATGAAAGATATAATTTTTTAATTGGTTAAAAATTAAATTATGACACTTAATATCACAGAAATTGATTAAGTTCATTTTGAAATGAATTAGTCTCATATTTAAATTGATTAGTCTTAATTTGGAATTGATTAGTATCAGTTTGAAGTTAAAAAAAGTATACAAGTACAATTTTAAATTAAATTCCTATTTTACAAAATAATTAAAGTTATGAATATCAGGACAATTAATAAAAAAATTAAAATTGTTACAGTGTTTTAATATTATATTCTGCAGTTTTGCTGCAAAGCCATGACAATTAAACAAATATATTTTATGGGTTTGTCTTATGAAGTTATTTGCCATCGTACAACATTTTTACGGCAAGCGCGACAATTTTAAGAACGCCATAACTTATAACGCATATATTACATATGGATTTTTTTTCTATTGCGTCATATATTTCAATAATTATTTGAAAAAAATTCTTTTTAAAATATTTATGGTAGATTTTAATTATGAAAGATACAATATTATTCCGTATCTAAAATTGCAAATTTAAGTACATACATAATTATTTTAATAAATTATTTGTCTATAGATAAAAAAATGTTTAACTTTAATATGATTATAATATAAAATATGTACCATTAATCAAATTTCAATTAGAATTTTGCTGGTTATTTATATGAATTATAATAATTAATCTTTTCGTTATATAAATTTATGTAAGACTAAAAAAAACGATAATAGATTATGATATCCATATGGTTTCATAATTATTCTTTATATAAAACTTTAATTTTCAAAAATCATAACTTGAAAAGTAAACGAATTAAGTCCTATTTTTTTTTTGGTAAACCACAACGAGAAAAAAAAAATATTCGGTATACATTAAATATGTTTACAGCTTAATGATAACCTTAGAAATATGTATAGATATAGAAATTATTTTAATGGAAATTACTCACATTATGTAACCACAATAATTTCCTCCATTGTGGGTTAGACTGAACGTGGCACTCAAAATAGACATCATCACCTTCTTTAATATCATCTGGTGATAGGGTGGATCCTAGTCGAAGGGTTACCAAAGGCGGATCTACAAATACGAAATAACATAGAAATATAAATACAAATTAAAATTTACAAATACAAATATAATGTACAGAACTAGAAACAAAATTTTTAATATACTTAAAGTGTCTTCACATTATTTTTTTTTTGGTAAAATAAAATATTTTTATTCAGATTAATTAGTATACACTTCAAAGTATATTTGGATTAATATTGCATAAGTAATTTCGTTTGAAAATCAAAATTGAATTAGAAAATACTAAATTTATGATCTTTCCTAGAAAAATTTCGATTATAATCGATAAAATTTTGATTTTTTGCAACCTTGTTTTTTATATTTTTTTACGAATTCGCTACTCAACGAAATTTTCGATAATTTGGTATGTTGTATCACTTTTCGACGAACGAAATTTTCGCCACCTAGCGTTCGTTGCCTAGCGAAAATACATTTAAACAGGATGGCGCAAAACTAACGAAAGGATTTGACTAGTCTATAATTTCTTTATTTCAGAGTCAATTATAATATTATTAAAGCTATTTTATCTAAAAACGTTGAATTTAATCCACAAAAAAAAACGATATCTATTAGTATTTATTTTTCTGTTAGTATACAAATATAGTTTAAAAAATTTTACTATTTTTTTAATTGAAAATTACTAAATATTATATGTAAATTACAATAAAATAGTATAATTATATTATAAATTATTCTCTTAAATAATTTTTATATATAGATATAACTATTGTTTAATATCTTACATTAATATTAAAGATATTTTCTTAAATTTTCTTTAGTATTGTGCAATTAAGCTTTTATGCATTAATTACGAAAATGACAGGTTTATAATTTTATTGCTATACTATTATCTATACTTTATAATTATAATTGATTCACACTTTATATTTATATTTACTGAACTACTGTATCCTGTAAAGGTGGTAAATGTAAATAGCAGGGAACTTAAGCTTATTTACATTACCACCAATACCAGGGAACTTTAGATATTTAAAGTATAATTAATAATTATAGTTCCATTATAAATGGTAAATTATTCAGTAAGTTATAATTACGTGAAAATAATTTATACTATAATTTTGTCACATTACAGTTAATTTAACAAGGAAAATATGTATAAAAATTTCAATCATACATAAAATATTTTATGTATATGCATTTTATTTGCTTTGTTGACAAAATTCATATTTAAATTTACTATTAGGGTAGGTATTCAATTCAGAGATAATTAATTTTAATAAAAATTACTGACCTACTTTACTGTAAGACTGATGTCGCAATATACGACTATAGAAGAATTAAGAATAAGTACTGAAATTAATCTATAAATAATATTATTAATTTAAGAATAATTTCTTATTAAAAGATATTGTGGTAATGAAATTTTATGTCTCGTCTAATCTGTACATAAATTTATACAAAAAAAATTTTAAATTCATTTTATTTTTAAATCTTAAATGTTAATTAAATGAAAAAAATTACTATATTATTTAAATATTTATAATTCAATGATTTTGTTGTAGTAAAATTATAATTGGTTCTAACAAAATATAATCATAAAATTGCTGATTCATAAATGTTGATATTACATTATAATAGCAAATTAAATTAGAATAGGAAAGTGATGTTTCCATACTATATATATGTAGTTATAAATTTCAAATATGTATGCATTATTTCCTTAAATTGATAAATTATAAAATTCATATTACAATCGAATATTCTGCATTGAATTGAATTTCATTACATATATGTATTATAATTATTAATATTATAGTTTTATATCTAAAATAATAATCAAGCAAACTTCTTTTGTTATAATTTCTTTGAACACGACTGTGATGAATAAAGTATATTTTTAAAAATTCATAACTTACACACAACATTTAATTTCCATAAAGTTTCCAAAAATAATCCAGTAACATTTGGATTTTCTGAACGACAAGTAATTGATTTTCCATCATCATCAGTTGTGGGTACAAAACTTAACTCTGATTTTGTAGTATTATTTAAAATGTCGTCCTGAAACCAAAAAAAAAAAAAAAATTAACTAGATTTTAATGTACAAAACAAACAAGTAATTTAAAGTATTAATCCAAACACAATAAATTTCCTATAAGCATATAGTTAATACTGAACCAAATATTTAATTTAATGTAGTAATTATCTAATTTTTGAATAGCATTCTGTATAACTTTGAAGTTAAATGCGATGTTTAGGTTGTGGCTAATTATTTTTAAGCATGTTAAAAATAATTAATGAGATAAAAAAAAATGTATATTATTGATAATATTTGATATTCCGAAAAATTATCACGTTTTGACAATTTTACAAAAAAAATGACAACTTTTTGACATTTTAAAAAAATATAATTTTTAAATTAATTTTTGACATAATAAAGAGTGTTTTTTAGAAGTATAGTATTTCTTATTGCTTCTAATGAACACCATCCGATCAGTGTAATTTATTGTCACTTTTAGAGCATTCTAGGCGGCCAATTGACAGGTCCATTTGATTTTTTCACTGTTTTTTTTTTCACAAAATCCAACGTGTTGTAAAAACCATTTGATCCTTAGATTATTTGCATTGATGAATGGAATCAAAAAAATGTGAATTATTTGACGGTCAATTGTGAATTATTCGCAATGTAATGGCGTCTCAACAATCTCCTCTGGATGGTTCTCACTTCACATATGGCAATTTTGTTTGTTTACATACCCATTCAGTCAAAAATATGCCTCATCGGATGTCCTATTATTTCGGAAATTGGACGTTTTAAAAAGCAGGGAAAAAATTATTGGACAATATTGCTGTCTTAACCGAATCATGCTTTTCTCAAAGGATTTGTTTATGTCATTACGATCTAAATTTACCAACATAGTGTACTAAAGCCCAGTTGGCTATATCAGAGAATATATAAAATATACATCTTTAAGTGGAGAGTTTAAAAGCAATAATAAATTAATTTAAAGAGGAACCAATAATCCGCATAAATATATATGGACATCCACAATATTTTAAAAAATTAAAGTGGATGTGATAGGTTAGATGGTAGAGCATCCAAAATTACCTTGTAAATTATTGGAAATATTATTAAACATGTATATCATCAATATTATTAAAAGTGTAAATAATTTCTTGATATTTGTTGAGAAACGAAACTTTTAATTCACCCTGTTTATTTTCTGCGTCAACGATTTTAATGTGAAAATTTTTAAAAAGAAACTCTTTAATTTTCTTATTTTGTCAAGTTTTTAAATTTTATAAATTTTTTTTTTTATGGTATAAACTTGAATGTTTCTTCCTTTATTTAGGGTTTATGTGTACAAGAGTACGTATTTGATTATTTATTTCAATTACTAAATAATCAAATACGTACTAAATAAATTTCTAATTTACATCTTGGTAAAAAACCATCCACACCAGACATCATTTAATTTTATAAATACTTAATAATAGTAGTAACATACCAATTCTCAATATCTTTATATCCTTGATTTGAAAAACATGCAGAATATAAACTAAAGAAATAGGGTAATTTTTGTCTCAAAATATATCAAAGAACGTTTAACTTTATACATTTTTCAGTAAGGTTGAGCAAAAAGTCTAAGAAGAGACACGAACTCTTCTAGCAAATCTGTTTATATGAAAGCAAATTTAAAATCTAAATTTCACAAGTTCAAAGGTTTTTTAAAATACACATCCTTGCATAAAAACCCGAAATTTTCCGTATAAATTTTCCGGCTTGAGAACGCAGTTTTTTTTAAATTTTATTACGAAAGCTTTGTATTTTTTCATTTTATGTTAAACAATTAAAAATTTTGATAGATTTTTCTGTTGACAAAAATTTAATCAATCAGTTTGTCAATAAATAACATTAAGTTTCCATCTTACGGTATATAAAGGAGCAGAGTAGAGTAGAATTTGGCTTCCACAAACTGTTTTACATTCGAATATTTTTGTGTTGAAATCCTGTCAAATATCGGGTTTTATGCAAGTTGCTTATATGCTGTGTTGAAACGATGTCAAATTATGAAACGCAATCGATTTTTTATTTATATTTTGAGCTTTTTTATGTAAAGCTTTTTGTAAATTAAAATAATTGTTGTTAAATTTATAATAAAAATTAGTAACAATATTTAATTTAATTAACTTGAAAAGTTAAAAATTAGTTATTGTGTAAAAGTGATTAAAATTTAATTAATAAAAATGTATAATTGTGTTGTGCAGTGCTGTGGAAATAATGGAAACAACAATTCTAGGTGCTCTAAATTTTAATTTTATGGCGAAATGGAAAAATTATATTCAGAATTATATAAATGATTTTTTTTATGTTAAAAAAGTATTTTATTTTAACTATATTTATGTTTAATTCAGAAAAATCTATAATATAATAAAATAAAAATAGTAAATAAATTAGCTTATTTGAAATACTTCAAAAAATTCGTTTATTTGGCATAAATCTTTCTAGACAGTGTTGCAGTAAGGATAATTTAGCTATGAGTCAAAAAACATTTTTTTTATTAAATTATTAAAGAAAATATATTTCAGTTATCCAGGAGACATGGAAATGGTTGAATGCATTTATTTTACTTTCAAAAATCCCAAAAGTTTTGGATGAAAACTTCTATTGATGAATTCATTTCCAGATCAGCTATTTCTATTTAATGTTTTGTTAATTTCTAATAATTTTCTCTCCTACTTTTTCCTATTTTTATTAACTAATTATTTATTCTTTTGCCTCATTCTTATTAATTTGGAATGAAAAAGTAAATGAAGAATGAAATATGTACATGTTTATAAAATATTTTGAAAATGAATATAAAAATGACGTCCCTTAAGGATGGAATAGTTGTAGAAGAAAATTTGCAAATAAATGTTAATTAAATATATGTGCATAGGAAATGAATTTAAATGTGCCCTCAACAGCCACGGATTCAATTGCACCACAACAAAATGTTTATGTAGTTTTATTATTTATTTTTTAATATAATTTTAAGAATTAAAATATCATTTGTAATTAAAAAAAATTTAGTAAAATTTGATTCTTTATATAATCTGTAATTCTAATTAGTAATTAGTAATAATTATATATTATTATTTATTAAATTGCTTATTTAAATTCATCATTATTTCCAGTTAAATTTATAAAAAAAGAGCTACAAAATATCTTAAACTATCTCTGTAAAAAAAACTATCTTTTCCTCGCCACAAAAAAGAATCACACTATTTAATCACTTAGTATTATACTATACACTCTAATCAATGACAGTGCATAAAAAAAAATAACTGTAGGTTTGACATTTTGCATAAACTTGCATATGCCTATTACGGTTGGGGCCTATAGCCTTATCGTTTTTCCAGAGATATATGCGATTTGTATTTTTGTAGTTTGTATTTCTGAAGTAAAAAAATGTTGTAAATGTTATAAAAGGTTTAACACCATATTTAAATTTATTTTCTAATTTATATCACAACCTCTGTTACTATATCACAGTTACGACATTATTTAGTTTTGTGAAAATTCCCAACAACTTTATAAATTACAAGGCAATTTTATAAAATACCAGACAGAAGGAGAAGATTTATATAAAGAACAGCAATATAAAAATTTATTTACAAAACTTACTCTAGTTCGACGTAATTGTCGTTTGCCTTTATACCACGTAATAATAGCATTTGGTCGACTTCCTGTACTTTCACAAATCACTTCATATCGTCGTTCAGCAACCATTGATATTGGTGGATCGATTATTTTCACTGTAAGTGGTTTTACTGGAATAGAAAAAAGAATAAACTATTAACCACTAAAAGTCAATTTCTGTTTTTCAACTTTTCAGAAAAATGAATTAACTGAATGGATAAAAGAATTATTATTTTTTGTTTTATGGATAATACTTACAGTGCATATCAAGGATAAAACTTTTCTCTTTTGCTTTCACCAACATTGTATTAACAGTTTGACATGTAAACACTGATTGCAGATCAGTTCTTTGTACTGATGGCCACAATAAACGGTTCTCAATTACATCTCCAGAATTGTGTTCATATTGATTATCAACTAGAAGTCCATTAACAAGCCAACGGACTTGAGGTTGTGGGCGACCTAAAAACGAAAAATAAATAAATAAAAGAAGACAAAATATTTCGATTAACAAATTGCGTTGATGCTTCTGTAATTAGGAGAAAAAATAATTAAGTGATAATTGATAATTAGAAAAAAAAAGTGATAATTGATGATTAGAAAATCTACACTACTAATTAATTATGTTAACGGATATATAATATTTTCAATTGTCGTATTTAAATCTCATTTGGTGTTTGTTTATGTTTCAAATTGGTACTGAGTGAAATAAATTTCACTAGATATTTTATAATTCTATTCTAAGTAATGTATGCAACCACAAATAACAGTTTCTATATAGTTTCATTTTTTTAACAAGTTGAACGACACAGTTTATATTTGAATCTAGTAAGTATAATTAGATTCTTGTTGTAATTGAAATTGTATACTTTTGATTCAATTTGTCTCAAAGTTTGAATTGGTTCTTGAGAGTTTAATTCAAGTAAGGGATAAACTTTAACTAAAAAACCGTCAAAATGAAAGTGTAAAAAATGTTAAATGTAAAAGTAAATCAATTCAGGGAATTTTTAAATTTAAAACATCCAAATTTTATAGTCTTTTTAAACAAATTTTTAATCACTAGCAATATTAAATTTCTCATTAAAGCGAATATTTAAATTTTTAATTATTCTGTTTAATATTTTATAGCAGAAAAAAGCATAATAAAAAATTCTTACCACCAACTACTCTACATGTAATAACGATATCATCGCCTTCTTGTTTCGGTCCTAATTGTGTACCATTTAATTGTCTCCCCCAACGATCTAAAATGATTGGTTGCTCTGGAAGAACTGGAAAAAATTTAAAAAAAATATAATTTCAATTTTTTTATTTATTTTATCTTATGTTTAATAAAATAAAAAATAATACATAATTGGAAAACTTTTTAATAAAAATTTTTTCTCATTTCTACAAAATATTAAATTTTTTTTTCAATTACGGCTAAAATAGGAAAAGGGTTGTAAGCACCTTTTCGACACCTATAGTTTATAATATAAACACACTGTAAAAACATATAAATAAAAAAGAATAGTTTTTTCTTACTGATAACTGATAAATTGTATCGAAAACTCTGTGTTTGACTTGTACGAAAATCAACACGACATCGATAAATTCCTTGATCATGACGTTTGATATCCTGGAAAAAAAAAATTATAATATTTAGAATAGATTCTTTTGCATGAAATTGGTTTTTAAAATAAAATATGGATAAAATATAATTGAAAAAATTTTCCAACAAAAAAACTAAAATTTTGTACAATAAAATCATTTTTCTTTTAATATCGTATTTTTTATAAATACGGTATTATATATGAAATCAGAAACAGAGTATATTTGTAATGTCACTTTTTATAGAAATATTAGGAAAGGGATTTTTCAAACATAGTTGGTTGTAAGGTATATAAGATTTTTTCCTAATTTTTTTTTTGAATTGGAACTATAATTAAATTTACTTCAAACTATTGACAAGAGAGGAATTTGAAAAATTGGTTCGTGTCTGATATTTCCTGTATTCTTTCCTTCGTGGAGCTACAGCTCTTCCACCCAATTAATATAAGCTAACACATTATAGAAATGTAATTAAGAATTAAGAGTAGAATAAAATATTTGTCTAATCAGTTTCCTTGCAATAAAGGCGGTAAAACGAACCTTAATAGGGTAATTTGTATTCGAAACTAATCCCATTGCCTATTATCTAAAACAGCTTAATTGCGATATATAAGTCATACATATAAATCAATTGAATATTTAAATTTTTTGTTTGTTTACCTTAAACGAATATTAATTTGGTGCAAATGTAATTTTCGAATAGTTTAACGAAGATTCTTTCCAATCTCCAAGCAAGAATATTCCTATCTATTCGTTTCTTAAGTTCGCACAATTGTAATGTGGTAACCTACAGAAGGTCCTAAGAGTTTAACTTAGTACTAAATAGAATGTTAAATGTAATTAATATCGAAAGGTGCTGCTAGCAATTTGTACAACTTAGTGCGGACTTCATATTTATAATAGTTTGTGTAGGAGAAGCTGTTTTCTCATATTGTCGCGCTGCTGTACATTGGATCTTGGACATTAATTAAAAAACTAATGAATAAAATAATTCTATTAGTACAGAACAAAAGCTTAAATTAAACCACGTTTAAGCCATTGTTCTGTATATTTTAAAATCCGTGTTTTTAGTGCCGGTCGCCTTATTTCTCAATAGTACAAAATTGAACCAATGACAAGAAAGACCGCTCTAATGTGATTTTATATGTATAGATTTTATATGTATAGATGTAATATTACAAAAATAATATTACAAAAATAATATTCGGATTCCAATTCTAATGAAGATATAAGTAAAATTTCTATACTTCTTTATTAATTAATTAGTAAAAGATATTTCTCATAATAATCGAAATTATTTTTATGTTCGTAACAAACATATTTTTCTTATTAATTTTTATTGGTTGTTTTTTACTTACTACATTATACCACAATAAATTTAGAGGCTCATTAAAATTTAATATTTTGAAAGAAAATTCATTTTGTTTTTTTAAATTTCAATTAAATCTAATTTTATCCTTAATAAACTCACAGTAACAACTAAATAAGCATTACAAAAGATAAATTTAATATTGTTGACCTAATTTGTGTCCTCTTAATATACAGAATAAAATTTATTTATATATTATGTGATTTTATATACGTATATGTATAACTATCTTGGTTTTATAATACAATATTATATGCAGCATATACCTAACATAAAAATTTTCTTTTTTTTTTACCTTGAATATAATTTAAGATTTTCATATTCTTAGTATATACCCAAATCAAATTAGTGGACAAAAAAAACCAAAAAAAAAAAAAAGGTTTAATAAGAAATATTTTCTTATGAAAAAAAAAAATCCTTGGTTACAATTTTTCCTTTTAATTTAATGAGCATAATATAAAAAAATGTCTGCTGAATGCCTATTCACTAATTTAACAATTTAAGTAAGGAAAAACCTTTTATGTGATGTTTTTTGTTTTCATATCTCCTCTCTCTCTCTCTCTCTATCTCACTCTATCTCTTTCTATCGAAAATTTAGCTTTAAAACTTTAAAACTTGTAGTAAATATTTTGGGTATAAATAATCGCTTAAAATTAAAATATATTATAAATGAGTATTAGGTATAAAGGATATTTGAAAAATTTTAATTTTTCATTATTTTTAATGTGTGGTTTGATCTTATTTTTGTGGGGATTTTATAGCTCTATTCTACTATAAAGGATTCAATAATATTGGATAAAATTTATAATGGATATTAAAATATCCGAAAATGTAATATTTTATATAAATTATTTTGCAAACATTTTTAACTTATATTTTATAAAATGTAAATTATTTTCATTAATGCCTGTGATTCAATAAATAAATATTAGCTGTCCCTGTGGCTGTTATTCGATTTTTCTGTGTAGTTAGCCACAACGATTTTCAATAAATTTACTAGCTAAATTTTAAAAAGGACTTTCTGTGTTGTCATTTTGAGAAATAAACAGAGATGGAAAAGAGTTTTGAACCAAATCGGAACCAATTATCTATGAATTAAAAACTAAACCAAAACTGGACCTAGTTTTTAAGTTATAGGTAAACCAAACCAGTTCAAGTTTGCTTTTGGTTCGGTTTAAATGTAAAAAAATAATTGCCCTTTTTGGTTAAGATTTTGGAATGCAGTTATATATTTGGAAGGAGATGTTATGCCTTCAAATTTAATTTTGACATTTGCCGGCAAGAAATTTCTTCCAAAAATTCTTGAACCAAAACCGTACAAAGGTAATCTTGAACCAAAAACTGAGCTACAGAAAAAAACTAATTGGTTTTCATCAGAGGAGATAAATTATTTTAACTTGTCACATGATAAAATAATAATTTTGTGAAAATGTCAAAATATGGATGTCAAAATGTCACACCTAAAATGTCACACCACTTTTTAGTTGCGACTTATTAGCCTTATTTTCCTCCTGTAGTATGATTGTAGTAAATCGGATCCTGTAGTAAATCGGATATTAGCCGCGGCTAATATTTATGTATTGCAAAACAGCCTGAGAAAATTATGTTTTGAATACCAATTTTCGTTTGACAATATCAATTTAATTTTGTATTCATATGTTTTTCTTATTACTTCGTTTTGCTCCAATTTAATACAATAATATATTTCAGTAAAATTTGCCATTGCGATTCATCCTTCAAAATAACTTTATACGTAAATATTTAATTATACTTATTGTGACTAGTATCATATTTCTGGCTACTATTAGGTATAATTCAAATCTCCTTAAAAGTGAAAGCGTTAATGTAGAATTATTGACTAAGGAAAACTGTTTTTTTTTGTTACGTGATTTTTATAAATTGATAATTGTTTTACTTATTAAATATAGCACTAATTACGTATTTAAGAAAACTAAATCAAAGAGATTTACATAAAATTTTGATATTTTCAAAATATTATGAAGTTTAACTTTAATGATAATAAAATATTCTCTTATATATTTTGTAATAAAGTAATAATTTTTTGATATTTATCTTATAAATATAATAATCATTTATCAAAGTTTATAATCAAAGCCAAATTTTTTTACTTAATTTAAGTATAAAAGATTAAAAGATTGTTATTTATTACATATATATTTTTTTTTTAAATTTAGTCTTAAATTATGTTTTTGTCTTAGCTGAATTATAACTAATTTACTAAAGAAATTTCCTTATATCACATAACTGTCTGCTATTAAAGTTTTCCTAAACTCTTCAAGAAAATTTTAATAAATTTTTATCTTATATACAAATATATCTTTTTTTAAGCTTTTATTAAATATAATTCCAAATATTATTTTTATTATCATTTTCTCATCCAAAGATAAACATTAAATAAATTGAGAAGGGTTAGAGAAAATTCCTTTTCTATTTATATATCTATATATATATATCTATATATTTAAGCCTATAATAATAAAGTTTTTAAGAAACATGAAAATTCTATGGTATGTACAAAGGGGAATTCATATTTTGTGCCATTAGAACATATTAGCTCTATTAAAGTTCTAACATTTTGTAAATGGTGAGTGAAGAAGATATAACAAAATGAGAAATTCTAAAAATTTATGGATTCTCAAGCGTAAATATTTACTTATAACAAAATTCACTTCACCTTCAAGATATACAAATTTTATCCTTTCTTGATATACTCAAGTTAATTAAGATATAAATAATTCAACGATTTAATCGATACTTATATATATATATATAACAATTACAATAAATTGTAATAAAATTTTATATCATTTGGGCATTGCGTAATCACGTTCAACAAAAAAAAAAATTACAAAATTAATTTTACCAGAGAGTTTTCATGGTTCTCGTTTTTTATCTTAATTTTTAATACGAACAATACAATCAATTAAGTTAATTTATAAAAATTTAAAATAATGTAATACACCAGTTTTAATAGAAAAATATTACTGAATTACGTTTTCTTAATTTACTCATTAAAATTCACTTAAATTTTGTTTGTTAAATTTTTGCGTTATCCACGACCAGAAATTAAATAGGTAAATATTATATCGTTGATTGGTTTCTTGAAATGGCAATTACAAAATTTTAGGTAAAGGATTGTCCCCTGACGACCGTAGGGAAATGAAATCTATCACAGTGATACTGACGAATTTGTACCCTTTAAATAATAATTCTGAATCTGCTAAGACTTAACGTGAGAGCCTTTTAATCAACATATACTGCTTAGTAAACAAAAATAGATCACGGTCTATATATTTAAAATTTCAGTTTGTTCAATTTACCTAAATTCACAATATAAATATAAAAGTTAAAATCTATATGAAAAAATTATGAATATCACTTCAAACTTTTTAAAAAAATCAAATTTTAATAATTTCTATAATTGTGATTGTTCTTCTTCACAAACTAGAATCAGAATGATATTACATATCTCATATCGATAAAAATATAAATAAACATAAGAACTTGGATGTTTTTGTTTAGTAAACAATTATTTTTTTTATGTTGATTATAATGCGTTCAAAAAACATTAAGTTTTAGCGGATTCAGAATAATGATATATGGTTGTAGGCTGATTCTTGTCGAACAATTAATTTTACGTTATATATTATTTAAAGTTTAAAACCAATAGTGCTCTTTTATTAGATGTTGTTAATTATTAAAATTTCTTAGTAAATATAATTTGGTGATTCAAAAAAATTATCCACATACCTTGATATCGAGTGATGCTGGTGACGAATCGAAATTAAATTGTGCACGTGATCCAAAAACTTCTGGTGCTGACCAATGTCGTGGTTTTTCTGTACTCATTTTATCGCGAACATCAAAACTATTAATAATAAATAACAAAAATTATATTAAATACTAAATAATTATTATAAATACTATAAAGAGCTTTTAAAATTTTTAAACACTTTTAAACTACGCTGAGGGAGAGGTTTTTTAAGGAACTTCCTACTGCATTTGCACTTATAAACTAAAAACTATAAAATATAAATTTGCAAAAAAGTCGAGTAATTTGGAAAGAAGTCGAGTAGCTGCAACTTCTTTGACAATTATTTTCTTTAAAAAAAGCTACGAAGTAAAAGAAACCAATAACAATTTTTGTGATGCGTTTGGTAGAGCATTAAAAATAACATATGGGGCTAACATCAAAAAACACAAATGTTCAATAAAGATTGATTCAAAAATTGTATTAATAAGATTATATTAATAAGAAAAAAAATTGGAGTGCTACTTCACACATTGCATTGCAGTTGCGCAACTTTATGTTTGCAGACGGTGTAAAAATAGCTAAGTCTAAGTGGGATAGTAGCTTTTTGCCCGTCATTTTCTCTATGAGAAAGAGAAAAACAATAACGAATTTTATCTGTATTGTTTGAAGTAATTGTTCTAAGATTTAATAAATAAGAAAGTTTTCATCTTCATATGTTGCTCGTTTAATATTTGTGTCTTGGGCGTAATTTCCCACAATAATAATTATATTTTCTATTATATTTTATAGGCTATAAACGAAAGTAAAAACTTACCTGTATAAGGGTATGCCAGCATTATCACGAAACCATAATACCATATAAACATCTTCTAATGGCTCTGATATTGGACAAGCTAGGGAAACCATTCTGCCTTCAACAGCTTCAACATCTATTGTTCTTACTGTAGATTTAGTATGCATAATAGAAACATAGTCCACAAATATTGTAATTTCCAGCGATATAGTGTAGTTACAAATATTGTAATTTCCAGCGATATAGTGTTGTTAGTATTAAAAAGTTTTCCATTATTTCAAAATTTAGTCATTGTTATCCAACATAGATTGAAATTGATTGTGCAACATGAAAAAAAATGAAAATTTATATGTTATAAAAATACGAAATTTTACACAAATTTTAATAAAATTAACTTTTTAAAAAAAAGTTTTTTTATAGTAATTATATTATTTGTTGAGCGGGAATTTTTATTTGTTTCTTAGGAAAAGTTCAATCAGTCCTTACTATTAAGATGAACTTCTATAATATTATGTCGAAATAGCTACTAAAAATAGCTTGTACTTTGACTTATTTATAATCTGAGTTTCCCGAAAATTAATACATTCTAACATACTCATTCTAACATACCGGTTTTGACTTAAATATGACACATTTGGAGAACAAATAACTAACTTCTATTTAAATCACTTAAGTTAGCAACAAAACAAATATCACTCAAATCAAAAGTTGCTTATATTGTTTATCTTACCTATATTACTATTATAGTTCAACAGGGCTCAGCATTAAAAAATATAATTTCGAATAATAATTCCATATTTTCCCACAAGTCCAAAAAAAAAACCCTTTAAATGAGAATATATTACACAATAAAACCCTCGTATTTACCCTTACTTGTATAATAGATTCAAAAAATTTACATTTTTCTACACAGTGCCCCGATAAATAGCATAACTTTAAAGAAAAATAATTCCTTCTCTATATACATAATACCTAGATAGTTAAATTCTCCTTTAAATCCTGAACACGAACTCAAAATAGGATAAAAAAAAAAAATTCCAGCAAGGATATGGATACAGCAATAACTGTCACGATAGAAACAAAACTACTATAAACATGAATATTTCTAAAATTAATGTCATGAATTTCTTGATAAAATTTCACTACGTGCAGTCGTATATTTTTACTGTCTGCTATATATTGCTGGTACGGTAGATCCTTTTTTTTCGGCTACAGTATTTTTAAATTTAGAATAACTATATATATGTGGTTTTACTTTGTGTGTATTGTATATCCTTTATTTCACACCGCAAGAAAATCTTTTTTTTTTTACAAAGTTTTTTGGTTAAAGTTTGGTTTTTTTCCATAAAAATAAAACAAAATATTTTGTATTTACTTAATAAAAGATGCAATTTTCGCCAGCGAATTTAAGTAGCTATAAATTTTTTTTGGAAATTTTTCGTATAAAATTTTGGTAAAGGCAAACTAAATATATTTTCCCTAAATGAAATATTTAATATTTACATGGTGTCCTGGCGAGAGATGCTATGCCGTTAAGAAATGATTCCGTGATTAATTTTAAGAAAAATATTATATGGGAGGGACTCCCATGTAATATTTTTGAAACACACGCGGAGCTACTGGGTGTTTTATTATTTTTTTGGGAAGATTTTAAATCATAACTCCTAAAATATTAACCCTAAAATAGAGTAATACATTTTTTACATTAATGGTTTATTGGTCTATCGGGTAAGGAGGAGTTATGAGTAATGAATAGTTTATCAGATAGTTATGTACTTTAAGCCATGGGATCTTTAAACAGCCCAATGGTATATTTGCGGGTTAAAGGAAGAGTCTCGTTTAAGGAAGAGTCTCGTTTAAGTAGGGTCGTTTTTATTTTTAAATTTCAAAATATCCATTTTTAATTTTATTTTAAATCCTCAAAATTCAGTATACAAAATTTGTACCTACCTGCCACCGTTTGCCTGGTATACAGTTTCAAAAAAACCATTTTAATTAAAATGAAAATTGATATAAATTTTTTATTAACTAATTTTATTTTGCAGTAATTTTACCAATAATTCCACCACATAAATTTCACCTTTAAGTATTGCGGTTTACATGGCATAACATTTTCAAATAGAATCCTTAAGTCGAAAAATCAAATACTTGACAGATTACAAAGTACGGTACAACCTCAAAAATCTTCACACATGGGCTTAAAAAATTCCATATTCAAGAAGCTGTTTCAACATACTTTCAGCGCAAAATGAATTGACAGGATTGGTGAAAGATCTTGCAATTACACATTACTATGACCGAATTATTATTCAAATTATTATTTTTTGGTTAGAAGAATTGATCCAATCCCAAGCAATATCGATTGACATGCAGTTAGTAGAAATGGTCCATTGACATGCATACCAGATATAACAGTTTTAATGATAACGATGAATGGACTTGTATATTTAACCCCAATTATAACAGTAAGAAAGTTAAGGAAACTGACAATCAACAAAAAAAAGCTCCACACAAAGGTGAGCACATGCTCAACTTCGAAATGAAAAGCTGTACAGTTCGAGCAACTATTTGTAGGTTTAAATAGCTATAGTATTATGAAAACCTGGTAAAGAAGCACAAAAATGTAGTTAATTTCTTAAAAACCTGAAAATTATATTATTATTTCATTTAATCGTTCAAATATTTTTCAATTTAGACAATATTTTGAAATCGCTGTACGTGATAAATTGTAATTCGTAGCTGAACACTGTAGTTAAGATTTAAAGTTTATAAATGCAATTTGAATTTAAAATGTAATTTGAATAAAAAACAATATACTCCAAAAGGTATAATTTAGTATAACAATCATTGTTGAAAATATAACAAAAAACGATAAAGAAATTTTGCCCACAGCCAATTTAATTAATTACAAAAATTATGGTTTTTAATTTTTATTTGAAAAGATATTTTAAAAGTTTTTTAAAAATCATAATTTAATTTCCTATCTTTTGATATTAAATATGTGGTGGTTAAACCATTTTTAGAATTTCAGTTGTCAGAAGTTTCGGAGATTATATTTTAATATGACATACTAAAATTTTCCATTAAAAAAAGTTGAAAATGACAATACAATTAGTCCAAAGTATTTTATTTTATTTTCCGTATTTAATATTTGTATGAATAAATTTAAAGTTATTTTATATTTAAGCTATTCTTACAATTAATTTGCTCAGTAGGACAAAAAATGTCCTTTTGTGATGTCAACTTGTACTAAATTATCATTAAGGAAAAACAAAAAATACAATTAATTCCGAAAATTGTTTTATTTATTTGAGAAATAGAAAATGTAGCTGATGAATAAATGAAGAAAATAGTAATTTTCATTAAATATTTTAGTAGACCACAATAGTAAATATATAGATTGAAGATCAAAAGCCACAAGTTAACAAAAGTGTTTTGTTACAGGTATGTATTCTTATAAATGGTAATATTTTATTTATGCTTTTGAAATTGAATATTGTTTAAATTGAAAAACGATGTTTTATTTGACAGGAAAAATTAACTGAATATAGCAACAGTATAGCAATAGATAAAGTCTATTGATTAAAAAAACACTGGTATGCATTTAACTTTCTAATTTTTACATGATGGTACACTAATATTTACAATAATAAATTTGTTGTCCAACTGAGCTAATCGTTTAAAAAAAAAAAAATAGAGATATAAAAATTATTTTAATAAAAGTTTTAAAAACGAATGAAAAGATTCCTTTTATAATTCCCAACTTTTCGCAATAAATTTTTAAAAACCTGCAGTGAAAATCAATTATAATTTCGAGAATGTTGTAGATAATAATTCCCTACAATTTCAAAAATTATACAAATTCAAAATTTTATAAAATTATAAAACTATATGATTCAAAGGACTATGACTCTGTCATAGTCCTTTGAATTAAAAAATTGAAAATACCTTTTAATCAAATATGTGATAATAAATTTTGTGGCATTTAAAACAATCGGAGATGAAAAATTTACTATAAATTTTTTGTTTTTGCCAATTTAATTTAACTCGGTTAATTAAATTATAAATTTGGCAACTAATCATTATTTGAATATAATTTCTATATGTGTATTTTAATTACTATTCACAAAATTACAATTAAGTCTAAATAAATTTTATTTTAAAGTATTTAACTTTTAATTTTGATGTCAAATTAATTGTCTTTTCATTTCAATTTTCATTTTTGTAGTTGAAATTACTTAAACCCTGCAACATCACACACACAAAAAAACAATTAACAAAACAAATAATGCTGATTGTGAATCCGTGTGTTGGCCAAAATAAATTTAAATTTAAAAAAAAAAAATAATGTTGCTTTCACAATAATTGTCATAACTACTATCAGCATCATCATGAACATCATCGCCCATCATGACTGGTTCAGGTGTTGGCAACAATAATATTCTTGTAATTCAAATAAAACCGAAACAAATTATGGTTATTATTTTTTAGCAGTTTTAACAGCAGCCATAGGGACAGATGAACATAAAAATTGTTGTATGATGCGACTTTTTGATTGAGTGTTTATTTATCTGAGAATTTGTCAGTTGTATATATATATATATATATATAGTTACATAAAAATCGAATGCCATTCAGTCGTTTTAAACAAATTACCAGACATCCCAATGGGGTAGTTTATTTCAATTAGAAATTTCATAGTAATTAATAATATTTTCAATTGGCAAAATTTCATAATGTTTATCAAAGGGAAAATGGTTCAAATACTAATTAATGCCGGACTAATAAAATTAAATTTTTAGGTCATATATATCTTTAGATATAATTATAAGTATATACATACTTTTAAAATTTGGTTAATGGTTATAACAATTAAAGTTTTTGTAAATAAAATCATTTAAAATTTGATTGAAAACTTTATCCAAATATCAAAGTAATATTTAGGATTAAATCCACAAAATTTTGATTGTGATATTTTGAATAATAATCTGTTCATATATGAAATTTATAAAAAAAGTTTTTAATTAATTTTTCACCTTGTTGGAAAATTTTCTGCAATTTAAACATTAATATTAATCATTGTAATATAAATATTTATTTTCAATAATTTATAAATTAATAATAAAAGTATTGATAAAAAAAGAATGAAGATAAAACTTTATCTTGCCGATTAATGATATAGCACTCTGTACTATATTATTCAAAATGGATGATAAATTAAAAGTGCTAACTTTTTCTTAACTTTAATCAAAACAGTTTCTAGTATCCCAAAGAATTAGCAATTATACTACTCTAAAAAAAATATAAATATATATAAATGAAAAGTAGGAAAATCATAATTATTGAAGAAAAAAAACTTGTCATCTTTTTGACTGAACCAATAACTTTGAATTCAGTTTCCAAGTAGAAATATTGTATTGAAAAATTGTATTAAAAAATAAAATTTAATGGTAAGGAAATGGAAAAACACAACAAAGAAAAAATTTAATGATAAAAGTTTTTATTTCTCAGATATAAATTTTCATCTTCTTTTTAATATAAAAAAGTTTTTTTTTTTTTAATAATTCATTCAAACTATTATATAAGAAAGTTTGTTAAAGGTGTTGTCATGGAAAATATATATATAAATGTTGAGATATTATGAAAAAGATATCTATCACATTTACTATAAGTGTCTTTTTAAGTTGTTATATTAATTTATTTTTTTCGATATACGATATTAATTATATTTAAAATATGATATTTTTTTTGGATTTAAAAATACAGATAATATCATTTTAGGAAAATTCACCAGAAATCATAGAAATGGTAAATGGTATAATGCTTATTTACACCATGGATCCAGTAGAAAAATTAAATTTAATAAATTCAATTTATATATCGATGGTTTAAAGGTAAAACTCACTAACTGAATTAATAGGGTAGATTGATAATTACGTGGACTACCAGTGATGCAATGGTATGAAATAGGTATTTTTTACCTCATTTACTAGGTTATATGTAAAATTTCAAGTGGATATCTCATTTAGTTTACGTGTAACTACATAGTTTTTTAAACAAGTCAATCTTAGTGAATTTTCAAAAATCGTTAAAAACGAATTTCGTGTATTGATAAAACTATGTTGAAAATAATAAAAAAAAAAACCGAAAATACTGTGTTTTCTGTGTCACTCCACGTAATTATCAATCTGCCCTCGTATGTTCAACAAAAACTCACAAAATGAAATGTTGACTTTTACCTATTAAAATATATTATTTAGTAAAATTTATGATCATATTGCGTAAAATTTAATTTTTTACTAAATTGTAGTTAGTGACTTTTACCTTTAAACCATTGATATTTAACTTTCGCATTGGTTTTATTAAATTGTAATTAAATATCTGAAAATAATACTTACATCTATTTTTAAAATTTGTCTATTAAAATACATTATCTTAAGTAAATTTAATATAATACTTTACTGGATTTTATTTCTGAATTGTTTATTGAATTCTCATCATTAAGCATATTACATATATTTAATGTTGAAAATAAATTTTTCGTCAATTTGCAATAAATGAAAACAATGAAATATGAAAATAAAAATCATAATTTTTATTTGTTAAAATAATCAAAGATCAAAAATTGATAATTTTTCTTTCCATAATTTAAGCATCGACTTACAGAAACACGTATCCACAAATGTTTATGTATTAAATTTTGTGAAATAAATGAGAGTAAAAAAAGAATTGTCCTATTTATTTTTAGAGTCCTATAAAAATCAACATAATGTCTATAAAAATTGAATTTTTTTTTAGTGAAAAACAATTTCAAAAGTATAAAACTTGACAATTAGAACCATCTGTCGTTTGTAGACTAATAAAAATACTATATATATTTTTTTTATAATAGAAAATTGATATTTTCACTGCCGACAAAAGAACCTTTAAATTAAAATGTAGGAAAAACAATGACCAACATCTGTTGACATAGAAAACTTTTAAGGAAATATTATTTTTAAAAAAAATGTTTTTTCCCCGTCATATTTAGAAGGATATTGTGGTAAGCGTAAATGAATGAAGAAAAAATTAAATTAAGTATATTTTATTTATTAAATTTTTTTTTGGATAAAAAGAATACTAAAAAGTTTAAGGAAGTATTATTAGATTTGTAGTAGATTTTTTTATCACATTTAAAAAAAACAGTGTTTAATTATTTTATAATTAAACACTGTTTAAATAATTGAAATCTTCGTTCATTTAAACAAACTCAATAAATTGTATAATACATATTCATTCTTTACATACTCAATAAATTCAGTTACCACATATTTGACCCGATATTCTGTAAGGCACAATCACATTACAACTATACTTTCTACAACTAAATAATGTTAGGCAAATTATATCACCATTATATTATAAACATTCATAACAAATTTAATATTCACTATTTATAAATCGTTTTATACTATCCTCCTGTTTAGTTTTCTACTATCTTCTAATAATTTTTATAATGAAGTCCTCGAGAAGGACTTAATTAAATTTCATTTATGAAATAAGAAAATAAAGGAAGCTCCAAAAAAAAAAAAGGTCAAAAAATATATATTTAATATCATCACTTTATGTATAGATATTTTAGGTTAATTTTGTGTACACATAGTAAATTTATTCAAACCCACAAAAAAAAAATTTAATTAAATTAAGAAATTTTTGTTATTTTTTTTTTTTTCTGGAAAATATCATGAAATTAGAGTTTTTATTATGATGATAAAATTTGTAATATTTAAGTTAACAACTACAGAAAAATTTTGTTTAGATATTTAATCACATTTTATAAGAGAATTATAATATTTAAGATATTTGCTATTAGTTCTCATTAAGATATAATGACTTGATAAAAATTTATGTAACTAATATTAAATTTTTAGAATTAATATTGGAAATTTTCTAAAAAAAAAAAATAATTATATGTAAAAATTACCGTAATAAGTCCTTGAAATTGATCTACGTTTAAAAACAAACTTTAAATAAGTACCATTAAGGAAAAAAATAATCTACAATAAATTTCATAATGGTTCACTAATAAAGCCATTAGCTGGTTGAAAATAAAGCTTCTTCACTATAAAATGATGGCCAGGATTTATAGCCAACAAGTTGTCAATAAATCAGATTAGTTAATAAAAAAACCAAAAATTTATATCAGTTTTTATATTTTAATACTTAAAATGAGTTTTTTTGACAACTGTATACCAGGCAATCGGGAGCATTTAGATACAAATTTTTTATGTTTCGACTTAGCATTTAGTTCAGGCTTAGCAGCATAGTTAGAAATAACAGTAACACCAACATAAAGGTAAATCTATTAGCAAGTAAACTAGCTTCCTTTCACATTTCTTGCTTTAATATTTTATGAATTATGATTTAATATGTCCATAAATTTACTTTTCTAAAGGATTTTACAAGAACACCTTGTACCTTACTGGATGTTTCAAATAAAATACAATTTTTTTTATTAAAATTAATCAAGAAATCACCGGATAGCATCCCAAACTAGGACACTTTATATAGGACCTTCTCTTCAAAATTGTGTAGTAAAAAAAAATTAAATGATAACTCGGGGTTGAACTTGGTATACACATATATAATTTATCAAATAAAAAAAAATAATTATGATAGCTTATACTTACTTAATTCTGGCAAAGTCCAATTTACAAAAAAAAAAAAAAAAATCTTAAAACTTATGTAACAAAAACAAAATATCCAATTATTTCATGCATACTTAAATTGTTTATCCCTAAGGACACGCAATTTTTATTTTTTTAAATTAACTAACCTTTAAATTATATTTTTCATCAAATTACGAAATGCTTTATTTAAAAGAATTTTTACCATCCATACTATAACATAATCTTAAGAGAAATAAAAAAATTTCTTTATAAAAAATTTCCATCCGCTAAACTATCCCTTAGGGTAAAAACATTAAAAGTCACTATAATACTGTCTACTTAAATAAGAAAAAAAAAAAAAGTAAATAAAAGTATACTCGGTTCCCTTTTAGTTTTATACAATTTTTGACGTCGTCGCTATATCAACCGATAAAAAAAAACTTAATTTATTTTGCATCAATTTTACAAAAAAAAAAAAAAAACTCCGGAGGTGTATTCTTAACCATCCTATTTATTTCTGAATATCATTCAAAAAGGTATGTTTTTAGGTAAAATTTTGGTGTTGGGTGGATGTTATATTTCCCTCGGATACAATACACCTGCCAAAATAATGAACAAAAAAAAAAAAAAAAAATTGATGATATTTCTCATTATTGTATATCCAGAAGATAATTCCTCCTCTGGCTTACAGGGTAACCAAACAAAAAATAAGCAAAACCTCCCCTTTCTTTAGAATATTAGGCAATTCGATAGAATATTATTTATAGATATACATTTTTTTATGGGGTTAAAAAGTTTTTTTTTATGGTTAGATTTCATTATATTTTTTTTTGGTATATTAGTAAGGACTTCATTAACAATAAAAGAATTACATTACTCTTAGGACTTTTTTTTTTTTGTTCCTTGCATATGCCTAAGTGGAGCATCATATATTTATATATCATACATAAACAGAATAAAAATTGTGAGGTGAAATTTCCATATAATTTGCATAAAAAATAATCAGAATAAAAAAGAAGGAAGTTGAATGTACAATAGTTTAATGGTTAAATACAGAATGTCAAAGTTGAGAACTGTCAATGTGTAAATCTGTACAAAATTTTCATATAATATTTAGTAAACATTGACTAAATAATTGGATTAAGTTGGATTGAATCTGTCAATTTGAATTGGATTGAATCTGTTAACTGATAACAATCATTTTGTGATCGTGACTGTTTTAAATTAGTGTTCAGTTTTACAAGTTTGTTCCAGGTAAATTTTAAACATTATAAATCTTTGGATTTAATAAATAATAATCTAAATATTTGATATTTTTAAGAGAATAAACAAAAATCTAGCTTTGCGCCGTTTCGATTTTTGTTTTTTCCAAGTTGCATTGTTACTGAATTAAGCCCAATTTTCGCTCTGATTAGCAATTTTTTTCGTATTGGCGTATATTGTATACATAATGTTTTTTAAGGTAAAGTTTTCGATTTTTCCTCGACGTATGTTTCGATTTTTGTAATTTTTCTATACACAGCCAGTTGTCAAATTAAAGACAAGTGTCAAATTCTATGCAATTGACAATTAAAAATAATATATTTTTTTTAGTAAATTGAAGATAATCTAAAGCTATCTAAAACTTACTAAACAATTTAGTTATGCAGTGTAAAAATCAGAGTTTTTGGATATTCGGGGAATCAAGCTTATTGACTTTTATACTCATATTGTTAGTTGCCTTTACATTCATATGCTAGTTTACAAGTATTTCCTGCGGTAGCAATAGGTATTGCTACAATTCAGCTTGAAGTAAGAAAATACGCTGTTCTGCAAACTTTGAGGAAAAAAGGTGACTGCAATATCTATAAGCTCCCTTTTCTTTTTTAAATTAAATTTAGGGCCTTTTTTATGTTTTTATATAAATTAATAAAGTTTAAATATAATTTTGTTATTTACATTTCCTCCGATTTGAACATTTAAGGAAATAATATTTATATGGTTTCCTACAGAAAATCCTAAATTATTTTTGCATCGTTTCAGTTTGTTTCGTTAAAATTATCAGATATTTGGACACCCTGTAAGATATTTTTTTTTATGCTTATCAAAGCTTTAAGATAACTGAATATTAACACATATACAAATTACTATTATTTCAACAAAAAAAAAAATAAAATTACCGTCATTCCAAAATATATTTCAGTGTAATAGTTATAGCTGAAATAATATCAATTTACATACATAGTCAAGGCAGCTCACTAAAGTTTCTTTTATATACATATTTTTTTTTAAAAATTTTACAATATTTTACAGACTATCTGAACCAATTTTTTTTTTTTTTTTAAATATTTTTCAATTTTTCAATTGTATTATTGAAAAATAAATAAATTTAACACCCCTTAAAACATAAAATTGGTTATATTTCTATTCAGCTGTTAAAATATCCTAACCACAAAACTCCAGCCAACAACAAAAATAAAAAATATTAAAGTATATATTTTTTTTATTTTATTTTTATTTTATTTATCAAAATCGACATAACATATCATATCATATCCTTAAGCTTAGCAATCACAAAACAGAATTTTTTTTTTTTTTATTTCCTTAATGCTTATTTTTACACTCTTTTCCAAAATAAAAAAACAAAAAATATATTTTTGTGTCCTTTTAACGAAAAAAATCAAAAAAAAAAAAAAAAACAATATTTTCACTGTATTTCTATTTATTTAATACATTTGCACATACTTTCATACCATATTCGTTAAAAAAAAAATAAACACAAAATCCTTAAATTGCTAGGCTTAATATTGAACAAGAGTGTAAGCCACAAGGATATAAATAATATTAAATAAAAAAAAAAAAAAAATAACTGGAAAAAATATATAAAAAAAAGTTTTGATCTTTATCCAACTTAATAATATTGCGATGATGAAGCAAAATATATCTATCTATACATAACATATTATTTATGTTATATATATACGAAAATTTATATATTTATTCATCATCAAGGATAACAAAAACAAAAATGACAATAAACTAAACTAAAATAAATAAGGACAGAAAATTTAAAGGCGTGAAGGATAATAATAATATACTAAAAAAAAAAAAAAAAAAATTCGCTAAATGTTCTAAATATTTAAAAAAAAAAAAAAAATTGAAATTTTTTTTTTTTTATTATTTTGAAAGGATAAACATGTATATGTGTGAGTGGGTTTCAATTGTATTATATTATAGATAATTGTATTATATTATAGATATAGGGGGGAGGGGGGCATCATAGAATGGTAGATTGTAATATGAGATTTTATATTTTTTTTTTTTTAGATATTTATTTATGTATAAAATAATAATAATAAAAAAAATATATATATTTTTATTGCAGGGATATCACCAAATAAATTATGCAAGAAGATTTTCGGTTTTGCTACCGTTTTTTTTTTTTTTTTTGACGCACCACGCACAACATGACATTCATTACGACATTAAAATAACAAAATAAATTCAAATACATACATTTTTATGTAGGGTAAGTTCGGTGTTAGCCGTGACACGGGTATTACCGTGATAGTTAATGCAAAATGAATCCTGAAGTGATATTCACGAATTTTATATATGCATACATGCTACATATGTTAGATTAAATTATTCCCATAGCAAAGATACTTATAGATTCTTGATAGTCATTTGAATCAGAAACGCAATTTTTTAGTTGTATCTCTAATTTAATAAATTTTTGTGAAGATCAGTCGGTTTAACGCTAGAAAAATACTTGCAAAAATGAGTTGCAAAAATATATGTTGTTGTTGGTTTGAAAAAGAGCAGGTACAGAAACATCTCCTTAAAATATGATTTTTAAAATTTTTCATTCGAATTTGTTGCATCGGAATTTGACTTTCGTTATCATGAAGTTAGCCGTACAGAACCCAGTTTATTTCTAGACTTATAGGTTGAAGGTCTAAAAGAAATTTACAAATTTGATATTAGATATTTATAAACGAATCTTTTACCTATGATCTTATCAGAATTTCTTTGTAACTATATTTGTATTTTCGACTTTATGATATTAAGTGATTACAAATATCACTTAATATCATGAAGTTAGCTGACTTTACCCTATATAATATTTTAGTTTAAATGAAATAAAAACAAATAAATATTTTTCTTCTCAGCAGTTAAATTTGTCCTTTTTTTGTTGTTGTTGTTTATTATTATTTTTTTTTTTTTTTTTTTTTGTGAAAATAAATCTGAAATAAATATCATTGCGACCTCCTGCAGCTTCAAGCAATTCAGTTTTTATGAAGTATGTTATCTTGTTTGTGTTCATAAAAAAATTGGTTATGTCAAAAAAAAAAAAATTATATTTAATAAGGATTTTATAAAAAATTTCCGATATACGTAGAAGAAATTTCAGCAAGTAAAAAATTATTTTATCTATTTAAATATTTTGTTACCAGTTCGTCAAAATTTTAATTATTTTTTAACGATGATTGTAAAGGTTTAAGAATCTAATTACTGGGTTTGATCCACGTCCGAGAAACCAATTTTGGTTAAACCACGTCCGAGGAATCGAGTTTGGTTCCACTACTCTAGAGAATTCCCAACAATCATAAGCTTCTTAAATTTCTTAAGCCCAATGCTGCCAGATTAACAGATAAAAATATTTTTAAAAAAAAATACCTTTGCCTGGAAAATTGACTTTTGCCAAATCTTTAGTAGTTTTTAATTTTTGTAACATTTTCAAGCTTGAATTTTGATAAACTTGCGAGATTCAGAAACGATCTTAACGGAATTACAGAATAGTTTTTATTCCTCAACTTTAAGTTTTCATTTATTTTCGAAATTTCAACAATTTTTACCACTTTTGTCATGTAAAATTTACTTTTTTCATGTAGCCTTTATTAAAAAAAGTGGTAAAAATTGTTCAAATTTTGAAATAAATGCAAATGTCCACTATTATTTTAATAAAAGAACGTATAAAAATGCATGATTTTTGCACTTTTTATGGTTTTTTTTTGTATATATGTAAATGTATTATGTAATATTTTTTTATTAGATACGAAAGAATTTATTGATTTTTAAATTATTTTAAATCCTTGGAAATAATAATTTTATCCAGGTTTATATTAACATAGAACAACTTATATTAATAATAAATAAAATATGTGTTCATTAAAAAAACATGTTCTTTGTTTAAAAAAAATTTTATTGGTAAAAAACATTTTTTCGAAAAAATTTCCAGATAAAAAAAAGTTACCTGACAGGACTGCTTCCTTATATATTACACAAAAACAGTAGCTAAATAAATTTTGTTGGTATGCTGTTCATATTGATGAGATAAATATTACTTTTATTTATGTTATTCTTGGGTCTGGTTAATCGGCCTAATTCAGTTGGTTGATTTCTTTCTCAGTCGGTCACTTAACCGAAAATTTTTATTAAATTTTTTGATTTCTAAATAATTATGTTATAATAATAATTTAATTGTTGTCAACTAATGAGTAGGATGCATTGACATAAGTCATTTAAGCTATTTGCTCTAAAATTCTATTTATGTAACCAGTTAACTCGAATGCGCCATAGGATACGGGGTACATTACATTTCTTTGTCATTAATCACTATGACGATGATAAAATGAGTAGGTCAAATTTACAATAAAATTTAAAATAGTCCGAGGTTTCAACTAAAACAAGCCTATAAATTTAAAACTACTGTACAGTACTTGTGCTGTTTGACATTTTGGAACTATCAATACTAAATCTTTTGTGGGTCACATTGTAAAGTTTTTCAAATATCAGCAATAACATTTTTTTTTTTAAAACCCTTTTATTTTGAATACTTCCTATTATACTTAATAAATAAATTAACTTATGTACAAAAGTACTATTCCCTTTGAGATTCAAATATACAACTTTAACATAAAGATAAACTCAAATTCTATATAAAAAAAAAGAAAGAATACCCTGCAGCAAAAATTTTTTGTATACTAATGTAAAAGATGGAGTCATGAACCAATCCCAAAAGATGAAACCATGCAACAATCGGTTCTAAGATTCTTTAAATTTATAATATATTTAATTTCTGTAAAAGAAAATTTAACTTTTCAGTAAATAATATAAACTTTAAAAAATTTTTAAAACTCGTATCTTTAATATCTAAAGGGACAAATAAATTTCTATTTAATTTGCTAACATTTATTTTAATTTTTAACTATATGGTATATGGTAAATGATATCGTTTCAATTCCATTAGATTACAGATAAATTAATATTAAAATTGGCTACAAAAAAAAAAAACCTTATCCCAATAGTAAATACTAAAATAGATTTATATTATTCCGGTGTTTATGAATTTTCTTGTTAACTCTTTTCTAAATTGTCTTCAAATGAGTATGTTTCCCATTTGACTATTTACCAGAAAATAACAATTTCTGTCATTATTTTTTTTTTTTTTTTTTTAATGCCTTTTTCCATAGTTTTTTTTGTTATAGGTCATGAAAATTGATAATTTAAATTAATTTCTGTACAGGTACTTTTCATATATCCGGAAAAGAACCTTTAATGTGAATATATGTCGGTAGAAAATTGTATAATTTGGTCAAAGGTGACATTATCTTCTTTAAAAGACCTTCAGGGACTAATTCTAAATTATCACGTCTTTACATAAAATAGTAATATACTGACATCCGTTCAGTCATGTCTGAGGGGTTTTTTTTGTTGTTTTTATGTAAGAATTTTGTATTGTTAAGATACAATTTTTTTTTTTTTTTGGATAATAATTTTGCATGCCATATTGATATGGGTTTAAAAAAATTGGTTTTGTAGTAATTTTTTTATGTTGGAATTATTAATATAGTTTAATATTGGCATTCAAAATATTTACTATATATTTGAATATTATTAAAAAAAAAAAAATACTTAGATAAAAAAAATTCGATTTGAAAGATAGTTAAATTTTTTTTTGTAAGAAATAAATTTATTTTTATGGATTGTTATGCTATGGAAAAATAAAAAAATCTATAATTTAAAATGTGTTGTTTTTAATCTTGAAGGATACTTTATTTTCTTCTGATTTATTTCTTTCGTTTGACAATGTAGATATAAAGATATATGTATATATACATTTAGGTATCCCATAAACTTTAGATATAAATACAGAAAAAAAAAAATAATCGAAAAAGAAAGTTTTCTGATTTGTAAATAAAAATATATATTTATTTTGTATTGCACGAGGCACAAATATAAATTTTTAATAAAACATTAGAAATCAAAAAAAAAGTATATATAAATTTTCGGCCCCAAAAAAAAAAACATAAATACATATATTCCGTTTATTTTTGGGGCCGAAAACTTTGCAAAAAAAAAAAAAAAAAGTATATAATTTATTTGAAAAGTTATATTGTTTTGTTATTGAGTCCTTAAATCGGATTGACTATTTTTATTATTTTTTTCTTGTTTTTAAGGACATGATTAAATGTTTTTCAAATTTTTTTACCTTTTCCAAAAAAAAAAAAAGTTTCAAATTTCTTTTTCCTTTTAAATTTTTTTTTAAAGAGCTTTTATGTTATATTTTGTATTTGCTAAATTTATTATTAAAGATACATATATGTATAGTTATTATTTATTTTATTTTCTATAATTTTTTATTATTATGTATAATTGTTGAAATTAAAAGGACATTTATATTTTTTATAATTTTTATTTTAAAAAATATTTGTATATAATATGATTTTGTTTAGTCATTCGTTACTGCATAAACTGAGAATTTTGTTGTAGTTTGTAAATTTTAATGAAAGTATATATTTGTTAAAATTAAATAAGAGCTAACAAAATATTCTAAATTTCAGTAATGAACGGCTAAACAAAATTATATATATACATATACAGATATTTTATGAAAGAATCTAACTTTTCAAATAGAAATTGGTTTTATAAGAATGTATATGCTTATATCTTTAATTGTTGAAAATGATAAATATCTATTGTAAGATTATAAATTTATTATAAAAAATTAGTACAGAAAATTCATTTTATTTATGTTGCTTGTTCAAGATTATATTGGTTGTGCAAGTTTCATTATTTTCTGTCATTTAGTCAGGTTTCAGTTTTAAATATAAACAATTTAATGAAATTTTTCAATTTTCACATATGATAAATACATTTTTGGAAATGTCCCAATGATATTTTTGAAAATTTCAAGGAATTTGTTGAATAAAAACTACTTCAATATTTCCAAGAATAAATTCAAGTCCTTTCTTACACGAAATCATTTCCATTTAATGAATGATTTTAAAAATTAAATTGTTTTCAATTTATAAAATTTTTTAGTTTATCTTAGTTTATATGTTAAAAATTGTTTTAATAATATTTAACAGACCCCATAATATTTTTTATTTTGCTTCATTTTATTATAATAAACAAGAGATTTCCTACTGAAAAAATCTTAAATCTTATTTTATATATATGTATATGTATATGTTTGTTTATTTATGGTATATGTAGTTTAGAATAAACCATCAAACATCGTTATGGTTGGTCCTTATGGGAATCATTAATATTCAATTCATGTTTTTTCGTTATATTGATATATATACATAGAAAAAAAAAAACAAGATATTTTTTTTATTCTAACAATTTTCGTCTTTTTTATTTTTTATGTATATATCTTTATTCAAATTCTTTGGTGGTATCTAAATATTTATGTTTATATTAAGTAGAAAAAAAAAAAAAAAAGTGATTTCATTATTTTACTAAGGACAAGGAAAGACTAGAAATAATATTTATTTATTGATTTAGTATATTTTATGGTATATTTTTTTTGTTGTTCCGAATCAATTGTTAGTCCTTAGTTTATGGTTTTTAGATTAATTGTAATGAAATACATTTTAAGGATTATACTTTCTTTTTTTTTCTGTACAAATTTAGAGATAATGATAAATTAAGCTTTCTTTATATTCGATTTTGAATCTACAAATAAACTAACTTTTTTTTTATAGAGAAGTTCAATTATTATGTTTTATAATATTTAATGTGAATATATTTAAAAAAATAGGCCATTATTTTATAAATTATGTTATAATCTTGTTTATTTAAGATAACCAAGACAAGAAAGATGCACAATTTTTTTCTTAAACTTTAATTTGAAAATTAAAAAATAATTATCTTATAGATAATTCGATATCTTATAGATAATTCTCTCTCTCTATCTCTCTCTCTTTGGTGCTATAGCTCGTGCAGAGCATGAGCCTCCTTTTAAAGGGTCCTCTACCATTTTATTGCAATTTGGACCTACTAATTTTTATATGGATTCCGAACCATAGTGAAGAAACTATTAACTGCAATTAGCTAATGGCTTTATTAGTGAGACATTTGTTGTTAGCAAATGGCCTCGACCGTTAGCATTTTTCTGTCTTAAATCAGATTTTATTGTAATTTTATTACTAGTACTCATTTAAAGCTGGGTAAACTTAGACCAAAATCGATGTCTCGGACGAGAGTTGAACCCAGTTTCTAATGCACCACAGCTTAGCACACTACTCGACTTAAGCCACCGTCAGTGTTCAAACCAGTCAGAATATGAATATAGATAATTTATATTTCAAAAATATTTAATTTAATTCAATTGGTTTTTTTCCATATGACAAATAAAGTTCTTCCTCACCACTGTTATAAAATGTAAAAGTTTATATAAAAGTTTTTGTAAATTTTTATACATTTTATTAAACTACACAATAAACTAGTATAATTTAATGTTTTTTTTTTTTTTTGCTGAAATTCAGTAGATATTTCTATACGGTTTTTTACAATTCTATATTTTTATTTAAAGGTTCCTGCTGAGTTTTCCATTCAATTTTCATATTATGCATTAACAGTTGTATGCATTAAATTTTGTATTTTTTTTTTTTTCAAGAAAATTCAAAATGATTTTTCGTAATGGAAATTTGCAGCATGACGTAATCTACAAAAGGAAATTCACATCAACAGGAAATATAATAATAATAATAAAAAAAAAAAAAAAAAATTTATTGCATATTAAAATAATTTTTGATTTATATTTATTATATATTTATGTACATAGCTAGTTATATATATTTATGTATTATATACCTAAGTTATGTTAAAAATATTTTATACATTTATACATGAAAATCCAAATGTTAATAGAGCAATGGAAAATTTGAATTATAAAGAAAATGATTAATATTATTTCATAAAATAAAGATCGACTAAATCTGAGAAAAAATTATGTAATAAATTTGTAAGTATACTTTCAAAAATTATAAATTATCAATTAAAATTTTACTTTTAAGTATCTTTTAGTTTTGTTGGGATTTTGGTTAAATAATTAAATTCATTTTAAAGATCTTTTATATTCATATTCTGACTGGGTACCTCGTCGTAGAATGTAAGTTCATCATACTAAGCTTAATATATGTTTTCCAAAATTGCATATATGTATAGTTTTGAAGCCCACATCAAACTAAAATAATATTTATAATAAACTACTGTATCTAAACTTTATACTTACAATTATATTAAAATTATTATTTATTATAATTTTTAATGTTTATATATAAAATAAATTTCAATCGATTTAAGTATATTTCATAAAAAAAAAACAAAAAATTTATGATCATAAATGATTTTATATGTTTACGCAATACTTAAAAGATATTAAATAAAATTTTCTTTATATTCAAAACAGATATAATATATAAATTATTTTTTCGATAATATAAAAAATTGAAATGTGTGCATTAAAATTTATACGATAAAATGAGTTTTTTTACTAATAAATTTTTATAATGGCATAAGTTACTGCATTGGGACATAAAAATGTTAAAATTGTTTATATGACAATCAATATTAAAATCAATATTAAAATATATAAATAAATTTGCAGAATTGAATATGAAAAAACCAAAAATAATTTCATTTTATTATAATGTTAAAATATCTTTAGGTTTGAAATTTGAATAATTAACTTAATGTTTTGGTATACACAAAAGTAATTAAGCAAAAACGGTTAATAAACCAAATGGAGTTAAACTTCTAAGCTACGTTGAGAAATATTTAGATTTTTCAATTAGAAAATTAAAATTTATCATAATTTTAATTGTTATCTCTACTAGAATAATGCAGTTAAAACCACGTACATCATTAATGTATAACGCGCAAGTGTTCTAGTACGTATTTATGCAGGATCATCAGGTGCAGAGACCAAATATTTTAAGGGTCGATTGATTCGTTCAAAATCGTATTGGTGGGGTCTATTCTCAATACCAGCTAAGATACATGTGTGTTTAAAAAAGCACTTTAGCATTTGAACTTCAAAAATTTATTAATTCAGAACATCAAATATGTAGTTAAGCCACAGAAATTACCAACCAACTTTATTTATGTTCAAAATTATGTAATTTTATATTTTTGAATAATAAAAAAAATATTTTTAAATTAAATTTGAATAAATTTTAGCCAGATTTTATATAAAGTAAAATATAAAAATTAATTATTATGTCTTCGACATTTAAAATTAAAAATTGAAAGAAAGCATAAAATTTTAATCCAAAAATAATTATTTTTTTTAAAAATAATTTAATAATTTCTTTATTTGTTAATTAATTTTATAAAATAAGTACATATTTTCTTTGTAACATTCCTACGATTTATTCCTACACGTTTGTTAACATTTTAAATGGCCAGAAGATATTTTTGGTTATATTTATATTTTACTTTTAATTAAGTTTGTATTTTATAATATTGATTCACTATCAGCTTATAAATTAAAATATTATATTCATTATCTTAATTATTTAATCGTAAAGTCTCATAATTATAAATTCATAATTCTGTTCTTATACATAAAACTATAACTAAATTTAAATTAAATTACCTGTGGTTAGCATTAATGACCATTTTTTGGGAAATGAAAATGTTGATATACCTTGATAAGTTTACTAAGAAACTGATTCTCACAATTACATTATTTATTTCTATTAGAAATATATTAGAATGGTTACTATTCTAATATTAATAATTAAAATTAAAAATTCCAAATTCACAAAATTGTTAATTTATATTTCACTATAAGGTATTTTTAGTTATCGATTGATTTATATCCAAAGTTTATAGTTTTAAAATTTAATTATTATGTGTATTTTCCACAAAATTTATAATATAATTTATTAATATTATTTAAAACAATAATGTTAATTAACTTCACTAAATTTATGTTTATTTATTAGTAATAAATGGATTTTTTATTGTACAAACCAGCCAAATTCAAATAGAAACTGTTTCAATTGATATGGGCGACTAAACCATAATTTTGTGGATGGATTTGATATGGGTTTTTTTAACAGAGAAACGATTTTGACTCTGCTACATATTTTGTATTATAAATTTTAGTCCTTAAGTTTAAGTTTAACATAGTCCTTAAGTTTAAAAAGATAGTCTGCTGTGGTTGTCTTCGACATTTAAAAAAAAACGGTTGTTGATAAGATCCTATTTTTTATTTCTCAAAATAATTCGAATCGGTTAAATGAAAAATAGTATATCTGAATATACCAGCATATAAATATGTACAAATAAATAAATTCTATTTAAAATATTTATTTAAAATATAAAATATACATTAAAAAAATTATTTCATAACAATTTTAAGCATTTGTGTCATAATTCTATTAAATAAATTCAATTTTGCCCCCAAAAATTAAAATCCTGAAAAACATAACTAATTCGTAATTGTTTCATAAACATAATTTCATAATTCCTATCTGTTTTCTACTCAAATACAATATAATATAAATTTGTATTAGAGTTGTATTTTTTGAGAAAAATTTTCATATTTTTGTTCATTTATCGCGTGCCATATTTTATCTCTAAAATTTATAACAAAGCTTTTTTTTTTGTTTTTTTTTTTGACTGTTTGGTTGTATGAAATTGTAATTCTGAGTCAAAAGTTGATTTGATATTTTATGTTATAATGCGGTTGTTAAAGAGTTTAATTCCCAAAGGAAATGTTATTTTACTTTTATAACATGACAAAGGATCAAAGTATTCATAAAATATTCCGAATTTTAAGGGATATAAATATTAATATAAAAAAATTGTTTTGTGGAAAACTATAATAATTTAGTTTATCTTATAAAATGGTGATTTTATCAAGTTTCCCCTTCATCAATGATTTTGGTGTTATATGAATGAGTAATAAAAAGCTTTTGTTGTTTGTTTTTGATTAAAATCTCTGGTGTAACGATTATGATGATAAACTGTTAGAAATTTTATGTATTATATATATATATATATATCACTAATATATATATATTCATGTTAAAGTTATATTTTGAAAATTTATTTAGGTCAGAGAATATAATTTTTACTTCATTTTTAAAGGTTAGTATACAAAACAATTCATATTGTCAAAAAATACAATGAATTGGAAATTTTTGTTTAAATCCGATTTGTGACATGAGGAAATTTAAAGGATTTGTTCGTATTTTCAACAAATATTTGTAATTAATGTTATTAAACTTTTTTTTATTTTTCAAATATATTTTGATTATTTTATAATGAGAGTTTAATTTTGTTGACAGATATATAAAATTAATGATCAGACTGATTTGTTTCTATTTTAAGGAAAATTAAATTGATTGTCCATTAAACAACCCACAAATTATATAACATACTTTTATTTGTTCTTTCCTTTTTTTTTTTGTATTTTACAAAACAAGTAAAATAAATTCATTAATGTGGAGTTATTTCTCATTAAATGTAGGAGTTTTTATTGTGATAATTTAATCTACGTTTGCATAAAAAAAAAAAAGAGGAAATCATTCCCATATGAACAATTTAAGGAAAATTTTGGTTTTTTTAAATAAAATCATGAATAAATTACTTTTAATTGTACCAAGGAATTGTGGGTTTATTTCAGCCGTTTAAGTATGATTTAATTAACACAAAATTTTCGGTAGAAATTAATATAACTTTTAGAGATATACATATTTTAGAATTGAATTTCAGTTACTTGCTTCTACATTTATATTGAATTTTTAACCGCGAAGTATTTATCTGTAGTACAGTATATGAAAATCCGTCATTCAAAACTAAATTATTCTAAATTTCATTTAAAGTTCTAAAAAATATATAATAATATTGAAAAAGAGATAACAAAAAAATATTAAATTAAATTTAACCAAAAGAACAAAACTTTAAATATTAAATCAATTATGTTCTTTTTGTCCTTTTTCTGACAACTGGACTTCATTTTCAAATTTAACATTTCCGTCGTACTAAAATGGCATTAATAAAACAGCATTTCTACAAAAAAAAATCTATTAAATTTAATTTGATAAAAAAAAAAATCCATTTATTAAATACACTTTCCTATGTAACTTTTTATTATTGAATTAAAAACAATCAACTTCCTTTTTCTGGCAAGCAAAAAATTCAACAAAAATATTTTCCAGTTGGCTTTGTATGACTTTCCTTTCTTCTAGAATAGCGAACTATCACACCAGACATTTTTTTTTTAAATGCCATAATCCATTTACAAGCGGTGACTAAACAAAGGATATGAAAAATGAGAAAAGTAAAATAAAAAATTATCAAGAAAATAGAATGACGAAATTGTGGTAAGTAAAAACTTTTTAAGTTTGTAATTCAAATTATATTAATGATTGTTCTTAATTTTTATTTTAGTAAGATGCAGCTTTGCCCTTTCAGAAAAGAATTCAAAGCAATAAAAGAATTATAGGACGTGGAAAAATAAACGGCTTATAGGTAATCAGTTATATCCTTTACGTTTTTCAGTTTTCCAAAATATTTAAATAGTTCATTTGTACTTGATATGACTTATAACAGCGACCGGGATAGCATGTAGCTTTGGATTTCATGATAAAAATCACGATTAACCGTTTTTTTTTAATATATTCTGGGTTCAACTCACGTCGAGGTAATTATTCTCGGCTTTAAATGCCTGGAAAAATGATACTAAGAAAAACAGGATTTAAATAAATTCAATAAAGAAAAATATGTATATACTTGGAATAGATAATAATATTTTTTGGCAATCATTTCCAGCAATTACTACCTATCCTCCAAAAAAACAATTGGCAATTCGGCTGTTTAAAAATATGTTGGAGGTAAACATTTTTTTATCAGTTTAAATATCACGTACAATGGGGTACGGAGTAAAATTTTCAATCACAAAGAAATTTAATCGTACCAGTTGATTGAAATTTCCATTAAATTGAATTCCAGAATTTATACTGTCAGATTTGTAATTAGTAAGATTTGATACTACGTGCTGAATTTACTTTTAAAATGAATTGCATAATCTTAATGATAATGTTTCAACAGCAATACCATTAACTGTTGCAGTTGGCATCTATTTTGGCAGATTTAGCTAGTGGCTGGATATGGTTATATTTTCAGGTGGCAAATATCAAAAGTGATAAAAGAAAATATTAATTTGAAATTTAAGAATACGTGAAAGACTGTGTCTTTAAATTAAGTGCAATTTTTTTTTTTAAAGAAAATCAGAAATTAGAAAAAAGATTTCGTATTGCAAGAGACTGCTGTGATTCTGTTTGTATTTGCATGTGGTTTTTTAAGGATAAAACTACTTCAGTGGTTGCCTTCTGAAGGGTTTGTAGCTTTCTATCTCTATCTGGAAGTCGATTATCAATAGCTAAGCTATGAAATAATTCTGGAACGGTTATGCAATACTACTCCATTAATTCTCTTAATTTATATCTGTATCTTCATTTTGATGACCATTGGATTGGGGTTTGTATACTACGATGTGTTTACAGTAGATACTCGGAACGATTCACGTCCGTGAGTTGGATATCGGCTTTAAATGTAAGTAGCAATAAGAAAATGATAGGTAAATGTTCTTTTTGACGTCAGGAAAAAATGATACTATCAGTTGGGAGGTTACTATCGATGATAGCTAATACGCGGTGATTGGTAAAATACAAAATAAGACTTTAACTATTTTGTATATTTACGTGCGATATACTAACTATGATATGAAAACAATGCATCAAATCTTTGTTAATTTTTATAGCAATGGTTTATTTAAGAGACATGACAAAAATTACTTTATTTTATCTAATATACTAATAATATTTTATATAAAAAAACCAATTAAATGTTGCCTTTTATCCTGCAATTCTCTACAGCAAAACATAAGAAATATGAAAATTGGTTGGTAATATCTTTTTTGATACTAAAATTTCTATCGAATGAAATTATCGTTGACATATTTGCGCCGTTTACACTTCATTTTAAGTGATGAAAGGAAAATTTCTTAGAATTTATTGGGCCAAATTTAGTATTTCATGTAATTGTTTCATGAAACAGCAAAATACAAATATTTCAATTTGTATATAAAAATTTAAATTTTATTTTTAAAAAAAGAAAATCTATTCTAAATTTAATTTCAAAGATATTTCAAAATTAAGTATATTTGTTCAAAAAAAAAAACTTGAAAAGAAAATTTGACCTTTTTTTTTTTTAAAATTCATTTAATACAAAATTTAATAAAATATCCTTTTATATGATAGAAAATTGAATATGCTTGATAAAAGGAAGTAAATTTCCATTTATTGTCATTAAAATATATTTTCAAAAGAAAATCTTCATAACGGTCCATTTCGCAAATTATTCTTACAAAACGCTTTAAGGGCCAAAGGTATGTAAAAAAAAATAAAATGAGAAACAGAAACTCGAATTTACTTTAAAAGAAAAAGGAATTCAATAAAATAGTTTCAAATTTTCCGAAAAATAATATTAAATTCCTTTTTCGAAATTAATAAAAAAAAAAGAAAATTTTTTTTAAAATTAAAACAAATTACTACAAAAGCAAAAGAATTTTACAAGAAAATGAAATTTAATAAGAACGGACAAAATTGAATAATAAGTAGAAAATATATATACATATTTTTATTACTCTGTGTTCTCTTTAACATGGCAATCTTTTTCTTGTATTACAATTTTATCCTTTTAATTTCAACTTTTTGCATCCTTAAAAGTTATTTTTTTTTTTTAAGACTTGTTTTTTTCGTTAGAAAATCTCTTTACCATAAAAAATTATAAATTTAAAAGTTAAGCCAACTACGACAAACACAAATTATTATTATATGTTTTAAATATTTTGTTGAGAAATCCCCAATCTGGTGAAAAGAGATTATGCATACAGTCAGGTGCAATATTTTTTTTTTGCATAAAAATTAAATTTCCATAACTTTTCATTATGATGTGGAAATTGTAATTTTTTTTTTTTATAATAAAATCATTTTATGTAAAATTAATGGATTGGTCGAAAGAATGTGAAAAGAAATTTTTAGAATTTGTTACTAAATGTTAAATTATTTCGCAACAGTAATTTTGGGACAGCAATTATTTCGTAGTATGTATTTTGTAATATTCAAATTCTTATAATACATTACAGGTATTTTTTTTTTATCTAGAATGTATCTTAATTCTAATTTGAGATACTCTATTAATTTTTTATAACTTCTTTTATAGATGCAAAAATTCAGAAAATAATATGAAGGCACTATTAGAAATCTTTTTTTACAGACAATATTATCAAAATTTCATAAGCAGACTAACGGCCTTACTAATTCTACATACTACTTCTACGTAAACATCATATACAGAATTTCACTTAAAGTTCGGAAAATTACTAATTATAGAAACCATTAACCAAGTATAATATGATTAATGAAATTGCATGGGAAACCATGAAGCATCTGCTATATTCAACTCGACAACAATTCAGGGAACAGATAACAGTAGCTCAATTCAGGTAACAGATAAAAGTAGCATCGCATCAAATCAGGGAGCAATCGCGCACAATCAGAAGTTTTATTGAAAGGAGACTTGACTCCGTGCAATGGAGGATACTGCGAGCATATAAAGGTTTAAGTACTTTTAATATTATATTACTGTCCTAGGATGATTTATAAGCGGTAAATTCACTGTGGGCGTCAATGAATTGTCAACACAGTGAATTGTAAGATTTAAATTTCAGAAAACATAATTATATTGATTTTTTATCGATCGCTAATATACTGTAATTGGCGAATAGTAGGCTGATCGGCCTCCTAAACATCCTAGGTATGGTAGGCCAGTAAATGTAAATGAGTATTCGCTGTCTTACCCATATCAAAGAAGGCAATAATTATAGAATAATACATGAGTATGAAGTATTTGAAACCAAACTAAAAATATTAATCATAGCCTTTAAAATATTGATTTTTTCAACAATTTTAAAATATTGGTTTTTTACCTGAACAATCAAAACATAAAACTGATAGAAAAAATTGTTAAAATAAGAATTTATTGACGTTTTTAATTTTAAAAATATTGATTTTTCTTTTAAATGATATATTTCAGCTTAAATTTTTGATAAATTTTCCGTTTGCAACAAAAAAAAAATGAAAAATTTCTTGGAAAAATTTTGACAGAGAAAGAGAGCACTTACTTATAGAATCTTTAGAAGATATTTTTTTTGACTATTTGAAAATTTACACACGACAAAACTTAATAAATCAATCGTCAATTTTTTGGGTAACAACAAAAATTTTTGGATTTGTTTTTTTTTTTTGTATGGTTGACTGATGATGAGTTCGTTTGATTTGAACTCCTCATCAGTCAAACATCACCATACAAATACCAAATCCAAATTTGTTTTTGTTAATATTATAAAATATTTTGTAGTATATATGTTTAAATCCCTTTGGGGCACATGAAAAATATTTTCATATAGAAAGTTTTCTATATAAACAGGGAAAAACTTATTGGAATAGGTTATCATATGGAATTGAAGAATGTGTATGCATTTTAATGTAAAAAAAACGAAACATAAATAGAAAATATTTATGAAAAAAATGATGGATTGTTTGTACTTTGTTATAATGGAAAGAAATAGAAATTGGGACTATGTTAAAATATTATTGTTGATTATAATTTTTAGGATATAGAAATATGAAAGTTGAAAGACGTGCATTTGAATAAGTTTCTTTTGGCCTGTTTAAAATACAGTCAACGTTTTCATTTGTATTTAGAACAATCTACAAAAACATTGCAATAAAAATATTTAGAACAACTTTAAAAAATACCTCGCAGAAAATTAATGTGCTAAGTTTAATTTATATTTTGACGGGTTTATTGGTAGGACACTGCGATTTTTCTCAATAAATATGTTGGATTAAATACTAAATTCAGTGAATATCAGTTGGAATTTTCAAGGAAATATTCATAACGATCATAAGTGGCGATAATAACTCTGATTTGTCAAATAGAAATTAAATTCAGATGCGACTGTTAATACAAATAATTAAAGATCTAAGGGGTCGATTGTTAGATGATATTCAGCCGTACTGAACCGTACTAATATAATATAATCCATCCAATTTTTAATCGGAACAACAAAATATTGAAAACTTTATTAGTTTGTTTATTATTTTATTACCAGAAGTCAGATTAAAATATTTCGTTATTTTTAAAAATATTAATTGATAATTTACTTGAATCTCGGTAAATTAACAATTCATATTTTGACGAAACATATTAATCTGCCAAAAAATTTAAAAATATATTTTTCTCAAAAAAATTTTCAATTTACATAAAAATATTATCAAAAACTTTATTTCAACAAAATATGTTTAATACAATACACAATTCTATCTTTACATAATAAATTTTTTTTTTTACATCACTTTTACAAAGACAGCTATAAAACAAATATTCAAAACCAGCAAAAAAAAAAAAAACAGAAAGTGCTCATTTATAATTTACAAAGAAAAAAAATCCGACCAACTTCAGGTTTTCCTCAACCTTAAAAAAAAAAAATTGTTTACTTTCCTTTTCAATACTTTTTGTCATCAGTCGTTTTTCCTCTATTTATTTTACTCTCATTTCTTTTTTAGTTGTCTTTTTATTTTATGTTTTTTTTTTTTTCCAAAAAGGACTATTTTATCATTGAGCTAAGGTTTGCCTTATATCTCATCCTTCTTCCGTATTTTTTTTTTTTTTATTGCTTAACATCAAATTATTTGTAAAGCTGTCAGAAAAAGATATGAGGATCTTTCACTTGCTTTAAATATATTTAGAGATACATAATATGTAGGTGTATATGTACGTAATTTTTATGTGTTACCAAAAAACATCGAAAACATAAATTTGCTAAAAAAAAAAAATATATGTAGGTATATGTAAACTAAATTATTTTGAAGGTAAATTCTCTTTGCTCGATTGAATAAGTCTCAAAAACAAATTTTCTTTAAATCTGATATGGTAATGTAAAAAAAGAATTTTCGTGTTTACAATGTCATTTTGTATATTTAAAGCATATCCTTAAAATATGTATGTATTAAACAGTTATATCTACATTATTTTATACATAGACACCTGATATCTATATTTTTTTTTATTTTTTTTTGGTTTTTGGTTGGATATATGCCAAATTGAAGAGTTTTAATATGACAAATATAAATTATAGATTTCTTGGCAACAGACACATATCATTTTCAGTTTCATATGCATCAGTATCATCGTTAGTATTCGATAAGAAAGTTTAAAGAAAATTTGTGGAACGAAAGCTACGGGTATGTTGAGCTTATAACAATTGTTTAATTAAAGACAAATTAATAAAACTTGCAACATAAAAATTTAAATCGTAATGGAAAGCTTTTCAATTATCTTCAACTTAATATTTTCATTTAACTGAATAAGCAAATATATTCAAAATGAACTTTGGAATTATTATTGTATTCAGAATTTGCTTACAATCGCAAGTTCCACTTTAATTAAATTATCAAATTTTTTTACGTACGGTTCGGAAAAAGTATTAAATAAAGATTTTGGTAGCCAAACTTTGATCTTACTATAAATACTAGAAATTTATGCGTAAAACTTATATATTCGTAAACGTTTATATAAACATTTATTTGATTATTCAAATAAATACATTTTTTTTTATGCTAAAATGATTGATATCTGTTTTGCATCCTGAAAGTGTATATTTGCTGTCAATTTACATAATTTACTAACAAAAAAAAAAAAAATAAAAAAAAAAATTTGACAACGAAATTGATAAATGAAAATAAAAATATGAGAAGGCAGTAGATATTTTGATTGATCAAAGACGGTTATTGATATAAAAAAAAATTTTGTTAGTTGTTAGTAAAATTTTATAAAATAAATTTTATAAGATTTCTGCACTTCTATACAAGTTGAACATTGAAATACAAAAATTTTTTTTTGAGACCAGCTTTTCATTTAAATTATACAAAATTTAGGACAGCAGATTATCTTAAAAACTTTTAATAATTTTTACTATCAAATTCTTCAAAATATTTTTAAACTATGCTTAATGCATATGCACCGCGAGCAAAACTAAGTTCTCCATAATAAATTCGGTCATGAAAAGTAGAGAATAAAATTAATTTTTAGCTAAATTATACAAATGTTGGCATATAGATTGTTTTTATTTTAAAAATCTGGAAGAAAACAAAATAAGAAACCCGGAATACTGGAAAGTTCTTTCAACGTCCATATTCTATTCTATATTCAACACCAATGTCAACTTGACGCCTATTTGACAGTTGACTGAATGCAATCTAGCTTTATTCTAATTTCCTAAATTGATCGTTCAATATTTTTAATAATTTGCTAATGATTTTTCTTGGTTTTTGTCATTAATTTTATAATATTGTAATATTGCAACACGGTTACGTGGTGTAATGCAATATACTTAATTTTATAATATTGTAATATTAATTTTATAATATTGTAATATTACAACACGGTTACGTGGTGTAATGCAATATACTTATAAAGCCATAATGGTTTTATAGCATTTTCGAATTTGATTTAAAGCCATATTCGCAAAATTTTCGAGGATAAGAAATTTATTTAGGTAAGAGAAAAAATTTGTGAAATTGATAACTTTTTTGAGATCAAATACAGATTCTAATAATATTGCCAAATTATACACGGAATAAATTTTAATAAAAGGTAAGGGTTTTACGTTAAATTATTAAACTTTTATTTAAGCGTATGTTAAAATTTTGCTTGACTGATGTTAGGTCATTTGAAAAATTGAAAAATGCATTGAATATTTCAATTTTATATTAACTTTAAAAAAAATTGAAAATAATCATCTACATAATTTGTGTACTTCTTTACAGGAAACTACAATAAATTTGGGTTTTACGTCTAAAAATGACCCCCTTAAATAACTTAAATATTTAACATTAGAATTTTGAACTTTTTTTAAATGGATAAGAAAAAGTACTTCAGTAAATATATTCTTTTCTAGAAGTCCTCGCAAATCCTAAAGAATAAAATCTATTAAATATCATAATACAAATTTTCAACTATATTTCCGATACTAATATTTTTTTTCCGCATATATTTAAATATTTTATTAATTTAGTTGTTCGTTAATATTTCAATTCGTTCTATTTTTTTTAAATTACTTAAAAATTCTATATTTTTTATATTACTTACATACAAATTCAAGTATTCAAGACAACCAACAATTATCCGTTTTAAAATGAAATGAGAGCATCCTTAAGTAAAATATGTTTTAATTATTTTTCATTCAACTGAAATTTCCATAAAGAATGAAAACAAATATTTTAGTGGAACGTCAAAATTCTGTTCTATAAAACTTTTCCGTACAAACAAAATAAGAAAAAAATAGTTTTATCTACAAATTTGTAGATTTTTCTTTAATGTGTTTAAGTTTTTTTTTGTTAAATTCATTTCACTAAAAGCTACACTTAAGTTTTAATAATCTTAAGCATAGTTAAATTTATAGTCTGTATACTTAAAAGTACATAATAGAGTTAAAAAAAAATGTCCTTAATAATAAAATTATATACAGATAACATATTCAGTCAGGTATTCAGGTGAGATTTTAATTTTATAGTTTTCTACAAATTATTTTAAATATTTTATTATACATTAAATTGTGCAGCCTAATTGAAGTTACAGTCACGTTATTTTGTAATTAGTTTATTTTCAAGAAAAAATCAACCAAAACTTTTTGTTAATAATTTTGACTAATTACAATTATAGTGAAAAGTTTTCAGTTATGAGCTAATATGAAATAATAAAAATTTTAAATTAGTAATTTGCAAATTTTAATATCATATTTTAAATATAAGGATTTACTGTAGGTGTAGCAAAAAGTTATAACTATTTATAAAAATTCTAATAAAGTACAAAACACGCTAAACTCATAGCATAAATTTTGTATTTTTTGTGCATTATTAAAGTTGAATATCAATTTTCGTGATAAAGTTAATCTTTAATATTCAAAGTGATTCATTCTTAAAGTCCTTACTTAAAAGAAAATTATGGCAAAAGAACATAGAGTTGAAATAATCTGTGAGATAGTGCTATAGCTGTTTGGATTATTCAAAAATTTTGGTTGGTAAATTATTACGCTATAAGAAATGGCCCCAAATTCGAAAATTAAAATAAGAAGAAAAAATTATATTAAGAATTCTCGAGAACAAAAAAAATATTTTTCAGGAATCGAGAATACCCGAATATACTTAATACATTGACACACTATACATGAGACATTAAAATCCTAAAAGTCTCGAGAATTCTCGAGACGAGAATTCTCGACAAAGTCTCGTCACCAATCGCTACTTAATGGTTATTAATTTATCACGAAATTATGTTTAATTTAAGAAAATAATAGCTTAGAAAAATCACTAATTTCTCAAATATCGGGTTTTTGTTCTTGCTGGCAATGTTCCATTTTCTAAATGGGCAACATAGTAAATAAAATATGCACCTTAGATTAATGTAGATAAAAAATGAAATGTAACAGTGCCAGCCAAACAACATAAATTCCGCAAACACAAATATTAGCGTCCAAACCCTTAGAATTAGAATTCAGTTTTGAAAGCGTAACTAGTAAGAAAGTATGCTTTCAAATATATAAAATCAAACTAAAACAGGTTTAGTTTAGCAATAATTTCATAATGGAGTTGAGTTGCGCACGCATTTAGCTAGGCGAACATACAGTGGACATGATTCGTCGCCTGGAATCTAATCCCATACGATGAAAGGTGACAATTTAAACTTTGGAAAACAACTTAAAGGTTATAATAAATTATTATAACCTTTAAGTTGTTTTCCAAAGTTTAATAATAATAAAACATTTTGTATATTTGATTAACTGCTTCAAAATTTCGGCTGAACTAATCGAGGTGACACACTCTCTCTGGTTCTGTGCAAAAACCATACCGGGTTTTTTTCTTATGTATATATTTCTATCATTATTATAAATAATGAGAAATGAGCTGTCTACATAATTTACCATAATTTTTTTTTTTATAATTCCATCGTATGTATTAAGAATTACAATTTATATTTATCTGCATTTAAAGATAATTTCTTTCCATCGTTTCGTAATCATTTTTTTTTTTTTTTTATCAAAAAACACAAACTCATATTTTTTTCTCCATAATTTTTTTTTTTTTTGCTCGACCTTTGCTGAATTTCCACCAAATTTCTTTTTATATATACGTAGTTAGACGTGTTTAGAAATTTAACCAACAAAAAAAAAAAAAGGAAAACTCCACATAATTTCATTTTTCATTCTCCTCTTTATTTTTTTTTTGTATCTCTCGTAGAAGTTAATTTTATTATTTCGTTATTTTAGAAATATGACATGAAAAAAAAAAGAAAATGAATACAAAACAAAACAACATTGAAAATTCTGTATGCCTTGCAGGATATTCATAAAGGTTTTTTTTTTTTTATAAAAATATAAACAGAGAAATTTCAATGTATCAGAATAAAATTGCGTTAGAAATGTCGCCTGGATCTCTAATATTTTTTTTATGCTTTAAAAAATAAACAGGATCATGATCAGCAATTTAAACAACTACACAAAAAAAAGAAAATATATAAGATTGGTTTATCTTGACTACACGCACGTGAAAAATACACACTAGTACACACATTTTCAATGTAATAAATCTACAAAAGATATGACACAAAAAAAAAAAAAAATAAAAAATTATCTAGGACACGTGCGTTTATAACAATTTTAAGTATTTTCTGCTTTTTCATACTTAAGTATCTCAACCTATATATATACATACGTACAGATAAAACAGTAATATGAAATTATTCCTTATATTATTCATAATAAAACTAAAAAAAAAAGGGCATGACTGAAAACATATACACTTTTCCAAACAGGACGAAAAAAATTGTAAATTAAAAAAAATGCTCCAGTCGTATTTGTAAAAATGAAATTGGAGTTTGTTGACCAAAATTGCCTGTCCTTCTTTACTATACATTTTACTATGTTGATTGTTAAATATTGTTTCCTGCAAAAAAAAATATATAATAATAATAATAATCTTATATCAAGAAGGGTGACCATCTGGGTGGACTTTGACGACGATGACTTCTGTAGATATAGTGATAAAAAAAAGTGCTTTTATGAACTGTTAAAATTTAACTGAATACACAAAGTGATAAGAAAAATATGTAAAAATTTAGACTATTTTATATATACATAAATACATATATATATTTTTATTTCTATGTTAATGTAATACTTAAGGTTAGGAGTTTTGGATGCCAAAAAAAAAAATTATTATTATGCCAGAAATAAAGAAGTAATAAAGATAACAATTTTATATTTAGTATTCTAAAAAATTTGTAAAACTGAGGGATTCAGATTATACTAAATAAAAAAAAAAAAAATCCTATAAAAATGTGCTTTCATTTTAATGTTTATCAAGTCGGAAATTTTTATAACACAAAAAATGACAAATTTTTAGAAAAGAATTTACGTCCTTTTTTTTCCTGTTATATTAAATTTTATTTAAATAAAAGATTAAAAATTATGATTTCATTTATGTTGGATAAAGTTATTAAGAAAAATATTGAATTTTAATATTAAACTAAAATTTAATCTTAATAAAAATAATTTGTAGTTTAATCTTTAATTAATATTAAAGACTTAACTACAAATTTTTGTAGTTTAGTCAAGAAGAATGACGAATCAAATTTTACGTAGACAAGAAGACTGAATCAAATTTTATGATTTCACATTTTAAAGTAATGAATTATTTTATTTTTATCTCGATAAATTATCAACAATCACTTAAAAACCAAAAAAACTAAAATGATTTTATGGTATTTCTATAATTACTATTTTGCTTGCTATATCCTTGCTACCCGCCACCACATGTCTTCATAATAAAAACAAAAAAAAAAATTCTATATAACTTAACATAACCGATTAGATAACAAGGATTTGATTAGATTTTGCTGTTTAATTGAGTTTGTTAATCAAATTTTGGTTAGGAAGAGTCGAATTGATAAAAATGTGTACCAAAAATGTGTATAATTTACTCTGATAATCCTTTTTTTTTTTTTTTCATTTTGATTTCCCAAATGAAATTTATCAACATTGATGGTAGTGTGTAGTTCCTTTAGTATTTTGGTTAGTGTAATGATAGTGTGGTGAAGGTTGTGATAATAAATAGCAGAGACTGAAATTTTCATTTTGATTTTTGTTTTTTTAAGGTTTTATATAAGGTTTTTTTTTTCTATCTTAATTTACAATTTCTGTCATCGACCTATACACCAGAAAAAGGATATATTCCACAATTATATTTATATATATAGATATATAATGGATTTTCGAATTAAATACCAACAAAATATATTTAAGGAAAATGTTTAATTTCGATTTTTATTTTAGCTGAATTGATTAACATTTCTAGGTGTATAGATATAAATAGTTTTCTGATTATAGATTGTGATATTATCCTTTTCAGATCCATATTTTGATTTTTGTTTTCTGTTGAAATTCATGTCCTCCCTATACACATAGATTATAACTGATAAAACCAAGTCATTAGGGGGTTTTATATTAAATAAACCCTTAAATGATTTGTTGAAATATTTTATATTATATTAAATTTGTGGAAAGATGTGGAAATATTTTTTTTAAAAAAAATCCGAGTTGGGATGATAATCTAGATTCTCCAATAATGAAATATTTTTGCTGAATGATGTAATTTTGCCGAATTCAAATATGTTTAGTTTAACAATTTCAAACATTTTCAATATCACAAATTGTTTTAGGCTTTTTTAAACGTACTTGCAGAAATGTACTTGTATATTTTTAAATTTCTGTTGACTCCTCTATTCAATAATTTTAAAATATAATTAAAAATATTTCAATTTAAATTGAACCTAATTAAATAATTTGACTTGCATTGCTTATCGTAATTACTTCTTATTAAATTTAGGATAAATAATTTCAATTTAAGACAAATTAATATTAAAAAATTCATAATAAAACTTTAAGACAAATTAATATTAAAAAATTCATAATAAAACTTTTTATGTTGTCTTGTGAATGTCATAAATCTGAGATCAAAAATTATTTTAAAATAAGCAAGATACAAAAATATAACTTTAAATATCAAAAGATATCTTGTGACAAACTTTCCTTTCAATAGTCTAGTTTGGGATTTAAACAATGCTGATAAAGCAGATATACTTGTTTTGTTTTAGAAAACATAAATAAAACACTTTAAAATTAAAGATAAGAGTTGATGTCTTTAATATTTTGAATTAATAATAATTATATAAAATTTCAAAAACACGGTAAAATATGTCTTCCAACCCAACCCTATTATATGTAAATGTAATTTTGTTAAACTGTAGCTACAAAATGATGCTTATTAGATATTTTATTTTAAAAATATACAAAAAAAAAAGGAAAATTGTGACGGAAATAAATAAAAAATAATAATAAAAAAAAAAAATATTTAAAGAAAATGTTCACTGATTTTCACGGTATAGGAATAAAAAGAATATTTTAGCTCTTTCTTTGATGTCAAACAAGATATTATTTATAATCACGTTTTAGGGAAATAATTTAACGCATGAGCGAACATTTTAAATCAAATAAATTTAATATATAAATTTTTTAAGATATATACATAGTTATAAATTATATCAATCAAGGAAGTTTATAGTTTTTATCTATGAAAATAATTTTTATTATATTCATTCTATCCAAAAATTGATCTTCAACACTAAAAATACAAAATTCATTTAATGAAAATTGGAGCACTAATTAAAATATAATCTAAACATAAATTCTTAAAGCTAATAAATTTATATTTCAGTAACATATTCCTTTATAAATACGAGTATATTCAGGGAACAAAGATTTTCAATTAAAATTTATTGATAAAATTACATAAAAAAAACTATCAACTACGTTTGATTTATTAGCTAAATTGACGATTTTGATGAATAACGAAACGTAATGTAAAATTTTTTGAAAACTTCAATATTATAATAACATGCCTTCGAGAGGAAGTATAAAAATAGTTAATCTGGTACAGGTTCAAAAATTTAGACATAATATTTGGATTTGACAGGCTAATTTGTAAATGTGGAGAACGCTCACTCTTTTCTACAGGGTCTATTGACACCAATAATAAACTTCCTTTCAAAAATGTTGTTGCCATTAATTTGGAAGTACAAGATTACTGGCCAGTTGCCAAAAACAGCTTCGAGGTATTAAAATGAAGTCAGCCGATCTTTAGAATTTATACTATTATTCCAATGGCAAGCCATACGAGTGAATGAGATGATCTTGTGAACAAGATCGGCTCAGATAAATCAGGTAAATATTACGAAAGCCAAATTGTTGTGAAATCAAATAGAATTAAAAATGTGAATCGAAAATACCACAATTTATGACATGAATTAATTTTAACGAACAACAACGTTGATGAATTTAGAAGATATTAAACAATAATCTCATTAAGCCTGTAAGGTCCTAAATTCCAAGATAATTTAAGTGAACTCTCAAGAAATTAATTTTATAATTTACTTTTAGAACACTGTTCTAAAATAGAGCAGAGATCCTAAAAAACTCTATTTTATTTCACTGTTAATGTTTGTATAGTTTGAAAGTTTTATTTGTTAAATACTCAATTAAAATTGTCTAACAATAATGGAAGTGTCCTCTCAGTAATGTATAAACCTAACCATCCAATAAAAAAAATATTGATTTCAATTATTTTATTAGAAAACTTTACACTTTTAAAATTTATGTTACTGCAAAATGATAAACATAAAATACATATAAAGTTTTTTTTTTCGGAAATCTGCAATTTTTTTTTTTTGGTTGTTGGTATTTATTCAAATAAACAAATTCATAAAAATCCTAAAAAACTTTATTAGGATTGTAAAACCTTAAATCATTATCTACTGGGGATGAAAAAAAAAAAAACACAACATTATTTATGATAACTGACTTTATTAATAATTCAAGCAGAAAATACAATACACAAAAAAAAAGATTTTTTTTTATTATAATTAAATTTTTCATTATCAAAAGAATGGAGGACTAAAAGGACTTATAAACGATGTAACAAAGAAAATGATGAAGATTTTTAATATAGAATGTTTTTTTTTTTCCACAATTTTATTTATAAACATAAAATTTATATGACTTTGAAGGATTTTTACTATTTTTTAAAGATATTAAATTTGTACCTTTAATAATTTTTTTTTTTCCTGTAATTTATTATCAATGTATAAACGTACGTAGACGATTATTTTATGTATAACTTCTCATATATGTAATAGAGAGGTATGCAATGACTATAGGTTTTTTTTGAAGGTTTTTTTTTTGGGAAATGTTAATAGAATGAAAATTTTCTGATGTATTACAGAAAATATATTTAGTCTGGATTTTATGTTATTTTTACTTTAAAATATTATTCAAGTAACATTGTGAACCAACAAAATATATAAATAGAAATTCTCTAAATTATTAAATTTAATTTTAATCTGATATTTTCAAAAAAAATTTTATCACATTTTCATGAAAAACATATAAGTAATATAAATTTTTTATGTAGTAAAAAAATCTTTAATATTGGTCCTTGGTAATACGTAAATCTGGTCACCCTATAAAATGAAAATTTCTCTAGTATTTTCTATATATTTTTCATGTTCAAAAAAAAAAAAACATTTCTTTATTATTGGATGAATAATTCAGTGAAAAATAATTCAAGCGAAAAATGTGTATAGTATTTTTATCATTCTCGTATACCAGTTCAAGCTATATAAATTTGTAATGAGAAAGTGACGTAAGGACATATTTTTTTTTCTATATTAAATCTTTTGATGTTTAGTATATATAAAAATAATAATAAATATCCTTTTTTTTTAAAGTGATATTTAATTTCAGAATATTTTGTTCATTAAAATTAGATTTATCATAAAAATGAAATTTACTCGATACATTAGAAATAATTATACCTGAGTATCAATAAATTATGAAAATATATGTATACATAAGTATGTTTATATATATTTTTAATTGAATTAATATGAACTAATGGACCTTTTATATTTTCAAAATTATACAAAAAGGATATTATTTTAAGAAATCTATAATTAACATTATTTATAATTTTTGTTGCTACATTATTAAATTTTGTTTTCAAAAAAAAAAAAGTTTTTATAATTCGATATCGTTAGAGGAGACTTATAAATAAAATATATAATAAGTAAGACATCCTTTATATTTTTTTTTTGTTAAAGATATAATTAATTTTGTACATTAATTAGCTGAAAATATATTTTAGCTTAGAATTTATTTATTAAACTACGTAAATTCAACTGAAAATATAATAAAATAAATTTAGAAATTTAATATAAATTATTTGAAAGTTATTCAAACAAATTCGGACTTTTAATTTACTCTACTGTGCTAGGATCTAAGCTAAAAATAAAAAAAATAAAATATAGTTTTTTAGAATTCTATTTTTAGGGTTCACTTAAGTCCTTAATATAAAATTTCTGATCAAATTTAATTCGTAACTTAATTCGACTTCAATTGCTATATTTAAAAATAAAATACTAAAATTGTCTTTCACCTGATGGTCTATTTTTAAAGTGTGTCCTTATCAACGTGACTATAATTGTTTCAACATGGAGAAATATACACATATCGATTCCATATTGAAAAGTTAAAATCTAGCTTATAAGGACACACTTGAAAAGTTCAATTTAACAGCAAAAATGAGGAATTTAACTGCAAAAACGTTGATTTTGGTTGAAAAAGGGTGTTTTATAATGAAAGTGGTCTGCTTAATGGTTTTTATTTATTTTCAAACAGTATGAAAACACGTATATACTGCCGTCTATATAGTTTGTTTTAAATGTTTATTAACCTTTTAAGACAGGGATGTTTCTAATTAATAAGTCAGTATTGTGAAATGACTTTTAAACCTTAACTGGGTTTCGACGGTGATGGTAAATATTGTACCAAAACAAAAGTAAAATAGCTAAAACCAGAATAATTCTCAGTTTGTAACGTAAACATCTACGGTATTCAAGAATTTTCGTTCTAATACTGTCAGCGAGTCGTGGAAGAGAGTTTCTTGGAATATAACTAGAAGAATTGTGGGTTTCATTCCATAGGTAAATTGAAGTAAAACTTACGATTACGGAACTATGTAACTAGAATTACAACAACGGTCACAATAATATTTTAAAAACAATTAATTTGACGAGCATTAACAACATTTTAACTTACCAAAAAGTATCAATATTAGAACTTTTAGAAGAATTTGAATATTTTGCAGACAAAATTAAAAATAATTCCCAGAGTAGAAAAAAAATTCTGGAGTGAGTTAAAAAAACAGTCTGAAATGTTACCCTTACTGCTGCAGGTAAATTATGTCCTAGATTTTTTTATGCAATCGCCCTAAATTACTAAGAACTATATTGTGTTGGGAAGGGGCTTATATCAAAATTAATGAAAGATACAGGAATTTAAAACTATTTTATATAGAATTTTCAATATAATTCATAGTAAAATTGCCTTAAAATTTATGTTGTTGAATCAAGGAAATTTTTTGATGTAATTTTGAATCAAAATAAAATAAAAAAAAAAAAAAAAATTCCAATTATAAATATATTTTCTGCACATTCAATTGCATAACGGGCTATCATTTCCTGTTATCTTTTATTCCACTAAAGTTGCTATGCAATTAGATAACTGAAAATGAAACGAATTAAATCAAGCATAAAATTAAATTTTTTGTTATCTATCAAATTGGAAAAATAGTTTCACCATATACAATTTTTCTCTAGCGTATTCATTTCATTTACTTTTAAATATGATTTATTATTGCTATACCATTTCTCGTTATATACATAAATATATATCTAACTCATTTTGCAAACTTTATAAATATATGCTCATAAAAGAATTACATATATACAGGATGATTTGGTTCAGAATGCAAATATTTTAATGGTTCATTTGAATGTTCACTGAAGAAAAGGGGGTTTTAAAAATGTTTTTCAGTTGAACCTCAAATACTTTTTTTTATCAGACGTATACAGGGGTAATTGGGCTCAAGATATAAACTTGTGAAACAGGCTCATCCAAGAATCAACCTTCTAAATATTTGAGTTCTGAACGGGCCAACCTGATAAAATATTCTGATACCTTCAAAATATTTGAATTTTGAACGGGTCACCCTGATAAAAACCAATCAACCTTTAAAATAATTGGATCCTGGCTTCAGCACCCAGTATACATAATGATTTAATGCGTTTTTTTTTCAATCTTACACAATTTTTATAATTTTTTTTATCACATGACTGAACATTTCAGATAAACTTATTCCATATCGTCAAAACGGAGGAATCCTTTTGAATTTTTCTACTTTTTTTTCCCCATAAATACATAAAATTGTAATTCGTTTTTATAATGAGACTTTGAAAAATTCTATGTTTGTCTATATGTTACTAAAACCTACTAATGTAAAAACTATGCGAAAATTATTTCAAATCAATTTATGATATATTTTCATTTTATAAAAATGTTATTGCATGTTTTATAATGTAATTATATGAAAATTATGCAACTGTAAGAAATACGAATATTATGTAAACATTTATTATCTGATAATTTTATGTTTAAACAATTAGCAAAAGTTATAAATTAAAAAAATTTAATTTTTTTTTTTCATATATTTTATAACATTTTGTCTGTGCTCATCAAATATCAGCTTTGTTTTTTTAAGTTCATCTATAAAATACGCGAAAGTTTAATTTTTTTTTATCAAATTTTTATCATAAACAATCTTAATATGCTCTTAAAAAAAGGAGTGATTTGCTTTTGTTATATATGTCGAGGTTCTGCTATAAAACAAATATATTTTTCTGTTGCTGTATTCCATATTTTTTTTTGTTGGGTTGGGCCCTAATTCAGATATTTATCAAAGTAAATAGTTGTTATATAAAGGTTGGGCCAAGACATCAAGTCATATAATTTTCAATTAGGTGGATTTAAAAATTAGTTGTATTAAAACCAGGGGTAAATTATAAGGTCAGAGATTTTCAAATACAGAAAATTACAATTAACGAAAGTTTTAACTATAAAGAAAGTATAATTTGTCAAATATTCGATGACAGGCGTTAAAAGACGTCTCATACTCAAATATAGTCTGTGAAATTTTTATAATATGCAAGTGGAAATTTTTAAAAGTTTACTATTTGGAAACGCAATCTTGATCCTGTTTTTATGTTTTCACCCGGAAACTCAACTTTTTTATATCCTTTCCCGATCTTTAGGTTTTCCATAAATTTAACCGGTTTCTTCGAAATTATTTAAGCTTTTCTAGCTCCGAAAATACTGTTTTTGCTATTTTTTCGTTTGGCACAATATTTTTTAAATTAAGGAATTTTTTGATGTACTTTGAGAATCCTTAGATATTATTCAAATAATACTTACACTTGCACTTTAGAATCCTTAAACTTTATTCAAAATAATATAAAACCGGATAAGTTTGAATATATTAGAATGTGAAGTAACTCCAAATTCAATATGCTATTTGCTGCGTTTATGAAATGGACATAAAATATAAGATGATCACTTTGGTATCGCATGTAGGCACACTCAGATAAACTGAAATTTTGGAAATTTAGACGGTACGAAAATCTATTATAATTTTTCTCCGGGTATACGACAACTAGAAGTTTTGACCTAAAAAATATGTTATTAAAAACCATTATCTTATGTTATACGTAAAATTGTTATATTTAGATAGATCTAAAGGTATAAGACTTGAAACATAAATTTCGATAAAAATTACCGAGTAAAACTGTAGCACTTTAAATAATTAATGAGAGCAGAAAATTACATATAAAAAGTATATACCACAATCAATTTATATCCAACACTTTATATAATTTATCAAAATATTTAAGAACTGCTTAGTATTATTGATATTTTCACATAAACAACAACAAAAACCAATTATTCCCTTAAGTCTTAAGTAATTTTCATGTAGGAAAAGTCAATAAATAATTAACTTGACCGTAATAGAATCTGTCCAAAAATAAAATATTTACTTATGTGTATGAACAATTGCAATTAATACTAATTGACACGGAAATTAAAAAAAAAAAAAAACAATACAGAAATGGATAAAAGTACAAAATTAATATTCACAAATAAATTTTATACACATATACATATAAATAATTCGAATAAATAATCTTCAAAATAATAATCAACCATAAATATTTTTTTTTTCTTCTCAAAATCCAACTATATTCTTTATTTCTATTGCTTCGGACAAAAAAAAAGTTTAGTCCTTGCAAACAAACATTAATAAAGAAAAACAAACACACATATACATCAACATATTGTAAAGTTTATCATGTGCTTGTGCTCCAAAAAAAAAACCGAAGGAATACAATGAAAATGAAATGTTATCACAGTGTTTTTTTTTTTTTTCTGCCAGGACTTTTTTTTTTTAGTTAAACATAAAAACAGAGATGAGCATAAATATTAGAATGTTTTTTGGTGATGGCCTTTATTTTTTTTTTTTTTCTAGGACAGACATATGTTTTTGTTCACACGTCATTTACAGAAATTTAGACCATTCAGATTTTAGGACAATAGAAGAAGACTTTTCAAAAAAAATAAAAAATAAAGTGCAAATTTTTTAAAATTAAGTTTTTTTTTGTTATCCTTTTATGTTGTTGTAAATGGACAGGAATTTAAATCTATTTTTGGTTTTATTAAAATGGTTTAACTCGAAGAAATATAGAATAATACAGAAAATTAGAATAATTTCTTTACTAGATCATAAAACTGATTCACAAATATAATTTCATTTCACATATATATACTTAGATTAACATTTCAACTGAAATACGTCTAATGTCTCTGTCCTTTTTTTTTTTGTTTTACAAATAATTCCTGTCCAAATTTTTTTGAAATAAACTTTCCGAAAAAAACCAAAAATTCAAATGTCATGATTATACTTTTATCCTTTTATTCTTTTATCGTACATTACCAACTCTATTACAGAAAAAAAAAATATATAGAAACCAGCACAAAATAGCATTAAAAGTGATATCAAAAATATTGAGAGAAATTATATAAAATTTATTACGTTGTAATAGCTGTAAAAACTGTAAGTTAATAATAAAAAAAAAAAAAAAATCAGCCTTTTTTTTTTTTTCATTTTACCTATCTAATCCATCCCGCACCATTAATACTGATTTTGCCAACTCATAGTTTTTATCCCTATAATATTATATGTGGTACTATAAAAAATATACATAGAAAATAATACCTAAAGAATCTTTTTTTTTTTTTTACAATTGACCGGACTTTGTTAATTTTTTTTTTTTTTTGTTTCCTTAGCTCTAGCTTCAACCTTATGTATTTTATCTGATAGTACAATCTTAAAGACTTGCAATTATCTCTGTTAAAAGGCAATTTTTTATCCATAAAAGCTTAAAAAAAAAAAATAAAACAGAGTTTCTCTCCCAAAAAAAAAAAAACTGAAATAAAAGGACCAAGGATAATGTTATATTGTTGAAGGCATCGAATATAATTGCCATCGTTATTTTTTCTTTATTTATTTTTCGGTTTGAATTTTAGTTTTTTTTTTTGGTATAACTTGGCCTTCGATAGCTTTTTCATTCAATTCGGAGTTATCTAAATATATATTTTGGTTGAATTTGTTTTTTTTTTTGTTCTTCTACTTTTGGTGAACAGTGATGGTTATAGTCCGCAAGATTCTTTTCACATTGTCTAGATTTATTTATAGTTTGAGAAAAAATTCTTTTGGGGTGAAGATTATCTGTGTGTTTTTTTTTGGTAGAGTAAAAAGGAAAAAAGCAAACAATAATAACTATATATGGCTCTATATTTTAGTCCTTTAAGTCAGAGAATTTATTTTATTCGGGGAGCTTATGATTAAGACTTTTTTTTTTTTTTTTTTAGTTCTGTTGTGTCACTTTTGATTTGGTTTCATTTTCGAGATCATTGTGATAATCATGTCTTTTTTTTTATGTGTGTCTTTATGTATTGTTTTCAAAAGATAGTTTATTGAAGGAAGAAGTTTAGTGACAAGCATATTTTTATAGCTAAAATTTTTATAGTGAGATTAAAATCTATGAAATAAATTTCACTGAGTACTTTTATAAAAATTCTTACTTATACTAATCTTTAAACTATAAATTAAGTCAAACAATATCAGCTTATTGGCAAAAAAAAAATTTTTTATTTGAGCAAAAAAATATTATGTTTTGTACATATTTGTGAAAATTGGGAAAAAAAAATTGATCTTCAATAACAATAAATATAAAATGGTAAAGGAAAATAGTAATATTTTCCAAATAAATTTGGTTTTCAAAATAAGCAATAAATTCTAAACAATAATATATTAATAACATTAATATGTAAATTTATTTAATAGGAATATATCTTTTTTTATATTAACTTGTCTTAAAAATCTATTGGTACTTTTTAGAAAATATTTGCCTATTCAAAATCTATAACCTCTTCGGTCCTGAGTTTGTACTTTTAAATATATTTTTATGTTTCTTTTGGTTAATTTTTATTGTTTTTAAAAGTAATGAAAAAAAATCAGAACAAACTTTTCACCAAAAATGTGCAATTTGACAAAATATACATAAAAATGGATGTCATATCTTTAAAAATCAGTGTGTGCATATATAGTTTGTGACAACCTCTAATATATAAAATATAGTTTCTGGCAATAAATTACATAAACAGGCAAAATAATTAAAGCAAATAGAAAAAGTATGTTAAAAATTACTCTTTTATTTTCCCTTTTCGTAGATAAAACAATTGGATTGGGTATAAAATCTCCTTTTTCCAAATCACTTTTTCAAAATCCCTCGTATCAAAATAGGTCGTACCAAAATACCACGTTTTTATAATGAAATAAGTTCAGACACACATTAATTTCATTATAAAAACAAGGGATTTAATAATATTGTCATCATACAATTTAATGTAAAATAATGATTTAAAAGGAAATAATTTTACATATTATTTTGTGAAAAAAACCTTACCTCTAAAAATTTACATTTCTAATAATTTCTAATTGTTGGTTTTACTGTAGATGCTTTTTAACCCCAAAATTTAGCGTAATAAAAAAATTTGACTTAAGTAAATCCTTCAATATTTGGTTTTTATTGTAAACATTTATCATAACATTGACCAATCATTGTCCAATAATTGATAAATTTAATTACAATTTAATTACCTGTATCATAAATAGCATTCTGTGAAATTTTTTTTTTTTTTCTAATTAAACGAAGGATAAACGATGGACTTTGAAAAACGATATAAAAAGAGGGGATTTTGAAAAGAGTTATTATGTAACAAAAAGATTTTTGATCCAATAGTTACCGATATTTTATATTTCTAATGGAAGTATCGAATATCTAATAACCACTATGGTTTTATATGAAAAAAGGGTCAACTTGCTTTTAATTACAAAACTGTTTACAACTGAATTTGCTAAAAGTTAACAAGTCGACGCTATATATACAGAATTTAGTAAAGTAAATAAATCACAAACTATTGATATTTAAATGACATAAAATTGATTTTCCTAAATTCATTCAATAAATGGCTTTCTCCCTTTTTGTGTGACAAATTTCAATATGTTTGTCTGCGAAATGTATTTCTAGTGAATTATCTGCACCGTCAGACGTTCCCATATTGGACCTTTATTAATTATTCTGCACGTTCGTTAAAAATATCATTAAATTTTAGCCAAGCTGTATTTTGTTAATGTTTCCAGATTACTTCAAATTATTTATGTCTGGTAAAAATATTTAGCATAAATATCTTAAAATTTAATTTTTTGGAGATAATGCTGTCTTTTATTGCCAGTGAGAAATAATAAAATACAAACATCATCTTTACTAAAAAAAAATAGTATTTAAAGAGTTTATTTGGCTTTATTATTTTGATAAAATTCACAAATGTTTTGAATATAATTCCAATTATTTATAAAGTACGTAATTTATATAGGAAAATAATAAAATTAAAGTGAATACCTAAAAAAAAAAAATATTCATCTGAGGAATACCTACATATGAAAAGAAATATATTTGATTATTACTTACAGTATGTTAACACTCGCTATGAAACGCATTATAATCAACAATAACAATAAACTTTATTTAAGGCTTGAAATATTATACATCAGAGAAAAAAAAAACTGAGTTTTCAGTTCACAATTTTAAGAGTTTGTTAATAGTTAATATTTGGTATTATTGCGAGAACCAATTGGTACTGATGTATTGAATTAAAATTGTTTTAAGTGCTTTCACTGACATGTTTTAGAAGATTTTAGTGTCGCGTCTGATAGAAATATGTAGTGAACCCAAAGCAATTTTCTTAACTTAAGACCACGAAGTCTTCAATATTTGTACAATTGTAATGAGAAAAATTTATTCGAAAGCTTATAACGACTTGGTGGAAATTCCACCATTTTTCTTTTCATTTATGGACAATTAAAAAGAGTTATAGACAATATGGAAAAATCCTGAAAAAAAAATAAAAATATATTAAGTATCTATTTTTTTTTTATGCTCATATTTTCGGTTTTAAAAAAACATATCCGTAAATGAATAAGAAAAATAAGGAAAAATTATATTATAAACAAACAATTAAGGTATAATAAATATAAGAGAATAAAATAAATATAGGATTTATATCCAAAAAAAATGTATAAGAATAAGGTAAAAATACTGTCTGTGAGTTGACTTCGAGCGTCTTGTATTTTCTACTCACCTTTTTTTTTTTAGAATTTCTTTGAATAAACAAAAAGGTATATGATATTTGAACTTATTTCGAAAGCAGCCAAAAATGTCTTCTAAGAAATTTTGTTTTGAAGCGTATATGTTCACTTTTTTTTTTTATTATTATTATTTTGCCCTCTCGTAATATCGTCGGAAGTAATCAAATTAATTTATCGCTTAATTCTTATAAAATAAATAGAATAAAACAACCTTGAATGGTAAATAAATTTTCTTCTTCAAAAACATATAAGTACAAATTTTTCACATTATTTATGGTTTTTGGCACGTTTTCTGTCTATGATTATACACATATATTTTTTTCCTTGAAAGGCAACAAAAAAAACAAGAGAGAGGAAAGACTTATTTGTATATTTTCTTTTTTTTTTTTTGGTATATTAAATTAAATTTTGGGGGTGAAATTTGTGAAATAGAATCCCTACGAAACAAAACAGTAACAGAAAAAAAAAAATTTAATAAAATAACATACATTAAAAATAAAAACAACAATCATAATTACATTGTTTTATTGTAGGCTTTTCTTCAATATTTTACTTACACTGTTAAAAAACGTTTTTTTCTTTTGGTATTTTAGCATATTAAATATCTAGTAACTAGCTTAAATTTATTAAAAATTCATTAACCTACAAGCTTCTGTCTCCATTAAGAACGAATGAGCATAAAGATATACATTATCTGTCAGTAGCTTGGTAATTCCCTAATTGAAATAACTTGTAAGGATACGTGTATCCTTACAAGTTTCTATTGGAAGTTGAAAGCATGAAGATGTGCATTATCTGTCAGTAGCTTGGTAATTCCCTCATTGAAATAACCGCGATACGTGTATCCTTACAAGTTTCTATTGGAAGTTGAAAGCATGAAGATGTGCATTATCTGTCAGTAGCTTGGTAATTCTCTAATTGAAATATCCGCGATACGTGTATCCTTTCAAGTTTCTATTGGAAGTTGAAAGCATGAAGATGTGCATTATCTGTCAGTAGCTTGGTAATTCCCTCATTGAAATAACCGCGATACGTGTATCCTTACAAGTTTCTATTGGAAGTTGCAATCATAAAGATGTGCATTATCTGTCAGTAGCTTTAGCTTGGTAATTTTCTAATTGAAATATCCGCGATACGTGTATTCTTACAAGTTTCTATTGGAAGTTGAAAGCATGAAGATGTGCATTATCTGTCAGTAGCTTGGTAATTCCCTCATTGAAATAACTGCGATACGTGTATCCTTACAAGTTTCTATTGGAAGTTGAAAGCATAAAGATGTGCATTATCTGTCAGTAGCTTGGTAATTCTCTAATTGAAATATCCGCGATACGTGTATCCTTTCAAGTTTCTATTGGAAGTTGAAAATTTCTTTTGAATTTAAAGTAAAATCTATAAAACAATCCTAGTTTTACTATTGAAGCATTAAAGAATATGTAACAAATTCTGATCGAACAATTTGCCGTGTACAAAAATAATTGCAATCATTTAACTTTTAATTTAAATATATGTTTACGAAATATTATAGTAGTAACAAAAAAAAAAAAAAATTAAATAAATTTAACTTATGTAAATCTTTTAACCATATACCGAAAAAATACTCTTGACAAATGAAAGCTTATTTATGTTGTACTACATTCAAAAACAAACTTTACTCTTTTTTTTTGTAAAATATCTTAAAATTAAGAATTCCATGTAATTTCAATTAAAAAATACCAGGAAATTTATAAGGGAAATTTTTTTTTTTTATAAAAGATAAGTGCGTGTAAATAATTACATTGTTTACGTTTAAGAACATATGTGAGACAAGTTTTATTTGATTCTTGGTACACATGAGTAAATTTACAATATTAGGGTAATTTGTATTCTGTCACTATAAGTTTTTAGATTAAATTTTGAAATATCTTTTGGAAAATATTGAAAAGTGTCAAATTTGTTAGCAGATATGCATAAATTTATTAGAAAATGAAAAATTTTATCCGAAAATAGATGTTACGGAAATTTTAATTTAATTTAGTTGCCATTCATTTATAAAATGGACTAATAAAATTAAAAAATTAATTATTTAAAAATTATAATTAAAATGAGGTTATATAAAATTATGTAAATACAGATCTAATAATATTAAATAAATAAATCTTAAGGATCTTTCTAATCAAAAAGCTGCTCAAAGTAGATTTAAAATAAAGATTAGTATATCTGTCAATAAGATACGAGTTGGAGTTAATAGATTTATTAGGTATACTTTATTAGGCACTCAAAGTACTAAGTAAATTGAAACGACGATTAGGTGAGCTGCGACTACGAGTAATAATTAATTAATATATCTTTTTTTCCTCCAAAAGTGACCTGTCAAAATAAAAGCTGATGGTCGGATGCTCGTCTAGTTTTAAAAATTTATTGTCCTCTTCGTAAATTTTGGTTAAGCAAAAATAATGTAATTTGACAAAAAATTCTAAGAATTGTATCTTGTATCTAAATTATACATAATTTTTTACAATCACCATGTCAGCATAATTTAATTTTTTTTTATATATATTTTATTAATCAAATTTTTAAATTTTATCATTTAACATTGATGTAGAATCTATTTTAAGAAATAGATTATATTATTTTAAGAAATAAGTCAATTTTTATTTAATTCTTACACGATAAGATAAACATTGTTTTTTTTTTTGCTCCTTACCATAAATTATGTTTAAAAAATTGGGTTTTTCAAGGACATGTCGGTATTTACGTATTTGGAATATTTTCTTCTATATATAATATACAAAGAAATTTTCATAAATATTCAAATTAGAAGCAAAAAAATCACCTTTTTTTACGACAATGAAGGTTAAAATATTTTCTTTTTTTTTGCTATTTAATTTAAGCTTAGTATGCAACCCGCTGTGAAATGAAATTTAACATATAAATTTAACATCTCGTGAAAAATTAACTCAGATGATTTGATTTTGTGGTAAGCGATATCATCGTGAAATGATGATATCGCTTACCACAAAATTTACTTTGCAAAGATAAAAATTAAGAAAAAAAAATTTGTCAGTATAAAAATTTTTCACTGTGGTGAGAAATAACGTTCAAAACATTATTTCATGGCAGAATTATTTTGTTTGCTTGTTTGGTTTCAACAAAATTCGTCAATTTGTTTTTTTTTAATACTTTTTTAAACCTACTTAATGTTTTTTTTTTCGCCATAATTCCTTTTCACAACTTTTTCACGAAAGTGGAAAATTTCATTTCACGGCGATTGCATACTAAGCTTTACTCGTATAGTTAAATATCAATTTATTTATTTTTATTTTTTTTAAATTTTATAAAGGTAAAATGGGGGCATAAAGGTAAAATGGGGGTAAGTTGGTAAAATAAATTATTAAAATAAATTGTTTATAAAAAATTTTTATTATGGGTATAATATACGTTTTGTATTCATCTAATTATTAAAACTGTAATTAACTGAAACATTTATTAATATATTATAATTTATAAAGCCACGTGCTGTTTAATTCTAATGTTAAGTGCTAAAATAAAAAAAAAATAAAATTTGGAAATAAATTAAATACAATTGCTTCTTTTTGGTGTTGTTTTTTGTTCATTAATTAAAATGTTGTTTGTTAAGGAAGTTACAAAAAAATAAAATTAATTTCCTGGATATTTTATTGCGAATTTAGTTCGAAATAGAAAGTTCGATGTAAATAATATCATTATAAGATTTTATTTTTTTCAGTTTGATAAATGAAATTTATTAAAGTTTAGCAGCTAGTAAAATACCAATTTAATTAGCTATAATATGGATTTAAATTCTTAAACATGGATTCTTAAACTGTAATCATAAATCTGTATTATGTTAAATTATGACCATGAAAATAGAGTTTAATATTTTGACTAAACTTTTATTTGTTTCAAAAACTTCAAACTCATTTCAAAAATTACTGATTGAAGTTATCAAAATTATAGTATTTTTTCCAACAATTTTCATTGTTTGCGTACTCGAAACATTGTTTGCATACTTGATTAATGTATAATATGTAATTGTAATATTTATGTAAAAAAATTAAATAAAAACTGTAGTCTAATTAACACTTTGGCGGTCAGTAGAAATTCAGTGTTGGATAGTGTTTAGAGACTGGATCGGTTAAATTTTGTTGATTAAAGATTAGAGAATAATGGTTTGTTTTCATATGAAACCTTACTAAATAACCACACTACATTAAAATAAAATGATTTTTACAGGGTCGTTTGAATTAAATTTCAATAATTTAAAAAGGATTTCGGATTTTTTGTCCCTAAAGTTGAAAAACTTCATAACGGCATGGATATAAAATTATTTTTTAAATTTATCAAAGGTCAACGTGGGTTAAAATATTTTGTCGGTCAACATGGGTTAAAATAAAATTTGTATATTTGACTTTTTATAAACATTTATACGATTTAACTTCAATAAAATATATTTTACTACATTTATAATAACTATACAATATGTTTTAGCAATGACAAATGAAAAATTATTGTTAATATTTTATTACATATACATATATCCCATACATAACATTACATTATATTAGTGAAAAATCATTTTGCGTGTTATTTGAATATAATAAAATGTTTTTCAATTCATAAAAAAATGAAAAAAAATTGTCAAATATGAAAGGAGGTATTTTTCTTTCATTTCTATTTATTATTAAATTTGGAAAATTTTCGACTTGAATTTCTATGTTTTTTTTTAAATTTTGAATATAAATAAATTTATGTGCGATATGAACCAAAAATACACATAAAATGACAAATTGATTGACAAGCACGCTGACTGTTAATTGGTGCGATAAAAGTTATTATTAACAAAATAAAATATAAATGTAATATAATTTTGGTGTCGAAAATGAAATGAATTGTGTAATTTTCTATGTTTTTTTTGTTTCTGTGTTTGTGGAACAAAAGGAATATTTTAACACTAACGCCTTTACTTTTTTTTTTGTACAAAGTTCATTAATTTTTGTTTTATTCTTAATTGACATTTGAATTGATGAAATATTTTTAGTCACTTTATGTATTTAATGCAAATGATTAACTATTAAAAAAAGATTTGTGATTTTCATTAATAAATTTTATAAATAACATTGAATTGATTTAAGTAATTATGAAATAAAGAAAATTAAAGTTCAAGAAACCAACCTTTTCGAATAGAGGAAATGAATATTTGTAAAATTGTAACAGAATTTTCTAATATAAAAATTTGACTAAAAACAAAACTTTAATATTTTAGAGCAATTGTATTCTAACTACCGCAAGCTACGCAATCCTCTGAAAGTTTCGCAGGGTTTTCGAAAATTATGTAATTATTACATAATCACTGTTTTATTATAAAACTAATTCAAAAAGCAAGTAAATTAATATTAAAATTTTCTGAACATCGGTGACATCGTTCTCGGTTTTAAATGTAAGTATGAATAATTATAGTCAAATGTCTCATTTGTGAAGGCTGGGAAAAATGATACTAATAAAAACCGGATTTATTAAGGTTTTTTTTTAACATTTTTATTAAGTTCAGAATTGTCGGTGATTAATTTAAATTACGAAACCATTCTTTATTTCATTTCAAAATAAAATCTGTCCCAAATTTGAATTTGATTACATTTATCATATTATGGTACCATAAACAAATTGATATTTGATCCTTGACGAGAAAAATTAAAATTCATTAAAGTACGAAAATGGCCTGCGAGGAAGGTTGTTTTTGGAATTCAATTTTTATTCTTTTTAAAAACCTCCTCACTAACTACGTAATAAATTATGAATATTCTTTTTTTTTTGTAAAATAGATACACAAATCTTAAATACACATCAAATAAACTTTATGTTTTATTAATAAAATCATTTTTACTTAATTACTAATGAATTTCAGATGGTAAATAACTATGTAAATAAGTAATAGCATTATTTATGCACAAATCGCATAGTTTTTATCTAATGATAAGCGATATTTGAGATCACATTTTATAGTTTTGTAATTTTTACTATTATGAGTTTCTTATTTTTTTGTTAATTTTAATTTTTGAAATTATCTGTAATAAATTAATTTTCCATTTAAATTATGGTTTTTTAAAATTTTAACTATTATAATGAAATTAATGTATTTCAAAATTTCCTTCTTATTGATATTTAAAAATATAATTTTAAATATTAATATTTGTAAAACAAGCCATAACACCTCAAATTTACAAAATACAAATAATTTTTTTTTTATATAAATATTGTTTTAAATCAATTCACTTCCAATTTAATTTATTTAAATATTCAATAAATTATTTACCTTTTTTTTTTTTTGTTGTTGTTTACATTTTCAATTTATTTAAATTACTATACATGCAATCAAATCGACCTGTTCATAAAATTCATTCTACAATACATACTCTTACATTCCCTTTTACATTTAACACCCACTTTTTATATTGAATTTCATTAAAATATATTTTTCGTCGCAATATGAATAAATATTTATCAAATATTACGAAGAAAATGGAAAACGAAGAAGAAAATTAAGAGCTTTATAATGTTTTCATAAAAAAAAAATTTTGCCATGTTCAATATAAACTTTAAAATTTACATGCAATTCTATTAAATAAATATTAAACTATATTTTAGTGCTCTTCACACTTATACCCCTGATTGCATACAAATATTTATGTAAAATTTTTTTTAGTTAGGTAGGTAGACTCTTTTTATAAGTATTGAAAAATAAGGATTTTTTTTTTTTTATGCCACAAAACGTGGTATATTTAAATATTACCCTACGATACTATATTGCTTCTCTTCCTGTTTATATAGTATTAGTAGACTAACTTTTTCTTTCAAAAACACTTTTAAAACAAAAAAAAAAAAAACACTTTTTACTTCATTTTGCTTTGTATTCAAAATAGATTATGACTATGACTATAAATTTTAAAATAGAATATTTTATGGTATGCGGAATATACAATCGATATAACAATCATTTTTCAATTTAATATTTTATGAGCATATATATATGTACATAATACATAAAATATGTATAATGTATTGAACATTTTTCTGTATTAACTGTTTTAATAATAAATTTTTTTTTTTTTTTTTTTTGGAAAATCTTATATTTTATTTAAATTTTATTGATATTTAAATTGATTTTCTAAATAAATAATTTTAAATATTATAGCTTTTTAAAATTTCAAAATTTATTTCAGTTTCATGTTAAACTTTTTATGTAACATAAAAAAAAAATATACATTCAAGCATATTACATATAAATTTTTTATGTAACAAAAAAAATAATATAAATTCTAGCATATTACAAGTTTCGAGTACATATTAGGAAAAAATTGATAGTATATTTAGTTTATATCCTTAATTAAATTATAGAATTTGTGATTAATTAATATTTGCTTTCAGTCGGATTTTTCTTTTTTTAAAAATTATTAGTAGATCATTAAATATTCATTACAAATTTGCTCACTTACAAATTTTACAATTTTTATAAAATGCCTTTTAGTGAATAAATACTATTTTGTAAAAACAAATCTTTTTAAAAAATATATTAATTTAAAAATTAATTTGTATCAAATTTGTTTTTTTACAAAATATTTTATTATTTAGCAAAATTTTATTATAAAATTTATAGGAAATCGTCATATCGTTTATTATAATTATTATAAAACCTAAATTTCACATATACTACAAAATATAAATAAAGCATATCCCATTTTAAGGATTAAAATCACTCTAATATAATATTGTTATATATATATAAGTAACAAATAAGTTGAATTATGTTTAAATGGATTTAACCAGGACATAGTAATATATGTATATGTTGTTATTGTATTTTTGGTAATAATATTTATTTTTATAGTCCATTTACAAAAGTCCAAACTTGAAAATTAATAGAAAAAAACCCACATCACGTTAAATATTACCACAAAATAACATAAGAAATAAAGTTTTTTTTTTAAAAAAAAAAAAAAAAAAACTTTGAAGAATAAAATTTTTTGGTTGTCTGTTAAGAAGGACAAATAATATCCATTATTTTTCTAGCCTAAATACTTGTGTACGGGAACCATTAAGATAAAATATGTATATATATATTAATAGGAAATTTTTCGTCCTTATAATGACCGCATTAAACTTCACTATAATGCATGAGGTTTTTTACTTTTTTTTTTTTTTTGTAGAAATAAATTGACTTGAACCATATCTTTTTTTGTTATAGTAAAAAGGATGTGTTGTATGTTAGCCCAGATTTTCCAAGTTTATTTTTTTTTTAAAAAGATATTAAATGATAAAAAGGATATGTATATATATATATAACAGTAATAATAATAGATGTGTATATGTTTGTTGCAGCATTGTGTGTTAAGAAAGTAGAAGGGCAACAATAATACAAAATAAAATATAACTACAACAACAAACGATTTAATAGGTTTAATATGATTTAGGACTTAATTTGATTTTATGGTCATAATAACATTTTGTATTTAGGATATCCTGTCAACAGCAACAACAACAAAAAAAGAATATAATAATAAAGTATAAATATCAGACTGAAAATTTTTTTTTATATAGGTTTTTTGTTCAGAATCCTATCAAATTAATGTCAAAAAAAAGGACTAGAACACTAAAAGAAATTTTTATATATTTTTTTTTATTTAGACGTACTATAAGATGGTTTTAAGTTATTAAGGATGTGATGAAATTTAATTAGATTGTAATGGGTGTATTGTAATATTATATTTCATAGAACTAATTATTTCACATTTTATGTATACATATACATATATGTGTTTTCAAAATTATCATTATGCCATGTAAGTTTTTTTTTTGTTGTTGTAGAATTAGAAATTAATGTTAGTTAAGAGTATTTTAGATGTTTTCTTTAGGTTAAATGGGCTTTCATTTGCTTTATTCTTTATTGAATTAAAGTAATTTGTTTTTATAAATCAATTTATGTGGAATTATAGCTTTTGATGATTATGTATTTTATAAGTTTTGAAAATCATTATATAATTTACGTACTAGAAATAGTATTACACTAAATAATGTTCACTTTGGTATTATTTTACAAGTAAAATATTTTAATATTACAAGTCAATTTATAATAAAGAAGTAAAATACACCCATACGTCGATTTGTACGGTTTCGCTTTTAAACGGTTTGTAAATATGCAAAAAAAAAACCTTTTTTTAAATGGTTGAAAGCACTTATTTCATAAATTCGTGTACATTTTTTCTTGGTTTTTATTTTTTTTGGTTTGTATTATTTTATATTTATAATTTTATGAAATGAATTTAATTAGAACCAATCACGGTTTTTTGATTAAATGTTTACCTCTTTTTGTACGGTTATTCTGAACATATCATTTCGATACTGTTTAAAGGAAAGAACCAATCGTCCTTTTTCATATGCCTTCTGCGTCTCGTTTTACACGGTTTCAATTTACACGGTTTTTCATGGAAAATATCTACCGGGTGATTGAAGGTATGGGTGTATTTTAAATTCACAAGTAAATTTATAGAAACTATTATAATTTATACGATGACAATTTATTTTCAAGTCAAACATTTTGTGTTTAAACTTGTGGTGTTCTTTTATCTCTGACATACAGTGTAATAAGAAGATTGTGAAATATATTATAAAATATTAAATTTTGTAATTTAATTAGACATCAGAGAGTCTTTTACCTTAACATTTAACACATTTCAACATTTAACACAATTATTTATGATTTTTTCAATTAAATTATAATAAAAAATATTGTAGAATAATAAAATGAATGATGGAACTATCTTCGATCGATCATAATACTATTTAAAACCAAATTTTAGAATACCAAATTTTAGAAAATCACATTTAATCTGCATTTAAAACAAACAATCAATTTATCTTAATATTGTTGTAAATATTAAAATTTTAAATAAAATATAAAAAAAAAGCAAAAAACATTTATATTATTTTTATTATCCTTCAAAGTCAAATTTAAATTCCATCTACACATTTTTTTTGTTTTTTTATTGTGTGTGTGTGTTGTGTTTCTTGTGACTTAACCTTTCTTAAAATCGTACAATTTTTATTTAAACGAAAATGAAAATCATTTAAGGACTAAAGTGTCAGGACTTATTAACATCAGAAAATTCATTTTACAGTATGACCCTTGACCGGCTTATATATCACCCCCTGATTATTTATTTTTTTTTTGTTCGACTACACACTAACAAGGTCTAAAATGTATAAAAAAAAAATAAAAAAAATTACAAATCCTTCTGGAATTTCACATCATCATAAAATAAATCCAACTTAATACCAAAAATTTACAAAAGAACAAAAATATAAAAGTAAAAAAATATTTTATTTATCTTTTTTTTTTCGTCCTTTTTCTAGTTAAGAAAGGAATGTGGAGGAATTTTCTTTTTTTCTTTTCTAAATACAATCATAAGATAACGAATGTGTCCTTTTTAGAGAATATATGTATACGCAAAAAATAAAAATCCTTTTTGTATGCGAAATGGTAAATCGCCAAAGAAATAATAAATTAAGTTTTTTTTTTTCCTTGTTGCTATCCTTTTATCTGCATTATCACACAAATGATGGCGCCCTCCACCCGCTCCAAAAAAAACAAAAAAAAAACAAAATGTTATATCCTTTTTTTACTGTGGTTATTTGAAGATTTTTTTTTTATGAATTTATTTCTTACATTATTTTTTTTGATTGTGGAAAATCTTTGATTTTTTTTTTTTATTATTTCACGATTGCTTTTTGTGGTAGAAAATAGAAGCTTGGATGAGGAGATAAAGGGGTAGATATTTAGTATACAAGGATTTGATTATGTTTTTATTAGATTTTCGTTATTGTATAGTTTTTTTTTTTTTTCGTTTTGTATTTTCAAATATAAGAACAATAATAAAAATAAAATCTTTATCATTGATCCTTTTGAATATCTCTCTAATATTACATTGAATTCTATAAAGTTGAAATTCTCATTGTTTTGAGGATCATATTATTTTAATAGGGGTTTTCTCGGGGAGGGAATTAAAAGATAAAAAAAAAACAAAGAAATATTCTGACAACATAGAGTCAAAAAGTTATAAGGATAATATGGTGAATTGTTGTTTTTATACGGGATTTAAGCATAGATTTTAATATTTTATTATTGTAGCGAATTTTTATCTTTTAGTATGTCTAAATTTTGAAAGCCTAAAATAAATTAAAACATTTAGTCGTAATGGTTTTTTATCGATTTGAAATTGTTTAGATAAGTATGATGCCTGAGATTATTTAAATAAGCATTCAATGTGGGACAATACTAATTATATAGTAAATAATTAATCAAAAGACACTTATATAATACTAATTCACAATATTTCATTCAGTTATGGAAATTAAATTATCTGGTAATAACCGAATTTGCAATAAAACTTCACTTAAATAAATATTTTGAGTTGGAATGAGATGTAATTCTAACGAAACAAGCCAGTGAGACACGAGGAAGGAATCTCTTTCTGCAGAGACAGAAGCTTTTCATAAATAATAGTTATAGCAGCTCACAGAAATTGGGATTCGGTATAATCTGTGCAACGCTGATGATTTAGCTTTATTTATTTTACAGAAAAATAAGACAATATATTAAACAAAATTGACAAGTAAACCAATTTAGCAAATACTGGATAGAATTTCTTGACATTATTCTGCATAATAACAATGTCGACTGTAACAAACATATTGCAAATTAAGAAACGTTCATTTGGCAGACTATATAAGAGGATCCATGGAGTGGATATATATGTTGTTACACTTCTATTGGTAAGTATTTTAATAAATTAGATAAAAATAATAATTTTAATCAACATTTATAAACAAAAGCCCCACTTAATAAAACATGACACTTTATCTAAGTAAGAAAATGCAATTGCAACAAATAGAATCTATTACATACAAATATATTTTGAAATTTAGCAAGAAATCAGTGACATGTAATAGGATTTTATTCCTATTCTAGTTAGTTCTAGTCAGCATAGTCCCAAAAATTGTATTTGTCTCAATGTATTTCTTAACTAGATCAGTAACTAGCCATCTAGCTCCATATATTTCTATCAAACCATATAAATATATGATGTAAGTATTTAAAATTCTTTAAATATTCAAGAATGATATACTAAAACGTTCTTTCGTACAACGTTATACTTCAATATGTTTACATAAACTTCACTTAATTGGACTAAATTTAAATAAATTATTATATCATTTACATATCGAAATTAATTATATAAAATTTATAATTAATTTTTCTATGAAATAGTTAATTAACTTTGAAAGATTGTGCCACTTTTTTCAAAAATTCTACCTAATTTCTTGATTATTATTTACTAAAATCCGAAACAAATTATTCTTGGCAATGCTTTGAAATAATGGGAAATTAAAAATTTCAAATATTCAAAGAATTTTTAGAAGAATTTAACACTTGTTTTTTGTGGGAAGTAAACAATTTAAATTTTCTTTTTGGAAAAACTTCTTAAATTTTTGTCGAACATTATTTAAATGCCTAAAACATTGTAAAAGAATTTGATGAACTGGAAATTAATAAAATATTTAAAAAGAAAATTTCTGATAATTGTTAATATTTATTAATTTAGTACAATTTATTAAAGATATAAAATTTTAAGAATTATATATATTTTTTGCCCCTATTTTTTTTTTATTATTTATTTGCTTTAATTAAACTTGTCTTGTATATGTATATAGTGTATATATGAATATATATTGATGTATAAATTTATACATATGTATATTATATAAATATACAATGTTTGTGGCAACTATTTTTTGCATATTTTTAGAAGCCTACAAATTTTCTAGCAGCAGCATGATTTAATTATGTAAATAATTTTTAAGTTTTATAATTGTTATATTTTGTAAACATATGCAGGTAAACATAAGTAATTTATTATATAATAAATAATGTTTTTTATTTAATTTTTCAGTCGTTGATAAATTTTTATTTTCCCATTATGTGCGCATTATTTATGCTCAAAAGCTGTAAAAATGGGAAAACAATATTGATATAAAAAAAGACGGCAAAAGAAGACAAAGAAAAAATAGGTAATTCTAATCCAAACAGGGATGGAATTTGCAATAATATAATGGTAGAGTATATTTTGTTTGTCAAAGAAAATTAATTAAATGTTTAAAATTATTAACACATATAGGGGTTTATTATTCAAAAAAGCTAAATTTTATCCAAATATTAATTATTAAATCATTAAAAATTAAAACTTAATAATGTATTTTAGAAAAATTACAAAACAACAAAAAAATCTATAGCGTATTCATAAATATCGATTTGTATTCAACCTTCTTTAAAAGTATTATATATGAGATTATGACGATGTTTTGGTTTTTTGGTAATTCCTCGTTACACTTACTTAATATTCAAAAAAAAAAAGATACATTTAAATACATATATTAATATGTACAATTTACGTTATTTTCCATTTCCAGGATTAATGAAGAATCAAAATTTAACCACCTTATTTAAAACACGAATGAAAATTTCTAGAATATTATTAATGGAAATCTGGAATATTTGAGGCTTAAAATAAGACAAACATTAAAAGAATGACATGAAGCATTTGATCTTGATATTTAAAATATTTGAAGAATTAAAAGAACATCAAATGCTTTATCTTAATAATTATTATAAGAAACTTGTGACAGAGCAATACACAGATACGACCAAGTTAATTAAAAAGCATTTAATAAAAAGCATTTAAAAACCATTTAAAAATGAAAATATTATTTTTCACAAAATAAAACTTCACTGAGGCACTACAAATCTCTCGGTAATTCTTGGTTTTCAAACTTACTATAAAAAGTACTATAATAGTACAAATGACATTAGAAAATCTAAGAGGTAATCGTGAGTTTTAAGCGTCAATTAAGCGTCATTGGAAAGCTAAAAAGTACCATAGTAAATTTTAATTGTTTTGGGCAGCAATAAACGGATACGAACTTTGTATTGCTTAAAATCAAAACGTTGTACATTTTATTCGAAAACTTATTTAAATATTTGCCTGAACTTTTAAGTACGGGCAACTTTTTATTATTCATTTAATTTATAAAGTAAATTTTCAGTTATTTTTCTAATTTTTCTTATCTGGCATATAGTAATTCTAGTAATTTCTTCAGCAATATCTTGAAATAGGTTTATTTTTCATCATTATAGAATTTTGATTTATTTAAAATAATAATGAAATGTTAATAAATTTGACCCACTCACTTTAATATAAATTTTTGCTATTATTATATCGATAATAATTAATGTGTAAATTTATCGATGCGTGATATATTTTACCGAAAGGCTTAATTAAATCCGATATCAAAAATTTCGTTAAATTTTATTTATTTGTTTTTATATATATGTTCGAAATAATGATAATAATAAAAATAATATTAATATATTTTCTGTGTTAAAATGAATACACACTTAAAAATTATTATCCTTATACGATATCAATATATATATAATATGTATATACTCTTAATAAAATTAGTCAGTTTGATAGGTTGATTTATTATATCAAAAATATTATTATTCTCACTGTCGTTCACTATGCTTATTTATACTATTATATCAAAAATTCGCTATACATAAATATATATATATATATATGTAAAATAATCCACTAAAATAATATTATCCTTAAAGCTTTATCTGCCAGGAACTGACAGTGACAACAATACGAAATATCGGAAATTTTATACATACATATAACAAAAAAAAATAAAAAAATATCCTTTAGCTATTTTATATTAAATTTCATAAAACAATATTGTTAAAGCTTTATTATTATAATAAATAAAAAGGATGACTGGAAAATTATGTATATGTATTATATTTTGACGTACTTAAAGTATAGTATATTTGTATATCCTTGCCAGTTTACTTCAAATAATTGAAGATCATATGAATATAAATAAAATCTTTAAACGTTTAAAAAAAAAATATTATTTGTGTGTGTCATTTATATTTCGAAACATACTTTTTAATAGGCGGTGTAGATTCGTTATTGAATTTTTATGAGATTATCAGACCTGTTTTTCAAAGATCAAACTTAAAACGAAATTATTATTATAGGTAGGATATAAAGCTAAATTCTTGTATTAGTTTGCTTTATTTATATAAGTAGCTAGCTATATTTAGAAAATTAACAAACGAAATTACAATAAAATTAACTAGAAATTATTTAGAATTATTATTGAGAAATTCCTTTTCTATTTTCCATTTAAGACATTTTATGTTACATTTTTCCAGCTTGAAAATTACAAAAGCATATAATTTTTAAATAATTATATAATTATTAATATTTCTAATATGAAACTTGTCTAAATTTATGACTAATTAGTCACCCAAAAATAAATATTTTATGAAAATATTTCTAACGTATAAGTATCGTTTACAGAGGAGTCTTTTAAATAAAATTTATTAATATATTATGAACTTTAAATCGATAAAGAAAATTTCCTTTTATTTTCTATACTTCAAATTGCTTTAAAAGCTACTCAGGAAAAAGAAAATTAGCCTCCAATTAACAGTGACAATGATAATGACGATAAAAATGATGATAAAAACTTCAAGTCATTAAAGTTCTTTTTCGGAACAAAAAAAAAAAAAATCTATTTCCTTTGAATTTAAATAAAAATACTCAGTTTTCCCTTTCACTTTTATTGTCTACACTCTACAGTAAATTTCTGTTTTCCTTTTATTTAAATTTTTTTTTTTTGGCGGCGTTTTTAATATGGAAAACTCATGACTTTTTCTGTCTTCAAACAATAAATTTTATCTTGAATATTGTTTTACGTGGGACTGGCATTTACTTCAAAACTTACTTTTGTTTTTTTTTTTTTGAGCAATTTTCTCGTTAATTATTTCAATGTATAAAAGTTTTCTTATTTTTTTCTTCTGTTAAATTATAAAAAGAAAAAAATCATTTTGAAGGAAATTACGTTGTGGGATTAGGGTAAAATTCATCATAGAGGTACCTTCTTGTGATACGGGCATAAAGCTACCTACAAGGTAAATAAATTCATGAAATATACAAGGTAATTTTAATTTAAATAAATGACTAGTTAGTTGAATGAAATATATTTTGTTTTATTTAGCATAAAAATTAATGCTAAAAATTTATATAAAAATAATAATATACAAATTGTTCTTATTTGAGTTTAAAAATAATAAAACTTTTTTGTATTTGTTTACATTGATAAAAACTGAAGTTCTATTTTAGGTTAGGTTAAAGGTAGCTGTTTTCATCCGCATAGATCACAACATAATTTTAACAATACGGATTAATGTCAAATGATTATCGAACTCTCTAACCTTTCAAATTTCACTTCAATGTTTATGTTGCGAATCTCGGACTAATTTTCTTTTTCCTGGGAAACCGTGGCACAGAAAATATTCAAAATAGTTCAGTCTGCTGTAGTTTTTTTAAAAGAAAAGTCGATCTTCTTAATCAAGTATTATTCTGCTGTTATCGTAAGAAAAAGCCACAAAATGTGCCTTACAAGAACTTGTCTTAACGCACTTGTACGAATGATAAATAATCGAGGAAATATAGCAAAGGCACAAAGTTTTCGAATGTGAAAACATTAACACTAAATTTGTAACTTGGTATAAAACTGGATACATGAATTATTGACCGGATACAATTAAGGTCAGTCTCCAGTTCGTCGAAGAAAAATTGAACTCATATATAAATAATTTTTCTTTGAAATTCAATTTCAAACAAAAATTCATCTCCGATTATTTGTTAATTCTAGGGCCTGCGTTTTCAATCATAAAAGGGTTGATATTATATAATAAATTTTTCTGTTGATATTAAATTTATCCCCAAAAAAAAAATATATATATATAAACAAAAATAGAATATCCAAACAAATTATATCAAAATTGAAAACCCATACGGAAAGGATAAAACAATAAATAATCATATGAAAATCAGCAATAAATATTTATCAGGATAAAATAAAGAATAGGAAAAATTGTATATTTTGGAAAGCAAATTGTTAAGAAAATTGAAAAATAAAAATAAAAATAAAAAAAAAATTATACAAAGAATATTTTTGTTTAAAGAGAATTGACTTGGTTTTTTTCTACATGAAAATTTTCAACATATTTCTTGTTTAACTGTAGTAAAAGGATAATTTAAATTTAAACGCATAATTTATAAATATATTTTTGTTATTTTGTGATATTTTATCTACAATATATAAGTCCGAAGAAAAGGACTTGAAGGTATTTAGACAGTAAACTGAAACTGATATATTTATTTATACTAAAAAGAAAACAAATGGTTTTTTTTATGGAAACTAACAAATTGGTTTAAAAAAATTTGGATAAAATTTAAAATTGAATATAAAAAAAATTTTTTAAATTGAATAAAATTTAAAACTTTTAATTTTTATTTACAAATAGAATCAATGTTTAACATAATTCTTAATAAATTCATCATAAATATTTAAGATATCATTTTTTATGTTTAATAAATAAAATTGTAAATAAAAATTAAATTAGTTTAAATCGGCTTCCTATTAATATCTGTTTTGTTTCAGTTAGAGAGTCAACCGAGAACAGAATCAAAAATCATAAAAAACCACTAATTTTTATGAACAGAAAATCGGAATAGATTTGTGAACGACAGAATATTTTATGAACCCGGCCGGTTTTTTTTCGTTCCGATTGTGTTTTCTAAATTTCTGCAATTCACCTTGTTGCAACTGATGTCCTGGCAATTAAAAATACGGACAAGAGGTCCAATTTAAATGAAAATAACTAACTATATTTTAAGGATTTTAACGTATTTTAAACTACGCTACTTTAAACTAAAATATATTTTGTAGATTTGCTTTAATTTGCATATTTTCGTCGCAATGTTACCAAAAAGATCTTCATGAGATAACTAGTAACAATAGCAATATGTTTACACAATTTTATATTGGAATTGGAAAATTGTTACTTAAAAAAAATGCAAACCAATTACTGCTGTATTTCAAATATTTGATTATATCAACAGTACGTGTTTTAAAAAAAACAACACTACACTGCAAGGATATAATTTTAAAATTGTTGAAGAATAATTTTTAATAAAAACATAAATCCTTTTTCAATGGTTAAATTGACAATAAGAATGTTTTTCAAACATTTGCCTAAATCTTCCGATTCGTTGAATTACAATTTAAAATCAACTACAAATAAAATGAAATATATTCAAATTTAAATTTACCGACAGTTACAGACAATTTTCCTTCTTGATTATAATTTTACTTGTCATCTGATTTATTTAATATTTCATTCTTAAAGATCGCAATTGTCATAAAAGTACTTTTTTTTCCATAATTCTAAGTTTCTCTTTGTCTTAAAAAACTTTTTGTTCAAATAAACGAATAAAATATTTTAATGACAAAAAGCAACCAATTATTTTATTAAAATGTTAAAACCCCAAAAATTTTATGGCATATGCCAGAAACAATAATATTAAAGTTTTCCTTGAGCAATTTCATATTATTTGTAAGTTATATTTACCAGGAATCTCGTTATATGATAGTAAAGATAAAAAAATATAATTTTCAGTACATGTACATAAATTATTTTAAATATAAAAATTTGGTTGGTTTGAAGAGAGAGGAATAGAGCGGCCATCTCTCGTACCTAAACCATAAAGTCCGTTGTACCCCCTCACGAAACGTTTAATCTATTTTGTTCAACACGAATCGTGCCATCCCATTTCTTTTACGAAATTAATTAGTTTAGGCTTTTCTCTACTTACTTCTGATCAGTCATCTGCAATATAAAAACCAATATGTTTGAATCTTTTACTACACCCAATCGAACAGTGACGAAATAGAGGTTCAATTATCTCATCACCTTCTGCAACTGCAAGGTAGAGGTTGCGTAGAAGCTGATGAGATAATTGAACATCTATTTCGTCACTGTTTCCGTTGCCAGTCTTAGTCTTGCGGAGTGTTTACGTAGTAGTAAATGAACCATAACAATTGCTGAGTATTGTCTGAACATGTTCAGAATCTCTCTAGAGCATTTGGGTTATTCCAGAACAGTTTTCTGTGAAGACAGTTGTCTAGCGCGCCCCATTTTAACATATTTTGTTCTTCCAGCCACAGTTTTAGCCGCCTTTTAATCAATCTTATTGGATAACCCATTTGACGAATTGGCAGGTTGGTATCTATCGGTCTCTATATAAATATCTAATTTAGGGTGATAAGTTAATAACTTTTTCAAGGTTTCAACTTATGTTATACTTATTGTAGGCAAATATCCGCTGCTGTAGGATGAAATGGGAATATGTTCAAGTTTTTTGAAGGCCACAGTTACCCAAAAGAAAGGTAAAAGTTTTTATCTGCCATCAATATTATACGAATATAATGTAGTTAGGGTCTTTAATGTAAATACATAATTTGAATTTGTCTTTCTTCTACAGCAACAAAAAAAAAGGACTTTGATTCCAAACAACCACCATACTGCTAGGTTATTATACTCATTTCGAGTTTTTTTTTCATTGAAATTTTAGCTCGTTATACTACGTATTCCGTGAATCCTTAAATTTTTGTTTTTTGAAGCTACAATGCTTTAATATTAAGTTCAATTATACTTAGGGAATATTTTTTTTTTTTTAAAAAAAAAAGAAAAACAATACGAACCAACATTATATTAAAAGGACTAAAAGCGGAAATCGCAGTGATCCTTTTTTTTTTACCTTGTGTTTTCATCTGAAATCCTATAAGGGTTTAAAATTTTATATATATACATATATAGATATAGATGTACAAAGAAATGTTATTATTATAATATTTATGTGTAGTAGGAACTTGTAAAATTTAAGAAGATGAAATATAATTTTACAAATTTATAATATATCCTTGTTGTTGCTGTTGTGGTATTATACTTTAAAAAGAAAGTTTTTAATATGATTTTAAGTAGTGATGATGATAAAAAAAAAGAAAAAGACACTTCAAGGCTTTATTATAAAAACATTGAAAAAAAAAAGGATAACAAAGAGAATACCAAGAATATGAGGTTGAAAATTGATAGTGTTTTTATCCACTTAAAAACGAATCTTTTTTTTTTAAAAAAAAAACTAACGAATCGATGGTAATGAAATGTATAAATGATATTCTTTTTATTTTCAAAGTCGGTAAATAGTAAGAATTTTTTAATAGAATCTGTAGTATAGTCTATTTTCAGTATTTTAATTAGAAAGTTAATTTTAAATTAAGTTATGCTGGTAGAAGGTTTCTGATAATGGAGTTATTTAAAAAAAATTATAGAGATATCTAATTATGAGATGATTGTGTACAGAAAATTAAGATTTCTGAATTTAATGTTTATGAAATTTTTGGAAGCAACAGGAAAATTATGTGATAATTTTTTTTGATGATAATTCTTTAAAAATTTATGCTTTGGACTAAATTTATGTTTTTCACTATCGTTTTTTATAATTTGCAACATAAAGTTTAGTGTATTTGTTCTGAATTTAAATATAGTTGGATAATTTACAACATTAATTTACATAATTTATATTAATTTCAAAATAAAATTTACCACTTCGGTAACATTTGTATAAAAAGTATAAAAAAAATGTCCTTTAAGGACAAAAATTTTAATTAAGTAAATAAAAGTATAGTTTACTTTAATAAATATCTTTCAAATATTTTTCATTTTGAAAACTTACCATGTTTTTCTTTTTCACCACCAACTCCAGTACTACCACTATTACTAACTAATCCACTACTATACGTATTACCGGAAGAATGTAATTGTAATTGATGTTGACCACGAAAACTACAAACACATCCAATTAACATTAAAAATATTTGTAAAAATATAAAAACTATAAAAATATTAGGAATTAATTTAATTTTCATTTTCATATTTTTTTTTTAAAATTTTTTTTATTATTATTACACTAATTCACTGAACGTAAAAACGCACTCACACATACAAATTTAAGCACAATTTTATATTAATCACGTTGGTTCATATTTTTTTATTTTAGTGATTCGACAGAGTAATTTAAATTCACATTTAGTTGCATAGCAATTAAATAAACAAAATATAGTTTTTATGTTTTAAAAAAAGTTCAGCAATAAAATTTAATTTTTTAATATTTTTTTATTTTTCCATTTTCTTTTTTTTATTAATTTTATTTATTTTATTGCTTTTTTATTAAAATTAATTTTTATTTTTTAAGTTTTTTAAATGGAAAATATTTTTTTTTATTATTATTATTATTTGTCATCGATGGAATTTAATCGAATAATTATTCCATGAAAAATTTATTTTTCTTAATTTATTCTGTTGACGTTTTGTATTTTTTTGTGCATCCTTTTTTTTTAATGTTTTTTTATGTTGTTCTTTGTTGTTGTGTTTTGTTTTTATTATTAATTTTTCACCAAAAAAAAAAAATATTAAGAAAAAATTTTTTATATTTTTTTTTGTACATAGATTGAAAACGTGTACGTGTCCTTTTTGATTGCCTTGTTATTTTTTTTTATTATATTTTCAGTTTTTTTTTTTTTACAGAAAATTGATTCGTTACGTTTGCCAAAAAAGGGCAAAACAAAAAAAAAAAAGGAAGCAATTTTGAATCTGGGGGGAAAAAAAAATGGAAGTTTTCATGAAATAAATAAATAAATAAAAAAAAAAATCAGTTAAATGTGTAGGTAAATTTCTTGTTTGGTATTTATTAAAGATGAAATTACGATATGAATAAAAAAAAAATAAACCAGAAACAAAATAAAATACGAATGTTTAACATACACACACAAATACACATACACACATGCAAGTAATATAAAAAAGGACAGACAGAATTACGAGAAATAAATTATTATTTGGATTATTTGTCTGAGTGGAATTTTAAATAAGAAAAAATTGACTATTTTTGTTCTTTTTTCATTAAATGTCCTTTTTTTTTAATTTTGTTGTTAATTAAATTATTGTTTTTTTCTTTTTTTTTATGGTGAATTCATTAAAAAACAAAATTGATATTTTGGTAGTTTTTTTTTTTTGTATAAGAAAAAAAGGTTATAAATACAGCTTCTTTTTTTAAATGTAAAAGTAGGACCTAAAATTAAGGAAAATGAACGATAGAATTAAATTAGTTTACAGAATCTTTTTAAATTTTATTACATCTTGTACATTGTAATTCGTTTAAAAAATTTAGTTAGTAGTTAGAAAGCTACCCGGAAATCTACGTGCTAATTTATTAAAATACACCCATTCCTCAATTTACACGGTAGATACACGAACACGATCGATGAAAAACCGTGCAAATTGAAACCGTGTAAAACGAGACACAGAATTCATATGAAAAAGAGCAATTGGTTCTTTCATTTAAACCGTGTAAATCAAAACAAGGAATATGAAGAAAAGTCGGAGATATGTTCAGAAACATTTAATGAAAAAAAACAGTGATTGGTTCTAAATAAATTAATTTAATAAGATTATAAACACAAACGTAAATAATACTATTAATGAGTGCTTTCAATCATTAAAAAAAATTGGTTTTTGCAAACTCAGAACCTTGTATAAGCGAAATTGAGTTAGAACCGTGTATAAACGAAACCGTTTTTAAGCGAAAATGAAGTGCCGCGTAAATTGAGGGATGACTGTGTACGAAAAACTAAAAAAAATTTTAAATATATGAGCCATTTACTTTGAAATTGGAGCAAGTCCAGTTTTTGGTATACAAGGATATATAAAATATTTTTAACAACTTGTCGTAAAATATAAAACATTTATGTTAAGAAAAATAACTATCTCAATGATTCCAAATTAAATTTACAATTCAACATTAATAATTAACTACCAATTATCCTCGATCATAAAACAACTTATTTGTAGAATAATTTATAGAATAGTTTTAATCATTTTAACGTTTTACAGATTTTATTAAAAACCTTTATATCAAACCTCTCTAAATAATTACGAGATATCGTAAATCCTAAATAAATTTCTAATAAATTATAGAAAATTTATATTTTTTCACTAAAGTTTAATTATCCTGAAAATTATTTTCGAAAAATTAAATGATCCAAAGAAATACTAACAAAAAAAAATTGAAATATTAAATTTTTATCAGTAGAGAATATACGTATAAAACTAAAAATAGCCTTTTAAAGGTTTTGTACAAATTTAATTTTATATAAATTTTTCTTCGGAAAATTCAATTTTACGCCTTATCTATGCCCTCTGACATTACACAAATCAGACACACATCCATTTTTATCTTATTTCGCCTTTGTCCTTTTTTTTTTTTACTATTTTACAAACATCATATCCTTTTTTTTTTTTTTTTAAAAATAAATTAATATTCTTATCTTGTTCAGAGAAAACTAGATTTTAAAAACACGCACGCTATATAGATAGAAATAGAAAATTGTTTAAAAGGACTGACCTTGGCAAATAAAAATGATTATTTTTTTTTTTGTTGGGCCAAGTATTTTTCAGCAGTTTATTATCATAGAAATTCTAAAAAAAAAAATAAGGATATAAAATTATTTCGTTTTTTTTTTTACGAAAACTTTAAAAATGATTTTATCTTCTTTACATTAGAAAATATTATAGACATAAAATATATAAAGTTTAAATTGAAATAATGAAGTCCTTTAAAATAACCTTTTACTCCAAGTACAGGATAAGAATATTTTCTGTTAGACAATTTTATTTTTTTTCTTAAAAGCATGTGGAAAATTTTACGTATCTTTTAAAAAATCATTAAAATTTACAATATTTTAAATATTATAATATAAATACATAGTTATCCTTGTGGCAGAATCATTAATCAGTTTTAATGACCAGAAAACGCGGCCAACAAAATTAAGATAATATCCTATAAAAATAATTTTTTTAAATTTTAATACATAAAAGTTATTATAAAACAAAAATTAAAAAAAAAAACACAAAATTGATGAAAATTTAAAATTATTTTGAAAAGGATCCGAAAAATAAATTAAATTGAAATTGAAAGGATTTTTGTTCAACATATTTTTTATTTTTTTTTCTTTTTCTTAGAAAGGAATTCTCGTCATGTTCCTCTTTTTATTATCTAAAAAAAAATATTTTTTTTTTCTTTATGTAAATCCTTTTGTAAATCTTTGAATAAGCTTTTAGAAAAAGGTGTTATTAGATTAATTTACTGTGTTTTTATAGAAATGCTTAGGAAAATAATGTTAAAAAAAAAAAGGTTGTTGTTTGAATATATTTAATAATAATTAATCATTTTTTTTTTTTTTTTTTGATAAAGGATTTTGGTAATGTTCCTTTAAAATATAGAAGGAAAAAAAGATGTCATAATGATATTATTTTATTTAGATTCTTATTCCTTTTTTTTTGTGTAAGCTTAATCAATATAAATGAAGCAGTTTATATTGTATAATAGAAAATTCAATACTTTAAAAATTATGAGAGGAAATATAAAAATGTTATGGGGAAAAAAGGACTTCATTGTAATTTAAAGTAAAAAAAGAGATATTATATTAGTAAATTTATTTAATTCTTTAAAAAATGTAACAAATCTAACATAAAAAAATAACTTCTATTTCTTCTTCTTCAATTGCGAAGGCCTAACGGCTGTAATAGTAAGGATTTTTTTCACGGTTGGGCCTATTGACAGATCCTTGTTGGAGAGAGTGCGGTGAGGTTGCCGAAACCGTATAATAGAACACATCATATCCCGATGTCCTGCCACACAGAATACACGGTTAAATCAGAAAGTCATTGGAAGCAAGTAAATTTAAACCTTCTAAGGTGAACTCATCCGTTAGGGCAATTGGATGGGACGGTAAGCTAGAAGTATAATCAACCCTCGATGGGAGGATACAACGATCCAATAGGCTCAGGTATGAGAAACACTCGTATTGCTCCACCATTATCAAACCAACCAGCCAACGATAAGTTTTGGCAATAAAAACTATTAGTGTAATTTTGGCTTTACTTGCAGTTCCTAGCAATCAAATATCAAAAAATCTCATATTTGTTGTTTTTATCTTAATTCATAATTCGATTAAAAACAAGATTTAACAAATTTAAATCCTAATTTACAGAGAATTCCTATTAAATCATTGAAAAATTATTGTATTCTGTAAATATTTGCAATCAATTATAACCCCATTTTTTTTTTTTTTTTATTTTAAAATGCTTCGACAGGAAAAAAAATCCTGTAAATTGAAATACATTTATTGCTTTTATTTACATATCATTATTAATAGTACCATTGTTATGCCCATGTGATTTGAAGCTTTTACAATTATTATTATTTTAGGGTCAAATATAGACACAAAAGAGAGTCACGAAAGGAAAATAAGGGTTTTTTTTTTTTTTTTTTTGTTTTTATTTATTTATGTTTTCAGTTTGAGTAAAGGTATTTTGTTTTTGAGTATATTTTTAAATGAATTACAATTTGTTTATATCCAAAAGGAAATGTCAAATTTTGATGGAAACTGTTGATATAAATATACAATATGTATATGATTTCTGATGAATGTTTCGAACAAACAATATACAATTAATAGTGTTATTATCGACAAATCTGACCGCAGGACTAACAAAAAAAAAAAAAAAAAAATGTCAAGTTAATTTTGGTTTAATTTTTTGGTGGAAGGCGAGGTTCTATAATTTTTATTTTTGTATATTTTTTTATGGTATTGATTATCAGTGACACGCAATCAACACACAAAACATAAAAAAAAAAAAAAGGTTAATTGAAAATTGGAATTTTCTTATGAATTAAATTTAATAATAATTGTAGAAGGTCATCGGTGACTAGAATATTTCACTATATATATATTTTGTCGAATAAATAATTCTTTTCTAAAAATATATTGAATTTCGTATTAAAAGTATATTTGATTAATTAAAAAAAAAAGTATATATATTTTTGGTTTTGAAACACATTAATTAGCTTTCAAATTATATTATAATATTAATATATGGATTTGATTAGTTAGTTAATTGCTTAGGTGATTAATTTATTTTATATTCTAACACCTAAAGTATAATTTTATCAACCATTATATATTTGTATTTATAATTTTGTTTAGTAAGATTATTACTTTTGCACGAAATTTATAATAAAAAAAAAAAAAACTTTTATAATTTCCTATTAAACTTTTTCATAACTACGATCAAATTTAGTTCATCAAAACTTTCCAAAATATAGCCCCATACCTTTAATATATAAATTATTTTTATAGTATTAATTAATTTTTATTAAAATTAGTCTTTTTCCCATAATAAATTTCAATTTTTTTTTTTTTTTTGTTACCATTTCCCAAAGAAAAGTCATAAAGTTAAGAAAAAAAAATGATTTCTATTATTAAACTTTTGGAACTTCCTTATTTTTTATATACTTAATCAAAAAAAAAAAAACAACTCTGGACCTAATTTATATTGTAAATTTACTTCTTAATTTTTTTATGACTCTATTATTGTACATTTTCCAGTTTGTAAATTACATTTTATAATGTCCTTTTAAAGAATCTCTAGTTTGTCATTACTATTATTATTTTATTTTTGGGGTAAGGAAACTCAGGAATACTATATTTTGAAAGCAGATGCTTTTATTACTTACCAGAGTAAAAATTCTAACCACAAATAAAAAAAAAAAATATGGAAATTTTTTTATTTTTACGGGCAAATAAGCGGAAATGTATATTAATTTATTTATTTACAGGACAAAGTGAAATTTATATAATTTTTTTTTTAAGCATAATAAATAACTTAGGACAGGAAGAAAAAAAATTTATATAAAAAATGAATGGAAGGAGAGACGATTAAAAAAAAAAAAAATTGAGGAAAATGAATTTTCAATAACATAGAATTATTAATTATTAAAAAAATATATATATGTATAATCCTATAATAGAGGGTAAATTATTTTTTATTTTAATGGCAGAGTGTTTAAAGGTATGAGAAATTCAATTATAATTAATTAGGCAAATTCAAGTTAATTTATTAAAAAAAATATTTCTTAGAGATGATAAGATAAGTTAATTTCCTCAAAAAAATAAATTTTAATATGTTATCAATCATTCAAAATTATTAATTGGTATTAAGGCTTAATCATAAAATTATTTTTATAATCTTATTTGAAATGAACTTAACTAAGCTCTTTGAATAAATAAATGCTAATTTCAAGATTTAATCAAATTAAAAAAGTTTTTAAAAAAAAAAATTTTTTCAAATTACATTTTGCACATCAATTAAAAAAATAATATAAAAAACACATTCCCTAAAAAAGAAAATTATTGGTAAAAACTTTTTAAAGACAAATTACATCATTACTGATTAATTTCTTATAAAGATCGCGATAATAAAAAGTTTCCGATATAAAAAGAAATTCAATTTCCTTAAGAAAAACTTTTTTTTTTTACCAAACTTTGATATAATAAAATCATCATCATGGAAATAATAATCCAAATTCGATTTCCTCATTTTTTGTTTTTGTCGACAATTTCACTTTTTTTTTGGGGGAAGTGAAGATGTTTAATTCTAATGAGTTTGATTGTTTAATATAATTTGTCTACATTTTCTTTTTTTTTTTTTAAATTAACTAGGAACCCAGAAAAGTGCGTTTATGTTTTTCTTGTTGTTTCGGTTACGTTTTGTTATACAAAATTGAAAATAATATAAATTTTCAGGGTTTTTCTATTACATAATATTTATAAGACACCAATTGATATTAAATTTTTTTTTTATTGGGGTTGGAGAGGGTGAAATTTTAATTAAAAACAGAGTATATTTTTTATTTTTGGAAAGTTAAGATTAAAAAAAAAATTAAGTGAATTAGATATTTTTGCTTAAAAAATGTTTGTCGTTTTTGAATTCAATATAATTGATTCAAATTGGTAGAAAAATTGTTATTATAATGTTACAGAATATTAATACAAAAAAAATTTTGAACCTTGGTCTTATTAAAGTATCTAAACAAATAAAAATTAATAAATGTAATGAAAATGGTAATTTTTAGAAAATTTAATTTAATGAAATTTTGATTAAAATTGAAAAATTATTTTTATTGTAAATTTATTGTAAAGTAAAAAGCATATTAATGATGTTTCAAAGTCAAAATATATTAAATTTATAAATAGTTTTTTAATAGTTTCAGTATTTTTGGGGCTAAATAAAGTTTTAATTCAAGACAATCGTTAAGACCACTTTTTTTATTGATAATTAATTAAGGAAAAATATTGAAATTAATTTCGGCTTCGTTATGAAAATGGTTACTTTATTTTCTTTGAAAGAAAATTTATAAAAAAATTGCATAAAAATTTGTATATTATTTATGTTTATTTTATTTTATAATATGACATTTTTATATAAAGTGAAATTAAATTTAATAAAAATTTGTGTCAGAAGTAAACGTAAGTATATTTCGTGTGAAATGGTTATAAAGGACGAATACTAGTTTTATTAGAAGTAAATAATAAAACTTGGTGGTGGTGTACTATGATGTACACAAATTATACCACCATACGTAATTCCAAGACTGAGAAAATAGCTAACCATTAAAGGTAAACTTAGACCAAGGTATGTTGGGATAATTTTTGTATACGTAATTTTTGTATACGTAATACGTAATTCTTTGTATACTCAGCGTCATTCAGCTTTGTGGGGACAATATAACAATACAAGCATATTAATTATAGTAAAATGTAATTCTGAGACTGAGAAAATAGCGAACCATTGAGGCAACTTGCTTTCAACCTCACTTAAAAAATCTACTAGCTTGTTGTAATTGAAGGTTGTTTTCTTTATAGTAAACATTTATGGTTTAGAATTGATATAAAATTGATATACAATGTTTAGAAACACTTTAGTATGAGAGCAAGGTTCAATATAGACTGTAGGTACAGTCAGCAAAATTTTTAATTTAATGTTTAAATGTTAAAATTAAATCATAAGAAAGTATCTTAAAAAAAAATTCATTATTTAAGAATCTTAATAATAACATCATGTCGAAAAATTAGGGTAAAAAAAAAAACAATCTTATTTATAATTTATATCTAGTTTATAATTTTTATAAAACCTTTTCAATTTTTTATGAAAACAAAATATTTCCATAAAACCACAACAAAATTACTATAAATTGATATACAAGAAAATGTCAAAAAGTCAATATAAATTAAAAGGCATCTATACATTTGTCCATTAAAAACAATTTTTATGTGTCTTGACAAATAAGCCTAAACTTTCAATATAAAATATCCTTTTTTATACCTTTATTTTTTTTTTTGCCATTGATTGACAATCTTATATACATTTTTTTTTTAGTTATCAAAAATTTTCATTTCAATTTTTATACCACAAAATCGATCGGAAAATTTATTATTTTTTTTTTTTAAAGAAAATGTTGTTGTATTATTAAATATGAATGACGAAGGACATAAAAAATGTTAATATTAGTGACTATATATAGAATTTTTTTTTTTTTGTTTGTTAGATGGCAACTTTATCATAAAAAACAACATTTTATCTTTCGTATCAGGATAATTTTCTAAACTATTACATAAAATAATAATTTTTAAGGTATATTATACGTGGGTAAATTTTATGGAAGGTGAAATATTAAAAAGTTTCTTTTTTATCTTTTTTTTTTCAAATAAAAATTTTGATCTTGTATAAAATGATTTTGGTTTTTTTTTTTGCATGGTATAACACTAAAAGTGTTATGGCATTTTGACAGGTCCTTAATTTTTTGTTAAAAAAAAAAACTAACTTCTTCTAAAAACTTTTGAAATGACATAAAAAATATTTTGAAGAAATGTTGTTTTTTTATTGTAGGTGTTATGTGCAACCTAAAAGTTATGATTATAAAATTTCAACTTAGTTTGGTGTAGAATTTATCAATATTTTCATAATAAATATTGTAGTCCTTTTGTAATTTTTTTTTGGAAATTATTAATACTTTATTTATATCAAATTTCTGGTAAAAAAAAAAATAGTAGAAGTATGGTAATTCAATTTATGAATGAAATTATGCTTTTATGTTAAAAAATCATAATCGTTCAATTTTAATTAAATTCAATTACTAATTTAAGTTAGTTAAAGACTTGTAATATGTTAAGGACCTGTAATTATTAATATAAGTATTATACGAGTATTAAAAAATTTTTCATTTTCACAATAATTAAATTTCAAAAAAAGTAAAATTGAAAATATTCTGAATTAAATTAAGAAATGACTGTGAATAGATAAAAAGGTTTCAACCAAAAATTTATTATAGATAAAAAGGTCAACATTATTTTTTTTTGGTTGTAATCAATTTTTGGTAGCTTTGGTTTTAACCCAATTTTAAATGAGTTGGAAAGAAAGGGTTGTTTTGAAAAAGCTTTTTATAGATAAGTAATTAAAACTTGATATTAAGAGTATATAAATATTTAAATTATATATTTAAAATTTTAATATACACTAAGAAATGTTTATAATTGTGTTGATATGATCAGGTAAAATATACTGTATATATAAAAATTTATTGATTATCATCCATAAGATTAAAAATATTTCAGATTAATTAAATAAATTTAAAAGTTCAAAAATTACTATTAAGACAGCTTAATAATATTTTTGAAACTAATAACAACAAAGTTTTTTTTTACTAAACTTTTATTTATAGATTTTCTGTATGAAATAAAAATTTATAAATATTTATGTTACTTTTTTTTAAATTTTTGTTGAATTTTTAACACCAAATGTGCTTGTCAAAAAGTTGTTTTCCTCAAAAACAAAAAAACTTTAAGTTTTTTTTTTTTTTGGAATTTTCCATTAATTAATAATTCAAGAAAAACTTTTTATACAATCTTTCTTCTTTTTTTTTTTATATATATACTTCAAAGTGACAAATTTACTCTCTGCTTCTGATAAATTTTTACTTTTTTTTTTGTTTTTTTTTATAACTTTGTCCTACAAGGACATTTTTATATATAAAAAAAAAATTCACAATTTTTCACTAAATTTTTATATAATATATAAGTATATATTTTTTTAGTATTACATAAAATTCAGTTATGTTGTAATATTATTAAATTATGATTTTCTTAAAAATAAAAACATCACTTTTAATAATCAGAATAATATTATTTTTTTTTTTTTTCGTATATAATCCTCCAGAAATCATAATTTACATTTTTTTTTAGTATAAAAACTTTTTTTTTGTTTATGATATTCCCTTACTTTTATAATATGGCACCTTTTTTTTTATATCTGTATATCCTTTTCTTATTACTTTATACACTTTCTATTTTACTTAACAAAAAAAAAAAAAAGGAGTATGAAGTATGAAAAACTTTTTTTAAAAAAAATAATATAATTTTTTACTCCTAAATTTAAATATTGCCCCGAAAAAAAAAATGAAGGAAACTTTAAGTTAGTAGTTGAAAAGGAAAAAAATAAGAAAAATAATAATAAAGGAACTTTAAGAAAGTAAAAATATTGTAACACTTTATTTTACGTGACATAAATATTACAGTTAATAATTTGGAAGGTTAGGAATTTTTTTTTCCCGGTCGTTCTTTGTTTAACTATGTTTAGGGCAATAAAATTAGAAGACACAATTACAATGTTTTTTTTTTTTTAAAAGAATTTCCGGTTTTTTCAGGTTCCTTTTTCACTGCAAGTTGGAAATATAGGATCTCAGTGCAGAATTATGGATGAAGCAAACAATTTTTTTTATTGCAATTTGAATCAACTAATTTAATATGGATTCAGGGTAACATAAATTTTTTATTATAGTGAAGAAACTTTAATTGCAGCAAGTTAATGATTTTATTAGTGAGAAATCATTTTCTTAAATTATATCTTATTAAAAATTTTATTACTGGTACTCATTTATAACTGAGTAAACTAGACCCAACATCGATGATTCGTATTGGAATTAAACGCAGTATCTACCGTGCCACAGCATAGTAGCGTAACAGTAAGCCACCGGCGGTTTTAAATATAACTGATTTATTTAAATTTTTAAATTAATTTATATAAAATAATGTTGAATTATTTGAATTATGTTCTGAATTTTCCAATAATCTAAATAGTAAATAACAGTTTTTAATGAAGATAAACAAATTAATTTAGTATTAGTTGTTAATTGCACCCAAAAACTATGCACCAATACATTAATTAACCAAAAAGTTTATACATTGTTTTAACAAAATTAAAGAAATTTAGCTTGTTTATCCGAATGATTATAAATTTTCAAAACCTTATTAATTTTCTAGTCACTTTTTCATGACATAAATATCGCATTGAATACCAAAAAAAGAAATTCGAAATAAAATATCTTTTGAATTATTAAATGTGAAAAACATTTTTTTTTTTTTTGCATTTGAACAAAAAGAAAAATTGTTTTTCCCATAAAACTTTTTTTTTTTTAGTGTAACTTTTTCTTGTCTTTACTAAATGACTATGAGTTCAAGGATATTTGTTTTCTCTTCTTGAAATAATAATGATGATAAAATATACGAAAAGAAAAACTTTATACAACACATTTTTTTCTACACACCCGAAGTGCCAGTACAAATGGCAAAAAAAAAAAAAAGGGCCAACATACACCGAAAAAAAAAACAACACAAGAAAAATTATTCACTTTTATTTTTCGTTTGTAATTATTTTTTTTTTTTTGTGATACTTAATTACCGTGAATTTTTTAAATAAAACAAGAAATTTTCTTTCTAGTGGATATAAAAAAAAATCCTTAGTAAAAAATATCAAAAAAATTATTAAGGAAAAAAGAAATGGTTAGGTAATTAAGGAAACAATGTTATAAATATCCTTACAGAAATGATTAAATCCTCTTAGAATAATACACATTTATAAATCATAATACCGGAATTCAATGTGAAATAAATCAAAATATAAAAATATCGTTTTCTTTTGGTGATTTAATTTGAGTAAAGTGAATGATTTAATTAATTTGTTTAAAAGAAAATTATAATTTTCAAAATTCAATAAACAAATTTTTTTTTTGGAAATATTCAAATTAATTTTTCCAAAAAAAAAAAACACAAAAATTACTTTTTTATGTGATTATTACTTAAAAAGGATTTTCACAAATTTCTTTTAATAGTTCAATGTTATTCACTGCAAATTATCTTAATTAACATAGAAATATGTTAATTAATTTTTACAAAAAAATATTCGTGTTATTCGTTATGCCAAAAAAAAAAAACTGAAAATTCTGAACAGGATATGTTTTTTTTTTTTTGTTTTACAAATTTATGTAAAGAGCAAATAAATATAATTAATATTAATTCGTCGTTTGATATTTTATATCCTTTTTTTTTATTGTTATCCTTTATTTTCGATTATTTATATATATGTCTACATATGTATATATATATATTTTTTTATATTTATTATTTATACGAGTAAATGTATTTAAAAGATTTCAAGTCGATTTGAAAAACTAAATAAAAAATTAATATAAAAACCAACAAACAAAAAAAAAATTATCAGATAATTTATCGACGCGACACAGTGATGACATTAAAAAAACGCGACCACAACACGACAGTCTGATAGACGAGCTGAAACTGAAAGGATATTTTTAACATAATACGAAATCCTGTCGGAATTATAAATAGTAAAAATACCCGAACATATCGTATATACCAAAATTTTCATTATTTGGAGAAAATTTCTTTTCTTTTAATATTTTTGAAAATTGTTTTTCTCGTGTGCTGAGGAGGGTGAAAAATTTTGATGATAATTTTTTTTTTTTTTTTCTGAATAAATTTTAATATTTATTAGAAATATTCTCTATTAAAGGTAAAAATATAGAGATTTTTTTTTTTTTTTGTTAAAAGTATTGTAGAAATTAAGTCAGCATTATGAGAGCTCAATAAGAGAAGTATGCTAAATACCGAAATGGAATTCAAACCCCAAAAAAGTAGGTATATTAAAGAAATTTTTAAATATTTTCAACTCACAAAATTGTGTTAAGGAAAAAAATATATATTTTCTTATGTGCTGAATTATACCACCGAAACTATTCATTACAGTAAAGTTCTCATTTCGTTATAAAATTTCGGTTTCTCCTGTTGCAGGGTTGGAAAAAGTTTTTTTTGCTTGCGCATGTCGGCGACTTTCATTCTCTGCTGATATAAATGAGATTTTACTTAAATTGGAAAATTACTTCATAACGACTTTTTGGTGATAAAAGTACTTGAACAAACATTTATTTACAGTGTATCAAAAAAGTTTTCATACACCTTAAGTTTTTATAAATTCCAGTATGTAAAAGAAATTCTATCGAAATTACCATAATAAAAGTTTTGTACTTTTATTCATTCGACAATTATATACACATTTTAAAAAAAAAATTAAATTAAATACCACATTCTTTGTTAATTAAATTAAATTTAAAAAAAACATAATAAAAATAATATCAAAAAAGTTTTCATACACATACTACATCTTATTTTCTACATTTATTATAAAATAATTAAAAAAAAAAATTAATACTTTGTTTGGTTGCCTTTCGCTTTTATTACAGCTTCTAGCCTATTTTTCATGTTAAAAACCAATTTTGATGTGTCTTCTGGCGATATTTTATCCCATTCACTTAGAAGAGCCTGTTTCAGTGTTAGTTTGGACGATATTTTATGTTTTCTTATTCTACGTTCTAGCAAATCCCATAGATGCTCTATGGGATTTAAGTCAGGTGATTGGGGGGGTGTATGTAATTGCTGCGGTACATTAAAAATACACCATTCCTTTACGATTTTGGCCGTGTGTTTAGGGTCGTTATCTTGTTGAAACATAAATATTCGTTTTTTGAGACCCATTTTCTCCACACTACTCATTAAATTGTTTTTCAAAATATCCAAATAATCGTCTTTATTCATAGTATTTTCAATAAACACTAAATTACCAACGCCATTAGCACTCATGCACCCCCAAACCATCACATTACCACCACCATGTTTGACGGTTGGTATTATATTTTCTTTATTAAATTCAGTATTGGCTCTTCTCCACACTTTTGCGTGCCCATCACTACCAAATATATTAAATTTACTTTCATCTGTGTAAACCCCATTACCCCAAAAATCATTTGACTTGTTTACATGCTCTTTTGCAAAGTTAAAACGTTTTTTTTTATTAATTTTTGTTATGTAAGGTTTTCTCCGAGGTGCACGACCATGAAACCCGGCACTGTGGAGTACATTTCTTATTGTTTGAGGATTGCAAACTTTCCCAGTTGATTCTGCTATTTGCTCAGTAATAATTGGAGCTGAAATTTTTGGGTTTATCTTCACATTATTGATGATTTCACGCTGTTCTCTACAAGAAAATATTTTTGGACGACCACTTCGTAACTTAACTTCCAATGTTCCGTTAGATCCATAACTTTTAATTATAGATTGTATACTGGCATGACTCCTTCCTACAATAGCTCCAATTTTTCTAAGAGATTTCTTCTCTAAATACAGTTTCAGAATCAATTTTCGAATCTCTTTTGGAATTTCTGGACCTCTTCCCATATTTCTAAAAGTAAAACTCTTAACAGCACATAAAGCTACGAAATTTAATAAATATTGTTATCCTTACTATTTTTTATAAACTTCTTTAAAAATTTATGAAAATAAAACGACACAATAACTTATAAAACGACACAATAACTAAACTGTATGAAAACTTTTTTGATTAAATTTTAACGCTTCAAATTTTGTTTTATCCGGGAAAGTCCCTATTTTTGAGGATAAAATTTCATACGCCGTAAAATATTGTTGCCAACATTCAAGAGAAAAGCAACATATTTTTTTTTTTTTAATTAGGGTGAATGTACACTAATGAAAGGATTTTTAATTACAAGACTTAAGGTGTATGAAAACTTTTTTGATACACTGTATATATTTAACTTAATTTTCTAATATAACAATAGTAAAATTACTGAGATAGGTTAGTTTGTTTTGAAGTAATAAATATAACAATTTTGTGTTAGATGTATGGGAAAAATATAGTTTTAAACTTTGCAGGCACGTTGCAACGGCATTAATGTACGTGTTATAAATTTTCAATGAATATATAAATTAATTCATAAAATGTATATTTGAATATTAAATTTTTTTTAAGCGAGTACTTTTATATGATATTATTAAAAATTAATGTTTCCAGTTAATAAAAATATTCTGAGTAAACTACTCAGTTTGATGTAAGAAAGTAAAATATTATACTTATTACAGCAAATTGAATTGGTGGGAATAAATTTTAATTAAGCTGTTTTATCTCAGCATTTTTAAAAATTATTCATTTAATCTACTTCTCAATCTATTATTTAATATAGTTTATTTTTTAAATAGCAATTACTGAAATAAGTAATCGTAAGTTTACAGCCATAAAGAAAATATGAATATTACTAGCCTCTTCACGATCATAATATTTTGTCTGATTTCTTCACGAAATGCCATGAATACATATTTTGTTGAAACTAAAATGTGAATTTCTTCCATTTTCTTTTTATAATAAATATTCACCATTTGGAAAGTTTAACAACAAAATAAAATTTGACATAACCTAAAAATTTCTTATAAATATTGAAATAGTATTTCACGTCAAATTATAATATTTTGGAAATTTGATATTATTTTTCAACCAATCAGAACAACTTTTGAGATAAAAAATATCAAAATATTATTTGAAAAACTTTGGATCGTGAACTCGGTATCTTGAAATATTAAATATTTATTTACATAAAATTCTAGGTGGTTTATGTATAATTTATAATCAAATTAATGACAGCAAATTAAATTCGAATCTTTTCCACTGTCATACCAAATCTGGCGACCATATGTCAGCAATTGGTCTTATGAAAGACTAATAAGATCTTAATTCTGGCATTAACCTCAACTTGCTTATTAAAAGTTATATCTTTACAAATCAAGAATACCTTTCTAGCCGATTAATTTTATTATACCTAGAGAAAATTATATTAATTTCCGAAAATTATTATTTTATAGGTAAACTATTAGTCCAATATTTTACAAATTAATATACGTTCGTTTTGGCCATTTGTATATATGTATCTAAACACAATTTTTAGGCCTGTTATTTTTTTTTCATATTTTATCCTGGGACACATTGTCCCATTATGATATTTATATTTGGGATAATTTGCCCCATTTGTATTGAAACACCAAAAACAAGAAATTAGAAATTTCTTTATATTTAATTTTCAATTAGTCCTTTAGTTCAATTTTTAAATAATCACTTCAAATTAATTATGAAAGATCGGGAAACAAGATTGCGTACTGGCGGTTAACAAACAGGTTCGTGGTTCTTTTGTGTTCTTTGTATATCATACACACCGTCTTCTATTATTAATTTTAGTATGTTGATCTCCAACATTAATTATTTTTTAGCTTTATTGGACAACCTTTTGTTTTGCCACATTTGTGTTTTTTCTGAAATTATTTTCTCCCTCTTTGATACTAAAATTTATATAAATTGACTCTTTTTCCTGAAGATCTTCATAAATAATTTTATTCCAGGGGTTAAAGTACTGAGAGGGTTAAAGTACTGACATTAATAATGAATAAAATTTTGCATTAACACGGGTTATATGATACTATTGTAGAGGCTGTTAATTTTAATTTTCATCATTGATTTTCATTAATTTAGCTATCATTAAAATAATAGTTGCTAGTAGCCAGATACAAATATTTTTTTTTTTAATTATTGTAGCGCTTTAAAAAAATTATAATTTCATTGATTTGGTAAATTCAATTTTTTGTTCATAAAATAATTTGATGCAGATGTTTTTGATCTCTTTGTATGCTCATTTGTAATTGATATTGTTGAATTTTATGATAATTAATTTATTGTTAATATATATAATTATTATTTTAATATTTTGTTGTATGTACCTTATATTGAAAATTATAATTATATGTACAAATGGAAATTACAGTTGGATGCTATAAAATTTTGATTGGAATTTATAAAATAAATTTACAAATTAGTAATGTCATAAAAAAATATTAAATTATTATTTAATTAAACATTTTTACTGACCGGCACATATAGTAAGAGATGTATTGTGTAATCATATCAATTTTTACAGAAACGAACGAAGCTCTTGATAACATCAATCAATTGTTTTTATCACGATGTCGATTATTTTGATTATTTTGAAATAATTTAATATATATCAGATATTGATTGCTATTTTATGAATATTTTTAAATAATAATTAAATTATCAAAATATCAATTATCCACTATACGATAAGTAACCATTTGATTAAATTCTAAATATGATAGTAAATTCTAAAATTTAACAAATCTAAGTGAGAATTAAATTGTTTTTTACATGTTTATTATTGTTACAATTATTTTATATTAAACTGTTTAAAAATTGCATTCAGAATATTTATAAAATTGTGTGCAATTAAGAAAATAAGTTAATTTCGATTTATTGCGTATACATACATATCAGAATTTAAAGTTCGGTTTATATTAATTGGTGGTTTCTCAGTGCTAGGTTTCGGATAAGTTTCACTTATAATAAGGTTTAATTTAAACTGCACATAATTAGAGCTTAAATATTTAAATGTCGAATTTTCAGTTGAAAAGAAAAGACAACACGATGAAAAATGTACAGTGTTTGCTCATATTTTCGAAAAACACTAAATTCTTCAGGTTAAAACCTAATATCATAAAATATTCCCATCTTTTAAAGTTAAAGTAGAAAGGCCACCAGAAAAAAGCCCCTCATTTCATGTTTCTTACTTTAAATTAAACATTAATTTTGTTGTAATCGCTAATTTTGTGCCCGTTGAAAATAACGATGCAGAAATTTCAACATTTAAAATTTAAATTTTTGTACAATATAACACATAATTATTTAGTGGCCAGGTTTTTCCATTTATTAGAATATAGAACAGAAGAAATGTGGAATTGCTGAAAACTGTTGCATGCAATTAGAGTTGGGCTTCGAGAATTACCCGACGGGAATTCTCGGGAAATTTTCGAGATTTTCCATCCCGAATCTCGAGAATTTAAATTTTTAACATTTCGGGAAATCCCGAATCTCGAGAATTTTTTAAAAATTCTCGAGAAATCGAGTTTTTGTTTTTTAAATATTTTAAATCAAGTACTCATTGAAAAAACTTTTTTTTTTACAAATTCAATGATAATTTTTTTGAAATAAATAGGTATATAAGATTTGACTTTTCTTACTTGGAGTTTTTTCATCAAGTATTCATTGAAAAAACTATTTTTTAAAAATTTAATATTATTTTTGTTTTAATACTATATGTATTCTATTTTAATAATAATGTTTTGAACTATTTTTGTTTTACTAATTAAATAAAAAGACCGACGGTGGCTTAAGGGGTAGTGTGCTAAGCTGTGGTGCATTAGGTACTGGGTTCGACGCCCGTCCGAGACATCGATGTTGGTCTAAGTTTACTCAGTTTTAAATGAGTACCAGTAATAAAATTATAATAAAATGTAATTTAAGACTGGGAAAAATGCTAACGGCAGAGCCCATTTGCTAACAACAAATTTCTCACTAATAAAAACCATTAGCTTGTTGCAATTAATAGTTTCTTCACTATAAAGAAATTTATGGTTCGGAATCCATATAAAATTAGTAGGTCCAAATTGCAATAAAATGTTACAGAAACCCTTTAGGGGAGGCCCAGGATCGCATCGAGCTGTAGCGCTAAAGAGTATGTATGTAATTAAATAAAAAGAATCATATTTTTTTCTAATTTCTTTATTTAAACTGATTTTAGGATTTTTTACAGGTTTTTTAAATTTTCCCGAATTCTCGAGAATTCTCGAAAATTCGTTTCGGGAAATCCCGAATCTCGAGAATTAAAATTTTCATCATTTCGAGAAATCCCGAATCTCGAGAATGAGATTTTGTCGGGAAATACCCAACTCTACATGCAATTCAATCAACATTTCAAATTCACTAAAAACCCCAAATTCGAATAAATTTAAATTTGTTTGAAAATTTGTGTTATTGAGCTTGAACATAAAGTGACCGAATTAGTACTAAATCAATAATTTAATAACTTAGGAATAGTCAGGTTTTAATAATGTTTGTTTAATATGCAAGACAAATTTATTATCACATTTAATAATACTCATTATATTTTTGGTTTATAATGAAAAACCGTTTAACTACTATTTTGGAAAATTATAGTATACTTGTATATATGCACTATAAGTTAACAGGTTCCCTGATCATGAAAGTCATATTCATTCCCATGAGTTATATGTCATTTATTTTGTATAGTTTACTATTTTTATTTTTATTTCAGAACTTGTGAGAGAAGTTGTTTTGTATCGTACTGGACTTCAAAAATTATGGTCTAATGCATCAATTTATGAGTCTTACATAAAAAAATAGATTTATTAATTTTTTATAAATCATTTAGTAAGATTGCATGGACTTCTAGAGAATTTCTCAAAAATTCCCTGGGACAGTGACTGAATGTGTTAATATTTTTGCGTAATTTAATTCATGTTTTTTTTATATTAATTTTATAAATTACCAATAATAGAATAGATACAATAATCGAAAGTCAGATTGCAATATTTATTTTAGTCGACCCGAATGTATATAATTAAAAAGTTTTCACAAAATTTACGTGATTTAAAGTTATTATCGTTGTTATAATTTTATATAAAAAATATTAATTTTAAAAGGTCAATAATTTCAAATTATTTCATGTGTTTTTGTTTATATTAAAAAAAAAAACAGTGGAATTATAGTTTAACAGACTATGAACAAAAATTTAATAAAAACTTTTTAAAACTTTTATATATATTCTATCGTCAGGATTGAAGTGTACACATGGCAAAATTAACGAAAACTTTCTAAAAAAAAAAACCAAAATTACCTTAAATATATTACGTCACAAGGGATGATAAAACTTTTACAAAAGAAAAATTTATTGCCTTAATGGTTCTAGAATATGTTTCAATAATGTCAATAATTTTTTCATAGAATTTATTTTTAATCTATGAACTAAAAGTATATTTAAGAAACAGCTTATTGAAATAACTAAGTCTACGCTTCAAAATAACTTTTTTCTAAGATAAAATAGAAGTTTTTCAATAGTACCAAAGAAAATTGTAATAATAGAGTTTGGCCAATGCTTTTTTACGTTCCAATTTTTTCACATTACTACTATAGTTTTAGTATTAATTCTATAATTACAGTCTGATTAATAATTAACTGGTACAGTATAATTACTAATTAAAAAATTTGAAAATAATTGGTACAGTACTACCGTATTCAATGAATCTTAAAGTAAAATATCATTCTATCCCAAAGACCTGCTTCTTTTTATGGCATCCATAAAAAAAACTATTATATTATCAAGCCATCAACTTGTCACGAACAAGGGTATAAAATATAATTCAACTCTGTAAAAAATTATTATATTATGTATATATGTCAGCAATTCATTTTCAATTTTCCCAAAATTACACTTTTATTATATTTCATAACTTTTATATTAAATCAAATAAAATTATAAATTCAAGTCTTGGTCGGATAAAAAATATCACAGAAAAAACAATGAATCCTATTAACCTGCTTTATATTGCAATATAAATAATCCTGTGCTGTATCTTTTTTTGAACAGTACCGTGGTGTAATACAAACTTTCCAAAAAAAAAATACATATATTAGAGAAAAACCTTTTTATACTCCCCTATAAAAGACTATGTATATTTTAGATTATGTTGACTTTTTTTTTTTTTTTTAATCCTGTTGCAAATTTTACAAAACTATCATCACTATCGTACTAAATCAATTGACACTATAGTGTCGGTTAAAACAAAAGGATAAAAAAACTCAATGGTATAAAAGTGTGTTCACATCAAATGATTTGGTATAATAATTCACTTTGGGGGGTTGGCAAAAATATATTCATGAAAATCTAAACAAAAAAAAAAAAAAAACTTCCGTCCAACATTATATTAAAAAAAAAAAAAAGGATAATACAGGGTGTGGTTGTTATAAAATATTTTTTTTTTTTTAAAATAAAAAAACCAAAAAAGTAAAATAATAAAACTGTAAAACCACGAAGCTTTTGGAAGTGGTGAAGTATGGTGTCACATTGTGTTTTATTAAAATTCATAAGTATGTATTAAAAAACAAAAAAAAAAAAGGACATAAAAGTTTTTCTATAGCTAGCCGAAGTGTACGCTATGCCGCTGTTAGTAGCTTGTTGTATTTTATATCCTTTTTTTATTATAAAAAACATATTATTCATGGTTCTGTCATAGTTTGTAATGAATGGCATTTCTTTGTTTAACGAAAATGTTTTGTCTTTGTTGTTGTTTATTAAAATAGTTATTTTTCATGGTATTGTATATAAAAATAGATAGAACTATTCATTTAATATATTTTTTTTTAACATATATTTACAGTTTATGTGGAGTACTTATTTTAGATGAAGCGGTCTTGTTTTTTTTTATACTAATAATATCATAATTATATTAGAAAATATAATTCATATTTTTTTTTTGTGAATTTAAAAAAAAAAAATAATTTAGTTATATTAACCCTACAAAAATTATTATATGAATTCACGCAAATAATTATGATTATTTATGATTAAATATAGCTGAATGTGTTTTTTTTAAAAAATTTATTTAATAGTAGAGTGAAGAAAAGCTAATTACGAATAAGTGCATACATATATTTAACAATAATTTCGGTGATAAGACTAAGAATTTCTGTTGATAAACATTGATAGATATAGAATAGATATATCAGTAATACATTACCTTATCTGTCATTAGTAAAAGGGTCACTCCTATTTTTAAACACTTTTTCCTAAATATCTTTCGCTTAAGTTTATACGGGCGGTTATGGCAGCGGATACCATTATATATATAAGAGAGCCAAGAAATAATTGAAATCCTTCACAAGTCTGATCGTGCTAACTATATTTAAAAGGCCCAAAAATTGGACCAATAAATCAAAAATATCAAACAAATTATTTGCAGATAAAATATTCTATATTTATTTACATATTTGATTGATCCTGAAAAATTTCAATTTCTACAGGAGTACTTCTTGATAATTTTATCTTCTTCTAAATTAATGACATAAGGAACTGCAGTAAAAATAATGCCAACCCCAAGCTGGTTAATATTAATATAATTTGAATGTAAACATATGTAAACATCGAATACATAAATAAATTAACCAAACATATAATTTTTCGCTATACATTATTTATTTTAAGCACATTGTTCTACATTTAAAAACCTCTATAATTTTCACTGAAATGAATAGATTTTAAAAAATTGATAGAATAAAATATATCTAGTTAATTTTTAATTATATAGATATTTCAGCAAACATTAATCTTTTTATTATTTTTTTCTTAAGTATTTTTCGATTTTTAATTAAATTTTTTTTTCAATTTTAATTTCATTTTTAAAACTGAATTTTTATGTTTATAGAAATTTTCATATGAATACTACATATAGTATGTATATGTGTAATTAAAGTAAATTTCTTCTGGAAAATCCTTTAATTTCTAACAATATTTTCTAATATACAAACATTGAAACAAGGATATAATATTAAATATATGATATCTATCAATTATTTATGATTGCATGTTAAATAATAATTGTTATAAAAATCATGAATTTATCATCACTTTTAATAAAAACTAACCTTTAAATTATGTAACTTTGAATTATTGATAACAAACTTGTAAACATTAAGTATATCTAACCTTCTCATCCGTATAATATTATTTTAATCGATACGATTTTATTTAACTCTGTCAAAAAAAAAAAAAAAAAACAGGACGACACAAGAACACAAATTTACATATAAAATGAATATAAATTACATTTTACACATAAATTGATTCGCGAAAGTGGGAGATGTTTTTAACGTTGCCCGCGTAAGAACAAAATAAAAAAATAAACATCTTTATTGTAGTGAAAGTGTTGGTGGGTGTAACACGTGTTAACATCAACCGTGACAATATTTGTAATTAAATGTTGTTTTTTTTTTTTTGAGTGTTTTATAATGTGTGTAGTGTCATCGTAAGTAAACAGGATTAATGGGTGTAATCATAAAGGATCATAAATAAATAAGAAAATATTTTATATGTTTGTACTTTGTAGGTAAACTTAATATTGTTAATGGATTTAGGACATTGTATATTTTAATCTAAAGTATAATTTTTTTTTAACAAGGTATGCGTATCAAGGATAATAAGTAAAAATAATCAACAAGTAATATTTATTGAGAAAATAGAAATAAAAGAAGTAAATAAAGAATTTAATTAAAAATATAGATTATATATGGAATAGTAATTGTAAAATAACTTTAAAAATGAATGATAAAAAAAATGTTTGGACGTTGTCAGTCATACTTCTTTTACAAATGTGCTAATTTTTTAGAGAGTCCGTTGAAAGAAGTAGAAAAATTTAATGAGAAATATAAATTGGATTTCTGCCTATGCAAGTTAATATTAAATGCGAAAACTAATAGTAAATTAACTAGTTTTATTTGAGATTGTTCTTTTAACCACATCTGCTTTTATCTGTTCCTATTTACCTTCATTTGCGATAACACATTCTACATCTTTTGAGCGGGTCTAATAACATTACATAAATTGCTAAATCAGAATTAGAAAAACTTTAAAAACGGACGAACAGGCAGCAAAATATTAAGTTTTTTTTAAATCCTTAAAAAACAAATAGAAATAAAATATTTTTGGACCATATTTTAGAATTTTAGTAAGTATAAGATAATTATTCCATATTGTGCTATTTACAATATACCCCGCTAAAAATATTTGAAGCCTTTCAATGGATATTATATTTAAAAGATTAATAGAAATTAAATCCAATTTTATATAAAATATATTTAAATAAACATTATAGCAATTTCTTCAGTCTTTACATTTCCCTACGGACTACTTCAGGAATGTTACTAATAGTCCGCACAAGAGAATAGTGTAAAGACTGAATAAATTCATAATTCAATAAAGTTAAAAATTATTTATCCCGCGGTGAATTTTTAAAGTCTGTAATTGATTTTTATAGACAATAAACAAATAAAACATTAAAATTAAAAAAAATAATATCAATAATTTTGTAGAATACTTTTCAGGCATCAGTTGCGGGAAAATTATATATCCAATAATCTATAGACCTTAATTGCGGAAAAACTATATATGAAGTGCCATAACGTTTGCTAGAATAAAAAAAACTACTGGAATAGTGGAATATAAATTTTCGATCGGAACTTTTATTGGAATAGACTTTCATATACTTTAATCTCAAAATTTAAATTAATTAATTACAATTATTTAAAAACTTTCTAAACTTTTAATTATTGTACTAAAAATTATCATTTATTCTTGAATCCTGTATGAATATTGGAATTGGTTCCACAACAATTATTTGTAAATCATTGAAAATATTAAATCTAACATAAGAACTCTTTTAAATTTAACTCTTTTCAAAATCTCTGAAAAAACATAAAATTTCTTATTTTTCCAATGTTGACTTTTCTTAAGCTATATTTTTATTTTTTTATTTTTTATTTTTTTCAAATCTTATTAGTAACACCTTCTTCTGTGCTAAAATCAATAATACTATATATACAGAATAAATTGATGGATTTTCCTTTAAAATCCTTTTAACCACAACATTAAAATCACAAAGTTTTCCTATACAAACCAGAATTGTAAATATCTTAGATCAATTTTTTTTTCAATTTTTTCAATTTTCCCATATTTATAAATTGAAAAATCTCAAATGGATCAAAATGAATGAAGTGATATAAAACTTGATTTTTTTTTTTTTATCTGATTTGGACTTTGGAATGTAAACTACATTCATGAACAATGTAGCTATAATATATATAATATGATTCAGGGTAAATAGAGAAGATAATCTTTCTTTTAAAAATTGTGAACAGGGGAGTAGGTAAAATGAATAGAAAATATTTTATCTGGGAAAATATCTTTTTGAATAATGACGAAGGAGTAAAAATAAAGAATCTAACGTGAAAATAATTCACAAGTGATTAAATTTTTTTTTTTATATTTCCGCCACTTCTCATTTGCAATGAAAATCTTTAAGTATTTACTTATTTTTTGTTTTTTTCTTCTACTATTGAACTAATGTATAAAAGTTACAAATTGAAATAGCATTGAAATGAAGTATAGAAATGTGTGGCTTCTTATAAAATTCTGTAGTAGAAAATATGGTGTGTTAATAACATTTATTAATGAGATACATATTCCATAGTAAGTATGTATTTTTTTAAAAAATAGTTTTAACAAAATGTTTACCATCAGAAAGACACTTTACAGAATATAAATTTTTTATTAATTTTATAACTATCTTTGCATACATAACTTTTTTTCAGTTATCCCCAAAAAAACGTAGTAGAAAGTTTAAAAGATTTTAATTAAAGTTTTTCTTATAAATGAATTATGATTAAAATAAAATTCAACGTACGAAATATTTGTGCTAATCAAAACAATTAAATATTTTCCAAACGGAAATATTGTGTATCTGATTTGTAATGAAAAAATTACATATTTTTAAATTGTAAAATATAAAAGTTATAAATAAAATTTTATCATGAAGTAATTAATAATTAAAAAACCATTTAGTAATTTTTTTTTTCAGAGAAATTTTACAAATCTTTTATTACATTGTATGACAATATAATTAACTAAATTCCATAACTTCAGAGCGTCATGTTGAGACTGTAATGATTTGGCACCAGAATTTAATTATATATAGAAATTATTTTATCGTGGCGCAATGTAGTAATTTAAATTTAAATAATATAAAACTATAACAAACTTCAACATTTTTTTTATTAATTTACTTTGTCATGTTGAGGCTGCACTTCGTAAATTCCTTATAAAAGAAAAGTACTTCGTAAATTCCTTGTAAACTCGAAAGTGAAAAGATTAATTCTAATCATAATACAAAAATAAAGAAAATTTTAGTTTTTACTTTAACTAAATATTATAACTTTCAAATGTAAACTTAAGTTTTCTATGATTCTAACTATACAATACAAATAAATTTCAAACATTTTTATGGTTAAATAAGATTTGTTATGATGAGAAATAAAATAAAATATCCATACAATTTATTACACCAAGAAAAGTTTAGTTCACTGAACCATTTGATGGATTTTTTTACAAAAAAAAATACATGTATGTATATAATAAATACAACATATTCTTCCGTATTTTGTTTCGAAATTCATGTACTTACATACACATATTTGCTAAGTGAAGTGATGAAATTAGTAATATTTGCTTTTGATTTCAAAGGTTCAGTGAATGAAAATATTTTATGAAATGTTCTTATTATTGGTTTTATTTAATAATCAAGGGGTAGAAAACATGGAAATTGATTACATATTAGGGGTTTGTTAAAATTTAGTTTTAAATTTAGGAAAATATAGTATGTTTTTTCTAAAACTTTACGTATATATAAAACATTAGCAAAAATAATATGAATTATATTATGTTTTTAGAAGTTTGACCAAACACATCATTTCGATGTAAATTCTAAATTAGATTGCTAAATAGTTAAACTTCAAATTTAAAACACATAACTGGGGCTTGAAAATTTACCGACTTTTTTAATTACCGGTAATTCGGTAAATTTTTTGGAAAGAACCGGTAAACCGGTAATTTTGAGTGTATTTTATTTAATTGCTATTTTATTCAAACTAAATAGGTAGATATTAAATTTTTACACATGATGCCTAATTTTTTTTTTATTTATATAACTTGTATATTACAACCACATAAAATTATTTTAGATAAGTGCCAGCGAGCACTGAACATATAGTATATGTATAAGAAGTAGGCATGAATATTTCACACATTTGTTTTTTTCTTATATTTTTTTGGGTTTGTATACAAATTGTATTGTATACACAACCCACTCAATATTTGTTTGTTTTTACAGTAGGTTCGAGTGTGACTTGTTCGTTTTTACCGTAGGTTCGTGTGAAACTTTTTATATTTTATAATATTTTTCGTTTTATTCCGAAAAGGTCTTCTGAAATGCGCTAGAAATTAAATTCCCTACACGGAAATACCAAATATGTGGGGATTGCTTTCAGGTTTTCATTTTTTTGCTACAAATTCTGATGTTTTGTATTGAATCTCTTTAAATTTCGATATTTTCCCGATTTCTCGGCCAATTTTGAATATTTTTCGAAAAGGTCTTCGGAAATGAGTTAGAAATTAAATTCCCTATACGGACATACTAAATATATGGGGATTGCTTTTAGTTTTAAGCGTTTTCATTTTTTTGCTACAAATTCTGATGTTTTGTATTGAATCTCATTATATTTCCATATTTTCCCGATTTCTCGGGCAATTTTAAATAGCTTTCGAAAAGGTCTTCTGAAATGCGCTAGAAATTAAATTCCCTACACGGAGATACCAAATATGTGGGGATTGCTTTCAGTTTTAAGGGTTTTCATTTTTTTGCTACAAATTCTGATGTTTTGTATTGAATCTCTTTAAATTTCGATATTTTGCCGATTTCTCGGGCAATTTTGAAAAGGTCTTCGGAAACGCGCTAGAAATCAAATTCCCTACACGGAGATACCGAATATATAGGGATTGCTTCTCAGTTTTAAGGGTTTTCATTTTTTTGCTACAAATTCTGATGTTTTGTATTGAATCTCATTATATTTCCATATTTTCCCCATTTCTCGGGCAATTTTAAATAGTTTTCGAAAAGGTCTTCGGAAATGCACTAGACATTAAATTCCCTACACGGAGATACCAAATATGTGGGAATTGCTTTCTGTTTTAAGGGTTTTCATTTTTTTGCTACAAATTCTGATGTTTTGTATTGAATCTCTTTAAATTTCGATATTTTCCCGATTTCTCGGCCAATTTTGAATATTTTTCGAAAAGGTCTTCGGAAATGGGCTAAAAATTAAATTCCCTACACGGAGATACCAAATATGTGGGGATTGCTTTCAGTTTTAAGGGTTTTCATTTTTTTTGCTACAAATTCTGATGTTTTGTATTGAATCTCATTAAATTTCCATATTTTCCCGATTTCTCGGGAAATTTTAAATAGTTTTCGAAAAGGTCTTCTGCAATGCGCTAGAAATCAAATTCCCTACACAGAGATACCAAATATATGGGGATTGCTTTCAGTTTTAAGGGTTTTCATTTTTTTGCTACAAATTCTGTTGTTTAGTATTGAATCTCATTAAATTTCCATTGTTTCCCGATTTCTCAGGGAATTTTGAATATTTTTCGAAAAGGTCTTCGGAAATGCACTAGAAATTAAATTGCCTACACGGAGATACCAAATATGTGGGGATTGCTTTCTGTTTTAAGGGTTTTCATTTTTTTGCTACAAATTCTGATGTTTTGTATTGAATCTCTTTAAATTTCGATATTTTCCCGATTTCTCGGCCAATTTTGAATATTTTTCGAAAAGGTCTACGGAAATGCACTAGAAATTAAATTCCCTACACGGAGATACCAAATATGTGGGGATGGTTTTCAGTTTTAAGGGTTTTCATTTTTTTGCTACAAATACTGATGTTTTGTTTTGAATCTCATTAAATTTCCATTGTTTCCCGATTTCTCGGCCAATTTTGAATTTTTTTCGAAAAGGTCTTCGGAAATGCACTAGAAATTAAATTCCCTACACGGAGATACCTAATATGTGGGGATTGCTTTCTGTTTTAAGGGTTTTCATTTTTTTGCTACAAATTCTGATGTTTTGTATGGAATCTCATTAAATTTCCATATTTTCCTGATTTCTCAGGCAATTTTGAATATTTTTCGAAAAGGTGTTCGGAAATGCGCTAGAAATTAAATTCCCTACACGGAGATACCAATTATGTGGGGATTGCTTTCTGTTTTAAGGGTTTTCATTTTTTTGCTACAAATTCTGATGTTTTGTATGGAATCTCATTAAATTTCCATATTTTCCCGATTTCTTGGGCAATTTAATTTCTAGCGCATTTCCGAAGACCTTTTCGAAAAATATTCAAAATTGCCCAAGAAATCGGGAAAATATGGAAATTTAATGAGATTCCATACAAAACATCAGAATTTGTAGCAAAAAAATGAAAACCCTTAAAACAGAAAGCAATCCCCACATAATTGGTATCTCCGTGTAGGGAATTTAATTTCTAGCGCATTTCCGAACACCTTTTCGAAAAATATTCAAAATTGCCTGAGAAATCAGGAAAATATGGAAATTTAATGAGATTCAATACAAAACATCAGAATTTGTAGCAAAAAAATTAAAACCCTTAAAGCTGAAAGCAATCCCCACATATTTGGTATTTCCGTGTAGGGAATTTAATTTCTAGCGCATTCCCGAAGACCTTTTCGAAAAATATTCAAAATTGGCCGAGAAATCGGGAAAATATCGAAATTTAAAGAGATTCAATAGTCAACATCAGAATTTGTAGCAAAAAAATGAAAACCCTTAAAACTGAAAGCAATCCCCACATATTTGATATTTCCGTGTAGGGAATTTACTTTCTAGGGCATTAGCGAAGACCTTTTCAAAAAATATTCAAAATTGGCCGAGAAATCGGGAAAATATGGAAATTTAATGAGATTCAATACAAAACATCAGAATTTGTAGCAAAAAAATGAAAACTCTGAAAACTGAAAGCAATCCCCACATATTTGGTATTTCCGTGTAGGGAATTTAATTTCTAGCGCATTCCCGAAGACCTTTTCGAAAAATATTCAAAATTGGCCGAGAAATCGGGAAAATATCGAAATTTAAAGAGATTCAATACAAAACATCAGAATTGGTAGCAAAAAAATGAAAACCCTTAAAACTGAAAGCAATCCCCACATATTTGGTATTTCCGTGTAGGGAATTTAATTTCTAGCGCATTTCCGAAGACCTTTTCGAAAAATATTCAAAATTGGCCGAGAAATCGGGAAAATATGGAAATTTAATGAGATTCAATACAAAACATCGGAATTTGTAGCAAAAAAATTAAAACCCTTAAAACTGAAAGCAATGCCCACATATTTGGTATTTCCGTGTAGGGAATTTAATTTCTAGGGCATTTCCGAAGACCTTTTCGAAAAATATTCAAAATTGCCCGAGAAATGGGGAAAATATGAAAATTTAATGAGATTCAATACAAAACATCAGAATTTGTAGCAAAAAAATGAAAACCCTTAAAACTGAAAGCAATCCCCACATATTTGATATTTCCGTGTAGGGAATTTAATTTCTAGCGCATTTCAGAAGACCTTTTCGAAAGCTATTTAAAATTGCCCGAGAAATCGGGAAAATATGGAAATTTAAGAGATTCAATACAAAACATCAGACTTTGTAGCAAAAAAATGAAAACCCTTAAAACTGAAAGCAATCCCCACATATTTGGTATTTCCGTGTAGGGAATTTAATTTCTAGCGCATTCCCGAAGACCTTTTCGAAAAATGTTCAAAATTGGCCGAGAAATCGGGAAAATATCGAAATTTAAAGAGATTCAATACAAAACATCAGAATTGGTAGCAAAAAAATGAAAACCCTTAAAACTGAAAGCAATCCCCACATATTTGGTATTTCCGTGTAGGGAATTTAATTTCTAGCGCATTCCCGAAGACCTTTTCGAAAGCTATTTAAAATTGCCCGAGAAATCGGGAAAATATGGAAATTTAAGAGATTCAATACAAAACATCAGACTTTGTAGCAAAAAAATGAAAACCCTTAAAACTGAAAGCAATCCCCACATATTTGGTATTTCCGTGTAGGGAATTTAATTTCTAGCGCATTCCCGAAGACCTTTTCGAAAAATATTCAAAATTGGCCGAGAAATCGGGAAAATATCGAAATTTAAAGAGATTCAATACAAAACATCAGAATTTGTAGCAAAAAAATGAAAACCCTTAAAACAGAAAGCAATCCCCACATATTTGGTATTTCCGTGTAGGGAATTTAATTTCTAGCGCATTCCCGAAGACCTTTTCGAAAAATATTCAAAATTGGCCGAGAAATCGGGAAAATATCGAAATTTAAGAGATTCAATACAAAACATCAGACTTTGTAGCAAAAAAATGAAAACCCTTAAAACTGAAAGCAATCCCCACATATTTGGTATTTCCGTGTAGGGAATTTAATTTCTAGCGCATTCCCGAAGACCTTTTCGAAAAATATTCAAAATTGGCCGAGAAATCGGGAAAATATCGAAATTTAAAGAGATTCAATACAAAACATCAGAATTGGTAGCAAAAAAATGAAAACCCTTAAAACTGAAAGCAATCCCCACATATTTGGTATTTCCGTGTAGGGAATTTAATTTCTAGCGCATTCCCGAAGACCTTTTCGAAAAATATTCAAAATTGGCCGAGAAATCGGGAAAATATCGAAATTTAAAGAGATTCAATACAAAACATCAGAATTGGTAGCAAAAAAATGAAAACCCTTAAAACTGAAAGCAATCCCCACATATTTGGTATTTCCGTGTAGGGAATTTAATTTCTAGCGCATTTCCGAAGACCTTTTCGAAAAATATTCAAAATTGGCCGAGAAATCGGGAAAATATGGAAATTTAATTAGATTCAATACAAAACATCAGAATTTGTAGCAAAAAAATGAAAACCCTTAAAGCTGAAAGCAATCCCCACATATTTGGTATTTCCGTTTAGGAAATTTAATTTCTAGCGCATTCCCGAAGACCTTTTCGAAAAATATTCAAAATTGGCCGAGAAATCGGGAAAATATGGAAATTTAATGAGATTCAATACAAAACATCGGAATTTGTTGGAAAAAAATGAAAACCCTTAAAACTGAAAGCATGCCCACATATTTGGTATTTCCGTGTAGGGAATTTAATTTCTAGCGCATTTCCGAAGACCTTTTCGAAAAATATTCAAAATTGGCCGAGAAATCGGGAAAATATGGAAATTTAATGAGATTCAATACAAAACATCAGAATTTGTAGCAAAAAAATGAAAACCCTTAAAACTGAAAGCAATCCCCACATATTTGGTATTTCCGTGTAGGGAACTAAATTTTTAGCGCATTTCCGAAGACCTTTTCGAAAAATATTCAAAATTGCCCGAGAAATCGGGAAAATATGGAAATTTAATGAGATTCAATACAAAACATCAGAATTTGTAGCAAAAAAATGAAAACCCTGAAAACTGAAAGCAATCCCCACATATTTGGTATTACCGTGTAGGGAATTTAATTTCTAGCGCATTTCCGAAGACCTTTTCGAAAAATATTCAAAATTGGCCGAGAAATCGGGAAAATACGGAAATTTAATGAGATTCAATACAAAACATCAGAATTTGTAGTAAAAAAATGAAAACCCTTAAAACTGAAAGCAATCCCAACATATTTGGTATTTCCGTGTAGGTAATTTACTTTCTAGGGCATTTCCGAAGACCTTTTCGAAAAATATTCAAAATTGCCCGAGAAATCGGGAAAATATGGAAATTTAATGAGATTCAATACAAAACATGAGAATTTGTACCAAAAAAATGAAAACCCTTAAAACTGAAAGCAATCCCCACATATTTGGTATTTCCGTGTAGGGAATTTAATTTCTAGCGCATTTCCGAAGACCTTTTCGAAAAATATTCAAAATTGGCCGAGAAATCGGGAAAATATGGAAATTTAATGAGATTCAATACAAAACATCAGAATTTGTAGCAAAAAAATGAAAACCCTTAAAACTGAAAGCAATCCCCACATATTTGATATTTCCGTGTAGGGAATTTAATTTCTAGCGCATTTCCGAAGACCTTTTCGAAAAATATTCAAAATTGCCCGAGAAGTCGGGAAAATATGGAAATTTAATGAGATTCAATACAAAACATCAGAATTTGTAGCAAAAAAATTAAAACCCTTAAAAGTGAAATCAATCCCCACATATTTAGTATTTCCGTGTAGGGAACTTAATTTTTAGCGCATTTCCGAAGACCTTTTCAAAAAATATTCAAAATTGCCCAAGAAATCGGGAAAATATGGAAATTTAAAGAGATTCAATACAAAACATCAGAATTTGTAGCAAAAAAATGAAAACCCTGAAAACTGAAAGCAATCCCCACATATTTGGTATTTCCGTGTAGGGAATTTAATTTCTAGCGCATTTCCGAAGACCTTTTCGAAAAATATTCAAAATTGCCCGAGAAATCGGGAAAATATCGAAATTTAAAGAGATTCAATACAAAACATCAGAATTGGTAGCAAAAAAATGAAAACCCTTAAAACTGAAAGCAATCCCCACATATTTGGTATTTCCGTGTAGGGAATTTAATTTCTAGCGCATTCCCGAAGACCTTTTCGAAAGCTATTTAAAATTGCCCGAGAAATCGGGAAAATATGGAAATTTAAGAGATTCAATACAAAACATCAGACTTTGTAGCAAAAAAATGAAAACCCTTAAAACTGAAAGCAATCCCCACATATTTGGTATTTCCGTGTAGGGAATTTAATTTCTAGCGCATTCCCGAAGACCTTTTCGAAAAATATTCAAAATTGGCCGAGAAATCGGGAAAATATCGAAATTTAAAGAGATTCAATACAAAACATCAGAATTTGTAGCAAAAAAATGAAAACCCTTAAAACAGAAAGCAATCCCCACATATTTGGTATTTCCGTGTAGGGAATTTAATTTCTAGCGCATTCCCGAAGACCTTTTCGAAAAATATTCAAAATTGGCCGAGAAATCGGGAAAATATCGAAATTTAAGAGATTCAATACAAAACATCAGACTTTGTAGCAAAAAAATGAAAACCCTTAAAACTGAAAGCAATCCCCACATATTTGGTATTTCCGTGTAGGGAATTTAATTTCTAGCGCATTCCCGAAGACCTTTTCGAAAAATATTCAAAATTGGCCGAGAAATCGGGAAAATATCGAAATTTAAAGAGATTCAATACAAAACATCAGAATTGGTAGCAAAAAAATGAAAACCCTTAAAACTGAAAGCAATCCCCACATATTTGGTATTTCCGTGTAGGGAATTTAATTTCTAGCGCATTCCCGAAGACCTTTTCGAAAAATATTCAAAATTGGCCGAGAAATCGGGAAAATATCGAAATTTAAAGAGATTCAATACAAAACATCAGAATTGGTAGCAAAAAAATGAAAACCCTTAAAACTGAAAGCAATCCCCACATATTTGGTATTTCCGTGTAGGGAATTTAATTTCTAGCGCATTTCCGAAGACCTTTTCGAAAAATATTCAAAATTGGCCGAGAAATCGGGAAAATATGGAAATTTAATTAGATTCAATACAAAACATCAGAATTTGTAGCAAAAAAATGAAAACCCTTAAAGCTGAAAGCAATCCCCACATATTTGGTATTTCCGTTTAGGAAATTTAATTTCTAGCGCATTCCCGAAGACCTTTTCGAAAAATATTCAAAATTGGCCGAGAAATCGGGAAAATATGGAAATTTAATGAGATTCAATACAAAACATCGGAATTTGTTGGAAAAAAATGAAAACCCTTAAAACTGAAAGCATGCCCACATATTTGGTATTTCCGTGTAGGGAATTTAATTTCTAGCGCATTTCCGAAGACCTTTTCGAAAAATATTCAAAATTGGCCGAGAAATCGGGAAAATATGGAAATTTAATGAGATTCAATACAAAACATCAGAATTTGTAGCAAAAAAATGAAAACCCTTAAAACTGAAAGCAATCCCCACATATTTGGTATTTCCGTGTAGGGAACTAAATTTTTAGCGCATTTCCGAAGACCTTTTCGAAAAATATTCAAAATTGCCCGAGAAATCGGGAAAATATGGAAATTTAATGAGATTCAATACAAAACATCAGAATTTGTAGCAAAAAAATGAAAACCCTGAAAACTGAAAGCAATCCCCACATATTTGGTATTACCGTGTAGGGAATTTAATTTCTAGCGCATTTCCGAAGACCTTTTCGAAAAATATTCAAAATTGGCCGAGAAATCGGGAAAATACGGAAATTTAATGAGATTCAATACAAAACATCAGAATTTGTAGTAAAAAAATGAAAACCCTTAAAACTGAAAGCAATCCCAACATATTTGGTATTTCCGTGTAGGTAATTTACTTTCTAGGGCATTTCCGAAGACCTTTTCGAAAAATATTCAAAATTGCCCGAGAAATCGGGAAAATATGGAAATTTAATGAGATTCAATACAAAACATGAGAATTTGTACCAAAAAAATGAAAACCCTTAAAACTGAAAGCAATCCCCACATATTTGGTATTTCCGTGTAGGGAATTTAATTTCTAGCGCATTTCCGAAGACCTTTTCGAAAAATATTCAAAATTGGCCGAGAAATCGGGAAAATATGGAAATTTAATGAGATTCAATACAAAACATCAGAATTTGTAGCAAAAAAATGAAAACCCTTAAAACTGAAAGCAATCCCCACATATTTGATATTTCCGTGTAGGGAATTTAATTTCTAGCGCATTTCCGAAGACCTTTTCGAAAAATATTCAAAATTGCCCGAGAAGTCGGGAAAATATGGAAATTTAATGAGATTCAATACAAAACATCAGAATTTGTAGCAAAAAAATTAAAACCCTTAAAAGTGAAATCAATCCCCACATATTTAGTATTTCCGTGTAGGGAACTTAATTTTTAGCGCATTTCCGAAGACCTTTTCAAAAAATATTCAAAATTGCCCAAGAAATCGGGAAAATATGGAAATTTAAAGAGATTCAATACAAAACATCAGAATTTGTAGCAAAAAAATGAAAACCCTGAAAACTGAAAGCAATCCCCACATATTTGGTATTTCCGTGTAGGGAATTTAATTTCTAGCGCATTTCCGAAGACCTTTTCGAAAAATATTCAAAATTGCCCGAGAAATCGAAATTTAAAGAGATTCAATACAAAACATCAGAATTTGTAGCAAAAAAATGAAAACCCTTAAAACTGAAAGCAATCCCCACATATTTGGTATTTCCGTGTAGGGAATTTAATTTCTAGTGCATTTCCGAAGACCTTTTCGAAAAATATTCAAAATTGCCCGAGAAATCGGGAAAATATGGAAATTTAATGAGATTCAATACAAAACATCAGAATTTGTAGCAAAAAAATGAAAACCCTTAAAACTGAAAGCAATCCCCACATATTTGGTATTTCCGTGTAGGGAATTTAATTTCTAGCGCATTTCCGAAGACCTTTTCGAAAAATATTCAAAATTGCCCGAGAAATCGGGAAAATATGGAAATTTAATGAGATTCAATACAAAACATCAGAATTTGTAGCAAAAAAATGAAAACCCTTAAAACTGAAAGCAATCCCCACATATTTGATATTTCCGTGTAGGGAATTTAATTTCTAGTGCATTTCCGAAGACCTTTTCGAAAAATATTCAAAATTGCCCGAGAAATCGGGAAAATATGGAAATTTAATGAGATTCAATACAAAACATCAGAATTTGTAGCAAAAAAATGAAAACCCTGAAAACTGAAAGCAATCCCCACATATTTGGTATTTCCGTGTAGGGAATTTAATTTCTAGCGCATTTCCGAAGACCTTTTCGAAAAATATTCATAATTGCCCGAGAAATCGAAATTTAAAGAGAGTCAATACAAAACATCAGAATTTGTAGCAAAAAAATGAAAACCCTTAAAACTGAAAGCAATCCCCACATATTTGGTATTTCCGTGTAGGGAATTTAATTTCTAGTGCATTTCCGAAGACCTTTTCGAAAAATATTCAAAATTGCCCGAGAAATCGGGAAAATATGGAAATTTAATGAGATTCAATACAAAACATCAGAATTTGTAGCAAAAAAATGAAAACCCTTAAAACTGAAAGCAATCCCCACATATTTGGTATTTCCGTGTAGGGAATTTAATTTCTAGCGCATTTCCGAAGACCTTTTCGAAAAATATTCAAAATTGCCCGAGAAATCGGGAAAATATGGAAATTTAATGAGATTCAATACAAAACATCAGAATTTGTAGCAAAAAAATGAAAATCCTTAAAACTGAAAGCAATCCCCACATATTTGATATTTCCGTGTAGGGAATTTAATTTCTAGTGAATTTCCGAAGACCTTTTCGAAAAATATTCAAAATTGCCCGAGAAATCGGGAAAATATGGAAATTTAATGAGATTCAATACAAAACATCAGAATTTGTAGCAAAAAAATGAAAACCCTTAAAACTGAAAGCAATCCCCACATATTTGGTATTTCCGTGTAGGGAATTTAATTTCTAGCGCATTTCCGAAGACCTTTTCGAAAAATATTCAAAATTGGCCGAGAAATCGGGAAAATATGGAAATTTAATGAGATTCAATACAAAACATCGGAATTTGTAGCAAAAAAATGAAAACCCTTAAAACTGAAAGCAATGCCCACATATTTGGTATTTCCGTGTAGGGAATTTAATTTCTAGGGCATTTCCGAAGACCTTTTCGAAAAATATTCAAAATTGCCCGAGAAATGGGGAAAATATGAAAATTTAATGAGATTCAATACAAAACATCAGAATTTGTAGCAAAAAAATGAAAACCCTTAAAACTGAAAGCAATCCCCACATATTTGATATTTCCGTGTAGGGAATTTAATTTCTAGCGCATTTCCGAAAACCTTTGCGAAAAATATTCAAAATTGGCCGAGAAATCGGGAAAATATCGAAATTTAAAGAGATTCAATACAAAACATCAAAAAAATATTACTTTATGCTGTTTGATATGCTTTCAGTTTTGTACTTAACATTGTAATTGTCTTTGTGGTTTTGTATTTCAGATTTAAAATTTTTCATATTGTGCTTTACACTGTTCTATTAATTACCTCTTTCCATCCCATATCAACATTTAATTTGTGAAAATTATCAAAAGTTTTTCCTAATAAATTTAGTTTATCATTTTCGTTTTCAATTAGGATTATTATTATCTTTTCAGAGTCTTATATGTTGTAATGGTGTTACTTTATCAGGTGGTACATTCAACATAGTTATTTTGGTATTATTTGTTTTTCTAAAAGTTTGTTTATTTCTTGGAACATTTTAGGATTTGTAGGTGTTATATTTTTAATTTTTCTTATACTTTATTTTTTTTTGTCTTATCAAAGTCCTTATTATTTCTATTTATATTTATTTGAGATTTATGTATAACTTTAATTTCTTTTATAAGTTTATTTTTATGTTTCTGTAACACCCTTATTTGGTTATTAAAATATTTCTCACAAAGTAATTTAGTTTTATTTTTGGGTATAGTTTTATTAATAGTTTCAGGAATTATTTCATTCAGTTTTACTAGATATTTGTCTATTTCGTCATTGTTAAGATATTTTCGATATCAGTACGTTCATTTTATGTTGTTGTTTTGGTTACTTATTATCTGATTTTGTATTATTTGGTTTATTTTGAAAATTACTTTTCACAAGCTGTATATACATAAATTGAGATTTTCAATCTTGTAATTTATAGTGAAAATTTTTTATGATTGCAGTCTCTCATTCATTAGATGTCTTTGCTCAATAAACCAAAAGAAACAAATATGTTTTTCAATAATTTATTTAATTTTTATTAATTTTTATTAAAAATACTAAGTGGTATCAAATTCACTGTTTTCTGATTAATCATCACGTGTTATTTTACAATTTAAACCATCCCAAAAACATTAATTTTCTATTTTAATAACATGAGTAAAAATTTTTTGTAGTGGGTAAAAAGATGAATGGACTGAATTTTAAAAAAAAGGACTATATTAGAATATATCGCCAAATAAAAGCTCCACAAAAATTCTTATCATTAATAAAAAACAGATAATTAATTTTTGTCTTTTTCTTTGCATTAAAAAATTAAATTTTTCTTAGAACTAATTTTTTTTATTATATTGTATTTTTTTACACCCCACACAAATATACATAAATTATTAATTTTTACAATTGGGTTAAATTAATATTACAAACTATAATGAATCATTAAAACTATTTGATTTATGAATTGTAGTACAGTTTCTAATAAAAATGTTTGTAGCCAAAATATTATATTTGCCAATTCAATAGAGCAACTACTATTAACCTTTTATCTCTCATAATTATGAAAATTATAGATTAAAAATCTCTGCAGAATAGAATTGGATTAAAAAACCATTTTAATATAAAGTTTACCTATTATGCTTTAAATAATATAATGGCTATGTGGATTCAATTGTATTACTTACTATATATTCAAAACTATATCCCAAATATATATTCCACTATGTCATTAAATTCTTATTTATTATATTGTGGAAATGTATTACCTAGAAAAATTTTTTAAAAAAATGGTTATGTATAAAAAATAGTTCAAATCTAGCATCCCTCCTGCCGCCCACACGTTTTTCCAACAAGCAGCAAATATCATCTAAGCCCCCTCACACACTGAAATTTAAATATCAAAGACATTTATACCATAAATGCAAATAAAGAGAATTGAAGAAAAAACACCTAGGTTTTTAGGTTTTTGGTTCATCATCAATGTATATGTTTTATAAAAGATAAAGTTATAAGGTAAAATAATCAAGAATTGTCAGCAAATATTTTAACTTCTTAAAAGATAAATTTTAAAAAAATTCTCAAATTTATTCAATTATTTATCAAATAATTTACTTAAGATTTTAAGTAAATTGTAATTATTTAGCCAAAATTAACTAGATCCACAAATTTTCTTGAATTGCAGATAATTATTAAAACGCCTCACAATAATATTTATAAGATGTAATATAAATCAGTAGTGGAAGTCATTTAGAAACGAAAAAATTTTATAATATTTTAATAATAAAATAAATTAATAATTAAATTTAAATAAATATCAAATTATTTACAGAATTTAATTAAATTGTAATTAAAGATTTTAAGTAAATTGTAATTAAACTTTTTTTTTTGTAATTAGACGCAGCTCACATTTCGCTCTGCACCAATTATAGTTTTTAATGAATACTTTTAAATATAAAATTAATATAAAATTTATTTCAAATTTATTAAGTTTATATATTTAATTTGCCCACCAATGAATTATAATTATAATGATCATTAACTGAATTCGTTTTCCTATAATAGGATTATAATGATTATCTATGACGTCTGTGGCACGAAAAAACATATAAAGTTAAAAAAAAAATTTTATAATCTCCTAAAAATATGCAATAAGTTGATGATAGTATGCAAAGAAAATAGTATAAATGAAATGATGCAATTTTACATATTAAAAACAATAATATGCATACACACCAAATAGGCATAAATAATATAATAAAATAGCATAGTGCGCTGAAAACATTTTTCTCCAATTTCAAAGTCTTTAATCCTTTTTAAATGCTCTGTTTTATTAGTTCACATTTTTTCACTCCTCCAATTGTTAGTAAAAATAAAAAAAAAAATGAAATTCTATTTTTCTTTTAGATAGTTTTTTTTTTACTACAGAATTTCTGGAAAATTTTGAACAGAATTGACCGAGATACACCAAAGAAAAAAAAATAGAATAATTTTAAAAATTTGGTAGGAGGCAACATATTATCTTGCTTTTTTTTATGAGTAATCGTAATAAGCAATAATAAAAAAAAGGGACAATAATTATTGCAGGTGGGAAAATGTGGATACATTTTACTAGTTAGTAAGTTGAGTTATGATTATTACATTTTTTTTTGCCAGCAAAATAAAAAAACAAAAGAAAATTAATGACATTTTTTGGAATTCTATTATATATTTGCTACAGCAAAAACTAAGAAGATAAAAATTAACAAAAAAAAGTAGGATTTAAGGTTATAAAATTTGACTATGAAACATTTTATGTTGAAGGCTTTGAGGAATAGATATATTGTTAAATATAAAAAATTTAGTAAAATACTTAGATTTTCTTGAATTTATCTCAAATCTAACCTAATAGGTCTTTAATTAAAATCGTTTTAATCATATTTTCTTATTGAATTGGGTTAAAAACCTAAACCATATTTAAATACAATTAAATATAGTTTTAGGTTTTTTAAATAGTTTTTAATAAAATATTTCCGAACTAAATCTAAAAGAAAAATGTATTTCTGTAAAATTTCAGTTATTAAATATTTTTAAGTAATTTCTATTTTTTTTTCTGTTCCATAAAATCATAAATACAAAAACAATTTCAGTACAATAAAATATAAGCGCATTCCTTACGGCTTTGTAGACACAATTGAAATATTTTTTTACTCTATACATTTTTTTTTGCATAGGAATTAAGACAAACACCAAGCACCCCAAAATAAAATTACTTTAAAAATTTGGGTTAATAGTAAACATATAAAACTACTACAAGTGTAATTAATTAAAAACAAAAAAAGTTTTAAAATTTCTAAACTTTTTAATTAATAACTATACAAGTGATAAATAATGCTACACATAATACTTTAACAAAAAAAAACTATTCACATCATTTTTGGTATAAAATTATATGAGAAATTTAAATTTTGGGTTTATGTTTTATCAATACAAGAAATATAATGATATTTATGCAAGTAACATGTATGTATATGAATAGTACTTCAAAATTAAATAATAACTAATACAGACATTTTATTTTTTTCGTGCACACTATGTCATCCGAAGAAAATTTAGTTTTTAATACAAGTATTTCCTTGACGTTTAAAAATTTATTTCAAAACACATTTATTCAAAAAATCAAACTTTAAGTATCAAAAAGTTATAATCATTATAAGAAAATTCTGGATAAATCTACTACATATATTTATATATTTTATTACTAAATTCTTGCAGCAGGATTAATTATATTTCATTTATGGATTCATGCAGCAGGATTCTATGTTCCTTACAATTTAAACACATGAAACTCCTTTTAATCCAAAATAAGTATTAGATTTTGTCTCTACTTCTTTGTGTTCAAGTTAAGAACAAATGCAATAAAATGAATTTAATTCTTAAAATTTTGTAAATAAATAATTTATTAAGATATTTAAATAAAAAGATATAAAATAATTACAAAAAATGATGCAGCATCGATTACATGTTTATATCTCAATTACTTTCAAGAGTTCTATACACGAATCACATAAACTTACTTCAGTACACGAACAATGTGAATGTACAGAAACGCCATTAAAAAATGATAAAAAAAAAAATCTAAAAAAACCTTCGAAGTTTTCCTTGACGGGGTGAATGGGCTTGGTTTTCTTCGCATATTAAATTGCATATTTGTATCTAGTCGTTAATAAAATATGTAAAGGAACAAATATGTGAAGGAATCAAAAGAAATCAATATATTTATTTGCGAAATTTGTCTATTCAAACAAATGTACGTAAATTTACAAATTGTTTTTCTCGTAGCTGCAATGCTACCCTATATATTGTCGATGAAAATCCAATACGTTTCATAAAATTTCTTTTTACTGAATTGTCGTTTTCTCAGAATTGTTTTTCTCGTCGACGTCTCAGACTTGTTTTTTTTTTTTATTATGGGACAATGGATTCAAATCTTCAAAAGTATTTAAATGGATTTAAATATGTTATTGAAAGGTTCAGATTCAGTTATTTACATAATTAACTTAATTTTTTGGATGGTGCCATAAATACTGCACTTAAAGTACCAGGGTAAACAAACAAGATAATTTGGTATTAATTTTAAAATGGATAATAGACTGAATTGGAAAAATATTATCTTAAATTTAGGAAATTGTTGATTTTCTATTTTTTAAATTTTTTAATTCAATTTTATTTTGTGTTTTATAACTTTTTTTTATCAAAATTTTAACAAATTTTTCTTTCCGAATTTAAGTGTTTTGAAATTTCTTAGGAGAAATTTTCCCGATAGTTTATATTCTTCAATACACCTAAGGTGCTTATTTTATATATTTAATATTTGGTATATTCATAACCTATGTTTTATATTTAATTGGAGACAAAATATTATTTAATTATCAGAAAGTTTATATTTCAATTGCAATAATAAATCAACAGAACAGATTATTTATCATTCTAAGCGTGAAAAGTGAAATATGAATTATCTGCATTTATAGTGAATATACAAAATATGAAAGTATATTTTGAATTTTTCAATTATGTTCAATTAGAAATAATTTTTCATAATATATTTGTAATTAGTCCAATTAATGTTTATGACAATATTATGCGCTAATGAAAATTAATTTCAGGACATCATCAAAAATTTAAAGTGTATTTAAAAAATCTGTAGAAGATTTTTTTTTTTTTGTGTTGTAATATTTCAACAACCTACAATGTTTGTATTACAAGATATGAACTATAAAAGTTCAATTAGCTAAAGTAGAATAGTCATTAAATTATACTCTTAATTTACTTAGAAACAGATGGTGCTAATTTCATACTTACTCATAGTAAGTATATATATATATATATATATATATATTTCTTTTTTTTTATCGCATCCTATTACAAAAAGGTAAAATTGATCTTACTTTCTACAGAAACGATTAAATTTTTGGTGTAAGAAAAATCATAAAAAAAAAATTTTTTTTTTCTTCCTTTTTATAGTAAAAAAATATTATCTAAAGCATTCTAGTAATTTAATGAAAACTTTCTATAAAAAAAAAAAAAAACTTTTATCATCCTTTGAGAAAAATAAAGTTAGACAGGTGAAAATCATTATGAATTTTAACAAGCACTTTTGTGTATTATGTCTGTTCTATCTTTGAAATAATAGAAAGTTTCTGAAAGTTTTTTTTTTTTATATTATAAATTATAATAATTTCCAAAAAAAAGAAAGAAATAAAATTTATATTTATTAAAATATTCGAAATAGCAGAGCATAATTCGAGGTAATAGCTGTAATTTGGGATAATGATAATGTCAGACCTATACACCGTTTTTTATAATATACAAAAAGTAAATAAAAATTATACAAAAATTTCACTTCATTTTTCAACCTAGTCCATTATATTGGTAACTAAATTAAAATTATTAATATTATTTTTTTAAAGAGAAAAACCATTAAGTAATTTTAGTGACTTGTTAAAAATTTATGAGTTTAATATTAAAGGATTTTAATTTCATAATTATATTTTATTTTCAAAGCGCCTGTATTCCTATATTAAATTCGTGACAAGCCCAGATGTTATTATTACAAATTAATTATTATGTGTTTACCATTTTGTGTAACTTGATTTTACGATTCATTCTAAAATTCGAGTTTTGGTTTTGTAAAAACTTTATAATTCTTAAAAAATATAAATCTACTAAATATTCTATTTATCTCTATTGAGATTTTCTATATAAAATCACTTATATTAAAAAATCTCAATATCAAAGTCAATAAATGATGAATGACTCTGATGAAAGATCAGACCATAGTTTCATATTATGAACCATATTCTTAAAGTATTTAGTTATATGTATATGCTTGTTGTGACTAGTAAAAACTTCATTTATTTCATTTTCAAAAAAAATATATATTTTTCACTATCAATACACCATAAAAAAGAATACATTCATCTTTTATGTATAAAAAAAAATCTTTTCGAACGTAAAATATCCTCTAAAAAAAAAATGAATTATTATCATATGGCCAATCTGTCAGATTACAAGTAACTCATAATGTCTAATGGATTTTTATTCTGCAATGCGATTCAAAGAATATCATTTAAGTTGTGGTTATTTTTGTTTTCGTTATTTTCATCCAAAAGATTGAATTTAAACTGATTATTTAGTTTATTAATGGATAGTTGTTTTTGAGATTTAGATTCAAATTTTTATTACTTTAATGATAAGATATAAAATTTTATTTATAGAAATATATATTTTTCTTATTTGTCATTATTACCAAATTCAGTACATTACTAGAAAAACAAGATATTATGTTGGAATTTCTTGTTTTCCGAGTAATGTACTGAATTATGAACTAAAAATGTCATGCAATATACAATTTGTTTCCTAAATATTATAGTACGATATTATTTTCTGGCATTTTCTTTAAAATACAAAAAGTTTCAAATTTAAATTTAGGCTTGGACTCGTTCAAATGTTATTTGCAATTGTTTCTAATCTCAAAACTTATTTAATTCATAACTGAAATTTTATTAATATCAGTTTTCGTTGAACAAAAATTTCACTTCAGTCCTAAAAATATCACTTTTATTTACATCAAATTTTGAACAGAAAACTAAAATGGAAAATGGTATACAATTTTTCCACAAATTTAAAAATCAACTAGATTTAAAAAATCAAGTGAAAACTAGTGTTCATTGTGTTAGAAATTAGACATTTTTCCGATTACAAAATTTATAACAACCGGCTTTATTAAATATTTCAGTTGAACTTTTTATGTTTTTAATTTATCGTGTCATAATATGACCTTTCGAATGACCGTTATGAATTTAAAGTATATCAAGGACTAGATAGCTTTGAAATAGTCAATTGATAATCCAAAATTTGAATTTTTTCTGTTCGTTATCTGATATTTTTTTTTTTAATATTTTTTGACAATTTAACGCAATGCCATATACAAGTTTTTCCATTACGGAAATCCTTTCAAAAAAAAAAATATATATATAAAAAATGCAATATATACAATGCTAGTTTTTTTCAATTTCATGACTTGACCTAAAAATATTTTTCATTATATACTTTTTTTTTTTTGATGAAAATGGCAACACAATGGAAAAATTTAATTTAAAAACCATAAAATATTAAAAAACATTAAAAATTTATAAAGTCGAGAATAGTTTTTTTTTTTACTTTTATTATGAAATATGTTTAACGCAATAGTAAACATTGCAATAATTTTTTATTTTTTAAGAATTCAAAAGGCGCGAGAATATGAATATTTCTATTTTTTTTTTTTTTTTAATATTCTTATAGATACTTTGGAACTTTAGTTGAATTTTTCTATTCAAATTATATGATAAAATGTTATTCAAATTAAATGAAAATTTAAAACTCAGAGAAACTAATTTAAATTTCATAATTATATAAAATTGTACAAATATGTTAAAGTTATGTTCTCATAAGAAGAGAAACTTTATGTTCTAAATAAATGTCTTTTTGAAAATAATAAAATAAAATTCTAACCAAATTTTGTCATAATAACTCTTGGTAGCATTTAACAAACTGTGATGATTTGACAATATAAATTTCATTATTACACCTTATAAAATATTACTTTGTTATTACACCTTATAAAATATTAGTTTGTTTTAAATTTGCGCCAGTTTTTGCCTATGTCGGAGCAACGAAAAATTTCTTCGGCTGCGACGAAATATCCTTTTATTATTTGAATTCGAATTTTTTGATTGGTTGAATTTGAAAAAAAAAATCCATCGCAAAAAAAAAACCGATTCAAAAGGAAAATAAGTCTAATATTTTCTATCTTCAATTTTCTAGCTTCAATTTAAAGACACACGTAACACTATTACACTAATATCTATAACAATATTTTTAAAAAAAAAATTTTAATACTGTCCTAACAAATTTTTTCTGGACTTAAGCTTCTGAACAAAATCAAATATAAATTTATTAAATTTTCTTCGAAACCAATTTCATTTTTCTAACATAAGGACAAATCTAAAAATTTCAATATTTAATTTTTTTTCCTTTTTTGCATCTGGTTATAAGGATCTAAAATTTTTTTTTTTTTCCTGGACATTAAAATAATAATAATAATTTTTTTTTTCATTTTTATTTGTTGCAATTGGGTTTTTCCGTCAAGCAATAAAAATGCAGGCAAAAATGAAAAGAATTTCTTTATTGTCACTGAAGAAACAGCAATAAATTGCAATATAAATGGAATTTTCCATTTTCCATTTTTTTTTTTTTTTTGTGTTTTTTGAATTTTCTTATCTTCTGATATTTTAACTTTTCATGCAAAAAAAGAAAAAAAAAGGAAGAACACAAACAAACTTCGAAATATAAAAGAGTAAATCCAAGATAACGAAAAGAATAACAATATACAAATATATAACCCAAGGATGCAATAGAAATTTCTACAAAACAAAAGATGTCGTCTGTATTAAAAAAAAAAGAAACTATGATGAGATTTTTCATAAGAATTCTTATTGCTGCTCCTAAAAGGATACCTTATACAACAACAACAAGAAAAACTATTTTTATTATTATTTTCTTTTTTTGGTATATCTTATATGGAAACTTAAGAAGCTTCATAAAAATGTCATTTATTGTTTCGAAAAGAAGTTATTAGGTCACTTCGGACTATTTAGATTCACTACCACAAAATAAAAAAAAAATTCATTCAGTACGATCATACATAAGAAAAGATATTTGAAGATCATTAAAAAATATAATTTATATTAAAAGTACATACATTATTATTAGAATATTTAATGATTTTTAGAATTTATGAAAATCCTTTAAAAAACTTCTTTTAAACAATTTGTCATTTAATATCTTTTTTTATGGAAAATATAAAAATATTATCCTGTTCAAAAATTTAATTATAAAAATCAATTAAAATCATAACTTTTGAATAGCTGGGTCCATATGTTCTTATGTGAACAGATTTCAACTTTTATCCTTTTGTAATATTTGAAATATTAAAAAAATTTAAATACATAAATTTAATAAGGATAATTAGGTACAATGATATCAAAAATAAGGTTAGTAAAGTTAAGTCAAGCTTATGTAATATTGCATGTTTTATTAATTTTTCGGTTTTTTAGTAAAACACTAATTTTTCCATTTTTGTGGAAACCCTGGAAACCCTGTCCTTTTCATTTTTGTGGAAACCCTGGAAAAATATTTCAAAAGGTTTCGTCTCCAGACATTTAGTATTAAAGAATATTTTCAATTTCAGGCATTAATCCGACATAATAATTTTGAATTTCAGGCGAAAATAACGACAGAAATATAGAAATATTATTAGTCTGTATTTTTAAAAAAAAATTATATACTAATAAGATATTAAGTAATTACATACCATAAACCTATCTGTCCGCATAAATTATATTATATTTTGTTTATTATCTAATTTCAATGTGTTTCATCTTTCATTTTTATTTATTTGTAAAATATACCTTAACCCAAAAAAAAAATACAACATTTTTTTTTGCAAACTCTTTCGTTTTGCTTCAAAGATATATTTTCCATTACAACAACAAAAAAAAAAATGGATATATATTTATAAAAATAGCATGCAATTTTAAGTAATTTTGAGTATATGCAAAGCATATGTGCTCTTTGACTTAAAATATCCTTTAAAATGCAAATGTTGGTTAACTGAAGCTTAGTTGTTGGGGTTTTTTTTTATTTATTTTATTTTATTTTTTTTTTTGTTTTGGAAAAGGAAATATGTATTTTAAACGATAGATAAGGATATTAGTTATATAGAAAAAAATGTGGTCGAGTCTTTGAGTTTCTACTTATAGTGGCATTATATTTAATGAGAGCACGTACACTCTTATAGATATGGAAAGGATATATATGCTTCTGTAAAAATATATACATATGTTAAATAATGAATTATAATAAATTTTAAAATTTATGATTTATGAAAATATTTAAAGGAACAAATGAAGAATAGAGCAAATCATTATGTAAAATTTATGTATGTTATGTGAAAAATTCTTAAGAATTTGTATTCAATTTTGTATACGAAAAAAAAAAAAAATTTAAAAAGATTCCTTACAAAGGTTGTCTTTTAAATTTATAATATTGTTGATAAGAGTATATCATAACAATTTTTATTATTTATGATTACTTAAAATTGTTCCGATACAAATTTAATTCATTCTGCAGATACATTATCAATTATTAAAAAAGGTTGTTCAGTTAGAGAATACATATTAGTTAAAATTAAATTTATAAATATTATATGAAAGGATGTAAGATTTAGAAACGACAATATGTATAATATTTGCATTTCTAATATTTAATTTATTCGTAAGCTTTATTAAAAAAAAAAAAAAATTATATTTTCCATTTTTGTATCTATTTTGTTTTTGCTTCAGTTTTTTTTTTTTTTGAATTTGATGTTTCTATCATCTAACATGAATATTAAATGCATATTACAACTTATACTGAATTGAAAACTCCTCATAAAATGTATCTCAAACTCTAGAGAATAGTTTATCACAAACTCCGGCCACCATTTGTGAATTCTAGAAAACTTAACATAAAACTTTCTGATTTACTAAGAAATTGTCTGATTTACTCAGCAGTTTAAATCTCAAAGTTATGGCACCCTGTTTAAACGTGTCAGTTTGCTGAAGAGTTTAAGACCAATATGTTCGCATACCTTTACGAATTATGTTTATAGTATGCAATTACATACTAACACGTGCATCAGTACTTATAAGAACGTTTAGAATATAATATAAGGACGTATAGATATTGCGTGTTTTATGTAAATAAATTTTGAAATATAAATAAATAATAACAAATAATTTATCGCAAAGATAAACTATTCAAAAAAAAAAAAACTTATCTAAAATAATCATTTATCTTAAATTTTTTTTTTTCTTGCTTTAAAATACCAAATTATATTATCATTTATAACTTAATCTAAAATTTAAGCTTAAGATACCAGATATATCAAAATGCTTTTCCTGCACACAATAATCTTTACCTATCAAAAAGACATGCTGCAAAAAAGTTAGATAACAATTCTGCCAACACAACAACGACAAACAAAAACAACATCAGAATAGAGTTTTATAAAGTTAAGAATTATTTTCTTCGGATTTTCTTTATGTCTGTTTGTTTGTGCATTAGTTTATTTATATTTCCGAGAACCTAAATAGAAGATAGATGCTTCTTTAACGAAAAAAAACATTAAAAAAAAAATACAAGGATAATCTTCTTTAAAAGCAGATATAACAACAGCAACAAAAAAAAAAAAAAAAAATTAAATCTGGAAAATGTCAAGAAAATGTAAACGAACGAAGAAGAAAAACAAATATGAAATAAATAAAAAAATGCATATAAAAAAAATTTATCAGAATGATATGAAAAGGGAGGAATTATCTTTTAAGGAATTATTTCGATACCAACAAAAGGACAAAAATACAATAGAAATGGTCGATTCTCTGTACAAAACGAACATTAAAAAAGAATTTATCAGTAAAATACAAGATTTTCATAGTTTTAAAAATATAAATACAGTGATAATCAATAGTTTTTGGAGAATTTCGAATGGCACAATTTTACATTCAATTTTCGAAACATTTAATTTTGCAAAATCCATTACAACATAATGCAATACCCATGATACTCCGTTCCCAGTATATTTTATTATGAAATAAATCCAGTATCTAAACTTATATTTCAATGTGCTCAATATTTTTCAAAATGGTCAGACTATTGTTGATTTATTTAACCAGCACTGTTTGATATCGGAAAATGATTCATGAGTTTTAACTTTTTAAATTTTTCTTTAATATTCGTTTCCTTTTGTGATATTTGACTGATGCAAACTGATAGCGCCATCCTATGGGATATTGAATTTTCTTTTAATATTATGATTGAGTGATTTCTATTGCTTCTTTTGAAACAATGACAGGGTAGGTGCAGTGTGTTTTTTTTTAACTCATTCATTGAGTAAAACTAAACTCCTTTCCATAATATTATAAATTATGTTTATCCGTAATATGGAGAAAAATTTTAATCAATATAAACAAATATGTTTTTTAGCAATGTATTTCATTTTTTTAATAATTTTTATTATAAATAATTCAAAAAACACTACAATCCGAATGAGTGCTATTAAATTCATTGGTTTCTGAGTCATCTTCATGTGTAATTTTCTGTTAAAACATCTTAAAAACATTCATTTACAACAAATAATTTGGATATTTTAGGTCCAGTTGTTGTAAATTCAATTACCCAAAAGTTCAGTTGATTTTTGCTGACTTTCATTTCAAGTGTAATTTTACGCAACGTTTTTCATTTCACATTTCAATAAGATTACAGTGTTATTAATTATATATTTTGCAAACAAAATATTTTAGTGCAACTATTTATTTATTTTTAAATCATCATGTTTTCAGTTTTCATTAAAGCCAAGTGAGAGTCACAATAATTTCGATTCGTTATATATTTAAAATTTTAAATAAATTTAAAGATATAAATTGTGCATAAAATAAATTGAAAACAAGCAAAATTAAATTTTATGATGCTCCTTACTCTGTTGGTTAAAATTATTTATGTAATTGTGAATATTTGACTATTTCTATTGGCAACTCTTACTCAAATTAAGAGCATTTGTAGCAGAATTTAATTGTATGTATTAAAATAAATTTTGGAAATATTTTCTTAATTCACCATATTTCCATTTATATATATGTATATATATTATATAATCTTAATTAAACTATAGTTTCATCATTTTATGTATAATAAATTTTAATGATATTATTTTCATTCTTGTAAAATTTTCTTGAATCATGTAAATTTGATTATAACTTCTTCTTTTTTTTTATAAAACTAACTCTTTTAATTTTTCTTATTAAACGAAACCTAATTGTATTTTAAATTATTTAAATGAATAATCTTTCAAAAATATCAAGAAATTCATTATAAAACATCTAAATATTTTATTTTTTAATCAGTCTGCATTATCTAAACCAAAAAAAAAAATAATATATTTAAAACTAAATAACATAGTTAAATAATTGGTAGTCCCTTTACTCTTTCTTGAAAATATATTAGCTATCAACACTAAAGCTGACATTAACAAATTATTTCCTTTACTTTATTCCTGAATATAAACACATATAAATGTATATCCTTTTAAAAATGTAGTAGTTAAAATTCACAACTAGAAAATGGAAATAACAAGCTTGATAAGCGAAAATATTTATATATACATTTATGTATTTTTTTGTATTTTTATGGACAGAGTTATAAAAGGTCGACAGTATTTCCATTATGGTTAAATATTTTACACTTTTATATTTTAAAATATTTTATTTCTTCTGAAATTTTAAGCTGATTCTGGTATCGCCAAGATAAGATAAATTTTAACATTCCAAATTGTTAGTAATTCGTTGGCAAATATAATTTAATGATAACGAATACACATTTTAGAGTGTCCATACATCGGTATGTTCAGAATATCTGATTAGACAAAAGGTATTAAGTACTAAAAAATAAAAAAAAAAAGATTTACGATACATGGTTATAAATGTTTTATATGTTTATATTTGTTTTAGTTTAATGTTACGATATTATGAGAGAAGCAGTTTTGCAAACTGTATTTTATTTCGACGATTTTTGATTAAATCTAATTAATATGTCTTGTTGTAGGTAATCATTTTTACGAAATAATCTTCATAACTAGCATATTTTACCTTCAAACGTTGGTTACCTTTGTCAGTAATATTATTAAACGACCAACTAAATTGTTGCTGATTTTGCAGTGCTACCAGTAATCATTTTAATGTTGAGAATGGATCTCGTTCTGTGACATCTGGATTTTAAAACTAAAATTCGCTTGTGATTACACTTTTTTTTTATTTCGGCTAATCTGATTATTGTTCATCAACCCACTAGTTATAAAAATTAATTTTCTTTGCTGGTATCGTTTTTGTCTCCATGAAGGTATTGTATAATAGTTTCAGACAAAGACACTTTATGAAATTAGAGAATTAATTTAAAGCGTGATGCATTATGTTGCGGTGCAAATCATATTAAACATTAAATACAGAAAGATGATTCCTCCGAGTCTTATTTTTTCCTTTCCAACGAGTAGTGTCATAATTTTTCAGAATTTGCTTTTTTAGATCGCGATCGTATAGTATAAATCAAATTTGAATTTTTCTTCAAAAGCACATTTTGAACGCCTTACGTTATAAAGTCTTTCATTCTATTTAACCTCGAACTGACTTAATATTTTTCAACTTTTGCAGCTAGTGATCTTGTCATAATTTTTGTGTCCTTTTATTGTATTAATTTGAAAACTTGACTTATAGTCAGACGGTTAGTCCGCAAAGTGCTAAGAAAACATATTCTTCTTTGCAAAACTGTCCTAAAACTGGCAATTGGCTTTTACGAAATATAAATATTAGTTATTAAATTAGTTGTTACATAATTATGAACTTAAGTCAGTTATAACATTTATTACTTACGTTAATTACCAAATGTACAAAACTTTCTGCGACATTAAAAATTTAAATATTAATTTCTTATTTCGTCTATTTTATAAATTATTATAAACATTCCTAGTAAAATTCAGGTAACATTTCTACAATATAATTCGAACCAAAATACAATTTTCATAATAATTTTTTTTTTATTTCTTCATCAACAGATAAAAACGTTTTTAATAAAAAGATTCCTTTAAAAATGAAATTAGATTGGCAGATTTTTCTATTTGAATTATATATAAAAACAAAAAAAATCGACATATTTTCACGTAGATATTTTTTTTTTTGGGAATACTACCAATTTATTTTCCTCGAAAATAATCGGTTGAATTTTTGTTGAATTTTTAATTTAAACAACAATAACTGTGACTGCACTTCGTACGTTTTTTTCTAACATTGTTTTTTTTTTTTTATTATTATTCTCATACTTAAAGCCCCAAAAGGATATTTTTTTTTTCGTTGGCAAACATCGGTAGTAAACACTAACCAAAAAAAAAAAAATTTTTATGTATATATATTTTAATAAAAAATGGTAAAGACGTGCAAGATTTTTATTTTGTGGGTAAACACAAGAAAAACAAGTTGTTTTTGTGTGAAAATTTTTTGCTTAGGATGTTATTCAAAATTGTTTAACAAGAAAGAACATTATAATATCACAGCATCAGAGCCTTTAATAAAAAAAAAAATATTTGTATATATTTACTATATACCTATAAGATATAAATAAAATTAAAATAAAATTACTAAACAAAAAAAATATTGTTTTTATATTTGTTTGTGGTTCAATTTTGAAAAAAAAAAAAGTTTAAATAATGAATTACGAAAATTGAGAATTGAATAAATAATAGAGGGTAGTTATTTACTGCCTCTAATATCATATATAGGAATTATTAGATATGTATCAATACGTAAAGCCTAATTGGCATTTTGAGCTCCGTCTAAATATAGTAATTAAAATATAATCACCTAATCAGTGATTAATGGATCTGATCGGATTAGCCTTCATGCCAACTGATTATAAGGTTTCAGAGGGATACATTGTTCAATTTAGGTATCATAACATGTCATTTGATTAAGTATAAATAGAATAATTGGCGAAACATATTCAAACAACACGCATTAGATGCACTGTTAATAATATTTTATCTTTGGTTGGTTGGTAGGTATAAGTGCAGACTAAAATTAGAGTATTGGCGCCGTTTTTCTACCACCACTCTCGTGAGTTCTTAAGAAAATTTAGTTTATTAGGTCCATCTAGGAGTGTTCAAGAAGCGTGTCATGTCCGTCGTCCTCCCTGTGGCAATATCCTTCAATTCCCTGAGCTAGTGGTATTCTAGAGAATAATATATGCATACAAAGTGTTCCATTGTCTCCTTTTCATTTCGCTCTTCATTTCAAAGTGTTATTTGTCCTTACTGGCGAGTTTTAAAAGATTGTCTGTTTTCTTCTTGTTGTGGCCGTTGTTTTCTTAGACTACTGCACGTAGTTAGTTCTTTTAAGCTCAAGTTTGCTAAGGATTTAAAGTGGAGATATATATCTCTTTTTAACGAATTTATTGGGGAGTTCACTGGTTCTGTCAGTGACAGTATGATTTACAGTCCTTCTTCGAACGATTATAAATAATAATGCGTCCCTTCCTCCCAGAAGAAAGAAATCTTACCATTCTTTTTTTTGCTAGAATCTAGATTTCAAATTTCTGGTCAAAGTGAAGCCTGTGAATGTTATAATTTTTATAGTAAATTTTGTAATTTTTTTTTTGCAGATATTTTCGCAGAAAACTTAAACCCTGTTCAGTTACATTTATATTTATTAATCAATAAAATTTTCCTTTTTTTGAACAACAACTTCAAAATATGTTTTTTCTATTTATGAAAAAAAATAACCACTAAGATCTTTTCAAAATAAATTTTTTTTTCTGTAAATAATCTCACAATCTTTTTCCCATTTAAAAAGCATTAATTCAAAGTTAAATATAAAATGGTAGAAATCGAGATTATTTGTTTTTAATGTTTAATGGAAAAAGCAAAAAAAAATAAAATAAAATAAAATAAATGTACACCAGTGTGCTGTGGTGAATATTAGCTGTGATGTTGGTCAGAACACTCTATAAATAAAGTTTTGCATTCTATTCAATATGCATTTTATTTTCTTAGTAAAAATAAAATTGAGTACAATCTTTTGATATGAATCGCTTCTGAGCAGTAAAAAAAAAAAATGATACACTTCAAAGTATCTCCTCGAGGATGGTAAACATAAAATTCTTCAGTATTTAAATAATATGTTTTGTGTGTGATTTCTTGTTTACATAAATAAAATTTTTTTTTTTTTGTTGTTTTGAATGTTGAATAAATTTTTGAAATGAAAAGCATAAAAGCAAATAAGATTTTCTATTCAGCTATAAAAGTCTGATAGCAATCTAAATTTTTTAATCTTAATAAACGAATAGTCGATGAATAAACGAAATTTTAATACATTAAAAGTCTGATAGAAATCTAAATTTTATAATTTTAATAAACATATACAAACGAAAAAATGATGAGTAAAAAATGTCTGCGAACCAGACGTTTAGAAAATATTTATTCCATTGAATGTTATTTTGTTAAATATACCACAGAAAGGTAAATAAATATTATAAAGCATAAGCTATTGAAATAATATTTATAGTTTGCCAAATACAAAGATAATACCATAAAACTAGGTTTCAAATCTAACTCCAAAAATTAAATCTTCTTCTAATTCTATCGCCTATTCACAACTGGATTTTAGTGAGAATTTTCATTTTAATATTTGTTTATTCAATTCTGATCACTATATTGTTGACCTGCGCTCCACTTTTTAAACAGGAAATTTGTTTTAATCTTACCATCCTTACAAGTTTTACAAATCTTCCAACAATTTTAGCCTGAAAGGATTTCAGATTTTGAACCAAATCAGATACTAAATAAAACATGAAAACCAATTAACATGTTTACAACATTTACTGTTTGGTTTAACCTAATGAATTTTAAATTGTGCTATAAAATACTTTGTATAATTATTGTACTATTCATGGTACAGGAACAAACTACTGTTTGATCCTTTTCACAAAAGGGTTGATATAAAATTGTGCGTGCTTCGTAGTCATCTGGAACTTTTTCTGACCTTATCATTTATCAAGACTGACTATATATCACTAATATTAAAAATTATGAAAGTTTTGCCACCCACTCGGAAATTCTGAAATTATTTGAAGAAAGCATCTCTGTAAATTTATTTCTATTCACCAACATTGTTTTATGTTTTATGATCTGCAATCACCAATATTGCTGAATATACATCCTTTGCTCGAATACATCTGTGGTAATATATAAAATGACAAGGCAAATGTTTACTAGAATAAAAGATAAAAAATTTACTTTAAATTTTCATATTTCTGTCGATTTAAATGCGTTTAAAATGAGTTTTAATTTAACGAAATTGCGATGGATTCAAATCAAATAAATTTCCGGGTCAACGCACTAATTTAACTTTAATTTTAAATCTTATAAGTGATAATGCTGATTTTGCAATATCGGAATTTATTTTATTTATGTTTTTGTATAGTAATATGCCCGTGCATACATGGTTGTATTTATTATGCTTCAATCTCAATCTATAATAATAAAATATTATATTATGATTTATGATTATGCAAAATAATGCTAAAACATTTGTAATCCAGAAATATTTGTATACAAAATTACATAAGCATAACTATTGTATGTAAAATAATAATTATTAAAGTTCACCTGTGTTTTTATTTATACCTAACCAATTCCAAAAATAACCAAACTATTACCTTAATACCAAATAACATATAATAAATCCTCTAAAATCTAATGTAATTCTATAGGACCGCTTCTAAAAAGCTTTTAGCTGTTGAATTTTGCAAAAAAAATGTGCATTGAATTTGTTAAGAATTAAAGAAAATTATGTTGTTCGGCTTTATTCACAATTTCATATATATATCTCTGCAACTTTTCAATGCTTTCAGTTTCAGTAATCAAGAAAGTGCCCGCATTGGCGATTCGGATAGGTGCCCGTGCCATATTGAAAAAGAATAAATAACAAGAAGTTTTCGTTTCAAAGAATAAAAATAATTTCTCACAAGAAATTCTTAAAGCTTTACCTCTTAAACTATTGTCGGCCTCAGTACATGATCAATGTTGAAAAGTTAAATTCTCCTTTTTAGTTCCCTTTTAATTCTAAATACACCCTAAGCATTTTCCCATTTTCAATCGGAAAGTCTTCTAAATTTGTATTTTCTCAACATTATTATTTTTTACTTGATGGTTTGGTGTCATACTCTTCTTGGCTTCTGTGTATCTAGCTCAACTTCATTAATAAACTTTACTATTTAAACAAATTTTTGGTTGCCCTTAAATTTAGTTATCTTTTGTACTGCTTTAATTATCTTTAATTATCTGTAATTTTCAAATATTTATATGAATCGCACCACATATTATTTATCGGTGAAGATATATTATATTTATCTTAAATCTGTGATGCACAGAGAGAAGTGAAAAGCTGTCGCCGCTGTTTATCTCTATACAACAGGTCGTATCTCAAAATATTTAATATTGACAATGTACAATGTATTACACAAAATGTAAATAAATATATAAATTAATTGAGAAAAACCTATCTTTTATTACTTACACAGTATTAGCCAATATAGGAATTTCTCAAGAAATATAATATTGAACTTGTTTGATTAATTGTTTGTAAAGTTTTTTTTTATTCAATTTCAGCTTAATTGAAAATATATTATTTCCTGCTAAAAAAAAAATAATCAACTGATATGTTTCGAATTTTAACAAATAAATTTTCATCAAATGAGCTGCAAACTAATAGTAATAAGAAAGTAACATTGTAATTAATATTTTGATTTTTGTCTGCTTCATTAAAAACAGATTAAACAGAATTGTAAAAATTTTCATTTGATTTTTATTAGCAGCTTTGGAGAAAAAAAAATGAAATAAATCTTTTGGTGAACAATAATCAATATATCTGAAAGTATATTAATATTTGCTATTCGAATATATTCATCATGAATAAACAACCATTGAATTAATTTGAAAATTTCTACTCCATAACATATTTTAAGCATTTGACTTTCTTAGTAGACAATATGGTTTTTCCAAAAACTGTATAATGCTCATACCAATCACTCAATGTAATTTTTGATGAAAGAAAACACATTTGATTCATAATTCCCTAAGCCTAAACAATCTTACCTTTTTGCTTTTATAACCGTTTTCAATAGCTATTTATGAAATATAACACATTTAAAACTATTTAGGATTTGTATGTCAGTAGACAATATTAATAATGCAGAATTTTTCCTTACCCCAAATTGATTACACAAGTAAAACAATTATCCATAAAAAAAAAAAAATTAAAAAAAAACTTCATATTTAGTTCACTGCACAATTAAAGTCCTTTATTTTTCATCATTGTCTAATATTTGTTTTGTTTCAATATCAAACTTATTGTAAACTTTCATGTCCTTGTACTAAAATAAACACTAGAATGATATATATAAAAAAAAAAAATTTCCCTATATTTTCTTGCATATAATGCGCACACACATACCATAACAAAATTATAACACAACAAACTTATATTGTATTGTTGTTTGTCTCCTCCTTAAAGTTTTCTAATTTAACTTTTCTTCTGGAAGTCCTTTTCGTTGTTTGTATGAAAAATTCTTCTTATCTCTTATAATATCTATGCTCATTTTTTTTTTTGAGGTTGTTGTTCTATTGTATACCTTTATGCTTAGATACTACATATTTTACTGAAAAAATAATTATAACCAAAAACTTTGTAAATTCCAAAGTTTCTTCTATAGATTTTAATTATATAAATTTATAATAAAAAGATACTCTATTTTTTTTTTTTAAATTAGTTAAACAAATTTCATAAAATGAAGTTTTCGTAATAGTACACATATATATTAAATAGTAATTTATAATTTTTATGCAAAAATTATAAATTATCACTTATATAGTTAGTGAAATTTACATATCTTTCATATTTTCAAGATTTACTAAAACTTGAGATAACAATCACCACCGATAACAAATATATTCACGTAGTAAAATTACTAACAAAATTAATAATATTTTTGTAGCTTCATTATTCAACGACAAGTATTAACTTTAGGTAAAAAAAAAATCAAGTTTATTAGAATTTTTGATCCAAAATAGCCAAAATATTTATTAGAATCAAAACATAAAATATGTATTTAACCTGCGTTTACACAAAAATAGGTTACATTTTGTAGAAAATGTTATATATTATGAAAGTTGAAAACTTCTAACTAAAAATGAAACTAATTGAAAAAAAAATATTCATAGTTACGGCTCTAATATTATAAAGTATGTAGTATACTTTACAATGCCATATAAAATATATTTTAACTAAAAAAAAAATTGCATTAATTAATTTAAATTTTCCTCTAAATTTTTACTTCTAAAAACTAAACTAAAATTGTAAAACAATGCAATGTTTTTATTTTTTACCCAAAACAAACAAAATTAATTTTATTTTGTTATCTTTTCCAATGAAAAATTTTTACTCATTACCTAAATCTATACATAAATGATACATACTCATAGATGTATATATGTACGACTATGTAAAATATTCAAATTAAACTTTTACAACAACAACAACAATTACAAAAAAAAAATATACATATATAATCATTTTATTCATCGTGGAAATGAAACTTTTTATTAAGTATTACAGTCAACACAAATTATAACTAATAACAACTTTTTACTAAATTTTCAAAGGGTGTTCTCATATATTATGGCAAACTAACAATGTTTGTATTTTTTTTTTATGTAAATTACTAATAATAAAAGTTTTTCAAACAACAAAAATTTTCTATCCGAAAATACTTTGTAAAATGTATAAGGATAATAATATTAGATTTGTCGAAATATATAAAAGTTTGTAATTTTCATATATAGTTTATTTTACACATATATTACATATAAAAGTATGTGTATATGTCAAAAATTTTAAAATTAATTTTACCTTTCAAAATATTTATAAATTTATTGACTTACAAAAAGGCGACAGGGATTACAGATTTTCATTAAACTAACAAAATTAATGTGAAAATTTTTTGATTTTAAATATAAATAATAATTCTTTTAATTAGAAATAATAGAATTAATTTTTGTTAAAAATAAATATTTTATTTGGTTTTAAAAACTACAAAATATATTTTCGTAATTTTATAAATTTAGATAAAATATAAATAGAATCGTTATAATTTTTAGGAAAAACTGGTGAATTGCCTTAATATATTCCCAGTAAAAATTTATACCATATAAAATTTCACAAATCGTTTTCTGATTTCCATTTATAGAAAACATTAGAATATACTCCATTAATTCTTTTCATATAAAAAATCATAACTTTTTCACGATTTTAATTCACATTTTTTCTAATTGTAAGCATTATTTTAAGGATATTCAAAAGAATTTTCAACAAATTAAAAATTGCTTCAAATAAAATTATAGAAAATTTTACTAATAAAAAATTTAAATAAATAATAATCTTAGGCTGAGCACTGAGTGTAATTGCAAATCGCTGGTCGCTCGCTACAGACCAAATAAACCGAAACGAAAAATTAAATTTAGATAAAAACTAATATTATTAAAACTTTAAATAAAATGCCCCGAAATAGTAATAAAAATATGCAAAAGTAAATTATTAAAAAAACAAAATTTTTAAATTTATTACAAATTGTTTTGCAAAAGTCCACATATGATAGCATATTTGATTTGATGATTTTTTAACTGGGTATGAGAACTAAATAACAAATTACAAATGGTATTGAAAATGACAGCAATTTTCCATTCTATAGTTTCTATTCAAAAATATGTAACTTTTTTGAATTGAATATTTTGATATGCTCTTAATTAAAATTTCCAGAATATTTCAGTTTTTTATTGCAGCCACATATACACTAAGTATATATACTTTATAGATAAATAAATCATAGCAATAAAATAAGAATTTTCATAACAATATTAACCTGATGATTTAATTCAAACAATTTATTTTAGTATTCCAAAAAAAAAGTTATAAATTCTTTTCTACAGAAATTTCTTAACGTTTAACTTTTTATATTTATAAGTTGACGCTCTCTCAATTAAGTCACCATCATCAACCTGGGTTTTTACAAATATTGCAATGATATTTAACTTTAAATGAACTTTGTTGAGTTCATTAGTTCAAAATGGGAAATATTTTCATAATTAATTATATTTATGAAAAAGAAGAATTAAAAAAAACTTTGCTTTTAATTAAACATAACATACTAATATGTGCTAAATAAGTTCAGTTTGATATAAAATTTCTAAATAAAAAATTAATATTTCGCACTTCAGGCTGTCCTTCGTAATGACAAGCAATATATTACACGTTATTCAACGCAACTTTGAACAAAATCTGATTCTAGAAGAAGAGGAAGATGAAGAAAATGTTGACGACGAATATGAACTGGTATTTCAAGAAGATGTGCTCAGCTCCAGCTCTGATGACTTATCGTTTGATGACTTTCAAGCATTGAAGTATGCTATGCTTCCATATTTAAATATATCATTCAATATTATTAATCTTTTAATCCGATAATTCTGATTAAAAGATTATTAATATTGAATGATATATTTAATTTCATTTTTTTACTACTGAATTCTTCCTTTGAAGTTTTTTGAGTTAATTTGATTTTCAGAATAAATTTTCATTATAAGATAAGACTCATACGTACAAAGATATTTTCAGATGATTTTTTTAAGCTGAATTACTAAAAATATTGAAATTAATTATAAAAAAGCATTTTTTTAAAGATCGATTCCACAAAATGTATTCTTAATAATTTTGCTTTCCATTCTGAAACGAGTACTATTATAACCGCACTATAATAATTAATATAAACCTGTTCAGTTTATGCATTTTAAATCAACATTAATATTTCATAAATAAGTGTTATAAAAATTTTTGAAATTTATATTATAAATATTTTTTCGATATTTCCTCTAAGTAAATTACATTTTTTTTTTAGAAACTTTTAAATTTTTTTTTTTCTTATTTTAAACATAAATATTGCAAAAAGTTTCTCGTTTAAAAAACATGCTTCGAGCTTTACAAGATATACATTTGCTATATTGCTTTTTAAAAATAAAAATATCAAAATAATGTTCATTGCGATTGCATGGAAAATATTTGAAATAATAAAAAACAAAACCTTTTTAATGCACTTCTTATGACTTGCATATTGTGTTATTCTAATATATGTATATATATGTAATAAATGCTGGTTAATATATTCTGTAAATAGATTGAACTGAAAATATGTTTTATGTACAAATTATATTTACATTATGGAATAATATTTCAAGTACATTATACGTAATAAATTAAATATAACTCTTAATACTTAAAGACCATATTTGAATATTGAAATCTTAATACTTTTGCCAAATTGCATAATCTGTCAAAAATTGGCAAAAATTGTTGACAGATTATACAATTTTTTCTAATACTGACATATTACAACTAATTTGAAATTGTTTTATAAACTTCAAGATATTTCGTTCGTCAACATCTAATTTTTAAAAAATATATCTTTAATTTATTTTTATTATATTTAATTTTAAGGATATTGCTAGAAATATTGTGTTTTTTTAGCTTGATTCTTGTATTAGACTTTAAGTCTTTTTCGATAGTATTAAAGGCGTATAAAATTACTTTATTCAAATAATTTCTCGTCTCCTAATATGATTCAATTATAATTTTTCATCAATTTAAAGAACAATTTATTTTGCCTAAAATTCTTTAACTTTTCCAACGAATGCCACATAAAATGTGATCTTACATTTCATAAAATATCATTTCAATAATAAAATTTGGTATATATTTTTTTAATAGCTTTTGCGTGAACAAATATTATATATAAAATAATAATAATAATATTTTTTATTTTATTTTTATTTTTATAATACCAAAAAAAAAAAAAAAACTTTTCCATCTGGTCTGTGTATAAATTTATGTAGCATTATTATTGCATGGTATTTGAAAAAGGATGCACCTCTGTCATATAATATATACAAACAAATTTATAAAAAACATTATGTATAGGGGAAACTCGGATAATTTCGTGTTATTACGGGATATAGATATGTAATTATAAATTATAGATATTTGGAAATTATATAAGATCACAGGTACAAAATTTGGTCATAAATATCTAATATAATATTTTCAAATTTCTTTAAGACCTTCAATATGTCTAGAAGTAGTTTAGGTTGTGTACGACTAACTTCGTGATACTACGGCTAACTTCGTGATAAATAAAGTCAAATTTCATGGAATTTTAGCAAAATATTTAAATTTCATATTACAAGAAAATGTTTCTGTACTTATTCTTCTTGAAACGAACAACAACAGATATTTTGTAAGTGATTAAAGCGACTGATCTTTTCAACATCACAAAAATTTATTAAATTTGAATTATAATTAAAAAATTGTGGTTCTGATCCAAATTTCTATCAAGCAACCATTAGAAGAAGAATGTTTGTTAGGAGGGGAATAGTTTAATCTAACAGATGTAACATGTATAACTAAAATTCAGGGTTCCGTTTTCATTGACTATTACGGAATTCCTGTGTCACGGATAAAGCCGAGTTTCCCCTATATATATATATGTATTATATTTAATATACTTTTATATTTTTTTTTTTACTATATTTACTTATATCTTTTCAAAAAAAAAAAAAAAATTTATTTAAAAGAATTTTCTATGCATTTTTATTTCAAATTGTTCCATTTTTATTGCTACTTAAGTGAAAAAAATTTTTTTTTTCTTTGTATTCTTGTTCGCACAAGATGACGTCTACGAGGACGAAAATATAAACGAAGAAAAAAAAACCATCAGCAAAAATATTTTTTATAATAATTTTTTTTTTTTTTTTTTATTATTTTTTCTGTTGTACGACAAACATAAAAAGTTACTTGCCACCATCAGAATTTACGAATCCTTTTTGAAAAAAAAAAAAAAAAATGAAAAGAAAATTTAAAGTTTCATGGATATTACACATTTTTCTTAAAATACATTGGGTTAGTTTTATAGTCGTTCTTCGTTAAGGATTCTTCTTTTTTTTTTTAATGGAAATTCATTTATTCTTATTATTATTTCCTGATGGAGGAAAATATTATTACTTTTTTTTTTTTTATTTTTTGGTCTGTAACAGAGGGTGTGATGAAATAAAACCTAAATAATTCAAGCTTTTTTATGATAGCACAATTCGCGCAAAAGTTTTCCATTTTTTTTTTTTGGTTTTTTGTTATTGAAGAAATTTGCTAGTCTTTACGTGTGCGTAACAGGATATAATAAGAGTAATAATTTCCTTAATTTTATGAATATGAAATGAAAATAAAACAAAATTTTATTTTACTTTTGTGGAAGGACATTTTTAAAAAATAGAAGAATTAAATTCTTAGTAGAATATTTATGAAAATTTAATTTCAATTGAATAAAAGATATTGTGTTGTAAACTGGAATTTGTCTTGTAACACTATAATTATATAATTTGTGGTGAAGTGACATGGCGAATACGAAATTATGAATTCCAATTACTATTTAGTAGATCTGGTAGTACTTGTAGTTATACCAATTACTACAATTAATTTAAAAATAAAATTAATTATTATTGATAATATGTTGAGAATAAATATTCAATAATTAGTTATCAGAGTATTTTAACTAAATAAGTACGATTCAAGATTTCCTTGTTGTATAAAAACGATCTATAGTTCTAATATGATTTATTGAGAGTTATTAGAAAGGGTATGAAATGACAAATTTATTTTATTTGAATTGAAAATATAGATATAAATTTTCATAAAATTCCTGAATAAATAATATTTTTTTTTTTATAATAAATTTTTAAGAATATAAATTTATAATAGATAATATTTTTTTTTATTAAAAATAATAAAATATAATAATACCCAATTACTTTTAATGATAAATTGATATATGTGTGTACATATTTTGTCATATACTTGTATAATAGAAATTTGTCCTTTTCTGAGTTGTCTGATATTCATAAGTTAAAATATTAATATATATAAAATTTTTGTGAAACAAAGTCCACTTGGCAGAAATAAATTATAAAACATATATCCTGTTCGTGTCATTAATATATGATTTTGTCCCAATTTAATATTCATGAATAACCAGAAATTCCATTATTTTTTTTTTTATTATTATATGTATATACTATATCTATGAAAATATTCGACAAAGATTTATGGAAATTTGAATAGAAAGGTTTATTTACAAAATTTTATTTCAATTACAGATAAATATTTTCTAGAAAAAAATTAAATTAAAAATTCTATACTGATTGATGGCTTTTTTTTTTTTTTTACAGACTATGACAGAAAATATTAAAGTAGATTTTGAAGTAGGTGGGTAAAGATAGACAAAATTTATTAACTAGATTTATAAGCATTCCCCAAATAAGTATTTTATCGTCAAAATTGAATTTATCTTATATTTTGTCATCAAACTAAATTCACATAAAACACCATATAAGACAAAGCTAAGAAATTAATGAAATAATTTTTATTACATAAATATTATTAATCTAGGTCTTCTATAATTTCAACATACCAAATTCAATTTATTTTTAAATAGGAAAATGCTATTAATTTTTCCAAAAAAAAAAAAGTAAAACAATTAAATTAAGTTCTTAAACACATGTAAAACATTTTCGAACAAACTACAAGAATTTTACAATTTTGCTTACATAAATATTTTTCTGTTTTTCCAAAAAAAAAAAAAAAATGTAAAATTTAGCCAAGCGTAAAATCATTTCCGTTTTGTTTATCGTCCTTAAATTGCACAAATTTTCATAAATAGAAACCGCATTGTCGCAAAAGTCATTCCCAAAAGGAAATATATAGTTCTATGTAATTTTATTTTACTTGTAATACTTTTCTATCTTTGACAATCTTGATATTTTAAAAAAAATGTTTTTGGCCAATTGAATAGAATTTCTCAAAACAATGTAATAAAATTTCATTATTACTTATTTAAAATAAAATTTCGGACAATTTGGAATGTTAAAATTAATTTGTAAAATATTTAAAGTCGAAATATAAATGGTCGAAAAATTAAATTAAACCCATTGATAAGGGGAATTAATTTGCGTTCGGAAAATTATGCTGTATACTAATTTTCTAGATCAGCAGGGACAGTTAAACACATCTATGTTAAATTTTTGAACTTAGATCTTGTCAAATGTACAAATATTGTAAAAATAAGATAATTATGTTTAATAGTTTTGGAAAAATTGATACACATTACTACGTACGTATTATGGCATATTTCTCTTGTTACACGGTTTCATTTCACATATATTACCAATTGACGAAAAAATTAAATCTATTAATGTAATTTGGTTCAACAAATTCAAAGAATCTTTTTCAATTTTATACTTTCCATAAGAACGTAATAGATTGCAACAGATTCCTGTTGTTTTCAACATATTATTATTATTCAAAAACTGAGAACTGTTGTAAAATAAACTTATTAAAATCGTTAGTATATTAAAAATTCAAATTTGTTACAACTCGTTTCGATAAAATTACTATATGACCCTCACTTATTCTACACTAAACCGAAAAAAAAAACTTTTATATCCTTTTTAAAAAACACTGAGTAGTAAAACAAAAACAATGAAAACATAAAAAAAGAAAAATTGCTTTGATTGCTGGGAATTAATCCTATTTGCCTTCTGTCCATTTTTAGAGAGTATTTCTTGATATTATCTATATTTTTTTTTTTATATTTAAATTTATTTTTATTTTTTCTGTAATGCTGTTGTATTTTTTTTGTTTTCCCTATTTTAAACTTCAATGAATTCACTAGCTGAACGTTATATTCTTATTGTATACAAATATATGTAGTGGCCATTTACGGCTATACAAACTCGTCTACGAATAACATTTTAAAAAAAGTATCATGGTGAATTCATTACAAGAAAATTCTGTTAAAACTACAAAAGAATAAAGTGTTTTTATTTTTTTTTTTTTTTGTTGTTGCTTTGGTTTTGAATATAGTTCCTGTTTTTTTTTTTTTGGGGAGGGAAAATTCTTTTGTTTAAAAGTTGTTGGTCGGTTTCGACATATGCGACAATGCACCAACATTATCTAACCAATGTTTTTTTGTTGTGTGTTTTTTTTTTTTTGGTGCGGAATGGGTGGGTAAATCCAATGAATAGCAAATAGACTTGTTAGATCTGTAGTTGAGTTGTATTATTTTTTTTTTTTGTAAATGGAATTCGAGGTTTCGGTTTGGCGAACTAAAATCTTTTAAATATGTAAATTTGTTGTGATTTTTTCCTATGTTTTTTTTTTACGTACATCGAACATTGAAATAACTAGCTCGAATAACCTTTTTAAGAATGGAATAGTGAATTTTTACTATTATTTCTAACTATACCATATCTATAAGATGAAAGTTTTATAATTATTTTTAATTTCCCTGGTTGTTATGGTTTTAAAATGCTTTTTGTAGAGTTACGAAATGGATACGAACATTTTTTTTTTTAATAAATTTGAAATTATTGAAATATTTTTATGGAAATATAAATACTTATAATTGATAGAAAAAAAAGTTATGTTAATTCAAATTACTTTTTTCTACAAGCTTCGAATTTCATTTGAATTTATAAAATAATGTATAAAATTCCTATTATAGAAACTATATTGATTTTGGTTCGAAAAGGAAGGTGGACTACGCACTGAGGCTATAAAGACGTCTAACCAGCCTACAACCCATATTTTGTTACTAATTCATATTATACCGCAAAACTGGTTGGAATAATTTTTTTCCTTTTCAGTATGCTTAGGCCCCAAAAATTAGAAATTTGAAAATATGAACTAAATTTTTAGATTTTCAAATTTTGTGCCCCATAATATCCCTTCAGAAAGTGTAGATAAAAATTAAAAATAGAAACCAATTATAGGTAATATTAACAGAAGAATTTTTACAAATAAATGTATTTAAGAAGTATATATGTTTTATGAACTTGGATGTACAATTGAGAAACCAATATCAAGTCATATTATGAGAAATAGAAATAGATTTTTAAAAATTAAGGAAAATCGATACGTATGTATTTACTATTCATAAATTTATAATTGGAATAACAGTTGAAAGAACTTTATTTTATGGACTTATTATTATGCTTAAGTTTATATAAGAAAGTTTATGTAGGAAAATTATTATTAATAGAAATTTATGTTTAAAAAAGCCAAAAAAAAATATAAATCTGAATTTTATTTCGATTAAAAATTCATTGATGCACTTCACAAAATTTCGGTACATTGATCAAATTGGTAAACTCGTTGTACTAAAGAATAACTGGAAGAAATCAAAAGTTTGAAAATCAATAAAACTTGTAGGACATAACTTTTATGTTTTGTTTTTTTTTTTTTTTTTGGAAATTTTAGATTATGGTAAAGTTTTATTCTGTAAAAATGAAAGGAGCATTGACTGTTTTTTTTATTTTACTTAAAAATTTAAAGAATACAAACTTGAGAATTTTGCGGTTTTAAGAAAAATAATCATATTTGTTCGTATAAGTTAATCTTCTTACCTAGCATAGTGAACCAACTATATAGCATACTATTATTTCTTAGAATATTATTTCTTAGAAATCTTTCTTTTTCTTGACAAAAATTATGTTTGTACAAAAAATATGCAATTTTTTTTTAAAAAAAATATAATAAATGTTATAAATAAAAATTAGCTAGATGCCTCCTTGCCTTTGCTTGATTCTACGAAATTTTGATATTTCATTACATAAATATTTATTTTTAAAGTTGTTAACCAAATAGGATTTTTATTAAATAGAAAATTCTTTATTTTTTTAAAGTCCGAGTTTTAACTAAAAACTGCAAGCATACTCGGTGCGTAGTCAAATTTCAACGTTATACCAAAAAGTGCCAGTGGTATTCATTATGTAACAATTTCTAATATTCATATGACTGTAATTAAAGAATTTTTACATTTTACCAATTTAAAAGATTCAAACTGATATCTTGATTTTCCAATAAGTGTTGAAGTTAAATAAGAAATTTGTTTGGTAATTCAAAAGCAACATAAAAACACATCACAAGAAATTTCAAATATAAAAGCTACTTATCCAAACATAATACTAATAATACAAGAATAAAGAACTGTTCGGTCACAATAATTAGATTTTCTCAAAAAAAAAAACGGTCATGTTCAAACCTCTGGATTACTATCTAAAAGCAACAATAACAGTGTACTAGCTGGTATATAGTATTATTTATTTTTTTTTTATGTCAATAGAAAATACAATAATAAACAATTTTGAATTAAGGTGAACATGATTTGGACGGAAAAACGAATTTCCTTCTACAGTTTTTAAATTTTTTTTGTTTTTTTTTTATTCATTAAAGCCTTAGTAAAATGCCTTGTCGCACAGTATGCAGTATTATACTCATACCACAAAATTCATTAAAATAAACAGAAAAAAAATAAAGGATATGCATATCAGGAAAGAAAATATGCAATAATAAACTCATGTTGATAGTCAGAAAAATAAACAAATCACAATGTCACCGTGAACTTTATACAAAATTATATATATTAGTATATATATATACTATATTAGAGTTAAAAATTATATAGTGTCCAACTTAGTTTTGTAATTTTGGACAGTGAAATTGGTCTGGTTTACTTACCCACCCAAATATATATATATATATATATATATATATATACTGTGTATATATACAAAATAACAATAGGAAAAATTTTTGCTTCATGGGCACTAAAATATAACAATAGTTGTGAGAACTTTATATTTTGCCGATTACAGTGGTATACGATTTAATGTCCAGGCTAAAATAACTATTTTCATATATGTATCTATATCTACATAAAACACATAATATTACTTGTATATAGAACTGTGATGTACTCTAAGAGAAAATCCGGTTTATTGCTTAGAAAAGAAAATATTACTATGATAAAAAAAAAAAAGTATATTTTGGTTTTTTTTTTTTTTTTGCAAAGTCAGTGAAAATTATAGATTTATACTTTGTTTAACGTTGGAACGTTTCATTTATTCAAAATATCTCAAGCTTACGGGAAATTTGTATTTTATTATTTGTTTCCTTTTTTTTTTTTTGTTAGTTTGTTTGTGTTTCTTTTGTTGTATTGTTATTATTCAGTGTCCATTAACATATACAACATAAAAAAACATAAAAAAAATGAAAAACCTTTTCTATATTTTTTTATGGGTCCAAGAACAATAAATATGGTGGATATTCTACTATAAAATATATAGTAGTTTTTTTTTTTTTGTCTAAGGTTTTGGTTATTCGATCAAGACTGATGTTTTTTTTTTTGGTTTTAACAATAACCATATCGGATGGTCGTTATTGTTTATGGTGGACTTGATGGAAGAAAATATGAAATTAGTTTACTATTTTTTTGTAGTAGTTTTTTTTAGTAAATTTTATTTTCTTTTAGGAAAATTATACAGTATAATAATTATATTTTGATAGAGTATTATTTAAAGCAAGTCAGTATAGTACAAGTAATAATAATTCTTCCACCTAAAATTATACTAATATTAAAATTTTATACACATATACAATAAAATAATTTCTGAAATTATACGAACAAGATAAATAAATTTTAATTTATGAATCTTACTTTTTGTATAACATATTTGTATAACAGATATCTCCATTTTTGTGTATTGGTTAATAAATTTTGAACAAATAATATTTTTCAGAATATACATAAAATTTTATTTTAATATTTTTCAGCACAAAAGATTACAAATACATATATGTATATTAAAAAACATTAAAATTGTGTGCATAATATGTATAATAAAATTAGTGCTTAGTGCTGTTTTTAAGTTAATTTTTATTTCTTTTGAAAAATTTCCATTATGGCTTATAAATATTCCATAAATATTCATCCATTAGTTTCGATTTATTAGTACCATTTAAATTGTTCGTAGTTTTTAATTTCTTTCTTGGATAAATAAATTTAATTTCTTTAATCATTTTTTCATTAAATATTAATTTCATTTTAGTTTTTGTTTTTAGATATTTTTCACATAATCGAATTGTTGCAAAATATATAATTTCTAAAAAACTTAAAACTGATCCACCTAAACATAATCCAAATATACCACCAAATGAAGCTATATTAAAATTTTAATTATTTTAACATAATATATTCATTTATAAATTATGTTTACTTACAAACTAAATCATCCCATTTCATGAAAACTTCTCGTCGATATTTAATACATGAAATATCTTTAAAATATACTTTAACTAATGAATATGTTATCCATTGATGGTCACGTCTTAAAATTAAAAATATAATCAGTAATTGTTTTCATTTACAACAAATTTTTTTGTAATACTTACAAGGTACATGTACTGTTAACATTTTTAAATCTTTGTGAAATAAATGTTTCAACATTGTATAATTGTTCAGTACAACTTGGTAAACAATTACAATGTATTCCTTCCATTCCAATATTATGATTTGATTGTACTTCAGATGGAGGTGATAGACTAGAAAATATATCTAAAATATTAATTAAATTTTAAAATTTATTATCATAATAATTTTAATTATAAATTATACGTCTGTTTTCATTTAAACAATTAACATCCTCAAAATCACATTCACGTTCTGGAATTGATGAATCTGTTGTACCTTGTAAATATTTTTTTGAATTAACTAAATCTATATTTTTAATATGTAATTTAAAAAAAGAAATTTCCAAAACTTACGAACTCTCGGATAGAAAAATGGTAAACATTTACAAATTTTCAAAATTGCAATTGCTCGACACTGAATAACACAAGATTGAAAATCATATTTATTAGTTATTTGTAATTGTTTCTAAAGAAAAAAAATAGAAATTACACAAAATTTATTATAATTATATAAAATTTTATACCTCATCACCAAATATACAAAATCTTAAATCAACTGGTAAATCTCTAACATCTGGTTCTGTTACAAATATTGATGGTGTTATAGCAACTGATACTTCAGTGCCCGGTTGAGCGTAAGCACTGACTAATGATGCCTGTGGAAAATCTTCTGGATCATGTATAATTACTTCTGCACCATAAAATAAACGTCTTGGTGATATATAATATTCAGTTTCAACATTTATTGCAACTTGTAAACCAATCTGATCACCAGCTGCAGCAAGATGAACATTCTGTTTTACACTACTCTTTTTCAATTTTTTATTATATGTAAAGAGACTCATTAAACCTTCTAATAATCCTGATTGTGTCTTTTTGTTGGTATTTTTTCGCCTAGAAAAAAAAACATTATTGTGTTTATACAATTTGGAATAAATAAATTTTACTTTTCCATTGACCTCCTTAATGATTTGTAATTGAACGAACAACAAAATCCACTTTCGCTACTTTCTAAACGAAATATTTTTAAACAATCAATTGATTTACCCAACCAATAGCATTGTTTTAACATTCGTTCACATGGTTGTATCATAGATCTCATTAAATCTCTTGGACTATAACCTAACTTTTGTAGAATTTTAAAAGTACCTGTAAACTCTGACGATAACATATTAAAAGTTATTAAAGATGATAAATTTCGATAAAAACTTTGAATATGTTCTGTACTGATATTATGGTTCAAACTGCAAAAATTAAAACTGATACTCCTAATAAATTTATTTAAAAAATTTTAAAATAATTTACAGTATTGTAGTCAATTCATCAGTATGAGGTCCATATATACTATTGATATTACATATTGTTACTGCCGGAAAGGGTACATTCGAAATTGGATAATTATTTGTTTCGATTGTAGTTATTGTTGGTGTTATCCGATATCTCATATAAACACGTGCTAATAAACAAATTCCAAAAATCATACCACAAAGAATTGCCGTGGACCAAACAATAACTTTCAATTTCTTAATTAATTTACTAAACAAAAACATTTAATTTACAAATAAATTTAATTAATTGTTTATAAATAATTTACACCCATTTTGAATCTTCTTTACAATCATCATGTTCCCTGAGCATATTAAATCCATGCAAATTAGTTATATAACAAAAATCTATTAAATTTTCCTGAAGTGCAATTTTCATGCACTTCACAGCAGAATTCTTCTTATTTTCTTCATTTTCAATATCAGTAAATTTGTTATTCAAATTATGATTTTTATCATTTAAACAAGATTTATTCATTTTGACAAAATTACTTTACATTTCATATCAGTTCTATTGACTTTTAAAAATATTATGTTAACCATTTCTAGAAAATTTTGGCTTTTATACTGTTCCAGAAAATCGTTGAAGGTTGAATGTAATATATTATTTACGAAAAAATTAGGAATAATAATAAACTTACAGGAGACTAAATTAATAAAAAAAAAAGTACACTTAATTGTTTATTTTCATTAGTCTAGTTGTAATGTAATTTAATTTATGGTTTTTGGTAATGAATACTATACACGTACACGAAAAAACGTTAAAGCAAATGCGGACAATTTTATATTTTGTTAAATTTTCCTAAAAAAGTATCAATTCTACTATAGTAATGAAGGTCATTATTTTGACATGCAGTAAATAAAAACTAATTTAAAATTTAAGGAGTCATTACATATATGCTTTGTTTAGAAGATTTATCATTTATAGACAAAATATTCACACAATATTTAAAATGTACATATATGTCAAGTAAAATAAATTGGGAAATCTTAGCGTCATGTACACTTCTTATGAATGGTAAAAAAATCTTTAATAGCTCTTATCAAATATTTAGACATATAGCGCAGTAAGACTTAAATAACATGGGTACTGGCTGGAAAAACCATACCGCGACAGCAGCATATTCACACGATCGAGAAGAACCAGACTCCAAAATACACAGATTATATTACCCATTACAACGTTGTAATGATTTGAAAAATATTTTAATTTGTTTGGAAACGTTTTTCAAAACTTTTACGTTTCTTAAAACATTTACAACGTTGTAATGGTTTGAAAAATGTTGTAATTTCTGTGGAAATGTTTGTCCACACAATTGCAAGGCTTGGAAATATTTGTCCACACAATTGCAAGGTTTTTCAAAAGAATTACAATGTTGTAAAGGTGTGAAAAACGTTTTAATTGTTTTGGAATCATTTTTCAAAACTTTTACGGTTTTCAAAACACTTACAACATTGTAATGCTTCGAAAAACGTGTTTTAAGCCTTAAAAAAGTGATTAATATTATGTTTTTTTCATATAATATTTTAAAAAATCATATGCTCACATAATATTTATTTTTAACTTAATGGCATAATTCTTAAATTTCATACAAATATTTTAAGCAAAAAAAAACACTGTTATTATTTCCACTTTTTTTTACTAAGCAATGTTGTATAATTAAATAAGCGGAAAGTTTTACCCGTATTAAAAATATAGAAAACAAATTTATTAGTCCATCATTTGTAGAATTTTTCATTCAGTATTTCCACAAAAAAGGACCTACATTTCTTAAGTTGATATAGAAAAAATTCCACTGAATGAATTTATTATTATATGAATTCTAAACCATGACAACTCTGTACAAGCAACGATATTTAAGTACCTGAAAAATTCCTGATTTATTACACACTAAAATAAGTTTTGTAATCACATTTCAAGTTTAGTGTACAGAAACATTGGAATTTACTAATACAAAATACAACCGCAGTTGAATGACTTTTGATAATGTGTAGTATGAAAAAGACATACTAAAATATATATTTTACCTTTTCATTTTATATAAATACCAAAGTTCTTTCCGACAGGTAATGACTTATTTTAGGTAAATTAAAATAAATATTTTTCGAATTTGAAAAAAAGATTTTCGTATATGAAATAAAATGTCATAAAGGTTTTTTTTTTGTTTTTGTAAATTATGTCATTGTTCTGTAATCATTCTAGTTTTTGTTTGTTGTTTGGGTTCTAACCGATGAAACTAAAGAGAGTACTGAAACCCTAGAATGAAAATGGACAACAAAGAAGTAAATACATGTAGCCAGTTCTGCTAACCTATCATCTGTGGTGGCTGGAGTCAGTCACAATGAAAATAACACTACTGTCTAAATAATCTGATTAGCGAGTCAAATCGTACTAGTAGTCAGGCTAACGCATCCGATCGCGCTCATCAAATCTGCTAAGCATAGTTAAAATTCTTATTTCTTTTCGCTTACCATTTATCAGGTGATATATGTTGCTGTTCTTGGATCCCTTGCTACAAAAGACCAACAATAGTACGGTCTATGAACAAATTTGCAATTGCTACCTTCAAGCAATATTATTACAAAATTTTGATTTTCCCACGCTCTAAATGCCACTGATGGTGACTGGTTTGAATCGAACTGATTTGAATCTTAGGTTCTTTTGGAAAGAAAGACAATCAATAAAATTCAGCAAGAATAGAATGCAGTTTCTCAAAATGCCATCCACAGTTCTTGGAAAAATCTATGACCAAAATGTTTTTCAAAAGCTTAGTAGAAATTACTGTTGAATTCAAGCAGAAATTAGAAAAACTTCTCAGTTCCGATTTTAATGACTTGGAGGAAAATTATATTGTGGAACTAATTGAATTTCCCAATAATGAATTAGCAAATGAAGAACTTGAATAATAAAAATTGATTTTATAATAAGATAATTTTTTCTTATACATATTAAAAAATTAAAATTTAATTTTTGCAATCTAAATTTTTAATCTACACTTTTTAATTGCGAAAATTTTCTTAATTACATAAATTTTAGTCATTACATAAATTGGTATTATAGCAGTATTTTTTTTCTACCATGATATTTAATTGCTTCGTATAACGTTGTTTCGGATAATGTCGCTTTTCTGGAACCACTTATAGTTAACCGAGGTATGACTGTACTGTATGCCTGTAAATTCTATAACGTATCATAAATAGTTTTTTTCCGCATAAATAATAATAATATTTTTATTTTTAAATATGTTTTGACCGGATTTTGTTTACAAAAAAACAAACATAGAGAAAATAAAATTTTATGTTTATATGCTAAATCATAGGGTTGAAATGTTATTACATTATACAAATTGGAGAGTTACATGCAAAGCAATATAATATGTTTATTACAAATAAAAATGAAGTATCCAAAAAATAAGGTATTCTTGACATTGTTTTTATTAGTTACTTTACTATTAAAGTAAAATATAAATTATTTTGGTTTCTAGACCAGAATATCCACAATTATAATGTTGAAATTCGAAAATAGTTCATAAAAAAATTTTAATTTTGGAATCTCAAGATGATAAGTTGTATTTCGAATAAATATTGAATATTCTCTGAGTTTAGTCTTTCGAAATTAACAAATTAGTAGACATGAAGTTCGTAATTGTTGACAATATTGAAATTAATAAGACCGGAACATTCTAAAATATAGTTTTACCTATACAAGGTATATCTGATTTTTATTTTAAACTTTTTATTGCAATAATGCTCTCAATTATGTTGAAACACTGTCAATTTTTGAAAAGATTTAAATTTAGTTCTTTGTAGTCAGAATAATTATGGTGAGGCATAGTAACTATTTTTTGTGGAATTACTAACAAAAATATATATTATGTGGTGGAGTACGCAGTTTTTCCATGTAGATTCAAAAATTTACATGAAAATTTTCACTCGATTTATCCACAAATTCAACAAACTAAAGAAAAACTAATTATAAGAGCATTAATTTTATGATACCATTAAAATTTTATAAATAATATGTATAATCAAAGATTTTTAATAAAAATTACATTATGTTGTTATTTTCTAGACTCTGCCAATTTTTTGATTTCATATTATATTATTGTTATTAGTCAATAATTATACAAACTGCTAGATTCTAATTGCTATATGCTAGTATCTGTTTTAAATATATTATAGCATTTATTATACCTAATTAAAAATCAGTTAACTTTTTAAATATTATCATTAAACACTTTATATGAATTCCACCTACATTTTCTTTATAATTTGCTTAATAATATAATTTTATTGAATAAGAAAAATATGTTAAATTCAATTGAATTTTCTTAATTCTTCAAATGTTTCATAAAATACAAGAAGCAATATTTATGTACACATAACTTTCTTTTTTTTTGTTGGAAAATTTAACTCAATATAATTGTAATCCTTAAAATTCGACTTACAATAAATAATCAACTAAAGGAATTTTTGAACTTAAAATTAACGTTAGAAGTGGATTTTCCATTAAAAACAAAGTTTAAATTTCTTAGGAAATATTATTATTATTATTATATTTTCATTTACGATTAACATACGTATATCGTTATACATATTATTATTTTTTTTTAAAGGAAATAAGCTTAACATTTGAGCCTAAAACTTTAAGCATTTATGTAGATATATAATATATATATATATATCTAGATATATATATATATTAAGAATGTTACTTAAGTCCTTAAAGGACTTCTTGTATTTGTAATTTTCTTCTTTTTTTTTTTGGCAAATTAAATTAATTTTTTTTTTTAAACAAACGATTCTAAAAAAAGGATGGAATGTATGCTTATGTGTTTTCGTTAAAAAAAAAAAAAGATATCTTATGCTTTTAACATTATAAATTACAAATACCAAAATACTCGTACAAACACACAAAAAAAAAAAAAAAATATAAAAAATCTTTAGCGAAGTTTTAGGGGATAAAAATAAATCAGATCCTTGGCTGCCTACATGTCAAAAGTTCAAATATATGTATATAAATTTTACAAAGCAAAGCATACAATCTTAAAGTATATAAAATAAAATTTATGCTAATGATGGATTTTTAATGGATTTTGTTTTGTTATTTTTTTTTTTAATTTAATTCTTTTTTGTTTAAATAATTTTTTTCAATTAGAAAAAGTTTATTTTGTAATTTTTCCTTCTTTTTTTTTTTTTATAAAATTTTTCAATATTAAAATATAATATTTTTTTTTGTTTAAAAAAAGTTTTTTTTTATGTTGTGAGTTAATTTTAGAATAGAATTAAGTTTATTTCAAATAATTTAATTAGGTATGAAAAGTTTTAATTAAATAAAATGAGTTAATATATATATATTTTTTTACACATTTATGTATATAGATATAAAATTCGTTAATTTAATTTATCGCACATGAACCTGTTTTTGATTTAACTTGATAATGGGTTTTTATTTTTTTTATAAAAAAAAAAGAATTTTCCAAACTGTCAATGCATTAACCAAAATATTTTCCTAATGAAATTAATTAGAATTTTTAATTTATTTTGACAAATACAAAATTAATTTATAAATATTTTTAACATTATCAAGTTTTTGATTAATACAAATGTCATTCATTTTGTTTTTGACATTTATAAGAAACTGACATTTTTCACAGTTATATGCAAATTAAAACTGACATTTTTCACAGTTATATGCAAATTAGATACTTAAAGTATTTTATTGGCAAAATATTATGTCAATTAAATTTTTTGCCGAAAATACTTCGGCAAAAAACTTAATTGACATAATATTTTGCCAATATATTACAAATTAGTAGTTTTTGCACTCATTAATAGTTTTTGCACTAAAATAAAATAAATTTTTAAAAAAATTCGAATTTATTTAAAAATTGACTTTATGTAAAAGTTAATTCTATTCAGAGATTAACAACTTACCATGTACTTTGACAGTTGTTAAAAAAATAAATAACATTTGTCGTAACAAGCAACCATAAAAGTGCTTGCAATTCAGAGAAATGGGAATATCCAATTGTTAAAAATAGACGTGGTGTTTATTGTGATTAATTTTTGGAAAAATATAATATATGCTGCTGTCTAGTTCAGATTCAATTCATTTTATCAGTAATAATGCCGGATAATCTGCAATTTTTATTTAGTTCTCCTGTTTAAGTTTTCGAATAGTATCTTCCGTATTCAGAGAATCTATGCTAACATCAGACAGATTGTCGATATTGTCTGTCTACTCTCCTTATAAGCGACAGCATATCACTATGGATTACTTTTTATTTGGATTGATGAAACGATGAAGTATATATTTTCCACCATTTACTTTTTCTATCTAAGAAAACAATGTTTTTCACCCCACAAAATTGAATTAATGAAGCACAAATTAATTTTTTTGTACTAACAAACCCAAATAATCTAGATAGAGTAAAACCTTTGGAGATTACACGTTGCCTGGACCTATTACCTGTTATAACGGACAACATTTAATTCAATCAATTTTATTAACACACTTCCATTGATTATAAAATTTAATTACAGACTGAAAAAAAAGTAAAAGTTATTGCATCAAATTTTATATTAGTTTTGTGAATACAATATGTAACTCTATATGTGATATTGGATTGGTAACAAAATACTTTTATTAAACAATTTCATTAAATTTATATTTCGAATTACAATTTTTCTGTAATTTCTCTCCCACTCTTTAACTGAAAATATGAATATCAAATTTTTTCACTAAAAAAAAAAAAATAATTTAACTTTTGCTGTTGGCCAAAATAATTTTTCTACAAAACATTTGCACACAATTTTTATGAATAAAACTATAAACAATAATAAAAAAGATAAACAGCAAACATAAAATAAATATTACCCCACTACAAATCGTTTATTATCAGAGATACACCATTTTGTATTTCTCAGTTTTCTAAAATGAAATAAAAAAAAACTAGTAGCATCTAGATTTGATTCATTGCCTCATATTAGTAAAATGTGTTCAATGCTGCAAATTATTGTATACCCATAAAATATCATTTAAAAAAAACAAAAAAAAGTGGAAAAAACTAATAATTTATATAAGAGAAAGAAATTGCACTGCCATGGATTTATGAGAAATGAAATTTTAAAAATTTAGATATTAAAAAAAAAAAAAACAAACATTTTTTTGATGTTATGGCACTATTTATTTAATATTATCGATTTATTGCATTTTTATTATCATAGTATATTTTTGTTCATATTTGAAATGAGAAAATTAAAAATAAATATCTTTTGAAAAATTAGTTTGTTGGAAAATATGAAAATAAATTATCTATATTCGCAAGCTGACTAAGTGAGGATAGAATATTAATAGTATTAAACAAAGCCTGGGTAGGCTATCGCATAACAAGTTCGGATCGTTCGAGTGTCTAATCACACAGAATAGAAAATATATTCGTACCGCGTAAGATATTCGAACCGAAAATAGTGTTGCTGTGTAAGAACTGTCATTTTTGACGTAAAGTTTGTTGTTTTTTGTATTTTAAAAATGTCAGAGAGTAAGAGTTAGGTGTGTATTATATACAATAATTAAAATTTGCGAATAATTCGTTGCGCTGCCGCTGTGAAAAAACAGCTTGGTTTGGGAGATAATTCTTGTGTCGAATATTGGAAGTTATTGTAATTCCATTTTCACCCGAGATTGCACCGGAGTACACTTTAAAGTGCAATAATTTTGAAAGAATTATTGCAGAAATGACAAAATATTGGTGATTTGTCCTGTTCTGTTCAATCGTCTGATTTAAACCAAATTGAATGGAAAATCCTGGATGATTCATCTCAAGTGTTTCCATTATTGTTTGTTGACTCGTAATTTAGGTACACTGGAAATGAATTGCTCAGAAATACAAACAGTGAAGTCGTAGTGTATACGTACAATATAAGAAATAAGATAATCATAAACAATTTTTATCATTGTCATACAAGTTAGAATTTAATTAAAATTTTAAAACAGTTAAATTGCACTTTTTTTTCTTCTCAGATATGCAATTTTATCAGAAAAACTTCAATGAACACTTCTTATAAAATATGCATTTTTTTTTTCTGGTTTTTAAAGAATAAAATTCGTGCTTGCTTAACGATTTCTGAATAATATAATAAAATGATGAAGCACCACATTGTAATGTATAATTTTCGGTAGCAAAAAGGATCATCATAATATAATCCTTGAGCACATCATTGTAAACTAATAAACTTGTGAATGAGAGCATGTTTTTATTATCAATCAACTTTTACTTTATATACGTATATAAAAATTCTTTTGAAACCACTTTGCTCATTTCGAAAGTTTTTTTTTTTTTTATTATTTCTTATTAAATCCTTGTTAGATGATAGGATAAGATAATAAAGCCTAAATTGATACTCATCCATCCTTAGAAGTTATTCTATATTTAATACAAAAAGTTTCTTTTCATATTTTTTTTTTTTTTTGTAGTTAAAATGTTAATAAAAGACTTTTGTCATAAAATTTACACTATGGTAACAAAATTTTACTATAATGTCAAAGAAAATTATTGAAATTTATGAGTTTGTTAAACTTTAATTATCTAAAATGTATTGATGTTAAATTTTTGGATTTTTGACAACATTATTGTGACAACATAATTTTGAATTTCGTCATTTTCGTTTGGTGTTTTATTCAAATTTGATATAAAAAAAAAATCTAAACTAATTTTTAATATCATTTTTATAAGTTAATAACAAAACAACAGTCAAAAATATGTTGAAGGACATGATTTTACAAAATAAATAAAGTTAATGTTAAATAATATTCTGAGATAATTACTTAAATTATAGTTTTGTCGTTGTTTATAATATCTTTTTTATTAGTTTTTTTTTATTAAGCCGATTTAAGCTTTTTAATTTGTTTAGAAATTTATATGATTTTTATATTTGTTAGTCATCGTTTAATTTTTCGTTCTTTTTTTGCTTTCTAATTATTATCTGAATTATAATTTTCTAAGAGCCATTATATAAATTTTTAGTAAGAAACATCACGTATTTATTGTAAACTATAAAGGATTTATTTGAAAACTCTTTTTTTTCTTCTTTTAACTTATTCAATAGAGCTCATAGACCTTAATTTAAATCACCAGAAAATTATGGAATAGGTATACAAAACTATTTTTTAACATAATTCTTATTTTATAAATTAAAATTTTCTAATAAAACTAGTCAAATTTAACAAAACATATTTTCAATTTAATATAAATTAATTATTTTTACTTCCTTTTCAGGTTTACAAGTTTTGCCCTTAAAATATAATTTTAACATTTCGCCCAAATATATGTCAGTATGTAAATAAATATTAAATTTGTGTTTCTGTATAAAAATTATACTTTAACAATGTTTTTGTTTACCTAGAAACAATGTTTATCCAATACATTAGCATAAGTTTAACATAATTTTCAATAAAATAGTAAAAATTTATCAGATATTTTGTAAACTGATATCGAAAAACGATTAAACTATTTTTCCAAATACATATTAGTTAAAATGTTCTTTAAAATTAGATACATTGTTATTAATTTCCTATGATTTTTATTTTCATATAATTATTTTCGTAAATCACTTAAATCTTAGTACATAATTTATGTTTCGTGGTGATTTTTTTTAAAAAATAGGATAATAAATTACATTTCTTTGTTTAATTTTATATAACAAGAAAAATCAAACCTCCTGTTATTATAATCACTTTTTATAGTCTTCAGATTTCTTTTTGACTTTAAGGTGATGATCCCCATTTTTTATATTTTATGTCCTTCTTGTCCTTTTACGCTTAGTATAACAATAAAAATAAATGATTGACTATACTACAATAATTTGTCATTTTATTTGATTTATTTCAGTGAAATTTTTTGGTTTTCTGACTTCAACGAAAGAAAAACATTTTTGTTTACTTATTTTAAAAAAAAATTTTTATGTTGAAATTATATTAAATTTAAAAGCTAAAATTAGGTTAATTTCAAGTGATAAATAAATCATTATGGTATTTTCAAAAAATACAAAATTAATTTAATGGTTTTTTTTTTGTAACAAAATTTTTTTTTTAAAAAAAAAGTAATTAAATTAGATTTATTTTTATATAAATTGTTTATTTAGATATTAAATATTTCTATTTTTTTTTTTCACATAATTAATTTATAAGTATTATTTTGCAATTTTTTAAAATGCTATTTCCATAATTTCTATTTCCACCATTTTTTTAAAAAAATATTTTATAGATACATCTACATTGTCATTTGATAATAAATTTTATATATTCTGTTCTGATATAGAAAATGTTCGCTTTACAGTTCAATTGGTTTAATTTTTTTATAGTACAAAAAAAAGTGCATTTTAATATAGCAATAAAGTTAAAGCATCAGTGAACATACATAAAATTTAAATATTTCTATTCTTTTCCTAAATAATAGACCATAAAAATTTATAAAATTAATTTTTACTGACCTTTCACAACAGTTGGGATACGAAATGATATGGAATTTACCAAAAAAGTAGAAGTAGCAGCTTTTATAAAGTAGAATAAATATTGTAGAAAGTTTTATAATGAAAAAATATTGGTCACTTGGTATTTTTTTATATTTATTTAAGGGCGGTGTTCGTGTTTCTGATTTCATTAATTTTAAATTGATTTTCAGGACATGGTAAAATTTAAACTCAAGCTGATTTGATTATCAAATGTTTATGATATCGAAAATTAATACAATGGAATTCCATGAAAATTTATCACAAAAAAGGGTTTTTTTTTTTTTGGTTATATTTTGCCTTATAGCAATATACTTTCATTAACGACAAAGGATTACTATTGATTTTTGAAAATGTATGTGTGTGTGAAAATAATTTATTATTTCAACATTTAAATAATTGGATTTCTTTTGTTAATAATTATTGTTGCCAACCTTACGACGAACCAAATTTTGACTATTTTGTATTAAAAATCTGTACTAAAGCATAATAATTTGAAAATCGTATAAATGGCATAACATAACTTCCTACTAGCCTTATAAAGGACATAAGAATTTTAGCCACTCGAGTTGTCAAACGACAAGAATATTAAAGAAATTTTCGAATATTCTCGTTTTTTATACATTTTACCTAATCAACAAAATTAAAAATTGCATTGTTGACAATTCATCTTTAAGATATAATAAAATTTCTGTATATTAAACTAATATTTTTTTAATGTAAAAATTCCTATCTTATATTTATTTATGATGTGTAATTTTTTAGATAATTTTATGTATAAAAAAAAAAAAAAATACAAATTTCAAATTAGTTTCATATTTTTTTTTTTTAAATATTTAATATTTTTAATCAAGCAAAATATTTTTTATCAATTCAATTTAGTTACTGTAACTCGTTTTAAATATTATGATGACAAATTCCAATATTTTGATTAAAAACAAATTTCATTTTCATAAAAAAAAAAAAAAAATTCCATTTAGCAAAACAATTCTCCCATATTCTTCTGGTTATGCTGTTTTATTAGCATACATATAATATAAAAATTCATATGCTCTGTATACATTTTATACATAAATTCATATATATTATTTCTATGGTGGACCTGGATCAATGAGATATTTTGTAGTTGATTAAATAAATTATTTCATTTTTTTATTTTAGAATCAATGAGTTTTGGATGATATCAAATTTTCATTATAATAAAAAAAAGTTCGAAATAAGTTTTAAATTTATGTTCAAATTTAATTTCGTTTAATAAATATGTTTATAATAAATTATAAAATTATTAAAGGCAATTTTTGTAATAAATTTAAAGATCATTTATGAAAAAAAAAAAATGTTTATATTTTAAAAATTTGTATTTTTAATAATATTTTTGATTATTTTGTGTACCATATTTTATAATTAATATTTTTTTGGGTAATAAAATTATATCTGCTAACGACAAGATTCTATTAAATTCTACAAAATGAAACAAAATATGTTTAAACGTTTATAAATTTCGTATGGTTACGAAGTTTAGTAAACATTTAAAATAATTGCATAAACTTGAAAACTTAAAATTCACTACTACATATTACAAAATTTATATCACTTTAATTTTTTTTTTTTACTCGTCTTGTTACCTTTAATTATACTTTAAATGAGCTTGCATATTCCATCATATAAATTAGTGTAGTATGTATTATATATCATAAAAATTGAGTAAAGAGACTTTTTATTTTATCTGAAAAGGATCTCTGAGTTTTGCCACTTTATATAAATAAAATGAAGCAAATTGCCACTTTAGTTCAACCACCTTTTATTTTTTTTTTTTTTTTTGGAAAACCGACAATAATTCTGCTAAATTCTATATTCAGCCCAAAGGGACTGGTTATAAAAATTTATACTATATACAGATACACAATATACTCTTTTTTTTTTTTTTTTTTCGCAGACTTAAGTATTTAAGGATAATTATTTAGCACTCAACTTTCTTTTTATTTCTTAAGTACTATATTTACAGTATCTGAACTATGACAAAACAATTAAAAAAAAAATTTTTTTTTTGAAACAATAAAAATTGCATACCGTACTACTATAAGTATTTACGTAAACGTATAAATGTATAAATAAAATAATTGGAGTTATTAAAAAACATCGCTAAATTGAAATAAAAGTACATATATACACCAGAAAAGCGTAAAACTAAGAAATAAACCAACTTAAATTATAAAAAGAATAGTCTTACATACACTAATTTGGTAAGGATAATTGTATATATATAGTAATATAGGATGGGGTATATTTTAATCACAAGAAAGGTTTAGAGTTTATTTTTAATATGGAACAATAGTTATCAGACTAACTATGTCGAAACCATACCATAGGGACAATTAACATTAATATAATAATAATAAAAAAAATAGAATGCTATTTCAAGAAAATTAAAAAAAAAAAAAAAAAGGAAAAAACTTTATTCTTTCAGTATTCTTTTTATAGCAGGAATTGTTTTTATATGCTTTTTTTTTTCATATTTAATGTTTTTTTTGTTGTTGTTTGTTTTATAACACTAATGTTTGTAGCTTTTACACAATCATACAATGAATTAAAAATGGATAATTAGAAATAATTATGTAATACCAGACTTACTTAAACTAATTTTATTAAACTTATCGGTTAGTCAGAAACAATTACTTAATTAATTACTATACATATATGAATTAAAAGCTTTCAGTAAAATGACCTGAACAGTTTTTTAATAAATAATTATATTTGTTTGTATAAAATACACCCATGCCTCGATTTACACGATAGATACATTCCATGAAAAACCGTGTAAAACAAGACACAGAATGAATATGAAAAATGCCGATTGGTTCTTTCCTTTAAACCGTTTTCTATCCTTTAAACAAGAAATTTGAAGAAAATTCGGTAGATAGATTCAGAATAACCGTGTAAAAAGAGGCAGAGATTTAATGAAAAAAAAAACGGTGATTGGTTCTAAATAATAAATTGATTTAAAAAAATTATAAACACCAAAATAAAATAGTACTATTCCGTACGACATAAAAGTATTAAAAAAAAATTTACAGGAGTTTATGAAATGAGTGATTTCAAAAAAATTCGGGAAACCGTATAAAAGCGAAACCGTGTATAATTGAGTACCGTGTAAATTGAGAGATAGGTGTATGTAAAATTTGAATTGTTGATACATATTTCTACTATTTCTTTGATATATATATTGATTACATAAAATATATTTTTTTATTTTTTCAGTTAATGGCATCCAAAAAATCCATATTCTTATAAAATTTGTTTTAATTAAAAGTAACAATCATAATAATTATATTAAAAAAAAATTTATATAGCCTCAATAAAAGTTAATATTAATAATTTAAATTAATTGCTATAACATTTATCAATGTAAAAAAATAAAACCTTTTTTAATGGTTTAAATTAATTACGGGTGACTTGTTTTATTTTATAAATATCAAAGCTAATCATAATAATTTTTTTTTAAAAAAAAAAGACGAAACCATTGAACATTAATAATTTATTCAAATAGGCGGTGATAATTAATTCTAATTTAAAAAAATATATACAATATTTCATAAATAATAAATAATTTATGACAGTTATTTACTAAAGGCCACATAAATTTTTTAACAAGAATTAGTATGCAATAATAATAAAATAATAATTATAAACATTTTAATTTTAATATATTTTTTTTTTTTGTGATAATTTTGTAGGAAGGACCCCATGTATTATGACAATTGTTTATCAATTACAAAACTTTATGAATCATTTAATATTCTATTGAAAATTTTTCATAATAATTTTTCGTATTAAAAGCTTTAAAAGTTATTAAATTAAAATTATTTAAGTGCACTCAAAAATTTTAATTGTAATGATTTTTATGAGTAGTATATTTTGAATTCAATATAATTTGGAAAACTAATTCATAAAAAAAAAGGATATTTCTAAGAGTGAACACGAGTATATTTGAATTTTATTTAATTTTTTTAGTCAAAAACCATTTCATAATTTTTTAATCAGATTAATTACTAATACAAATTGGAAAAAATCAAATTTATTTACAAAATGAATATTCAATAATTAATAAATTTAAAAATATATTAGAAAAAATTTCTGTAAAATGTTGATATTAAAATAATAATCAAATATACTTAGTTCTAAATAAATATATCGCTGTTTAAATTTCTAATATAAACTTTAATTAATCTACAAAATTAATTTTGTCTGTTTTTCAAAATCTCAACTAAAAATGTTGTTTTTTTTCTCCCCCATTTCAAGAATAAAACTTTATATTCAATTCTTATAAGAAAATCTGATTAATTTCTTTGACAGTAAAACATTTCTCTACATAATAGTATCTTTCGAAATCTACAAAATCTCTAATATTGTAAATTTTAATTTTAAATCCTTTTTTCAACTAAAAAATTGAAAACTATAAAATACTTAAAATAGTTTTAATTCATTTCCAACAAGAATAAAATTTAAAAAAACAAAATTAAATTTAATTCTAATTGTGCATATATTTAGATACTAAAATCTTTTTAACTTTTAAGTCTATTTAAATTACACACTAAAGCTTTATAATAAAATCAGTTCTCAAAAAAATTCTGTCAAATTAAAAACCAAAAAAAAGGATAAATATTTTACATACATAAAATGGTTTCATATTCACAAAATCACAAAAAAAACCATATCCTTTGACGAAAAGTTCATCAATTAGAAAATCTTTATATCATCCTATGTACTAAATATGTACATATATAAAATTTAGATAAATATAATTCTAAAAAGTTATTTTAGGAAAATATAATATAAAGTAATAGTAATTAAAAGTCCATTGTAACTTTATAATTTTCTATATATGTATAATATATCTTGTGTTTTTTAGAATTTAAATTAAAAAATATTTATTATTAATTTTAAAGAAAATTGATCATTAAAGTCATTAAAAGTCCTTAAAAACTTTATATTGTACTAATAATTCTTAATTTAATACCACAAAAATTGTGGTAAGTCAACCCTTTAACGACCTGATCATAAACTTTTATATACATGTATACATACTAAAAAAAAATACCAATTTTATTGTAAAAAAAAAAAAAGGAGTAAATTTAAATTTTCTTAATGATATTAATTTTTTCTGGTACTCTCTGGTTGTATATTTCTTTTCAAATAATTTCTTATATGAAATATTAAAGAGTCAGTAGGTTAGAATATAAGGAAAATTACTTAAATGAATATTAATATTCCTATGTAGTTAGAAAAAGGACTAAATATTATATATTATTTTATAATAATACAAGTAGTTTTAGATAGGCTACTAATATTGAGAAGGAAAATTTTACCCATTAGAGTCATAAGGATCAATAAGGTTACTAGGTTATCTTAATATAAGGAATTTAAATTTACAAAAAATATAAAATATAAAATAGTAATACATTTTGAAAATAATAAATGGACAAAAAATAATTTGGTAGGACCGTTCACGACCTAAAGTTCATTTTGATTTTTCATAGTCAACAGAAATTATTCATTCACATCTGTCACTTAAATATAATAGTTTTAAATCAAAAAAACTTCCAAATACATTTTAGAATTACTTTCAGTTGTAGCTACAAATTTATTTAAAGTAGTTGTTCACTAATTGATTTATTATTCACTAATGGAGGAGGCGGCTTTCGTTACACTCCTTCGTGATTAATTTGAGCCTAATACTAGCTAAGCCGAATCTGAAAATCCAGAGAAAAAATTTTGAGCCTTTTTACTGGATTGAAACCTAGTAAAACGGTATAAAAACCATTAATTTTGTTTTTATGATGTCCTGATCCAATCAGTAAAATTCGATTCTTCACTGAGTTTTTACCTCTTTAACAATCACCATCTGTCTAACGTATTTTTCTTTTAATTTTGTTTATTTATTCTGTAAATTTGTCTTACAAAATTGTAATCTGACAAAATTACTTGTCCGTAACTTTAAATTACATGTAATCATTTTACAAAAATATTTATTTTTGAAAAGTTTTACTCATTCTTAAAATTTCCAATTTGCTTTCGTCTTCTAATTCACTCATTTATTTATTTTATTTTTTCAAATCGAACATAGAACACATATTGTTTAACTACATTATATGTAATTACATAAATCTCTTTTAAATTGTATATAGACACCCTATGACAGCAAATAACCCCTAAAAGTTGCCTTTTTTTTGCAAAAAAAAAAAAAAAATAATTATATAAAATTTTGAATTGGTTAAAAAAACTTTTTTTTTTTTAAGTTTACAGTTCATTTGACTTTTACTACTATTACGTACAAGTCTTTCTAATAATATAACGAAGCATGATGACTATATATATATGTATATATAAAAAAGGATCTGATTTAAAATACAATTTCAAGGATAATTGAGCAATGGTTAAGACAACCATTAAAAAGTATGAAGAGTAAAAAAAAAAAAGGGTTTGGGTTAGCGAGTATATAAAATAATTAAATAAAAAAAATGTATATATAAAAAGTAGATTTTATACAAAAAGGATAACAAACTGAATAATTTGATCTTTTGAATATATCATATTAAATATATTTTACATGAAATGGTACACATTACTTTTCATTAAAACTCTACGGAGTAAGGATATAATACATCAAAAAATTTTATGGAATGATTAAGATTTAATTAGTGGTCTCATTATGTATTGATCAGATTTTACAAATTACATATTTAGCATACCTACTTATGGAAACATATTTCTCAATCTTATTTGAATTATTCAGAAATAATGCTTGTTACCAAAAATTTGATTTGTATTTCTGAACTATAATTTATAATACAAATAGTAACTATTGAACTGTTGAATATATAAAGTTGTTTGTACTTTGTAGGATAGTTAATCTAATTATATTTATTTTATTTTATGTATTTATGCTGACTTATTATTATGATAATAGATTAAAATTGTTTTTTCCAAAAATTAATCTTATAAATCCAATAAAATTATACAAATATTTAAATTGGTAATAATAATTTTACATCCACAAGAACTAACATTCAATTGTAATTATAAAAACCAATTACACTTTGTAAAGTTTAGACCTTCACTATTTACGACAGTAGAAAAAAATGAGTCCTCCGAATGAACCAAAATTAATGACCTTATATGGATTTTTTCCTGTCATTTTATCATATTGATGTATTTTACTGCTGTTTTTGACATATTAATCTATTGCTATTTTTACTAGTCCAGAGAATAGCCTTCAATGAACTTTTTTTTTTTTTGATTTTATTTGGCATCCTTAAATTTTCAATTTTTTGAAGTTTTGTATTTTGATATCTTTTTAAAATAAAAAATATAGTAACCAACATTTGGAGTTTTGATTTTCCTAATTGAATTACTAAATCAGTTGTGGCGTAGTGGTAGCTTTTGTACTAAACTGTGATGCGTTAAAAGTATTAGATTTGACTCCTTTCCGAGGTATTGCAATATAGAATGTTTCAGAACCGGTTATACGAACTACGTGGAATATACGGACTTAAAAAGTAGTAGCACTAATGGAAAAAGTGAACTAATTAAAATTTGATTTCATAAAAATTTTAAAGAAGCTATAAATTGATAAATTACGATAAGTTTTTAACTGATACTTGTCGTAAAGTACGATGCTAATTTCAAATTTTGGGACTCTTTGAAAATCACAAAAACATTGACTACAGTATTTGAAAATAATGTATTACTTTACTCTTTAAATTCAGCAAATGAATTAGTGATCTAAAAAACATAATTTGGAAATTATCTACTTTTTGGTGCTTAAGGTCCCAATAATATGTGAATTTATTAAGGAGATAAGTAAAAAAGACAATTCTGCAATGCAAATTAATCTTCCAAAAAATTTTTTTATCCACAAACGATTTGTGTTCAAAATATAAAATGGAATTTAAATTAATCATACAAATTTAATATTAAACCAAATGAATTAAGAGATTTTTAGATATAAATATTAATTATATTTATTTATTTTATTTTTTCAATATATTAAGCAGTTTAATGATATATTAATATTCCAATTTTCTTCAGTTTATCAAAATTACAGTTTAATATTTAAATATAATTAAATTACATGCCCAAAAACTTTGTCCAAATTCAGTTAAAACTTACAAATAACTTTTTAAGGGCATAGAGACAGATAAAACTTTTCTTGTAATTTTTTTTTTTTTTTTTTACTTTTCCTACTTCTTTTGCAAGTAAATTACCGGTAAATATAATAGAAAAACCATAAAATTTTCTATCTAAAACTCTAGTGACATCTAAAATTACTTTTTCATTGTTTTGTTTATTTTTGTTTTTCCTTAAGGATAACAAAAAAATAAAAAAAAAAATTAAAACAAATACCACAAAATACACAAAATGAGAATAAATGAACCCACAAAGTTTTGCAGATTTTTTTTTTTTTTTTGTAAAACTATAGAAAAAAAACCATCTTATTTTAATTTAACTGAAGAAAGTCTTTAACAAATTTGTGTTTTTCTAGTTTGTTGTTTTCCGGTTTATTTGTATATTAAAGATATGTGATGAAAATTGAAATTAAAATAAAGTTAAATACATGTTTTATAGTTTCAATCAGACTGATTAAAAATTAATTTAGTCAATTTTTCGGATTAAATATTCGACATAACTGAATAATAATGATTGCAAATATCAGGCCTCAAATGAAATTTTAAATTTTAAAAAATAATTTAATTATGGAAGTGGTTTTATAATTTTATGGAATTGAATTAACTGATTCAAATGTGTTTTAAACATACCCAATGCTTTTTAATCTATTTCGGTGAATTTTATCTATTTAATCTAGTAAAAAGAATTAATAAATTTGGTTTTCTACTACTAACTTTTCTGCAAAAAATTCAAAATTGAATTAAACTTTTTAAATCAATAACAAAATCTGGGACAAAAAAAAAACCTTTTTTTTTAAACAATTTTCACTTTATTTAAAAAATTGCGTTTTTTTTTAGGCTTTTTGGTAAAAAATAAAAACTGACTTTAAGGAGGCCCTAATGTGAGATTGTCATTGAATATGGCGATTTAGTGAAACAGAAAAAACCAAGCAAAGATCGTCAATTATAAATATACATAAAAAAAAAACTTATCAACTTTAACTAGAATAGAAAATGGAAGAGTAATAATTTTCCCGAAAATATGTAAAATTTCAAATATTTTTACAACTTTTTTCTCAGGAGAATCTAAAAAAAAAAAAAATCAAAACAGAAAACTTTTATTTTTATAATTTTCCATTTTCTTTTCTCCTCGCTGTGATTAAATTTTCCGTATAGTATTTTTTTTTTTTTTGTTTTAAACATTTTCCAACCACAATGACGCGTAATTGATTTATTTAGATAAATAAATATTTTCATTTTCACACCCGTCAGTCTTACAATTTTTAAATCAGTGCAAGGATGGTTGATGCCACCAAATCATAAATTTTTTTTTTCAAGTGAGAATTTTTTTTTTCGGAAAAACAGTGCTGAAAAAAAATAAATTCTACAGGAGGGCTTATTTTTTTTTTTTGTGTTAAAAACAATGTAAAAATCCGAAAAATTTAAATATGAAGATTAAAAAGCCCACGGGGTTTAAATATTTTTTTTTTTTTTTTGGGTTCCAAAACCATCACAATCAGCCAACCATAAAAACACCAAAGAATTTTATTTGCTTTATTTTGAATTGATAAAAAAAAAAAAAATGTTCAACATTTAATCAAGTCTTTAAAATAAATTGTAAAAGCTGAAAATGAATTTGCGAAAAAAAAAAAAATAATTCATGTCAAAAGGACGAAAAAGTTACCTATAATTTTTCATCAGAGAATTACAAAATTTATTTTAAATAATTTTTTTTCGTTTTTTTTTTTGTTTACGTGAATGGAAATTATTTAGATTAAATTGCAAAACGTTATTTAGGAAATATAATTATTGAAAAAGGATTTTAATAAAAATGAACTAAAGGAGTTTGATAGAAATATTTTCCTATCATTTGGGATTATTAATTATTCAATAACAGATTCTCAAATTTTCATGTTTTTATAAATTCTTGTTTGTAACAATAAATTTGTGGTGAAAATATTTAATTTTGGTTTACAAATATTTAGATACTATTTGATTAATGTTGTACGAGATATATTTAACGTTTTATCTTAAGCTTACTTTTAAAACCTTTTTAAATTAAATTAAAAAATCTCTAAGCCCACGTGATTGGTTCATATCGACAGCAACGCAATTTACCCTTCAACTTCAATTATATATGACGGATTATTGAAATGGTAAAACTAACACGATTTGAAGATTTGACCGAAACTAAAAACTGAAACAGTTCTACTGACGGCACTCACCTTGAACAATGTTTTCCGTGCTAAATAACCCGTCATATAATTAAAACCGATGATAATTTACGGTAACTTGTACACATCTACAGTCAATAAATGAATATATTCCGAACCAGACTCAGGAAATTTATCCTCAGCGTCCAGGATCTCCTAACATTTTAATTTTGACGCACTCATTGCATTTCTTTATACCAATGAAAAATTAATTGCAGCTAGCTAATGGTTTTATTAGTGCGACTTTTCTTGTTAGCAAATGACTCGTCAAAATTTTTCCCTCTCTTAACTTACATATTATTGTAATTTTACTACTGGTACTCATTTAGAGTTGCGTAAACTGAGAATAATCTCTCAGACGAGACTCGAACACATATCTATCGAACCACAGCTTAGTACACTAGTAAACTACCTCTAGTTTATTAAGAGAGCAATTGACTAAAAGGAAACATAATACCTATCTAAAAAAAATTTCCTTTCCTACAAAACAATAATTAGAGCGATAATTAGAATAATGAGAAATTCAAAACCATACTATTTGGATTTTACATGGTTTTCCAAAGCAGTATTCCATTAAATAAAAATGTGATCAAATTATTATAACTATACTGCGTAAAATGTGTTTCCCATATTGGTAAAAAAAAAAAGATAATTAATGATAAAAAAAAGGCTATCCAAACTAATTACGATCTCATCCCAACATTAATTTTACCTTCATTAAAAATGATAATTTTTATTATTATAAAAGCCGGAAAACCTCTGGATTCTCCCCTCCTCTCTTTTTATATACCAAAAATATATTCCTAATTTAAAAATATTTAAATAAAATTTATTTCATGAAAAACAAAAAAAATAATATTTAATTCTTTTAAAAAAATATTTTTTAAATAATAATTAATTACATGCATAATAATAAAATTCAATTAATTTGAAAAATCGCCATCTAATTAATTTATTTCTTTTTCATTAAAAATTTAAATTATTATGCGATTGAAAATAAAATCTATAGTGAACTATAGTTATGTATACCACAAATCTATCTGATTTGTCCATTCCCTTTTTTTGTTGTTGTGGATATTGTGGCTATCGGCATATAATATTACAAAAATATATATTAAATAGAATTTAATACTGAAGTCTCCAATTAAATTAATGTTGGTAAATTAGTCAGTAAATGAACATCAAAGAATATTCTTAATATTATTTATTATAATTACTAAAATATTTTGGGAAATTTTTTGTTCAGATTATTAGTTCAAAGGTCCATAATTCTTATGTTGTTAAAGGCCATAAAGAATATTGTTTATAATCAGGAGTTACATTTTACATATGTTTTTACGAAATAAAAAATCCTAAATGAATTTCGAATTAAAAAAATATTACTGGATAAAAATTAGTTATTAAAATAATGTAATAAGATTTGTTAAATATCTAACAACTAAAAAAAAAAAGAAAACTTGGTAATTTTTCTTAACTCGGAAAATATATATTTTATATATTTTGTTTTTCTCTTCTTTCAAATATAATTTCAAATTCTGAAAAGGTAGACCAGGAGGAGTGGTCAACAAGGCTAATTAATGACTAAAACCTTTTTTTTCTTTTATTTTTTTTTTTTTGCCTCCCCCCTGCCCCCTAAACATAAAAAGAAAAACATACACTCTGATTATTTATTAAAGAACCGGAAAAAAAAAAAAATCTCAGTAAAATGGACAATCCAATATGGAGAAAATCTAATAATAATATACAGGGTAAAAAAAAAAATAAAATAATATAATGTTTTTCATGCACGTATTTAATAGATAATTTTTAATTTGTGTCACGAAGAAAAACGAATATACAAAACAAACCGAAAAAACAACAACAACGTAACGAGAAGTAAAATCGCTAAATAAATCGAATTAGAAAAAAAAAATTTTTTCAATCCGTGATTTGATTTTTAAACAAGGTAAACTAACATTTTGTACCTAAAAAGAAAAAGCAATTTTGATATTAAATTATTGGGCAGTAAATTATTATATATTTTTTTTATGTAATTACAAGAAGGAAAATTTTTTTGTAAAACAGATTTTAAGTGAACAAAAATATTTTAAAATTAGATTATTCTATCTTAAAAATATATTTTTTCTGAAATGTAATAGATATTTTACGTATCTGGTGGGAAGTTAATTGTATTCGATTAGACGTAATGTTTCTTAATCCTGACCTTATTTTTAAAATTATCATCTCTCACTTTTGATAAAAATAAATATTTAATTTATAAAATTTATTCTTAACTAGATATTAATACAATATAATTTACAGATAACGTCATTATTACTGAAATAAATATTTGGCATTTTCTCTGATGGAATACTAGAAAGAAAAACTTGAAATTTTCGAATGAAACATTTAGTGGAATAGTTTTGATATTGAGACGTATAATTGTCTACAAGTTATATTTGAATTGTTTTATATTTCAGTACGTATCGTAGAATTGAATCAAAGATATTCTAATATTGCATGACTAGAATTAAATGATTAAGTTAATTTCATTACAATTTTCTTGAATTGTGGTATATAAGTGGCAATCAAAGGAATTTCGAGATATTATTGAATTGGTAATTTAAAAAAATATAAATTCCATAATTAATTTAATTAAAATTGAAATATAAACGATTTATTGTTGAAACAATCGATAGAATATAATTTGATCTTGATATTTGTAAGCCAAAGCTTAGTCAGAAACTCGAATATATTTAAAAAAGTTATTAAATTTCTGCAATACAATTAGAAATGAAACGTAAAACCTTAAATATCTCAGAATAACAAAATGTTGCCTTGTCCCACTTTCAAAATAAACGTCACAAATGTATGTAAGTATGCATGTAATTTACTCTGGTGGAAAATCCATAGATTAAATTGTCACAAAATGAAAACGAAAATTCGTCAATTTTCAAAACAAATTTAAAACATGAAAAGTTTTGAAAAAAATATATTTTTGCTTTTTTTTTTCAAAAATACAAAATAATTTTGAAAGTTTCATCAAAAATCAAATTGTTGGGAAGATATTGATCATTTTAGGACATCTTTGTTAGAGATTTATCTATAAAAAAATTAGTTTTGCATCTGGGTAAACTAACTTAGATTTAGATTGATGTATGATGCTATGAAGCATTGAATTTGATATCCAAAATTACGAATTTAATATGAAAAATAAGGAATATAGTTGTGTAACTTATACATATGATATGCTACAGAACTACATAAACTTTCCTTAATTTAAAAATTTACGGACTTCAAAAAAATTTTAAGAAACTCATTTGTTTTAATTTTTCTTCGAAAGAAAAAACCCCTACTAATGTTTTAATTGTGCTATTTCCAAATTATATTCGCTGGAATTGAAATAAAGTAATAAAAATTATAGTTTTAACAAAAAAAAAAAAAGGAAATTTCTTCGAAATTCTAAGAAGTCCGAAAATTATCTAATTTCAATAAAAGAAAAATTCTATGTTATATTAATTTTTTTTTCTAGATAATCATAAATTACATAAAAATTCTTGAATGGAGTTCAATTTATTTTTGATTTACATTTCTAATTCAATAAAAACACCCTTCTTCATGATTTCTGTGATAAAACATTTCTTTTTTTTTTCCATTTATAACTTATAACTTCCATATTTGAAATACTGAATAATTCAATACAAAATGTATGGGGAAGGAAACCAGCAAGTTTTTTTTTTTTGTAGAATTACTTTATTAGAAACTTTGATGGAATTTTTAATGAACTGAATTTTTAATTAGTTGAAAAAATAAAAAAAAAATGGAAATTTTTTTAAAAAGTAAACTTTTAGAATAAACCTAGGAGTGGTATTCAACAACAAAATGATTAAAAACTTTAAATTTTTGTATGAAAAAAGAAATTTTTTTAAAAAACATGATTAAAACCTTTGTAAACTATAAAAAATATTTTTAGCATATTTTTAATTAAATTAGTCAAAAATGATATATTTACATGTTCTACGTATAATAATTTTATTATCCCCCCATTTTGTCATTGATTTTATTATATTTTTAATTAATATTTCGGTGGTTTTGGTAGACAAAATGATATTTAGACTAATAACTAACAAATCTTTAAACTACAATAAATTATTTTAAAATAATTATATGTATAGTAGTAGAAATATGGAGAAATCCTTATTTAATTATTTCGAAATTGATACGAAAATTATTATCGTAATTTTTGCAAATTTTTAATCAAATGCAATCTAATAATTTAAACAATTTATTTATCCTTTAAGCAATTTATTATGATTTCTTATTTTAATTACCTGTTCAAAAAATTTTCTCTTAACAAAGACCACCGTTTGTTTATAAGATTTTTTTTTTTCAAAAACAAAACTTCCTGATTTAAATATCCTGGAAATATTCAGATTAGAAGATTTTATTTTTATGTTGTAGGAAAGTTTTTTATATAAAATTTTTCCTATAAAATTTTATATTGAATAAAAAAAAAAAAATTTTCTCCAATAATATAAACCAATTTTTTGTACTCCTTAAAGTTTTCAAAGTAAAAAAAAAAAAAATAATAATAAAGAATAATAGACTTTAATGAAGATACGAATGTAGCTATATCTACACGTAAAAAAAAAAAAAGTTTATTTTTTTATAAAAAAAAAAAAAAAATTTCTCAAGTTTATTTTTCAACACTAATGAATGAGAAAATATGCAAAAGAGTTTGAAGTCTAATTAGATTAAATCATTAAACAAAAAATTTATAATGAGCTAAGGAAAAACTTTTCTGGTAATTTTCTTAACTGTTGAAGAAACGAAATTATCCATAATTATTTTTTAGGCAAAATTTTTCTTTTTTTGATGAATTTTAAGTAAAATATGGAATTACATACTCTTAGACATTATTGAAATTTTGGATTAGAATAATATTTATTGTCATTACAAATGTTTATAAAATTTGGTTAGACTCACTAAACCATTTAATATCTTATAGAACTCTAAATAATCATAAATTTTTATAAATTTGCAATCTTTATTGCTCTGAATTTAGAATAAGCTATTTTCAATTAAAATCAAATCTTAAAGCTTGAAATGAAATTTTCCACACTCGTGAAAACTGTCGTGAAAAGTTGTGGAAAAGTTTTATGGAGAAGAAAACATTAAGTAGTATTGAAAAGTATAAAAAAATGCAAATTGACGAATCTTTTAGACCCGAACAACCAAACCACCCAAACAAAATGATCAAAAGTCAAAATTCTGCATTATTGCCGAATATTATTTCACTAAGCGAAAATTGTTTACACTGAAAAATGTTCATAACTTTTATCTTTGGAAAGTAAACCACAAAATGATTTTCACAAGATGTAAAATTTGTATGGAAATTTCATTTCACGACGGATAGCATAATAAGCTTAAAACTATTTACCAAAAAAACAAAAACAACCTGTAAAACTGTTCTGTTCACTCCTTTTACAAGTAATTTATAATAAAGTTTATTTCCCTTTATATTGAAATAATACACCTTGATTTTTATTTAACCTGGTAAGCAAATCATTTTCTGTATGTCATTCAATCTCACAAAAATGATTTTAACCCACCAAAAAATGAAATTAAGAAAACTATTTCAATAGACATTTTTTTGGGTATTAAAAAGAGAAAAGCTATTATCAAAAGAAATGTTTTTCAAATGCTTGTTTTTTTTTTTTAAGCCTGCCATAATTTAACCTAAAAAATTAAGTTTTTTTTTTCTTTTACAGAACTTTCAATTTAAATGTTTGCATATTTATTCAGGGTATTTTCTTATTACATATATTTCCATTTAAAGGTAGAGAAAACACCGCAAAAAAAAAAAACCTTTTAAATCTTCAAAAAAAAGTCGAAGAATAAAATCACGGAAATTGATATATATTTATGAAATTGATTCAGGACTTCATTTTTTTTTTTTTTTTTTTTTGGTTTCCGGATTTTCTATTTCCTTTTTTATTTATGTGTTATTTGAGGTGGGGGAGAGATTGAAAATAGCTTCTCATTCAGAGAAGAAAAGAAAAAAACGAAATACTCTTTCAATTTTCAATATGATTAAAAAAAAAAGTCCTTTTTTTTTGCCTTTGAGTATTTTTTTTTTATATATATAATAAATGAAAATGTTTGGCCAATTTAAGGTGAATATAAGTTTTATTTTATAGTATATGGAGTAATTTTCTAATGGAATATTGACACTTTCGTGTATATATATTTTTTTAAAATAATCCTTAATTCTGATGCTTTTATAAAGAAATATTTCTTTGGATCTTTTATTACAGGATTTGAAGTTAATTATGAAGAAATAGGTTAAGTTTATAAAAATTTCATTAGTTAGAAATGGTAGATTCTATAAGTAATATTAAAAATTTAAATTTTAAAAGTTCATTTGAACGAATAAATAATTTAAAATGCTCCATTTTTGTAGAATCAACTTTAACTTATCAGTAATTTTATAATAATTGTCTCTGTAATCTAAAAAACAATTATTTTCGACTGTATTTATGTAATTGTTTGAAATATTTTCAGCCAACTAATCTAAATATGATTGAATGTCTTGTAGACCATAAATTTATTTTCCTTAAATATCAAATAATATATCGTTTTTTGCAATAAATGATTGACTTGGGACATTTCTCATTACAATTTTTCATTATTTTTACAAGTTTAACCATAGATTTTATTTAATTTTTTTTCAAACTCCGCAATATTTGTACATTCTGCAAAAAAAAAAAACCGAAGTTATCAGATTGAATTCACCTTATATACAAGGAATAAAAATGAATCCATCAAGTTTAAGTTCTTTTTTTTTTAACATTTTTCTATCAGTTTCTTTAAAAAGGACTTTTATTTAAATAGAATCCTTTTTTTTTGTTCTATTCATTCGTTTAAAAATGTAAAAGGAAGAGATTATAATAGAAATCCATTGACTCAGCAAATAATTTTGAAATAGTTAAAATAGATTTTCAATCAAATTTCTTTATTATAGAAATTTATAGTTTGTTTTTTTTGGTATTTTAATTCAAGAATATGCACGAAGAACAATTTTTAATGTAAATATCTAATGAATATTTTTGTATAATGAGTATTTACTCATATTTAAGATATAAATCATACTTAATGGTATGAATTTTAATGAAGAACTATGAATTTGTTAATGAATCATCTATATTTTTCTTGGGATGACTACAACATAATTTTAAATAATCATTCTTTTAAATAGCAAACAAAATTTTTGGATTAAATCTTGAAGAAACTATAAATTATTTTGTAATTACACAAAATTTTTGTAATTGCAACAAGAATATTCAGTAATTTTGTTAAAATCTTCTTTACCAATTAAAGTTGAATAATCCTAGACTGATCGAGTACAATTTCTCAACAGGAAATAAAATGATGGACTTAATTGCCCGACCGTCGGTGTAAATATTATTCTTTTTAATTACCAAATTTGATTATTATTTTTCTTTATACCGAATATAATAATTTACTTGTTTACGTTTTTGTATTATTTTCAGGACATGTCCTAATATTATTTATATTACCTTTATACTCGTATAAATACTTAAAAATTGGAATGAAACAGAATATAATTCAGTATACTATTAACATTCCATTTTCAATTCAGTTCATATACTGGTTTTACATTCAGGGGAAATTCTTTGGTTGGATATTTTCCAACTGCTGAATTTTCAATTTTATATTCTCTCTGAATATTATCCCCTTTGTTATAAACAGTGTGGAGAATTACAGATTAAACTATTGCAGATAAATTCTTATAAGGAACAGGAGAAAAAATACTTTATATTTAAAAATTTAACTGAAATTGTTAAAAATCTTCTAATAAATTGAATTATTTAAAATTTAATTAAAATATTATTTATTTTAGCTGTTTCAGTATAAGAAGCTGTTGTTTTCATTTAATCCGATTGGCTATACAATAAATATTTATATTAATAAGCAATTACACTAAATATAATTTTTAAACAAGGATTTAAATCAAGCCATTAATTACAATAAATATTCTTTTCTAAAATTAATTTCAATTTATTAAGTATTTATTTAGTATAAACCATATTATATTCCTAATTATTTTCCAATTATAAATTGACATTATTTCTAAAATCCACAGAATATTCAATTTTATTACAAAATTAAAAATTAGATTGATTGGATAATATGCACTTCAATTGTAACAAAAAAATATTCTTTACTCTAACATAAAACGTTTATAAATTGCCACACGAATTCTTAAAAAAGAATAAAAAAAAAAAATGGTTTTTCAATTAAATATCACAAATGATAAAACAACGAAAAGTTTTTCAATTAAATTGGCGAAGTTTTGACGCTTTTGATGGTATATCCTTTCGTCAACTATTAACAATCTCGAATCATACCTTTTTTTTTTGGTATATCCAATTTACCAATTTCCAAATCAACGACAATATTTACAAACAAATAATATCTTACCCATTTGTAGTCTTTCATCCTATATCTATTATCGACACCACCGTTCATTTGTATTACTGGAAAAGGATTTTCATATAAAAAAAACAGAAAAAGAGATGATATTGTATTTTTTTTTTTTCAATTATTTTTTTTCATATCAAAAAGTAATAGAAGCAGAGCACAACATTGAAAACAATTATAGAAATTAGAAATTCTGGGTGACAATTGTTTCATTCCGAAGGTATATATCTAATAAATGTGATTGAGAGTTGCCGTATAAAAGAGTTTTAAAAATATTTTATGTTTTTTTTTTTTTGTTGTCATTTATTCATGAAATGGATTTTGTAGATACGAAAATTGTAATTTGGCTAATAGGTAGGTATACATAGCCATAGCAGGAATAAAACCGGGAAAATGTAATAAATAGTTTTTTTTTAAATCTATTATAGATGTAATTGCAAATAGTTTATGTGAAAAATTTTTCAAGTGATAAATTTTTTTTAGAATTGCGGAGTAGAGGTGTAATATAATTAGTTATATAAAATAATAGAGTGCACTTAAAAAAAATGGATTTTCTATGCAATATACTTAGAATTGCATTTATTTATATAATAAAATATTGTTAATTTTCGTGCTTTCACCATTATTAGTAATCTTTCAGATGGTTTCATCAATTAATCTTTTTCAATTTACATAAATTCTTTAAAGTACAATTTATGGAGTAAAGGAGTCAATATACTTCAATAAAAAATAAATTTATTTTAAATATTTTTACGTAAATTTAAACAATTTTTTTTTTTAACTTTTGAAATAAATTAAGCTTTTTCAGATTAAAATTAAATTATATCCATAGTCGAAATAATTAAATTATAATCGCCTAAGGATAAACTTGAAAAAAAAAAATAACTTTACCTGAGACAATTTAATTAGTAAATGATTATTGGGTTAAAGGGTTTCCAGTTGGATATTTTTTATTTCTGTAAAATCTAATTAATTAAACTTTTAATTTTCTTGTTGTAAATAAAAAAAAATTTTTAATTGCACCCAGACTTTTGAATAATGTTTGCTAATTTTAAATATATGATCAAACAAAATACATTTTTTTTAAAAAAATGTTTAATCTTAATTTCATTATTAAAATAAAGTACTGAAAATTAATTGAATTTAAATTAAATACAGTAAGGCTGCGTTAATCCGAACGCTTTATAATCCGAACGTAAAATAATCAGAACGTGCTCCGAATAATACGGACGTTCGTTAGGATTAATGTATGATTCCAAATACCGATGTATTCTGAAAATATTTTAAATGCCGATGCAGGATAGTTAAGACGCTTTAAAGAAATGTTTTGTATAACAAAATTCAAATTATGGGGAAATAGGTTAACAAACTAAACAGCATTTTAAAACTAATTTTGTAGAGCTAGAACTTACTTGAAGAGCTAGAACTTACTGCAGCATAAAATTTATTCGTATTTCTTTGCTGTAATCCGAATTATCAATCAACCAAACTTTCGATAATCCGAACTTTCGATCATCCGAATATGAAATAAAAAAATTGTGTTCAGATTAATGAACTTGTACTGTAGTTAATCGTCATTATAGTCTACTAAATTGTTAATAATTTATATAGCACTTTAAGTATCTGTGTATAGGAAAACTAAAGAATTACCAGCATTATATTTGATAAACCTAGTTGATGTGAGTTGAAAAATATGATGAAGGATATTTTCCTTGTTTCGTTATTTCTGTCCGATAGCTGACACTGTCCTTGCTGACGTTATTTAGAAGAAAAAAAAAATTAGGGTAATACATTGTATGCCCACAAAGAGGATTTTCTCTAAATTGTATTCTGTTGATAAATTTTTTTTTATTATTTCATTTAAACTTATATAATTCTATCAGAAGAAATTTGCTTGTGGCATAATAAAAAAATAAAATTCCTAAACTTTAGTATACCATTATTCAATTCTATACACGCCTTCAATATATATAGCTACATTTTGTCACTTTTTTTTTTTTTATCCTGCTCCTGCTATATCGTTACTTTTAATAATAAAAAAACATAAAAACCTGATAAAATATTATGCTCGAAAAAATAAAAAAAAATTCTACAAACCTGAATTTTTACTGATTGTATTTTTAAAACAAAAGAAATTCATAAAAAAAAAAAATAAACTTTTTGGTTTTGAAAAAAAAAAAACGTTTGCATAATAAAAAATTGGAATATATCACAGGACCAAAAAAAGAGCTACAACAACAACAACAATATATATGTATGTGAAAAAAATGTTTTATATGTTCAATTTTTATTGTAAGTTTAATATGAAAAAAAAAAAATTATCTATTGTGAAAATGGAAGATTAGTAAAGAAGAAGGATTATTATAGGACATATTTTTAGAATTAAATCTAATCTATGTTATTATTTGTCATCACTGTCACCATATCATACTTTTATTTGTGAGTAAGTATTTAATTTTTATTACCAATTTTCTCTTCTTTAATATGTGTTTTTTTGGTGTGTTTTGTAGTTGCAACAATGACTTGCAACATGTAGTTTCTATTTTCGACACAGCTACATTTATAAATATTATGTCTAGTAATTTTTGTTTAGTAACTAAAGAATTTTATGGGTTTGTTTTAAATTTAAATTCACAAAAAAAATACTTTCATAATTTTCGTAGTCAAATTACATTCTTCATTTGCTGGAAGGTATAAATAACAATAAAGTTTCAGATTTATGTGCTTTTTAGTATGGTGATACATGCATTTAATGTGAATTTAAATTATATGTGAAATATGTTTTTAAAAATTTAAGATCAATGTAATGTAAATATAATATTTTCACTTTATTCTCGTCATTATTACGTTTCCAATCCAGTTCATCATTTTTCGTGATTATTTATTATTTGAAATTATTTAACCAATGTCTCACGTCCCAAACCCTGGTTTAATACTAACTATAGAATTTAGTTCTACGAAGGTTCTTATACCAATTTTGAACAAAATTTACTCTCCTATTTTAAAATCTATTTTGAACAGTCGATATTTTTGAATCGTCCTTAACCTTGACTCAAAACCAAATACAATTTTTTTTCTAAACTTTTATTAACTTTCCGATTATAAATTACCCAAACTTGATATAAAAAAAGTCTATAAAATTTTCAAACTTTCCAGTTTTTGTTGGCAAAAATAGCCCTAAGAAAAATATTAACAAAATAAATTTTACAAAATTATTAATAGGTAAATTTTCAAACATAAAAATGAATTTTTCGGTAAAGAAAATTAAGATTAAAATATTAAACTAATTAAAAACATTAAATTATCCTCCAAGTAATTTAAAAATTAAAAATCTTTTTATTTATTATATTTTATTGTTTCATATTAATAACTTTAAGTATTTTTGTGTGTTGCTTCACCGTTTTCAGTGCTAGATAATGTGGTCTTTTTTTTATATCAAATCCTTCTACATAAGGCAGTTAAGACTCAATAAATAAATCTAGATCCCAGTTTATATTTTATAAAATTATAATCGAATTATCATAAAAACTCATAAAATCGTAAGATCACTTATTGAGTCTTAATTTACAGGATTACAGCTAAATTTCTTAAATGTCTTATTTCGTTAGTCCTGTATTGCACTTCCGACCCTTAAAGAATGAGGGTCAATCCACATTATTTATCATTTTTACTCCACCGGCTATGAAATTCTGGAAACTTACTATATCTTATGTTGCAGGAGAGTAAACTAGGAGTATTCCCGTCCATGATATCAAAATTTTTTTAATCTTATAAACTGAGTAGCAGTTAATGAAATTCCTAGAAATATGATATTAAAATATAGGCAAGAATGAAACAACAAATGTGTCGCTACACTAAAGTATTGCAATGAAAACTTTTGATTGAAACTTATTCATATAAAAATTTTTATAGAAACTTATTCGTGCAAATTGCAAAAAGATTTTCGAAACATTCTAAAACAGGGTTTTCTTCTAGATTAAACAAACAGAAAATGTCAGTACGAATAAAAATATTATGAAATAGTTTCTTTTTGTCATATTTTGAACCTGGATACATACTTTTAGATTGTAATATTGTCACACACAATTCCATTCCTGTCATAGGATGCGTCTATGTTATTTATTTTTTATTTTTGCAGTTTACATGATTTTCTATTTATATCCAAAAGAAAAATTAATAAAATATTTTATTTTGTAAATATGTTTGTATTTGTAAAAATATTTTATTTACCACACAGGATTCGGTTATGTTTTTGTCGTCGCTTTTATTTCAAGAATTCGTTTATTTATATTTTTTTTAAAAACAAAATTCAGTAAAAAATATCAAATTTGTTTTTTTTTTGTCGAATTCTAATACATTGTTATGTTAAAACAATGAAAAAGGACCCTATAGAATTCACTAACTGTACGCTTGAGAGATATAATTTTTTTTCAGGATTTTCTAATCGTTTTTTTTTTTTTTTCTATCCCTTAAAAGATTTTTTATATTTGTTTAACTGTATGTGTTTGTCGTATATAAATCAGGTAAAGCTTGCAAAGATAATAGACAATTTTACACCCCATGTCATTTCAAATATTTATTTTGTTGTCGTCCTAACAAAAAAAAAAAGGAAAATAGGATGAGGATCGAAAAAATTCTTTCAGTACAGGGAATTGTCGTTTTTCTCATATAAAAATATATATTTTTTTTAAATTAAAAAATTAATAAAGTAAATTCTTTTGTTAAATTTTATTATTTTTTTTTTTTTCGGGAAAATGTGTAAATGGGAATTATGGAAAATAATTTATGTAAAATTCCATACATATTTTAATTTAGGAGTTTTTTTTTCCTGGATTATGTGACACAAGTAAAAAAAAACGTTTATTTATAATTTTCCATCAATGTTTTTTTTTTTTAGTATGCTGAAAATAAAAGGATATTCTTTTGTAATAAGGAAAAACTAGCCTGGAAAACATTTCAATTTAACAATTATGGTCACTTTTTTTTTTTTGGTTATAGGATTAATTTAAAGTTCCACAACAATTAGTAAGGAACGTATTGTAATCATACCAATTTTGAAGTACCGACATTTTTAGAGATAAACCGAAATTAGGGTCTTGGTGAAACAAAGAAACTGTCTTGTAACTGTAGGCACTTTTATAGGAAGTTCAGTTGCACGGATTGTCAAGCTTCGGACTGATTAACTCTTGGTGAAACAAAGCAAGTATTCACTTTTATAGCAAGTTCGGTTGCACGGATTATCAAGCTTCGGACTGATTACCGTTTGGTATAGATTTTATAGCAAGTTCGGTTGCATGGATTGCCAAGCTTCCGACGGATTAACTCTTGGTGAAACAAAGCAACTGTCTTGTAACTGTAGGCACTTTTATAGCAAGTTCGGTTGCACGGATTATCAAGCTTCGGACTGATTACCGTTTGGTATAGATTTTATAGCAAGTTCAGTTGCACGGATTGTCAAGCTTCGGACTGATTAACTCTTGGTGAAACAAAGCAACTATCTTGTAACTGTATTCACTTTTATAGCAAGTTCGGTTGCACGGATTATCAAGCTTCGGACTGATTACCGTTTGGTATAGATTTTATAGCAAGTTCGGTTGCATGGATTGCCAAGCTTCGGACGGATTAACTCTTGGTGAAACAAAGCAACTATCTTGTAACTGTAGGCACTTTTATAGCAAGTTCGGTTGCACGGATTATCAAGCTTCGGACTGATTAACGCTTGGTATAGATTTTATAGCAAGTTCGGTTGCATGGATTGTCAAGCTTCGGACTGATTAACTCTTGGTGAAACAAAGAAACTGTCTTGTAACTGTAGGCACTTTTTTAGCAAGTTCGGTTGCACGGATTGTCATGCTTCAGACTGATTAACTTTTGGTATAGATTTTGCTAATATTTTCGAGTAATATTTAATATATTAGATAAGATTTTGTTTCAGGATTTTGTATTGACGGTTCGTTTTGTGGTCTCTACTTTAAAATTTTTTAGTTTTAATTTGGAATTGTTTTAAAATCAGTGAAATAATTTGTCACCGTTGGATTAAAAATTTAATAATTTTAAATAATAATTTATAAAATTTCTTGAATACAAAAACATTGTTAAATCTAAAAATAAATTAGTTTAATTATAATCACAGCTCACGATGTGACTTTTATAGAACATCATTAAGTATTTTCAACTGAAATGTATTTTATGATTACATGTTTATATTCAAAAAACGCTTATATTTTATATAAATTTTCTATATCGTATATACAAAACTTGACAACAATTTTACTTTGGTTGAAAATAATAAAGATATACATGCCATCGTAAATATACATATATTTTTTTTTTACAAAATTTATATAATGTAAACTATAATATATTATGATGAAAAATATACCAAGCCATCAATTTTTGCTTTTTTTTATTATTATTTTTTTTTTGTGTCGTTACCTTCCCCCAGAAGCAATAATATTACAAGCTAAGAGAACTATGTAGTAGAGTTGACACTTAACCTTTATATAAACACTACTTGGAAACCTACAAAAATATAAAGGTCCGCCTGTAAAGTTAAACTTTTAAATTGCATATTTATAGGCAAATTCAACAATATCCTAAAATATCTCTAGTTTAATAATAACGAATTTATTGAATTGTGATACAAAAAGTTGTATTACTAAATACTGAAACTAAATGTGTTTGTCTCATTAAAAGTCAACAAAAATTTTCCAATGTTTTCATTGTCATGGAAAGTTCTCTTGGATTATTTTATGTCATGGAAAGTTTTCTTTGATTATTTTATGCAATACTAAACTGTGCAGATAAATAAAAAACTATTTTAATTAGTAAATGAATATCTTAATCCTTATCAGAACTTAATCCTTAATTTAATTTTTTTAAATTTTTGTTCCGCGGTTCTATAGGTTATCAATCGCTATCATAATACAAGAGATTGGTAAATGCGGTGGTACTGGTATACCAAAACATTAAAAAAAAAAAAAAAAAAAAAAATTTTTTTTTCTGCTTGTGGATAAGTCAATAAAGATTCACGTTTATCTTTTTATTAGTCTCAAAGGAGAATAATTTTCCTTTTTACTTGATTTCATTGGTTATAAGTAGATATGGTTTACAATTTTAGTTCTTCGTCTTCAATATCTTTATGCATTTATATCCTGTGCCTTGAATATCTTTTTTAAAAAAATATCAAATATATATATTTTAAAAGTAAAATCGCTAACGTTTACACTAGATTTTTTTTTTTTTTGTTTTTTTTGTGTGATTTTGCTAACAAAACCAAAAACATTCAAGATATACTAACTAAATTCATACCAGATGAGAAATAATTTTACGTGACGACAATTTTAGTTTTAAAAACCATTAAAAATACATTTTTTTGATGTTATTACAAGAATTTTCGTACATTGAATACAAATTTTTATTTTTTTTTTGGTAGATATTATATTTCCTATACTAAGGACTAAGTAGATAGAGCTAAAAAGTATAATAATTTTTTTTTTTATTATTGTTTTGTTCGGTAATATTAAAATGATAATAAACAAGGTAATTTTATGTTTTAATATATCTGACATTATAAAACAAAACAACAACAAAAAAAAAGATATCAATTCAAAAAAAATTTTTTTTAGATATGTGATAAAGAATTAAATTGTACATATTACAGTGTTGTAAAACATAAAGTATTATATAAATATTTTAATATTTTCTTATGCCTCTTATTTGGTAATTAAGTTTTCTTTGACTAAAAGATATAATTTGTATTTAATGTGATAAGTTTATTATGCTTTTATTGACATTCTCTTCCGGTGCCTATTTCATGATTTTTGAAAAATTGTTCAATGTTAATAGTAAGTTTAAAGTTCTCATTACAATTCGTCATTACCCTAACAAATTTAAATACTAGGGAACTAAATTCAGTGTAGCGGATTATATGATCCATGCCTTAGACATTATTTTTCAAATTAGGTCAGATTTGATTAATGAATTATAAGAAAGTGAGGGTATAATTTCCAAAATTGTATATTGTCATATGTGTCAGAATTTTTAATCTTAAATGGATTTATGCTAATTGGTTTATAATTTTAGTTCACACTTATTCTCTTATAATTATGCCTCACTTGTACTTTTGTGTACGGATTAGTTTAAGTTTAATTTTATTCAAGCGGCATGGTCGCGACCGTTAGCATTTTTCCCAGAAATTACATTTTATTGTAATTTTATTACTGGTGCTCATTTCAAGCTGAGTAAACTTTCATCCACAACGATTTCTCGGACGGTAATTGGACTCAGTACCTAGTACCTACTGCACCACAGCCTGGTGCAGTACTAAACCTTCTAACATGTTGTAATATATAGTCTATATTTACTATTAGTTTCCGCCAGCTTGTTTCCGTTCGGTTCTTCTTCCATTGTTTCATTCACTACTTAATTTTTCAGCTAAAGAGCTTTCAGTTTTCTAATGTTTAGAATAATATTGTCATTTAATAATAATTTATTTCAAACTTTAAAGTTGTTACATATTTATAAATAGAATTAATTTTATAAAGGCAGATACCGGTTAAACAATATCCTTAAATTTAATAAAGGGCCAAAATTTTTGAAAGGATAAACACACTTTTTTGTCAGTAATATTTTATATTTTAATTCTCTTTTAAAATTTTCAAATCCCTTTGCTAAAATTATGGTAAGATACAATGAAAAATTCGAAATTTATACTAAAATGTATATATTGTTAAGTGAATATCCTTCATAGATTATACTAAATGGTAATTTTTTTTTTATGCATGAATTTTAATAAAACACAGTCAGTTTCTTCTATGACACTCCAAAAAATAACATTGCATATTTTACTACAATCATTTTTCACACCCACAATTTTTAAAGTATCTTGTTGTAAAGTATAGTACAATATTGCTTTTCGTAAAGCTCACCTACAGAACTACTACACAGGAGGAAATAGAAAGAGTTCCCAACTAAGCAGCCACTCAAAACATGAGTATTGTGTAGACAAAATAATGATGTTAGCTTGAGTTCATGTTTCTGAATATAATTTTTTTCGCGATTATTTAACAATTTTTTCAAAGTATACTCATATCTAAATTATTTATATGTATATGTGCCAAATAATCATATATGAAGAATATGATGCATTCAAAGTGATGAAAGATACAATTTTTGTTGTCGCGAATTTTTACAAATTTTGTAATTCAATTGTTCTTCTAGCTTGTTTTCTTTTCTGTATGTGTCAGATAAGAAGAGAAGCTATCACAATACATTATATACATAACATAATAATTCTTTATTTAATGTGTATATACAGCATATATTATTGCTTAATATGCTTGTTAGCATACTCAACAATTTTTGTATACATTAAATTTAAAATTTTATAAGACGTTTTTTTAGTTAGTTTATTTTGTAGTTTGAATCAGATTTGATAAAGTATAATGCAGATACTTGAAATGATCAGATCTGATGTAGATTTAGCGTGATGGTATTCTAATTTTTATTTTATAGGCTACAACAAGGATCGCAAAAAAAAGCATGAAGAATTATTTCGCCAAACAAACAAACAAACAAAAAATATAATTTTCAAAAAAACTTCATATTTAAAAAAAAAATATTATAAAAAAATCTTCATTTTATTCAGATTCTGAAAAAGAAAATTTAGTAACATTATTCACGGTTTGAAGGTGTAAACTTTAACCCAATATCTTAATCTTAAGTAAGTTATATAGTGGGTACTGAATCATAAGAAATGACATAAATGAAGGCGGTATCCGGATGAAGAGGTGGAGTCTATGTTTGGTTTTTGTTAAAGTTAGAAAGGTTGTTAAAAATATAAGTGATATTATCATGAAGGAGCAAACATCCTGTTTGCATGTTATATTGAGCGAAACTAGGACAAAATATATATATGTATATGTGCTAATCTCAATCTGGTAGTAGAAGTAAATGATTATTTTTTTTTACAATTTTTTTTTCTTATCTTCGTGAAAATTTTGACTATTTTTTTTTTTTTTTTTGTGTAAATTTACCACAGAATAATTATTATTTATGAACATGGTTTTTATGGGTAGTTAATTTATAAATTTATTATGCTATATAAAAATAGTGATGTTATTATTGTAAATGGCATTTAAAAAAATGAATTAAACAATTCCTTTGAAGCGGTTAGAACCTTTTAGTATTATTTGAACTTTCTGTAGAAATGTTATTAACAATTATCGGTCCTACTTGAAACAAATTTAATTTTTAAAAACTTAAAAGAAAATTTCATTAAGAGATTAAAATTAATTACGGTTTAAGACAGTTTTTATAATTACTCCGGTTATAATTACCGGTTATCCTGAAATTCTTTCTAATCCTTTGTAAATTGAAAGTTTTAATGTTTGAAGTTGAAAATTTGGTTTTACATATAATCATATAAAGCCTTTTTCATAAAATAATAAGCTAGGCTAGACTATATTCCCATAATAATAAAGTATATGATTAAAAATTAAACCAATTTATTATAAAATAACAATGTTTATAAATAATTTAATTTATTTGCTTCAACATATAAAATTTTTTTTTTTTAAAATATGTGAAATTTCAAAAACTAATTACTGATTTTGATCAAATTAAATTTTGTTTTTGTTTTGCAATCAAAATAAAATATTAAAAAAAAAAAATTTTTACACTTGCGAAAACATATCAACTTCGTTGGGTGTTAATGCAGACTGTATTCAATTTGTTACATAATCAATTGATTTTGCATATATCGAAACAATATGATATGGTCCCTGGGATATCAACTATCAATTTAACAATATGTATACACAATCGTGCAAGGATTATGCAGTTATTTCATATTTATGTTTGCCTGGATTCGAATTTTTCGTTTTCATTTTAATCTATGCAAAAAAAAATTTTTAAAAAAATAAATATAAAAAAAAAATAAGGATACATATCGGGAATAGTAAAATTGATATTTCGTCGTTGTAATATTTATATCAAATTTATGTATGCAGAAGACCATTTTTTTGTTCTGTAATATTACCATCAGTGCAGACGGAATTATTTTCTTCTCACAAAAGTAACAATTTTTGAAATGATCTTTAAATAATATCAAATTAAAAACGACTTCTTCTACGTATTGATTGATTTTGAACACCTCTTACGTGAAAATGTTAATATTTCCATTACTTGAATGCTATAAATTAAATGAGTAAATTTGGCAGGACTCGTATCCAAAATTTACTAACTAATCTTCTTTACAGCTCTGGGCTTAACTACACAGCATACAACCGAAATAGCTCAAATCCATTGGCTCCCACTTGCAGTGAATAAGGAAAAATTATATATAAAAAAGTAAATACTATTGGAAGCAAGTGAGAAAGTTAATACAGGATTTTTTCCAGAAAATTAATTACTCCAGGTGGGGTTCTACAAGGTTATTTAAATTTTTCTATTAATGAAGTTAAAAAAAATGTATTATAACTAAGACACTTTTGTAGACTTTGTGTTTTGCTGAAAATAAGTAAATAAAAATAATCCAACAGTTTCTTCGAATATTTGATTTATAAAATTACAACTTTTTATCACAATTGAAAAAATAAGCGAATTGCATTTGAAATATCGTGTTTCACAAATAACGCTAGAGAAATATATAATAAATATTTAACATTCTTAACTAAGCGAAAAACGTTTAGAAGAAAATAAATAAATTATATTGCAGTAAATTGTTTAAAGTCCCAATTGTTGTATGCTTTTTTATACCCCCCCCCCCCCAAAGTCTGTTTTAAAATTATAGATTATCATTTCAATAAGTTCAAAAACTGCAACATAAACTTAATAAAATGGCATGTAGGATACATAAATATTCTAACTTCTATATTACATAACATTTTTTGTATTCATAGTTTTACAACCCAAAATAAATTGTTGATTTAAATAAATAATTTTTAAGTTATAAATCTAAATTATAAAAACCTAAAGGCTTAAAATATATATTCACAAGGATATGTTATCGAAATAAAATATTAGGTATAACAGAGTATATATTATTCGTATCGAAAATATATTTTAATAATTTATGTTTTAGTAATTCTTATTATATTTTATTTAATTCTGGTTATTATTTTCATAAATTATACAAAATATTTTAAAACTACGCAAAATGGTCACAAATATTAGATACTAGCTTATATTATACTTGTCAATTTCTGGACTAGGTTTCAATAGTATTGACATTGCATGAGCATTTTAGCTTTTTAAAACTCCGACATAAAGAATTTTCTATAAGCTTTTGTTAAATTCTAAAATTGCATAGCATCTAATTTATTGCTTGTAAAAATTCCTCTTTTAAAAACTTTTACAGCAAATAAACTTTATTTCATTTGCAGCTTTAACTGTGAGTACTAATAATAAAATTATACCCAAATGAAATTTCAAGGCGTGGAAAATAATTAAGGGTTGAAACAAAGTAAAAGAGGACTTTCAAAAAATTCAACGAAAACATATTATTGTGAATAAATCAAAATTGTATTCACTTACCGAAAAAGTACACAATAAGGTGCTGGGATAAGTGAGTAAGTTGGTCTATCCTCAAACCAAAACTAATGTAGCCGAACTCTCTTGCAGTTTCCGCTTTCTCATTAAATATTTACTACTTACAAAAATTTTTATGTAAAATTTTACTAAATTTGCTTCACTATTACGGTTCGGAATCCACATCTAATCTGTTTTTTAAATCAGCCTATTTTTGTTTTTAACCACCTCAAATTTTTTAGAAATTATTGCAAATGTATGTTTGCCCACGTGAAAAATTTATTGATTCCTATTGGCTATAAGAAGTAAGAATAAATTTAGATAAAAAAAATCTGTAGATCTACATATTCGAAATTCAGTAGTTAATTAAATTTTTCACATTTTTCGACTGAAACCAGAAACCAAAAATAGTTCGTACCCAAAAGTATGTAAAAAGATAATTTATAATTTTAGTAGTTTTTGGTTTACTACACCCAGTGACTTCATTAAAAAGCTGATTTTATAATTAATAGGACCAAATTACAATATAATATTTAGATACTTTAAGTACAAATAATTCTACACAGTTGAACTATGTTCCCAAGGGGGTTTAAAGAATCGAAAGTTACATTACAGTTTAAAACAATTTATAAGTTTTAATTATTCACAATTATTGATTTATTTTAGCATCCAAAATTGTATAAAAATATTAAATTACTACAAATTTTTTTTTTAAATTAATTTATGTATTAATATATCTATATGTATATTTTAATCAATTAGTTTAATTAAAAAAAAAATATAATAATGTATTACAAATTATTTTACATTTAACTATAATTACTAATTTTTCTATGGTGGTAAAGAAAAAGTATAAAATAATTTATTTTCAAAATTGATTAAAGCAATTAATAAAATTTATTCAATTAAAATGATTACTATTATATTACAAATTTAACAATTTATCCATTAAAAACTTTTGCTGATTTAACTTTTTTCAACATTTTCAACACATATACTTTTTTTTTTATATTTCTCAACTACAATAAAATAACACATATAAAAAAAATGGCTGAACTCTCATTAAATAATCTCACCTAGGATATTATTCAAGCTTAAAGGAAAGAAATCATATTTCATATTTTAAAAAAATATTTTTTTTTATGAATTATTGCACAAATTGAAAAAAAATATCGTATAGAAAAGTGAAGGGTTAGTTGAATAATTTTATGGTTAAAAGATTATAGAATATTTACTACATATATAGTCGTAACTTGAAGAAATTTAATAAAATAGTAGCTTTTAATAACTAGTAATTTAATTATTATTTAGCGCCATGAAGTGAAGAGTTAATCCTGGTGCTATAAAATATGAACTATAAATAATTATACTTAGTCATAATTTCTTTGCTGTCAAAAAACTACTAAAATAGGTATTTGACTTTGAAAGTTTAATTATTTTACTAAAATTTCAGTTTTCTGCGACATACCGACCGACACATTTTAATTAATATTTCAAATATGTAAATAAACCAAAATGAATGAATGATAAGTACACCTGAAATAATTTTCCATAAAATGCAAATATTTTTTTAAATGTGCGATGAAATGGAATTTTTACCAAAAAAATCAAGTCAAGTGGAAAACCCTTAACGGTTGCCCATATCTAGTGCACTCAAACAATTGTAAATGTGTCTACATACTGACGTAGGCTTCCAGTTGTTTCAATTCAAAATTTTGAAAAAAAAAAATAAAAAAATATACATTTTATGAAAATGTCCGTGATTTATTTTTTTTTTTAGTTGTGATTTCATCAAACTACTCAAATCTCAATTAGTGGTAGGGTAAATCCTATATAATTTAAAGTATCATTATAAATTGTAAGTTTTACTTTAGTATGACCATTGCTGAGCTCTGGTAATTTTCATGCAATATATTTCAGTACATAAATCAAAAATAAATCTATTAAAATATTGTAATAAACTGTAGAAAAAATTGTGAAAAATTTATTCGGAAAATATCAAATATGAATGTATGTATAGAAAATCTCTTAAAATGATATTTTATGTACATAATATGTATATTAAAGTGTTTGTTTTTTTTGTGTGGAAGTAATAATATGGATAAGATTTTTATGAATTATGATGGAATTGAAATTTATACAAAACAGTTTCGTTTTATTTTGTATTGAATTGTGAAATAAAAGTTTTATATTATATTTTTTTTGAGTATTTATACTTGAAACTATTATTATGGAAATGTTATTGGAAAATTTTTCGTTTAACTTTTCCGATTGATTGAAAATTTTAAGAATATAAAAAAAAATTCAGATTTAGTTTTCAAATAGTATATATAATATTGGACTAGATTGAATTTTACTTTGATGGGTGAAAAAAAATTTTCCGGTTTGCAAATACTATGCACAAAAAAGTTTGGTCCTAAAACTATAAAATATACAGTCTAATAATTGTGTAGCGGTACAGAAATTAATCCTTTTGAAAATTAATTTTATAAATAAAAGCAAAAATTGTGAAATATTATAAAAAAGTGTCTGAAAAATTGCACTACTCACAAATCATATTTATGTTGAGGTATATAGTATATTATGTTATGTTTAAAAATAATTCCAAAAAACTATAACGAGTGAAATTTATTATAACTCGAAATTTAAGCTACATTTTATAACTAAATAATTCTAATTTCTACTATGTTTAATGCGAAGAGCCATAAGGCGCAGAGAGGGCACTGTGATTTTATACCGGAAAATAATACCTACCAAAAGTCTGATTTCCACACAAACTTTAAAGTTTATGCCGCAATTAATTGCAGTAATTAAGTTGATTAATAAATGTGAGATTATTATAATTATTATTATTAGCTGTATATCCACCTATTTTTAAAAAAAAAACATAGCAGAGATAATATATTATTATCTCTAAGCATAGTTATAAAATGACTATTGAATTATAATGCTAATTGCTAAATAAAATTATATGAAAATATTACTTATTAACATAAGTAATATTTTCATATAATTTTATTTAGCTATTAGCATTATAATTCAATTTTAATTCATTAACGTGATTATGGTTTAATGATTTTAAAGTTTAACGATTTTAAAGTTTAGAAATATTTTGAAAATTTTCACTGTAATATTAATTTAAATTTTTCAGTTTTTCAATATTTGACTACCGCATTGTTTTCTAAGAAAATTTGTTCCTTTCTACTTGTTCCCATCATTCATTCGTCTGGACTAGGTTATCCCTCCACAGATTATGCTGTCTTCCTATGCTAAGACGGTTTAGTTTCCTTAAGAAGAAATATAAAATTATCACATAAATAAGCTACATAAATATAATTATCTCTGATCATAGTGTTTCAACATTTTATCAAAGAAAGGGGGTTAATTAAGTTGGCGATAGTAGACATTATTCAACATTTCAGACTGAGAAAAAAAATAAACCTTTCTTCCAAACCAATTTTTAAACAACAGAAGCTTCATTTCCAGCTAAACTACCAAACTTCTGGAAATGTAGTAAGTAGTTAGAGGAAAAGTAGTATGTATCATATGCCAATTGCGCCAATTTCAAAATAATTAATGTTTGACTACGCATTGGTACATTATACACTACTTCATTTATTCATGTTACAGAAAATGAAAAAGCTTGTTAAAATATGAAATAATGTATAATTGTGATACTTTCTTCAATAAATTCAAATTATTGTGGAAATATTTAAATTTTAACCCGCAAATACGTAACTTCTTAAAATTTTTCACCTAGAAATTGCGTAATTAACATGTATATAATGAAGCGTATACATTTACACTATTTTTTTACTAAACAACGCTTGGCGTACATGCAATATTTATGTTTTTAAACCGGGTATAGAACCGAATTAATCCCGCGCTACACAATTATTCAACCAACGTAGAATAATTTTTCAACCGTAGTTCAATAATTGTCTAAGAGAGATGAAACGTTAACTAAACTTAATTGTAAAACAATTATAAATGAATTAAAATTACTGAATTGTTATTATTTTAAATTCTTCATAAAATGTCATTTATACTAAATAGAATTTTGATAGAATTGAATAATTTTAAAACCAATTACATATAATTTATATAGCTTACCCTCAATATCAATTCAATATATTATTAAATAGACTAAAAATATCCTTCAGCATAATACACTCTTGACTATAATATCATTTTTAAAAAAAAACTCTGTTATAAAAAAAACGAATCCTTTATTACATAAGAGATTGTTAAAACCGCATACAGTAAATTTACTTTCCCACTTTCATTATTCTCATCAACAAAATCATAATATAAAGTTTTTTTTTTATTTTCACCATTAAGGAGTCTTGTTATTGTTACATGACAACACAAATTTTTTTTTTTTTTATTCAAAAATGATTTTCTTGAAAGTTTTTACTTCTCTCTTTGTTGCGTTTTTTTGATGATGATATTCACTCAACAAGGATATTCATTTCAAATATATAAAAATTTGTATACATATATATATATATATTTATAGATTATATGAAGAAATTTGAGGTAAAAAGAAAAAAGCACCCTTTAATAAATATCTCTTCTTTTTTTTTTCTATATCCTTCAACACAAAAGCACATACACACTTACTAATTCCCTGGAGGGTAATATAAGCAAAAACTCTGTTTCATTGATATACTATAGTATGATGAGTAATTGTAGAAGAAGTCTCTTTATATATAGCCAAGAACACATCATCATCATCATCATCATCATCATCATCATCATGTACGTCTTCAGTATACATTTGTACGTTAGAAGAAAGAAAAAAAAAAAAAGCAGCCAAGTGACACAATACAAATAAAAATATCCCTTCATACTTTTAACTTTGTTTGAATTATAATAATAGAAGTCTACAACAATATAATAGATGGTGTCATTTTTGAATCCCTTTACGCGACATTACGTAAATCTTTTAAATGGATTTGGTTTAGGAGTGAGTATTTTAAATGCAAACAAAAATATAGCTAAATTTCTTTATAATATTTGAAAGAACTTTTTTATGATACAAGAGGTAACACTTCATCTTTTTTTTTGTTTTTTTATCAGATACACTGTAGTAGAAAATAAAGTATCATGAAATTATTGAATTGGTTAGTTTTTTTTTTTTTTTGTACTTTTTATATACATAAATTATTTCAGTGTACAGTCAGTCTGAAATGTCAAATAAGATGTACAAACTGTTGAAAGTATAAAATTAGTGACAACATTATAAATAGTTTAATTTACTTTAGATTATTGTGATTAATATAAAGTAAAAGTCAAAAATTATGTTTATTTAGGTATTAAAGCACGGCACTGAAAAGTTATTAAGACACTGAAGAAAAAACTACGTATCTCTCCCAATGTGTAATTTTATATTATTATTAAAGTAATTGTACTAAATCTATATTTTGGTCTACTCACAAATTATGATTTTTGCATAAATATTTGAAACTAACAAACCTTCAGATTTCTGATTTTTTTCTCGATTTATTTACGTTTTTTTTTTTTATCTAGATCGCAGTGACATCCAACGTTAGGTTACCATTCACCATTCACTATGTAAAAATGATAAAATCATCAAAAAGCCTTTTGCACAAAATAATATAAAGAGGCACACTAACGTTTATCCTAATTATGCTAACAAAGGATTCCGGAAGACTTGAAGACATTAAACATAAAAAAAAAAAAAAAAAAAGACTTTAATTTAATGGATTATTTGTTCTTAAAAAAAAAAAAAGACTCTAGTAAAGTTTTTTTTCCTGAAATGTGCTGAAAAGAGTTCTATAAAGGATTAAATTCACTTTTTTTTTTTTCTTCCTTCTAATCAAGACTTAGCAATGTACTTGCAATTTAACTAAATTTATCATTTTCCATTCCACTTAAAATGTTGTGTTATATATTGTTTTATTGAAACACGGAGAGGGTTGGCGGAATGTACAGGAAACTCTTATCTAATGTTAATTTACTAAAGAGGATGGTTACCAGTTTGATTTAGCTTAATACACAATAATAGAAAAGTTATATGCTATGCTGCATCAAACATGGATGAATAAAAAAAAAAAATTTATGTACTTGTATGTGTTTTTTTTTTTTAACTTTCCAGTTTAATGCACTTTAATAAAGAACAACAAATTTTCTGACGCAGTTGGAAAAAAAAATTTTAAAATAATTTTTTTTTTTTTTTTAATAAATGTTTTGCCCAGAGAAAAACTGCAAAAAAAAATAAAGTAGAATAAAAACATTGGAAGTCAAAATGATTTTTTGTGGACGGCATGATCCATGAATTTTTTTTATTTTTTGATCAGATTATGAAGATATAACCCAGAAAAGTTAAAACTTGCTGTTAGTTTCTACATGAGTAAATTTTGAATTAATTGAATGCTGTTTTGGTTTTTTTTTTTGTAATAATAAAACTTTTGCAGATAAGATAGATGTGCATCGTTCATTGTTATTGAATTGAGAAAGATAATAATGGATTATGTTAATTAAGGGTATAATGACATGTAATAGTGTGTTTATTATACCCTCATTACTTTATAGGTTAAATACAACAAAAAATAAATATATTACAACTTAAAATTTAGTTAGATATATGAAATAGTGAAGTGTAACGTGAAATAATCCACATGCTAACCTTAACCTATATTACGACCTACCTGCTAAATTAATGATCGTTAAAGTTTTCGAATTGTAACTTAAAATTTTATATGTTATTGTACATAATTCTCAAATATATTAAAATTTAAAAAATAATTAATTTAACACTATTTTTACTAAGGGTGTCAAAAGACACCGTTTAAAAGTTTAAAGGATAATTATTATGTCATTTTAATTATTTCTCCTCAATTGACTTTTCGACTTTTCCCAGATACATTATTTTTAACCTGGGGTATCTTTTACCATATTACACTCTGTATACTGTAAAATCATACCACATATGCATATAAATACAGAGTCGATTTCTTAATTCATTGCGTCAAGAAAATCTATGGTATTTTTAATACTCATTTTGAAATCGCTACTTAGGGAAATTTTCGAAAATTTGGTATGTAGCATCAATTATATACAGGCTGGCGTAAAAGTAGTTTGACTGTTGAATAATCTAGAATATTAAGAATCAATTCCATTTTTTTTGCTTTAAATTCACTACATCAACGGCAAATTTGTTTAATTTAAAAGTTGTGCTCATTCTCAGCTTTGCATTGTCGCTCTGGTTCTAAGACGTTTTCCATCACTCACTTTTTCCAAGATTTCAGGAGTTATTGCTTGAATTTCTTCTAGAATAGTAGAAACTTTAAAGATTGGAAAATAAAATCATACCAAAATATTTGCAGTAGAAGGATATGTAAATCAATTTTTAGTTTTTCAACATCTCACTGAACGATATTCCCACTTAATTAATAGTCAATGAACTCGAAATGAACTCGAATCGCTAAACCAACATCCCCACCACAGAATCGAATCGTTAAACATCCCACAAACTACTAAAATAGTTAAAATAAACTAACCAAAATAGACTAACTAAAATAGACTGTGTATCTAATTTTCAGCATTCATTTCCAGCAAAAGAAATTCTTTTGCTAACACCGCATTTTCCTTAACAATTACGATTTTTCCTCCAAAAGAAGTTTGGCAATGAATGTTCGGCTAGTTAAATACGTGTATGGTAAAAGTTTTCTTTTTTATCAGTGTAGTAGTTACAGCCGCAAGTAAATAAGTGTTGTTTCTAACAAAAAGCTAGATTTAAAAATATGCATTATAATTTCATGTGGGTTTTTATTTTAAATAATTTATGTTTCCTGTTAAAAAATATTCTAACAATTTCACACGACGTTCTTTATTTTACTATTAATGTAGTAACATTAAAAGTGAATTATTTTTTATGAACTGTCATTTTAACCAAAATTTATTTTAAGCAAAGGATAAAAAAAAAAAAAAGGAGCGGATACAGAATTCTAGAAATTTTTTTTCCTTATAGTGTTAAGTTGTATGTTATTTATAATTTTTTTTTTTTTTTCAGTAATATTTATTTATAATCTTGGTTATTTTTTTATTATTTACATCTTAATCTAAATAACACTACAATATCACTTTAATGGAGGAAACAAAAATTGGTAAATATTTCTTTAATATAATTCTGGGACATTCTGTTGGGTTAATTTACAACATTTAGTTTTCCATTAATCTTGTAAACCAAAAAATTGAATTAGAATTGAAATAATAATTTCAAAAACCAAAAAAAAAAAATTAATTTTTTGAAGAATATTCATTGTCATTAATCGGAATTTCTGGCACCAACATTATTTACAAAAAATTATTTATAAATAATTTTGTGAACCAAAAATTTTTAAGAAAACCCCCTACATTTGTCGTTTGACATTTCTGCAGCATATAAAAAAATATACCATAAAAGAAATTACGGAAATAACATGCCGCTTACATTTTCTAAAATTCCGGAAACGTAAAATAATCAACAACAAAACCCAAAAACCAAAAAAAAAATGAATCCGGAAAATTCATTAAAGAATAATATTCAAAAATTGTATTTAAATTATCAAAATTAAAAGATATAAATTTAATTTTACCAGCTTGTAATAGTTTTCATATTTTCCTTCCACTCTCCAACTCATAAAGTACAACATATTTTTTTTTTTTAAAAGATTATAATTTGTAATTAACAAGATAATAATTCTGGTAAAAAAATTTGTATTAGTTATGTAACAGAAAAAAAAAAGTAATCATTGGAAAATAAAATATTTCCATAAAATTTATTGGTCGATAACATTTTTTTTTATTTTTTAACTATAATAATAAAAAAAAAATACTTTTCCAGGAAAATATCTATTTTTCATAAAATTTTCATGTCGAATAAACGTTACAATTTTATAGGTATCTTTTATTTAAATGACTTTTACTACTTCACAGTAACTTTATGTAAAAAAAAAAAAATATGCTTATTAATTTTTTTATATTTTAAATTAAACATTCTTACTGGTGTATACAAATTTTTAAAATGATGACAATTTGTAAATCATTTTTAATTATTTGTATGGTTAATTCACTACAAAACACTGTAGTTTATAACATAATTTGTTCTGTCAAACATAATTTAATTTTAATGTCAATCTATGCAATTGAAAAGTTTTTGAATGAAATGATTTAGAATTTTAAATAATTTACAAATAAATATCTTCATGAAAATTAACTTAAAACAAACCTTTCAATCAAGTGCGAATTGATTATGTTTACATGTAAAATATTATGCAAATATCAGAATCCATATGGATAAATTTTGATTTTATACATAATATAGCATAATATGCTTTTATGAAAAAAAAAATATTGAGTAAAATACTTTTCTTTTTTTTTTTTGATTATTTTGGAAAATCAATTGCAATATCAAAACAACATTTTTTATTGATTTCATTTTTGTGGGTAAAAATATCAATAAAATTATATTACAAAATTATAGATGCTTAGGCAAAATTAGATTTTTATTTGAACTTTTAAGTAGAAAATTATTTTATGATTTTTAATATAATAAAAAGTCAGAATTGTTTTAAACAAATTGCATTTATGAATTTATTTTATAGATTGCGGTTATAATAAAATTTAAAAATATTTAAATGTTTTTGATGTTTTTTTTTTTAGGTAAAATCATTTATAATCATTAAATTTTACATACAGATACATTTTGAAGGAATTTCTACAGATACATTTTGAAGGAATTATTCAAAAAAAAAATTTCTAGTAATTTTTTTCAAATATCTAAAATTTTTGATAAATTAAAGTTCATATATTAATTATGTATTACATATTTAAATTTCCAAAAAAAAAACAGAATCCTTTTAGTTGCATTATCTAAACTTTTTAATTATTATTATTAATTTATTAGAAAATCAATTAACTGCTGTGTAACTGATTATTTATAATAGTTGTAATCATAATTATAAATCTCTATGGAATATTATTTTTTTTATTACATAATGAAAATTTATAGAATTAACTTTTATTTTATTAATGATACCGCAGCTAAGAAATAATTCATATTTATAAAAGTTTATAGATTCTTTTACTTGAAATATATTTATAATTTATTTAATAATTTATATATGAGTACAGGAATAAAGGTATATGTGTAAATTATGTCTTGAAAGTTATTTTTTTATTACCACTAAAAGAAAAATCCGTAGAACCGTCAAGATCATAAGAAAAACTACTTCCTAATGAATTTAATTAAAACATCATTAACTCAAAACACCGCAGGAAATTAAAAGATCTTTCCTTATAACGGATGTTTTACATATACATATAATATAAAATATTTTATCCTTTTTTCTTCTATTAATATAAATACGTTCATACCAAAAAAAAATAATATTAAATTCTTATGCTGTTCTACAAAACATATTAAGGGCCAAAATTTTATAGTCTAAATTATTTATTATTAAGACTTTTAATTAATTAAAACTCTAATAATAATAATGTCCTTTACATATATCAGATATTAAACAATTTTCATAAAATTTATGTATTTTAAGGAGTAGCACTTTTAATAGATTTAAGGAGTAGCACTTTTATACAAACTATATACTTATTTTTTTGACTACATTAATAAAATTATATTCGGGCTATGATTTTCTTATCCTTAATACGTTTACTAAGCTCATTTACCACATGAATAAATATATTTTTCGTAAATTGTTTTAGAGACAGAAACGTTTACTCTATCGCCTTTGGGTTTACTTTAGGTTTTCTCCTGACTGTCAGTATAAATTTACAAAAGGATGCGAATTTAGGATTCCAAATAACTACATATAAGGTATAATATATACACATTATATTTATATAAGGATTAATTATGTATATATACTAGTTTTATATGAAGAAATATATTTTATAAAATCCTCACTTGCATAAAATCTTAAATTTTTAATCCTTTTTTTTTTTCTACCGCGTATATGTTGAATACGAAGCTATTCAAATTCTACACACAAAAAAAAATACAAAGTAGGTATATAATAAAAGAAATTTACACATATATGTACATATATTTAAAATAACAAATTTAGAGTGGGTATAAGGATAAACAGGATAAAATAAATTTCAAAAAAAAATTTTAAGAATGAGTTGGAATGTATTTTTACTTTATATAATTTTGTTAAAACTGACAAATTTAAAGTTTAAAGGTGGTAAACATATATAATTTTCTCAATGAGTTTATATTTTTTTAGGGAAATATTTCAGGAAGGAAAAAATTAATTTAATAGTCGAACATACCGCACCATACGCTAAATGATTGGAGAAATTAAGGGTGACTGGTACACAAAGGAATAATTTTATGAATGTAATAAGATTAGTTCATCTAATAAATTTATGGATTTTATATAAAAAAAATAAACAGAAAATAAAGAAGATAGTCAAAACCACATGTTTATAAAATATATTCCAAGTTGGTCAGATATTTAAATCTTTATCTATTAGTTTAGTTATACATATTAGCATTTCCATTTTAAATTTAGTATTTTTTTCGATTAAATTTTGTGCTCTTTGCAACTGACATAATTTCCAAAAAAAAAAAAAAAAAGGACTAATTGGACCAACAAATGTGTTATATTTAATAATAAATAATTTAACCACGAGAAATAAATTGAACTATTTATATGATATAGCCAGCCAAAAAAATTTTAAAAACATCACAGACATTATAAAATATAAATTCCCAATTCAAAAGCAATAATTTTTATAATGTATATACATTATATTTTTTCAAATTATCCGCCCGAAAATTCTACCTTTACTACATAAAAATATATTTTTATTCTAAAAATACTATATCACAAATTTTCTCGCTATAAAAAAAAAAAAAAATTATTCCCAAGGATCTTGGAAATATTTAGCAGGATATACAAGATATTTTGCTGATATATGACTTTATGGAGTGAAGAAAATTCCCAATTCTTCCTACACTCATACAAAAAAAAATTTTTCACTTAAGTTTGTATCCAACGAAAATGAAATAAACTAAAACTTGCATGAAAATTAAGAAAATATATGAAGACACATCGTAAAGATTCTTTTCATTTAAAATTTTACCCAAAATAGAATTCCTTGTAGTCATATACATATATATATATATATACTACAAGGAAGTTTTTTTGTTGGCCCAAAATTTACGAAGTGAAGAACAATTTTATTTATGGAGATCTTGCATGAGTGTAAAAGTTTTAATTTTTTTGTGCCATTTGTATTGTTTTGTGAAAATTCACTTTCATGACGTAATTAAGCCACTAATCTCTTTAGTGAATTCCCATAATTTTTACGTTTGTTGTATTAATTTTCTTCCTTTTTTTTTTGTAGATTTTAGCTCAGACAAGTTTGTTTTTTTTTTTTTGGTTAGAAGGTTAGTTTGAAAAATTAAATAAAATTAATTGTTTTTAGTAAATTTATTTTTTTTTTAAAAAAAAAATTATCCAGTTTTAGATTTTGTTTCTGTTACGTACAAGGATGTTCAATGAATTTGAGTTTAAAAAAGGAAGAAGTAAAATTAATTTGAAAATTATAATAAATTATAAGAAAGGATTAAAGCTTCTTGTTTACTTTATATAAAAAATAATAAAATTAGTATATTTTAATTTATAATAAATCTGTTTTTTTCGACTAAATATATAATTAAGAATCTAAATTGAACAGATATTCTAGTTTACTAATAAAATTTTATTATGCTAAAAAAAAAAAAAAAATTAATGTTCAGTTTAATATCATTTTATGTTTTGAAATAAGTTTATTTTTTTAAAAGGAAAAAAAATAAGTTTTAAATAAACTTTTATCATTTTTATTTATCTTTCAATCCAATATTTTACCACAAAGAATATTCGATTTTATGTTCAGCGAATTTAAACTTATTATGTTTGGATTCGAATTAGAAATTATATTTCATTTCTTTCTCTTATTGAGCATACTATATGCTTTTGAGTTACAAAGAAACCTGTATTTTTTTAATAAGGATTACTTATTCTTAAGAACTTACGATTCCATTTAATATTATATGATTTCATATTACATATTTTTGAAAATTGTCTATTAGTAGTGTGGTACAAGACTACCTACTTGAGTTTAAAACAATATCCAGATCATGATTATTCAAATATTACCTTAGAACCTATGCAATTCACTAATTTCATTTTCTGCCACATCCAAATTAAGTTCAGTTTCTTTAAAAAAAATAGTTAAATTTTAAATTCTAATTGAATGAAAATTAATTAAATGGTCCACTGGCAACTAATTTTTTTGGAAAAAAGCTACCTTATATTTTCATTTTATTAAAATATTTTTATTAAAAATGTAATTTTTTCTATCATTTTTATGAAAATATACAATGAGATACTGGTATTTTTTTTTATTTCTCATAATTCTTTACGACTGAATAAATCTATTGCAGGTGCATACAAATCTTTAAAGTTCAGTTTGTTAAAATGAAATCGGATTTTCTTTACATAAAAGTATATAATATATTACTATACATATATATATTTTTCTTTTCGCGAAATCAAATATTATATATGATTATACATTACTTACAACATATTTTCTATCTTTTCTGACAGAAATTTATCTATTTTTTTTTTCTATATATAATAAATTCAATTTTCTTGTTATGCGTTTCAATCTTCTTACAATTTTTTTTTTCTCTCTAAAATCCATTCGAATATTAACAGAATTATTGAGGATTTTTTTTTTAAAATTTGCATTATTTATATCTGTAAGATTATCAAAGCATAAAAAAAATTTCTAATTCAATTTGTAAATAATGAAAATTTAGCATAATTCATAATAATTTTATAATTTAAAAATTCTTCAAAAAATTACTTAATTAAACTAATTTTAACCAGTATAGTTTTTAGAATCTTATGCTGATGTAGGTTTTTATAATTTTGAATTTTTTAATCTGTTGGATGTTATTTAAGATTATTCATTACCAGACCAGGATAATTGATTATCGGTTAAAAGTGTTTTCATTTTAATTACTTATAATTTTCAAAGTTTTGAAAATTATAAGTAATTAAAATTCATTTAAAAATTTGTAAAGATAAAAGTGCGGCAGAAAATTGAAATTTCATTTACAGGTAAATATTTTATGTAATTAAAAAATTTTTCTTTATGCATGGATTTTAGAAAGAGATAGTTTATAATATTTTACGTTACAAAGAAATTATGACATTCAATACATCCGGCAAATACAAACCAAATTATAACTCTTCGAACAAGCACTTATGCTGGCGCAATTTTTTTGTATCAGAAATTAAAGATTACTGAAGTATATTCAATTTTTTCTGATTTCTCGAAACAAATTGTATTCCGGGAAAACTGTATTTCGATATTAGGAAAATTCGTACAGAAATCCACCTTCATTTTAAATTGTAATAATTTATAAACTAAGAGGTTTCAAATACATTAATATTAATAATTTATTTATTTAAAAACTATTTTTTTAAATTTTTGTCATAGTATCTGATATTTATATTCAACTAACACAAAATAAATTTTATTAAAAATTAGCCCTTATAACTGTATTTCTCATTGAATAAAGTAAAATTTCCATATCTCGAATAACGTTCTATATAAAGTTAATCTAACATCAAAAGGTGTGTTACGATGCAACCATACCCATTCAATATTCTATTATTTTGTGTATAAAAAGACCAAGAGGGGTTAGACAAGTCAATAAATAAAACCGTTCCCAAAGCCAATGCATAATTATAACAAAATATAAAAGCAAATATTTTATTTTAACCAAATACAATAATAAAATTTTATACTATTTACTATTTACATTTTCAATTCATGTCAAAACTGTTTACCTAACATAAACACCTATACTATAATAAATTTGTTGATTTATGTATTTATATCACTTTCACCTACAAATTTATTGAATATAACAAAGTATTATTTTCAGAGTTTTTATAATACAATTTTTCTTCAAGTCAAAAACAATTTTTTATTATTTTTTTTTTTTTCTAGTATTTTATCAGCACTTTAAATAAGTGTTGTTAAAAACGACCTAGGAACAATTTAATAAATAATTAATAGAATTAAAATATATACAACTAACTTACAATATGAAACATATCAAATAGTAAGATCTGGACATGTTAATTGTAATTGGATTTTGTTGTATTCTAATATATTTAAGTTTATAGCATTTTACTATTTATACACTGAAATTATTTCAAAATATATAAACAAAATTTATGTTAAATTTATGTTTGTTAAATTATTTAAATTTCGGATTTTTTTGTTCCCCCTCTGGCAACATTATTAACACAACGAATCAATTTTAATAATTAAATTAATTATTTGTGTTCATTTTTATTAATATTTCAGTCAATTTGGTGTAAAAAAAAGGGTGTTTGAGAAAAATTTTATATTTTAGAATTAAAATAATATTATAAATTTAGTTTATATAAACAATCTGATTAGATCATAAAAATCTTTTAAATCATTGTTTTTTTTTTCAGTGCACAATTATTTTTCTTTTAAGTAATTTAAATTCTCAATTCATTTTTCAACAACATGATTAAAACTCATATATCAGAATTCAACATTCATATGTATAACAAAAATGAAAATGAATTGTGTACAAAAATGTGTAAAGGAAAATATATGTATATACAAGAAAATTTTTTGAAATCATGCAATTTTCTTAAAGAATTTTAGTAAATCTAAAAACATAAAACATAAAACATGAAAAAAAACAAAAAAAAAGTAAAATTTATACCGGAGAAAATGGGTGGGAAAATAAAGCAATATGATATTTTTAGATCCTTTCAGATTTTCTTTAAAAAAAAAAAACCTAAATATTCTATATACTACTTTATAATATCTACAACACAATGATAGTGATTTAAGAGTTGCAATTCATTTTACTTTTCTATTATATATATATTTGAACATTTTCACTATATTAACTTTTTGAATTCTAATAATATAAACTAAGTCTTCAATATATAAATACATAGATATATAATATATTCAAGTTTCACTTGTATAATTGGTAAAAAAATAAAATAAAATATCGTATAAAATTCTAAGTGGTGAATTCTATGTTAAAATTGGATAATTGCATGTGGAGTATAAGTTTTCCTGTTGAAAAAGGATATCCGGTATTATATATACATATAGTGTGTGTGTATGTAAAAGCAATATTAAAAAAAAAATTTCCTTGAATAAGAAAAATATAGACAAAAATTCCTTTAACAAAAACATTTGTTCTAAATTAAAATTAATTCTTCTTATATAAAATATTAGAACAGATATTCTACAAAGACCATTGAAAAAAATTAATCCTTATTTAAGAAATATCCTTATTTTTTGGAAAAATTTAATTCTTTTATTAGATACTTTTTACCAGTTCGTTTATTTATTTAACTGAAACAAATATAATTAATAAATTTATTGAAATCTTTATATATTTTAAAGTGGAAATTATGTTCATAAAAAAATGAATCTATATTTTTTTTTATTTAATATGAATTATATTTTTTTTTTGTAGCAAGTATTATAATTTCTTTGATGTTTTGTAGTCCTTTGATGTTGAAATAAATGGTTACCAAGGTGTTATTATTTTTAATTTATTTTAGGTCGATAGAAATAATAACTTTTTTTTTTCTTTTGGTAAAATCAAATTAAATATAAAAAATGTAATGTTCCTAACATTTGTTAGATTTTTCAGTAATATCAAAATATTTTAACACATTGTTAAGAATTTCATAAAATCATTATTTATGGTTCATTCAAATAGATGAAATCACCAAAATTTCTGTTAAATAAAATAAAATATTCTAAATTTAAAATATATTTTTTTTTTGTTGGTGGTGGGTGGTTTTACCTACTAGAATGTTTTATGACTGATTTATTTTTATAAACGATTTTCCTTTTTTTTTTTTGTATTGACGAGCAGTTTGACAATGTTAAGAAGAAAAAAAAAAAAGGAAATTCTTGATTAATTTTTCTATAAGAATTTTCATTTTTCGTTTCATACATATCCTAAAATATTTTATATACCAAATGAAAATAACCTCAAATTAAACTTCAAAAAATACGAATTTTATTATGTTTTTCACATTATTTTCCACAAAAAAAAAAAAAAAAATGAAAAATTCTATCGTTTAACCACAGAGAAAAACAAGCCATTGAACCATTCATCTTTTTCTTTTTATTTTGCAACGAAGAAAAAAGAAAATTGTCACACTTGAATGGATAAAAAAATTTCCACGACTTCATATAAAAGAAAAATTATTTTTATAAATGAAAAAAATGCTGGGAAATTATTTCGTTTATTGGAAATCACTCAGCCTAAATCATAATTTTTAAAAGGAATATTATTTTTGCATAGGTTAACACTAAAATAATCTCTGGTATCTAAAAAAAAAAAAGAAAGAATTTTCATTTTTTTTTTTTAGGTTATAAAGAAAATGAATAATTCACAAAAAAATTTTTGTATATTCAATTTTTCTTTTTTTTTTTATTTTCATATCAAAAAGCTTTTATTTTGGTGAAATCGGAAATTTTAATAATTTTCAAATTTTTGAATAAGAAAAATTGCTTCTTTTTTTTTGTGGAAAATTCAGGATAATATTTTTTTTTTTATATATTTTAAGCTTTTTTAAATTTTATATTCACTGTCAATTTCAATTTTATTATTATTGTTGAATTTTCCAGGATTTTGCTGATTTTATAAATAATACAATGTTATCTTTTTCAGAGTGACGTAATTAATTTTTCTTTTTAAGGAAAATATAATTTTAGAATGTCCAGTTTTTTTGTAAAAAAATAAAAAAAGTGATTATACATTTATTAATGATTAAACAAGTCTGTGATAAAAAAGAAAAACTTTTAATATTCTTTAAGGAAATCAATCAAAATATCAAGAAAATTTCGAAAACATATTTATGAGTTTGTTAGAAACATTTTTATGATTTTTTCAAATTTAAATTATTAAAATTTTTTTTAAATATTTTAAAGTTAGTGGTTTTTAGCTTAAATACTTTTAATTTATCTTATAACTTGAATTTACATTTGACCAAAATTTTAAAGCAATATTTGAATAGCAATATAAGTAACAGACATAGCTAATTCGTAATTTAAAATAAAAATAATGGATATTGCTATTAAAATTGATCTGAAAAATATACTGGAATTGAGTGACAGGATATATTAAATCTTCAGAAAGTCATTATAAGTTTTATACTTATTTCATGAACTAAGCAAAATATTAAGAAAATATATTTAAAACTACTTATTTTTTCCAGACGAATTTTTATGTTTATGCAATTCTTTAAATAGTATAGAAATCAATAAATGCAAATAACTAATATTTCATAATGTAGATACAAATTTTTTTTAGACACATCATTCATTTAATTTATTTTACAATCATAAAAAAGTTATTTTATAATTTAAAATTCAATTAAAATGAATAAATTAAAATCCTTCAACAAAGGTAAATAAATTTTATGGAAATTTACCAGAAAAACATAATAATTACATTTTGATATGTTTAGATAAGTTCTTGATTTCGATTACTAAACATTATTGATTAATATATATTTCCTTAATAATAGCAAACACATAAAAAAGTATTTATCATATTTAAGGACATTTTTCACAGATATATACAATTTATTATTGTTTACAATTTTTTTTTTGCAATTATTGCTAAAAAAATAATAATCTTAAAGATAAATTTTACATGAATATATTTTCCAATAATTATATTCAAAAATTTAAAGCCAAACATATCCGTGTAGTAGGGATAATTCGAATTTTCTATACTCCTTCAAAATATTAAAATTTCAAAAAAAAAAAAATATACGTTGGTATATGAAAATTAACTCTCATTTCAAACTGAAAATTAATGTAAAATTGTTTTCTTTTTTTTTTTTTTTAAAGTTAAAAAGTTTTTGAAAAGAAAAAGTTACCCACAAAACATTTTAAACAAATAGGAAAATCTGTACAAGTCCATTGAAAATTCCCTATGTATTACAAAATCATAAAAATGCAAAAAAAAAAAACTTATAATTTTTTTTTTTTTTTGGTAAATACAATTTCTAGGATTTTCCTGTTGGTATTTTTTTTTTTTTTCTTGTTTAATATTTTACACAAGATAATATATGCAAATTTAATGAACCGGAAGCACACAAATTTTCCAACATACACAAATTCAAAAAAAAAAAAAAATAATAATATTTACTAAAGACAAAAATTAAAATATAGACCAACATTTATGAGGAAAATATTTAAATTAATAGAGAAGAAAAACTTAAAAATAAACATGACATGAAGGACGACAGGAAATTATATTACATATTCAAACAACCAGCATAATAATTGTATTTTACTTTAGATATTGAAATTAAAATGCAGAAAAAAAAATAAATAAAAAAAAAATGAAAAACTTTACTTTATATTTTTATATATACATAGATACTTGGCTAAGGATAATATATGTTGGTGTGTGTATTATCGTAGAAAATTTATTTCTTCAATTGAAAATAATGAATTTATATATAGCTAGGCTAAAGTGATAATTTAAAATTCAAATTCTATTTTCGTAAAAAATTACTTAGATATAATATGAAAAGAGATTACATTTATTCCAAGTTAACTGGATATCATCCTTCTGATTTAAGCAAAACTATGGTATCCTTAACTCAGCTTAATCTCAGAGATCTCAGCTCAATGGCTCTTTTTTTATTGCAGACCATTTTGCTTGTTAGATAAATAGTATTTGAATTACAGGAAACCTAAAAACAAAAGTAGCTTCTATTAATGCTTATTACACGACTTTATGTAATATTATGTTATAAACATTTTCATTTATAGTTATGAAAAAAGCAATCGTGATATAAAGTTGAGTTAGAATTCAACGATAAAATGCCAATAAAAATGAACAAACAAATGAAATATAAGATATTATTTTTACAAGGGGAAGCGAGAGAGCACTGCGACCTATTGTGCGTAACGTGACCTATCGCGCATTTGTTGCTACTATTCCTAGCGACTAGCCCATATTAAGAGAACTATAGAAGCTTAATGTGGTATCGGGAGACAAATTGGCCAGGGCCAGTTCAGCTGAGATTAGAAGACCCTCTGCTAGATGATTAAGTCTTCTTTTTGCAGCTGCTTCACAGTAGCATAGGAGATGTTCCGTTGTTTCTCTGTGATTCTGACAAAGGTGACAACTATCCTCTTCAGCAAGTCCCATTTTCTTGAGTTAGTAAAGTAAAGAACTGCGACCTGTCATTCTGATATCCTTTTTGCTGAGGTTAATTAGTTTATCCACCTTGATTTTTTGCAGTATGAAAAATTTTGTGAATATCTTGAATCTTGGAAGCTTATCCCAATAGAGCTTATGCTCTTGCTCTATCCATCTCTCGAGTATAAGTTAGAGTGACCTCTTGGGTTGCGCAGAATGGTTGTGGTGCAATTATCTTTGTAGTTGAATTATTTTTTGCAAGACGATCTGCCTCTTCGTAAAGATAAGATATAGTTCAGCAAGAATCGGATAGTTAAGTTTTGAAACGAAAATCTAATAAACAAATATATTCAGTTCGTAGTCCTTTCTATCTAACTGATTACAGGCCCTCATGAACCAGATTTAATTTAATCATTTTTAACTATACCTACATATATTATGTAGAAACTTTATTTACATAAAAATATTTCTATAAGTTTTTATGCTCAAAATTTATTAAGTTTCGTAAAATTCATTTTATTCCATTTAATTGTTCATGTTTCTTTACTAATAATTGTATTATGTATTAGCAATAATATAAGATTTTTACCAGAATTTTTATAAATTTTTTTTTTTTTTTGTTTAGTGTTTATTTTAAATTTAACATGATTTGTGCTTTTGTGAATCATAAAATAAAAAAAATTCTTAAAATAACATACATTATAGCCGAACGAATAATAATTTATGCTGTATTAGTACGTATATGTATATAAAAAAAAAATGAATAATTTGAAATAGATATGAAAAAGTACTCTTTATAACTACACCATCTAATAGAATAAATTAAAGACTTCCGGTGTAATTTTGTCAAAGAGCACTTAGCACAATTATTTTGATTATTTTACTCATATAACCATATCCTTTATGAAAATACTTGAATTATTCTTGTTATAGAAGGATTTCTGTAAATTTCTATAGTTTATATAATATATGTAGTTAGTTATAAAAGATAGTAAACTAGAATAATGAAAAAAATATATTTAGGATATACGTATATGTAAAGATTTATGAAAATACGTGTATACACAGGAAGAAATTTATTTTGCTTTTTTTTTAATGAAATTTTCTTTTAAAATTAAATTGATGTTTTATTTCAATATTTTTAAATGTAAAGCAGTAAAATATTAAAATTTCAAATATGAACTAAGTTTATTTAAATGCTTTCCTTGAGTATTTAAAATTTTAATAGTCCTAGAAAATGTATTTGTTTAATTGGAAATAATGAATATTATTAGATTTTTCTGTAACATACTTTTTTTTACTATAGTGTACTTACACTATTAGAAGGATTGGTAACAATGTATTTAATTTTAAAAACTTTCAAGTACGAACTAATGAAAAGTTTCACGATTCTCGTTGAAATTAAAATCAATAAGTATGTACATTATATAATAAATCTTAGTATATTAATATTCAATACATAAATTTATTAAAATGTTTCAATTCAATGTAAAAATTTTATATAAAATAATTGTAAATAATTTATCCGTGTAAAGTAAAAACTCCACAACAACAAAGAAAAAAATGAAGATTGTCACTTAAATAATATTACGTGAATAAGGAAATTTTTTTAATATATATGTACAAGAAGTATTATCCTGTTTTGAAATAGTATATTTATTTTTTTTTTCCCAAGTACATAAAACTCAATTTGTCGTCATTCAATGTTAATGATTTTTTCCTAAGTGTTTCTTAAACAAGGATTTTACTAACACATAACTACATATTTCCATTATTTTACGTCGCTATTTTCTTGTTTTTTTTTTTTTTTTGTTATATAATGTACTTAAGGAAGGATTCTAAATCTTCAAGATAATAATACGACTGATGATTTTCGTATACTTTTTTTTACCAATTCCGCCCATTAACAAAAAAAAAAAAAAGGGATTGGTAGAATATGGTAAGAAAATAAAATATAAAAAAAAAAAAATTTTCATAACATTATGCTAATTATATGAACATTAAATAAATTCAATTTTTCATATTCTGGTTTTTATGATATCTCGCAACAATAAGAAAAATCAAAAAGTTGAAGAAAAATAATTAGAATTATTCAAAATTAGTATATAAGAAAAATCATATTTTTTTTTCAAATTCTTTTAACTTTTTTTTTGTTTACTGAAATTTTTCCTTATTAATATTTTGATTATTTGGATTTCTTCCTTCTTTTCAAGATGAAAAATATTATGAAAGAAAAACTTTTATAATTTCTATTATAATTTTATGATGGCGTATGTATATATATGGTTTTTCTGTAATTACACACAGCAAAACTTCAATTATTATTACGAAATAAATATGGGTTTTATGATAATTAGCTATATACATAGAACTTATCAAAATGAAAAGCAATTTTTAATATTTTACTTAAAAATTTTTGGTTATGAGAAAATTTTCTGTACAATTTTAGTTAAAATATTAAAATTATTAATTACTTAGGATTACCAAGTCTGTAGCTAATGTTTTTATTATAATAAAATTTGTTTTATGAAAATCATTCTATAATGCAGAACTGCAAATAAAAATTCAAATCAAAAATTTTATATTAACTAAAAATACTTAAAGATTAAAAGTAGAATTTTTGGAAGTTCTTTTTTCAATTGAAAAACTCTTCAAATTGTCCAGTCAATTGACTTTAAATAGTCAGTTAGATAATAATTCTGAATGTTAAACATGATAATTGATTTGTTAACTAAACCATAACATATACTATAGAACTTGGTCTCCAATTCGGAATTCTTGTACCCGAAAATCTTCTTAAAAAAATTTAGACTATTTATATTTCTATGTTAAAAAAGTGTACATGACGTATATTGTTTTTAATTATTTTTTTAGTATAATATTATTTTGTAAAATATTATTTTTTTTCTGTATAATTCTCCCACAACACCATTATTTTTATTATAAATAGATTTTCAGGATTAAAATTTAAAAGGACGCTCCTAGTGCAACAAACAAGAACTGCACAAACTTTGTACTTTAAAAGTGTTACTCAATTAATTTATGTTATGGAAGTATATTGAAATTTAAGTGATTATATAACTGATACTTTCCATTTATAAATTATTATTAAAATATATTAAATTAAATTTGTAACAAATATAAATTGTCTATCTAATTGCATATTGTACTTATGTAATAATATTAAATTCATATTAGAAAAATGTTTAGTACAGGAAGCCCTAGAATAATTCGATTAATTTGTTCTGTGTTATTTAAAATCGTGTAATTCGAGATTTGGATTTCTGAAAATAATGTTTTAAAAAGATACCATCCTCATTTTTCATATCCCCAAAAAAGTGCCCTCTAAATTTTCACCGCGTTATTCGAAATTAAGTGTTACTCAAGTACCATGCTATTCAAGGGCTTCCTGTATATTTAATTTTAAATGTTTTTTGTGTGAAATTTCTGTGAGTGATAGAAAATATATAGATAGAAAATTATTCAAATATATCATAGATTAATTAAATTTAAATAAATATTTAATTAGAATTTTCCTTTAATACATTAATATTATTTTACGAAAATTATATTTATAGTAAATAAAAAGTGTTTTTTTTCTAATACTCTTCTATGGAAATGAATCCTGACATTAGAACCATTAATAAATTTATATTTTTTTATAATAATCTTGGCGAGTATTCAATTTAACATAATATTTGCTACTAGATATGAGAATATATATAATTTCTATATAATTACTTTCTATATTTAATATTAATGTAACATATTTTTTAAAAATCATTTCTGTTTTCAAATTTGAGAGTTGATTAACGAGCATTAGAAAACCTTTTCAGTTGCAAGTTGTCTCAGCTCAATTTCGAAATATTATAAAACAAGTTTAAAATACACTTTAATATATATGGGTTTATAAAACCCTCTATATCTCAGATTAGTATTATACTGACATTTAGCCTATTATACTGATATTTAGCCCATTACTAACATTTGTCCAACTACGGGTTTTTTTATGTAATTAAACATATTTATTTAATTAAATTAAAAAAACTTTGCTTAATAAACTGTTTTTAACCCTAAAATAAACCAATGGGGTCTTTAAAGACTCCATGGTCAAAAATACATAACTACTGATAAACTATTTATAATTTATAAATCAGCCTTACCACAATAGACCAGGCAACCATTAAGGAAAAAAGGTGTAATGGTTCATTATAGGGTTAATCAAATTTTACCTCTTACAGATAACAAATTTTTTAAACTTTTCTTTATTAAATTTTACATTGAAAAAGTTTACGGACAGAAAGCCAGAAAAATGCTAACATAACAGACTTTTTTTTTGTTCACAAAAATGCCCTAAAAAAAAATAGAAAATATTAATTTTCCTGATTAATGACTATCAGTTTAAGCTTTTTAAATACAGCTCAGTGATTCAAAAGAATTTAGTAATAAGAAAGATAAATTAATCGTATTTCTTAAAGTACTATAGCATATTTCAGGTTCATTTATTTTAATTTGCTCAATTAATTCAAAATTATTTAATTTTTTTATTTCTTATAATTTTCTTTCATAATTTAAACCAGAAAATAAACTTAAATGACAAAATATTTTGTAAATGATCCTTGAAAATTATTTTTAAAGAGCCATACATTTTTTAAAAAAAAGCATATATATTTTGTTTCATAAAAATGTTGCTTCAATATGAAGTTTACAAAAACCACCCCTTTTATAAAATGTTCAAAAACCTTTTTAAAGTGGCTTCTTTTATTTTTCTCAAATAATTTATTTTTTTCAAATTCTTTTTTTTTTGTTTTCACATTGAAAAATCTGGAAACATTTTAAAAGTAACAAGAACTTTTTGACATAAAATAATTTACCTTACCGAATATCTTTTTCATAGGTGTGCCATATTTCATGAATGTGCTAAGTATAATTTCCTATTTTAAAAGGTTAAAACAATGAAATAATTCAGTAAAAATGAAATATTTCTTATAAACGTTTTAAATATAGTTTTTCATCTAAAGAAGACAGTCTGTTCAAGCTAGGATTGTCTTCTTTAGATGAAAAACTATATTCAAAAGGTTTATAAAATAGAAAATTTTGAATATAGTTTTTCATCTAAAGAAGACAATCCTATCTTGAACAGACTTTACTCGTACACACTTTTATAGTTCAATTATTCAAGAGTTTTGTCAAATAGACCAAAGATCGCTTATCATACAACACCAACAAACAGAAACTCAATTTATATTTAATTTTCTTAAAATATTATCAGATAGTATCTATAATATTCTCCAGTAGTTGTTTCGGTACTTTTTCAATAAAAAAATTTATGAAACTACTTTAAAGGTTATTTAAAAAGTTGTATACAGTTTAAAAAATATATTTCAGAATTGTGGAAAAAAATTAATATAAATAAAAACTTTTAGATTCTTAGTTTTAAAAAAATTAATATAAAAAGTATACCTGAGAAAAATAGTGTTCCTTTTATGATTTTAAATAAAAGTTCCATAATAAATTTTATACTTCAGTTAGTTTGAATAGGATCGAAAGCATATAATTGTATAACTAAAAGTATATTTCCTAGCACCACCACTTCAAATTGTAAAATTTACTTTTTTTTAGGGGTGGTTACATGGAATATTTTGTACAAATTTTCTTGTAAATAGTGCCATTGATGTTTAATTTAATTATGATAGTGTATTTTTTGTTGTTGTTAAATCTGAAGTATTTTTTAGTTCCATAAAAAATATTACATTGATTTTTAAGGGCCAAACAGAATATATCGTTGTCGTCTGTCGTCAAGTTTATCCTCTATGATCTTGTCGTTGCCTAGAACAAAATCAATACATTGAATATTTTTTATTTTATATTTTAGCGTGCTTTGCACATTCAATTAATTTTTCTTTGATTTTAGAGCCGTTTGACATGGTAATTTTGAATTTCAATATGTTTTCCGTTCATTTTAGTTGGAAAATGGAAAAAATATTAAGAAAAAAATAGGAAGGGCAAGGAATTTTTTTTGGTTTCGATAATTCTGATGAAATGCTAATATCAAATAACAAATATTCAAATTATGTATGCTAAAATTTGTATGACTCAAGCAGATAAGTTTTAATATTTTTTTAAATTTTTACAGCGACAACGTCAGCGACATATTCTCTTTTGCCCTTTAGGAATTTAATTAAATTTAGAAAATATAATAATTTATATAATAAACTTTAAAGTATACTTATTTCTTTAAATTATATTTTATTTAAATTACTGAATTTATTTAATTTACCATAATCATGATATACACTTTAAAAACACGAAATCATGCACTTTTTAAACACAATATATATAAATCCTATTATTTTAGTTAATGGACATGACTGGGACATGAAAATTCGAACTTAAAGGTGTCCTACTAAAGGTATCAATTACTACTTTTACTCTATATGTAAAAAAAAAACAATATATTTTAATCAATTTTCAGTTTTAAATCTAAAAAGCATAGCTACTCTTTATTTCTCACACAAGTAACACTAGCTTTATAAACTAGATTTTAAGATTACACGATTTATATTCATAATTGTGTACAAAATATATTAAATCTTATGTAAAAATATTTTATATAAATTTAATTTGTATATAAAAGTTAATTATAGTGTGCGATTCTAATAAAATTATTTAGTTATAGTATGGTCTCTAAGTTGTAACTTAAAAAAATACCGCGCACATAAACTACTGTAATAGTTTCATACTTATGACCCATTATGCTGACACATAAATGTATAAAAGCTATTATATTTTCTGGTTTAATACATTTTATAATTAGCTGACTGTGATCTCACTAGGGTACAGAAGATATGTTGTGCTATTGAACGCATCCAAAAATTTATTTTATAATTCATGAACGCTTAAGATACGAATAGTCATTAGTGAATATTTTTTAACTACAATTAATTTTACGCTATCTGGTGACAGAACTTCAAATTATCTTTTTTATGTTTTACATCAATTTTGATGAAGATTCATTTATCGTATTAAACCACATTAAATAATATATTTTTTGAAAGTAGTGTACATATATTTTTCGAAGAAAAATTGTCTTAAAAACTGCTATTATTCCTGTATATTAATATTGCAAATCTGGTTATCGCATGTTTATTTTATGTCCCAAATAATGATTATATTGACACTATATAATAGACCCCGTGTTGCGTATATGTTAACCTAAAGTTTAATAAGTTTGTTTACACATCTATATTAAATTCAAAGTTATGAATTGTTCTCCTGGGCTATAATTTTTTGAAAATTTTTCACATGATTTTATTTTTTTTAAATTGAAAATTATAACTTAATAATTTATACTACCATTTACGATTGTGAATAAAATATATTTTTGTAATACCATTAATAAAATTTCACTTTAAATTGTTTCAATATAAGAATTTATATAAAAAAAGTTAAGTACAAAGTGGCTGAATTACAATGATTTAAAAAAAAAATTAATAAAAATTTCACTTCACCCCTTTGTATTTAAATTCTGAGGCCCTTTTGAATTTTGTTGTTGTTGATAATTAAGTAAAGAATAATATGCAGCTGCATTTGTACCATAATTATTACAATCTGGACACACTCCAGGCTGTCCTGACGGCCCCTTTGGTCCTGGTTCACCTAAAATAATTAACATTATTCATAAATTATTTAACATATTTATCACATTATTTCGAAATTTAAAATCACCTGTTCTACCAATATCTCCATTTTCACCAGGCCTACCAGGTAGTCCATCTTCACCTCTTGGACCTTGTATTCCTCTTACACCAGGTGCCCCATCTCGTCCAATTCCATCTGAACCGCGATCTCCTTTATCACCACGTTCTCCTGACGATCCAGGAATACCATTACTACCTGGTGAGCCAGGTAAACCATTAAAACCGCGTTGTCCCTGTAATCCTCGTTGACCAGGTTCACCTGGTGGTCCTTGGGGTCCAGTATTTCCTGGACGTCCTGGTCTTGATTTCCCAGGTGGTCCAGGTGGACCAATTAATGACGCAGACATTTCAGCCATATAATCACGTACAACTGACATACAAATATCTCTTATTTCTGATTCATCTACACCTCTATATTCGCTATTTTCAGAATGAGAAACGCTTGAGTATCCGGGTGCACCAGATGCACCTGGCGTTCCTGGCATACCAGGTGGTCCAGGTAATCCCGGAGCGCCGTTCAAGCCGGTTGGGCCAGGTAAGCCAGGTGGTCCAGGTAACCCATCTTTCCCGTCAATACCACGTTCACCAGGATAACCCTATCAAAAATTGAATACATTAATCATTTAAATAAAAAAAATTTATCCCAATTTTTACAGGAAGACCATCAGTTCCAGGTGGTCCTTGCATACCAACGGCCACTGGCTTTCCGGCTACTGTAGATACACCCGGTACACCTGGAATACCAGGAGGTCCTGGTAAACCAGGCCTTCCAGGTTCGCCAGTAAAACCTCTTTCACCACGTTCTCCTTTAGATCCATCAACACCGGATAACCCCCGTTCCCCAACTACGCTTCTAATTTCACCTGCAATACCTGGTGGCCCCCTTAATCCTTGTTCTCCTCTTTCACCCTGTTGTCCCGTCATACCCATTAATCCAGGAAGACCAGGTGGACCCGATAAACCGCGAGGTCCCGGAAGCCCCTTGAATTAATAAAAAAAATAACAAAAGTATAATAGTTTACAAGTAAAAGATTACATACAGTTGTACCAGGAAATCCCTGTGGACCCCGAGGACATTGTTCCGGACAGCTCGTTCGATTACTCGCATAAGATCCGCTGGGTATTTCTGGTGGTTGACCAGTTTCTTTTGGTGGTGGACTGTTTGGAAGAACGTCGTATCGTGGTATTTCTTCACAACTTGTTCTTCCTGGCTTATCAGCATCGCAGCTTAATACCATCCATTGCAAGTCAATCTAAACCAAAATTAATTATATAAACTATCAACATATCCATATATATTCGAAATACCGGAACAGTTTTCCTGTTCTCAACTTCCTGTGCTACAGAAAAGTAACCTCCGGTATGATCTACAGGACCTCGTGCTTGCAAACCAGCATGTTCATGTCCATAATGATCGACTTGCTTACAATCAACCCACAGTCTTACAGTATCTTGTGTAACACCTAACATTAACTTGTGCCAAGAACTATCAAATAGCTAAGAAAAATAAAAATTATATTCCAGTCTATTTCCTTTTCGGTTACTTGAAATTACCGAACTATCCTGAAACGTAACAGTCTGAATTTCACCATCAGCTCGTGGCAATGAGAAATCAACAGTATGATATATTGGATTCATTGTAACACTCATCTGTGATTCATACGAATAATCAGTTAATTGAAATAAATACCATGGATATTGTGGTGGCTCCTGCGTACGAAATGTACATTCAAATGAAAATTCATGTGGAAAACCACTGGGAAATGCTTCAGTTGCTTGAATTGTTAAATTTGATTCTTCTTCAAGATGATAGGCAATTTGATAATTATTTGATCCTGGTACTTGTCGTACAGTATCGTATTGGTAAAACTCTTCATATCTATCAAAATGAAAACGTGGCATTAAATCGAACGTATTTAAATCTGGATCACCTGGTCGCCAACGAGCACATGGACTCAAATAATCATCATATTCAAAATCGGTAACTGAAAACAAATATTAACATTTTATTTTATTTTTTAATAAAATATTAGCAAATATTTATAAAAGTGCATATATTTTTTCATACCTAATAACAAGTATGAACTATGCTTTAAAAAATATATAATATTTATGTTAAACAAGTTTACTGATATTTATAGTATTTTTATGTATAGTATTTTGTCTACCAACGAAAGATAGGTTTTTTCTTATTTTCATAGCAATTTATAAAGTAATTTTTAGCAAAACACTGTAAGAGTTAAGTGGCCAATAATAAAGTTTTTTTTTTTAAATTCAAATTTCTTGGTCTGCTAAAGAAATCAATCTAATTTTTTCACTGAAAAATAAAAACTTTAATATTTCCCACAAAATTCTTATATATTATAACGATAATAGCATTTAAGGATCGATAAAAATTTCATGTTGGTAAAGAAAACTTGAAAACATGTTAAATCAATTTAAACTTTAAAATTCATTTTATTTTTTTTTTCAAGAAAATTTTATTTTGCCACCCTAAAAGTACACGTTGTTGCCTGTAATTTATATATATTTTTATTTTTTTTTCTAGTCACAAGTCACGACAAAAATTTCTACTCTTTTTTATTTTTTTGCTACTTTTAAAGTTATAAAAAATATTTTTATAAACTGCAGTAAAAAATAAAAAATTATGAAAAATAAAATTAATGTTACTCAAGAAAATAATATTTTTAAAATTTCAAAAAACATAAAAAAAAACATAATTTTTTTTTCTTTTTCGGGTAGCTACTAAAAATTCGTTATTGCACTCATAAAATTCATAAAAAAAAAAAAATATGAAAAAATCATGCATTTTTAAAATAAGGAAATGTTATTCCTGATTAAATTGGAATAAATTAATAACTGACTTTTTTTATGTGAATTTTTATATATTTGTCATAAAATGTATGTTATTAAGGTTTTTTTTTCCAACATATTTATAAGGTATGAAAATTATTATTCTTTTTAAAATAGTGGAATTTTTTGATAATAGCTTTTCATGCTAAGATTATCTTTATACAAAAAAAATTTATTCAAATATTTAAATAAAATAACAGATTTATATTATGCTGGCTATATAATAATTCACTACAAATTTTTTTTCGGTTCATGTTTATTACAGAAATTAACAAAGTCGTCTAAGTCAGTTTATTTTTAATTCTATGTTACTATTAATTAGATTAAATGAATAAACATGTTTTTATATATTTTCTCACTGAATTTATATTTCGTATAATATTATTATGCAATAAATTCAATTATAAATTTCATAATCACAAAATACAATTTATTCATTTAACTCTTCAATTCATTAAATATTTCGAAAAATTTTATTTATTACTTTAAGCTTATGGACAATTTCTTCAAATAATAAACATAAAAAAATGGTAGATTATTATGCTGTGGTGCAGTAAATAATTTGTTGGTTCATTCAGCTTTCAATAAAAAATACTATAGTAATAAAATTACAATAAAAAAAATTTAATTATAAAAGAATGGAGGAAACATGATATCGGTTATACTTGGAGGATTTGTATAATCTCGTAATCCACCACAGAGGATATAAAGGATTATTTGTATAATCTCGTAATCCACCACATTTTATACCAGACTACATTGTTTGCGCGGACCAACAAAAATATTTAAAAAAATTAAGATTACATAAAATTTTTCGCCAAAGAAATTGACAGTGTATTTGTAGATATGCTGATGACAGCCAATTACATTTACATTTTTAGTCACAAGTCACAATGTATACTTATGTATACTTACAATATTACTAAATATTATATGTAATAACAAGAACAAAGAGTAACATTTTTTTGTATCTAATTTATTTTTTATATAATTGAAAAATTTACAACGCTTTTTCTAACGATAAATAAATTTACATATTAAATATATCCGCAAAAATAAAAAATACAGAGAAAATAAATTTAATAAGGAACTAACTTATTCAAATAAGCTTGTAATCTTATATATTTTAAAAATATTCGTTACAGAAATGATGAAACTTTTGGTTATACAAAAAATAAATGCCAATTAAATAGCAAAAATTGCAAATGGAAAGAAAATTCCATAATATATTTTCTTTACAAATTTAAATCAATGTCAGCCGATAAAATATGATTTCCCATAAAAGTTTACATTACAGAGTCAGTCAAAATAATTTTTTTTGATTATACAAAATTTGACATTAAGATTATACTTAAAAATAATTATATATATATATTTAATTGATAATTACCATCAGCTAAACATAAATTTATCCATATTGTAAGTATATACAAAATATTAAAAATTTTCCACATAGTTAAATAAAAATTTTAATATTTCTTTTTTTTTCTCAAAAATTCATTTCTTTGAACACAAAATCTAAAATTTTTACTTAACAAAATAATATAATTTTTATGAAAATTAAATTTTACTGCACAGGACTTTATCTAAAGAAATTCAACTGAACAATGTGTTATTTAATATTAAAATCGATCTTTTTATTTCAACTTCTCGTCAGCAACTGATCCAGTTCAGTATAATTTAAATAATCTTTGAATGCCATCAATCTTCGCAAAATTATAAAATCTAAAGAAAAAAAAATATGGAAAATATTAAAATTTAAATAGCTAGATTTTTTTTTCTATTAAAAAAATATTTATTATTTTCAATTTAACATATTTAGGCGTTTGTTTAAAGTCAAATTCAATCAAAATATCTATTTAAGTAAATATGAAATTAGATAGAATCATTTGAAGTTTTATAAATATTTAATATACTGAATTACTAATTTTCAGAATTGTGTCCAGCCGGTGTGGAGCGAAAGTATATTAAGAAAAATTCATATAAACTTAGTACTTACTAGGTGAAATAAAAAATTTTCATCCAAACATTTTCGTAATCCAATAAAAAAAAATAGGCTATTGCACAAAAATTGCAGATATTCTGCTGTTTTTAATATAACTAAATAACTCCTGACTTGACTAAAGTTTAAAAAATTCAGTTTTTTTTCTAGAATTTAAAAAAAAAACCCTATTAAGTTTTAAATGATTTTACCAGATGACCAAAAAAAAAAAAAAGACATTGAAACCAATTGAAAGATATTCAATATATTCTAAATAATGATTTTAAAAAAAACTATTATATCTATTAAACATATATAATATTTGTCTAATTTAATGGATTTTTATGTTGCAGAATGAAAACATATGCCCTCGAAATTTAAAACAGCAAGAAATAAGAACAAAAAAAGATATTTAAATTTGATTAAACACCCCGAACCACAACTATTCGTTACTGAACATAACAGAGTAAATAAATATAGTTCGGTCAGTATTCTATTGATGACCTCTTTAAAAATTTTGACATCATTAAAAAAAAAATAAAAAAAAAATCTGAAAACGAGGAAAATATGTAGAAATTTTTATGTTATACAATAATAATATTTATTAAGAATTTTAATTTTTTTTTGAAAAAATATCTACTCGAAATAACTATGTAAAATTATAGAATTTATAATTGGACTGCATAAAAAAAGTAATGTTTTTTTTTTGTTTGAAAATCGAAAGCTGTAAAATTTAAAATTTAAGCGTCTTTAAAAAAAAATAAAAATGCTATTATAAAGAAATGCTAATTGAAGTACATTATATATTTTTTTTTCTAGTAAGGTGTACACTTATTAGATAAATGGTTCATTAAAAAAAATGTTCTTGCATTATAATTTTTCTAAAAAAACGTAATTAAATTTTCCATTTAATAAAAGTTTTCAGTTTTATAATTTAAGTAATTAAAAAAATGTAAACAACTTTTTATTTTTGTTATTACTCAATGACATTAATTCTAATTTACTTTTTCTGCTTAAAAGCTATGCTATGCTCTAATGTATTTATATGCAAGGAAAATCCTTTATTAATACTTTTTTTTTTTTTTTTTTACCTTATTATATATTCTGGTAGTTAGTCCTTTTACTGTGCATCTCATTACAAGAGAGAAAAAATAGTAGTTTGTAATTACAAAAAAAAAAAATTAAATTAACTTTAACCAACTAAATGGACAAAATATTGTACATAAAAACAAATTGTATAAATTTTTCAAACCATTTACCATTGCTTTTTGCAGTCAAATTCTGCATGCATGCAATTATTAATCTTACTAATGCAGAACTGTCATGTTAGCCAACTGTCTTGATAGAAAAACTATAAGAAAATATTATCGAAAATATTGAAATATATCCATAAATGTAATTAATCATAATTAATTATCTGGGTAACGAAGCCCTTTTAAAGTCCTACAATTGTCCTAAAATGTTGTGAGTACTCATATCTTCTATGTGCTTAATATGCTCCATTTTCTTCAGTTTTTTTAAGTTGTCTCAAATATTCTAAATTGTTCTCGTGAGTTCTAAAGTTTTCAATGGTGTTCTAAATTAGAACTAAAATTAAAGCACTATAGTACAGCTTAAAAAAATGAAATACCATATTAAAGCTCTTAGATATAATTATGATCTAAAATGCTCTAGAGCATTTTGAACAATTTATACAACATACTGTAGTGCTCCAAAGTGTTCTAAACTTTTTTAAGTGTTCTAGTTCGTTCTAAATTAAAACTTTCATTAAAGTGTCCTAGAGCGCTCTAAGGAACTGGTAAATAACAGCTTAATTACTACTTTAAACTATATGTACTTATTTATGGCATTGCAGTTGACCCATTGTGCACTTCATAGTTAGTAAAAAAAAAATTTTATCCTTATTAATTAACGGTAAATGTATAATTAAATTTAAATATTAAATCACTTAAACTTAAACTCCACTAAAAAAAAAAAAATCAAAATTTTTCGATTTATTTTCTCAACAAATTAAAACCATTTAATTAAATATATATAAATTATTTTATGGTTTACCTCAAGATTATCTTCCTTTATTTTCAATAATATTTTAAATTATAATACTCTTATTTTAAAGGATATAATTTTCTTTCACAAATTTTTTTTTTTTTTTTTTGTTCATTTTGCATAGCTTTATATAAAAAATAATCATTAAGATATTTTGCTTTGTACCAACAAAAAAAAAAAAAAATTAAATACTTTGGTATTTATATTTATTTTTAAAGGACCTTAAGGCTAGTGTTGTTTTTTTTTTTTTTTTTTATGTAAAGCAAATTTAAAAGCATTTATTTATGTCCCAAATTACTGCTGCATCGTCGTAATTTTGCTTTTTTGTATTTTTGTTGTAAAAATATTCTTAAATGCATACACAGCAGCAGCTGGTATATACAAAAAGTAATAAAATCTTTTTAAGAATTTATATCTTACAATATTTTCTTAATATTTTCCATAAAGACTTTTTGTTTTTCATTTTATTTTCTCAATATATATATATATATATATAATCATTTTTGTTAGTTGAATGTTTTCTTTATTTATCTGAAGATCTTTTAAAAGTTTCTCTTTTGGTGTGGTTAAATTTGGTGTTGGGCTATTTGTGGCTTTCTTAAGCTGCCGCCTTTTTAAAATATAATTTTCCATTTTTTTTTTTGGTCTATACTTATCTTGTATAGAGAAATTTTTGTAAAAAGAGAATATTTCAAAAGAAGTTACCAAACTATTCAAAATATATAAAATGTACAGAAGAAATGTACAGAGACCAGAAATGTAAAAGACTGACGAACGCCTTTTTTTTTTTTTGTTGAAGGATATTATATACTTTTTGGGGTAGTGTTGGTATTTAGCTTTTGTATAAAATTATGATTATTAAAAATAATTTATATTTAAAATAATCTTGTGCCTTATTTTGTAAATATAATTGAAATAATTAATTATAAGGATTTTTTTTTTCTGGTTGTTTGGTTTAGGAATTGTTATGTTTTTTTTTTTGTGTGGTTTTAAGGGAATTTGAATATTCTTTTGAAGAAGTTGGTAAAAAAAAAATATATAATTTCGAATACTTTTGAAAGTATTGAAAATTTTAATTTATGGCTTCTATTTAGGATTTATATATGTAATTAAAATTTATTGGTATTAGGGAAAATTTTAATTCAATTTTTCAGATATATATCCTGCGGGTATAATATGATTCGTTTTGTTAAATTAAATTAAACCAAAAATTTATCTGAATTCTTTGAAAATGTTTTTTTTTTTTGTGGTAAATTACTAAAATATTTATTTGTGTTAAAAAAAAAATTCTTTAAAATAATTAATAAAATGATAGAGGAATTTATAATTGAATGCACATTTATAGCTGATACGAAAGTAAGACAAATATTGTTTGTTTGACATTTTTAATACGAAAAAATTAATATAAAATGTCCATCAAAGTTTATCAATCTCAGTTTACTATTACATGGGTAATGGATTCAGATTTATTTTGATTAAAAGTTCAGTAAAGTAATTCAGTATTTAATCCGCACCGCCATCCTCAATACAAGTGTAAACAAATATCTTTTGTCTTAAACGAATATTCGTTTAACACTCTCAGTGCCATGTCAGTCATTTTTAACTGACAGTGCTTTGCCGCTCCCACCACAACAATTTTTGGAGATTTTCTCTTATATCCACAGTCTGTCGAGTTTATATTGAAAATACATTAAGAATTTCAGATTTTTGTCTGACAACGCATTTTTTAACATATACTCTGTGTCAGGTCGATTTGCCTGACAAAGACTTTTTTTTAAATAAACTTGTCAGGTCAATGTGTCTGACAATAACATATTAAAAAAAAGGCCTGTTTTTTCTGTGGCACTGAGAGGGTTATAGTTCATATTTAATGCAACGAACCTTTATTTAAATGACTGGCCGTGGAGTATTGAGTTCGATGCATGGTCGAGACATCTAATTAAACTATACATTTTATACTCATAACTCATGTCATATTTTATTAATGACTCATACACTTTATTTTATGCTAATCATTTTAAAAATGTCTACCCACGTTGCAGTTGTCCAGATAGAAAATATCAAACGGTTTACAAATGTACCTAAACCATATCAAAAGAGTCCTCAATTATTCTCTCTATAACAACTGTTTCTGCTTATATTTTAGAATGAATACTTCTTTTTCCCACTCGGAGATTACTCTCAAGGTATTTTTGGAATACTTAAGTAGGATCTGCATTTGTTATTTAAGCTTAAATTAAGAAAGTCGAATCCTTTTCTACATTAAACCATATGGTTATTGTCTTGTATGTTACAATACCCCATTGGTATAATTATTACTGAAAGTCCTTTTGGATAGAATGTTAAAGGAAATAATTTCTGATATATGAATGATCTTAATTTTTTTTAGTTAGATACTAATATAATTACTAAATAAGTATACAATTATAAAAAATATTTAAATTTCATAAGTATTTTATTTCAATAAAAAAAACTGTCAATATAAATATGAACTAAAAGGACATAAATATGAAGTGACAGGTATAAAAAATGAAAAAAATATTAATTGTCAAATTTAGAAAGACATTAAATATAAAAGGAGTATGGAAGGATAAAGGCAAGACACCAATATCGATTAACAAATAAATTGTTATATTATTATATTCCATTCCTAACAGATTTGAATGCAAATTTTCATCTAAATTTTAATTGGGTTTACACCTTTATAAAAAACAAATTTATTGCTATAAAATATTAGTTATCCAAAGAAAAGCTCATCAAAAATAACATTAAGATATTTTAAAACTAATACAAATAATCTAAACTTAATAAATATGGGATTTATTTGTGGTGATAAAATATGTTTATAAAATAATATCTTTAAGTAAAAAGTGTTTTTTTTTCCATATTTGAAATGTGGATTAATTTAAACCATATTAAAGCAATTTGAAACTTAAAATTAATTCTACATCAAGTATTTTTAATTCATTTGTAGTTTCGAACAAAAAAAAACTTTTTTAATTAAAAAAAAAACTGTCTTTAGATTATTTTTTATTTTTTCTTATAATTTTTAAGTTCAATTTAATTTCGTTTCTATTTAAATACAAAAAAAAAATTGTAGATAAATTTCTTGTTTCTCAATTATTGGACTAATACAATTAATGTCTATCTTGTCTAAGTTAATTTTAAAGCAGTCCAGTCTTGTGAACTACTTTTTATTACAAAAAAAACCTTATATGATTTTCTAATTTACTATTATTTTCCGTAATGAAAATTGTTATATCCTTCGACAATTGTGAAAAACATAAAAATATACTTTTACCATTAATTATGTTGAAAAATATTAATCAATAATATATTTATTATGTTAAAAAAATTGATTATTCAAAAAATCCTTAATTAGAATTAACTGAAATTAACTAGTATACACAATTTTACTACTTTTCACAAACTCCAATGGTTTTTTTTAAAAAAATTTCCTTTTTTTTTACCAATTTGAAAAATTTCCTATCGTAGTGCATTTTACAAAAGTTTTCTTTTTTTTCTTGTTAACTTTTTCGATTTAAATTTTTGTATGGAAAAGAGAAAATGAGGAAATAGAAAATAAAAGAGTCTTGTCATTCGTATATTGAATTTTTATGTTCATATATATATATATATATATATATATATATATATATATATGTACTAAATATTCATATAAAATAGATACAGGAACACCTTTTCATTTTCCTTAAGGATTTATTTTTTTTTTTTTTTTGTTAGTTCCTGGAAAAAAGTTCACTTACAATTCTCAGTTTGAATAATATAAAGTTTATATCTATTATAATAGAAATTTGTTAAATTATTTATAATATAAAAGAAGGTGTTCAATAAGAATCCTTTTCTACACTAACTTTTATCATATTAAATTTGATCAAGTGTGTTGAAATATTAAAGATTGTAATTTTCTACTCTTCCAACATAAAAATTTTCCTCCTACATATACATATATAATAAATAAAACAAAAGGCAATGTAAATCAATTATAGAATTCAAAAGGATTCAAAAGTTAAAACAACAATATTCTGTATATAGAAAGGTTGTGATGTTAAAAAGGACGATAAAGAAATTATGTTAATTCGTAGAAGTAATATTTTTTTTTATTATTATTATTTTTTCATTAAAATATATATTTTTTTTTTTTTTTTTTGGTATTACAGCACTTGAGAAAATTGCATTTTATATATAAAAGTGAATTTAAATAAAGTGTAATAAGTCCTTTGTATATACGCTTTAGGTAATCTTTTCATGATTATCTGATGGCAGTTGAATAATATGGAAGTGTTTAAATGTTTTTTTTCCAAATTTCAATTCAATTATAACAAATTTTTTATTTTTTTTGTTGCTTTATTATTGAAAATCTACTCAACCGATTGTAATAGTTTTACCATAGCATATAAGATTTTAGAACATCATAATATGTACTAAAAAATTTGTACAACTAAATAAAATAAAGATTTATACTAAATTACCCACAGCATTACATGCTTCATATATATTGGCCTCTTTTGTGTCCAATATTCATATTAAAAATTTGATTAATATTTTTCAATGTAGCGGCCTTAGTAACAGAAACAAGAGTGCACAAATTGTAATTACATTATTTGATTAATTTTATGAAGTGTGTAACTCCAAATGGTCATATGGCCTGATTACGTGGCTTGAGGGACAAATTTTAATAACATTAACCCAAAACAAAAAAACAATTTTGGCTGAGTTTATGGAACAACATTCCAATTTGGCGCAAAATATTTTGCCAAATTATGCAAAAGGGCGAGCATTCAATAGAGTGGGATCAAATTCATTTAGTACTTGGCTTTCTTCACAAATGTTGGTTTCCTCATTTAGCTAAAATGGACAAAATAGCTGCCAACTGAATTTCGATATTATAAACTTTGTTTAATTCTAAAGGAAAAGTTTTATTTTACACTTATAAGTACAAAAACCGCAAATTAAATGGTAAAATTACGATTTTCTATTCATATCCAATAGACTGCTGCAAGCTGTTTTTCCTACTCTGTCTATAAAAATATTTGTTTCATCATTTTGAATATTTCAAAAATTTATAATTAAAATATCAAGTTTAAAATATAATTTTTTGGGCGGCTTCGAAGCCTTGAAACCGCCCTATAACCCGGAAGGCGGGAACCAAGTCGTAACTTCCGAAAATATAATTGCAATATAATTACTAAACAGCCATTACATATCGCTTCGTTAAGATAGTAAGGAGTAAAACTAATTAACAATTAGAATAATCCGAGGTTCTGTTGCTAGCGTACGCAATATAGATTAAATACTATAGTTTACTGAATATGTAATTTAATATAAGTTAATAATATTCAGAAAAAATCTTCTAAGTTGACGATTGTCAATATTAAATAAGCTTAAAGTAAAAGCTTAAAGTAAAAGAATATTAAATAAGCTTAAAGTAAAAGTTTGTGCAAAAAAAATCACATAGTATGAAACGTCTGTACAATAATTTTGCTGCGCAGCCTTTTTGTTTATTTTTCAAAGCAGCAATATTTCATTTAACATATTGATACGAAAAAACTCAAAATATGTTCAAAAAAAAAAAAAAATATTTTTACTTTATCATTTTTTTACTCCTGCTACTACTTGCATTCTGTACAACCAAAAAAAAAAAAACAAAAAAAAAGGAAGAATTCAGAAGGTTTTCAAATATATCATTTAAATTTTCGTATCCGTATCTTTATATGAATTGAAACAGATTGTGGTATTTTTCTTATATTTTACGTTAAAAAAAAAATATTTTCTTTTTTTTTATATCCATTCCAAATTCGAGCTTTTTTTTTTTTTGCGCTCGAACATAAAAGAAAATGGAAACATGTACTCTGGAAGTCCTTTATAAAAATGATATAGGTAACACAAAAAAAAAAAAAAAATCGAATTTAAACAGAAAAAAAAAAATTCTTTACTATAGTCGTGTAGCCTAAAGGATCAGGTGTATTTGAATAATTTTAAGAGAAAAGAAAATCACCGCACAAATTGTGTTTGAATTTTTTAAACCAAAATCCTTCAAAACATGAATTTAATTTTAGCATTGAATAAATATGGATAACAAAAGCAAGATGTCAGGATATAGAACCAAAAAAAAAAAAATTGTATTTTACTTCTCTTGTATGATACATGCAGATTGAAATTGATATGAATTTTATTTTTTTTTTATACTTAAATACTAAGTATATATTCTTTCTTTTTTTTAAATGGAAATTGAGAAAATTTATGAACAATTATTTGATACTTTTTGCAAAAGATGTTCTTATTTCTAAGATATATATAAGTATATATATTGTTTTTTTTTTTTGTTCTGGAAAAAGGATTTCATATTATTTTTTATGTATATTTTTAAATAAATTTTTAATGTTGTTTGTAAATTTACTTCGTATTTGCGAACAACAAAATAAAAAATTTGAAATATATTTATATGAGATTTGGGAAAAATAAAATATTAAGACAGAAGTTAGATAATATTTACAAATTAAACTATAATTCTAAAAGTATATAATTACTTTTAAACATCTGTAAGAAATATTTTAATCATTAATTTAATGATTTATTTTAAATTTTCCATTTCATACTAAAATTCTAGAAATTATAAATAAATTTATTTATTTCATAAATTTCCCATAAATATTAATACAAATAAAATTTAAGTTAAAAAATATTTATAAATCAACATCTTTGAGTGCACATTATATTTCATAAAATCAAATAAAAATTATTTTCTTCATAAATTATATTAAATTACTTAAAATTAGTGTTCTACAACATAAAAAAAAAAGGAAACATTTTTGATAATACAAAATAAATTTAAATAACAAAAATTTTCAAGTAAATTAAACACACACGCGATTCTTATACAAACATTAATACATATATTGTCTTAGAAAAAATGTAATTATTTATCCTTCAGTTGACTCTTAATCCTTGAAAAGGATTTATTAGCTAATTTATATAAATACATGGATATATTTTTGTTAAAAAATTTATATGTATTTCAACATTGATACAAATTTATATATAAATGTTGTTAACAGAAATATGTATATATGTGTATACAACAATTTAGTATAGAAATAATATCATTTCAGTTAATGGATTGAAAAAAATTTCGACTTTTATTTCATATGTTTTTTTCGACTTTTATTTCATATCTTGACAATCTGAAGGCTAAATAAATCCAAAAAAAAAAAATAACAGAAAAAAAAGCTTTTATTATTTTTATACTCAGATAAAAAGCATACTAAATTAAATATCATATATTAGATAAACATACTAACGTCCAAATTTTTACGCCTGAATAGTAATTTGATACGCGTTTGAGAAAATATATTCTTTAACTTTGCTTCATTATTTAGAAATTTTCTAATCGATTAATTGAAAATATGTAGAAAAATGTGTTTTATTCACTTCACTACTCATTGCGTTCATTACTTATTAGTGAAGTAAGCGCAATTCTTTCACTCCACTACTCATTGCACTACTACCACAATTGTAGTGAAAGCAAGCAATGAAAGCAATTCAATGCGTAGTCCTCTTTTGCCCCTGAATTGGATTAATCGCTTGTACTGGAGCGTAATCTAACTGGACTCACTACTTGCGTAATCTAACTGCGCTCACTACCAGTTGTTTGATTTAGACTTTTTTGAATTATTATTTATCATACAACTTGATATTCAAATTTGAAATTATCGATTGTTATACATTAATTAGTTTAAGCAGCAACTTATTATTAATTAGTGTCAAAACTTATTGATAATTAGTGTCAAAAATTAATGATTTTTCACGGACAATATATTTTGAACCGTAATATGTTTAAATACAAAATTAAACGAATGAAGTCAATTTTTTCTAATAAATTAAATTGGATAACAACTCACAAACTATATAGTAAACTAATAGAATTTTTATCTGATAAAAAAAAAAAATAATATGTCATCTGTTTTCTTTAAATACGTCTAGAGAATTTATAGCTATATAGCTATCATATAAAGCAAATTTCGAAGCTAGTTTTAAGTTTATATAGTATAATAAAAAATAAAAAAAAAAAAAATCCAATTAACTAAATTAATTTCTATTAAAAAAAGATATTTTAAAGAAATGACATTCGTTTTTTCCTTCCTGTTTAATTTTTGTGCAACAACAAAATCATCCTTTTCAATCATCATTTCAATTGAGCAATCAATCTTTCTCTGTAACTCTGTCTGTCGTCTACAATTTTATTTTTTTTTAAAAAAAACCCCATCATATGCTTTTTTGTTGTAGTATGTATATATTCAATATAATTTATATAAATCCTTCAATATACTTTATCCGCACATTTGACATAATTGAGATATAACCATAAAAATTTTGTTGTTGTGTAGCTTTCAAATTTTCTATATATTTTTTAATAGTAAAAATTGTTGTCAAAATCTTTTTCGTATATAAAAATATTTTATTACTTTAACTGATGGATTTTCTGGTTTTATATTTTATTTATTTATTTACTTTATTTTTATTTTTTCAAAACTGAGAATTAATAAAAAAAAGTTAATAGTAAATTTTATTTTGAAACTAACAGATAAAACTTGAACCAGCTAATCAAAACCAATTTATTTACCAACAAGTAATTACTTCAATAATTCTTGAAAAGATATTGTTAAAGTATATTTTTTATGTGCATATTTGTAAATTTTATGTGTTACAAATACGAAAATATAACTTTCATATACAAAATGTTGAATTGACGTTACTGAGTGGTAAATAATAAAGGTTGAAAGATAATGTTAACAAAGCGAACTTTTGATAATAAAGGAACATTTAGTAGATAAACTGAACTTTTATTTGCTGCAAAAGAATTTCTTTTGGAAGAAAATCAGTAAATAATTAAAAAAAAGTGGTTTTTGTTGTCAATGATTTTGGTTTTGTTGCAAATCAATTGCATTTACTGCAAATGAATGGCGATTATGATTATCCATTGACAGGAGTATTTAATTAAATCATCATTTTATTTTGTTTTCAAAAATTCTAAGCCGGTAGTATAATTTTTCCAGGTAGGCTGCTGCACAACAAATTCGGACCATTCGAGTTTCGGATTATGCAGATCCGACTAGAAAATAATTTCGTACCGCATTGTCGAATCGAAAATAGTTTTGTTACAAGTTTCATAATATTATATTCGGATTTGAATAATCCGGACCGCGTAAGGCGATATTCCGATACGAAAATAAAATAATTCTCGTATATATGTCTAATCGAGAATTCTTACTTTCGAATAAATTTTTAAAAATTTCAGTCGATAACTACGTAATGTGGTATCGAATGTGCTTGTTTCATACAGTTTTTAGTTATAATAAATTTAAGATTTTTGAATGGTTTACTTCCACGGTTTACTTCCTTTTTCGATCTGAATTTGAGATGCTATTACGTGATACGGATTATCCGAATTCGAATATAACTTTGAGAAACTTTGGATACACTGCAATAACAAAATTTCAGATAACAGAATTTCAGAAATTTTACGTTAACGTGAACAGGCTTATTTTTTCAACCAAGCAAAAAAAGTCATTTTTGTTTTTTTGGTGTGAAGGAAGAAGAATGGGAAGATATATAAAATTTATGACATCCTAGAATTTATATGAATGTATATTAGGATTTTTTTGTTAAATCGTATTTAAATATATATTTTTTTAAATTGTGAAAATCAATCCTTTTCTTTGAAAAAGGAATTCAGCAAGTGCACATATAGATCTCAGTCATTTGACAAAAAGTACATAACTGCAATTGAGTTTTTTATGAAAATCGAATTAAATTAATCTATAGAAACTAGTAGTTTCTAATCCCAAAATAATTTTATTAACAATATAATTAACTAAATAAGTGTATACTAAATAAATTCAGTTAACAACCAAAATAAAAAAACAAAAATTTTATATAAAACTTACTTTTTTAATACTTCCTCAATTACTGAAACCAAAAATATAAATATTATAGTAATTTACTTTATCTCGTTTATTCAATAATGCATTTATGCACTATGTGCCAAATGAGTGAGATATTATTTAAGTGAGTGAGATACTATGTGCCAAATGAGTGAGATATTATTTAATAAAATAATTGATTGGCTAAATTTATTAATTTATACATAAGTCGACATAAATATACTTAAAACATAAAACAAGTATTACATATTATTATTTTTTTCAAATTTCATGTTTATAGTATTTTTATTTATCACTTCTTTATTTCTTTCTTTCTAAATTTTCTATATTTTTAAGTAATTTTTCTTTAAATAATTGAAGATTTTTGTTTGCTTTGGCATTCAGTATGGATTTAACAATAATAAAAGCAAAATGAAGAATACTTCCTCTCTGCAGATTGACTATATTTCTTACATAAATGTTGTTTTTTTTTGTCAAAGGATTTCAAAGTTCCATCTGTGTCTAATATTTATCCTTTCTTTAGTCGAATTAGTACACAGTCAAACGAGTTAAATTGTCAGAGTCAATTCAGTTACAATATCATGTCTGAAAAAAAAGATCTTTCTTAATATATATTATAAAATTGGTCTTGCTATTCAATTGCTAGTCTATTTGGAATTTAATAAAGTTGACAAAATTGCAATATATTTTCTTATCTAAAATATACCGAAATAAATTATAGTTCTTAAATATTTTACAAGAAAATAAATTAAAAAAAATTTGGTTGATAATCCATAAATAGTCAATTATATTTCGCTATTCAATTAGAAATAGGAAATTTTTTAATTTTTATTATATGACATGGAACGCTAATAGGTACTGGGTTCTCTTCCAGTTCGAAACATCAATGTTGTTCTAAATTTACTAAGCTTTAAATAAGTACCCTTTATAAAATTACTGTAATTTTAATATTTGGATGCTAACGAAAATATTTCTTCACTATAAAGAGACACGGTTCGGAATCCATATAAAATTAAAATTAGTACCCATAATTCTACACTTGAGGCTCTATGCTCTCCACTTGAGTATACAAAATGTTTGTATAGTTAACTAATGTAGAGAACTGTTTATTTCTCAAAAAAAAGACTGATTGATGACAAAAAAATATTTTCTGTTTGGGTGTTTAGCCTTGCATGCCTTTCTTCCGTATGTTTCATAAAAAAAAAATTGATTTAAGAATACCAATCACTTTTTCAGAATATACATCTCCGTGTATAAATTTCAATATTTTAAAAGCATATTAATAATTAATTTTCTAAACCTTCACTTTTTTTTGGATACCACAATAATCAACTAATACAATTTTTTCTCATCAATGACAAGCTTCTTATTCATTTCATTTATATTCTCACAAAATAAAAATAACTTATATCCTGCTACGCTATATTTATTCGATAACACATAATATTTATACACTATATGCTCCTGAAATTCAATTGAATTTTCTTCTAGCTATACATATATCCTTTTTAATATAATAAGAAAAAAAAAAAAGGAAAAAAAAACTAATATTCTCCATTGTTTTAAAAAACAATGTACAATTGCAATTTTCCTCATGTAAAATTCCATTACATACGAGTATATATATATATATAATAATTGAAATGCGCTTGTATATACAACAAAAAAAAAGGAGACTATAATATAGAATTACAAGGAATGTGGATGACTTGTCAGGATGACAGATTTTCGACGTCGTCGTTTTAACTTTAGCTTTATAAAAGATAAACATATATGGGTATAGTTTAGAAGTTTTTCTTACAAAGGATATATGAAAAATAACTAAATACACATATACATAAATACATTTTATTCGTAAAGTATCTATACTTTAAATTTAATCTTCTTGAATTTGTTACAAAAGTGCTTTCTTTTCTGTCATTGGGAATTTTAGTGTTCACTTTAAAATAAAAAAAATAATTTTTTTTTTTTAAACAATTTCCAATTGGGTTTTATTTTCTTGAATTTTGAAAGAAATATTCAAGATTTATTCGAATTTTATTAGGTTTTTTATATAATTTAAGTTAAATTTAACATATCTATATGTATATTTCTTGTAAACGTTGATTTATCGACCCTGTTATATTATAAATTAAAAAGTTTTTAGTAAGCCAATGAAAAAATAGAATGATATTCTTACAGACTTAATTTCAGATGAGTTACTCTCAAAAAAAATAAATAAAAAAGAATCTTTGTCTATATATAACATTGGCTGTTTATTAAGAAATTCAATAAATTCTATAATTACTCATAAAATCAAATCTCAATTATCTTTTATAATTAACAAGCAAAATATATATACATAAATCTTTAGAATCTAAATTTTCATAATAAGAAAATTTATGTTTGTAAATTATATTTTAAAAAGAAAATGTTTTATTGTTGAAAAGCTTTATAAAGATATTATAATAAAACTCAGTTGAAAAAAAAAAAATTGTATTTATTTTATTCATCATATAAAGTGATCCCATTGTGATCTACTAAACTAAAAGAAAACGTCAACTTTTGTGGAACAAAAATAAAAATTATTTATATGGGATTCAAATGTTATATAATGGAATCAGTCTCTCTAGTTCACTCATTGTATACTTTATCATAAAAATGTATAAAGTTTTTCGTAACAAAAACAAAAAAAAAAAAAAGAAGAAAAATGAAGGGACAGGAACATATCACAAACTTTATAAATCCTTTTAAAAAAGAATATTATTATCCTCTTTATTACGCGACGTTAGTATTCTACTAAAATAGTTAAAGCCTTTCTCGGTGTATATAATAATAAAAAACCATCAAGGAAAAAAAAAGAAACTTTTCAATTGTAAGAATAAGTATTATACGTTTTTTTTTTTATTTTTAGAAGAGATATAAACTTAATGGTATTTTTCTTTTCCTGTTTCTAAAGTTTTCCATTCTACATGAGTTTATTAAACTTTATAAATATGAATTTATATGACAAAAAAAAAATAATAATTTTATATTCTATAAAATTGAAATAAAAAATATTTTAGATCCTCACATGATATACATATACATATTTGAAAAACTAAGATGAAATTGCAGGTGAATATATTGAGTAACTGAGAAGCTTGATTAAACAATTCACAGTTAGAAATAATATAGATTTTAAAATATTTTATAATATTAAATGATGGTTTTACAAAATTAAATTCTTTTCAACTGGTACAGGTTTCTTTAATCAGGTGAAGTTCAATAATTTTCAATTTTTCAACACAGTATTTTAATACAATTTCTGCCAAAGAATGTTTCCTATTCCCTACTACATCACTTTTAAAAATAAAACGGACTTAGTATATAATATTTTGTTAATTCCAGCTGTGTAATTTTAATAAACCAAAAAATAATAATAATTTTTCTGAAATAATACTATAAAAATGCATGGCAGCAGAACTACTGTGCAAAAGTTTTATATTAATAAGCCACGGGTTGTAATGCGTTTTAGTTTTTAGCCCACTTAAGCGCTTATAAAGAGCCGCCACTGCCTGTTAATTTTATTATTAATTTTTAAACCTGCATAAAAATCGTTGCTAAATTCAAAAGTGTGTAAACAGGTATTTAATAAGTTATCAATCAGTCTTAGATTTAGTAATTAGCTTTTGAGTTCTTATACTTTTCATAATAATTGTAATTATTTAAGAATCTTTTTTTTATTTACATATTTACCTATCTTTCTAAATTAATATGTTAAAACAGTAATATGTCTATTTATTTTTGGCTTTTGTAAATTTTTATTACGAATATTTCACATAAAATTATGTATTCTGGCGAGATTTTTTTTTCTTCTAACTTGTGTGTATGATAGAATTTGTCAATCTCTTAACTCTAATATATGTTCTAATTTCACATTAGAGTAAAAATTATAACTTTGCTAAAATATCATTAAATTTACAAAATAATATAAATGTTTTATATATATTTTATAAAGTTTCTTTATATTAAAACAAAATTTAAACTTTCTGAAGATGGTATACGCTGTTATGTGAAATTGACAAAATGTGCAAATATTCTTAATAAGATTTGCACTCGTTTACATATTTTTTTTTTTTAATAGTAAGGATGTTTTCTTAACTAACAAGGATCAAAGTTCAAAATTATGTCAATTTAAAATATTTTATAATTTTTGACAAAAAAAAAAAAAATTATACTTATAAGATATAGGCACATAAGTTGTACAAATATTTACACTTTTAAAAGTAATATATTCAAAGTTTATTTATAAAGAATTAAAATAACTTTTTTTTTTTTTAGAAAATAAAAATCATATATGAAACTCATTAAATAAACTTATAACTTAAGTTTATCCTTAGAGGATTTTCATTTATCATTAAAATAAATTGAAGAAATATTTTGAAAAAAAACATTTTGTAAATAAAGGAAGTCATTGAGTCAACTGAAAATAGAAAGAAAATATAAATCATACCAATTTAGCTTAAAAAAAAGATGAATTTTGTAAATTTTTCTGAACATTAAAAAAAAAAATTGTGAATGAAATAATTTCCTAATGAAAGGACAAATTTAAAATTTTATTTAATTCTTGTATGTATTTCTCTGAACGATCATATTTTTTTTTTTATGTAAATTAATAATTTGTTTAAATATTTTTTTTAAAATAAATCAATAAATTTTATAATTTTTATTTTAGAATAAAAAAAAGAAAATAAACTATTAAGGAAATTAAATTTTTCACAAAAAATAAATTCGTTTAGTTGGTAACGCAAACCATATCATAGAATCATATTCTACGAATCGAGATAAATTTGTGTTTAAAGAGAATATAAAAGTATCTCTAATTATAATAATTGATAAATTTATTTTCTATGCTATCATCTATAAATTATAGATTCAGTATTACCGAATTTACGCATAGACAGGCAGTTAGCTGAATTTCTATAACAGTTAAATATGTTTTTATAGACAGTTAGAGCCGGAAATATCAGCGAAATATTTTATTTCTTTTAGTAATTGATAGCCTCCCAATGTGTGTTCAATTTTTTTATCCAAGTCACGTTGTAAGGCTTAGTGGCACTAAGCTTTAGTCAATAATTTCACTTACTTTTAAAGGTTCACTTACTTTTAAAGACTGATAACAAGGATTATAGGTGTCAACAATAAATAAGTCTCTTTTAAATGTAGTTTTTATGCTCTAAAATTAGGATTGTAATCGAGATTCGCTATAATCAAAGTATTTTTCTCAGTCTTAAATTACATTTTATTATAATTTTATAACTGGTACTCATTTAAAGCTGAGTAAACTTAGAATAACATTAATATCTCGGATGGAAGTTGAACTTAGTATCTAATTCAGCACAGCTTAGAACTTAAGCCAAACTTTAAATACGTTAAAATAGTTATTCTTAGGCTTCCTAAAAAACTTCATTATTTTCATTAAAATTGGAAACTAAAATATGAAATCATTTATATTGTATAAATTCGTTTCATCCTTGATTTCATTAAATAAGGAAAATGGGATGATTATAAGCTAAAGGAAATTAAAATATTGATCAAACCTTAAGAAAAATTTTTATACCGAAAATTCAGTAGTATATAGGAAAAAGGCAAAATTCTACAAAAGAAATTATTTACAAATATTAACAAACAAAAAAAAAAAAAATCTTAAGTTAACAGAAAATTTATTTTGTTTACATTTTCATAGAAGTTTTAAATAAATTTTTAAATTTTTTAAATTTTCTTTTTATGTATTCCATAGTCGAACTTCCTGCAAGGATATTTGAATATATATATATATATACAGTAATCCCCCGATTTACGAAGGCTCGGTTTACGAAATTTCGCTATTACGAACAATTTCATAATGTTATAAAATTCGTTATACGAATGAAAAATTCGCTATTAAGAACAATTTCATAATGTTATAAAAATCGTTATACGAATGAAAAATTCGCTATTTCGAACAATTTTATAATGTTATAAAATTCGTTATACGAATGAAAAATTCGCTATTACGAACAATTTAATTCAATTTGGAACTCCCCGAAAACAATAAATTAAGTTCTCTCATTCATTAAAAATTTCTTTAGTGTAATGCAATTTGTGTAATTTTATTTAGTGCGCAATTTGTGTAATATTTATTATATTTTTGAAATGAGTAAACTCTTTTTTCTTTTCTTTTCTAATCACTTTGTTTCAAATATTTCTAAAAATAGGATTTCGTTTAACGAAAATTTTGGGTACGCATCTACGTAGTTTTAACACAAACTTATACTAAAATGGATCTCGTTTTACGAATATTTTCGATCGCTGGAACGTATCTATTTATTTTAAATAGAATACCATACTAATATTGGGCTCGATATACGAATATTCGATATACGAACATTTTCACAGAACGTATCCTGTTCGTAAATCGGGGGATTACTGTATATATATTTTTGTTGTTGTTGTTGTTCTGAAAGAAAAACAATTAAATTATAATTTTTTCATAAACTTTGAAAATAAAAAAATAAAATTTAATATTTTTTTTTCCTTTTTTTTTTTTAGGTAGAGCGGAAAAATCAATTTCAGCAAATACAAAATAAAAACATAATTTGAAATTTTGTAAAAAAAAAAATTGGGTAAATAAATTATTAAATTATATTTAAATTTAATTAAAAGTAAAAGAAGAATTAAATTGGTTTAAAAATAAATATTTCCCGTAAATTTTATCAATTAAAAAAAATTAAATTAATAATGAAATGCTAATTTATTTTTAACTTGTCACTGAATGGAAAATTTTTTATTTTAAAGTTTTTTTTTAAATTTACAATAAAATTTATTTACCAATTGCTGGAGATTGTTGGAGTATTCAAATTGATGAAAATCATATAATATTTATAAATTTAATTAGTTTAGTAATTTATAAAATTGGTCCATTTTCTAACTACTAACTTTCTAACTATATTAATGTAAATAATCATTATCCACCTGATGCTGGAAGGAATTAATTAAATGTATAAAATTTCACATTAGATAAAATTAATTTAAAAATGGAAAAAAAATTATATTAAATTTAACTAACTTAAATATGTTTTTGTAAAGTTTGATTTATTTGCAAATAAAATTTTATTTGTACCAGCGTCAAATTTTATTTGTACCAGAATTCTAAAATTATTACTGCATGGTTTTTAACTTGCTTTTAAATATTAGTGCTCTTAACAAAGTTTAAAATAGTAGATGTAGTTTAATTGAGATAGCAGATATAAATAACATAGAATTAGTAAAATTAAATAGAAACAATTTGTCTGCACTTTCGCTCTAATGAACAAATGTAGAGAATAAACCAGATTACAATAGGGAAGATATTGTAATTATACCAATTTTGACGTCTCGAGCTTTTTACATTATAAAGACAAATTAGGCTCTCTGAAACAGAAATGAACGGTCTATCTGCCGGTCAGTCTGTGGAAATGGGAAATAAAATTACAACGAACGAATTGTTAATAAAAAATCAGGATTTTACCAACAGATTTGTATTAGTAGTTTACTGATGTTAGTTACTTTTACGAATAATATTTCTAGACATTTTTTTCATCAAAGTATAATGTGTACATTATATTTAACAAATTTTATTTAAGACATTTTTGATTAGACTTAATTTTCAATTTTATTCAGTAATACTATATTAAGTTTTAAAACAATTCCAAGCTAATTTTTTTAATTAATTGTCGTGTTTTTGGCAGGTACATAATATATTTCACTGTTGGAATATTCGCATTCATTATTGTCAAAAGAAAATTTTGACAAATCAAACAAAATTTGTAATAAAATAAAAAAATTACGTTTTCTCTTCAGTAGCCAGCATATTTATATTGTCAAAAATCAATTGTACAAATAGCTGGAAATGAAATCCAAGCTCTAAGCCCACCTACATATCAAATTTTCAACTATTTATCGTCAGTACTTCCGATTGAAAATTATGGCCAATTGAAAACTATTGAAAACTAGTGTTTATTGGCGGCATGTCCTTTTCTAGAAAACAAATTCGGCCAGGCATGAATAAAATCGGGAATAAAAGTGGCAATTTTTTATTTAAATAATGATGACAATTGTCCGTCTTATTTAAATATTTAAAGTAATTTGTAGACACGGTTGTTTTTGTGGTGACCACAAAAGATTTTTTATAATATTTTCAAAGCAAACCCCCTTAAATCTACTTAATTTTTTTTTTTTTTGTTATTTAAATTTTTTTTTTCCGCTGACATGATATAATTTAATTTTAAATCAGGAAACACGTTCTCAAATTGTAATTTATCTTTTTTTTTGTTTTGTAGTTTAATTCTCTGTTCCAATGGAAAAACCATTTTTAATTCACTTTTACTCGTGTCTATAATTTTTAAACACGTGTATGCAGTCGACATACCAACTAGTACACAGGACATGGTTAATTAATAAATTCTATATAGCATCAATTTTATTTTTTATTTTTTTTATAAAGCAGATTTTTTTTATGTAATAAAAAAAAAAATGGTTGAACTTTTTTTTTTGTTTCTTTTTGAACATCGAAAATATAACAACAGAAAAAAAATGTATTTTGACAACATTAAAAAAAAAAAGCTTAAAAGTAAAAAACCATATTGATTCTTTTTCCAATTTTTTTGTTCTTATAACTTGTATATTTTGCGTAACTACAAAAATGGCGAAAAACTGTTTGTTTATTTTCCAATCAGATATTGACTGAAAATAAATTATTGTCCTGAAAATTTTTTTATAAAATAACAAAAATCTGTGAATTTATTTAAATGTAGATTATTTTTTTTGTAATGATTACTAAAAGCAGAACATACTAATTTTAATTTATAGACAAATACAGATTTTAATCAATTGTAATTTGAACGCTTTGTAGAAAAAAAAAATGATTTTCTGTTCAAATTATACTGTGATGTAACTATGCCAAAATATGATTATATACATAATTACAATTTTTTAGCAGAGCAGATTTAAGAAAATTCGATTGTAACTTCGCAACGAATTTTTTGTCATCCATGACAGACTGGTTCCTTGGTTTTTCCATACAAATCTTGTGACACCACAATGCCAGGTGATAATCAGTGAATTTTAAAATGTTAAAAAATTTAACTACGCTATCTAAAGTTACGAAAATTATTATCAATTAAAGGGATACGTAAAGCTTATTAAAGGCTTATTAATATAATGCTTGTGAAATGCTCAACTATTGAGATTCTTTGTAGTTTTGTTTTGTAGTTTTGTTTTGTAGCTAATTCGTAAACCAAAATTTGTTCAAGATATTCAGTTGTCATATTTTATTGTCATAAATATGACAATTTACCAATTTTTCTCTAGTTTATACTAAATGAAAAATTGTCAGGTACTGGTAAATTTGTCAGGATAGTTGTAAGATTAAACATTTAGCAATCAAAATCAGAAGTTATACCCAAATCTCAAAAAAATTTAGATATCGTGTTTTAACAATATTCCACAATTGATTATTTGTTTAGAAAATCTGAAAATTAATAGCAACAAAACTTAGATATTCGGTAATTCAATAAATAATAAATCGGCAATTGAAATCTGTTAATTAATGCTAGAAGAATCCTTTTTAAAAATTTAATTGAAAAATTGTTATAAAATTTTATATATCATTTGTTAAAAAAGATTACTTAACAAATACTACTACACCTAATACATATTTTACTACTACATAAAATTAAAAACCTTAAATTCATAAAAAAACTGCTGCATTAATAAACGTTAAGCTGCATTAATAAACTGAAAAAATAAAATTAAAAATATCCTTAAATTTCTTTATATAATTTCCTTCAGTTTATCCTCTTTAAATGAAATTAATTGTCGACAATCATAAAAATACTTCCGGATTACCAAAGAAAACACAATAAAAAATTAACGGAGCCATTAAAAGATACAAATTCTCATTATAAGACATTTATTTATTTTTATTTAACAAAAAAAAAAACATAAATTATTATTATTTTAAACAAACAAATCATTCAAAATGAACAAATATTTTTCAAACTCTACAAGATGGCAGATTCCATTTTGGAGTTTTCTGTAAAGGAGTTTTATATAAAAGATATGTTTATCATGATAAAAATATAAAAAAATTAAAATACACCTGATCCTCGTATAACGCGGTGCTTAGGTTCTTTAAAAAATTGCGCGTTATGCAAATCCGCGTTATACGAGACTAAGTTCGGTTTAAGAATTTCTATATGCATATTTCTTTATAGGGAAATACTCGGATACTACAAATTTTTATAGTTGCAAAAAAAAAACCGTCTTATACGAGGGTTTAGTTCCGCGTTATACGACGTTTTCTAAACAGCTTTAACACTCTCAGTGCCATGACAGTCATTTTTGACTGACAGTGCTTTGCCGCTCCCACCACAACAATTTTTGGAGATTTTCTCTTAGATCCACAGTCTGTCGAGTTTATATTGAAAATACATTAATAATTTCAGATTTTTGTCTGACAACGCATTTTTTAACATATACTCTGTGTCAGGTCGATTTGCCTGACAAAGACTTTTTTTTAAATAAACTTGCCAGGTCAATGTGTCTGACAATAACATGTTAAAAAACAGGCCTGTTTTTTCTGTGGCACTGAGAAGTAATTCAAATTCATTTCGACAACAATTATATTTATATTTACAGATATATATGTACTAGTTGAAAATTATGTTTTTTAGCGAATATAGGAATAAGTGAAATAATTTATTACAAAGTTAATACAAAAATATTGTAATCAATAACCAGCAATGGTATTAGATTTTGCTATCGGCTACATATACAAAGCTGATAATTTTTATATTATATGTGCGATTAAGAAAAAGGGCTGAATAAGAATATCTTATTTTTTTATCCAATCGTCCGCCTTTATAGCGTCATCATTAATGCCCTTATGACCATGAAAATGTATAAACCATAAATAAATTATACATTTTAAGCTCCACAAAAAAAAAATTTTTTTAAAGGACAAAATCAAGCAACTAAATTTTCTACTAAATTTCTTTCCTAACTTGAATTTTATAAATAATATTTATGTTTTTGTGTTTGTTGAAAATATGATAACGATGAAAACGATTATAGAATATTTAAAAAATAAGAAAAAACAAGTAAGATAAATTATATGTTTTTAAATTTACTTTTCCTTCATTTTTTATTAAGGAATTTAAGATAAATACATAATAATAATTTATTTTTTTAAAATTTATGTTGATATTTTTCACATGATTAGAAATTTATTTTATAGATATGTACGTATATATTTGAACTTGAAATTTTAAATAGATACAAATTTTACTCTTTCAATATTACATTTAAAGAAAATTATGAATTGAAAAAATTATTTATTATCAAACTACAAAAAATATTGTAAATAAACAGCTTTATTGGTAAATTTGTACATTTTAAAAATATAGATTTCACAATGTACATAAATATATTTAGTTTTATCTCAACACTTATATTCTTCAATTATTTGCAAAGTATTAAAAATATCTCAACATTACAATATCTACAAAATTATTATCATTATTATACAATATTTATATATCTAATTATATTTTCAAAATCAAAAATAACTTTTAAATTTAAATTCAAAAAGTATTTATAATAATTTTTAATGATTTTTCATCATTTAACCATAATAAAAGACAATCTGTGGTAAAAAAAATAAAATATAATATGCCAAAAATATTTGTACATAAAAATGATTATTTCTTAATTATGACTTTTCTCTAGAAATTTTTTTTTTTTGATTCTTCTGCAACACAAATTAAATTAAACTTTACAATCATTTACAAAAATATACATAATTTGTAGTTAGATATTTAAACCATTTTCTAACTATCACTTCTATCATATTATAACCAAACGCAATATAATTATATTTGGAAAAATATTTTAAAAAAAAGAACCATTTCAAAAGTAAATAAAAATAAATTTGTGCTGTTAAAATTTTATTTTGCTCTTTAAAAACTTGGAAAACAAAAATTTTCCCAAAAACAAAAATTAATTGCAGATTTTCGCGTTAATTTTATTTCCTTTTATATACATAAAAAAAAATATCATAATAACGCTAAAGGCTCTTTAGAAGGGTCGCTATTTTGGGTAATTCTTAAAGTTTTCCAACATTTTGTCGTTTTGGGTTAAAAACTTATTTTTAAGTATAATTAAAGCATTAATAAAGTTTGCATTTTTATAGAGACTATCAAAACAGAAAAAAAACAAAAAAAAGCATTTAACGATTTGTTGTGTCCTTTCAGTTAAAGGATAACGTATAAAATATACGAGTCCGTGGTTTCAATAATTAATAAATTTTGCAACAGATATCTTTGATATCTTTCCAACAAATATAATTGAATATTGAATTTTCACAATTCCTATTTTCATTTCGAGTATTTTTCAGAAAGATGCCCTCTATAAAAACATAAATTCTAGAAACTAATCAGTTTCTACGAAAACCTACAATTTTTTAATTACCTTATGTTGTTACCTGAAATAATTAAGAGTTTTTACAAGCATAAAATTATGTTAAGGGTTCGTATTTGTCAATCACTAATATCTCCCAATTTTTGTCGTTCTTTTCTACCTATAACCGATTTTAGACATCGGACCAATATCAATTGAAATATAGCCTAATTTGCTCTTGGCATCATATTTTTTTTTTTTTACCTACTTATTGTATACAATCTTTACCTGACTAATATAAACTTTTGTTAAAGAAGATAATTAGGAAAATTTAATATATAATGTCGTAAAGATTAAAAAGTTTGTCCTCAATTGTTTGTGCTATAAGAAGATGTGCGGGTAAAAGTTTAGTTTTCTTTTTGCTGATGCTCTTTTCACTTTAATGGCCATTAAAAAGTTTTTTTTTTTTTTAAATACACCCAGAAATTATTTTTTTTTTCCTGGTTCTGAAAGAAATAAAAAAGTTTTCGCCTGATGATTAGCTTCAATGTTCTGTAATTAGAGATAAATTTAAAAAAAAAAAAAAAAGAAATCATTATTTTAATAAGGGACAGGTTCGGTAAGTGTGTAATGTAAGTACCACTTAATTTCAGAAGAAATATAAAAATTTGTAGAAATCCTTTTTTATTAGTTTTTTATTGAGCATGATTTCTTTATGACCGCTGTTTTAATAATCGACTTATGGAATGTCTTCGACTATGAGTGTACATTTTAAGGGCTTATATACACTGATAAAAAAAAACTTTTACAAAAAAATAATAATTTTTTAGACAACCGAACGAACTTTCATTTGCCACAAAAGTGTTAAACTTCTTTCGGTGGAAAAGTACTAATTTGTTAAGATAAATCCGCCTTTTGCTAAAGAATTTTTTTTGCTGGAAATTAATGCCAAATGATTATTCATTCACAAATGAAACTTAATTTTATTATTGATACGCAAATATGTGAACAGATAATTTTATTAGTATGTACTTACATTTAAAGCCGAAATCAATGTTGTCGACTTGTACCTATTGTGTATGTATTTGCAGTAAAAGTTTCTTTAAATAAGGACTTTTCAGTGAAATAAACTACATGGAATAGAAAATTTATTTTTGTAATAGCTTATAATATATGTAATTGGATATTAAGCTTTCAATATGATATTTCGTTAGATTTAGATTATTTGCTAATTATAATTTATAATTTTCATAATTTCGTAATAAACGATATTACTAAAAAAAACAGTCACATTTTTATTCTAAAATTCGTTAGTAATTTGTTATTTTAATTTATCAAAAAAAAATTAAATTTTCTTTTGGAAAACACGATTTAAATTTAAATCTGTTCTCAATTTTATAATATTATCTGTATAATAAAATAATAAATATTCTCCAAATGTCAAAAAAAAAAAAATTATTTGCAGTTTACATTTTTTTCCATTAACATAAAATTTTTCATGTATTTAAGGTAATCAATTCAAATTTTTTCACAAAATCTGAAATAACACTATCTTAACATTTTTTTGGAATATAAGAGTAGCGAATGTACTTACCGTACGCGAATATCTTTTTTTTTTTCATAAATTTTTATACGATGTTAAAATCTAAAAGTCACACCAATATGTTACATACTTTATACTGACTTTTTTATTTAATTTTTTTTTTCTAAATCTAATACCTTTTTTTTTGGAGTGTCCTACATACTACTATCATTTTTTAAGGGTTATACATATTACCAAAAACTGTATTGGTTCCATTTATTTGTGCCTCCTCTTTATACACATTTACATATATCGTAAAAATGTCATTCTGGCAAGAAATTTCCTTAGTGAGATATATATTTCATATAAATATAGTAGGAAGAAGAAACTAAAAAATCGGCCATAAAAACCAGATGATATCCTTATAGCAAAAATCGTTACTGTTAGGTGAGTATAAAGGCGATGAAAGAATATTACATAAAAGATCTAAATTTTAATTTTTTAGCGATTTTTTTCGGGGTATAGGAGATATTTTTTTTAAAGGATATAATTTTTTTTTAACATATTCCAAATTTGGTATAAAATATTTGTAAATGGAAAAGTTGGCTATAAAATGTTTGTTGTATGAAAGAAAGGGGCGCGGTATGAAAGGAAAAAGGACGCGTTATTATAAAAATTATTACAATCCTCAATTCCGTTTTTCTTGCGTTTTAGGTATATACCATATTTACAATACGGAGAACAATATGTAATATGCTACAGATTGTTTCAATTATAATGAATTCATAAAGTGAGTTAAGAAAGAGCACAATCATTGGAATTTGAAAACTGATACGTTTCAAGTAATTAACATTTTTTTTTGTTGCAAAAATCAGTTGTCTTGAAAATATCAAAGCAGCGATAAAACCAATCAAATGAAAACATAATAAAAATATTGGATATCTTAACTACAAATTTATACTAACTGATTAAGTCTCATAAGGAATAGACTATATTTTCGATTCTCTTAAGTTTTCTGCTATATTTTCAAATAACAATTTCTAGTTAAGAACTCTTTTTTAGAACACTATTAATAATCATATCCGTTTTCCAATTTGTGTAATGTCGGTATGTTAACTTCAAATGGCACATTTTGTATATTTTATCTTGTCAAAAACCTTCTATCTTGTCTAAATATATATGTACATATAGTTAATATTCGGCACCATTGGTACTAAAATTATAGTGCTAAGATGTCGTTTTTTTACAATGTATACATATAATATTTATGGATTAAATGTGAAGAAAGTAAAAATTTGAACTAAACGAACTAAGAAATTTATGCAATTTTAAATTTATTTTATTATACGACTGTTTTTATTAATATACTAACTTGTAGTACTGTTTTGCAGTTGCTACAAATTTTCTGGTATATAACTAATGCAGTAAGATTCTGGACAATTAAAACTAACTGCTAGTAGAAGACATGTCAAAAAACTCAATTTTGACTTATCCAGCATTATTAAAACTACGAATTCCCTACATATTTCCTGGACACATTCATCTCTACTTCTGAATCTGGCGAAGAAATTGAAATTGCAATACCATCAGAACTAGAGCTATGATTTTTCAATTAACTTCAATTAAAAATAAACTAAATGATTTATCATATTTTCAACTACAAATAAGTCTGAAAAATATTCAATATACAGTAAATCTGTTATTCCATTGCCATTTCATATTTTTATTTAAAATTTAGTATTATTAGCCAATTTTGCAGTCCAATTTCTATCTTGTTAGAAAAACAAGAAAGAAATTGGAGTGCAAAATCGTTACCAGCCATATCTAAGATTAAGTTATTCTCCAGGTAAAACTTTTTATTTATAAGCTCACCATATAATCTCATTTTTATTTAAAACTTCAGAATGATTATTTTATACTCAAATTTTTACAATATTAACACAAAAGTAAAGTGATGATGTTAACGGATTTAGAAAATTATTGATGTGGATAAGAATAGATAGTTTTTAATAATAATGTAACATAATATTTAAATCAGGAATTCTAAGTTTAAAAACCGTACCATAAGAATTTATTTAATTTTAAATAATGACCTCAATATTTTGAACAGGTGCAAAATAAGGTTTCAATTATGTTACGAAGAGTGAACAAAACATAAGCAAAAGTATAAGAAATAATGATTATTATAAACTCTTTGTAAGGTTATTCGTATTATCCAGTCCAGTAGGTAAATATTACCAAATTTAAAATGATAAAATTAATTATAGTAAAACGGGGTGCAATTGGCCCAAATTGGATTTATTTTTATACATTTATATGCTTCCTTGTTAAGAGCAATTTATGCCTAACTCAAACTCACCCAGGTATTGGCTCAATTTGTCCGGTTGTGTATATTTCCTTACATTTCTTAGAAAAAATTTCAGGCACATGCAGTTGCCTCATGATCGGTCGGCTCGAAATAATGGCGCCAATAAAAGATGTGCAAAAAAAGCGCGGTATTTTGTAATAGATTTGTATAAACTAAGTTTTATCTTCTCTTTTTTTGTGTGTTTGGCCAAAGTCAATCTGCAGGAGTGAATATAACCCCGTTTTACGGTACCTAAATTTAATTTTCCTTTAGTATTAATGTAATTTTACTGCAAAAGTTTTCCTTTAATATTTTATGGTACTTTTAAGTATATCTAGTTAAATTATAATTGAAATTATTACAAAATAAAATTATTTCAAAGTTTTTAAAGAAGTCTTTAGGTTTACAATGTATTTCAAAATTAGGTTGAAAGAAATATCTCTACACAGTAAAATGTTATTACAATACCTTATGTTTTAATATATATTAACCCTTTCAGACAGCATTAAGTTCTAGCTAACACAACATATTTTTTTAAAGATAAGTTTTATTAATTATTTTTGTCAAAAATGCGATATAACCATTTTTAGCCAATTTCAATAACAGAAATATTTTTTTTTAATTCTGAAGCTACGTCACGTAATTTAAAATTTATTAACTAATGAAGCTGATATAATAACCACTTTAAAATGTAAAAAGTTGAAGGAGAATAGACTAAAGTTGTAATTGCAAAACCTTTTAATGTATATGTAAAAGAGCATTCAAAATCCTCAAGACGGTGTTTTAGCAATTTTAGCTAAATAATATTCTACTCAAAAAGCAGTGAAAGGTATTACTCAAAATGCCTCAAATGTAAAAGGAAAAATGATAATGCAAGCGAATCGATTTACAAATATGAATTATAGCTAAATTCTTAAACAGAGAATCCATCAAATTTTAATATTTTCTTGATTCGGAAAAATAAAAATTCTTCATTCGGAAAAATAAAAAAACATTTGGTTGTCGTAATAATACAAATTAAAATGATCAAATTTAGTAGATTGTCCCATACCTTGATAACTATATCTACAAATTAATACCAAAAAAATTAATTGAACATTTTTCAAATTTTGTAAATATTTACTGTATACTGTTCTTTTATTTTAGTTATTTTAGTTTTTCAACATTTTAATTATCCTATTAGTACAATAATCAAAGAAAATTACAATAAATTGTTTTACAAAATTACAAATATTGGATTAAAATGTTATGTAGGGAAACAGAATTTGTAAAACGACATATTAAGCTATAGAATATAAATCATTTATGAGTAGCTTAATAAATTTAATTTTTCTACCTGTATGATTAAAATACATAATTACATTAAATACATATTAAAAATGAATACTAATCAGACAGTACAATTTCTTCCGGTTCATTTGATATACAATTATAATTATTTACTAATTTCGACAAAGTATTTTCACCATATTTAAAATCTATCGCTTCTTTACCAGCATTTTTTAACATATAATTAACACAGCTACGAAGAAACGCAACCCTTTGTATAAATTCTGTATTAGGATTTGCTTTTGAATTATAATTAGTTCGAAAACCATTTTTTTTAGCTTTGTCTGTTATATAAGCATTTTGTTTAAGTTTTTGGATCTTATTTTGTGATGGTGATTTTTCTGGGTCTTTTTCAGCTTTTGGTTCTATATTGTTTTCGTGTAGGTCTTGTAAATTGCCGTCATATTCTGGCATTCGTATTATTGATTCAAATGTTATTTCATCATCAGCATTTAATATTTTGTGAAATGTTTTTCTACGACGATGTCCAACTTTGTCTGCTTTGTTATTACCAGATGAATTTAATATTTCAGTTATTGCAGTAGATTTTCTTCTTGATGCTTGTGTTGTTTTTGTTATGATATTTTGTTGTATTTCATCATCATCCATTAACGTAATTATTTCGGGAACATGTGCAGGATCATCTGAAAATTCACTTTGTGAAGAATTCATATCTGGAACAACACTTTTATTAAATTATTAATTAAATTTTTTTTATCGTTTTAAGCTTGTTTACTTTTCACAACTAACAACTTATGTTTGACTTTGACGTCTTCTTGAACAATTGACAATTACAAACCATACCTTTAAGCAAGCGAGCCGTAAACGTAACAGCAGTAAGACATTAGATTGGCGAAATGGAAACGTAAATGTTAATGCCCAACCGTAATAGATTTAGGCCGCATTTTAATTGACAACTAAAAGACGTTTATGTCGCGAAACGAGAAAGGAATAGTTACATTTTTATGGGAATTTTAATATGTCAGAAAAGAGCAGCAAATTATCATTTATGATAAAAACATGTACCTGCACATGTTCCCCAAATTATCATTTTTTTTAAAAAATTAACAAATTTAAAGTAAAAAAAACAATTTTTTTTAACATGTCAGTTTATCAAAAAAATGTACACAAATTTTGAAATATAGCTATGTTGTTTTGTGGTTAAATAAATCATATTCGTAATAAAAAGTGAATAAATAATATTTAAACGTGACATATTTGAGATACCAATCCGAATATTCGCTGGTAATACGTTTACGGTTCGGGTTCTAAATGGTTATTTATAACTGATTTTATTTATAACTGAAATAGTCTAGAACCGCTCCAAAAGTAGAAACAATTTTTAGTACTCATCTTATCTTCAAACCAATTTAACGCCATCTTGTGATTAAAAAAATTAAAAAAATTTAAAACGCCTAGTAAAAAAGTAAAAAAGTCCTTTGTCAAAACAGTCTTTTGTAAAAAATTAAAAATTTTATGAGTGTAGAAGACGTGTAGAGAATAAAGGTTATTGTTGTTTGAAAAACGTTGTAATTGTTTTGGAAATATTTTTCAAAACTTTTACAAAGTTGTAATGGTTTGCAAAACATTGTAATGGTTTAAAAACGTTTTTCAACACTATTACAACGTTTTTCAAAACAATCCCAATGTTGTAAAGGTTTGAACAACATTGTTAATATGTTGGAAAAGTTTTTCAACACAAATACAACATTTTTCAAAAGAATTACAACTTTCCAAGGCATTTACATTACAACATGTAAATGTATTGGAAACATTTTTCAACACAATTACAACGTTTTTTAAAAGATTTACAACGTTGTAATGGTTTTAAAAACGTTGCAATTGCTGTGGAAATATTTTTCAAATCCTTTACAACGTTTTTTTAAACAATTACAACGTTGTAATGGTTTAAAAAATATTGTAATTTATTTGGAAACATTTTTCAAGACCTTTACAACGTTTTTTTTAAAAAGATTTACAACGGTGTAATGGTTTGAAAAACGTTGTAATTGAAAAACGTTGTAAAGCACACAACTAGTTCTTTGGAAAACTTTTAATTAATATTCAAGAAATTTGATAACACTTGATAAAACACGTTTTTATATTATTTTATTTATTTAGTAATATTTGGGTATTTAATTTTTCCCAGGTCTTTCAAAACCGCCCTCCCCTAAAATGCTTAGGGACAAACAAACGAGCAACTTATTTGCTGCTAAAGTTGCTTGTGAGATGCTATCCACTTTTGTTTTATGTTTATTTCTTTTGTTGGGAAATAAAGTGAAACAAGTGAAATTGTAATTGGATTTACATACTAATTCAAACACAATGACATCAATTCATTATTTATTAAATATATTATGGAATTGAATTAATTTCAAATTTCAGACTATCTACGCTCAAATATAACCACACTATGTTCGTTAATAAAACTTCCAAGAAACAAATTTCATTTTTATTAGTTTCATCATATATTTTTTTTCTTTATTTTTTGGTTTTAATACAGCGAAATTGTAATTTTACACATGAGATTTTTGTTTTGTAATGGATTTTTTTTTTTAAATAGTATTTAAAAACAATTTTTTTTCAATTAATAACATTTTCTTGTTTTAAATTTTTATAATTCTTAAATTTTACAATTTTTAATCAAATTAATTTTCTTCATATTTTTCATCTGGTTTTATACAATTTTTTTTTTTATGATTTGGTCTCCATGTAAAAAAAAATTATGTAATTCAAATTTAAATAATTTATTTTTATCGATGGAAATTTTTTATTTTTTTTTATATATTTATTGATTTTATTTGTAGTTTAAATATTTAACAATTTATTTCTATTAATAATAGTTTTTATATTTAATATATTTATGTTTTTTTTTTAAATATAGTTTACTTTGAATTTATAGAACATGGACAAAGACGTAGTTTGCATTTTTTTTTTTAATTTGTTTATGAAAAAATGTACAAATGTTAAAACGGATATGTGACATTATCAAAAAATCAATAATATTTTTTCTGAAATCTATAAAAAAAATAATTTATTGTCATTAGTTAATTTTATAAAATATTATTTGATAATTTTTTAAATGAAATTATTTAAGGAACAAAATCTGTATTTTTAAATTAATATAAGAATTTTTTTAAGTTGAAAGGTAAAAATTGTGACGGAACTAACTAATAAAGGTAATTCTCGAACCATACTTACTTGTCAGAATAGTAAGTCATAGACTTATCTGGTAAATATATAATTCCAAAAATTTTTCTGGCTGCAAATTCTGCTGTTAAAAATGCTACAATTCTGTCCTGTAGGTCTACAATAGGACGAAGAGAGGAAAAAAATTCTACAATATTTTTTTTTTCAAGTTAATAATGTAAAATTTCACTGAGAATAATTTTTATAATCATTCATAAAAATAATATGTATTTTTAAAATATACTTGAGCATAATTATTATTTCTTTGAGCTAATCTACTCGGTGTATGCCTGTAAAAATGGCTTCCAATTCAATTGCAATTTAAATTTTATTTTAATAAATTTAAATTGTTTTCAAGCAATTAATTGACAATGAGATGGTGAGGTAAAATAATATTACATCACAAATATACTGATTAATTAATCAGTACGAAATAAGAACGGAATTCCAGATTTTCATATTTAAGATTTTTTTTAAAAATTTTTGAGTTCGATTTTGGAGTGATAAATTACTTGGGTAACACAAACTGCAAGAATTTTTTAGTTGTTGAGCTAAAATGCAGTCTGTAACACAAACTGCAAGAATATTTTTAATTGTTGGGCTAATAAAATTATCAAGTTCCGCCACTAAGCTGAATGTTTTAACTTAACATTAACAATTATGTCAGGCATTTAATTATGAAAAATATAAAACTTAAAATTAAGGATAATTTTTTTTAATTTATAGATTTCAAAATCAATATTTTTATATTTATTTAAAAATTTTTATAAGTTAAACGTTTAATAAATATACAAAAAAAAAAAAAAAAGTTTTAAGTTTGAAAAACTTTGAATTAATGAAAGTTTGACTGGAAAATGTATTAACTAGTTATTTTTTTATTTGCATAAAGTTTTAGATTAAATATTTTCTTCTAAAAATTAATTTTCTGCTTTTTTTTTGGTTTTTTTTTTTATTTAATTTTTTATTTTTTTAGTTTAAATGGAAAAAAATTAAAGAATTTAGAATCGTTCAGGTAAGTAATATTACTTACTCTAAGATAGCGATTCTAATTCGCCAAAAAAATGTTAAAAAAAAAATTTTTTTTTTTTATATTTTCTTTTGATTACAATTTACCTGAATTTTTCTTTTTATTTATATAGTAAAGTTATTTTTTTTTTTACAGTATGGTGTTTTAAAGATTCTTAAAGAAAATTTTCATCTCTTTACAGTAATATGTTTTTTTTTTTTTAGATTTCCTAAATGTTATAATTATAATATAAATTTTTGAATTTCTGATATGAAATATTTTCAGTTTGTTTTGCCAAAAAAGTATTAATTTTTGCTAAAAAAAAAATGTTTTATATTTTTTTTTTTTTTTAGATATATTATTTGTATCTTTATGATATTTAATTAATATATTTCTTTTCTTATAATTTTAATTTGAATAATTTGATTTTTAATTTTAATTAATTTATTTTACACATGAACTATCTAACATATTAACGATTATTTAAATTTAATTTTTATTTATTGTGTTTACTTTTTCAATTACAAAAAAAAAAAAAAAATTTACGAAATTATAGGTATTTCTGAAATTTCTTTTTGGAAGGATATAGTTTATGAGTATTACAGTGTTTTATAATTAATATTAATTATTTATTTAGTAATGACACCGAAAGATAAATTAAATATGAATAATAAATATAAAATATTAAATTTTTATTAATTAATGTTTTCAAACATATTTTAATTATGCTATTATGTATATTGTACCGGGACTCATACGAACAATTTTGGTTCTTACTAAGATTCACAAATAAATCATATTCATGTCAAATGTATTTTGTTAAATCAAATGACTGTTATATATCTTCAATTTTTAACATTATTGATCTAATGTTAAAAATTTTTAAGATTTTTTGTCTTTAATAATTTTTTTGCTTGTTGGTTTTTAGTTAAATAATTTTTGTATTACGAATTCAGTGAAATTTGATTAACCTATTTTTTTAATTTAAACACAATAATTCCATTTTAACAGTCTCAATCTCAAATAGAATAAAATAATTTTTTCAGATATATTCGAAAATTAATTTAAAAAATATTATTAAGTTTTCCTTCAATAATAAAATATATTGTGAAAATGAAATATTGACTGAAAAAGAAAATTTGAATTATAAAAATTTTCAATTAAAGAAAATCCACCTGTATTGGATATGGAAAATTATATAAAACTGAATTCTTATCTTTAGCTTTTAAAAAAAAAATCGGTTTTAAATATGTCAAATTTGCAGATTTTATTAAGAAAGAATAAAATAATAATTTCTTGTTACTAATATATTTGATTATGAAATATTAATTAGAGATATATAAGATTAATTTTAGATATGGTATGAAGTTAATAAGTATAGTTTCATTTTTTATTTTAAATTGTGCCCTAATAATTTATTTCCAAATATATTTTTTCGTAATGTGTTCTAAGAGATTAAAATCAATTAAATAATCTTTATGAATTTCATAGATTTCACGGTTTATTTAGTATAGGCTGCGTTATGTAATTTAAGTGCATATTAAAATCAGAAATAATTTTTCATTGCGAATCTAAATAAAAAATCATTTTAAACAAAAATACTTCTTTTTAGAAATATTATTCTATTTTATGCTATGCATTTTGGAAATTAAATCTAAATTAATTTTCGGAATTAACAAAATTTTACAAATTTCTTTTATAGTTTTAATTAAATTAGTGTTGTGCGTATATTATTTTGTGTTTGTAAATTTGTAGTTATACGTTCTGAGCGAAAATTTTTCCAAGTAATTAATTCAGAATTATATATATATACAATATATATTTGAAACCAAGTTTTACATATCCTTCCAATTTAACATATATATTATATTTTTTTAATGTTAAAAAATTATTGAAATTTTATTTTTTGAGACGTTACAACAAATCTTCTAATTTTTTTTTTTTTTTTTTTTTTTGACCCCCTGTATTTTAATAGCATACCAAAATCAATAATAATCTTATATATTTTTTTTTTACAATTTAACAAGTCTTACTATTTTCGTGATGTTTCAATTTCTTTTTTGGTTTTTTAAATTTTTTTTAATTATTTTTATATAAATATAATAATTATATGTTTTTTTTAATTTATAAAATAGTTACAGAGCACATTACGAAATTGAATTATATAGAAACAACTCTACAACATTTCATTCTATCTTTCTTTAAAATTAGTTATTTATAGAATTGTCTGCAATGAATGTTATATCTTTGATTAAATTTCTTACATGACTAAGAAAATTGATTAAAATTTATTAAATTATTATTGTCATTTATGTAATTGAAAAGACAATTCTTTTAATAACTCAATATTTTGTAGAGATGTGTGTAGAGTTGTTATTTACCAAAAATTTGAAAACAAATTTTTTTTGTTGTTGTTGAAATGATTTATATAAATTTTAATATAATTTAAAACAAAAATTAAACATTAATAATTAAAAAAAATAAATTTTGGAATAATTTAAGTTCTAAATACGGACAAGGACTGTTCTTTTGAATTTAAATCATTTTAAAAAAAAATTGAGATATTTTCATAGAATATGTAACAGACTGAGCTGTATTAACATTAGTTATAATTAAAATTAAAATTAATTGTATACAACAAATATAAATCTCTTCAATTATAGAAATTTAATTATTTAGCACCAATTTTGAAATCTTATTAAAATGAAATCCAAAAAAAAAAAAAAAAGATTTATTGAAAGAATTTTGGAAAAATTGCAATTTAGATATTTATATCTTTGACCTATACTTTTAATTTTAAAATTAATTAAGGTAAAATTTTTGTTTTAAAATTTATTTCAAAAAATTTTTCATAATATTTTATTTGTTTTCATATTTGGTTTTTTTTAATTTTCATTAACTATTAAAAATTTAATTTAAATTCTTGAATATTTGCTCTTCGTAATATCAATTTATTTTTTTTAAAAATTTTTTTTATGATTTTATTAATTATACTAAAAATGTATTTAATTAATTTTAATTATTGTCTAGCAACTGAATTGATACTAGTTGTTTTTCATTTTTTTTTTTAATTATTATCAATAATTTCATTTTAATTGTTTTAATTAATTTTACTATATTTTAGTTTCATATATTCAAAGTGTTATTTATTTATAAATAATTGTAAATAATTATGCTAAATAAAATAATAAATTAATTTTTGATAATGAAAAAGGATATCTTAAATATTATTTTAAAAGATGTATATAATTTATTTAAATTATATATTACAATGTATATTGAAATTAAATTTAAGCGATCAAAAATTAAAAACGTTAATAATGGACACATAATTATCGTTTTGGGGATTTTTGGAAAAAAATAATAATTTAGTACACACAAAAGTTTCTAAACACAATTAATATTGACGAATGTATTAAACTAAATAAATTTAATTAGATTATTTTAAAAATTGTAACAATTGCAAAATATAAAACAATTTTTTATAATTTACAAGAATTTTATAAACTTAATTATTTAATTTACATTTCTTAATTATTTAATTTACAAATTTAATTAAATTAAATTTATAATTTAATTTAATTTTCTTAATTTTAGTAAATGTTTTCTGTGTTATTTTTATATCCTTTTCTCTTATTTATTAATTATTATCGATTCAATTTTTTTATTTTTACCCATTTTAATTAAGTGAATTAATTTAGGTTTTTTTTGTTCATATAAAAAAGATCTAAGGGTTTTTTTTTTTTAATTATAATTGTTTTTGTTTTACGAATTTCCTTTTTTTATTAAAATTATTTATTTTTGTTATTTAATTTATATTTTATAGGTGTTTTTTATTTTTATGTTTTTCTATGTATTTTTCGTTCCATTTTCTTTATATTCGTTAGTTTCATTTTTGTAACTTTTTTTTGCATATCTTATGTTTTTTTTTTGTTTTAAATTAATTCTTTAAAAATATCACAACAACAATAAAAAATATATGTAAATTTTTAATGAGATTTTATTATTGTTGGTAATTTTTGGTGTAAATTATTGTTAACTTAAAAGTTTATTGAAAGGAAAAATCTTTATATTTTTTTTTTAAATCTGTATTCCTGTTTTTATTTTCATCATTTGATAACAATTTTTTTTTTTAATATTCTTTAAATTTAAAGATTTTTAATTTGTTTAACTTAACACTGGGCTTAAATTAGATTAATTACAAAGATAGATAAATTATTTTTTCTTTAATATCACGCATTTGATAAAATATATGTGATAACAAACATAAATAAATTAGCAATAATACTTGTTGTTGTACATTGTAATGTTGTACCACCTCCACACTGTTGAATTTCTATTTCTTCCGGATGATAATTTATACATTTTTTGGGTCGACGTCGTCGTAATTTTTCAAGTAACTGTCTTCGAGCACCACAAGATCCTTAAAAAAATGAGAAATTATTACAAAAAGAATAATAATATAACTTGAAACTGGAAATATTTAAAAATAAATTTTACCAATTTGTCCAGTTGCTTCTAATGGTTCAATATCTAATTGCTTTGATCCGCACGGACACAAAGTATCCACAACTAATAGAATTAAATTACTATGTGGAATTTTTTGAACACTAAATGGACGTTCACAACCCGATGCATGACAATTTGTCAATTTACCCTAAAAAAATTGCACCAAAAATTTAATAAATTATTTTAATACATCCACTAAAATATAATTTGTACTCACCTTTAATGGATTATTTTGTCCACTTTGATTTAATCGATCTGGCTGAAGAACATATAAATCTGTTTTCATATCACATGTTCTGGCATTTTTTGGATCTGGTGGAATTCTTGTACCTCCATATGCTTTTTGAATTTTTGGTGGTAAAGTAGTAGTCTCCTAATATTTTATTTTTAGATAAAAATTAAAATTAAATTTTATTGATTACGTAAAATATTTATAATAAGTACTAACAGCTTCTGGCATTGATGTTGATTCATCTGTGTCCTCTTCAATTGTTTGATAATCTTCAAAATTTTCATATTCTGTATAAATTGGTTCTTCAAACATTGAATCTTCCTCATTATCTGGATAATTATTGTAATCATCTTGAGGCCAAGATTGAATTGGTACTGGCATCATTGATAGCCATGTTGTACTCAATGTTATTATATATTTCATGAGCCATGATATTGCTTTATTTGGTTTTGTTATTCCTCCAGCTGCTGTATAAGGATTATCTGTATCAGAGCAAACACCTTGATAATCCATAACAGTTACACGTTTATATATACGATCTTGTACTAATGAATCCATAATAGTGCCATCAATTTGTCCAAAAAATTTTCCAGTATGTTCATTATTTTCTGATAGAATAACAAAACCATTATTATCCAATACATAACAATCTAATTCATCAGATGCACATGTTTTTCGGCATGCTGATTGACCATTTCCGGTACACTAGAAATAAATTACGAATAAAAATTTTTTTTAATTTCATTTAAAATATTATATTGCTACCGCTGATGTAATATTGATAAAATGTCGCGCCAATGAGTCATGATGAAATTGTAAACCAACTACAGCAGCTGGTGCTTTATGACCGCGATGTTCAACGAAAATGGCATGTGAAGCTGTTACCATTGTTCGATTATTTTTATCAGTATAACCAGAATCGAATGGTACGCTATACACAAAACTATCCGGTTCTACAATATGTTGATCAACAGCACGTTTATACCAACTAGCATCCATTGCTCTTGCATTATCTTTACTGAAATGGCTGAAATAAAAATTGGATGAAGAAATATTGTAATAAAACACCTGATATTCTTACACTTCCGGTGCATCTTCTGTTCGATTAAAATGATCTGTCCATCTAAGGAGACCAGCTCGGGTAGCTACAAATGATGTTACCACAGAGAACATTTTATATCCTTGTCTGTAAATGTTTGAGGAAAATTGGAAATTAGTTCTGGAGAAATTAGTTTGGTTTTGGTTTTCCTTCCAAGCTCTTTTTTGCTTATTTGTATGATTTAGCCTATAGTGATTAAAATTAATGATTTTAGAATGTGTGATTTTTAACGTGGGTTGGAAATTGGTGCAAAATTGGTGCATATACACATAAATTATTACATTTACTGTGGTTTTTGATGCCTGAGCCAATATATGGAAGCCTTTATGGGGGAAATTATTTCCAAATATTTTTCATTTATTATATTTCGGTTTTACAGGCTAGCATAGTTACAAAAAGAATTACAAAAACGAAGTGTTTATTATAAAACGAAGTGATTTTGTGTTCAGATGAAAATATTTTACAATAATTAAATAAATAGAGTACTGTCTGTTACATAATTAACTGTTTTTATACAGTATTGTAATTTTTCACGTTCAAAGATCGGCATTTCTTATTAACTGCTTTATTTAAGTCATTGAAAAATTTATAAGTAAATCGATTTCAAATTTTACTTTAATTAAAGATCTCTAATAATTATTATTATTTTTAAAATTCAACAAATTTTCTAGAGTGACATTGAAAGTGAGAATAAGATAACAAAGACAAATAATTGACGAGAAAAATTTTAAAAATCATGTTTAGAAAAATTACCTTAACTTCGATTGGTTAGCATACCTTTAATTTGCATAGGGAATTCGCTTATATATCTTATTCACTTTCTTTGATTTCACAAAATCTGAACACAAAATCTATGCTGTGTTTTAAAATGAATTTTGATAGCTTACAAAATTTCACAAAAAAATACAATATCATTTTTAAAAAAATACTTGTACCTACCAGCTGTTTACATTCTACTTTTGCAATTTACTCAAACATTTTAAAATAATTAATTTTTTTTTTTTTCGAAAAGTTATATTACCTGTGCAAAAGTAACATCAATGTGGCAATGGGGCTAGTTCTTTTTTTTTTTTTTATATGTAAATTTTATTTATTTTTTGAAAAGAGACATTTTTTTTTATAATAAATATTAGATTTTTAAAAAAAAATTATTAAATTAATTTAAGGTTAATTTAATTTAATTGGCAGACATATGGCAAGAGAAAGGTAAAACAGAAAGAGAAAAAAAAAAATTTAAAAGTGCTGTTGTGCATCATTAGTTCATTTTTAATATAAAATATATATTTTAATAAATTAATTTTTTTATTTAAAATTAAATAAAAATATAGAATAATATAGAATAAATTAAAAAATTATATAAAAATATTGAAAGAATAATAATAAAAATAATAATAAAAATAAATATAAAATATTATCCTGAAAAATTCAAACCAACTTTATAACTTACTGCTTATTTGTATCCTTTTTTAACGTATTCAATGGTTTATCTAAATTTCCTGTTACATATGCATCACGTACTAAGCTTTGTACCAAACTACGATCACAATAGTATGGTTCAGCTTTACGTGGAATTTTTTCCGTTGGATTATGATTATAATGCCCAACTGGTGTTGTACCAGCATGACCATGATGTGGCTGGGGTGGTTTTGGACGCATCTATAAAAATCAATTTAAGAATAATTCTCAGTCATTTAGATAAAAAAAATAAAAATTATAAACTCACCGACATCCATTTCCATCCAGACCTACCAGCACGGGCCAAAAAATGTAGAACCTGTTCCTCAGGTGTTGAGAAATTTGGTTCTTGATCACGTGTCACTATTTCACCAGAGTTTTCACGTTCCTTTTCTAGGTCTGCAACACTGTTATATTCACAGTAAACCCAGTCAGGATGTACACGCCATTTATCTCCCGTAAAAAATTCAGTAACTAAAATATTAAAATTAAATATAACTATTTAAAACTATCTTAGAATAAGGAATATAGTGACATTACCATTTACTCTTGTATGTCGGATCTCTTGTTGGGAGACAAATTCGTGATTACCGTAACGCCCTGGTAAAACTAGTGCCAGTGTAAATGGTGTATCTTCAATCGGTCCATAATAATATCTTAGAACAAAAACAATTAAGCAATTAATTTTTAAATATGTTTTGAAATTTTAATAGCATTTACCTTTGAGCTCGCGATGTCACTCTTTTCATATTATCAAAATGTGTCAGCACAGTGAAATCAGCTTCACCCTCTTTGGGGAAAATCATTTCATTGCGCATCTATGAAAAATTATAAATTTATATCAATATGAATTTACTTATATTATATTATAATAGTTTACATCATTTAATGAATTCTTATTATCATAGAATTCTTCATGCTCATGACCCATATCTGTTTCAGGCAGTTCCAACTCCGTAATATCAGCAGATACATATTTTGGTTTTAAATTATCAACATATTGATTACCATCACTTAATGGTCTCAAATCTGGATGATATAATACACGGCCGTTATTATCAACGATAAATGAATATCCATTCGGTCCAAGTTTATGCTGTGGTATTACTTTAACAATTTCTTCAATTGGAACATCAGTACCAACTACACCCAGTAAATTAGCAACCCTAACCGAATGATTTCGTCTATCGAAAATTGGAGTTGAAACTGTCGTTACAAGACGTCTCCTGGTTTCACTATCACGTGCTAAACTGCCAGTTTTACCAGCAACAAAAGCTGGACTCCAATGCACTGGATGATCAGCTTGATACATAATCATTGGCCGTGCCATTACCAAAGCATATTCAATAACACGCGTTTTAGCATCATCAATATTTGTAATTTGTACAAAATATCCTTTATTTGAACACGCCATTTCATGTAATGTACTTTTACTACTTGAATCACTACCAATTAAATATGTGAATATTCTAACTGGCATATGTGGCCAATTGTACTGTTTAATAATATCAGTTTGGGGCTCAGATGTACCTTCAGTTACTAGCATAATAGCTTGATTACATTGACTACCTTCACCAGAGGTGTTGTACTATATATATTAATATTAATATGAATATTAACAAAGATAATAATAAAGTTGAATTATTATTATTACAAAAGAAAGAAAAATACCAACCTTATGCAACAAAGAAAATGCATATTCCAAACCTGCTGTAAAATTTGCTTCATTTTCTAATTTAATAGCCTTAACAGCTGATTTAATTTCTTTAATATTTTCTGGCGTTGCACGTACCATTTTATCTTTAAAACATGGTACTGGTGTATTAATAACATCTGCGAATGTTATTAAATTTACATAGTCATCTTCGCCCAATGTATCCAATATATTAAATACAGTAGCCATGGCCAATTCAAAAGATTTCTCTGACATTGCTGATGATGAGTCCAATAAAATCATCTTAAAAAAATAACTAATTAAAATTATATAACGAAAAAATCATATTGAAAATATATTACGATATCTTTTGGTGATGATGCTGCTTGTACAAACCAATTTTGTGTCCGAAAATCATGTATTTGTTTACTACCTTTAGAACCTTCCGGTGGCCATGCAGTAGCTGGAAATCTTCTTAGAAATCCAGTACTTGACCCAAAATATTGCCATGATAATGCCGGATCACGTTCTAAATTATTTTGAAATAATGGATCTAAATGTGCACTCCATTGTAATGCTGATTTAACATTTGCAGTGCCTAAACCAACACCATTTGGTACTAATATGGAACTTAAACTTAAATTAACTGGTAAACGTTCAAATCTACGCATATAACGTATGTCCATGTGTCGTGCGCCATCAGCTAATTTGCCATCTGAATTATATTCATTTATTCGGCGGGCATCATAATGAATTATTTTTTGTGTAGCGCTTGATGATGTTTGTGAATCTAATTCAGATAGAGCTGCTTGTTCAGCGGAATCCATTATTCGCTGGAAAAAAAACGTATATTGTAAAACTTTTTTGATTTCACTGCATAACTTTCTTTAGGAAATTTTCATAAATTGTTATTAGTAGAAATTTTATATACATTATGCTAAATCAATAGTATTTTCCTTCACAAACTTTTTCAAGATAATGTCTTGAATACAAAATCATGAATACTTTTTCGAATACAGTATAATTCTTAAAACTTTATCTAAAGTAGAGGTATATACTATAAATATATTGGTCCTTATCTGTATTGATCTACTTTAGCAATAAAATAATGACCTTGTATGAGTATAACCAGTTAAAAATAGTATTAAAAATAATAAAGAAAATCTTGAACTTTAAAAGTCAATGAGGAATATTTTTAGTTCTTTGTCGACGATCCTTCTTTGGTTTACTCCCCCATTTTTATATGATTAGTAGGAGAAAAGAAATTGTTGTAACATCTTGCAGGAGTATCGGATATCTAATAAAAAAAGAAAATTATTTAGAAGTACTCAAAAGCAACAAAACTATTGGCTTGTGAAAACTACTTTTTTTTTAGATTGCCAGATATTATAAAAGTAGTTAAGTTTTTAGATTGACAGATATGATAACATTATGACCAGAATATAAAATAAAAAACAGACCGACAAAAGAATGAGGTCACATAAAGCTTTATGTGATGGCAGATTGGTAACTTCTTTTATCAGAAATTGTAACTTGTAAAGTTTTCTATATTTCTACTTTAAGGAATAATAATTTTAATTAAGATTAAATTTTAATATTGATTATTTCGATTAAACTTCAGAAAAAGCGGAAAATTTATGATAAAGTTAATAATTATTTTTTTCATCTAAGCCAGAACATTTCTGAAAGATTAGTAAAATGGTCTGCAACGACGGTACCAAGAAGATTCCGATTTTGGAATTAAATCACGAATTATCCCAGCATATGAAGTTGTGAGTGCCTTTGATGAATTGCCAGAATTTCTACCACCAGAAAGCACACCTTGCAGATTATTTTGACTATTGGAAGACTAATAATTAATTTTAATTTTTTTTGTCCTACATTTTGCACATTTATTTCCATTAGTCAATATTAATTCAATTTCCAATTCAATTCTCCCATAGTAAAAAAAAATCAATCGAAAGCTAACACCATTTTATTTTATAAACTTAGTAATAGAAGGTAACATACTGATTCTCAATATCTTTATTCAATAACATCTATTTATCCAGAGTATTATAAACTAAAGAAATAGCATAATTTTTAACTCAAAATATTTAAGTGAATGTTTAACAAAACACCTGACTTTATTCATTTTATCAGTAATTTTAACTAAGTTATTTAATTGACTAAATTTAACTAACTAATTTTGCTATAATATTTTATACGGGTGGTTATTCTCCAGACAGTTTTTGTCTGGAGGTTTTTATGCGTAGGGTTTTCATTCTAGAACCCAAAATATCTTTTGCTTTTAATTTTTAATATTGATTAAAAATTAAAAGCAAAAGATATTTTGTAAAAATTTGTGTAGGATCCAAGAGATCTAGAATTCATGAAAACTGATAGCATACTGATTTCAATATAGTTTTTATAAATTGCACAAGTTATTGCACTGAAATATTTTTTTTTTGCAAAATCATTTTTAATAAAATTGAAATCGAAAGAAGACCGCATAAATAATTTCCTTCTTGACCAAAAAAGTTACGGCACACCGATGTGTAATTTTTAGTGAAGCTATTTTACAATAATTTTAAAAAATTTCCCAGCACTATAGGATCAAAAAATCTTCCAAACGAAAAGTTGCATCACCACGTCATAATTTTTAATATTTATTCTTTCTACAATGAATTTGACGACACATTTACACAGAATTCATGACAATTATCCCTGAATAGCTAGACAATACAAACGGATTTATGAATAACATTTAGGGACGAACTGTTTTCGTGGCCACCTACTGTTGTTCATAATTTAGTTAATTTAAAAAGATTTTTATAGTTATTACAAATATTTCATAAAAAAAACTTTATATAAATATCATCCTTCCTTATTAATTAATGACAAAAATTTCCTTTTAAATGATCCTTATAGCACATATAATTTTTAATATGATAGGAGGAAATACAGTAATAGAAAGGAGACAAAAAAATATACTTTGTGCTGTAGTGTAGAATTATTTAATTTTTAAGTGTGAAAATTCAGATAGGATTTAAGGGGTTGATAAGACATCATTTATAATAGACAATATTTGAGTAAAACATAATTTTGAAAATTACTATCTGATGGTAATAAAGTATAAGTAGGACAGAAGAATAAAAAGCTTTTTTAGGCTAATTAATTCCGTAATAATTTCACATTGATGCATATAAATATTCAGATCATGGTTATCTTTATACTAACAAGATAGAATAATCTAAGCAAATAGATTTTCTTTTGTCACTTAAAACATAATATAATATATTTCTCTACGTACTGGTTTGCCCCTTAATATATAATAACTATACAATTTTTTTTCTGTCTAAGTGCACACAAAATAAAAGCATTACAATTTACATATCAAAAGAAAATTTTTAAATTTTCCATCTACAAAAATCTTCTCTTGAACAAAATGGAAAGGACAATATTGTAGTATCTTTCTTGTTTTTAAAAGCGTTTTAGTCATCGTTTTTCCTAGTAAATTATATAAAAACACCCCATAGAAATTTTATAATAGAATTGAACAGCCAGGCCCATGACTACAAAAGTACTACAAAAGTACATATATTTTGGCACCCCACAGTGAGTTTATTCATTAAATTAGTAAATATGCTATGTTATTCTCTCTATTGCCAACAATAAAAGCACAGCAGGACAACAACAAAAAACCACACTAATGCTTAACGAACTAAGGAAACGATAAAATTTATAAATACAATGACAAAAAATAGAAAATATTAAGTTAAAATTTAAACAATACTACAATTTGGTAAAAATTATAGTAAATTTTGTGGGTGTAAAATAAATTACTATAAAGGAAATTAAATTTTCAATGTGCAGACTAACCGGAATCTTTTTTTTTGTTAATCTAAAAGACGATAGAATACGCAATTATCAAAGTTGCATTTATGCAGAATTTGGAAATGCAGAAATTGGAAAAGATGTAAAAGAAAAATTCGCGATAAAATAGACACAATTCGATAAAATCAGTGAAAGGAAAAATAACAAAAAAAAAATGTTTCATAGCCATTATTAGCTTCTTCAGGGTTGCCTTTGCCATATAATTTGATTTTTTGAATATTTTTATTGAAGTTAGATAGAGACATATGACCCAAATTTTTCTTCCTTTTTCGATCTGTCGAATCTCAAAACAATCGTATAGTATGAAAGTAAACATTGACAGTTGTATTGGATATCGCATTAAAAACCCACCTGTTGCTATTTTGATTCAATTTTTCATATAATTTTGACAGCACGAATACGAGTATTATTTTTCTTGGGAAAAAGCAGGAAATTTTGTACAAATGTAAGTGTAGAAAATTAAATTTTTAAAATAAATAATAAATTAAATATTTTAGGAGTTCCGAAAATAGTAACTTAGAAAAATATTGGACAAAGGAGAATATTAGAAAATTAATATGACTATGCAAACAGCATAAACATTTATATAATTGTCGGCCTAATTTTTACCACAATAAATATGACTGATAAGAATCGTTGGGAAGAATAGTAAATTCAATTTAAAATAATTATTACACTTATTAAAATAATAACTATTACACTTTAAAAAAAAAATACTATTTTTTTAATTTTTTAAATGTTATAAAAATTATAAAAATAGGATATTTGCTGTAAAGCTGTGTTTGCAAGCCATTTATTTTATTTCCTTTAATACTGCCCTTATTTTAGCAAATTTTATTCAAATGAAATTTCTTTCCTTATAATCTTTAATTATTTGTAGTAAAAGTATTTCTGACAAGTACATCGCTGTAGGTGTAAATTACCTTAACTTTAACTAACACTACCAATAATAAAATCGTAGTCAAATGAACCCTGGAATATTGGGAATAATGCTAAAAGTTCTGCTATTTACACATTTGAGTTACAAGTATTATTGTCAGTGTGATATTATTGTTAGGGTGTTATTATCCATTTCCCCTCCCAATTTCTATAGTGCATTCCACAAAGTAATAAGATAATTTTTAATGTTGAGTTAAAACACAAATTACAGACTACAACTTCGATTTCCAATTTAGAGAATAATTTTTCTGAGTGATAAAATCTCCTAAGGATATAATGTAAAATTATTATATTACACCGTGCTAATCATGCATCATTGATAAATTGATAAGTTCAGAAAACTTAACGATAAATTTTCTAATATCACTTTAATAGCCATTTTGTTCCCGACTAAATGTTTCATTCCTATATGTAGTATATGTTTTATTTAAGTGCTTATTACACAAAAAATTAAAGCTTTCTATATATTGCATTTATATTTGTAGCATTTTTTATGCACGAATAAATCTTTTCAATTACAGATGAGACTAACAGACTTCATAATATGTATATGTCTAGTCTACTTCAACCCTTCAAATTAAAAGTATACAAAGGCGCTGAACTGAACAAGTGGTAAAACGGTTATATCTAAACAATATATGAAACAAAATGTTTATGTTAAAAAATAATTGTGAAAAAAAAAATATTAAAGAATTTTATGATTTTTTATGGTCAGAAGCTTAGAAAAAAAAAACTTTTCATTTTTTTAGGAAGTCTGAATAAAATATTAAAGGATGCCTAGAAAATTATACATTTTATTGTATGTATTTAGATTGACCATAATAATATTTATCATTCCATGGATGCAAACATAAAAACAACCACAATACATTTTGGAATTATAAGCAATATTTTTAACGTAACTCCTTAATGAATGGATTTTTATAGGTAAATGTATTTTGGCGTAACTTTATAATTCGATATGCTGAGCACAATTGATTGCGGGGAAGGAAATAAGGAATCACTTTCATTTTTTAAATTTTCGGAGAAATAATTGTTAAATATGCCACACCAAGAAATACCACATCAAGTAAAATTATACGTTGACACTTTTTCTTCCAAAAAATTGTGCTAATTATAAAATTTGAAAAATTGTTATTATTCCTCCACGTTTATGTATTCAAAATGCATGGAATTGAAAAACGTATTTTATTTTCGTTTCAGTCGCATTTTCTTTTATAGCAGAGAAATTAATATCGATTTTCTTAGTAATATTTGTCCAGTATTGCCAGCTGCATAGGTTCTATTATACTGTGGGCAATCCTAGTTTGGGTTTCGTAGGTTTTAGCCAACGCGGGAGAATAGCTACCTTTTTTAGCTGGTGTATAACTATAAAATAGTTATAATTTTACTACGAAATTGTAAAAAGGCTTTTAATATACAGATTTTGTTTACTTTTTAGTTGAATATAAAAACGTACGACACATATTTTCTTTATGTTGTATTATTAGAATAGAAAATATTTTAAAGAAATATCCATTTGCTGGACATATAAAATATTTATCCGCAAGCCATTTATGTAACATGTTTAACTTCATTGTAGTAGTTTTCTTATGAAAAATATTTTTTCAAAAACTATCTATAACTATAAAACCCTGTATGTGCCAAATAGACTGGGTAATTCAAAGGCTGAAGTAGAAAACTTAAAATAGAAATTGACATGTGTAGAAAAAAAAGTTTTTTTTGTTTTTCTTTGGTAAGGTTTTTGTCCATAAAGCATGTTTAAATATCAAAAAAACTAAAATGAATTTAAAATAACATGAAAAATTCACTGTAAGAAAATATTACAAGACCTTAGTCTCGACATTTACATATAACATAATAAAATTTAGTAGACAGAATCTTATTTTTGAGATTTTTGTTTATTGAATGTTTAAAAAGAACAAGAAAACTCTCGTAAACATTATGCTTAATATTACAGAACTTTACTGAACATTGAGTATAACTCAGGCATTTTGAACTCATTTGAACTATAATGAAATTTAATTATTAGTTTCAGTAACGCGCAAAACTTTACTACTTTATTAAATTAAATCATATCCTTGATAGAAGGATGACAAAAATCTTGGGTAACAAGCGCATGAGGACTTACGATGACAACATTTTCTTCTACTCCACTTGGGAAAATGAAATCTAAAGTTCGGTTTTGGAAATTCGTTGCAGGATTTTATTGCAACAGCCCAAAAGATTGTAATGTGTTCATAATATTTGTTTCAACTGCACTAATGACTGTGGAAAGTGCAATGTGGGTGTATATTGTAGTAAGACACACTATACTACTACAACATAATTCTATCTCTGAAAAATTATTTATAACTATCTTTTTAATCTTAAAAATATTGCTTATGACGATCAGAAAGCGTTGATGTGATCTGATATCACACCTGTTACCAATAAAATTAGCTGGAAAAAGATTACCATTATTAAAAGAATCATCTAAACCAGTTTCAATTAAGGCAATAATATCAGCGGACTGTAATTATTTGTAATTATATAATTATTTATACAAATATCCTCTGTTCGGTCTCTGCGTGAAAAATATATCTCTGCGTGAAAATAGAAAACATTATAGTCAAATCATAATTTGAAACGAATAATTCTAGGATAAGTATCCTAGGATAAGTATATTCTAGGATAAGTATAAACATTTACTCATACTGGCTCTGTAATTAATAGATTTGATTTGAATAAAGTAAATTTTTGTAATTTGCCAAATGGTAAAAAAAATTAAAGAGGAAGCTAATGTGTAAATGAGTTAGTAAAAATCTAAGAATGTACTAAGATTTTTTATAGTAAATGTTTCCATTTACTGTCGAACTTAAAGCCACTATGAAAACATTGCAAAGCTCCTATCATAACATTTATCCAATTGTAATTTAAAAATATATAAAAATTATTTACTTTCCAGGAAATTTAAGTCATAAATAAATTTCAAACACGAGTTTTCTGGCACGGATCATGAATTTCAACTTTGCAAATGTTTATATATATTTTTTTTTTTAAATTCATTATTTGTTACGTTACATAAATCTTAAATTTCCATTTCCGATATTGGACAACTTATTTTTTGTTTTTAGAACATAAGATATCAGATATGTTAGAAAAAATGTTTTTATTATGCAAACCATACCGAACAAAATTATCATTCAGCAACATTAAAAAATATGTTATTTTGGACGGACAAAAAAGAGTATATAGAAAAAAAACTTATCTCTTCTTATTCTTAGCCAATGGTTTAATTTACATTAAATGATTGATTGTAAATGAAAATTTAATTAAATTTTAAATACATTTACAGATATGTGAATGAGTAGTATATTTACATTGTCTCAGTCAAAAGACTTGATCTGATGGAGATGTGCATATAATGATAAAGTTTGATAGTCAATTAGTTTTGAAAGATTGAAAAATAATTCAATAAAAATGAAATATTATGCAAATTTACAGAAAACTGAATTTTCCCCAACGTTGAAGATATACTGTCATGAATAAATTTAATATGCGTATGCAAAGTGGATTAAGAAGTTTTACAAAGTTATATACTAATATAATAATCGTAAAAATAATAATAACTCAACATTATTTATAAAGTTTACTGAATTTATATTACATCTTTAAAACTTTACTCTTTCACTAAAAGGTTTTCATTTGTCCGAGCTTAAATTTCAATTATTCAATATAAAATATAAAATGATATATTTATCTCGTAATTTATGTCAACCCTTTCCAAAAACTTTAATAAGTTAAGAAGTTGTATTTTGTATGAATTCCAGCTTTGACCCTCCCTGAAGCAGGCAAATGATAATTTGCATAAAGTATTCGACCAGGATTCAATCCGAAAGATGGTTTCAAAAATTTCGAACGAATAATGTTGATTTCCATCCGTTGACGATGATATTTTGCGCACCACATTGGTAATGGATTCTCTCAAATTTTAAATTTTGCAATTGGACAAAAACAACCGCTTTTATCTGAATTTTTTATTTTATAATTAGTTTTTTTTTATATGAAATGAATCGGAAATTAAATCTAATGTGTATACACACTGTATGAAGCGAGAAAAAAATAAGCATTAATAAGAAAAAAATAACCAAGACCCACCGCATTAAAGAACCAGATCCATTAATCTTCAGAAAATATACTAGCAGCATAGCGAAAACAAAAATAAGAAAATATCTAAATTATTATCACCCTCTTCCCCCTAACAAATTATATATATAAATCCCCCCCAAAAAAAAAAAATACTTTAACAAAAACTCGGTATATGCGCGTATATATGGAATAAAGATAAGTTCAATAAATCATCGATTACATTATAAAAATCTATGCCTTTTCTCTTTTTATTATGAAAAATACAAGGACGAAATACATAATAAGAAAACTTCTTTTCCATTACCTTTGGCTATTTTTGTATACACTAGAAATTTTCATGTTTATAATAATCAACCTAACTAAGAATCGGTTTCGCATGACTACATATATGTTTTTATTCCTTTACTCTAAATTTTTGGGGTTTATTCGCTGTAAATAGAGCATCAAATAAAAGCTTGGTAGATTAGGACAAACAGTTGCCAAAAAAAGCAAAATTATATAATATTAGATGCCAGCCAGGCAAGTATAGAAAAAAACTTAATATATTATATTTCCTAAAAACGAAAAGTTAAAGTTATATCCTTGCTTCATTTAAAACTATATAACTTTTTTTTAAAAAAAACTACTTCGTTGAAAGTCTTCCATTTTTGGGGTTTTTTTTTTTTGTTTATTTGTGAATTAGAAAGGATTAAAGACGAGGAATATAATTGATGCTTTTAAATATTTGTGTTTGTATGTATTATGATTGAGTTTTGGGGGGGTTTTTTTTCTGTGAGCCAAGAAAAATTTATTTAACCAAAAATTGCAGAAAAATAACAATCTGCCTTAGAAACTAAACGAGAAAATATGATAATAAATCTTGGCACTTTTCAATAATCCCAAATTTATACTATTATATATATTAATATATTATATATATATACATATATCTGAGGCATTTGGCAAGAAATACATAACTGCATTTTTGAAAAAACGAGAAAAGGTAAATTTTGTGTTTTTTCTTTAATTCTCTTTTACGTTCAGATTGTAATAATATATTTTTAAAAATATATTATTGACGAAATATTAAATAACAGAGTTTTTTTTTAAATTTTGGTTAATTGAAGTTATTGATCACTTATTATTTAATATACTAATGCTCGTAAGCACATCCCACCTTTCAAATTCTTTAAAACTAGATTTAGTTAAAAGTAATTTTAAAATTTGATGGGCTTCTTAAAAATTTCGTATGCTCATCAAGAATTGATGAGCATATTAGTTCACTGAGTCTTAGCTAGTTCACTGAGTCTGAGCCTGTAGCCTCCAAGGGGCTGTGGAAAGTTGTAAAACCTATAATAAAAAAATCAATTTACTATAGATACTATACAAATATAAATTATTTTTAAGGAATGGGGATCCCAAAAAAATTTGAAATATTTGGTGGGCCGTGAGTATAAAAAGGCCGTGAGTATAAACCACTGTTTAGTTAAAATGAGAATTAAGGACAGGAAATACCCAAGTATTGAAATATAGAAACACCCTCGATTATTTTCCATTTTTGTTTACTTAGAGCCAAATATTGAGAAACTTTTCCCTTAACTGCGAAACACACTGTATTTGGCTACGGGGAATGATGGGAAATTTAGAATGGGAAATATTTTGTGATTAATTTGAGCCCAAATCATTTAATCAATTTTCTCCAATGACAAATGGTATCTCAGCCGGAATTAAAAATTCACAGAAAAGTTCTTAAGCCTTTGACTGCACTGGAACTTGGAAATTCCGATGCGAAGCCAGGTGCCTCTAACCACTGTGCTTAGCTGTTTAACCAAAAATTTAGATTTTTAGCAACTTTCTTTGTTATTGTTTTTTTTACCAGAACCGTCACATATGAGAGTAAAAAAAGAGCATTGAGAAAAACATTTATTGTGCTGATGTTGAAATTTGAAATGAATTTAGAATTCAGACAATATGAAAAGATCCAGTTTACAAAATATTTCTAAAGTAACATCCAGAAATTTTATCTATTTTTCTTCATAATTTTTATCTCTATTTTATTTTTACTTAAATTTCATTATTAACTAAATTTCGTGTTTACATAAATTGCTATCCTACATCACCAATTTATGATTATATAATCATCTTCATCATGAACTATAAAATCCCTTAAATTTATTTATGGAATATCGTAATTTTAACAAGCAACAAAATTATATATTATTTTTGCAGTTCCAAACAATCTACTTAAATTAATTTAATATTTAAATTATCGTATATGGAAAATAAGTATATTAAGGATCTGCAAATATGTAATAATCTGTTTTTATACCATTTAAATTTTATGCTAAATTGGAGAAATTGGAGAAAATTGATTAAATGATTTTCCGCACCACCATCATCGCATGTGTTAGATAATTTTAACTTTAACGATATATAAATAAAATTAAATTTATTTCATAGCCGATGTAAAAAAGATGATAAATTTTATGTGAGCCTTGTGCTTTGTTTTTTCATTTTTTCAAATTATTTATAAAAGCCGTTTAGAGGAGAAATTATTTTGTTTTATAGCTAAGCGATAATATTATAAACGATAAGTTTAATCATATTTTAAATCATTTTTCTATTTTCGTAAAAATGTTGTTGCTTTTGACACAAAGTTTAAATTACATAAAAAAAATTTCACTTCAAATATTAAAAAAAGAACTAATTTGTAGCGAAAAAAAACTTTTATTCTTGGAATTTTGATAGTATTTTAATTTTTAAACTAGTAGCCTCTTTTTCTAATAGTTTTAGTTTTTATATTTCTTCCAGGACCAATAAATGGGTCAATTAGTTTGAGTTTCGTTTGTCGAATATGGGAACCTATTTAACATATATTTGGTAGTCAGATCAGACGCTATCCATAATTTTATTCCGAACTTATGGGGTGTTTTCGGAATGTTCTGGCTCACCAATAAGAAACCAAATTCAGAAAACACTGTAAAATTATGAAAATTAGGAATATAAAATTAACCGAATTTAGGAATATAAAATTATGAAAATTAACCGAATATATTCCCACCGACTTTTAAAAATTTTAGGGCATTTAGGGTAAATTTAGGGAAAACAATATATTGAAAATGTTAAATTTCCCAACTGGTCACAATGCGACCGGTCGATGTATTAAGAATTAAGATACACCACATAAGTATCTCAGAAAATTAGGAATCGAGGAACCAAATAATTTCTTATATTATTATGTATACATAGATTCAAAAATACTAATAGTAAAATTTGATTCAAATTCTATTCATAAACAACGTTAAATCTATTCGATAATTTCGGAATGCAACCGTTTCAATATGCAAATGTAAAAAAGCTGTATGACCAACAACACTTCTATGAACGTGTAGTAAAAAATATTCTACTAAATACACTAATGAAATTGCATTGTAGATACTAGTAACAGTTGACATTTGCAATCATAAGAAGATACTGCGCATAAAGGGGTTATAAAATATAGATTTTTTTCAGCGAATGTGCAATGTGTCCTTAGCTAAAGGTTAAATTAACTATTTTATATTGCCAAGAAATTCTAAAACCGGATATGCCAGGCGGCTAATATTCAGTATAAATGTTCTTATTGTAAATTAATAAATTTGAAACTATAAAATTTATTAGCCAATAATTAAACTTTAAAAATTTACAATAAAACAATTATTGCATAAAAGATGTACCATAAAAGCATCGAACTAAAAGCATCAAACTTTATTGTACAATCTAATTGAAAAAAAAAACTCTTTAACTCCATTATAAAAAAAAATATTGGTAATAGTAATTATAAAAATGTAAACCAAACTCAGAAATTACAAATTATCAGTGATTGAAATTTGAAGATGGTAAGATCAACTTTTAAGTATAGTTTCCAAAACTTTTTCCAATACAAAACTTTTTTATAGTAAATTTTTCCTTTTATTTATTTTTAATATTTTCTTTTACTTCTTTTCCAATCAAAACAATTGTGCCCTGCAGTAAGTAAAATAAATTTTCTTTAAATATTAAATACATAAAATATATTTTTAAGGAATATAAAATATCGTATATAGTTATAATCATAAATATACACAAAGTTGATTGTATCTTTTATATATATCTCATCCACTGTATCCTTAAATTTTATTTACGCTCATCCAAAAACTTTATTATATTCGAAGGAATTGGAAAATGATGGCAAAACTCAGTATTAATGTCAAATTTAATCTATAAAATTTTGTCGCGTCTGAGAATTTTATTTAGTTTTTTCTCCCTTTTTTTTTTATTTTTATTAAAAAGATGACATAAATCAATCAAATGTTTTGGATGATCAGAATAATTTTGAAACAAGTAAGTTAAAAATAGAATTTCTAATACATTGGAAGGAAATAATTTAATATTTGCTTTACAGATGCACGTAACACAAAAATTATGTTTTATCTAGTGATTAGGATTAATTGAAGCAAAAATAAATATAATTTTGTACAATTAACGTCAAATTAGTATCCGTGTAATAATTATTCTCAATTTCAAGGTTCATTGTTAGGTTCATATTTAAATTTTGATACTCTTCTCAAATATAATCATAATATCGAAAATTAGATTTTATTAATCCCTAAAATACTATAAATGTACTATAAATTTTAATTTATCTTTTTCGTTAAAAATTGGTATTGTCTTAATAAACGCTACAAAATACAGATAAATTATATCTTGAGAATAATTTAATAAAAATTTATTTTAAATCATTTTAGAGATCAATAAAACTATCTTTTTGTCGAGAATATTTATTTGACGTCTTATCTACGTCAGTTAAACTTATTTTCTTTAAGTTTTTCTTTAATTATATAGTTATTTACTTTAAAAGCATGACATTCAATATAACATATCATCTCAACTACATTAATTTTTCTATGATTTGTGAATTCTTCATATAAATCTTTAGAAATTTATTTTTTCTTATTTTTCAAGGAGAAAAAAAAAAACTTTTTTAAACTAATAAAAGACGTTCATAGAAAATTTTCAAACGCATCCTTAAAAGATATTAAATACTCGAAAGAATTTTTCTACTTTTTTATTTTTATAACAATTTGTGACATAGTCAATAAAATTAATGGAAACAGCATCAGTAATAAACAATCATTTTACTTCATTGAATTTTCTTATACGAACTTAATATAATATATTTAACTGAAATATGTAATATACTGTACTATATTTTTAACAAATTAATATGTAGTGCATTATTATTGTGTTAAAAACAAGGAGTGTCCCCATGGCAAAACTCTAACGTAAGAGATTGTTTCATCACTAATAAAACATTTACATATTTTTTTATAAAAGTCTAGTAGCAAAATAAGGGAATTAATGCAAACGTTCTGATTGCATGTACACCCAGTACTCTGGCTTCTCTTCAATTGTCGAATAAATTTTTCGGCTTTTACTAAAGACTTCCGTGGGGAGGAGCACTCTAATAAGTCTAAAATAAAGTTCGCCGGGAAGGTTTACTACTTTGCTTGGTTGGCATTTTGCTAAAGATGAATTTTGACAGGTTATATTTGGCAGTAGTGAACTATAGACGTGGCAAATTTATAAAAGGCGTGAACATACGCTGCTTGGGAAATAAATAAAAAAAATTAAATATGAAAAATTATTCGATAAACGAAAGTGTTTTAATTATTAACACATTTTATCAAAGTCAATCATCAATTATTGTGACGACTAGAAAATTACATGAAATTGAAGAAAGAGGCTCTGTAGCAGATATGCCCTGGTGTTAAATACCTTTTGTGCTTGCTTGGGCGAAAATGTAAAACTTTTTTATGGCAATTTACTTTAATTTTGATATACTTCTGATTGCAGAACCACTGGAATTTTTGTTTGTTTATTAAACCAGTTCAAAAATTCATGAAAAGATTAAGTTAAAAATACCAACAGCAAAAATAATTTAAACTTCTTAATATCAAAAGAAATAAAATAAAAAATAAGTTAACTAATAAAAAAACCTATATTTTCTGAAATAAAAAAAAATTAATTAATTTTACATCATTTTCGAAATTCTCCTTTAGGACTTTTGGGACTCCAAACAAGAGAATTTTAATATTTATTTAGATTTATTTAACAAAAAAAAATACCCAAATATTTGAAAAGGCGTAAATATTAAAAAAAATGTATGTATTCATTCCATATTTTCTCATAGCAGAATACCCTCCTGGGTAACGCAAAGATGATGTTTTATAAAAACTTTTCAATCTATGCACTCAACATTTTTAGATAAAACTTCAACTAGTTATTTAAGTTTTTTTACCTCCAATATCCTCGCGGATAAACAGTATACAAGAAATGAATTTAAAGCTTTAAATATTACGAACATTTCATAGCTTATTTTGCTGTTCTTACTGGACTTTTGGGACTTTTTCTATGATCTTTCTGTTTATTAACTTAAGAAAAATTGACTTTTTATCATAATTCAATCCATTTGGAAAACATTGGTATTTTTTCGTTCCTGTGCATTAAAACAATTTTTTACATAATTGAGATGAGTTTTTAGGATAACTCATTAACTGTTCCGTATTAAAAGTCATCCGTTTTACCGATAGGCTTCTTGTAACAATAAAGATGGATTAATGACGAATAGAACTATTTGTGAAGGGCCTTGAAGCACCCCGTAATTAAACTACTATATTTTTTGGTATTTATTATGTTATAATAATACATAAATCACTTTTAAGTCAACAGTAAAACTAGTGTTTTACTTTAATTAGGCTACTCGCTTTCAATTTATTTCGTATTTTATTATTAAGAATATATTCCTCCGCTTTAAAAAAAATATCAATAAAATAAAAAATATTAAATTTCATGGAAAGTATGCTAAATGAACCGAATCAGTATCAACATATAATCGATGCCGGCCATGATGACGATTTGGTCAGATTTTTATTTTCCTTGCTCCATCACAATTTTGTCCACCAGTGAAATAACATAAAAGTTAATGAACAGGAGAACAGTTTTGACACAAAGATTCCACAGTTTGGAAACAAAGACTGACATTAGAATAGGTGATAACTCTCTTTTTTCTTGCAACCAATATAAAGAGTCAACACAATACTATGGCGAAGAACCGCTCAATTACATTTCAGAAGAAAAAAGAACCAACTAGATCAACATCAGTTCATTTCTCTATTGGTAAAGTCATTCAAGTAACCTCTTTTCCTGTCGTAATAAATTGGACCTTCATCATTTCGAGAATAATATCCTTTTTCTTTTGATATAGCTATTTGTTTTATTTTTTGCTTCATACATTTATTTTTTTAATAATGTTTTTTACTACATACTTTTATTTTTCTTCCATATTTTTTTTTCCTTATGAAAAAGGAAAATTTTTTCAAGGTATATAAAAAATACAACATTACCAAAAAATTGATGATAGAAATTCCTTAAGGACGCGCATCAGAATTTATTGTTTACCATTGAATTAATGTGCATAAAAAAGGGAAAAATCATTATAATGGGGTGTCTTACTGTTTTTTTTATATATTACCTTTGTGTATGTAATTATATGTGTGTGTAGGAATCTAAAATAAAGTTCTAATATCAGCTACAACACAAAAAAAAAATTATTTTCTCTAAGGACACTTTTTTTTTGGGATTAACAACGCATTGAAGGCAATCGTACAGTTTTGGGGAGGTTTTTCCAGAATTGTATATATTTTTAGCTTTATTATTTTAACTCCCCCTAAAATTTTGCGATTTTATTAAAAAAATGTTCGCATAATATTCCAGGGTGGCGAATGATGTTTGATGAGAGAGATAATATTTTTTTTTTCCATGGTTTATGTATATTAGAAGTAGTCAGGGTATAATTTTGAATATTAAAAATAATGTGTAATGTTGATCACATGAATGGTTATTATATATATTTTAAGGGAATAATTCTTTTTGACTTTGTTTTTTTTTAAAAAAATTCTTTCCTTTTTGTTAGACAAGTTTGGGCTTGAAAATTTTAAGAGCTTTAGCTATTACGGAAATATTTCTTAAGAAAATGGAGGTATAGTTTTAAGGAATGAACAAAAAAAATTAAAGGCTGAAAGAAAATAACATCAAAGATGAAAAATATGGAAAATTAATTTTACATTAAACTATATTTGAAATAGTAAATATTTTGGTGATTACTTTATTTTTATTTTAGTATAATTTTGAAATTTTCGATTTTGGAATAGTTTTTTTTAGATTTTCCCATACTTATGAAACTACTGCATAGTAGTTCCGCTGCATTTACATATGGGCTAATAAAAGAGTAGGACACAAATTAAATATTTTCATTTATTTTCGAGATAACCATATAATATTTAAAACAGATACCATTAAAAAAGGGCTATTTCGGCCTTTAATGCATTTTTGAAAAATTTTATAAACTCATAAGCATACTTTACTTACATACAAAAGCTTGGTGGCACATAAATAAGAATTCGTTAATAAAAAAGTTATTGGTTAAATTTTCTTCGACACAAAATTGCATTATAGAACAGTCTAATTTACTCTATTTCAGTACTAACAAACACCCATAAAAAACAACCAGACAAAACCCCCGAAAAGAATAAATTCTTTTCTACAGTTTTGTTCTATAATACATAATATAATTTACACAGTGTTTATAATCAAATCCGAATAAATTAGACCTTCCGAAAAAACACAGAACACAGCAATATTATGCTCCATGTCCATTTTATAAAAGGACTTATTTTGGAAACAAAATTTAAATTATATCAAAGAAATAGTTTTACTTTGAATATAAAAACTTATTTCCTATTTACAAATATTATGTATTTAGTATCTATCTCATTGTCGAGCATAAAAAACAATAAAGTATATTTTCATATTCTACGATATTGACTTACCATAACAGCATTTCGTTTGAAATCCATGAAGTTTTTTACTTCTGCAGCAAGTTCTCGCAGAAGTATAATTCCATCTTTACGTTTAACGTCAATATCAGCATCCTTGTATCGCTAGAAATGAATAAAAAATAAAAATATTAAATGTTGTTTAAGATGAAAGTATTTTTTTTAAACAGAGGTTCTTTGATTAAAAATTCTGCTATTTTAATTTTGAATAAAAAATAAACATAAATTATTATATAATTTTTACTAGCGGAGCGGGAGTTATTTTTATGAATATAATGGTCATTTTTTATGAAAAAATTTATTAAAATAATTTGCATATTATAATTTTTTTTAAAAATAAAGATAAGTAAGAAAGTTATATAATTGTTTTTGAAATATGACATTTAAACTGATAAAAAAACTCAATTAGATTTTTTATTCTCTAAAATTTATCAAAGAAATTACTTTAAAATTCCTTAACGATTGAGAGGAATAAGCGTATCAGTTATTTTCCAACTGGTTTTCTCAATTGAAAATGATAGGTATTGCGTATAAGTAGCCCTGGTAGCGCCCTAAGTGAATAAAATTGTCCAACTTTCCTTCTATATTTGTCTCTTTTATTTACTCTTCGATTTATCAAATCATCCACCACACCAAGTGAATACAACCTGTTTTCTAATTTGAAAAAGGACCTTCGTGGGAAACATTTTGAACAAGTCATGACATAAACGAGCATTTTAAAGGCAAACCAAAAAATAAATTTTTATGACGGTTTGGAAAAATTAATTAATATGTAGATGTAATAAATATATTCCGGTTACAGACTTTTCTTGCAACAAATGTTTGATTTTCTTGCAACAAAAGTTTAATCAACAAAAAACCATTACCAATTAAAGTTTCGTCCCTATAAAGAAATTTATGGTTCGGATATTTTGTTAAAATCTTCTATTATCAATTATTTAATTGAAGCATGCGATATTTAATTTGAAGTATGCGAAGAATGGCTACGGCTGAGGAGGTAATATTTGCAAACATATAAGGATTTACTTAAGCTTATAAAAAAATATCGCCTTAATTTGTAGATTACTTCTTATTAAATACTGAATTCACAAAAATTAATAAATTATTTAAAAACAAAAAATATACTTTAGAAATTTCTCTTAAATCCATGAGAGTTAACGATTACTAACAAATGACATAATATAATATTATTAGTGTTATATATTAAACCATTTTAAGCTCAAAGAAAGGATAATTTCAATTATATACAAATAATAGAAAGATTTATATACATAAAAATTGCATAAACAATTTAACTACACTTTGTATATATGGTTTTTTATTGTTCCTACTTCCTTGAGGCAGTATCCTATTTTCTATACATGCACACAAAAATTCTATACACAGATTTATATACATTTATATCTGTGGATAACCACCAGTAGCAACTCGTGACTATTTACCGTGGAAATTACATTTTTTTTTTTGTATATTTCACTTTTTTATATCAGCAAACCTTGCAATGTTTTTGATTCTAAAACATTATTATAAAGCAAATCATATTTTTTCACAGATATTATTAAATTCCAAGTTCCTTATTAATACAAAAAAAAATATAAATTATAAATAAAACCATATTCAGAGTTTAATCATCCATAAATCCCAATCCCAAAAAATGATAAAAAATTTACTCTTAAAATTCTGTTTTGAAAATCTTTTCACTGAGTTTAGAACTGTGGTTAAAGTCTAAAGTCTTAACAATTTTAATATTCTAAACACCTAAGAATATGCAAAACAAATCCAGCACATATATATATTTTTTTATATGGAAAGGATGAATCTTATATGGAAAGGATGAATGAAATGAACAACTTAAACGAATCGCCACTGATAACCACATTATATATTATATCCTTAAAATATTGTTAAGGTAAATAAAACCGTTTTACACTATTATATATGTATGTATTAATTATGGATTTTTGTTTTTACATAATTTTTTATTCTTTGTATTTGTCCAAAGAAAAACTTTTTCACCGCACACACAAAATAATCCCCTAACATGAACAGATATAAAGTTTCACAATTATCCTTTTTAACGAAAAAAGAGTATTAAAATAAAAAATAAATATCCTTTAACTTTACGGATATAATATTTTAATTCTGGTATAAAATGATAAATAATTCCTTTACTATAAAAAATATACATTGTTGTAGTTTAAGTTTAAGGACGGATATTAATATTTAAAGAAAAAATAATATTTAATATTTCATTTGTGGCTCTAGCGGTAGAAAACTATTGAAACAAGAATAAATACTAAATAGCAATGTTAAAACGGATAGAAATGAAAGGATCAAAGTAAAAAAAAAAAGTATATAATACGGAAAAATCAAAGTAAAATATAATTTTTAATGTTTTGCTAAAAAGATAAATAAAATATTCAGACTTTCATGATCAAAGTTACATTTAAAAAATATTTAATATAATTTCAAATTTTTATATTAAAGAGGAGAATTTTATAGGATAACAATATTTTTAATAATAATTTCAAATATTAATTACAGGTAATTTATATATGTGACAAGTGATGTTTTTTCAATTCTAAATTTCTATTTTTTGGTTTAATTTTGGAATTTTCTTACAAAAACTGGCAAATTCAATTATACAGAAATAATTCAATTTATTTACAGAAATAATTCAATAATTCAAACTGATATTTTAGGATATATTTTTTTTGTCGTAGGAACATACTCAAGTAGATACCGTGTGGCCCAAAATTATACTTAATAGACTCGCAGTAAATTTATTTAAAACTACACAAAGTTTATTTTGATTATAATTTTGTAGTCTACGTAAGAAAACGAATGGAGAGCGAAATAAAAGTGTTCACTGTAACTCCAGTATGAAAATTTTAAAATTGAAAGAAAAATAATTTACTTCTTTTGTAAAAATTTGTGTATGTGCCACTAACAGGCACTCAATCTTATTTAAATGATAATGTTAATGAGATATGTGAAAGGTAAAATAGCGATGCGGAAATGAAAGATGTAGAAAACATAAGTGTTGAAGTATTTAGTAATGTAATTGTAGCACGGTTGCACCTATGTTTTTAAAATACAAAATTAGTTTTTTTGAAAATGTTTGAGAATTTTAAATCATTTCACAGACGAAAGTCCTTGGTTTCATTGTTACTTACTGTATTAAGTAACATATAATAACAGTTTCATTTAACGAAATATGAAAGAACAAGCAATAACACGAGCAATCAGTGGCGATAGGAGAACATTTCTTGCCTAGAATTATTTTAACTCTACTTACTATAATTATAAATCTCGTTATAGATTTATTTACATTTTATTTTATTATATTTATGTCATGAAAAAATTTTCATATCCGAAGAGTTTATTGACTCTAAGTATTCTGAAAGATACACAAACTAGTCTTGTCTACGAAAATTAATGCCTTTTTAGAACTTCCTTTAAAAATAAAAAATTAATAATATTCAACATTTTGTACATCTTCGGTGAATTTTATACCAACGTGATGCTGGTGTATAGTTATAATATTCTTTGATCATCAACTTGTTCTTTTACTGTAAGCAGTTCCTTAATGATAAAAGGATGGCAAATACTACCACTATTACTCCTTTTTTTAAGAATCAGTCTCGTTATTTTTTTTTGTTGAAAAATGTAACTTCAAAGATGGTTTATAGTTATAAAACTTATTATAAATAAAAGGACACCTAATACTACTGGACAACAGAAAAACAAATGAAGGTGTATTCTTTTGAATGAAATATGTACTTTTTTTTTAGAAATGTTTAAAATTGCAACAAATGATATTTATTTAAACTTTAATTGTAGAGGTTACTTTCAACAATATTTTTAAAAACATTTCTTTAGTTGCTAATTTTTGCAGATAGATAATAGATTGAGAAGGAGTTGTTGCAGCAAATCACTCAATTAAAATAGATTTTCATTTATTAATTTTATACATATTTTTTAGGTTTTGTTTTTATAAGGTTTTGGACTCTAATCCTTGAAAACAGAGTTTGTGAATTGGAATGCTACATTATTAAAATATTTTTTCTTTAAGTATAAATTGAAGTGAAAATTTTGTTAAGAAAATTCTTTGCTTTTCTTCGTCCTATTTGTCGTTTCGATATATGGAGTCTGCATAATTGATGTGAAGTCTTCAGAAGCATTAATTTTTCACTTTAGAGACTAGTATAATTCATTTTCAAGTGTGAATAAATCAAAATTGATTATATTATTACATTTTTTCTATCAAAATAAACGTTAATAATTTACAGAATGAGTGCTACAAATTACAAGTTTTGTTACTTCTAAAAATAGTAGTATAGTGTTGATCGAATCAATTGGTGCGACAATGATTAGTTTAACTATTTTTTTCATTATTCCATCCATTTCAAATTTACAGGTGATAATTATTTATTTTTAAAACCAATTTCAACCCTGTTATATTTTTAAAATGTATATTAAACTATACTGTCTGGTCTAATACATCAAGATTTAAGAGATTAAAACTTTAATCAATTTTCTGTGTGTGTACACACCAACATAAAGGTTAAGCTTTGCAACGAAAGCAAAATAGAATAAAATGATAAGTTACGGCAATGTATTATAACAAGACAAATGGAAAAATGGTAAACATACATAAACTTTTTTAAAAAAAGGGTGTGAATAAACAATTTAAATAATAAATTTGTATAGAACATTATAATGTGTGTACTATTTATTTGAGTAAAAATCCGCCACTGGTTAAATGACAGTCACAGACATAAATATTTGCATAGACCAGCAAGTAGTAAGTAAAAAAAATATTATATTATTATTAATATTATATATTTTTATAATTTATATATGCATATATAAAAATTTACTGAAAACTCTTATAAAATATATGATAGAATTATTCTTGTTACTTCGATGCTGCTGGTTGGATCATTTACGGAGAGACAAATATGTTTATTATACGAATTTTTCATAATATTCTATTATATTTATAGGTGGCAAAAAAGATTTAAAAATATATCAAAGTATATAAATTCAATTTAATAAGATGATATTAATTTGACTCTATTACTTGGAATTTTCACATTTAATATGTCTTACAGATATATTCAGGGCTCAACTTGTCTATTATATATTTTGAAATATATAAGGTTTGAATGCAAAGTTACACATACTATACAGGGCTCAATGTAGTTACACATACTATACAGGGCCGAGGAATCGATGTTGGTCTAGATTTACACCTTTAATAACTAATAAACATTACAGAAAAGTGTAATTCTAATACCAAGAAAAAATGCAACGGTCGAAATCATTTTCTAACAACTAATTAAGCCATAAACTTGTCGCACTTAAAATTTTTTACACTATGAAAAAATGTGGGTATAGAGTAAATTCATAACGAAATTAGTACGCCCAAATTGCAATAGATTTTTACGGAACTATAAATGGGCGAGGGAGGCTAGACTCTATTTCGGGTGTTGAAAAAAATCAATAATAGTTACAAATAAAAAATAGTCGCTATTAACTGTTTGAATAACTGAATATAACAAATAATAACATGTTTGTGGTGTGTAGGATTATGGGTTAACGTCTTTCAAATCATCTCAACTTAAACGCTAAAACACACAGACTACAACCTTCAATAAAATGTGCGAAAGAATCCGAAAAAAAACAAATGCTTTTTCAAATATTGCGAAAACTTCACTAATAAATTTTAGTGTAAAAATAATTTTTAGAATACTTTACAAAATTTAATTTTCCCTTAAATTTTTGTTATTTAAAAACCAAACTAACAATTTTAAATTTTCTGAAAATGACATTCACATGCACTCCTTATATTGTACATTAGTAAGGTAGTATAAAAGGATAATCAGTTAACATTTACTACGCAAATAATATGGATTACAAGTGCAATAACAATTTTAGTTTTACGGATCTACAATATTTTCGGATTTTTCTTTACGAATTTTCATTTTATATATTTTCCTTAATGCTGCCGCACATAGGCATTACTTTTCAGGTATTCAACAAAGGACGAAGGAGAAAAAATTGGTCAAATAATACAATATTAATTTTCATATATTATACTGATGGTATTTGTTTTAGATTTTTTTTATTATGTTTTGTATTGCATTTAGAAGACAATTGTCCCTTTTGGCGTTCAAGGAGTGGTAAGACTCCGGAGGTGTTTTACAAACAATAACTAAATAAAAATTGACGTTTTTATTTCGATTCTCCTTATGAAGCGAGAAGAATTATTTCCAAATGTGATTTTGCCTCTACTTTTATGTGAAATGATGGTTAATCATAAAATTTAATAATAACGACTGTCTCATAAGGATTTGTTAAAGTTAAATGATTGTAAATATTTGACTCCAAAAAAATAAAATAATTTTCGTTAGTGCTACAAATCTAATGAATTTTATGTTCATATATATTTATCAAAAAATTATCTTTCGAAAAAAGACTTGTAAACAATTTGAAATAACATATAATAGAAGCCATTAGGAATATACTGATTGCCATTTTATCTGTCAACACTAAAAACTAATTTAATGCAATAATTTTTGAACAAATAATTCCAATTTTGCATGTAAATTTAGAATATTAAATATTCTACAAAGTTGGAAAGATAATTACGAGTAGAATAAATTTCAATGGCAGTTTAATTCGAAAATCGGGCACTAGAAACGCTTGTAATTATTAAGTACTGAAATTTCTTATGTGCAACGTATTCTGGTTTTAAATTAACAAAATATCTAATTTTTGTTATGAAATAAATTTTTATGGAATTCTTTAAATCATGGATAAATTCTATAAGCAAAAATATATTAGAATTTTTTTTGTCACCGTTTTCTATATATTTTTGAAACCTGTTTATTAGTGTACCCAAAAATCACTGAAAGCAACATGTGATACACTGGATATACTTAAAAACTACCATAAATTACCCAAAAAAAAAAGGGAACTTTGTAAATTTGAAAACAAAAAGAAATTTTGAAAACAAAAAAATCAGTTACCAAATATTTTTTTTTTTAGATATTTTATATAGCCTTTAAAAGCATACAACATCAAAATAACACATACATATTTAAACTTATCCTTTGTAAAAGCAACAAAAAAAAAAACATAATAAAAAAATTTTATTTTTCTTGTTTCTTTTTAAAAACTTTTTAAGTTTTATTAAACTATTTTTTTTTTTTTCATGAATTTCTTTTTATTTATTTTCACTAAAAACATACACATACTAACATACACCAACACATACAAAACAACTAAAGAAAATCTAATTCTTATATATTCGCCTAGAAATTTTGTACAAGGATAATGTAGTAAAAAAAACTACAAGCTTTATTTTTTTTCATACATAAATGAAATGGATTTTTTTTTTTTGCTATTTTTGAAATGGAAAAACTTTCCTGCACACAACATCAATTTTTTTTTTTTTTTTTTTTTTTATGTCCTTAAATTGCTTTTTACTTACCAAAAGCAATACAGACAACACAGCAGAAAAAAAAAAAAATATTTGTAAGTAGAATTTATATGGTTGAACAAATAAATATTAATATTATATAGCTATATAGTCCTTGGTATCTTTATAAAAATGCATAATGAGCACAGTGGCCTATACACATACATTTATATTTCTATATAAATCTACTTCTATCTACTTTTTTTTCGCCCACCTCTTCTGGCTGACAGAATAAAAGTGTAATACATAGTGTTGTGATGACCACAATCGCATTTATAAAATGAATCGTACAATAATGAATGATAAAGCATTTTTCGTATAATTTTTTTTTTTTTTGGTTGGTAAAATTTCTACCACTTGCAGAAAAACTTATGTTATTAATATATTTTTCCTGTATTATTTGTAATTGTAAATAAATGTTTATGACACATTTTTTTTTTTTTTAAATTTAATTAAAGTTTAGTAAAGAATTGTAATAACGATAGTTGTAAAACTGTATACATATCGGATAAATATTTATAACTTTTAAATTTTTCCATTTTATCCCATTTTATCCCATTTTTTTTTTTGGAAATAATAGCAGATAAAATCATTTAAAGTAATAATTAGTTTTCCAGAGTTGTTTCAGAAATAATAAAATAATAGGTGTGTAATCATAGCCACATAGATTTGTTTGTCATCTCATATAAGGGCTTCCTCTTCTTTTATATGTTATCATACTTCAAAGCCCCCGTCTTGGAGCAATGTATCCTTATGAAAGTTCCTAATAGCTCCCCTTCTTTTACCCAAATAACTTCTTTTTAATTACACATTTTCATCATTTGTTAACACTCGATAAAGTATTGCACTAATTACTAGAAATAGATAATCCAAGAAATAATCTGGAGAATTGAATTAATGTCCACTGAATTAAAGTCCATGGACTTTAATTCCAAATAAAATGGATTGCACATAATCCGATATAATTTTCATTATTTTGTTTGGGATATAGGAAAACTCAGTCCAGATTTTTATCCCTTCCTAAATATTTGTCAATTTATATGTAAATTTATGTTTTAGTAGCCCACGTGATTCTTTTGCTGACTTCTATTGGCTATTTAAAAATAAATTAAGAAAAAAAACTGTAGATCCACACGTCCTAATCTCGTATACCTATTGCTGTCAATAGGGCAATAAAAATTTAAAAATTTTAATATTAACTCAAAATTACACGCACAAAATTCAATTTGTGTAGGATCCATTACATCTGATTGTCTTGAAAACTGAAAGAATACTGACTGCAATACAGTAAATTTTTTACCAATTGCTGAAGTATCTGGACAAGTACTCTTTGTTGGCAAAATATATACTACAACCTCAATTCTATTGCAATAATATATAAAAGGAAAAATAGTGATGCGAAATGTGTTACACTTAAAATAAATGATTATCAGCAGCAACTGAGGAGGAATTTAGTAATGTAATTGTTGCACCCATGTTATTAAAATAGAAAATTAATTTATTGCAAGTAAATGCTTTAGGGACGGTTTATTTATTATTTATAATAACAATAATTAAAAATTAATTTCATTGAAAGGGTAATTTTAAAAACACTCGTGGACTGAATTGAAAAAACCTAGTAACAGCAGCAGTAAATTGTCCCTTTCGAATTTCAGGATATTTTCTTAAAACTGTTTCAGATTTTGTAAAATACTTCATTAACTAATCTGGGAAAAATAATTTATTTCTTCCAAATCGTAAAATTTTGAACTTAAACTAGGGATATCTCTCAGACAAATGACCCGATAACATTCAATTATATACCAAAGTGAGGGGATGTTCATATTACTAAAGGCTTGATTGCCTAGTACATATCGCTCAACTTGTTTTTAAAAATGTGTAGTAAATACAATAAAGGCGAAACACTGCATAAAGGCGAAACATGTATGCAAAAATGAACGTCTTAAGAATTTCGTGCTAAGAAATTTTTAAGAGAAGTAGTTTCTATAACATTTTTATAATCAGTTTTGTTTTTCAGTCCACGATAATATTGCTTAAAATTATTATACAGTAGTTTTCAAACACAATTAACAGATTTTCTTTTATAATTTCCTAAATCTACAGTGTTTCTTGTTACGACAAACTTTTTGTTCTAACATGATCCTCTCTACTACAGCAGACTTCATTTATGAAAAAAACTCCCATCAAAAGAATAATTTGACAGCACGAAGAGTATGCAGAAAAATTAAATAACAGACGAAAAATTGAAAAACTTTTCATTTTCTTTGGTACAATAATTCTATAAGAAAAACTAACATCGGCGAGAACTTGTTTACTAATATTAAAGTCTGCATAAAAACTAGCAAAACTAATTTTAAATTACATATTTGTTTATTTTGTTGTTAAAAAAATATTGTTAAACAAAAAAAAAAAAAAATCATGTTATTTATGTAATATTTTTAAGTAGCTAGCTAGCATATTTAGAGTAATAATAGTTGTTGTATTTCGTTCGGATACATTCTATTATATTCTACCCCAACATTCGCATGATTTATTTTGAAAAATGATGTTTAAAAATAGAACAAATTATTGTAATTTACAAAACTTTTTATCTTCTGGAACATACAAGTAATAATAAAGTCCTTCAGATGCCATGATTTTCTATTATACTAAGTAAAAATGTATATAAAACTAATTCATAACAACGTGTAACATTTCATCAGGACATCTTTTAATCCATTTCATTTCTCAGTGTTCAATAAATTTATTATAGTATATTTTTTTTTTTAGAATTCAACTGATGATGCTAGTATAGTTCCAAAAAAAAAAAAAAAAAAAGAATAAATAATTCCCTACGCTGAGTAGAGAGGGACAAATAACTTTAGATAAGTTATTGAGGGTGGTAAGTTATATGCGTGACTGACAGCATAAGAAGTTTAGTTTCTAAACTTCTGTTGTTTGTTATTTTATTTTTCTATTGCTTCATTTTCTTAGTGGTTAATAATTAAACTTTGAGTGTTTTTGTTGAAAATGAAAACAGAAACAATGAGTGTCGTCGATTCAAATATAAATCATGATTATATAAGGCATAAAGTTTGTATTAAAAGCATATTAAAATGGCAAAGATGTGTAAAGTTACTATAATATTGGAAAGTTTTTCTTTAAATTTTGAGAGAAACTTTAGTTATCGGGATTTTTTTTTTTTTTCACTTATTTTTATTTATGAAGGATTCATATTAATTTTCTTTTACGAGTTTTTCAATTATGCGTAACACAAGGATTAAAGAATATTCTTAGTTTTTTTTTATGCAAGTTTTATTTTTAGATTAAAGGTTGAATTGGATTGTTGAAAAAGTTGTAAATTGGATAGCAAAATAAATATTGGAATTTCTGACATGTTTTTTTATATAATTTATATTGTTATACTAATCTTTAAACGTATCTGATATGATTGACTTTAAAAAACAATACGCAGGTGTCACATGACCAAATTATCCTCTGTAAAATCAACATCTTCTTTTCAACAATCTATTTTTTATAATTATGTATTAATAGAATATAATTTAATATCGTCATATGTACTTTCATAAATCATAAAATATAAGTATTACGCATCTCCAATTAATTTATCATCAACGCTAAATTTATCTTTGAACATAATTGTAAATATCCTTATTATTTCTCGTCAATGTCAAAGTTCAAGCATCCGATTTAATTTCCATTATGCTAATAGCGACATAATTATGATATAAATTCGTAATTAGGATATAACCTCGTAAGTCTTTATACTGTATTTATTTATTTAATTTCATCACGCCAGACATTTCTGACTGGGTAGAAACGATTTTTCGGCGGAGGTGTAAATCCCATTTGTCTACATTTTCCCATATTTACACTACTAATCTATTAATTTATTTATTAACCGGTTTAGGTGCACATCTATACGTTCCTCATGGTAACTCACGTAACTGGTAAAATATGAATATATTTACTAGTTTCTTAGACTTTACAGATCTTCAATAACAAAATATATACATTTTTTATCTTATAAATAACAACATAATTATATATATATTTATAGAACACAATACTTGAGCCTTTACACGAGGCTTACAAAATAAATAAAATTGGTTCATGTGTGGTAAACATGTACAATGAGATATTTAACTGATTATCACCATGAAGATCCATCCAAAAATATACAGTTTGTTACCAAAATTTCCGAAAGATTTAATATCTAAAATTAAGCAATTTTCAAGTAAATTACGAAAAAAAGTATTGTACATAATTCGAAATATATTCGTCATATATTTAAAATTGGTACAATAATCACAATCCTTGTGAATTTATTGGAAAAAAATTCTCTCTAAAATATCCATAAAAATATGTTCAAATTTTAAATTTTACGAGTATTTTAATAAAATTAATTAGTGTCTCATAAAACCAAATACCACATGTGAGGAAGATAATCAAACACCTAGGCACCAGAAACATTTAAAGCCGCATAATAATTTGAAAAAAATTTATCTTTGTCACGAAACTTTCATATTTCGATATGAAAAATATTAATACTGAAAAAAAAACCTATACAATTTCGCGCGTAAAGCTACGTTGCGTTATGAATTTCGATTTGTATTATAAGTGTAAAATTGTATAACATTTTACTCAGGATTACGCGTATATATATATATATTTTATATATAGAGTAAAAAATTTGTGTAAATATTCTGTTTTGCCTAATAAAGGTCTAAATCTCATCTACCACTAATATTTCCATCCTATAACAAAAAAAAAAGTATCGATGATCCTTTTCCATGTATATACTTGTTGTTTTTCAAAACATTTGATCAAAAATTACCTAAGTATTTGTATGCCATTTAATTGTGTATGTGTTTTATCATGAAATTCAAAAGCTTTTAAAAATTTTCTTCTTATATTTTATTTTGAATTTTTTTTTTTGTGATTTGTTTTGTTTTAATTTAATTATTTTACAATAGAAATCCTTAAATAAAATACAAAAATCCCAGACAACAGAAAATTCAATTATGTTGTATGCCCCCCCCCCCCTTGGTTCACAAAGAAAAAATTATATATATATATTGTCAAAACTACTACAAATACTGCAGCAAAACAATATTACACAAGTGTACTTTAAATTATATAATATTATGTTGGATTGTCCTTTAATACAAAAAAAAAAAAAATTAATGGTTATATTAAACTAAAAAATTTATAACTATCTATGTGTTAGTATTTGTATATAAAATCTTCTGTGTGAATGTAAAGTATAATAGTAAGCTTTAATTTATTGCTAACAACAAAGTTATTTCATATTCAAAAACGTAAAAGCTTACTCTTTTTTTTTATGTATTTCTTCCTTTTTTTTTTTTGAATATTTTCCACTAAATATTGTAAATTTCACAAATAAAAGGATAAAATTATAATGCATATGTATATATACATAGTAAACGACAAATACAAATACAATATATTTTCAACAATTCGTTTTAATATCGATTTCTTCTTTTACAATTTTAATATCCTGTTTACCGGAGAGTAAAAAAAAAATACTAATACATTTAAATAATAAAATTGTTTTTTTTTAAAAAAAGGAATTTTTTTTGCTGCAGAATAAAATTTAATATTTACAAGTACATCTATAATATTATTCTGTGTTAGTTAACAAAAAGTGTTGATTTAGAAATTAAAATAGATTTAGTTTTGGAATAATGCATAATTTCAATTTACCCACAAAAAAAAATTATATATTGGTATATGATATTTTCCAATTAAGTAGATAGATAAATTTATAATTTTTGTTTACACCACAATGAAATTTTAGTTTTCGGTTATATTTCCCTTCCAAAAAAATAAATAGAAAATGTTCAAGTGACCGTGAAAATTATAGAAAAATTTTTTTTAAAAAAAAAAAACTTAATACCACAATAAAAAAAAGGAATCAATGCAAATTTAAAATAATATAATAATTTTTAAAAAAAAAACAACTTTTAAACAAATTTAATATCATTAATATGAGACAATATTTTTTGATCCTTTTGTCATGTTTGAATTGAAAAAAAAAAGAAAATTAAATAAAAAAATTTCATTTAATTTATATATGTATATACAATATGATGAAATTCGTCCTTCACAAGTCACAAAATGAAATTTATCCTTAAAGCTTAAAACAAACATATATAAACATATTTGTACTAGTATACACATATAAGTTATATATTTATGAACCCAGCCAAGGACATCACTGATATATATACAAAGATATTTGAAACCAGGACGAAATTTTGTTATTGTTGTATATCTATATAAGAGTTTTGAAATTATTTATTTTTCTTTTTTATTATGTATATATTTATATCTATATACACTGAGTATTAAGGATTGAATTGTGAGTTATGTGAAGGCCGATATGGAATTAAGGAAATAGCAGAACAGCTCAGTTTTGTGTGAAGGAAAAGTATTTCTGTTAGGTGAAGGCTCTTTCGATGACTATGCAAAAAAAAAAAAAAAAAAAAAAACAAAGTTTAAGAATGATGATGGTGATGATGATGTTGTTGTTTATGATAAAGGACTAAAATATGTTTAATATGTATGTATAGTAAATGAGACACAAAAAATACAAAAAAAAATGTTTGTGTAGTATAAACGTAAAATTGAGTCTTAAATTTCAAATTTAATTTTCACAAAAATATTGGTCTGTGATCAATATATCTGGACCATATTTGGACGTAATACTTTCGAACAAAATTGACCAGAATTGGACGAAACTGTTTTATTGATTTGCGGATATGAAATATTAGAAGATATATTATAGTACAATAAAGATATACTAGTAAAAAAATACTCTTTCTAATAATGTAAAATTTACCTGGGTAGAAAACAAGGTCATGAAATGATAGACTTTTCACTATAGAGGAATCCACCGCACTGAGTGAAAAGAAAAACATTCGCTGGTGTAGGATATGCTTATTAACAATTAGTTAACCCAGTACCATCTACGGAAATGGGCAAGTGTACACAAATGAAAATTTTTGTGAAAGAGTTTAATACGCAAAAAGAAATTTTCATTGTAAAACAACACAGCCATCAGAAGCCATGTGAAATATCTACACTGTATTAGTTTTGAACATATGTATTATAAAAATGCCGAATCATTCAGAAAAAATGTGAAGTATAAAATTTTTCACCACAAAAATGCGATACGTCGATGAAAAAAAAAATTAAGTTTAATTATATAATTATTTTAATAATTTTCAAAACTAAACCTTAAATCCCTAATACCCGAAAAGGCATGTGTGTCAAAAGCCAAATCTTAACAAGCTTGTATTATGTCTGTATTGATGTAGCCCTATATTTGCAAAAGCCTGTATATTCAAAATCCTGTATAACGAAAGTTTGTACTTACGAAAGCCTATTTTATATGTTTAAAAAAAATTAAACTTATTTCTTTGCCTGCTAGATGAGACATGTGAATCTAGTCCCTATCTATATTGCCGAATTTATATTTACACTTATAATTATATGTTTATTTCTTAGCTTTCCTTTCAAAAGGATTATAAAGAAATTATAAAGAAAATCAGCATCCTGAAACTTGTACTTATTAATTCTTTCTATACTAGTCTACAGCTAAATGAAACGATAGCCTGTAAAAGCCTGTAAACATGTGTATCTACTGTATGTTTATTTATATGCGCGCGCATATCAATAAACAGTAGAACTTTTTATCACTTTAGTGATACCGAATTTTGTGCCACAAAATGATACAGGATTTTGTGCCAGTATTTTTGTTCATAAGTCCAAAACCACCTTAAAAATGATGGTAGTTATTTAAAAACATGTAATTAATAGTTTTTTACCCAATTCCAGTAATAATACATTTAAGCCAAAGTTATAATTAAGATATGCAAAACCGCCTGGATATCCAGATCGAGATTTTTCTGGACATTCAAATATCAATACAAAAGACAAATTGTGTGAATCGGTGTATCACTTAGCCTGGTTCTCACAGCAAACCGTTTATCTGCTTTTGAGTATCGAAAGGCTTAGTTTAACTAGGCTAGTTATAATATTTATGCAATAAAATACCTAATTTCCATACAACATGCATATTTGTGTAAGTAAAGTAAGTGTTATCCTTAAATATTTTTTTTAAACATACTTATTTGTATAATAGTAAAAACACCTAAAGCAATTTTATTAATAATTTCTTCTTTAAAAAGATATTTTTATTATTTTATTATATACGTACTTTATTTATATACATTATTAAATAAATATTTGTAGTAGTGCTATTTTTTTTTTGTTGAGAAATAATGTTGCAAATTTGTTGCAAAAATATCCTTTTATTTCATCATTATTTTATCATTTTTTTATTATTTTTATTGTTCATAACGGAAAAAGAATGTTTTTTTTTTGTTCATCCATTTTAAGAATTCCATTTTCATATTTTATTTAACGTAGCTATTTTCGTTTTAGATAAAATATAATATATGTATATTTTAAAATAATGGAGAATGTAGCACAAAACTTGAAAATTTGGGTAAAGTGAGTTGGAAAATTTTCCGAGAATGAATTTTTCGTGTGTACAAAAAAATTTCTAAGATACTTTAATATACATATAATATAATGAAACGATAATTTTTCGAAACTTTTGGGATTTATTGTTTTTTTTTTGCTTCTTATTTGAATAGTTTAATAAATCTTTAAATGGTATATTACGTATGGAAGAAATTACCCACTTCGTTGTCAGCGTCGAAGCAGTATTGCGATGACCGTGTATTATTTGAGTCTAAATCTGATAATATTATTCAATTCTAAATTCCAACTATTATTGTTTTTATATGTAATGCAAAATCGCCTGATTCTGGGAGCTTAAAAAAATACATAAATTTAAGCAAAAATCATAGTAATTTTAAATTATTCAGCATAATCGATATGAGCACTGGCGATAGTATTGTCTCCAAAAATCGTGTGGTGGGTTAGCTTAAACTCTATCCCTCCATATGAAATCGACTGCCTCATGCGAAAATAGCCTTGAATTCTGTCAAGAAATAAGCCGGAGACGGTCATAAAAGGAATCAAGCATGATTCTACAGGAAATCTTCTCTAAACATCCTTCAAATGACCAAGGATCTAAACTTGAAAGGCAATTTTTATTACGAGGTAAACGAGGAGTTTAAAAAAGTGGAATTTTCCGGTTGTGATTCACTAAATAGTTTATATGTCACAGTCAAACCCAACGATAAGTGCACGTGACCTGTTTTTTCTTTTCATTGTATTGCGTAATGAACTTTCATCCAAAGCTGTCAAAAAGATTATAAATTTGCAAGTGCCTGCTTATCATTACTCATCATTAATCATTACTTAATCCTTTTTCATATGAATGTGCTACGAGCAGATGTTCTATGAGGATAAGTGTTTGATGTACTGAAGAAACTTTATTAAACACCCTGTGCTAAATAGAAATATGATAATTTTGTAAATAGAAATATGATAATTTTCATGGAATGAACAAACGAATAGAACTTTAAAATATTTGTATCCAGGACTACCCTGTATATATTACATGGCACGCATGCATAAAAGCGCATAAGTATAAATCTACTGCATAAATTTTTTATAATGTGGGGAAAATTGCGATTAAAAATTCATTTAAAAATAAGCTTAAACGTAATTTAGGTAAAAACAAAAACTAATAGGTATTTCCAGACAATATCGATGGAAAAAATATTATAATGCTGTTTATTAAGATTCTGTTTATTAACATTTCTCTTTATTTTTTTCACCCAGTTTTATTTAGCAAATGAATAAAATAAAGTCTAGACTTATTGATTTCCTTTGCTTAACCTTTCAACCAGAAACCCTTAATCTTTTTTATTCTTATTTTGCACTCTTTTTTTCTTCTTTCCTGCTTTTATTTTCTTTTATATTTCTATTCTTATTATTGTGTAAAAAGGACGAAGCGTAGGAAGATATAACAGAATTTCTTTTTATTTATTAGGACATATTCGATTTTTTCGATCGCGTAAAATGTAAATAAACTTGGTCATATTGAATTTTTAATTAAGTATTTAGGAATTTATATTTCTACAAACAAAAAAAATACTCAATAAATTAGAGCAGATAATGGCTGGTAATAACTGAAATTTAAATATAATATTTAAAGGTTTATTGAATAATTTTGGTCTAATTTGTATTACTCAATGCTAATATTTTTAAAATTTTGTTAATATTGTATTTTTAAAATTACTTACATTTTTTATCTCATTCATTTTTGTGAATTGTCGTCCAAATTCCCATAAATCAACACCAAATTTTAATGCCCAATTGCGAACTCTGTAAAATCAATTAAAAAAAAATAATTAAAGTTTGAAATTTATTTTAATTGTAATTAAATAATTTATGCAATATCAAATAAAACAATTTGTTGAGAATAATATAAATAAGTACGAGGGCTGATTGATAATTACGTGGACTGACACATAAAGCACAGTATTTTCGGTTATTTTTTTTTTATTATTTTCAACATAGTTTTATAAACACACGAAATACGTTTTTATCCATTTTTAAAAATTCACTGAGATTACACTTTTCACAAATGTAATATCTTTACAAATTAGGACAAACAATTAAAAAATTATCAAAATTATTTTTGAATAAGATAAATATTAGGCAGACTCCTGCTGACAATTATATTTTTAATTTTATGAAAAACCAATTTTATGAAAAGCACCAAAAATAATTCCTTTGATTTCCGCATTATTTAAGCAAATAGTAACTAACTTTAATTGAAATGGTTTTGATATTTTGCATAAAAACCCTCCAAAAAGAAGAATACCAGAATAACAATTTAGCTGATTATTTTTCTTATGCAGCTTATAGTAAAAGTAGACGGTGTGTCCTCTTAAAAAATAATTAATTCATATTTTTTTTTTTAAGCTCGAAACTAATCTTAATAAATTTAATTACATAATAATTATTTATCCTTTTTGTGATTAATTTGGAAAGTCTATCAAGGTATAAGTTGATGACAAACTTTAGAGTAAGTATAAAATAATTTTAATTTTGTAGACCGAACTTTTGTAGACTTAAACATATATAATTTAATATCTTTAATATCTAAATTTATCAAGAATTTAAATTTCTAACCAAACAATAAAAATCAATTTCCTTTTTGTTCATACAACTCAAATAAGGTTTATTAGTTTTTTTTAATAACCATTCTTAAAAATTTGTCCTTTCTAATTAAAATACGATTTCCTCAACCGAATATTATTTAATATATAATCACAGATATGTTCATATTCTAACCCTGATATACAAATAAATCCTTATTCTTCTGATTATAAGTTAACGTAATCATTTTGGATTTATATCATCAAAAGAAATCAAAGTTCAACAAACCCTTTCATTCCATATATACCTACATATATACCCAACATTTAAGTAAATTGGTATTGTGATCTGGATTTGTTATCATTTTGTATATGTCTATATATGTAATGTATTTTTTTTTTTAGAAAAAGGATATTATTGAAAAATACGTATCAAACTAAATTCTATAAATCCTAAACTCTGATAAATCCTAAACTTTGAAGCATAAATAAAGAATTCTTTAATGAAAAAGTTATGAAAATGGTGGGTTGATTATAAATAAATTATATAAAAATAAGCTTATAAATTTCATAATAAATGTATAAATAATATTTACAAAAATATATTACAATTCTGTTAAAATAATGTCCTATACCACTTTTAGAAGCAATCCTCCAAATACCAACAACTTTATTTTGGACAATCTCAAAATATATTTCGGATTTATAAAATAAATCAATACCCAAATTTTGAAACAAAGAGTTATTTCGGTAATAGAAAACTACTGAATTGCAATTTCTTCCAAACAAACCTAAAATAATAATTTACAAAACATGCCACCAATTCTAATATACGTATGTCAGCTACTGTTAAAAATTCATTACGAATATGTATTTGAAAAAAAAAAATCCCTTGGGGAAAATGCTGATCCTAAAGTTGTAAGTTAGTACTTGACGAAGAAAAAAGAAAGTTAAAGTTTATAGTAAACAACTACATCTACACCAGATGCTAATGATGCTAAAACTAATAAAATATTCTAAATTTCAGAATATAATTGTAAAAATCCTTAAAACTTTCAACAGCTTCTTTTAAAATAAACTCCAAATTTTCCTTATTTCTGTATTTTCCTTTGATATTTAAATATTATTGAATCTATTTGGTCAGTTTGTCTACATATTCATTTTCATTTATAATCATTTAATACTTAAGCACGCACAATTTACCCTAATAAAATATTGGACTATATAGGTGGATTTAAATAAATTCCTATATATCTTTTCACCCATCCAAAAATCAAGTATGAAGAATACTTCCAATAGAATAGATTTTAGGTTTCTACAATGTCCATTATATGACATCCTATATGTATTTATGTTTATAACATTTTGTATACATGTATACGTTTATAATGTTCAATAAGGACGAAATAGAAAATGCCAATCACTATCTAAATTAGATACAACCACAATAAAACTAACAAAAAAAACAAAAAAAAATGAGAAAACATATTTTTTTTTGTTTAGGACAATCATGATTATGTGATGACAATTTATATCTTCTCTCCTTATATGTAAAAATTCTTGTAATCATATTAATTTTTAGAGCCTAATATTATGTATTTTTACTTAAAATATCCAATATTTTTTTTATAAGATACTTAAACACAAAAAAAATAATAATAGGAGTATATATTTACTATTGTATATTTGACTAGCACGTGTTTGATTATTATTACATACGAAAAAAAAAGTGCTTTTTCGTGAAATACTTCTTGAGACAGTATCAAGTATATTTTTGTATTGGAGATAATAATAATTTGCAGCACGTTTATCAATTATTTTTAGTGTTCATAATTATATAAGAAAATAAAAATTTTGATTATTAGTCAAAGGTACACTGAGAAAATTTTTCTAAAAAAAATAATATTCGAAGTAAATGAGATTTATTAGCAGTAAACACGATATATTTGCAAGCAATGTAGTTTACTTCTTTTAAAAGTGCGTTTTTAAAAAAAACTTTTACTGCAAATGAAATTTATTTTCTTATAAAAGATTTGTAGTAAAAGTAGTAAAAAATTATTTTACAGTAATTGAAAATTACATTTGCGTCAAAAGAATATTCGAAAATTACGTTTGGCGTTAATATAAGGAAGTGAGTGTGAGTTAATTGTCTGCACCTACAAGTTATGTGTAGTATAAAATTTTTACTCATTCGGTTTCACAATTGTAAATTTTCTCAGTTTACTTAAACTGGGTAAAGTGTATTAATGTGAATTAAAATTACGAAATAATGCTATTATGCTATTGAGAACAAAAATCAGCTGAAGTAATAAAAATTTATTTGTCATACTTAAATTTGTTTGAATTTTTATTGAAATTAAATATGTTAAGTTCTTGGATTTTTCAATTTATTATACTCAAACTTTCAAAATTTTATATCAATTTCGCAAATATTTTGATTGGATTGGTCCATAAACTCTGGCCTGTTCGACTTTTGGGTAAATATTAAAGGAGAAGATAGTTGGGGACGTGAGTAGTGTTAGATACGGTTAGGTAGTTGCTCATCTCGTGTACTGAAATTGAGGAAAAATTATAATGAAAAATAATATAATTTTTTTGAAGTTTAAACCATAAATTACGGAGATTAAACTTATACTGAGAAACAGATAAATAAATTAAACTGAAGTTAATAATAATTTGTACGACTAAAGAAATAATCTTATTTCTTTAGTCGTACAAATCTATTTTATCTTTAAATAAATTTCAATAAATAATGGCCCCCAAATTAACGAAAATAAAACCCACAGTTTTACTCCCTTGTCCTTTTACGCCAAATCATGTAACATAAAATCCTATAAAAAAAAGAAAACATTACAAATAGTTTTCATTTAGCGCCCAGTAAAACTCACTATAAAAAAACATCATACACCATACAAAAAAAAGTCAAGGACTTATTTTAAACTGGTTCTTCCTGGTTGGTAATGCTGTTAAGCCATCCGAACAACTCAACATAACTCTTCAGTAGGTGAGAAAATAAAAGTCAAACAACGAAACCAATTTAATGTAAGAGTTACGATGATCATGACCCCCTTAACCGCACCTCATATGCATTTAAATTTTATAGGTTACCTAAAAGGTTTGAGGAAAATACTGAAAAAGGAAACAAAAATATAAATATTATTTAATTTCTTGTTAAACTTTTATATTTTTTTACAAGTATAATTTTTTTTGCAGAACTGCGTCTCTTATAAGATCGCGTAATAATAATAGAAGATTTTCAATTTCCATAAACTTTCATTTTACCTAAAGCGCTTTTTTATACGTCTTACAAACAAAAAAAACTGTTCGGATTGGGATGATTGTTCATAGGTTTTTTTTTTTCTAAAAGGCATTAAAATGAAATCCAGGGAGTTTTGGAGTTTATCGTTAGTGTAATGGAGAAAATATAAGTAAAATGTTGGCACGTAATACAAAATACAAAAAAAAAAAAAAAAAATGAAAAATCCAGAAAAAAAAGAGAACAATAAAAAAGAAAATTTTTTTTGTTGAAAAGAAAAAGGACGAAAAAAAAATTAATGTAATTTTTTTCGTTGCCAGTTCTTAGGTCTCTTTTATTCACCGTTTTTATTTTTTTTATTTTTGTAATTTGTCCCCAGTGAATTAGTAGGGAATCAGATGGGTAGGGATGTGGTATAGCCCATATAACAGAAGGGAGGTGTATTAAAAAAAAAACGTTTAACAATAGAATTTATTTAAACTATATTAACTTAGAATAATAGTAGGAATTTTTTATGTTGTTTGTGTTTGAGGCTTTTGTTGATTGTGTTGGGGGCGGAAAAATGATTATGAACGAATTATTTTAAAATATTCTAAAATTTCTAAAAGCTTTTATTGATTTTTGAACCAATATAAAGAAATTATATTAAATATTTTATAGCTTATAGACTCATATTAACATTTTTTTTAATGAATTATGATACTAAATAATTGTTGATTAAATTATATATTTTTCTACTAGAATATTTAAAATTTTTATGTATGAAATATTTGAACATAAGGATTTTTAATTAATATTTTTCAGATATTTTAATTAATGAGTACTTAACTTAAAAGAAATATTAACAAAAAAAATTCAGTTTAAACATTAAAATTACTAGTGATAATTGGCTTAACTTTCATTGGATTATGAAAAACAATCTGCCTAAATCCTAAAACATAAAATATTAATTTCAATAAATTTAATGGTTAAACTATTATTCCGTAAATTATAATTCAATTTAAAAATTTCAATAAAAAAACATTTATAGACTGAAGAATATTTTTTTTTTAAAATCAGATCAGGTCAAAATTTATTTACCAGGAAATCGATTTACTAACCTTTTATATCAGCATTAATATATTATTTATACTACAAATATATATTACAGTAAAACAATCCAGTCAATTATTTTAACCAGCCCGAATCTATCTACAGAAACAAAAATTTTCAACCAAAAAATAAACGCTTTGAACGTGCAAACTGAATAAATTCTTTTGTACAAAAAAAAAAAATTATATTTTAAATATAGGATAGCATGTTCCATTTTCTTAATCACGTAATGATGTAATATCTGTAAACATTACATTAATTTATTTTTTTTTACAACAATTACACTTTAAAAGTTATACCTTCTACGGTGGTGGCGTGAATTCATGTGTACGAACAAAAATGTGGATTACATTGAATCAAAAAATATTATTGTATATGTGCTTTCGGTATTTAACATTTAAAATATAATTATATATATATATATATATATGTATTTATATAAATATAAAGGACGAAAATTGGAACAGGACATAAAACATTAGTATAACAATGGAAATATAAGTAAAGGAAGCTTTTAATAGAGGCTGTAGTTATGTGGTTTTGATAAAAATTTACAATTTTTATGCTTCATTAATCATAAAAAAAAATATATATATAAATATATGTATAGAGTTATAAAAATGATTTGTCATCATTTCAATTATTTACTATGTAATTAACTAACTTCTTTACAAACATTAATGTAGGGCGTTACATTATTCAGGAAAATTTATATATATTAGATTTTTAATGTCACAAATAATATATTTTAGGTGACAGGCAATGCAGAAATATTTATTTTAAAAGAAATGGTTTGCTAGGAACGGTTTAGCTAAACTGATATAATATCAATAGCTTTTTTATCGATTTTAATTTGGTTTTTTTCCCAGAGATTTTTCCGATACTTTTTAAATTTTTTGCTGTTCGACTTAAGAAAAAAATTTATCAAAATGTTTACTCATATGAAAATAAAATTTATTTGAGTCTTTATTCTGTCATCATTTTACTAAAAGTTAATATGTTGCATACTATAATTCTTAAATTAAATATTATATTTAGCCAATAAATTGACGATTATATTTTCAGTATTCATCAACAGGTAAAAGTTCTTTTCCTATTTTTTCATTGCACTAATATGTACAACTCTTCAAGGACGCATTTTCCAATTCAATTTTTTTTTTTTGGATTAGCATTAGCACCTTTTGAACTAAGTGTACTACTATAAAGACTCAGTAATTAATAACTCAAAAGCTATAGTATTATTATTATATTTTTTTATTCTTGTTCCATTTTTTTATTAATCTGCCTTTTTTCCAGTAGCACATCAGCACAAAAAAAAAAGGATATAGAGGACATTTTTCCTTTCCTTTTTAAATTATTTTCCAATACGTTCCGGATTAAAATTCTAGATTACCAAAAAAAATTATATTTCTGTTTCTAGAACAGAAAAAAAAAACCATTATACAAAAAATATTGTCCTTCGTTAATCTTATCAAAAAGGATGCATGAGGACTGGGTAAAAACAGAAAAATACTTTCCCATTGATTTTTTTTATTTTGTTTTCTTATTCGAATAATAATAAAAATATTTTTTATGTAGTTTTTGCTGAATTGTTGGTTTTCAACTTTTGGTTCTTTAATTTCTGTATATACATATTTTTAAAGGACAAATTACATCATCGCCATATCAGAAATTTTAAAAGAAGAAGGAGATCAACCAAAAAGAAAAAAAAGGAGATCAACCGTTCCTCCATTTGAAAAAATTGCAGGAGAAAAATTTAAAAGAAAATCGGGTCACGAATTTAAGTGTATTGTTAAAACTATGCCATAGCACTTCTTCTTCTGCAATAAGAAAAAAATAAAACAGAACTGCAAGAAGATTGAAAAGTTTTCAACAGTTAAATTTTTTTTTTAATATTAATTCTGTTATTTGTCAATATTTTTTTGGAACATGATTGAAAATCATTCAAAAACTTTCTAAGAATAAATAATAAAATTGCATAAAAAAACATAATTATTCATTTTAATTATTTGTTTTATAAAACTTGAATTCACCAACAAAAATTTAATATAATTATTAATTATAAATAGGCTGATTTCAATTTTTAACTTTTTGAGTAAAGGAAAATTTTTAAAAATATCTGAGCAATAGGCATCAGTAACATAATTGTTTTAATTAATGTATATGCAATTTTAATTTTATAATTTAATATATTAACCACTGATATCAGGGTTTCCGAAAATATTATTTGTAATCAAAACAAGTTATTGCATATAGTATCAAAGGATTTACCTCTTGCTTTCAAGAATATTCTTGCAAATTTTTTTAAGTTTATATTTATGTTGGAGAAAATAAAAAAAAAGTCGTTAATCGTCGACATAGCTGAGAAGTGTTAAAGTTGTAGGTTTCTTTATTTTGAAGTTCATAAACAAATCTAACATTATGCTCATCGGGTAAATCAATAATTTTGATTTACCCGATGAGCTCCTCTCCGGTGGATCGTTGATGACGATATTCTCTGAACCAAATTGGAAAGGGATCCATTGAAATCTAGTCGGAAGGTGGTAGAACAATTAGGGGTTTCTCATATATCCATCGAAAACAATATTCATCCACTTGATTTTACTTTAAAGAACAAAAGATGGATACCACATGAATTAACCGAGCGGAATTTATCTGAGAGAGAAAGCATTTGTTCATGGCTACTTCTTCACCATCGAAGACAACGTTTTTTTCACCGGTTGGTAACGTAAATTGTAATGTAAATTGGACCACATACATCAACGTCATTAGAAACGTCATCTGATATTTATATAACGACAGCTTCGACACTGTTGTATTTAACAGAATTGTATATTTAACTTTAGTTGTTTCAGATTTTTCTTAATTTTTATACTAATCATACTTCACACAATTTTCAACAACAATAACAATATGAATTTTTTTTAAAATTAGTGTTTAGGTTAAAAAATATCGTTTAGAATTTTTCGAAATATCAAATAGTTTCTATAAATTGCAATTATTTACTATAATTATTTATTGCTTTCACAAACATAATGAATTTCTTTTTCACAAAAAGCATTTATAGTGTTAATATGAATAATGTATTTGCTGTTATTAAAATTATGTGTTAATTGTACCAAAGAATTTACAGAAAAACATATTAATTGTTAATAAAATATCTACTAGTAAATTATTTGAAACTTGTTAGTAAATTCTTAGTAAATTGTAAAGTTTTATAAATAATTATGTAAAAAAAAAAAAACACTTACTCATTATGTGGTATATCCTCATCCTGATCTCCAGCAACAAATATTATTTTAAATTGAATACTCGATAATATTATTATAAAACACATCAATTTATTAATGGTTCTAATATGATTAGTATCCATTTTGATAAATTTTATATAATTTTATTAAAAAAAATTTAATTTTTATTATTTTTTCTAAAATTAATTTAAATTTACTATAAATATAATTATTGTCAAATATTATTAATATGTATTTTTTCTTAGTAAAATTTAATTAATCTATTATTTATTATATATCTTTGAATAATTTTCTTTCCATATTTTACCACTTACAGAAATACAATTATTAAATTTTCCGAAAAAAAAAAATAGTATTTTATGTTATTAAATTTAATGTTATTTATAATATATTCGTTTAAATAGAAGATATGTTGATTTATTTAATTTAACATATTTTTAATTAATTTAAAAATTGACAAATTTTATTAAAGTTTCATTTAAATAATCACTTAAATTACAATATTTCCATAACATAATTAATTGAGTAACACGTTTATGTTCAGTCATTTTAATCGTAAATATATTTTCATTAATTTAATTTTTATTTTTTTTATTAATTTTAAATTATTTTTCGTGCTTTTTTTAAAAAATTTATATTCCTTTTTAATTAATATTTAATATTTATTTTAAGATATTGCTTTGTTATTCCAAAAAAAATTTTTAAATTTCACCAAAAAAAAATTATAAATTCTATGTATTAAAGATATGCATTTCAATATATGTATGAATTTATTTATCTTCTTATATTCCAAGGATATGGTATTTATTTATAATTATCCGTTTATATGTTATTTTATGTATATAATTTTGTTTTTAACTCATCGTCGGATATGTAGAATATTTTTTTTTTTAGTATTTTTTAATCAATTATATTATTTTTGGTTATGTTGATATTTTTTATTTGTGTTATTATGTTCTTTTACATATTAGAAATATATTTTTTATGTATATTTTTTATATATTTTTTTTATATTTTTGTATTTTATAGTTTGTGTTGATTATATTAATTTTGGTAATTGTGAGATGCTCTATAATTATTTTATATAAATTATAAATTAATTAAGAAATAAATTTAAAAAATTGTGAAAATATTACATTTAAATATTCTGTTTATATATTTTAATATAAAATATAATTATTTTATTTGATTAAACTAATTAATAACTATAATTGAACGAAATAATTTTACCAATAGTTTAATTAAATACTGAAAAAGATTTACTTTTTCAGTTGAAAAGAAAATTAAAATTATGGAATTTATTATATGAAGTTGAAGAATATTTTATGATTTTCATAGATGTTATACTAACTCTTTGAAACATAAAAATTCAGAAATTACCAAACTTTTAGTATATCTTAAAAATAATAAATAAAAATTCACCTGTAGAGTTTTTATATTTTTTTATCTAAGTTTTTATCATTTAAATAAAAAGTTAAAAGAGAACCCACAAAATAATTGGAAACCATATTAAGGGCAGCCAAAGAAACTATATTTATATAATTTTTAATAATATCTTTTTGTTATGTTTTTGGGAGTAACCGAATATGAATATTAACTTTATAAGTTTAGTCTACCGAAAAGGAAACTTTCTATTCTGTAAAATATAAAATGTACCTAACAGGAAATGAGTTATTTCCGAAATAAAGGTAAAATATTTCTGATATAAAACAAGAAAAATATTTCGAATTTTTCTAATAAAAAAAGCCACCATTAGATATAGAATAAAAATAAATTAGATACTAGTTTCGTTAAACCTTTCGGTATTTTTATAATTTATTTAATGACAACTTCGGCACTGTTTTATTTCGCAGAATTGTATATTTAATTTTATTTGTTTTTTTTTAGAATTTCTGTATTCTCTACATTGTCTACGAGTATACACTGAAATGTCGACGTGTAGGCAATGGATGTAGTCTACACCATGTAGTCTGGTTAACAGTCGATTCATCTTTTCAATATTACAACATTTAAATATTATTTTCACCGTAAGTTTTCCTTTAAATTAATTAAATTTCAATGCCATAATTACCAGACATTTTTTTCCTAATGTTTACCAGACACTTTACATTACGATTATTAAGCTTACAGTAAAAACTTATTAAAAGATATTACTGGTATTTTGGCGAATTGTGGTAATAATTTCAACTGAGACTACAAATTTCCTATAATAAATATACATTTCACAAATGCCTTTAAAATTTATTCCAACATAAAAATTGCCCAAAATTGTATAAGTGTTTTAGGGTGTACATTTTTTGTACACCATAAAACACTTACACAATTTTTGGACAATTTTTATGTTGGGCAATTTTACGTGCGATAAATAAAAAAAGCTAATAATAATAGTGAAAAATTAAATAAAAATTTATAACTCTGGGTCAAAGCATTGAGTACAACAAAAATAAACCATTTAATATTCTTGAACATAGAGTGAAAAAAAATATTCTTTTAATATTTCAATAACGAGCAAAAAAGTATATCTTTTAAAAATATCAGATTTAAAATAATATCCTTTTTTTTTCTTTGTAATATTTAAAAAGAAAAACGTTTCAATGAAAATCAACCCCAATAAACCAACAAAACAGCAAAACAATTTTTATAATTCAATAGGAAAACCTTCAAGGCCAAAATTGCATCACTAAATAAATTTATCTATAAATTTTCTACTATCCTTACCCCCTTTGCGTGTATATAAAAAAAAATTCTTATAAAGATGGAAGAATAAACTGAAAGGAATAGCAAAATTTTGTTGTGCAATATTTGAAATTTTTATCTGTAGAGTTTTTCAATTTTTTTTATATATCCTGACAACGTTATTAATGTCAAAGGAGTGTATTCAAAAGAGAAATTAGTGTTCCCGGCGCGCATACAAAAATTTAGAGAAATACAATAATATAATAATTTTAGTTATATTTATACATATTTCTGATTCCAATTAAAAAGGATATTATTTTGAAATTTTAATACGTGTGAAAGATATATACACTATACTATCATCAATGCACAATTTTAATAAAACTTAAAAAAAGTAAGTTATACGTTTTCTGTTTTGGTTTTTTTAGAAAAAGAACAAGGCACAAATTTAAGGATAGCAAAAATAAATGAATAAGGTATTAGTAGACCAACCTGCAGCCTATACCTTAATTTTTTTTCCACTTGAACACAAAGAATAAAATTCTAAAAATGTGTAAAGAAGTTTTTTTTATATTCAAAATATCAAAAATGTATATACATTATGTACCAGAGACTACGTAGTGAAAATTATACTATAATACATATTTAAATTTCCGATTATTCAAGATTAAATACTTATTATTAATTATTCAAATTTTCGGTTATATAACAATAGTGTCAACGACTATGATAATCATTTCAGTTCCTGTTTTAATTGATTTATGATTTATGTAAATTTTTACGGAAAGAACGAATCAGTAGTTTTATTGGTGATATTCCACTTTAAAGATTGGCTACGACTTAAAGTATTTAAATGTATAAAATTAAGAATTTCTGACAATTAGAAAATTTATTTAACTTCTTAACCGATTTTATATTATTTTGTATCTGTTCTGCATAACAATTTTTAATTTTTATTTCGAAATTAATTATATTTATTTATGTAATTATTCAGAGCAGGAAAAATTGACATAATTATCTCTTTTCTTAAATATTGTTGATGTTTATCGTAAATAAAAAAAATGGCAAGCATATTTAATGTTAAATTTATTTATATCTTTACTATTTTATGTATAGAAATGTTTAGTGTGTTTAATCACTTCGCAAATTTAGATGTGACATGTTTGCTGTTTTAGAAATTTTTTCTGAACTGAATTAATTATTATATTTTTTTTATTGTTGGTACTAGCAGGTAAAACTTAAACATTGTCTAAAAACTTTTCATTCATGAATTACTGATCAATGCAGCAGATAATGAAACATTAAACTTTAAATTTGCGAATAGTATTTAAACAAATTTAACATAATTGCTTAGGTATAATAAAAAAGAACTAAACAATTCTTATAAAATTTTTAAATAAAAAATAGGAAATATATAATTTACAGTGCAAAATTTTGAAGAACTATCACTAATTAATTCCTCTAATTTTTAAATTAAAAAATAGTCTGACCTATAAATAAAACTTAGATAAGTTTTTAGTTAAAACTAAATTTTAAATCGAATTTGAATAAAATTTATTTATCACCACGAAATCATTATTTTATAACTCAAAATATAATTTAATAACTTAATACGAGTTTAAAAAATCTGGAAAAAAAAAATTAATAAACAGGTTATAATGGAGTTTTCTTATAAAAACTATTAAAAGATAACCCATTAAAAAAAATATATCACTTAATTAATCCAACGCACTTCAAATACAATAATGTAAAAACTTTTTTAGTACACATTTTAATAGATTAAAAAAAAAAAATTTATTAATTTTTTTTTATTTTTTTTTGGAAACAAACCAACATAGTGAAATATCCTTATACTACAGAAATCGCCTTTCCTTAAAATTTCTAAAAACAATACACTCTCCGCATACAAAGAAAATATTTTGCGCTTGCGTAACATTATTTTGGTTACACGAAAATTTTTACATCTTAGAAAAAAAAAACTTTCATCAACAGAAAAACTTAAATTATAATACAAAATGTGTTTTCCTTTTTTTTGACTCTTGTCTACCAAAAAAAATATAATAATCCTCCCAATAAGCTTTGTAATAATTCGACTTTGCAATTTGCATAAAAAAACAATTTCTATCATAACTTTTACTCACCTCATCTTTACAAAAAAAAAAAAACACAGAGAATTTTGGTTAAAGTATTGGTTGTAATTTACAATTACAATCTCTGTGATTAAACCAAAAATGAACTTAAACCATCTTTTGGTTTATCAAAACCCACAGCAGACTTAAAATAAATGGAAATCTCAAGTTTTATATAACCCTTCAATAAAGTAAAGAACCGAAAATTAGAAAAAAATGCAAATCTTTATAACCAATATTCGTCCTTATAATATTTTCCTTATAGTACGACCTTAAATGAATAAAAATGGCATTAGACGTTCTTTTATATATAAACTGAATTGTTGTTAGTTATTCCAAATTCGACAGTAGTTAAATTTGCCATTTTCATTTGCAATTTTAATTGGGTGGATACAATTTGCATATTTTAGTACATAAATTTAATTTCATTAATAATAATTTATTTGTGCAATTTCATACTTTTTTTTTTATTAATGGACATGTTCGTGTTTTTTTTTTGTCACATTTTTAATTTAAATAGTATTTTCAAATAGTTTTTTTTAGTTGCTGTTCACTTTTTTTTTTGTCATATCTACCACAAAAATCAAACAGGAAAAAAATCAGAGGCATTGAATTTGTGCAACCAAAAGAACAAACACTTATATAAAATGTCTTTGCTCCTTTTCAGTGTATATATATATTAGAAGAAAAAAAATTTATAGTAATGTTTATTAGTTGTATTTCTTGCACACTATCACGCGCAACAAACCAAACCCAAATCATAATAAACGCATCGCCCAACAAATTTTCCCTCTAAAGTTCAAAAAAAAAAATTGATTTAATATTGAAAAGAATATATACTACAATTTTTTATTTACTCAGTTTTTTTTTGTGTTACTGTTGTTGTTTTTTCTGTTCTGTTAATCGTAAAAAAGGACGATGGAATTTTTACAAACAATTTTTCATTAAAATCGTATTTGTCATACACAAATGTGCACACACAGTTTTATATGATTACGAAATTATACACATTTTCATAAAACTTTTCATAAATATACAAGTTCCGCGCTTAACTTATACTACCAAATTTACATGCATGCACTATGATAGAAGGAGCACAATATAAGGTGTGTGTGTGTCAGAGAGAGAGAGAGAGAGAGAGTTATAAATATATATATACAATTTCAATGATTTATGACTACCAACCACCCGCTGTGAAGAGGACGAAACCAATTATATGAAAAAGCTTATTAAGCGCAATCGTAACACAATGCGATGCTAGAAACAAGTTAGCTAACCGAATAGAATACCATGCTGTGAGTAATTTGAAAGCTTTTTTAACGCCAACAATACGCCTGCCTTTAATATTATATAGCACATTCTCTGAATGTGTGAGTAAACAATAAGGTTTGTAATGGGGGGGCAGGGAGTAAATATGTTGAATGTACATATATGGTACTTTGTACCAATGTGTTTTTTTTGGGGGGTGGTGGTGAATGCGCATATTGAAGAAAAAAAAATTTTAATTTGGCTGCCCTTAAAAATAAGAAAAATTTTTAATTTTATAACAATAGTTTTCGAATTACTTCCAATTGTGTACACTAATATAATTTTTATTCCTTTTATAATTATCACCAGATATTTTTTTCCTTATTATACTTTTTTTTAATCTTAGCACATTAACCAAATTTACTCACTGAATCGACACACTACAAAAATTGTTGTACCCGTGCCTTTTTTTCACCGTTAAGTAATGACTACTGTTCGCGAGAGAGTTACACACCGTACTGATTTTTTCTAAAAAGAATTATTAATACGGGAGTAAAATGGATCATATTAGAGGGGAAACATGGCACTACCTCTCTTACAAAATTTAACTCTGCTACAATTTACTATAATATATCCACTCTGGTAAACCAAATGTTAGAACCAATAACTGTTATTTTAATGTTGGACATTAAAACTCTGTTAAAATGTTATATTAATGTTGGACCCATGTTATTTTAATGTTGGAGTTACTTGAAATTTTAACATGTGCTCCAACATTAAAATAACAGTTATTGGTTTGAGAATGAATTAAATTTCTAGCAGAAGTTAAATTGAAAAATGTCAGTGTCAAAATTAAGATATATGTATTTCAAAAAAATAAATAATTTCTGTAATGTCAAATTGTGTACTGAATGTCAGCCAGCTGAGAAAGAAATATTTTTTTGCGGTCATGCTAACACCAAACACTATTATCATTTTAATCATAATTTAAACAAGAGTAAAAAAAGCATATATTTTTTAGCACACAGATCCATTCAAGTAATTATACACAAATAGAAAAAGACAGAATTCCTTCTATCTGATTCCAAAATTCTGGTATACATCCTGTACTACATTGCTTTACCTGGAAAATATTATTTTGAAATTTCAGTTAATGAATGAAACAAAAAGGGAAACAAAAAAGACCAATAAATGTTAAAATTCATATCTCACTATTAATATACTACATACTACATTTTTTCATCCTTAGTAATTCATAAATTATACAAGATAAACAGGTGAGTGCCTCTGAAAAAATCCAAGAAAATAATATCTAGAAATTTAAAAGTTAACATTGATTGCCGTTTTTAAACCGATATAGCGTATGTATAACGAATGTGAATGGATAAATTTTCAAATATGTACTATACTTCTTCCAACGAAATTTCAAAAAAATAATGGCCGAGCGGAGCGGAAGTATAATTATGAGTAAAATAAATTAGGAGGTTAACTTTTTGATACATTTATAAGCTTCCAATAAAATTTGTGTATAAATATAGACTGGCTCTTATTTTGTTTATATATACCCTTGGAGAGTTTTGTTAAAATTACCTATACAGCTGATGGTTACTGTCAGGCAAATTTCTGCAAATGCTCAAAACGGCGCCGGGATAATGTTTTCCAAGCAATTTAATTATAAACCCTCTAAGCTAAAAGAATTTCGCATTACAATTCAAATCAAATAGGATACGAACTACACGAAAGTAATTTTGGTTGAATTGCTCATTATTTTGAAAGTAATTTTGGTTGAATTGCTCATTCAAAATGAATAAACTACATGTCAACATTACTGAATAAAATTTAAATTTTATTGCCAATTTTTGTAAGTTTTTAATAATCTCTCTGAGTACATATATTAAATAATGAGTATTGAACTAGATTTACAATAAATTGAAAGAAGTAATTATAAAAAATCACTAATTTTTATTTCGAATTACCTAATGAATGAGAAAACACAAACCCAACTAAAACTAAAATATACATGGATAATATAGAATGGAACCTGGCATAAGATCAAAATATTAAAGTCTCACCGGATAAAGTGGTCTCTTTCTTAATAAAATATTATAAAAATTAGAATTTACGTAAGAATTTGTTTAAGAATACATATTAAAAAATTCTTTAGAAATTCTAAAGAATTCCATAATATGTTCCTAAAATTAAGAACTCTTTAATAATTTCGAAAAAATCCATAATCTCGATGGAATATGTATTTATCGAAACTTTAAGGAAATTATTAATTCGTAATTTAATTCATTTGTCCTATAAAACATTGTAAAGTTAACAAATCCAAATATGTATAAAAAATTTTAGTAAGACATGTAAAATTTAAAGAAAACTACTGGAAAATAATAAATAACAATAATTTTTAATAAAAATTTATGTATAAAAGGAATATAAAAATATGTATAAGAATTTTTCTTTACAAACTTATTCAACATATGTATTTTATTATGTGGTATTTTTACTTAATTTAAATGTTGTTACTATTCAATTTCCGTAGACAAGTTAATTCTTAATTTTTATTGGAGTACTATTTTTTATTTAATTAATAATTTTTTCACACATGGCAGATTAAGTTTCTTAAAGCTTCCTTTAAAAAATACTTTAATTTTCATTCCAAGTATAAAGGAAAGTTTCGGGCAATTTGAACTTTTTGTCAACCACTTCATATATTTGTTATTAAGAATTCTTACGAAAATTTCACAACCGGTGCAGAAATTATTTCGTTTCCCAATTTTTTAACAATTTTAAAAAAATTAAATTATTTTTTAGTTTTATACTTTTTTTTTTATTAATATTCATTTTGTTTTAAATTTTATTATTTTTTATTTTATTTTTTATACATATATATATTTAATAAAATATTTCAATTTTGAATTGATTTACACATTTCTTAAATTATTAAGAATATAATCCTAATATAACTCCAAGAATTACTATAGTAATTAAACTAAAAAAAAATATATATATATAAAAAGGGACTGCAATTATGTAAAATTTTATAATTTATACAAAAAAAAATATAGTTATATTAATAATATATTATATAATCACTAAAAATTATTAATTATATTTGAGCGTATTTAACTGAAGTTATAAAAAATCAATTTACACTTTTACACAAATAATTTTAATTTCAGAGCCTAAATTTTTTTTATTATTTCTTTCCTTTTTTTGTAAATTATAAGTGCAAGATGAAAAAACTATTAGAAATATTACTAAATAAGTCAGATAATAAATACGTCGATTTTAATTGCACACTGTTTTTTTGTTTAATTAAAAGAAAATCATTATTTTAGATTTTTATATGATATATAATTTTTAATTTAAATATTTATATTTTAAAATTTTAAATTTACTATAAATTTGGTTATGTATTTTTCGATAATGCTTATTTAATCCAAACATTCTAAATATAAACTCTTTAAAACAAAACAAAACTTTACAAAGTATAGAAAATTTTAGTTTCATTAAATGGTTTAGTTTAGTTTTTATGATTTTTTCAGATTCAAAGAGTTTTTTCTTTATACTGATTTTGCTTTTAAGATAATTTACAATTTATATTAGTGTGGTAGGATAACTAAAATTGTTATATCTATATTTTACTTCTTTGTATTAAACTTATTTAATAAAAACAAGTGAAAGGCAGTGAATATATTTTTCAACTTAAGTGAATATTCTTTTCCAAAACAGAGTTTATATTTTTCATAAATTTTTTTTTTAATATTTTTCTTGTTTGATATGAATTATACTTAATTTCTAAATTATTTATATATATTTTATTTATATACATATTTTATTATAATTATATTCTCAATAGTCCAATTTTTCTCTTCCATATACAATTTTAAATAATTTGTAATTTAGAAAAGATTTATTTGTAGTCAAGCTAGTTTTTTTTTTAATAATTCAGATTGTTATGTTTCCTTTAAAAAAATACGTAAAAAGAATTAAAAGTTCAGTTTAAAAAAAAAACACAAATACAAAAATAAAAAATATAATTTGCAGACATTTTGAAATTCAAAATAATAATTTATATTTATTTTCGATCTTCAATAAATTTAATAAGTTAGTAATAAGTGAAATTAATCATTTTTTTTAAATTTATTTTATTAATTAGACAAATTTAACTAACATCTATGAATTCTACATAAAGATAGAAACATCATATCTATTAATCTTTATTTATTTATTTATTTTTATTGAACCAAATATCTTTTGTAAATAAATATACCTGTGGCATGTATACCACAGGAATAATTGTGAATTAATTACTTCAGATCTATTTTTTACAGATAATTTTCAAAAGAATTTTTATTGAACGGAATTAGTTGCTACAAAATTCATTTATTATGAACTGGAATTTAAAATTTAATTATAAATTCTTTCAGAAGTAAAATATTCTGTTTAATAAAAGTTAATATTTTTTTGTCATAGGAAATAAGAGGATTTGTTTTATTAGTAAAATTGTTGGTATGTTAATAATCTAAACTATTAACTTTTTTAAACACCATATTTCACAATTGATTCAACTATTTCATTATTTATTGTTAAATAATATAACAGATAATAATCAATTTCTATGTGATAAACAATCATAATAATAAGTAAATCTTTAATTATGTTAAGGATTAGGATTGGAATTGAATTTGTTAGTAATAATTAATGTTAGTAAAATTAAATATACTCAAATTTTGTTGTTTACCCATAATTTGGGTTTAATAAATTTTAAATTATATTCTTTAACATCAGAAATATTGAATTTATTAACTGAGATCGATTTTGTATTTTTTTAATGACTAGGAAAAATAATCTTCCGTTTAATTTTGGAATATTTTGTTGAAAATTGATAAATTTTAGACAATTATGAATTTTCTAGTAAATTATGAACCACAGTCAAGAACTTTTACAATTTTGCTGCAAATATTATAAAAAAAAATATTTCAAACTGTGTGGACATTGAGTTTTTTGCAAGAAAGATTTCTCAACTGAAGATAACTATTTTTACAACTTTAAAGAAAAGGTATAATATTTAATATAGTGAAAAATTAAAATAAGTTTAACATAAAATATAAGAATTTAGTGTTTTTTAATATATATATATATTTAACAATTAAAAATAATATGTTTTTAAAATCATGATTAATGATAATTAAAAAAATAGACAAAGATAATAATAATGAAAAAAAAAAGTTTGAAGAACGTAATATATCTTTTTAACTAAAAAACAAGACGATTTTTTTTAAGTGAAAATCTGTGGGCTTTTTTTTTAATAATTGTACTGCGAAATAATAACAAAACTGAATATTTATTTAATAGTTTTAATAAGTTAATTTTAATTAACGTATTTTTCAGACATAAGATTTGTCTTTTATTTCCAGTTTATACTACGTAACGCACATACTTGGTCAGACTACAATAACGTTAATTATTTGGTTTGTAATGAACTTAGCTTGACTTTAATAATTTTTATTTTTTTTATAAAAATAATTTTGTAAAAACTAAAAAAAAAAATTATAACAGAAGTACCTCATCACAAATTGCGCGAAATATAGTATCGTTCATTCTAAGCGTAAGTATGTTTTTTTTATGTGTGTATGATTAATAATATATATTTTTTGCTAATGAGCGAATTGGCATTAATAAAAATTCATGAAATATTTGATGAATTTATATTTCTTAAATCTGGTACATTTTCAATATTTTCATCATCAATAGGTTTACGGTCTGATGATGGTGGTGTTAGTAAACCTTCAGGATATAAATGATGACTACGACTTACTGCCGGTGATGATTCTTGTTTAATCAAATCCAAAATTGATGATTGATATTGTTCACGGCGTAGTAAGGCTTTGTCCTGTAAAATAATTTTATTGTCAAATAAGTAAATTTATGTATTGGAATTGGATTTGATAGTCAAAAAAAAAAAAAATATAGAAAACAAAAATTAGAAATTTCTAAGACAAAAGTTTGTAGAATGGATAAATAAATTAAAGTTTGAATTAATTCTGTACCAACACCTACTAAAATACAAATTACTTTTTTTTATTTTCTAGAAATTGAAATAAACTTATTGAAATCAATTAGTTAAATCTGTTAATGTTTCAAATTCAAATCTAACAAACAAAACAGCATTTAACATAAATTTATAAAACCGAACAGAATTTGGTAATTCGTTGACTGGGTTATCAGCTGATGCTCAGTTGTCAGTTTTGACGGGTAAACAAATAAAAAATGTAGAACATATAACTTTTAGTCTACTATAATGTTATTTTAAATTGTAATTTTATTAAATAATAATGTTGAAATAGTGTAATATAAGAAAGCTTAAATTAAAAATGTGTAATTTAAAAAAAGAAAATTCCAGGTAAAGAATTATAAAAATTAATTTTAATCTATATAATAAAATTGACCTAATTTATGTTCTATTAATAGTATGTAGATTTAGATATACTAATATAGAGTAATATAATTATTATAATATAATACTTACAAACATTGTCATAGACGTTGTATGCGATTGTATCATATGTGAATCATCTGTAACAATATTCGGACAAATATGACCTAAACCATATTTTGTTTGAATCTGTTCATTTTGTTCCATAAGATATAAATATTGTGACTCTTCGCTAATTATTTGAAAAAATGGATCCATCCATCTAGCACACGGTGCGATAAAATTCCACTCATAACCAGAAACACGTATTGCTGTTTCTCTATAATTTAAAAAAAAAAATTATTCAAAATTATAATATAAATGAAATAAACAATATTAATCTCACCTTCCAAATGTATGACTTATTGCTGCTGCTGCAATTACAGAATATGAATAATCACTTAAACCCAAATCTAATGTACATAAATCAATAATTTGTGCTGTTTGAACAAATTTGAAACCAGAAAATTGTGGATATATAAATGCATCATCAGTATTACCATCTGTTATTGATATTCCACTATCATTTTCTGATAAATTTGTATGATTAATATTAGCACTACTTGTACTTGCAGCAGAACTATCCTTATTATTATTACAATTATTATAATTGTTATTTGTGCTATTATCCTTAAAGTTATATCTGACATTATTTAGATCCTTAAAATTAATAAAGTTTTTATCTTGAACTTTTTTAAATAAATTACTACAATTATGATTGTTGCTATTATTGTTATTATTATTATGATTGTGACCTAATTCTTTATTATTTACACTATTTCCCTTATTCCAATTACTGCTATTATTTTTTGAGCTAGCTATAAATGTTGCAGCAGTACGACTACTAGCATTTAGTTGCATATAAATACCAAGCCAAGCCATTATTGTAACTGTACTAATATTCCAATTTAACGCATTTAATAGAAGTAATTCATAACTAATAATATCTTCTTCTTGACAAGCACCATCAGTTACATAGGCAAATTCACCAATTTTTGGTGGATAGATTTCTTCAACCTACCAAAAGAAAAATTAAATTAAATATTTTAATTTGCATTAAATTATCATAACTAATCTCGAAATGTCTTAAGGAAACATCTTAAAAAGACAAATTCAATAAAAGCATTCATAGAAATAAAATGAATTTAAGACTTTATGTTATAAATAAATTTTATTTAATTACCTTAGCCGCCACAAACAAACACGTTATTCCAATTAATTGTAAATGTGTTTTCTGAACTTTCCTTTGTGTTGACAAATAACGATCTAAATAATCTACTGCTAAATAATATGTTTCTCTATGTAATTTATAAACTTCACAAACTTCTATTAGCCAATCTAATAATATAGCACGCATACGAGGCTGTAAGCCCGGATGATTTTCTAACATTGTTGAATGACGTTCTTTAGATGCTAATTCATCTTTACGGCACATTGTATTCCACACAGCTGTTGAATTTGCCCATGATAATGCTGGTAATGGACAAGCACGCGTTTCTGTAGTTGGTGTTACTGAACGTTCAGCTTCCAAAAATGATTTTATATTACGTTGTTTTTCACTATGTGGTGTTTTATCACCTCGTACACTGCTTGGAATTCGCTCCCATTTTGCAGTATTGTCAAGATGTTCAATATTTTGAAGATGACCCATCGATGATAATAACGACGATGAATTTGATAATGATGGTGATACAAAAGCTTGTCCATCTTCTGGACTAGGTGTGCCAATATCATATTCAGCTACTGTGGACAGACATTCGGATGAACAGCTCCGTGTATCAATTTCATTTGGTAAATCATCACCAGGATATGATGATGATACTGAGCTTGGTTGCGAATCATTACGATTGTTATTATGATAGCAAACTGTTGATGATGTTATGGAAATTAGAGATGATTTTGATGTGGGCGAAGCTGCTGATGACGATGGCATTATTTGTAGTCTTTTTCTTGGTTGCGTTGGATTATCTAATTCATTATCCTGGGGAAAAACAAATTTGCAAATAAACTAGCATATAATTTTTTTTTTAAATATTCATTGAGAATAGTATAATAAATTAAAAAGAGGTTTTTATATAGTCAAATAATAAAATAGTTCAATAATGAGTTTATAACATGTAAGCATAACTCGAAATTAAAGAAGGGAAAGAAATCAGAATTATTTACTGAATTTTGGAAAGATATGTTAAGAAAAATTGCTTACATAATTAATTTTTCAGTTACATACGCTTACATAATTAAATTTTCAGTTACAAATATTTCCAAAAATTAACACTTTTAAATTAAAACAGTTTAAATACACCAGTTAAACCAGTTTCAAGAACAAAAGATTCGTTTTTATGATATTTACGATATAAAATTGTTGTACTTATATTTTAAATTATCACTAAACCATTCTCATTTACATCCTTACTTTTAATTATATGAAACAAAATTTGGTTATATTGTCAAAGAACACAGCTTCATAAAATGAATAATTGATAACAGAATTAGTCCGATAAAATTACCATTTTATCGCCACAAGGTTTAGTTTTCTTGTTATAAATCGTAAATGTTCAACTTTATACAAACAGCTTATTTTTATTATAAACTTTTCAATATAATGTTTTTAAAACAAAAAAATCGTCAAATGTATCCTTTCGACTTAAGCTATGCACAATTGTAATTTGTATCCTTTCGACTTAAGCTATGCACAATTGCAAGGAAAACATTTCAGTTTTTAATTCAATTTATGAAATTCTTTAAAAAAATTCACACAAAATAATCAATCAAAGTTTATCTAAACTTTCTTTATCAACTTTCCACTCAACAATGACCAAAATATATACACACTGAAAATACATAATATTTTTTCTTTCCATATCCCTCAAAATCTAGAGCAAATACAGTCGTATCGCAGAAATTCCATCAGGAAAGAATAATATGATAAATCAAAATGAGAACATTTATTACATTAAAACCAATGTTAGGAAGAACAAATTCCATCTCTTTTCATCCCTAAATTTATTCATTTTCAAAATTAAATAATTTCTCAATAAATCCTTAAAATATTAAAAAAATTGCATCACCCCAAAAAATTGGAAAATATTATTATTATAAACAGAAAAGGATAAAAAACAACAACAAAATAGTAACACGCAAGTAACAAAACATAAAAATGTACAGAGTAATTTTTTCAGGTAAGTAAAATTTACCACCTGGTCGAAAAACTACATTAAGACGATATGTTGTTTATTTTACATTTTTTTTTCTTCTTGACTTTTTGTTGGTAGTGAAGACGTCGATCTTTGTCATCTGCTCCTCACAAATTGCATTATTTTAAAAAACGTTATAAAAATTAAAATGAGACAAAAAATTTTTTGGTGCGAATGAGTAAAGAAGATGGATTTTAATAAAATTCAATTCAATTGTGTATTATTTTTATTTTTTAGTTACTATATTGGCAATTTGTAAGGATATTTATTTGGGTATCTGATTAAATATTGAAGGTAAAGAAACTATAAATAATTTTCAATAATTTTGAAAAATTACCATACTGAAAACATTTTGTATAAACAATTATAATAAACTCTAATTTAAAATATAAATTAAAATATTATTAGGAATACTTTACGGAGTTTTTTTGAAAAAGGTTGCCAAAAAAAGTAAAATTTTCATAATAAATTAATTGGTTTTGAAATAACTCAAATTTTACTCTATCACATGCATCCCTTAGTAGAAGATCTATTTGAAATTTAATTTTATTGTGATCGTGTGCCTTCTTCTTCATCTGTTTCTTTATTGCCATTGCATTTAATATTCACCAATAATGAATGGTTTTTTCTTCCCCAATAAGAAAAATACTTAAAGGAAAATAATACATATACAAATTTATATATTGTCGTTCTAAAAAGAAAGAGCAGATGTAAAGAAAATATTTAATAATTTTTTAATGTTGCATATGTAAGTCCTTTATAACGTTTTTCTTTGTCTTTTCAGATAAAAAAAACTTAAGGACATTGTGATTGAAAGAAGAACACGGTGTTTAAATATTGAGGAAAAAATATTTTAAAGAAAATTGGTCTTTGTAAATAAATAAAGAAGGGGTGCTGGGTTGAAAATTATCGTCTGCTGTTATTTTAGTCTATTACTCTGCTGATACTCAACATACCGTAACGAGCGCATGTTAAATTACCTTGAAGTATGAAAGTTTCCCCTAAAATATTGTAATATAATTGTAATATATATAAAGAAATACCCTTGTAGGATTTCTTCTTAGGACAATTTTTTTGGATTATATTTAAATTTAAGAAATTTATAAAGTTAAGTTCGTTTATTGAAAAAAATTTTATGTATCACTAAGCAGTTTATTGAAAATATCAAATATAGTTTTAAAATGACTGAAGAAGTAAACCCAACCATACCTTTTTTTTTTGAAACTTTTAGAATTTAATTATAATTTATAATTATAGTTTATAATTAATATCACATAGTTTTACTAATGATAATTATAATTAACTAATTATAGGTAATGTAGTAGTGGAGTAAACTATACTTTAATATTTGAACAGTCAACATTCCAGATATTTATTGCAACGCGTTTATTGCATTAACACGGTGGCCAACCCACTTAACTTCACAAAAAATGGAGAAAATGTACCTTGGTTTAAAAAATCATTTAACTAAAATACATACACACTCATTTTCTCATATTAAAATAAAAATAATACTAATATTTTCAAGGAATTTAGAAGTGAATATACGAAATGAAAAATTTATTTCAAAAAGTGGAGTTAAGTGGTTTGATTTATGAATGTTCACAATAACATATTTACAATATAGTTTTTAAGACTAACACAACAAAATGGGACATTAAAAAATTACAAATTATTCTATATCTATTGCAAAAGAGGTCACACATACAAATTACACTGAAACGACAAAATTGTAATTCAAAAGATACAGAAATTAGTTTTTAATTTCTCAACTACCAAATATTGCACGATTTACTCAGATATATTCTAGAAATCCTAATTTATCTTTATCTTGCCAAAATTTGTTGATTCAGCCAAATTATAAAGAATATTTAAACTAAAGTTGGAAAACTGAAGTTGATGTTGTAGTATAATTTACAACATCAAGCCTTTAAGTTATTACGTTATGATTTTTAAGCCGACACTTCGCCTTATGCCCCGGATTTGTATTAACAGAGATTTGTTGTCTCGATAAGATAAATCTGTTGAAGAGTTATACTTTGGATTTGACTTAGAGTTATACCTTGGATGATTTTAACACTGGCTCAAATTTATTAAAATTAAATTGAGCTTAACAGCAATTCTATGAAATTGAGAATGATGATACTGTATCCGTTTGAATGCATTGGACAAATCCAAGAAGGACTTGAAAATGCAATCAAACGTAAATGAATAACAGCTTTAGATCGTCAGAAGATTTTTTAAAACTTAACACCGACTTTGAATTATGATCAATTTAAACCAGCTGAATTGTTATTTAAGCTGTTTTCGAAGATCTTAATATTAAACATAAAGTTATTAAAGAATTAGAAGCTGTTTAACCACAACATTCTATTATGGCTGTTGTACCACAACATTCTATTATATTACTAAAAAAAATAACATGAAGTAGTGAATTAAATTTTCAAAAATTATGTTAAGTGGAATTTTGAAAGCTCGAAATTAATATTGTAAAAGTATTCCGAAAATTTGAAAATATTTTAAAATGAAATCCAAGTTTTAACTTTTAAGACAGAATTAATTAGAAATTATTTACTAAATACGTTCGGTATATATAATTTTAGTACCAACTTACGTTATCATCTAAGGTGGATCGCCGTTTTCTTTTATTGCTATTGATTGTTGAACTGCTATTATTGTATTGACTAGATGAATTTGTTGAGGTGGAATTATTACTGATGCTATTACAGATCTTTGATGTTGGTGAAGTAGTTGATGAAATTGAGGATGATGAAACTGAATTGCAGCTAATACTGCTGCTGCATATAATATCATTTTGATTATTACAATTATTTGTTTGATTCCCTTTACAATTTTTATTATTATTACTAGTACTGGCAATATTATCTATATTACTATCCTTATTTTTATTATTGCTGGTGCTGCTACCAATGTTATTACCACTTTTGCAGTAATTTAATGGTTTTGTGCTAAGGAATAAGAAAAGAAAATATTCCATTATATACTTATAAATAAAAAAGTATTCTACCCTAAAGTTAAAAAAGTAGGGTTGAAAAAAAACTATTATTATATAAAACGATATGAAAAGAATTATTAGAGAAAATTCATAGATCATAGTGTTAAAAAATTCTTGTTGCAGATACTTTTCTTTCGTATATTTTCTATTAGCAATAAATAAAGTTTTTTTCTGCAGGTACCATTTGCAATAAATCAAGTTTTTTGTCCGCGCTCATCCATTCGAACAAAAAAATGATATGTAAAATTAAACTTTTGCATTCTATTTTATAAAAAAAATGTTAGAATAGTTATGAATTTTAATTATGAATTTTGACAATATTTAGTTCGAGGTTAAAAATATATTATTCCACCTAAAAAATTTATTAAATTAGGCACATTTCCGCAATAATTTTATATTTATGTATATTGTAAAATCAAAAATTAGAAAAAAAGACATAAAAAATAAAATAAAATTACCAATTTTCTTTTATAAAATAAAACATTAAAAATGCCTTGTCATAATATTAGGAAGATGAGAATCTAGAAATCAAATTATTTAAGGGTATTTCAGCATACGAAAATTTATTTCAGCATACGAAAAAAAAACAATCGATATCTAATTAACCAAGGATTTTTATAAATATTAAAGACTTTATTTATATTTTACGATTTTTATGGTTTCCTAAAGTTGTTTGTAACTATTAGAGATAAATAATTATAAAATTAAAGCGGTTTTGGTTAAAAAATAACCAAATTTGAAGACAAGAAATTTTTAAAATAATTTAATATTTTATAAAAATTTAATTAACAATTTATAAATTAAATAATAATTTGCAAAAAAATCCGAAAATAGTTTGTTTACAGAACTTAATTAATTAAGAATGTTATAAAATAATCAAAATTATTGTTTATTATGTAGTAATGTAAATTTCTCAAAATGTTTAAATTTGAAAACCCGGAAAAACTCGCCTATAAAATATTGTTTCTCTTATTCTGGCCTAGATTGTAGATCATAAATATAAATTTTTATAATTTTACTTCGACAAATAATAGTTGTTCCATAAAAATTTTAGAATTCAATAGCATGAAAAATTATGAGTAAAAAAACATATAACCTAGGAAAAATATACAAAAAAAAATCGTTAACAACCAACGAATTTCACCGAAAAAATGTCATAAAGGATAATTGTTCTAACTGTGTTGTACAACACAAATTAATTCACATAAAAATATGAAATATAAATTAATGAGCATAATCTAAATGTTGAATCCAATTCAATAAAAAAAGGGGCTTATAAATTTTGTTATGGCAATCGTATATGTACGTATAGTACATTATAAATGAATAAAGCAACACGATGTTTCTTAATATAATAAAGTTTGCTAAAACATTTATGTTTTTAAAATGTTGGAATAAAATATTTGATACGACAAAAAATTAAATAACTGACCACAAAATATAAAAACGGATGGCATCTGTTAAATATAATAAAAAAAAATTAAAGATTATCTAAAACCACTTTTGCTGGTTATCATCATTTTATAATTTAAAAAAATTACCTTTATTCTAAAATAATGACAGGGAAAATAAAAAGGTACTCACCCATGACTGGTGAAGTGAAATTATTCGATTGGAATCAACAAATGACTTTTATGAAGTGTATAATATAAATAAAAAAAAAAATATGCGGAAGTTTCTATAACGGAATGTCCTTTTTTATTTTTCAATCATATTTTGTTTTTAGATATTCGTAAGTGATTTGGTAGGATATTTTTTATCCTTAATTATAGGAAACTTTTTTTAATATTTTGACAATTATAAAGAGCTAAAAAAGGTTTTAGAACTATTTCCATTCGCCAACGTTTATATTTTTTTTAAATATCATAGCAATAATTGTTTTGTTAATATTCTCAATTGAATAATATTATTAGAAAAGAATATTACATTAGAATTAGAAATAATTAATAAACATATTATATTTAATTATATATGAAATAAATTTTCAAGATTAAAAATATTTCTCACATATGCAGAAAAATTATATTAAGTTTATACAATTAATTTTAAAATAAAATACCAAAATTTTAGAAAAATTAAGTAAGCAATTTTTAATAATCCTTAATCAATAAATTTAACAAATTAATATTTCTACATAGTTAAAAATTTTAAAAAATATCTTTCATGATTTACTGTCTAATAAAAATTCATTTCCGTTTTTGTACTATTGCCTTAATTTGTATTGAATATAAAATTAGGTTAACTGAATCTCATTAAAGATTTCACGTTACCCATCTATCATTTTAGTCGAAATTAAACCAACTCTTCAGTTAAACCATTCCTTCCATTTTGAATAAAAATGAACGAACCTAATTTATAATGGCAGTACAAAATTTAAGATATTACTTCCAGAATTATATGATAACATAAAAACTATCACATTCGAATTCAGTCTCAGATTACGAAATTCAAATATATTATGTAAATGAGACCTAACATAATAAATATTGTTAATTGAAATAAATTTTATGAAATATTTTGTTAGTAATTTATTTTGTATTTAAACTACAATTTTTTTTTTTTGTTAATAAAATAAAATAATGCTTACCTTTCTAAATCCATAATTTTTCCAGACTCTTTCGAGCCGTTATAAAAAAAATAAATAATAAAATATTAACTTTTGAAAAGCACAAAAATTAATGAATTTTTCTTTTAAGCACCAACGTATTTTTTACTCAGTCTTTGAACAGACGACAACAGGATGAGGAAATCAAACTGAAATAAAATAATAATAAATAAAATATAAAAGGGGAAAAAAAGGAAAGGAAATCATAAAAAATAAAAATAAAAAAAATATATTAAAAAGGAAAACAAAATTTTAAAATATATGTATCAGGAGGAGAGGTGTTATCAGGGTGTAAAATGTGTAATTGTTGCAATTAAAGGGTTCTAAAGGAACTATTATTAAATTTAAAAATTTAAGGGAAAAATTATAAAACACCAAAATTTTCAATAATTTATCAAGATTTTCGTCACATCAAACAAAAAGCAACAATTTCTAAGTAAAACATATTAAATTCTTCATTATAAGAAATTTGCTTTATTTCCAATATTCCTGTTTTTACCTACACATATGAAGAGATAAACATAAAACAAACTGCATTTCATAAAAACAAATATTAGATTTCTAAAATTTAAACAAAATGAACTTAAAACAAAAACAATTTTAAAAAAATTTCACATTTAATCAATGAATGCAAAAAGAAAGGATCAATTTTAGGTTAAAGCAGATTCACTTTATTTATGTGAAAAGAGATGCAAGATAATTAGTTAATTTATTTTAGAGAGCTCGATGGTCTTTATAGGGGTTGTTAAGACAAAACCAACAAAACATTAAATATTTATTTATAGAAATTCTAAAATTATTAGTTAAAATCATAAACCAGCCATAATAATGGATAATTTTAAAATGAATATTGACTGGTAGACGTAGACATGAAGTTGCAATAACATTTATAAATATTCATGAAAAACAAGAAAAACAAAATGAGAAAAAACAAACTGTTTAAAAGTACAAGAATTTTAGGAATTCTTTTCTGTTGCTTGTACAATCAGGAATTCGTTATGTTTCTTGTACATTTTATGAAACTATAAAGGATTTATTTCAGTTTAGAACAATTATTTTCTATAAACCGCATATTTTTCCAGCATAACTTATGTTTTTTAATTTATAAAATATCATTTTGTTTTTTTTGTTAGACATTCATTAAACCTTCTTTAATCTTTGGAAAAATTAGTGTAAAAATTCTAATTTAAAATACAATCAACACTGATATTAATACTACTTGTTGTAACTGCGAATATTAATAATTCAACTGAATGTTGACGAATTGCGACCTATAGCAAAGATAGTAGCTTAATTGGAGCCTCATTGCAGTTCGTACAAAATGTCATTAGAATAAGTCGAACTTTAATTAATTTTCATTTTATTTTCGTAAAATAAGAAGTTTATTTTAAAAAAAAGAATGGTATTCAAAAGTGAACCATTGTTAAAAATTAATTATAGCCGAAAATCTAAAAGGTCTGCTAACCTACTAATGGACCTACTAGATTTCGAACCATAAATTTCTTTATAGTTTCTTTATAAAAACTTTAATTTCAGCAAACTACTATTATTTGACATTTGTTGCACTTTCGGATATCGTTAATTTGGCACTTTCTGATATTAGTATTGTGGTATTTGTTATAAAAAATTAAGTGGACAAAATAAAAGGAATTTATGTTAATTTAAAAAAAATTATACATTACTAAATGTTAAGTATAACAAAAATGTAATTTAATTTATAATTTTAACGTAGAATGAAATCAGATATCCTTTGGTTTCTACTACAGTATAATAAAAGTAAATTAATAATAAATCAATTAAGCTATTTCCACTTATAATGAATTTCTTGAACAAAGTGATAGTTACTCAGTAGTAAATGTTGTATTTTTTTTACTTTAATCCTAATGACTTTTTTTTAAAATAGATTTCAAATTACATGAGTAAGGAAAATAAGTTTTCTTTATAATATAATTCACACTCATTAAAATATGCTCTAAATTAATTAGTATATATACACTGAAATAATAAAATTGTCAATAATCTTCGAGTTTTTCTTTTTATAAAACCTGAAAATAATAAATTAAGTTAAATCCTTTTTATTCTTTCTTGTTTACCTAAAATTCTTAAACTATAATTCCAATAAAAATGCCTTTGGTCTTTTATATAAGCTGATAATATAACAATAAAATATATTGTAGGTCCAACTAATACAATTTTGAACAGAAATATATTGTATTACAAAATTTCTGATAACTAATAAGAACTTAGAAACATTGTTTTGCCATTTTATTCTTTGGCGGTATCAGTAAAGTAAACCAAAGGAAAACCTTTTTTTTTTTTTTTAAAAATCCTGAAAATTATAAATTACAAAAATTAATATGAAAAAATAAAATTTTTTTTGTAAAAGTAAAAAAGAAATCTACACTAATACAATAATAAGAATAAATTTGTAAAGTAACTTCTTTCGTACCAAAACAATATGCCTTCTTCAAGTCCGAAAAAAAAATTTTTAAGGACTATTTTATTGTGTGTGAAAATAAATATTAATTCATTTTCATTGAAAGTTGCCTAAAAAAACGAAAATGGAGACAGGAACAAAAATCAAAAAAAGGACATTATTAGTCTAGTATATACATTACTGTCCTGTGTAACGGCTAAAACGAGGTAGGTAGAATATTTGTTTAATGTAAAACCTTCGGTCTTTTAAAAATAAAACTGAGAAAAGGGACTATTTCGATAACTATTACATACAATATAGGTTTAATAATATATTTTAACAATTTTAAGTATACAAAAACAGGACATTAAGCAAATCATACTAGAAATTATAAATTGCTTGTATTTAATTTTGGAAATTTGTGTAAATTATTAAATCTATACTTTTTGACAAATCACATTTTTTTTTTATCAATTTCCTGTCAATTTGTATTTTTTTTTTTTTTGTTACTGGAGTCACAATTTTTTATTCTAACATGATTTTTCGGAGGGAAAATTTTTTTTTAGATTATGCATTTGTATGCGTATTGGAATTTTTCAAATAAAATTTTATCACCAAATAAAAAAAAACTACTGCGGATTGTGCCTCACTTTTTTTTAGAGAGAAAAACGAGGTTAAAATTTCATTTAAGTTTATTTCCTAATTTTCAGTTTAGAATTGTTAGTTTTTTCCGAATTAATAAATTTTAATAAATATACCTTTATAATAATTAAAAATCACAATTTTTTATTATGAATTAAAACACCTTTAAGAAGTTTTACTATTTTCCACTTTAAAGAACAAATAAAAAAGTCTGATTGAAGAAAAAATTCTCAGTGCCAGCAGTAAGTATTGCTGGTTTGGTGACAGCTACATTCGCGCGATTTTCATCACACAATCAAACAAAAAAAAAAAAAATCCAAAATGAAAGTATATATGCGGGGCCCGATTGTAGTTAACTGACATATTATTTTCGTATACACAACACAGAATATGCACAGAAAACAAAATATTTATTTCAAACGCACGCACACATTCCTAAATAGAAAAAAAAATCCACTGTATGTATAGGCGAGAACGATGCCCCAATGAATATTATATTAAAGGCGCGATTAAAATTCTATTCTGACATCAAATTTGGCGGTAAATAAATATCATAAATTTGTTAATTAAAAATTTTAATTTTTAGAAAATTTTTATACCATCAGAAACTAGATGAATTAAATTTTCTAAAAATGTTAAAATAATTAAAATACAATAATTAAAAATATGAAAAATATTAGATTGAAAATCATTCTCGCGCCAAATTCAACCCCAATTTTGGACTGATTATGTTCTCATCATTGTATCGGGAGAGAATGGAGAGACTGAGAGAATATCAGGCGGACACGTATTGCAAAAATATGAAACGACAAAAAAAAATTTTTTTTTTATTTTTTTGACATTTCAAAATGTAAATAAAGAATGTTGAAGAAGAATTATCAAAATTTCTGAATGAAAGTTATATACTATTAATAATAATATAAAAATTGCATTAATTTTTTATAAAACTGTGAAAAATTCATAAAAATCCATTAAAAAATAGAAAAGTTATAATATAAATGAAATTATAACTTTCCCGCGCGCGCCTAAATAATAAAACAAAAAATTTCGTGCAATAGGTTATGATAAGATTGGTTGAGACTGTAGCGGTTATAATAAGCAAGAAGCATATATATTATTAAACTTAATATTTTTTAAATTGGAAATTTTGTGATGGTGTGTATAATATGAAATAAATAGAATGTGTATAAATTCGATATGCGATTTTTTTATTTTATTGAAAAATTCAACTTCAACCAGATGTAATCGAAGGAAATATATATATATATATATTTATATATATACATTTGTATATATTTACATATGTATATTTGGAATCTTAACCTTACTAGGGGGCGCCGCAAAGCTATCATCAAAATGTCAAAGAAAATTGGAGTGCAAAATGCAAAAATGAAATAAATGTTCTGCTAACTTTTTTTTTTGGGCTACGTACACAATTGCTTATAATAGGCTAGTATACAAAGTGATTGCAATGAGGCCCCCATATATTCCACAAATGATATAACATATGATTTTCAAAAAAATTATAATGAAATTAGGTAATTTCGTTTTTATACATCTTTTATTAAAAGCCTTAGTGTGTTTTGCCAGTTGGCTGTATTTTTTAGGGTTAATTTAACCATGCTAAATTTTTTTTTCATTTGTACCTACCTTGGTATGTAATCCTTTTGAAAGAATTTTTGCTTGTTATTCTTCTGGCTTTTGCAATCTTGTAGTTGGTTAGAGGCAGGAGAAGAATATAAATTATCAACACAATGAACAAAGTGCACAAAATTAGGAAAAAAAGAAAACTTAAATCAATGCATTCGTGAAGACATCCGGTGATTTATTTTGTTGTTGTTGTTGTTGGTGGTGTATAATATTCAGAATTTAACACTAAAATTTTTTTTTTTTTGCACCAGAAAATATTTGAGTAAAGGAAAATACCTTTTTCCTCTACAAAATTCACAATTTTTAGTTATTTAGGATTTTTTAAAACGAATTTTTTAATTATTGGGATTTTAATTATCGTGATAGTTTTTTTTTTTTTTACAGGATACACGATCGCCAGTAAAAAGTAGAAAAAAAAAACAATTACTTTATTTTTTTAAGTAAAAAGAAATCTTGTACTAAATATAAAATTAAACTTATTTACACATTTTAAATGGAGAAAACCGGCCGGCTGTTCTTTTCTATCCTAAGTCACAAATACAAATGATTGAATATATAAAAATTAAAAACTATTTTTTCAGAGTAGGAGAATGTGAAAATAAAATAATCAATGCAATGGTAAAACTAAACTAGTATAGGAAAGGAGAAATTTGAGGTGAATATTTTATTTTCCCATCAAAACTGCCATTCTTATGTGTGCCGTCATTTGAGGTCAACCACAATTTGTCTTGAGCATTTTCATTCTTTTGACTCAAATTTGAAGTATTTCGTATATTTTAAGTTCGTCATTTTTTAAGTGTTTTACAAAATTTTCACATATTTTAGAAAAAAAAAATATTATCACAAAATATTTGTTTTATAAAAAAATTAATGAAATAAGTAATTTTTAAATGTTAGCTATTTTTTCATACACAATTGGTGAGAAAATTTTTAATTTTTAACAAATTGAAAATTTTTTATCTTAAACTTCTTGAAAAGTGAAAGAAATTAAAAAAAATTTAAGAGTTTTCATTTTTTCGGATTATTTTTGGCAAATAATTTTTAAAAATACTCAAATTTTTATTCTAGAAGGAAAATAACTCACATAAAGAATTACTCAAAATTTAAAACAGAAACAAAATCATACCCAAACCGCGCTTTGAAATTGTTTTTAAAAAACACAGAAATTTTAAATAAAAAACGAAATGTGTGGATCACATTTTTTTAAAATAAAAACCTTAATGGAAACAAAATTTATTTCTCAAACTTCTAAAAAATTTCATCAAACACAAAAATGTCCTTATAGTTAGTTTTTTATAGTTTGTTCATTTGAATTTTTTTTTTTGTAACCGCAGAGAGAGAATTGTTTCTGAAAAGGATATAATGATTAGTTACGTTTTTTTACATGTATTGGTTGTGTAACGAGAATTAAAGATAAAAAAAATATAAACTATAAAAAACATTTTCCTAGAATTCTAATAAAGCGGACCAAAAATATAGTTTGTGTGGGAAAATTGAGATAATATTATTGTCCAATAATATTAAAATGATGATAAGTGATAAAACGATGATGTGGAGAAAAAAAAGCCGACAATATTTTAATAGTTCTTTCTATTAAGGATTTCTAATGATTTAATATATTTTATTGACATTTTATAGGTTTTCTGTTATAATTTAATGCTTTTAGTGAAAGGTAAAATTTATATGTAAAAAAATGTTAATTAAATTTTTTAATTTATTTTACTATATTTTTTATTTTGTTTGAATGCTTCGAGTTGCGTTAGATCTAACTTTTTATAGACGACATTTTCAATAATCAATAATTTAAAGGTAATTTGTTAATGTTTCACCAATCAAAACTAACTTGAAAACTTCAGTTATAACTCTATATTTTTTACTAATTCTGAATCCTTTGCACTCATATGCAACCTAGAATTATGAAAATAATAGAATATTTTATAAATCACATAATTTCAAATATGATAATATTTTAAATTATTAAAATAAAATTTAAGTTATTTCATATCATTTGGGTCTTGAATGTTTCCCAACATTTTAACGTAAAATGAAATAATTTCCCTTTTATTGATTGAAGAACGTAGAGGATGAAGGTGCCAATTCATATTTTCATTTTGATTAAAAAATCAAATTAAAATTTTTTTGTATTTCAAGTAAACGTAATGTGCTATATTTAAAAATATGTTTTTTCCAATGTAAAAGAAACCCTAAAACGGAGATATTTTAGTATGCATTTAAGATAAAACATTTATAAACCACTTAACACCTTCATAATTCCATTGATTTATACATACTTTAACAATTTAAACTAATTAAATTTTTTATAAATGATTAGTGATCATTTTATATAATTATAGTAGATATCACTACAAATTTCATGCAAATAAGGCTACAAAATGGCTACCAAAACAGTTACATTACAAAATGGCTACCAAAATACAATGTTCTGCATGCTGGGCAAGTATTATTTGTACATGTACGTAATGATTTTTAGTTTAAATCAATTAAAACCAACATACGCATGCGCGTTTCAACATAAAAAAGATAAAAAGCTTTATTTACAAAATGACCGTATAGCGTATACTGCAAATTGCGGTCATCAATATAGCAATTCAATATAGTTAAAATATTTTACAAAAATGGCGATAATTATGTATTTCAATAAATTTACGCCATGTTTTATTGTATATACAATATAAACATGTAGATATTAATATATGATAATATTAAAGCATGAGGTTGACTTAAAAAGCATGAGATTGACAAATTTCTGTAAAACAATTACATATTATTTTTATTTATGTATATTTTATAAAATAATTGTGGATATTTAGTGAAATTTCAAAAATTATATATTGCTATTTCATAATACGAAAATCTTTGAGAATTAAACAAATTTTAATAGACTCAGTTCAGTAATAACATTATTATGCATTTTATTTTAAACAATTTGACGTGATTTTTCAACAAATTTAATTAAATAATATACTGAAATGAGTGCAAGTTCTCAATTCTAAAAACTATTTTTTATTTTATAAATATTCTAATTACTTTAGAAATATGTGTGCTTCTGCAGTATATTTATTATTGGTTTTCTTTATATAGTTTATTGAACTGTATAGCTATTTAAAATTTTACATATAAATGAACAGTTTTTACCATATTAAAGGAGGAATTGTTATCGCACCAAATTTTTCTTCTCAAAACTTTTACAAAATACCTCTAATTAGCCACTTTTACAGAAAACCTCTAATTAACCACTTAGAAACATAAATTAACAGTATTTACCATGTCAGTCTGACCCATTTGGTGGAACCGACTATTAAGAAAATTTATATGTTTAAACTTCGAAAATTTGTATCTCAATTTGATCCACGTTTGCTGTAGACCTGTAATTCAGAATTGGTAGTTTACTTGTCACTTTTATGTATTTAACGAATATTTCAAAATATATTGTGAACATTCTTTTAAAAAAAAATTAATAAACAACTTTTATCTATATGTATAATAATTTCTCTTTTTGAAAATATTTTGTAATACCGGTGTTATTAAAAAAATAAGTGTTATTTTAATATTTATTAAAGTTATTAAAAGAATTTAACTAAACTACTCTTAAAATTTTTTAAAAAGCTAAAAACAATCAAATTTCAAAAATAAATTCACCCAATTCCAAAATATTCCCCAATGTATTCGCCTACACCTTTAATTCCCCTGTAAAATGTTTTCAACTTCAACTCATTTTAGTACAATTTTTTTATAAATCTATTCGATATTTAAGATCATGTACTCACACTATAATATTTTCTCAAAAAAAAAATGAAGGGGTAAATAGCGCCATTTTTTGACATTTTTAATAGAAATAGGAGTGTAACAAACTGATGCAAAGTATTTTTTTTTAAATTTCGATGTGTGCGCGCTCAGCTGAGAAATATTTTTTTGCGGTCATGCAAACACTAACACTATTATGATTTTAATCATGAATTTAAACAAAAGTAAAAAAAGAATAAATTTTTTAGCACACACACACACAATCAAGTAATTATTACACAAATAGAAAAGACAGAATTCCTTCTGATTCCAAAATTCTGATATACGTTCTGTACATTGTTTTACCTGGAAAATATTATTTTGAAATTTCAGTTAATGAATGAGGCAAAAAGGCAAACACAAATAAATTTTTAAAATACATATCTCACTATTACTGTTCATACTACATTTTTTAATCCTGAGTAATTCATAAATTAAACAAGATAAACAGGTGAATGCCTCTGAAAAAATCCAAGAAAATAATATAGAGAAATGTTAACATTGCCGTCTTTAAACCGATATAGCGTAGTCGTAGTAGAACGTGAATGCATAAATTTTCAAATACTATACTTCTTCCAACGAAATTTCGGACAAATGCTGGCCGAGCGGAAGTATAATTAAGAGTAAAATAAATTAGAAGGTTAACTTTTTGATGCATTTATATGCTTCCAATAAAATTCGTCTATAAACATACATTTTTTTTCCTAATTTCCTTTCCATTTTATTTAAAATCCATACAATCTACACAATATTTTTTGTATCAATTACAACAGTTTTTTAAATGGCAGTATTCTTAAATCCACGACTAGCATAATCAGCCGGTACTTTACGATCTGATACTCTTGGATATCCTGGGTCACCAGGATTAACAGCTGTACGTGATTTAATAACTCTCCAACCACCTTTTCTTGTCCAATCCTACAATTAACAATAGTTTATATTACGTTTTAATTTTAATTATTAAATAAATTTACGTTTGCATTATATTTAAAGTAATAAGCTCCAGCATAAATAGTAGACATAACAATTAAAGCTTTTCCTGCCCAAAAGCGAAGAGCAAATGCTTTCGAATGCCCCTAAAAAAAAATGTAAACAATATTAATTAAATTTAGGTTAGAAATATATCCTACGTGATATGGTTACATAATTTTTTAATTTTGACCACTGTAAAAAAGAAACTAACCATTACTGGAGTTAAGACATCACATAATTTATCTAGTGGTGCTCTATAAAATCTTCTAATTGGATTAGTTAATTCTCTCTCCAATTCTGGTACAATTTTTGGTTCATGATGCAGTTCTTGATCTTTCAGCCATTGTTTACGCCATTGTATTTCGTCCTTTGACATGCCAATTAAACGTTCCCGTTCATTAACCATACGACCAGCAATGGCCATTGGTTTAACACCTCCTGTATTAGATGCCATTTTGAATTGTAATTATTTAGTAAATTAATAAATTTTAGTGAAAATTGATTAGGCTGGCTCTTATTTTGATTATTTATGCCCGTGGAGAGTTTTGTTAAAATGACCTAAAACAGCTGATGGTTACTGTCATAAAAATTTCTCAAAATGCTCAAAACGGCGCCTAATAATGCTTTCCAACCAAATTAATTGTAAACCCTGTAAGCCAAATAGGGTACGAACTGCACGAAAATAATTTTGGTTGAGTCGCTTATTTTTTGGTATGCAAACCAAAGACGGGAAATTTTGTTTTTACTTTTTTACTTTTTTACTTTTTAAAAATGCTGACGATGACGAAGGGATTAAAATATTGGAACGTTAATATTTCAAATTATAACAAAAATAATGGTAATATTTTTGTTATATTTTTAGCCCGAGAAAATGCAGATAATCATGACAATGAATAAACTACTTGTCAACATTACTGAATAAAACTTAAATTTTATTGCGAATTTTTGTAAGTTTTTAATAATCTCTGAGAACATAAATTAAAGAATGAGGATTGAACTAAATTTCCAATAAATTGAAAGAAGTAATTATAAAAAATCACAATATTACAAATTTTTTTTTCAAATTATCTGTTTCTTGCATAATAATTAATTTACTTAATAACAAATATATATGCTCGCCTACAGCAGCTAGGGCTAGTACAGCAAAAGGAGCAGCTAGTGCTAGTTGAAAAAGAAATGAACATATAAACACAAAACGTGTTTACTTCTATAGAGTGGGTACTCTTACGCAAACAAGCTGGAGAGGGTGTGAAAAGAAGACTACAAAATGCTTCATAACTACAAGTGTAAACACCCAGAATGACCGACTGTCTGCGACCGAAAACTTAATCAAAGTATTCATGAAACAAATTAGAGCGGGCACTCTGCAGTAAATACATAAGCCTTTTGAAATAATATTGCAATAGTAGCAGTAAAATAGTAATGCTAAATGTATAAAATGAAAAATTTAAGAATTTAACAATGTTATTATTGCCTCCATGTTATTAAACTAGCATAAGCTTTTATTTTTCAGTGTTATAAGCTTTTAAACTTTTTCCCATGTTATGTATAAACATAATTTACAATTTTATGGAAAGTGTTATATGAAAAATACTGGTGGACTGAGTAAAAAACAGACTGTAAGTAAAATTTAGCAGATAATATCAATCATGCTATGCAACACTGTTATCCACATGTCAAAATAATTTTACATTTCTGTAATTTCACATTATTTTGTGTTTTAAAAATAAATATAAAAAATTAAATAAAAATTAAAGTAATGGCAGAATTTGATGAACTATTTGAATGTTTTGAAGGAGAACAAAATGAATCAATTGCGGATCATCCAATTGTAGAAATACAAGAGACTGAAATTTCAAAAAAGTTACTAATTTACGATATACTTAACCTCAAAAAATAATATTTTTTTTTATATTTATTTCTAGTAAAACAATTGAAAAACGTCCACATTCGGCAACTTTTAAAAATGAAAATGATGAAGATGATGATAATGATAACGAACAAAATGAATCAGTTAAAAAATTGAAAATTACTGATGAGAACGATATCAACAATGAAAATGATAATAATGATGAATCAGTAATAAAATTAAAAAACACAGAATCAATTTTAGACGATATTTGTATAGAAGAGTTAAAATCACGTATATCTGTACATGTTATTGAATCATTAGAAGCATGCACTCATGAAGTTGCTACATATCCGGGACAAGATTATATACCATTAAATCCTCCTACTGGTCCACCAGCTAAAGAATATCCATTCATATTAGATTCATTTCAAAAAGAAGCTATTCAATGTATTGAAAATAATCAAAGTGTATTAGTTTCAGCTCATACATCGGCTGGTAAAACTGTTGTAGCTGAATATGCTATTGCAAAATCATTAAAAGCTAAACAACGTGTAATTTATACAACACCAATAAAAGCATTATCGAATCAAAAATTTCGTGAATTTAATGAAGAATTTAAAGATGTTGGTTTAGTTACTGGTGATGTTACCATAAATCCATCAGCATCATGTCTAATTATGACTACAGAAATTTTGAGAAATATGTTGTATCGCGGTTCAGAAATAATGCGTGAAGTTGGTTGGGTAGTATTCGATGAAATACATTATATGAGAGATAAAGAACGTGGTGTTGTGTGGGAAGAAACATTAATATTATTACCAGATAATGTTCGATATGTTTTTTTATCTGCAACAATTCCAAATGCTCGACAATTTGCAGAATGGGTATGCCATTTACATAAACAACCGTGTCATGTTGTTTATACAGATTATCGTCCAACACCATTACAACATTATATATTTCCAGCTGGTGGTGATGGTATTCATTTAATTGTTGATGAACGTGGACAATTTAAAGAAGAAAATTTTAATACAGCAATGAATGTTTTACAAAGTGTTGGTGAAGCAGCTAAAGGTGATCAAAAAGGACGCCGTGGTGGTATTAGGGGTAAAGATTCTGGTTCATCCAATATATTCAAAATTGTTAAAATGATTATGGAAAGGAATTTTGCTCCAGTTATAATATTTTCATTTAGTAAAAAAGAATGTGAAGTTTATGCAATGCAAATGAGTAAATTAGATTTTAACACAAATGAAGAAAAAAAATTAGTTGATGAAGTTTTTAATAATGCAATGGATGTATTAACTGAGGAAGATCGACAATTACCTCAAGTTGAAAATGTTTTACCGTTATTAAGACGAGGAATCGGTATTCATCATGGTGGTTTATTACCAATTTTAAAAGAGACTATTGAAATTTTATTTGGTGAAGGTTTATTGAAAGCTTTATTTGCCACTGAAACTTTTGCAATGGGTTTGAATATGCCTGCTAGAACTGTACTGTTTACAGCGCCGCGAAAGTTTGATGGAAAAGATTTTAGGTATGTTATTTTTTTCTAAAAATTACAAATCCTTGCTCAAAGCTTTTTTTTTTTAGGTGGATAACTTCTGGTGAATATATTCAAATGTCAGGGCGTGCTGGCCGTCGTGGTCTTGACGATAAAGGTATTGTAATTTTAATGGTTGATGAAAAAGTATCACCAACAGTTGGACGTGGTATAATTCAAGGTATGGCTGATCCAATTAATTCAGCATTTCATTTAACCTATAATATGGTATTAAATCTTTTGCGTGTTGAAGAAATTAATCCAGAATATATGTTAGAACGTTCATTTTTCCAGTTCCAAAATCAAAGTTCAATACCAGGTCTTTATCAACGAGTTCTTGACAAACAAATGGAATTAGAAAAATTTAAAATTACTGATGAACACGCCATTTCGTCTTATCATCATATTCGTGATAAATTAGATACGCTTAGCGTTCAATTTCGTTCCTACATAACAAAACCTGAATATCTTGTACCTTTCTTACAACCTGGTCGTCTTATAAAGATTAAAAATGATGATGAAGAATTTGACTGGGGAATTGTAGTAAATTTTAAAAAGCAATCAGATGATACCAGAAATCCGTTGAAATCAGAAATTACTGTTATTGTAGATGTTCTATTACACGTAGCTGAAGGATTTGAAAAAGATTCACAACCAAAACCATGTAAACAGGGTCAAAAAGGTTCAATGGAAGTAGTTCCCGTAGTGCATAGATTAATATCGAAAATATCATCATTACGTGTGTATTATCCAAATGATTTACGGCCCGCTGATAATCGTAAAAGTGTTTTAAAAACAATTGATGAAGTAAAAAAAAGATTTGCGCAAGGACCGCCAATATTAAATCCAATTACAGAAATGCATATTAAAGAACCAGAATTTAAAAAAATTGTTGAATCAATTGAAAATTATGAAAAGCGTTTATATTCACATCCTCTGCATAATACTAAAGAACTACAGGGACTTTATACAAAATATACAGAAAAATTACAAGTAACAAATGATTTAATATTAGCTAAATCACAATTAAAAGAAGCAAAAAGTCTTTTGCAAATGGATGAATTAAAATATCGTAAACGTGTATTAAGACGTCTGGGCTATTGTACTGCTGCTGATGTTATTGAATTTAAAGGGCGAGTAGCATGTGAATTGAGTACAGCTGATGAACTATTAATTACCGAAATGATATTTAATGGCGTTTTTAATAATTTATCAACAGCACAAGCAGTATCATTATTATCATGTTTTGTTTGTGATGAGAAAAGTTCGGAAACACCGGCAGCAACAGAAGAACTATCTGGACCATTAAGATCTATGCAAGATTTAGCTAGACGTATTGCAAAAGTTAGTAAAGAATGTAAATTGGAATTGGATGAAGAGAATTATATTGAAAAATTTAAACCATTTTTAATGGATGTTGTTTTGGCGTGGTGTAAAGGAGCATCGTTTTTAAATTTATGTAAAATGACAGATATTTTTGAAGGATCAATAATACGATGTATGAGACGACTAGAAGAATTACTCAGACAAATGTGTCAAGCGGCAAAAACAATTGGTAATACAGATTTAGAAAATAAATTCTCAGAAGGAATTCGATTATTGAAGAGAGATATTGTATTTGCTGCTTCGTTATATTTATAAACTAATATTTTTACATATATAATTATTGATTATATTTTATTTTAGACAATGTAAAGCAATATTTTATTATTGTTATGTGAGAATTTTAGTATGAATGCCACTGTTTAAAATTCAACTAGAAAAAAGTATATTTGTCAAGGATTGTAGTATCCTTTATTAATAATTTTAACATATAAAAAATAAGCTGATAAGCATTGAAAGATCTGAATAAATACGTTTTTAATATAATATTAGAAAAGTACGAAGTTAACTTATGAAATTCTTGTGAAGTATAATTTTTTTTCAAAAAGCAGCGAAAGACCGTAAAAACTATTTATTCAAATTAAACCTTCCTGAACCTATTTAACCTTTTTTAATATCTATATGATTAGACTAATGCTGATGTTATTGAATTTAGAAGTACTCATGTTCATTATAATATGATAATGCTTGTGCAGTCCACTGCGCAATATAATTATTGAGTATATGATACTGCTTGTGCAGTCAACTGTACAAACAGTATTATTTTATCATGTCAGTACACACTGACAGAACTTATAATATTTTTTTGATTAATATTAATAGTGGAAAAAATATATTTAAAAAAGTGACAACAGCTTGAAAACACTTCTTTGTTTCTTAAAATGTGATCATCAAACGAAACATAAAACGTTTTTAAGTATTTTGATAGTATTTTACTATGGGCAAAAAAGTAGATTATAAAGCATTAAAAAATGTTCCGTATGCAACAATTTCGGATTTTATAGTTGATCTTTTTAATTAGTTATGGCGCTTTTTCAATAAAACGCATTTAAACAAATTTTCGCATTAATTTGTTATTCATAATATCATCAATGTTTAGCTTAGAGTTTCTATTAATAATAGCAACAATTGCTTAATATTTTATTATCATATTTTATCTACCAATACTAGATTACAAAACGTTCTGTAATTTTACAAACATATTACAGATAACTTTTAAATGCAGTAAAGACAAAAACAATCGACAAGCAATCACCATTTTTATATTTTTTTATTCAATGTAAAAATTTTCTTTTAAATGGTATACTTTATAAGATATACACTAATTTACTTTATAGTTACATTTAAAAAAAAAAACAAGCACTTAATGAAACTACATACATGTATAAAAATTTTCAATTACAAAACAATGAACATCCTTATATTTAAATGAGATTATTTAAATTCTACTTGCTGTTTTTTTTTTAACTTTAATTTATATATTTTTACAATTATTACACAATTTACACAGAAATAAAATTTCATTCAAAAAAACATGCAAATTTGGAGATAATATTACTTATTTAACCACAGTAATTCCCTAAAACATTCATGAAATAAAATGTTATCTTAATTACTACGTATTGGACGGAATTCTGAATTAGGTTTGATTAATATTTATGATTTGCAATTCAAATCAAATATTTACATTTATATATAATTAAAATAATTTAAATTTTATTAACTAGTTTTTTAAATTTAATGTTTCTTAAAAGAAATGGTCAATTGTGGGCTGATTTTTAAATTGAAATTTTGCGATTAATGAATACAATTTTCAATTATGAAATTAAAATTTTATAAATTAGATAACAAAATTATGGATTTACTTATTTCTTCTTCAAATTGTATTTTTAGAATCCTAGCTGTTATCAAATTTGAAAAAAAGCAAATTATATTTGTAAATATTAATATCATCTAATTTACATTTGTTTAATTCACAAACTTCCGCTTTATCAAAAACCTATATGGCTATCAGATTCCTTTTAAATGTTATATTAAATAATCCCTTACTATGGGAATGAAATTTGATTTCATTCTAATTCTATTTCATTCCTATATTAAGGCACTTAACAGATAATACTTTATATTAATTAATAAAGTTTAGTCCGATACTGTTTTTAATAAGGCATAGTACCTCGCCAAGTTAACCTTTAAGCTGTTGCATAAAAATTAATTAATTTCTAATTTAATTATATATATAAGAAACTTAACTAATTTTTACTTATATATATGTTAAAATTCTATTTAAAAGTATCAAACTTTTAATAAGATGTCTTACAATTTATTTATTGGACGGCAGAACTGATTAGGACATGCACAATGTTTTTATACAATTTTTCAACGAGTACATATTTAAACTAAAACTTATACAAAAAAAAAAAAAACATAAAAAACAATAAAATTTTAAATTAAAAATCCAATATGACAGCAAAAATAAACATCATAAATTTTATACAAACAAAAATAAATATTTAATTTAATTTGAAACAAAAAAAAAATATAAAATAAAATTTTAAAGGACATTTCACAAAATAAAAAAATAATTTTTATATAAGTATTTAAATAAAAATTTTTTTATTGTTATTTAAAGATATATTTTAATTTAAATATAAAAAAATTAATCGTAAAAATTTATAAGAATTTAAATTAATTATAATTTTTGTAAGCCATACTCACATATACACAATAATCTAAAAAATTATTTTGCATTTAATCGCTCCTTAACCTAAAAAAAGTTGGCAACACTTCGTAAGATTTTTTGAATTATTCAAACAACCTTATCAAGTAAAACTTAGAAATTCTATACTGATGTTTGGGGTATGCCTTCTATTAATTGGGTCCGGCTAACTGTTTTCCTTGTTGTTTGTATAGGTGGTGTAGTACTTCTTATACTACTTGCTACACTTGATTTCGACGATATTGTTGGCATAACATCAGCTTTTGATAATGGACTACTAGTCATAAATTCTTTAGGTAATAGACTCTTTTCTTCTCGGCTTTGTGAAGGGGCTGCGGAAGTTTTTTTCACAATTCCATTTGCTACCAGTGGATTAGTAGTACCGGTACCAGTACTACCTTTGGGATCTGTATCTACTTTAAGATTTTTATCATAATTGCTTGTTTTGACAATAGATGGCTGAACATTGCCTTCTTTTAATGATATTCCACTTTTTAAGGAATTTTGACTAAGGGATTTTTGTGTTGTCGCTAAGGAACTAGGTGGTCGAAGTGATGTTGTATCAGCGGTGGATTTAGCTAATGTTCTTGATGATGGAGAATCACGATACTCATAGATATTATCACGTGATTTAATAGCATGATGGTTTGCAACCATATGAGCATTTTCAATACCACCAGGACCACGGTCTGCATCGGTAGCATCAAGAAAAGCATCTTCGTCAAAGAAACGATCGGCTTGTCTTAAGATAATCGAAGTTTAGAAATGTTTAAAACTATAGACACATGTATTTAAAAATATTCAGTTTGAAAAATAAATTACCTCTTTGCATTACGCCACATAATACAGCACGCTACTACCAATACGATTAATATCAGACAAGCTACCGACATTGACCAGAATGCAATTTGCAATGGTTCTTTTGGTTCCCACCAGAATTCTGTTGTTGGTGGATATGTAGGTACCAGTACACCTATAACTGTTGGCAAATATTGCATCCAAAAGGCACATTCAGTTTGCCTGTAATTCATTAAAATCGATGTGTTAAAAGTTGTATTCAGATTTAAATATCTTAATTCTCCCTGAAATGCTTGTTCGAAATGCATTCCTAGTACTTGCTGTGGTGTTGGATTACTAAATCGAAAAATATTTTTAAAAAATATAGAGAATTATAATAACAAATTGAATAAACTTACCCATATCTGGCAAAATCACTGAAAGTTTTCATAAAAAAATGACTCATATTACGATCGTTATCGGTCCACATATTTCGTTCGAGGCGAGCTCGTTTTGGAAAGAATTCTATATCCATAAAAGGAGCTCCAGTCAAAAAATAATGTTCAATATCATGAGGGTATTTACGCCATTCAGGATATTTTAATCCTTCAACTGTTGTATTAAGAACGTACATATATACTGGTACTTTCTTTTCCAACAATATTTTTACCATTTTATCAACAGGTGCTCGATATAAAAAGTCTGATAATAAATGAATATATTGTTCACGGATCTTTGTAATATTTTTCGGATCAGGCCAATAAGTATACATATATTTTACAGCTTCATAAACGCCATTTGGATTCAATGTGTAATTATATCGGAAAACCAACTCTCTAACTTTTTGTTCAAAGAAACGTTCATTTATTTCATAATAAGGTGCCAGAGTTTCATTTTGGGCTACCACGTAAGCTGCTTCTTGAGTCGTCATGCCTGTCATATAATGCAAACCTCGATTAAATTTACCTTGGCGCAGCAAACTCTCCGGAGTTTCTGTTAAAAATTTCCAATCTTTTTCTCTCCAACCCTCATACCAATCGTCACCGGGTACTGTGAAATTTAAATCCAAAACTGGTCCCCATGGGAATGTTCCAACTTGTGGTTCGAATTCTGCGTTACCCAGTTCATAAAAACTTCGGCCTTGTCGCAAACAATTCACCAACTTCCATGACGATTCAATTGAACAACCCAGTAGTTGTCCTAAAACTCGACTTGTATTTTGTGCTCGATATTTATCAACAATTAATGCCCAATCTGCTAGAGGTGATCCGGACTGCGCAATAATTCTTGTTACAATATTTCGGGTTTGTGGTGCTACTGCTAATAAACCTGCTGAAGCACCTCCAGCTCCTGGTCCAAATAACGTTATTAAATTACGATCACCATTGAAAAATTCAATATTGTCATAGACCCATTTAATTGCCATTGCTTGATCTAAGATTCCGTAATTTCCCGGTGAATTTTCATCTCCTGTTGATAAGAAACCTAATGCACCTAATCGGTAATTAAATGTTACAACAACAACTTCGTAAAATGTTGCCAATATATGAGCAGGAAATAGATTCGAAGCACCACGTACAAAATCACCACCATGAATATACACCATAACAGGATATTTTTGTGCAACACCAGCTCCAGTCTACAATATTAATAAAGATTATCTTAATAGCTAAAAAATTGATCGAATCTTGTTTTACCTTTGGCGAAAATATATTTAAATATAAACAATCTTCATCCATGTCACGGATTCCTTTTGTTGCTCCAGTAAATCTAACTGGTTGTGGACAGGCAGGTCCAAAATCAACAGCTTGCATTAACTGCCAACCACGATGTAAACGTGGTGGTTTGAAACGTCCTTCAAATGTTGGTGGCAATGCATACGGAATGCCTAAAAATGTAGCACATTCACCCATTACACGATCGACCGTACTATGATATGGTCTATAAAATGATTTCGGATCGGGATTATCGTACATATATGTTTTGAATCCTTGTACTTGACCATAATTCGTTGTTACAAAAATATCTCGATCAAGTAGAATTGAATCACGACGTTGTTTACCTTGCAAATCTTCCCGCCAACCACCTAATATACCGGGAAATGGAGTCTGTGGACTATTAGGATTATTCTGGAAAATGTAAAAAAAAATTATAATAACTGCTAATCGTAAGCAATGGATTTAGTTGTAATAATTTCATTATACGACGGCAAAAAACATCTGGTTTCAGAAGTATAAATAATGATAGAAAGATCAAAATAAAATTCTGATGATAAAAATAAAATACCGACCTATCGCTTCATACAAAAAAAATAGTAATTAGGTAATATTTGACTATTCATTACAATATATTAAATTATTCAGATACATCTTACATTACACAATGAGCTTATAGAAATATTTTTATAGATACGATAGTTTTTTCAACTTGCCTTCTGGGACTAATAAAAAGTTAATTCAAATTAAAAAAACAGACCAATCCTTTGTGTACAGCGTTTAATATTAATCGGTGCTATTTGATTCAGGGGCAAAAACTGTATAAATTACGCAAATTATGCATAAATTTAGAGGAATGAATAAAATGAATGATATTTTTCTTTATATTTTTCCGTAATTAAATGATTTTAATAATTATAATCAGTTTATGTAACATTAATGGTACTAATTTCGACATATAAAAAAAAATACTGACAGTATAATTTACGTGTCTTTTTTATTATTACAGTTTAGTTGAATTATAAAAATTATGATTTGCTCATCTTGATCGTCGTCATATATCAATTATTAAATTTTGTCTAAATATTTTATTTAAATATTCATCACCATAAAATTTATTGCAATTAAAGGATTCACAAAGGATTTTTAAAGTTTTGTTAGGCTTATTTTTAATTTTAATATTAAATAATATTTTTAATTTTAATATTATAAGAAATAATTTTGGTTGACACTCAAAATAATTGTCATTGAATAAATTTTATCGAAATTCAATATTTTTTTGAATAAATTTAAATCATAATAAATTTACCGGATCATATCTAAAACGGTCTTCTCCTTGCGGCACACCTTCGGGATATTGGCCAGGTTGATATTGTCCAGGATATTTGTGACCATATCCATTTGGTTGATAATGCCCATATCTTCTATCATTAAATGTATATGTCCTTTTTGAAAAGAGAAAATTCAATTTTTGCTAAAACCGGTTATTAAATAATTTACCTATAATCTGGATCACCAGGATTTGGCCATTTATATTCAACACCTTCTCTTGAATAAAATCTTGGATCACGAGTTTGTGCCAAAATAATATTCCTTTTATTCCATTCAATTAAAAAGTACAGACAAATGCTATATTTAATAAATTTCCAATATTTATCACGTAATATCGTTTTTTTCGGTTTCCTCATTTTAAGATTTTTACTAAATTTTAAATTATTTTTTATATTATTATTTAAATGTTCCATTTTTAGTTAAATTATTTGTTTTATAAAATATTTTTTAGTAAATTGTTTCCATTTTGTGTCATCCAGTATCGATTAATCAGAATTGATTAATTTTGTAATCTAAACTTTTATTTGTTTTAAAATGATTTTATATTAATTTAATTACGATGATAATAGTGTTCAAGGTTCCATTTGTTATTATTTTCGTTGTTGTTCGTTTAGGTACCCAGTTATCTTTTAATTTTTCCGGTAACTTAATTACTCAAATATATAAAATTATTAATGAAGTTATGAAATAATCGGAATGAAGATTTTCAAATTAATCTATTTCTGAAAGAAGAGGACAATAGAATATATTTAACTATAATAATTGAATATTTAGATATGAAAAATTATGCTAAAATTATGCAATCTGAATGTAAATATGTATACCAAAAATTAAACATATAATATTTGTAATCAGAATTTTTATTTCGAAAAAATTACTATTCCTTACAAATAAAGTATATGCGAATTACTTCTTACTGGGGGAGTTTAGTTTAATTACTACACGAAACGAGCTTAAAGTTTTACTGGATAAAACTTATGACACAAATTTTAATTAATAATTTATTGCGGAATTTTAAAAAAGAAAAAAAACTTTTCAAATCGAAATTAGTAAATACTCTCCGATTTATTTAAATTATGTAGAAATTTTATTGTTTCTAATTGCAGAGTTTTTAAATAATGCATTACAAAAGCAATTCAGTTATTACTAGGCAAATTAAATATAATTATAAAACTAAAATATGGACTTCAAAATTTGAATTTAAAATTACTTGTTATTACTTCAGGAATGCATTGCTAGATAATTAAGAAAACTGGAGTAAATTAATGCAAAACAATGCATGTCTTTTCTTAATTATGGTTTAATGAGTTAGTATTAGTAGTATTTAGTACACACTAGTATTTATAAAAATAAAAAAAAAATAAAAAAAAATTTAATTTTTTGAATGAGTCATAGAAAGCTGACAATTCAATAGGATCTTAAATAAGTAAATACAAATATTTACAATTAATTGAAGTCATGTGCATAAAGTATCTTTTGCACTAAATCGAAGATAATCAAATTGATTTAAAAATTCAATTAACTGTCTTAAAAAACTACCATTTTGAAACATCGTTTTCAAATAAATATTATAAAATAAATTTTATTTAAAATTTTTTGGAAATTTGAAAATTTTTTTTAATTGGTTTAAAATAAAATTAATCTATTACAATTAAATTGTTTTAATTAAATTAATTAACTTTTACTTAATTTCAATTAGTTTCAAGTTAGCATGATTTTACATATTGATTAGAAAATGTATACTTTTTCATAATATTCACAAAAATTAAAATAGGTTGGTCAAGTAATATGGCCCACTTATTGGTGATGGGTCATGCTGAATGGTAGAAGTTCGGCTTTATAATCTATCGGTGGATCATTTCCATACTAGAGTTACATTTTTGATACTAAAATCAGAAATATTTTCAAGAATTTTTTTAATTGAACAGAAAAGAAACATTAAACAATATTTTTGATTGTTAAATCTTCTAAATTGATATTTCAAACAAATCTAATAAAAAATTCATCACCAAATTCTAACTAATTAAATATTTCACATTGAAAATTGATGAATCATAATTTTTTCTAAAATAATTTTACTTTTGTATAATCATAAATATAATTATTTAATATTATACTAAATAAATTATAAAATTTTTCATTCACTGAAAACTGAAATCACGTAATATCGTAATATCTATTATATGTATATGTTATTTATAAGAAAATTCCGATAGAAATTGATTTTTGGCATAATAAATAATTTCTCAATTACTTATGGTTAGAACGTTAAATAATTGCTATAAATTCTAGAATAAATATAAAATTGAGTTTTTAATTTTAAATAAAAAATTAGCACAAACAAAATTAAAAAAATTTTAAAGAAAATCTAATTACAAAAAAAAAATAAAATTTACTCATTTCCACGGTTAAATTATCTCACGGTAAGTAGTATTGAGATTTTAGCAAATGTTGGAACAATTTCCCACTTAATTAGTTTACACCTAAAAAGGTTAGGAAATGAAAATTTCCTCAGAAATACACAAAAAATATTTTAAAAAATTCAGCTCTAGAATTCACAAAAAACGTGCACTTTTTAATAAACTATAATATCAAAAGTCATTAAACTCTCTCAAAACACAAACACCAAAATTATTCGTAATATTGACGTTTTCGTAACAAAACGCCATTATTATAATTTGTTATAACCGTCGTTTTCTACCACCCGCCGTCGTTGCTACCGCAACGCACTACAAATAATTAAATAGAACTTAGCCAAGTGCCATCAGGTAAAAAACTAAAATAACTAAAAACACTAAATAAATAGGCTAGCCAGGTAGATACAATACAGGTAAAATAGTATATTATAATAATATTTATTAAGGTGGTCAAAAAGTCAGTAAAAAAAAATTACCTTTTTTGAAAAGGGTTCGTCGATGAAGAGATGTAAAAAGGAAGAAAAAAAAATTGATTTGTTGTATTGTAACTGAATTTTTTATTTTGCTTTTGATGGTATGGTAACGTCATTTTATGCTATTTAAAGGCGAAGAATCGTCATTGCGTGACGAAAGAAACAAAAATAAAATAAAAAGTTACTACAACAAAAAAAAACCATTGATTAAATACAAAATGGTAAAAAAAGTAACAATTTTTATTTAAAAAAAAAATCATAACACGCTAAAAAAGTCGACTTTTAAAAAATCTGGTTTTTTGAAGTCGCGGCGCGTTTTAATTTGTAGTGGTAAAAGATATAGTATAGAAAATATTTTCGTTGAAAATGAAAATTTATGTTTTAAATGTAAAAGTTATAAACAAAATATCACTATTTCGAATCTAGAGAGAATATCTAATATTTAACTGGTTTTTTAGAGAAATATGAGCCGCTTTAGGTGAACTGGAAGTTAATAATTATTTTAGTACACACTTGTTTATATTTTTTTTCAGTATCGGCATAGTTTGTTTTTATGCTCATTTCTATGTAGTTGAGTTTGCACACCTTAAAAATATACGGTATTATTGTGGAAAAACAGGTTTCCAATCAGCAAAAATAAATATTTTTTTTTTGTCTTATACATAAATAGGGTTGGACGGTAATGAAAATATTCGGTAAATCAGTTTTTTTTTTTAATCACATTTAAGTCGTTCAGACTAAATAATATTAATTTTAAGTTATTTAGAACTATTAGAAATTTTACAGCTCTGTACGAGGAACTATTAGAAATTTTGCTGCTCTGTACGAGGAACTATTAGAAATTTTGCAGCTCTGTACCAGGACGATCGATGTATGATTATATTTATTACAGTTTAAAATTTTTAAACAAGTCTAAAATTTATTATTAAACAAGTAATGGATACTATTCTGGCTAATACATTTATTTGGTTAAAACTCCTCATATTCGTATTATCAGAAATTAACTAAATTGTATGCAACTAGGATTACGATAAATTTAAATTATCATTTTTCAAACCATATTAGTAACATAATTTTTACAATGAACTCTATGGTATTCTCTTTAAAAAATATGGTCTTTTAATGACGTTATATAGTCAGAAATGATTTTACCAAACATCATAAATATTACTTATTTGTATAATATAATATTTAATGTAAATTTATAAAAGATATTTTAAATAATATTTAATGTACATCTGTAAAATATGACTAAACTGAAACTAATTAAATATCATTTAACTCTAATTACCTATTCAATACCACTACATAAATATTTTTTTGGAAAATATTTTACTCAACCCTGTTATAATTTTCATACATTTTCAAAATGTTACGAAAAACAATAAACAACAATATAACAAAAATTTGTTATACCAATGACGTCACAACATACCTTTTGTATCGCCAATAAAGACTAGGTAAAAAAAATTTTATAATTTCTACAACAGTTGTAGAGAAACCTAACAACTACCAAAGAATAACATATTTATTGTATAATATTCAAAAATGGGGAGTCAGCCAAAAAAAGGGGGGACAGCTCACATCTACTTATATATTTTTTGGGTAAGTTTTCACAATAAAAATATTTTTCATTAAAGTTTGTTTAAATTTACAATTAGAAAATACAAATCAGTTGCAAATTTACCACATTTAAAAATAATAAATGACACAAAACAGAATTTTAATTAAACACTAACTTAATTAAAATTATTTTACAAGAAGGACGTAATTTCCAGTCCAATAAATTTTTTATATTAAAATATTAACTTACACTTTTTAAATAAAATTTCAATTTTTTCCACAAAATTTCTTTTAAATAAATTAATTTTTAATTAATTTCCATAAATTATTTTTCTTTTTTTAATAACACAATTCATTTACTAGTAATGCAAGCAAACGTGTGATGATTCAGTAATTATATATATAGATGTAATACACATTCAAAAAATTAGTGTTCGTGTTTAAATTTCATTATTTTCGAAAATAAATATTTCTACCTCAATATTTTTCACTCATATAAATAAAATTTGTAATTAGAATATTTATCGCAGCACAATTAAAGATTAATCACACTAAAGTGTATAATATTCTTAGATAACAATTTTTATCACACTTTTGAGAAAACGATTTTTTTTTTGTACTTATTATTTAGTATTCCTTGATAACGGTAAAATCACTACACCTCGCTGGGTGTATCAGACACGCATATATTATAATTTTCCAGTTAAAATAATTTCTAGTCTATGAACCAAAGGTAAAAAATTATCCGTGCATACACAAAAAACCAAAACAAATTTAAAAGGGAAATTGCAACGTTACAGCTACGATTTATATTTTGGTGGATAGTTAAAAGAACGACCGAACAACGCCCATAAAAGAAGCTAACACGTCGTTTAAGACGAAACACACAAAGCCAGTAAACATAAGTAAAAAAATATTTGTTTTTTTAAATTAAATTATAAAACTGTGCAAAAGAGCAACGATCACGAGAGTTGATAGAAGACTGAAATTACGATGGTTGGCGCTGTTTTATTGACTCTGTTATTGAATAAAAAAAAAAAAAAAGTTACTCGCGATGTTTTTATATTAAACATTTTTGTTGTTCATTTCAATAGTATAGGTAAAAAATGATGACGAAGTTACGATATAAAATTGTAGCATTACTATAGATTTAAACTGCGATTTTATAAAGCTTATAAGAATAACAACTAAGTAACTTTTTGTCTAAGCAATATAAGCTTTTTTAAAGAGCTGGACAGATATTATTGAATTTTTTCTTATTACTTATTAGAATGTTTTGAAGCTGTTTTGAAAGTTAATATTGACTAAGAGCCACTACAGAGGATGTATATCATATTAAATTATTATAACAGTTTAAAATTATATAAATAATTATTAATTTTTTTTTTAAAGAGAAATGTGAAGATACAAGCTACCTAAAGATTTATTGTGCATTTATTACCTATATTCCTAGCTAATGTTACGAGTTGGCCACTTCATCTGAGAGTTCCATTTCCTAGATGATTTTGTCTTCTATGTGCAGCAGGTTCACAGTAGAAACCAGTTTCCCACCTCGTCGTTGGTTCTGGGTAATGCTGTGTGTGGGAATTTCTGATTTAATATGTGTTTTAGGTTCAAGTGCTGTAGTAACTTTTTTAAATACTCGATCCAATTTTCTCATGAAATTATCCAAGGAATGACCATATATGTTCCAAAAAATTTGTGCTTATATGGTATTGTTGCGAACAGTAATAATTACAGTAATAATAAGCCACTATAGCTACCTAGTCTAAATTTTTTACTTTATTTTGTAATCTGATAAGCAATAAAGTTTTTATCGCTTGTAATCAACTAGCTAAGAGATATTGTCGTTAATTGAGAATTTGAATGAAAAAAAGTAGTTTTTCTTTAAATTTATTAGCCACACGCTCGGCAAGATATACGTACGAACAAAAAAAGCTTCTTTGACGAAACCTTTCACCTTTTACAATATGTACAAGATTCGAAAATCTAATTTCTAATTCAAACTTTTTATATAAATTTTTTAAATAATAAATGAACTAGAAATTAGAAAGTCTTACATACAATTAAATTATATAAATCTGAAAGTAATTGTAGTTTCATTTTAGTTGCTAGCAGAACACTATTAGCCGCACAGCTGTAATTTATTACAGACAAAATTTCATTCAAACTTTAATTACATAGAATAGAACTAAATACTAAAAAATGAAAATATCTGTAATTTTCAAATTTGTGCTTTATACTTTTTAATTTACGACTGCATAACTTAAAATGAAATTATTAAATGGTTTTTTCCCGAAGTATAGCTATATTTAATGGCATCATAGTTTTCACTTTAAAAGCCTACATCAGAAATATTTTCAGAATACAAATTATATGTGTCTATGTCTAGATCGAGATATTGAAACTAGATAGAGAATAGCTTAAGTTATTAAATGTCTTGTGTTTCACATAGCTGTACAGTTTGAATAGGTTTTAGCTCTCCATTTCAAATCCTACTATGCAGGATTGTAACGGATTAAACTAATTTGCAGATCACAAAATTGACGCGTGAAATTTAATAGTTTATTTTCCTTGCTAATTTTTACATCATTTCATTAGACAATTGTGGCACTAAATCACCTTTGAATATAATAACCAGTTCATTTATCTGATTTTAAATTTTGGAATTTTAATAACTTCCGATATTTTTGAAAAAAATATGCTGTTTGTCTACATCAGAATTTGTACATCACTTTTAAGTTTAGTCTATTTCTATTAAATTAAATATTTATTATTTAATTTTATCTTCGCTAGAAAAAAAATTACATGTGCTCTAATTTTTCTCTATAATTTCCGACTAGTTCAAATAGTTCAAGTCAATATTGCAATTTGACAATTAACTCAACAAAACATTTAACAAAGACAAGATAAATGAAGTAATTCATATAAAATTATTAATTCATTTATGAATTTTTTTAAAGATTATTTAATTTTTTTTTATTGTTGTCTAATATCTTAGACTATTTTTCTCATAACAATAATTAATTTGAAAATTTTTACGTCCACCCATCATAGCTGGATAAGTACATAGAAGAAGAAAAATTAATAAATTTCAAAAATATAGTTTTGTTAGTTAAACTAAAGAATTATTTATACTAATTTAATTATGAAATGTGGATGAAAATTAAAATACTAAGAGAACATTTCATTTCATATGTTATCTCAATCTTATATACAGGGGGTGACTATGACTATATATCTATAATTTCATTTAATAAAGATCAATTGGTGGACCCAGCAATATTTGTGTTGACCTCAAAGGTTAAAATATTAGTTTTAAATTCGTTTGTAAACGATTTTTTTCGAAAATAAAATTTCAATATGTTAAAATAAGAAGATTTGTATAACTCATAAAGTTGATTATAATTGAGACTAATTAAAACTTATGAAACTGTACGGACTTCCTTTATTAATTGTATTTGGAGATTACCACAACAGTAATTGTGCAATATATATGATTAATATTTATTTTACAAAACTGAAAAAAGTGACAATGAAATTAAAAGGTCAATTAATAAAAAGATATTTTATTTAAGTTTGTATGTATTACAAATTACTGTATCGGCATGGTTAAAAATGCCATTCAGTAGATCTCTTCTGTACCACATTTTCGATACCTGTAAAAAGTCCAATTATACTCCACTGCAACATCAAAATGTTTAAATTCGTCAAGTTCGCGGTGAGCATGTTCACGGTGAACATCTCTGCGATGAACATGTACGACATTCTGTTTAAATTTTTCAAGTGAATTTGATAATATTTGGAATATATTCGCGGTAAACATGTCCGGGGTGACTCATCGGTGGAGTTAATTTGCTCCACGGTGAATATGTGTGCGGTGAAATTATTATTTAACATACATATACTGTATGTTAAATAATAATTTGCAAAAAAAAATTATCACAATAGCCAAGAATTAGTTTATTGTTTATTAATCTCACAAAGTGAAATTATTTAGAACATTTTTAATAAGAAATAATTAATTTACAGTGTACCCAACCATAAATTCTTTCGATTTTAGCTTTATGATCTGTTACAGTCTTTATGTTTCATAGGAAAATCTTATAAGTGATTAACAAAAAAAAACATGAAATGTACATAGTAAATAAAAATGTACGCCAAAATTTATGAATGAATTAAAATTTTCTTCTTGTTAAATAGAGCCGCTAATAATTTTTAATTATAATTTTTATATATGATCTTTGGTAGTGTATTTACGATTGGCAAAAATAAATAATTATGTTTTTTACTTTTACGATTCCGCCCAATACGTGCAATTAAATATTTTGAGTTTAATTTCTGACTGAAAGTATCAATTTTCTTTTAGGATGTAAACAAAAAGAAAATCAAAGTTTATTGAATTAAAATATCATTAAATTATAAAATATGAAATTCTATACTTTTGGAGAATTCTTATTTTTTTATTTACATGTTTGTATAACTTCTTATGAATATCTTATGTATAACTTCTTATGCATAATATATTTTGTGGATTGATTAATGATTTGTCAGCGTTTTGAAATAAATTTATTAAAATATATATTTTTTCCAATAACGTATTTGGTTTCTCATTTGCACGAAAAATTATTTTTAAAGTTAAGTTTTTTTTTTGTTAAAAATTTAAATTAATTATTGAGTTAAAGCAAGTTTTAATAAACTTAAGATAATTTATTAGGACATATTACACATTAGAATACTTTTGTACTCTTTCAAAGTTGTTTGTTTATATTATTCATATTCAATTACTTGTCCATAGCGCTAAACTTTGATTTCTATAAAATCTCATTTTACGATATTGAAAAGTCAGTATTATTTCGAAAAAAATGCCTACATTAATAGGTTTTTACGATGTTGCATAGTCAGTATTATTTCGAAAAAAAAATACTAATGACGAATGATAGCTAAACTGAATTCGAAAATGCCTACAAACGTTTATTTAAAAACCGGGAACTTCCGATTGGAAGATATTTAAATAGAATTATTAAATTATAAGTAAAATTTTAATAGATTGAAAAATGCGGTATTTGAGACGATAACACAAATATTTATTACTTTGTCGATTTTAGAAGAGATTTCCTTGCAATAATTCGACCGCAGGTTTAACAATTCAGCAAAAAAAGGCATTGAAAATGCTAAACGATTGTGGGCTTCGTATTATTTTTAAAATCTTAATAGGTGACTAAACTTGCATGCCTTTTTAGGATATTTCAACATATCTCAGTTATGCATCATGAAAATGATTCAACAACAAAACGCGAATAATTGATATAATTAATTTATGCTATATTCTTTAGAAGTGACGTACTGCCGATAAAACTAACTTATGCTGTATTCTTTTTTAGTGACCTACTAAGTTGGAGGGGCAGAGTTAGTTTTAGCAAATTTTTAGATAACAAAGTCTTTCAGCAGTTCTTGGGAATTGTGGGAACACACCTTTTTCATCTTATTTGGCTATTTGCGATTTTTTATTTGAAAACGAACCTTCGTGGTCTTCGGTTTTCATCCGAAGAGGAAATAGATGATGCAATCATACCAACAGAATATGATTGGCACCATGCTTTTCAGTATAAATAGATGTAGACGAAGAATACTTTGAATAAATATAAATATATTTTTCAAATTCTTAACAGTTTATACGAGGGTCACTAAAAACCTTTTTTAGTGACTAAAAATGTTTTTAGGGACCCTCGTATAAATTATTAATGTAAATAATAAATTTTGTAAATCCAAACATATTCCTTCAAATTAATTTTCAATTATTCAATTAATAAATTTTCAGTATTTTTGTTTATTCCATTAAATATTTAGTTGACAGTTTTAGCAAATAGATAGATTTGGAGGTAGAAATTAAATTGAATTAAAATACTTCATTTTCATCACATTATTTAAATATATTTCTTTTTCTTTTATACTTAATTTCTTTAATACATTTATTTAATTTTATATTTATTTTATCTTTCACTTAAATTAAAATTTCTTAATTCTTTTCCTTTATAGATTCCATATTTGATTTTTCACTATTTTATTTTTGTTGTTGAAAAAATACAATATTTTTAGTATTAATTAATTTAGCGTTTAGTTTATGTATTAACTTGGTTTCTTGTATTTTTTTTTTATATTCACAAAAATATTTCCTTAATTAATTTACTTTTTTTTAAAAGATATTTGTATAATATAAATAGTTAAATTCTTCTGGTTTTGAAAATAGATAATATATATTTTTAATTTTTTATTTTATTTTCATAATAATTTTTTAGCACATCTTTTAAACATTTAAAAACGACAGAGAAATTGTTTAAATTTTTTTTTAATTACAAATAATTTTAAATATACATTTTACATTTCTAATGAATGGTGTACTGTACAATAATTCTTACATTTAAAAAAATTGTAAGTTTAAATAATTCTGCGGATAAAGGAATATTACAAGTCTTCAACGAAATTATTGGGAAACCACGAATATAAAAGATTACATAATAATTCGGCCAATAATGAAATATTACAAGTCGTGAAGGAAATGATTGGGAAACCTCGAATATAAAAAATTATAAGGTGAAATAATGAAGATTACATTAAATTTTGGAATTATGAAAATATCTAGATTGTTAAGGTTAAAAATTTTTAAATACACACATTATAGTAAATAATGTAATAAGAAGTTTATTATTAAAAAAATTAAAATTAATTTAAAAATGAATTACTAAGTATGTTAAGCTAATTTTTATAACAATTAAAATTTACAAATTAAATCTTTTTGGTAAATTGCATTCAAGATTTTTTGAAATTTTAGGGGTAATGCAAGTAATTAAACTTGCCACAGTTGTTTATTTATATATTTTGTGAAACATATTTAAATAGATAAGTTTTATTAGAATTCTTTAAAACTATATTTCCCAATCATTTTAAGTAATTAGTATTCTAGTAAAAGACAAATGAGAATTTTGTTTTTTAATACAATTTAAAATCCTCATTGTCTTGTTTTTAGAATTGCTCTATATTTAAAACATATTTATGTGAAATTTTCATGAAATTTGTGCCTGATGCATAGAAATTACAAGTTTTAATGAGTTTTAGACAAATTTATACACAGCATTATCCTTCTAGCAATAATTTCACATACAATAAATTCCAGCATTTGCAAAATTAGCCTACGCCGAATTAACCAGACAGTGAATATAATTTAAAAGTTTTCACTTTTCCCAAACATGTCACTTGTTTTCTTTTGCGCAATGGAATTTTACGTTGAATCATTTAATATTTAAATTTTTATGGTTTAAAATTATATATTAAACAAAAATATTTAATGAACCAATATTTTGAATTTAACAAATATAGCATTAAAAACATTTAAACAATTTAAATTCAAAAATTATAAATCTATATAAAAATTAACTTGTAGTATTTTTTAGGATTTAATGAATATTTCTCAATATTTTTTATGTCAAAATGAATAATATTTAAATAATTTTTTTAAATTTTAGATTTTTAATCACATATAGTTTTACTAATATTGAACTTTTTAATAACTTTCCGTAATATAGGAAATTGATTAATAAGTTTCTACTTTTATAGTTGAACTTAAATAAATATAGCAGAAAAGTTCAATTTTAAGATAGCAGAAAAGTCCAGTTCATAGTGAAGAACTATTAACAACAACATAAATATTAAGCATACATTAATTTGCCATCCTTTTTTATAATTAAATATTACTTATAATGAATTATTTAAAAATATTATTAGATACATTTTCATTGTATTTTTTTTTCTCACAAAAAGTAAAGACGATTATGCTTTTTTGACTATTTTATTTGCAGTTTGGCCAGTCGGTATTTTAATTCAAAATTAAAATATACATTTCCTTAGTAGTTTGTGCCTCTTAATTTATTATTCATCAAGAATATTGTTTTATTACAAAATATAGTTTTTCCCAAATTATTTCTTTAATCTATATTTAAAGACGACATTCTTTTTTCAACTCTGAAAAAATTCATAAATTTCATTTTAATAAAATAATATGACAGTAAATACAATTAGATTTTATGGTATAATATTAAAATTATAGGCCCTAATCTTTAATTCTAGGTCGTATACTACCTGCGGAAAAATCATTATCTGTATACCTACTAGTTCATCCGTTAGTGTACAGGTCGAGAAAAACTAAATTTCACATACAAAATTTCGGCGTGAAAAATATAAATATATTTTGAATATTTTAATACAGGCGTAGAGATGATAATAAAAAAAATGTGGAAATCCCATTGAAATATATTGAAACATAATTTATAGGTTCAGCGAGGAATAGGTTACGTCGGGTTCCACTAGACCTTACTAAAGTTTGAGAATTTGTTTTAATGTTAATGTCAATTTATATATTTTTATTTCTAAACTTGGCGGTCACCGGAGACTCTGGCAGGATGATAAAAATTTTTTCCACTCGATCTGCATATTAGGCTTTAAGTGTTAAAGCTTATATCCCATGATTTGTTCATGTATAATATACTAACAAAATTTTTATAGAAATTGATTTTCTATTTATTAACATGCGGATAACTTTGTTAGATAGTTAACTCCATTTAATGCTTTTACTGGATGAAAAGCGTAGGCGCATCTAGACCCAAGTTCTCAAACTGAGCCACAACAAAGAGTAAAAAATAGTTGGAAAATTGTAATAGTTGGAAAATTGTCCTTTTGATATATAAAATTTAATGAAGTCTTATATCAATAAAAATAAAAAAATAACAGCCGGATAACTTACGGAGGCAGAATAAATGTCCGTAAAATTAGAAGACAATATTAATGCGTTTTTTTATTTACATTCTGAATTCTTATCTTTTCATATATCGACGGCATGAATTCAAAATCGTGTAAGTTTTTTTTCAATATATTTAATAAAGTTTATTAATTAATTTAGTCAAAAATTTAAAGTAGAACAATATACAATATGCCGTCAAAAAGTAGATTATCGGAAATTAGGCCTTTGAGTATCGCTAAAAAATTGAATGAAAGATAGTATTAAATGACTATTTACGTTACATTAGTTTAAACTGGAAATATTATATTAAAAAATATTCTTCGTAATGAACATTTTTAAATAATATTATAAATAATTTGCCTATAGTTAAACAATTCTTTTGGTATATCTTTGTATATTTAGCAGAAAAATAATATTGTAATAACAGTTTACGTCAAATTTAAACAAAAAAAGAAATATCATACACCAGAAATAATTAATATTTTTTTATTACACAATACTACAAAAAAAATAAGTACTAAATTAAAATTATCAAATCCAACGAAATATTTTTATAAATATTTAACACTTAATTTTAACTTAAACATCAAGACAAATTTAATTTTGTAAAATTTCTGCAAAAAAAATAGTAAATAAATAAACAACTCACGTGATTTCAATATCCTGAAATAATTCCCCAACCCATGCAACAACCAAACAATAATGTTGAAATAATTGTGTTAACAATTCATTTTCATCCAACATTTCCAATCTCTCAATACGTTGGCGTTCAGTTGGACTTAAACTCTGATATACTTGTACCATGTCCCATGCTCTAGAACCATTCCAACCACATTCTAAAAATCTAGATATTTGTGTTTCCAATGATAAACAAGATTCCACGCCAGCCAAACTACATCCCCTTGCTCTTAAATTATTTAACATTACATCACCAAATCTATCATTCATATTAACCTTTAACAATAATAATAAAATAAAATAAGTTTTTTTTTGAAAGACATTAAAAGGAAGTGTTATATTTTTTAACTACGTTTCGTACCACTCCCATAAATTTTTAAAGTGGATAGCATAATTTCGCAGAACAAAATTATAGAAAAAAAAAATCCAGAAATCTGTTGCAAGCCGAACATAGAAGAACTTAGAATTTAAAAATACAGTTTTTATGTGATTTAGTAACAGAACGTTTGGAACGTACTGGGAAAAAAATATTGCAAAATTAATAAAAAAAAATTCTTTAAAAAATGGCGAAATTGAAAGGATAAATATAAATTTTATAATTATTTTCTTCACAATCCGTAGATATGCCTAAAAAGAAAATAAAGTTTGATTTTGTGTTTTTTTTGTGGATTTAATATTTGTCACTTTTTTGTGTTTTAAGGTTTCTGGATTTGGATTATCAGCCCTTTTTTGTAATCAATATTATAGTTTAAAAAATTTATTATTAAATTTACCTGTTCATAATTGACAAAAACTGCAGATTCAAATCGACCAGCTAATCCTTTTAATAATTTACGACAATTTTGGGCTTCAATATACACAAGAACACATTCAGCCAAAAAAATTGTTGGTATTTTATAATCAACCTCAGCTTGTTGTAATTTATTATCAACATCATCAATATTTCTTAAATCTACTCCCATGATATGGTAATTTGGACCATGTAAATCAGTTGGACTTAAACGTACTTCACCATCTTCATCATGTATTTTACCCAATAATTGTTTATTACGTTTTATTGTATAACATTTGCGTGCTGTAACAGTTGGAAAGTCCAATTCAATAAAATTGGTTATATTGTGACCAGAATCTTTTAGGCGCCAATATAATGTATCAAAACCACAACCCAAATTTATAATTTGACATTTATCATTCGTTTTCTGTAAAAAAAAAATATATTTATAATTAAATAACCTTGATTTGTAATAACTAAATAAATAAATTTTTATATTTTGCAAATTCTGTATCCCTATGACACTGACCTTTAAAAATTTCTCAACACACATTTCAACGCCCTTGACTCTTGCAAAATAACCTCGATTTATTTCAGGCGCTTTACGTTCTTGATTCTTTACAAAATAGCCAATATATTCATCTTTCCAATAACCTAAACGAACAGCACTACGTTTACAATCACTTGCATCATCATTTGTTGCAATTACAGCTTCATCACATGGATGAAATGATGAATCCATTGAATATGAACGAATACGATCCATTTTATTCCAGAGATTACTTGCTTTCGTAGGGGTTTGTTTGAAAAGGCCTTGAACTTGGGGGTTAATTTTTTTGGAAAAAAAAATTATTTCTTCCACAATTTTTTTATCTACTTTAATATCTTACTTTTACTACTGTTCTTACGACGCACTTTATATATAATTTTTTAAGATATTATAGGTCGGTAATTACAAATAGTAATTTTTAGTTCGTACACATTACTAGAATTAGTTTTCGTCAACTTTTATTTATAATTAGACCTTTTTAGAATTATTTTGTTAAATTTTGTGTATTGTTCAGTTTTTCCTTATATATATATTTCGTAGAATCAACTTCAACTGTCATTTTGTTTTTTTGAGCACCACACACAATACTTCTTTTTGACAGCGAAAAAGTTTTATTTTTGTGGCAGTAAATAAGTACACAAATGTCATCTTGACGACCCTAATTTTTTGAAATAAGATTTTAATATTTTTTATAGCAAGTAGTTCTGATTGGATGAGAAAAATATCAAAAAATATTTTCATATATCTGTCATACGCTGTAATGTTAATTTTGTAGATTATGTCAAATTTTATTTTGTTGTTAAACTTTGTAAATGGTGAATATTTATTATAAAAAGAAAAACAAAGAAATCCATTTTTACTTTAATTAAATATTTTATTATTGTGAATTTTAATAGATTTACCATTAAAAATTAATAAAGTGTTTCACATGATTTTGCGAAAAAATATCAAAATATTATTTGAAAATTTTATGGTCGTAAAGAGGCAAATAACTAAATTTGTCCTTTTTCACAAGCTTTTTAAAAATTACAAAAAGAATGAAACCAAAATTAATGATTAGTTGAAAAATGGAATTAATTATAATAAATAGTATATTTCTGCAAAAAACCGTTACGACATTAAAAAAGCTGGATTTTGCGATAAACCCTCCTTGCGCGTTTCATTTATTGGAAACTTATTTCCGAAAATATTATTCTAATTCTACATCTAAAGGTAGAATAAAAAATTCCAAGGTAAAAAAAAGTTATACCCTTTGGATTTAGAACAAGATGACTATGTTTGGAATATTCTTAATAAAAAATCATAGAACAGAAGGAATATAATAGACAGAATGAAAGAACACTATTCTGAAAATAAGCCTTCCGAAAATGTTACGAAAATTGAAAATTTTTCTTATATAAAACTGAGAAAACAATAAGTTTTCGCGTTATGAATGTTGGATTTGCAATGTAATGCCAACATAATACAAAGCCACGCAGAAAACACGTAGGAAAAGTTAAACCAAGGGAAAACAGTGCAATGTTATTAACGCAAGTTTTACCTTTTTACTTTATCGTTAATAAAAAAAATTTACTTAGTATAAATACTAAATATTTTATATTCTTTTTTTTGTATGATCATTTAAATTTTCCTTTTAACATTATTTAGCGCCTTGTACGTGTTGTCTCATAGTGATAGTATGTATAATGATACCTGCAGGAATTTGAAACTTTCTAATTTTACTTTACAAACAGTTTAAAAACTCATTAATTAATATATGTATGCATGTATACATATAAAAGGAGACACGATTTTCAATTAGAAATATTTTACCTTTTTAATTTGTCATACAAAACTTAACATACTACTTACAACTAATTTTAATTTGGGAAAAACCAGAACAAAATTTTATGATTTTATGATTTTATTATTTCGGAAAAAGGACATATGCGCCAAACATTTATTTTATTATAATACCATTATAATGTTCATGGGAAAAATTTATAAAAAAAAATACAGATAATCCTGTTGATCATTACATTATTCTAAATTTTAAAATGAAAATGACTAAACCAATCTTAAAAAATTATAGTTTAAATTCAATTGTTTAACACGAAAGGGTTAAAAGAATTTTTAAAAAAAAAGTTTACAATGACTTTTAATATACATATATTTTTTTTTTGTAAATTTTGACCTCATATTTGTACATAGTTTAAATTTTAAATGAATTTAAAAAGTTTATGAAGGTGTCATTAAACCCTTTTATTTGAAACCCACCCTTTAAAATTTAATTTTATTTAATTTTTAGATGAAATTACAAAGGGGTTAGCTTGCATTAAGAAACAATATTTTTGAAATTGTTAAAAAAGGATATTTCCTTCAAACTTTTATTTTGTCTTTTTTCAAATCGTATGATTCGGATTACTAAAAATGTATATTTTATTTTTAAATATTTTATTTGCAAAGGATGAAAATAATTTTGAATTATATTAGAATTTTATAAAAGCAAGATTATATTGTAAATGAGCGTGCATATTACCAATAACGTGTTTCCAAGATATCACATCACATATAAAAGTTAGTATCCAAAAATTTGTATGGCGGGTCGTAATGTTACGTTCTCTCAAAAGAATTAACGACCCGTTCTCTCAAAAGAATTAACCTTGAATATTTTTTTGGTATATAATGTTTCATAACACAATTTTTCTCAAGTTCTTCTCAGTTTTTGCTTAAGTAAAAAGTAATCCACAATACAAGTTAAAATTTTAATTTCTAGTCCCCATTTTCTCGTACAAATTTTCTCAAGTTCTTCTCAGTTTTTGCTTAAGTAAAAACAAATCCACAATACAAGTGGATTACTTTTTACTTAAGCAAAAACTGAGAAGAACTTCAGAAAATTTGTACGAGAAAATGGGGACTGGAAATTAAAATTTTAACTATTTTTATATATATACACCAAAAATATATTTTCAAACAAATAGGATTACCGAAAGTAAAATGAAAATGATAATTAAGGTTTATGGAGGTATTTATTAGGTAAATCTGCTTTTAAAAAAATGGATTGTAAATTTGGCAAATGGTGTATGTTATCGTATATTATAAACTAATAAACTTATGCAGACAGTATATTTGAATATAATTTTTGTCATCAAATTTGTTTGCCATTTAAAAATTTAGGATTAGCACGGTATTTCAAATTATTTTTTTTGTTTAAATGAGCATTCAGAAAATCGGACGGGAAAAAAAAAATTTAAAATTGTATTTTATTGATTTGAATAGAAATTATGAGTATATTACAGTATACAATTTTAGGTACACTGAAAAAAATTTATCTTCTCAATCTCACAACTGTTATAGAATTTTATTACTTTTATAATCTCTCTTGCGTTACTTTAGATAGCCTCTTTTTTTAGATAAATTGTTTTTTACAACTTTTATTATTTTTGGGAACTGAAGAGAAGATTTTTTAAGATTTAGCATTTTATATTTTCTTTAATTTAATTATCGTAAGTTTTTCAAAAATTTAGTATAATTTTTTTCTTCTTCAATGAAATAAAATTAAAAATTTACTCAAATATTTTTGTTTGAAGCAAACAAAATTGACGAGGATAAAAAATCAAAATCAGCAATAATTTAATAATATTTTGATAATATTTCAATAATATCTGTTTCCATAATGAAACAGATATACCAGGAAATTAGCATACATATATGTATTTAATGTTTAATAGAAAATGCATACAAATAATGACAACATAAAAGGGTGTGTGAAATACCCCTTAAATAAAAAGACAAAACACTTGTTTTATGTATTATGTAGTTTGTAGATTTGTTTTGTAGTAATAAACTGAAATAAGAACCGATACGAAACGAATAGAATCCGAAATGCACTCTATTTTTTTATATATGTGTAGGTTGCAGTCAGTTCTTGTTGTTATTGGTTTTGGGTCATTTATATTATAGGGTGAAGGTGAAGATGAAGCCGAAGTCGCTACGCATAAAAATATTTATGAGCAATTTATTATGTATCGTAACATAATCGTAAATCGTATTCGTACGAAAACGAAGTACCGCCAATAAATATAACTTATTTTATTTGATACAAAAACAAGAGCTATGAAGGTGGTAGTGAGTGGATATAAAATTAAATCTCTATTTTGATTTCTCTATCAAGAAAATATATAAATTATTTCTTCATTCGTCAAAGTTGGTTAAGCGTGGTCGGACGTATTGCTTTATTCAACTGCATGTTTTTGCAGTTAGTAAACATTTTATTCGTGTTATTATTTATTAAAATCCAAATTAATTTTTCGATAATTTAAGTTTTTTATAAAATTGTTGCGCCAATTTAAATGTCGCTAAAAAAGGAATTGAAAATTTAAGTGCTAAAATATTATTTAAATATAAAAATCGGTAACCGGATTGACATCGTTTTATTATTGTTTAATTCATTCAAGATCAATTAAATTCAATTAAAATCAATTTATGTCCTTTTGTAGTTTTATTATGAAAAATATTCAGATTTTTTTTGAAACATAATTTATTATTAATACATTTGTTTTTTTTTTTTTTTTGCAACAAATTATGCTTTCATTTTGCTTAATTTAAATTAATTGTTAAAAAAAAAGAGGGAAGGACAGTTTGATTTTCTGAAGTGTTTAAAAAGTGAATTTTAATTTAGAAAAAAATATTATAATGGCAGATGAAAGTTTACATGTACCAGCAACATCTGATCAAAATATTGATTTTCATATTGTAACGTTATTTGAACGGTTAGAAGCAATGCGTAAAGATAAAGATAATTATGGACAAAGTGGTGTTGGTGCACGATTATCATCAGTTGTAATGCAACCAAAAAGAAGCATGCAAGCCGAAATAAGAACATTGGAATTTTGGAGGTAAAATAATATAATAACGAAAATTAAAAAAAAATTTTTTTCTTAAATAAATTTATATTTGCATGAGATTCGGTTAAATAAGTTATAAAAGGTTGAATAAGTTAAGAATATTAAGTTCAATTAATATTAATTAAGAACATAAATGTTTATAACAATTTTTTCATTGGTTTACAGATAAAAACAGCTTCTAATTGTAATTAAGTACTTTTTTAAGTTTATCTGGAAAAAAAGGGTTTTTTAAAATGTTGGAAATATGCATTTTAAGAAACGAAATACTCCTTGCACAATTCTTACCCTTCCTGCTTATGATTTTTAATATGGCAATAAATAATGGTTGTTTTTTATACTTACATGGAAATTTAGCGCAATTTCATTATCAGATCTAGCTAAAATAAATTACACGTGGAGTCGATTAATTCTTAAATTGAGCTAGATATGATGAAGAAGCGTTATTAGTTAAATTGTTACTTGGAATTTTGATAATTACACAACTTTGTATATAAAACTTAAGAATCGTTTTTGGCTATTTTTCTTTTTCTACATAAGATTTTTAATTTAATTTACTCGCTCAATTAATATTTAATCACTGATAATACTATAAAGATTTTTCGGAACAAATATTCTTTTAACAAAAATACTGGTTTCCAATCTATTCCTAAATATTTACAAATAAAAGATTACAGAAATCTTCTCATCCGAAAGATTCTTAAAATTTTGATTTTGATTTTTTCTTTACTCTTTTAATTTCTTTGAAACTGTATTTGATAAATGACCGTAACATTTTTTTTTTTGATATAGGTATATAATCTGAAATTCCATGTGTAAGCTGGAAATATTGCAGCTGTCGATTTTTCAATTTCTTTCTGTTTTTTTTTTGCTTAAATCTTTGTCTGGTGTGTAAATATTAAATTTTTCAAACAAAATAATAAAACTTTATCAAAAAAATGTTTTATTTGGTAATTTTGGTTGTAGATAATAATGATTTAGTGTGTGTTGTTTGACAGTGAAACGTTCTGAGATAGAAGGTAACAAAATTTAAAGATATAGTTTCCCTACCATAGATCATTGTCAGGGACAGTTTAATTTATACAATTTGGTCTTCCATTGTATAGACCTAATATCTAAAAAAAAAATATTTTTTATTTATGGTTACTTTTGGCCCAAGAGGTTAAAATTTTTCTGTTTAGTTTAATTGTAGATTATTTTCCATATTTTTCTTAAAATTTGTGGTTAAAAAATATTTTTAGATAAGATTATTAGACAGGACTACATACAAGTGTTAAATTTATGAAATAAATTTCGATTTAAGTATTGATTTCTTTATATTTTTAATCGGAAATTTTCTAATTTTTGTTCTTCCATTTGAATCAGTTGAATGTAATTCTAGATTTGTAGAATATGACAAGTAAAAATTTAATTTTGAGAAAAATTTGGAAAATAATTTATTTGGAAATATATTTTTACGTCAGTAATATAACATGTTTTATTATTTACTTCTGTTAAATTGAGACACTATACAATTTTTTATATTAAAATTACACACAAATAAAGTACGATATAAATGAAATATTAACTTTAAAAAAAGTACAATATTCCATAGTAAATGCTACTTTGCTACATAAATATAATCAGGGCCAAGAGACCTGCTCCTCGATAACACACAAAAATTAATTTTGGTTTTCATATATTTCATAATTTTTGCGTATTTGTTTGCAAGGATCAAAACTTTTTGGATAAATTAGATCTCAGTTTTCTAAAAAGTTGATTAAATATCGTTTAACAGAAAATTTTTTTTTCAATTAATTTTACTTAATTATTTTATTTTACTTTCCAGATCAATAATAGCTGAATGTTTAGCATCTTTCTTTTATGTTTTCATAGTATGTGGAGCTGCAGCAGGTGCTGGTGTGGGAGCAAGTGTATCGTCAGGTATATTTTGTATTATTATATTTATATCATTAATTTATATCATTATTATTATTTATATCTTCATCAGTATTACTAGCAACTGCATTAGCATCAGGATTTGCAATTGCAACATTAACACAATGTTTTATGCATATATCAGGTAAATAATTAATTGAAATTGAAAATATTTGTAACTCCTTAATTTTTTTATATTAAATAAAACTTCCAATGGTAATCCGACAACAACACGAAAAAAAAAAAATTTTCCCATGGTTGTTAACATATTTTTTCAAAGTTTCTCATTTAATTTTGCATTTCGTAATAAATTTTATATCAGAAAGACATAAAACAACAAAAAAAACATAAAATATAAATAACCCAAACAAATATAATTCACTAGATTTCTTTTCATTTGGTTTTAGGTTTGTTTTATCTGTTGAATTTAAAATGAGATTATGAAAAAAAAGTTGGTTTTTGTTCAGGAAAATAATAATAAAATAAGACGCCTTTGTTGTAACTACAATTTCCTTTTATTTTTCTGTGTGTGATGCATTTAGCGTTTTACGGATTCTTCAAAAAAAAAAAGAAAGGGTTTTTTTTTTAATACAATTGTATAATTTCCTTATTGGACATGGTTTTGGTAGTTGCGGCTTCAGTGATTTCTTAATAAACAGAAATAAGTACAACAAAAAAAAAGAGGTTTCTGTATCTTTGTACGCACCTTTAAGCATTTCAAACCACAATCCACAATACAATAAAAATATATCTTTTCTTTTTTTATAAAGAAATTGTTGTACGGGGTGTTGCAATTATGTTAAAGATAAAAATATATTTTTTTAACGTCTTCATTTAATTATTAAAAGGAAAAAGTTTGCACACTGTTTTACTGTATTGTTAGTCTTACTTATATTTCTAATGTGGAACAAAAGCAGCAATGCCGATTTAATTATTTGCGTGAATCTATGTTAAATATTAATTTGAAACAGGCAAAGTGCAAAACATAAAGGTTTTTTTTTTGTTCGTCCAAGAAAGGGTTTCCATTGTGCCAGAATTTAGTTAAATCAGTTCCGTGGTCATCCAATTCCAATACAACTTAACTAAAACCAAAGCGTGATTTAGGATATGTTTTTAACATTTGTTTATTGTCCATTCCAGAAACAAATAAATTTCAATATATAGAATTAGATTTCTAAAAATCTGCATTGAAAATTATGTATCTAAAGAATTTGTTAAGTTATATTGTAAAGAGAAGATTTCTTTAGGCAAAATTAACGAAGCGTTATTATGATTTTAAAACAATAATTTGTTGCCATATAATTTGTTTTATTAGGTTTGAAACAATAATTTGTTTTATTAGGTTGAGAACTGTCAGTTATTTAAAATGTTGCAATTAATGTTTATGGCTAATATAATTTTTGTTATATGGTTTTTTGATTAAAAGACTACATTGTATTTAATTTACATTTATTTGGACATGACAGAGTTACAAATTAAAATAAAATTTAATTGCTATAGTTATACATTAATTTGGGACAAAACATAACTACATTTATTTAAAAAACTTTATAAATATTTTTTTTTTTAAATTTATAAAATAAAATACAAATCCTATTAATCGATGTAATAAAATTTCTGATTTAACAGAAATATATTGACGAAATTAAAAGTCAATAGTCCATTCCAGATATTGAGCACTTGAATTAGTTGTTATAAATGTTAAATCATTAACATAGCAACCTTGAAATCCAATAAATTTCAATTTATTCCAATTCAATAAAGATAATCCAGAATTTGTAATATTGCACTTGCTAATATTTAAATCTTCCAGTGAATTATTTAAATTTGATTTTTTTAAATTTATTAAAAACTTATCTGTAATTTTAGTTTTTGATAAATCTAATTTATTTAAATTTAATTTACTAATTGCATTAAATGATTTATCAGTAATATTACAATTACTTAATACTAATGTATGTAATTTCTTACAAGAATTTGATATTTCTTCAATAAAATTATCATCAATCATATTGCAATTTTTAATTTCAAATATTTCTAAATTTTTTAATTTTGGTAAATGCAATAAAATACCATCTTTTGTAAAACAATATATTGCATCTGTTAAAATAATTTGTTGTAAATTATAACATTTTAAGCCAATTTCTTGTAAAATTTCATTTGTTATAATTGATTCAAATAAATTTAATTCAATAACATTTTTATTTAGTAATGCTCGAAATCCATTAACACTTTTTATACCTTTACACATTCGTGTTACATTTTTCAAAATTTCTGTTTTTAAATGATTTGGTAATTTAAAATGTACACCGTAATTTTCAATTAAATAATAATTATTACTTATATAATTAATACATATAGCTTTTAATGTTTTATTATATCCACTGTTATTAGACATATTTAAAATTATCGACTGGTTTTGCAAATCTTCTCATGAACCCAAATAAATTGCCAGGAAATAAAATAAAATAATAGGCAATTAAAACAATTAAACAACCTAAAATAAATTTAATTTCTTGTGCACGGGTAATCATAACTGAATATGCTTTCTTTTATATATATAACATAAAATAAACGATCACGAAACAAACAAAGTTCATGCTTCAACAACGACGACGGCCATTTTTCAACAAAAACATAATATAAATACACAAAAATGTATCTATACAAAATGTCAAACATACGAAACACAGTTTAAGCAACTTGAAACAAAAAAAAAATCACTTTTGAAAGATAAAAGTTGATAAACACAAAATATTTTACAGTTGGCCTCTTCACGACGATAACTTTTTGAAATAATATTTTGATATTTTTTCGGTTGTTTTTTGTAGTTGGCAATACTAATGATTTGAAATTTATTTACAAAATTTTTGTAGTATGGTAACACTTTATTAATTTCTTAATGGTAAATCTATTAAAGAAATTTTAAAAGGCGAGAATAGTATACTGTCATATATATTTTATACAAAGGACATTCTCACTACCATCCCACCGGAATTTTAAAGCATAAATTTTATGTGGCCGCACGCAAAAAAGCACATAATTAGAAAACTACTGCATAGTAGTTATCCTACGTAGCACTTTGTGAAAAATAAAACGAATATATTTTTCAATACTCAAAATTCCGTATTATAGGGTATAGTGTCATCAAACAAAACCATTCTGCAAAATATAAAAAGTAAAAGAATTCTCATGGCAAAGCATAATTAAAGATATTTGAGGTCCTTTCTTTCAGCATATAAAAACGAATTTTATAAAAGAAATCCTTTTGCATTATAAATATTGTGTAATTAATTACGTTTTCTCTTTATTGTTATTAGGTTAAATTTTTATTAAGGACTTTCTTTTATAATGAAATTCTTTACAGATCTTTTTTTTTTGCTTTGTGTGAAAGAGATATTTAAACTAATAGATAGATGGTTTTATTTTATTGAATATAATAAAAACTGAAAGAGATACGATCTAAAATTTTGAAATATAAAATTATAATAAAATAATGCTAATATGTCTATTTGTCATATTGGTCCATAATATTAAAACCTAATATGTAATGCTAGTATTTTTTAAAGTTATTTTTTAATGTTGTAAAAAACTAATTTAATAAAAATAATTTTAATTATAGGTGCCCACATTAATCCAGCTGTGACAATGGCTGCTTGTGTTATAAGAGCAATATCACCATTAAGAGCAGCAATGTATATTACAGGTAAAATGACAACAACAATAGAAATGTTAAGATATTAGTCTTTTTTTAATGTAAATTTTTTTAATGTAATTTTGAATTATTTTTATTTTCACAGCACAATGTGGTGGTGGAATAGCTGGTGCAGCATTGCTTTATGGGTAAGTGGAAATGAATTTATATTTTTAATATATAAAAGCGTAATTTCCCTAAATAATGTAATAAAATCAATCAAAGACTATAGAAATTATAAGATATAAACAATTTTTAAAATCAAAACATAAATTTAGGTATACTGAAAACATTTTCTCTTCTCATTCTCACAACTGTTATAGCATTTTGTGAATCTTACTTTGCTATTTTTGAGAACTGAGGTGAATATTTGTTGATTTCTTGAAAATTTATATATTTTTTTCGTATTTTCTATTTCCTTGTCGTTAAATTTAATATCTTCAAAAAACGAAACTTTAATATCTTCAAAAACAATCTTAAAAATATCCTTTCAAACCAACGTTGTTTTCATTCTCATAAAATACTAAAGTATTACATTAAATATTTAAAAAAAAACAATAAATTCCACTGCAGATGCCATTGACACAGTCACAAACTACTTTCTAGTGAAATTTTTTTTTATGTAATTCAAAAAGGTAAAATAAATTACTACGAGTATTTTATAAAAGGAAATAAATTTTGGAGGATGTTTCTTACCTAAGCGAGCCGAAGCAATAGTATTTTTGGAAAAAAAAATCCAAATACATACACGAACAATTATATATGTTATCAAACATAAGCAGGTGATAATTTTCAACTTAAAGGTTTCAACTTACACTGAAACTAGATGTTTGTAGTCTTTTTGAAATTTGAGACACGTGTTTTGAATGTTTTTTCGTCTTTACGAAATTATTGAATTTATCGACTACTGAGCATAGTTAGGCCAAAATTGATACCTGGACAGCATAGACTTTAATGTATAACCATGTCGCCACCTAAATATTTGCCATTGTAATCGCGGATGCAACTATTCTTTAATGAGTCAGATTGTTTCGAAATCGTGCCTTGAATTTAATTTTTATTTTGAATAAAATTTTACGTACAATATTTTTTTTTGGGAATCAAACGAAATTTATGAAAATAATAATTCATACTGATAATTTAACACTAGAACTACGGACATTTGTCATATACATATTTCTACTAACCGCTCAAAATGACCGGTTAGTTGTATTATAAAAAAAATATTAATAAAAGTCATAATATTATCATAAAATATTAAATGAGATTTAAAGATGGAATGTTGTAAATAATTGATGCAAGCGGTCATTTTGACCGGTTCGTAGTTCTAGTGTTAATTACGAATCGAATTTTACATAAGAGATTGTTATATTTTAATGAATACGTTAAATTGTATGTCAACTTTTATAAATTACGCTGAAAATAATTATTGAACTTGGTTAAGAATACACAATAAGGGCTAGAACAGAGTATACAGGATATTTGTAATTATAATTTGTTTATGATTATGAAATAAAAAGTTGGGTTTCAGTAATTTTTTTTATTTAAAGAGGAAAACTAATAATTTTAGTGTGGAATATATTAGGTTAAGTATGTACTTATAATATATTGTCAAAAAAAGTAATTGTACTTGCGTGCACTGAAATTTTTGTAAAAATAGACCATAAACAAACTAGTTTTTGTATGCAACGTAGTTTATTTCACTAAAAAGTACATTTTTAAAGAATTATTTACTGCAAATGAAATTCCCTTTTTCGTACTCTTTCAAATATTTGTATAGTAAATGTAGTAAAGCGTTCGGTTGCAGTAAACGAAAATTACATATGCGTTAAAAACCGCATATGTAATTTTCGTTTAAGGTAAAGTAGAAAACTTATTTCGAAAAGGACAAATAAAATCAACATCCAAATTTTGTTAAAATCAAATGTACTATAATAAAATAAAAATACATCACTTCACAATTTTGTGATCACTAAAATTAATTTGTTCCCAAATTCAGTATATACGCATATTCTACAATACATATTATAAGTCTCTTAAAAAATTTCAATTATTTTTTTTTGGGAATTACTGATAGTTCTTTTTTATTGCTCAACATGCATTTACCTTCTATTTTTTTCATTCCAGCTGTCAGTTTGAATTTATCTATAAAAAAAATAGATTTAAATTTTTTATTAGTTTTTAGCCGCGTTACGCATTTGAACTGTAGAAACTTTATGGATTAGTTTCATTCATTCAACAGGCTTTTCAAAAGATATCCATTCAAATTTTCAACAAAAAAAAAATTACAATTTAACAACAAAGGCAGAATCTATTCACGATACTGATGTGATCCTTTTTTTTATTTTATCGTCTTTTCAAAAAAAAAAAAAAAAAAAAAGATACCAATACTGCAAAAAAATGTTATCCTGTTGCTAGATTTTTTTTGTTATACACGTCCTGTTTTCAATAATTATCTTCAAAAAATGTTTAGTAGAAATATATGAAAATAGTATATGTTATGTATTTTAGTGGTAAAGTGTTTATTGGTGTTAGAATTTTAAAAAAAATCTTTCTGTTGGTTATTTTTTTTTTAGAATGAATCTTTTATGCTGGCAGACTTGGCTAATGCATACATTTTATTTAAAAAATATATCCTGCTGTTGATAAAAGGAATGGTATTATTAAAGATACTGTAAATGAGGATTCTTGTTTTTTGGTATGATATGGTGTGCGGGTGGCAGATGTTTTATAAAACAAAAATTTAACAATATTTTTAGGAAGATTTTGAATATGACAAAATTTATAAACTAAACTGAAAAATGAATAATTCATAATGTAATGACAGAGAGTAATTTTATCTATTCAGATTCTTAATTAAAATTTTTATGTTGGAATCTAGACTAGATGGAAAATAGCTTAAGACAAGAGTGTAAAAATAAATTTCGTACTCCTATTTATATATATTTTTTAAATTGTATTGATTTAGTATTCATTTTGTACACAAAATAATTCTCCGAAACCGTAGAATAAATTCAGCTAAAAATGGAAATTAATAGCAACTAAACATTAAATATTTACAAGGGGTAATCAAAATTTTCTTAGGTCAGCAGTATTAAAATTTATTAAAATTTATTATATTTTTTAAAAATTATGTGGAATTTTAACAAATTTAAAATAATTGCGATGCTGTTGGAAGACGAAATTTACTTTGTATTAGATATTATTCAAATAATTTGTTAATTGGCTAACTATACTACGGGAAATAGAGTCACAAAACAACAAGCCACAACTGAAAAATAGGCATTATACGGAAATTGCCAGCTAGACATTAAATGAAAAAAAATTGATACTAAATTTATTTCGTAAATAAGCAAAAAAATTGATACTAAATTTATTTCGTAATTAAGATTATAATTTTATAATATTGAATAAAAATATGGTAGTTGTCCGCTTTTGAAGGATCTGATTGGGCTAAATCTAAGTCTTCTGATTGGGCTAAATTAATGGTAAATGAAATTAATTATTAAATTCTAAACAATTGATTTAATGTTGATTATAAAAATTAAATTGTTGAAATTTTATTAGCTCGTGGCAAACTTTATAAAACATTTATTGATGAATTTATGATTTCCTGGAATCTAAAGGAAATGTTTTACTGGGTATGGGCTGTAATATTTCAATTAGATATCTTATTATTTTCTCTGTATTAATTTATAGAGCTTATCTGCATATAACTATTACTTTTTGTGAATGATGATTCGAAATGTATTAAACCGTATATTGTTACGTAAGAAAAAGATTTTTTTTTCAACAATTGCCTAAAGAAATTGGATTGATTAATATAGTACAATGTAAAAAATTCCGTAAATTTTTCAAGTGAAAATATTTCTATTTTATTAACAATACAACAAAATTTCTCCTGAAATAAAAGACGGGAAATAAATCTATTAATAAGAAATGACAATAATAAACAGGAAATATAGTATATCCTTTATACCGGGTGAATGTTTTTGTTTTTGTTGTATTGTTATCTACTCATGTAGATCTTAGTTTCTATGAGTATCAATCAAACTATGTTTTTGGATGCTTTCAAATGTAGAGTTTCTAAATATTTCTTTAGGCTAGAGTTACTAAATACTTTTTAATATTATTTATTTTACTTACGACTATTATATTTTGATGCAAATTAAGGGAAAAAGTACAATAAGATAGTTTTTATAATTGTATTTGAAAATAAATAGAAAATATTAAAGTTATGCACTTGAAAGTTCAAATTCATGAAGCATATGCTAATTACAACAAGTTAGGAGCTTAATTAATTAATTTATTTCGAGTTTTTAAGTTAATTAATTGTAGTTTTATAAGAGATTATATAAAAAAATTATATTATATTCATCCCGTATACCACACCAAAGTACCACTGGAAAACTGTACGAACAATAAGAATAAATACCTAAGATGGTCCACGAATAATTTATCTCTTAGATAAATTTATCTCTTGACAATCAAAATCCAGTCAGTATCCTGGCATTACAACAATTACTTCGGTCCATTCCTAGCAGTCGAAGTTTTTGTAATTAAATTGTACCATTAACATATTTTTTACCGATTCAGTAAAAGTCTATTTCTTTCATCGGTCCACTGCGCCTTCATTAAACATCCACTCTAAGTTAGTGTTATGTGGTGCTGTTGCAAAATAAAAATTGCATTTTTTTAAAAATTCCTCAAAATTTATAAAAAATATATGAGATTTATTTTAAAATACGAGATTTTTAAATATGAGATTACGTATCCAACACATTCGATACTAATAAGCTCTGATTATAACAAATAATTTTGTCTTTACAGTATAATCTTACGAATCAAATATAAAATTAATGATTCATCAATATTAATATAATGTTTACCTGCTCATAACCAGGTGCTTAATTTTATTTAATTTTTAATAAAAAAAAAAAGTTAGATTTATATTGCACCTGGATTTTTAATCGGCTAAATAAACGCTAACACCTGCTATCCCTATAAAAATTATATTTCGCTTATAAATATTTAATAGGGGAATTTAAAAGAACTACGTAAACTTTATAAACGTTATAAACCAAAAGTATAATCAAGAAATTAAATTAAAACACAAAATTGAACCGTGTTTTTTTTTTGGGAAGAAAGATGTAAATGTGTAATTAGCCGGAATCATTTGGAAATTTTCTTAAATATTTTGTGCACGGTCGATAAGCGGGAAAAAATCTTTCAGCTTGAATAAATTATAGAAATTTGTATTAATCTAGTAGTGTACTGAATCCTTAAATCAATTTATAAAAATATTTATCGGACAGTATCTATAATACTTTAACTGCAGTTTTATGGAAATCTAATATAATATTTTTTTGTTGCCCTAATTTTAATATGATCGTACACCGATACTATGACATATTTTCAGTGTAAAAATGTTTTACTGACGAGTTTATTGTTAATAAAATTATTGTCAATTTTTTTTTATATGTGATTCTATCTGATCAAATTACTTGCCAATAGTTTAATGCAAATCTATAATTAAAACTAACGTTCAAAGATCTTGTTCAATGTCGCTGTCTAATATAAATTCTGCTTATTCAGCGCCCACCTACTACGTACATTTTCGGGAATTTCTGTTTATATTTTGGTACGATAATTTTGATACAACATTCTGTTTGATTTATTAAAATGAAGTTCACGATTAATACAGTCAGCATTATTATTTTGGTGAGCATTGAAATGTTATGACGGCATATTTGTTTGTTTTGCTGTTTTAAACTGCAATTTATTTGCATTCTGCTTACTGCAACAAATATAAATAACATTTGGATAAATTTAAATGGAAAACACAGTTGAAAGCAGAATAGCTTACAGCTATATTTTGGAGAGAGTGGGAAAATTAAATGATTATTTATCGTTTTACAGAGACTATTTATAAATTACCTCTTGGTTTTTAAGTCAAAATAATTTTGGCTGCTTATACCTTATACTAAGAGCATAGAAGAAACTTTTAATTTATTTAAATAAACTGAAACTTATAGTTAAAATTGAACCAGAGCTCCTTGTAGACTTGCAGTAGTAACTTGCAGCATTTCGTGTCAACAATTATAAATATATACATTTTATGTTTAAATTAATATTAAAAGCATGTTGCACTATGTGCTGTATTAAAAATGAAAGAGTGATACAAATAATGCAATTACTTAATCACTTGGTCTATTATTAATTTTGGAGAAAATTTACGGTGGAAATTGCAATTTTCCATTAAAGAATACTTTTGGCAAAACCTCTGCCTGATCTAATAGGAAATTCAATACTCTTTCCAACGATAGTAATAATAAGAATTTGGGAAAATACTCCATAAAGGAATTTTCGTTTGATGTAAATTAAATATTGCGACATTAGATTTGCTTATATTAAAATGGAATTAAAATTTTATTGCAGATAAGATTGTTTCCTAAATTTATATATAAAAATCCTTTGTTATATCCTATTTTATGCCCTGATTTAAAAAGGAAAAAATGTGAGCAATTTATGTAAAATTTGAATTTAACAAAAAAAATATTTAAAATTCTTTATTAGGAAAATAGTAGGAAAGAGAAAATTATTAATTGCTTTATTGTCGTAGTCGTTTGTACGACTAAAGTAGTAAAAAAATATGAGGATAATAATTTATTCCTTATAAGATTTGGAAGTAGTTTTTTTTAAACGCATGTCCTTCTTGTACCACATGCATCTATCCATTTATAAAAAGAGGCTGTTAAGGATTTTGTAATACAAAACCAATCAGCAGCTGCTACGTTATTTGATTTTTGTTGATATATTGTATAAATAAAAACCTGTTTCTCTTTTTAAAATGTATAAATACATAAAAAAAAAATTAAGTGCACGTTTGTATAAGGCAATCGAAAATGCTACAAAAATAACCTTTTTTTTAAAATATATTTTTATGAATTATTAAAGGATATTATGTTAAAAATTAAGTGGTTTTTTCTATTTTATATCGGTTTTTAGAAAATTTTTGTGCTTGACTAGTTATGGTTGCTGTCACCACAAACTAAAAAACTTCTACATGCGATTATATTCGAATATAAATTTTGTCGTTTTTTTTACCTAGAACAAAATTGAAAAACTGTCTGGCCCCATAAAAATATTACAAATCTATATAAAACTCATGTAAGATTTTTTCATCTGAATTTTCTTTATATTTTCCTTTGGCTGAATACTCGAGAATATAAAAACAAATAATTGAAGCCTATTTGTTCATATGATGTTTATCATCTCTGGTTTCGTCCTTTTTCCTTTTTTTTTCCTTTGTATACAAGAGAAGAGAATAAATATCCTTTTACCTTTTAGGTGTATGCGAGAAAAACTAGTTCTCTACTTGTTCTATGCATATGTATATGAATTGAAAATTACGAAATATATTTGTTGTCATACTTTTTCGAATGTAAATTAATATTTAACTGGAAAACCACTAAAATATGATTTTTTTTTAAACATTTTTTTTATTAATATTAAATTTTTTTTTTGGTATTTAGTAAAGTCAATTTCATGAAATAAACAAATTGATTTTACTAAATACTTCCATAATGCGAGTTTTCTTTAAATTAAAACCGTGGATGGTTTTATAAAAAAAAATTTAAATTAGAATTTACATTTTCAGAATTAGATTTCTTTAAAAAAAATATAGAAAATGGAGCTAAGCCTAATTCTTAAAGTGAGAAATAAATTTCGTTACGAAAGCTATCTAATTGTCTGAATAGTTCATTTTTCTGCGCTGGTACCCACTATATATTAAATTGATTTTGTTTAATTCATAAAAAAAAAATTCAATTTTCTGTACCTAAAAATGCTAAATTTGTAAATATTTTTCGAATACAAAAAAAAAATAATATTATCCTGTGCACAACTATAATATATGTATCAATAAATTATAAGCCTATTTTCCCTACCACAATTAATGTTATTCAAGTACTGGAAAACCACTAAAATATGATTTTTTTATTAACAAAAAAAATATTCCATATTTTTGGTGCTTTCGTTTCTGTTCGAATAATTTTACTAAATTGTAATTTATTGCAGTACAGCATAAAATACAGGATATATGTATATGTAATATGAATTCATTTCTAAATTCCCAATTTTTATATAAATTTAAGAAAATAAAAGTGTATTTACATTAAGCCCTTTTAAATATTTTCTATCATGTGATAATCCTTGATACTATAGATTTTTATGAAAAAATACGAGTTTTAGGGATGAAATTGAATAATATTGTGCAATAAATTAACCGATTGCCTTAATTGAAATACGATTTTTAACCCTTTTTATTCATAAATTGCATAAAAATCAAATCTGTTTTTTGTTTTTGTTGTTTCACCAAAGGCTCATTGATTTGGTTAAAAGGATCATAAGAACTTTTCCATTACGATTATTCTATAGACTGTATTAAAATTAAAATCTGAATTTCAAATATTATCCTTTGTCCTGAGAAATCCTAAATATTTATATTGTATAACAATATTTTTTATTATCAATTGGTAAAAAATAGATTTATGATTCAAGGACTATGATAAAAAATGTCACAATTTAAGTACACATAGACTATGCAGTTCAATATTTTATCTTGACATTTAAATACAGATTTTTTTATGTGGGATTTTGTAAATTTTAGTCGGAAAAATATATGATTTAGTTACAACCTATACAATATTAAAGGAAACCATATTACGTTAAATTATTTTGCTTTTTATAAGTCTCATCTCTCATATATTAAGACTGGTAAAAAAATGGGTATGTTTTTAACTAGCCACTTAAGTTAGTTAAGAGATTTGATATATTGAAGAAGAAAACTTAATTATATTTATTTTAAAGGCAAACAGTTGATTAATTAGCGTAGAAAGTCTATTTCAGTACATAATTCTGTGGCAGATGTCTATTTCAGTACATAATTCTGTGGTTTAGTAGACTTAATCGAAGGTTTTGAAAGACAAATGGCCGTATGCTAATCTATTTGAGTTTTAAAAATATAAATCCGCTGTGGAATTAGTGAATTTTCGTATGCTCATCTCCTAAAGAGAGACACTTAAATAATAATTTCATATTGTAATACTATTGATATAATTTACATATTTCTAGGAAATTCCAAAAATTTCAACAAAATAATCAATCCAGTAGAGATTATTGAAATTATTAAACAAAATAAGAAATTCCCGACTATATATTTTAATGATTGATGTTTCATATTTAAAAAAATATTATTTCGAAAATAGAATATAATGACCTATCTTAAGTACCTTCTAAATAATTAAATTAAATACATTTCGGAATCTCTCTTTCCGTTCAATTTTCCTTTGAATAAAGCGGTTGTTTTCTTATTAAATGTCATTTAAAACAAAAAACCAAAATTAGGAAATATCATTGGAAATGTTAAATCTACATAAAAACTATAAATTAAAAAAAGTTGAAAGTTGAAAACAGATGCTTTCCATATGGATAAATTATTTTTTTGTTCTACTGAAGTGTTATGTTGAATTCGTTATGTTGAATTATTATTCGTTATGTTGAATTATTATGGGGGAACACTTCATAAAAAACGATTTTTTAAAAAAACAGTATGGTTTGTTTTTATGAGAGTTTGTATGAGAGTTTGTTTTTTTAAGAAAACCATTTTTAAATTTTTTCATAAATTTGGCGTACGTAATGTTAAAGTGTCATAAAATTTGAAATGTCAGGAAAATACTGGACATGTTAGTTAATCAGTGTCAGACAAAATTTCGACATGACTCGTGTAGTAGAAACTAACTAATTTTCACAAATTAAATAATACAAAAAATAATATTAAGAAGATGCATATAAATGAATTAGAAAAGTTGACTTACGTATCATTCTTATCAGATTATGATTGAATCATTAAATTATTTTCATATTTTGGTTGGCATATACTTTAATTAAATAAGATATTATGATAATAATAAAACTATAAATTTCACACATATTTCATATCTTGCTGAAACTGACATTATGATATTTACAAGAATATTTGTCATATGGATAAAATTGATTAATTTTTGTATGGATTAAATTTTTAAAAACATCTGTGCACCCTTAATCACAAACGATTTGGTTGTAATAATTTTTATTAACTGTGACAATATTCAATATCATAATTGTTTTTAAATTAAAAATTATTTCCGTAAATTAATAATTTGAAGAATTTTAGAAAACTTGTTCAAATGGGGTGAAAAAGTTCTACATATGTGAGAAACTAAAGTAGTAAATAGAAATCTTATCACATCTATATAAGATACAATTTTCTATTTCATCGTTCAAAATTTTTATTCGAAGTTTATTTGTATGGTTTGATGAATATATCGCTAAAGGGATCATTTAATTGTATATTATAAAATATAATTTAATTATTATTTTTCATTTTAAAATTAACTCAAATTATTCAGTTTTGTAATCAAAATTCTTATCAAAATGGTAGCAATATTGATATTATTTAAATCTAGTTCATAAAACAAGTGAGTTGGCACGATTCGTGTTGAACAATGAGAATTATATATTGCGTGAGGGGCTACAAAGGACGTTACGATCTAGGTGGGTGGACTATGATACCAATATCTATGATACCAATATCTACCTCATGTATATGTTATAAAAAGATTAATTATGAAAGAGTTTTGAAACATAAAAAGTAATACTAAAATGAAAATTTACGGATTCATTGTCTTCTACATCCTTAAAAACTTCGTAATATATGTTAAAATTTGTTACTAAAAGGAAACAACAAAGAAGAAAACCAAAAGTTTTATTTGAAAAGAGAAAAAACTTTGTCGTCAACCATAAAAACAATAGCGAATTTCCTTACCCCCGTTTGTAACAAAGAAACAATTCTCATAAGTACATAAATTAATTTCAAAAGTTAACTTTAGAATTTATCTTCTAAACACGTATTTACCACTACGAGAAATTTCTCTTTTCGTATATCCTCGTTTTTTTTCACTATATCTTATTAGTCCCATCCTTTTACAATTAGAGAGAGGCACTTTTATTTCAAAACTAGTTTTTGTGTTTGTTTTATTATTTTCTATGCTAATACATAAAATGACAAAAAGTTTTTTAATGAAAATTTTTTTCAAACCCTTGCCTAAAAACCTTGCCTAACATTGTTTTCGTTGTTAATCTCAAACTTGGATAGGAGTGTAATTAGTTGTTACAAGATTTATTTATAATCAATTAACAAGATTTTCTCATTTAATAAAACTAGTATCTTTCATTTGAAATTATGCTGATATAAAAATGAAACGTTTTTTTGATGAATACTGGAGGAACGGGATGTTTTAGAAAAGTTGATAAGTTGACACACTAAATTTAATTTAGTTTTCTATACATATGGTTTTATTTGTTAGATTACAAAAAGTTTCTAAAAATAGTTTTTTTTCATTCTACAGTGAAACGTTTATTCGGGAATATATCCTGTGACTATGCTTAATAGGTTTTTGCGGATTTTTTTTATACAGAAATTCAAATTATGTACATATGTAACAAATTTACTAAAGAATAATTAAATTTTAATTTAACCTTATACCAGAAAAATTTTTTTTTAGCTGAAAAAGTTATGGATGAGTAAATTTGGTGTAAGAAACCAAAGCGAATAATTAAATTAATTCTGTGGAATGCATTATTCTCCTGTCTGAATTATTTTTCATAAAAAACATGTAACCTTTTACTCAAAATAAATGTATAAGTAGGATCTATTAGATCTGGCTTTCAATAAAACTGAAAGAATGCTGAATTACACAAGTACTTGCAGTGAAATATATTTTAACTTTAATATTGCAATATAATTCTATTGAAATTATGTTGTAATATTAAAGCTAAAATAATGCTGTTAAAATCTATATGTTAAAATTCGTTATTAAATTTTATTTCTGTAATATTAAGCAACCTGTACTGTTAACCTTTAATTTGGTGCGTTAATTACCAAGTTTTTACAATTATTGAAAAATCTATTGATTAGCAATTTAAATTTAAATTTTGAGAATTTAAAGTGACCATTCTGAAATGTATAATAAATTATGAAATTGTCCTAATGAATTTCCCCAAATTGTAATGGACTCCTGAAGATAAATTATTGATAACCGTAGAAATTGATCGCATACTTAATTATGTTTTAATGTGAGATAGATTAAATTTGATAACAAAATTAATAATTTTAATATTGACCCTTCTTTTAAAAATTTCACAATTGCTAAGAGTTGTAATTAATAACGCTCACGCTTATTAAGTATAATAAAAACTTTTTGCAGCTGTGAATTTTAATGAATTTGGTCGAAATTTTTTTTCGATTTTAAGTTTTTAGAAATTTCATATCAGAAAATAGAACTACTTCGTAATATTCTTCTGTTATGATAATCCACATGTTCAAAAATTTTAATAAAGATGAACCCTTCTAAACACTGTCGAGTAAATTGTGCTATAAGAGTTGAACTGTCAAGGGGTTAAATATAAATAAAAAAAGGTATTACATCTGTTAAAATTGTAACATAAATTTGGTTGTATGTTTTCAAGTTTAAGAAAGATATCAAAATAATAAAGGAAGTTATTTTTGTACGAGTATGAAATGGCATAAATTGAATTTCACACCCCATAGTTGAAGATGCACTAAAAGAATGTTTATGAAGAAAAAAAAATTGTTTTTTTTTATTCTTTTGGTAACTATTTTACATCATATTGTTACAATTAGGGACGCTACAATATGAACGTGATTCGAAAAATGTGTGGGAAAATATTTAATTATTATTTAAACTAAAATCATTACTGGATTTAAGAGGCACAAGCAGGATACTTAACATACATATTTGAAATGTCTAAAGAAAAGAAAGTATTACTTTTGCAATTTCTATTTACTAAACTACCAAATCGACGCTTGTTACTACTACTACTACAATTAAATCTATTGGGGGTTCAGAGATTAAAATAAACTTGAATGAACCAGTTGATGATTTATTGAATTTGTAATACGGGTGGAGTCATTAACAAGATGTGGCAAGAGATTGAAGTCAATAAATTATGAGGAGGGATAGGTAATTTGAAGTTGGGAAATTTAGGAAAACCGGGCATCTAATTAACAAGACTCCACCCGTATTGCAATAATCAAAACCAAAATTAAATATATTTTCAATAGTAACTTTTGATAACACATATTTAAAAAAAATCTTAATTAAAGAATTTTTTTTAAAAAAAACTAAAACTTAGTGCATGCTAATATTACCATCGTAAAAATTTCCTATAACTCTCAAAACAAATCATTAAAAAAACTTATGATAATCAGAAAAACATGATACATCAACCACTTGATATTTAATATTATAGTAGTGATCCCACTATTAAAATATCAAATATCAATTTTTAGATTATCACTAATAAATCAGTATAAAATTAAAGGTCAATTTTTTTTAATCATATTTCACCACCTCATTTTATCAAATTTGGTTTTTATTCGTACTCTGTTCGAACGAGATTCTTCCCAGATACACAAAAACACTGAAAATACTAACTTACAACAGCAAAAAAGAAAATACTAACAACAGTTTTAAAAACAGCGAAGAAGAAATTCAATAATGATTCAATTTATTAAATATATTGCTTAGTCCATATGTTCATTGATTAAATTAACTAGTGTGGAAAATTACTGTGAGAAAATAAATTAAAAAAATATTTTAAATCACCTTAAATTTACAGAAAATATATTAAATCTGTAGTCAGCCACCCAGTTAGGATCGAAAATAGAATTTTTGGTTTAACATTACGAAAAAATATGGAAATGAGAAAAAAAAGTTATGGACTAAGAATTTAATGATGAGAAAAATACGAAGTAGTTTCATACGAATAGGATGTGTTAAGTGCGAACATATGGACGTTATTCAATGTAATATCAACAATAAATAAGTACAGCATATTTAGTATTGGGAAAATTAAAAGGCCCTAGTATTAGTTAAATTAAAAGACTAAATTTGATTAATTTTGGAGATTATTTACTATTTAAAATTGGCATTTTTCATTAAAAATTGGTTTTAGAAAAACACGAATTAGCTGACTGGTCTGAAAGTAATTTCATCTTATAGCAAACTCTTCAACTTTTTCAATGTGGGGTCTCGTAACATCTTAGGTATACATTTATTATTTTAAATCATAGTTTGCAAAAGTTTACACGCGGACGGACCAGACGGACGGATGGCAAAGTGCCAAAATAAGGCATTTTTTTTTGCAAAAATCACTAAAAGAGGAATTGTGGTAGCAAATTTGTAAAAATTTTCATCAGGATTGCAAGAAGTGAAAGTTAATGAATAATAAATTTGTGTAATAATTTTATATTTTTAATATCACGTGTATTCTCGAAGCAAATTTCACATTTTGGCATTAGATTATCTTGTGATGGTATATTGATTCTATTACCAGTGGGCCATTGAACTAATAGCGCACTAATAAAAAACGCAAATGCAACTAATTTATCTCAATAATTAAAAAAAATATTTATCTCAAAAATTAAAAAAAATATTTTCCAATCTTTTAAAAACTGTTTCATTTTATTATTGAATTTTGAAACTTCAGCAAAACCCAAAAAGAAATCAATTAATCTATCTATCTACTCATATCGTAATTTTCCTTTACTTCGTATTGTGATCTAAAATTTACATAAGTTATTTATGGCTCTGTGCAGATGTTCTAACAACAACTTAAATACTTTACTTTTTTCTTTATTGAAAATTTTACTTTAGGACCATTTAAAAATAATTTTATGTAATCAAATTATTTTTTTTACAGATAAAATTACTTTTTTATGTGCGACATTACTGACTTTTTGGGTTCTGATTACACAAATTTTTTTTTATTTTTCAAATAATTTACTCATTTAAAATCTTGTAGTCCTTTTGGACTTTAAAATGCAAAATAGGGTGCATCTCATACAATAATTAAAAAAAAAATTAAACTATGAAACGTGTTTCGAGTATTGATGGAACTCAGAATGTGAGAATTCAACCTGTTTCCACCTAAAATCATTGATATTTCCGCTATAGCATAAATTCTCTATAGTCATATTTATTTTAAGAAATATGCACTTTAGGACTTGTTTATTTGTGTATTGTGTGTTTGTAATTGAATTAATCACGATTAGGGGATAAAAAATGATGCGGGCATATTTTGATTATTTCTAGTCTTAAAAAAAAATTGATACCCTTCAAAACGAGAAGTTTTTATTTTAAATTTTATTCCATTTGTGAAATATGCTTCAGGGGTAATAAAGGACGTTGATTCGGATCATCCAATTTATGTTGAAGATATTGTAATTGAGCAACCCTTCAAAAACGGAAACAATTTTTAATGTTGTCTCGATTTTTTGATAATTGTACATAAAAACACATTTGAGGGATATAAATTATTAGTTGTTTTTTTTTTTACCACAAAACAATTACAAAATCTTTTAAACTATTTGAAATAAAAAAAAATATATTTTATCACAATTTGTTTAAGATAACCACGCCTTTGCATAGGATTTGGTTTGATGATTTGACCTCAAATTAAATATTACATTTTTGTCGACTGACAGGTTTTTAAAGGGTACGGTCTTATATGACCGCAGAAAGTGTAGTTTATAGTAGTTTGCTAATTTTAGTTGCAGACTATAAATTATGGTTTTTTGTGTTACTAAAAAATCTGTTGAAATTTTGCAAAAATTTCTTTTTTTAAATTGGGGTAACATGATTGACGGTCCACTTAGATTTTAAATTCTTGTTTTTTTTTTATAAATTTTTTTATATGAAATTACATATTTGGTTCATGAAAAAACTTAATTGTAATTGAATTTAATTATTTTGAAAAGAACATTAAGATAATTCCATGGAAATTGCTCAAAAGAATAGCTAATCAATTAAATAGAGGGTTATTTTTTTTTGTTTAAAATTACTACATCAATTGTGGACAACACTAATAAATAAAATTTTTCAATAGAAATTGATTTGCTCAATGAAAAATTATTATTAAATTTTTATGGGATGTACTTGGATTTTTAGGTTGAATACCGATTAAATATTGATTAGGGATAAATCGATTACGGAGAAACAATTCCCATTTCTTCTTTGGGTCTAGCTATAGTCTGCAGAGATAAACTTGTTTTAGAAAATCCGCCTTTCTTCAAGCAGATCTCGATTGCCCTGTATCTAATAAAATTCATAACATGGTTCTAAATACTTATAAGAAAAATTATTATAAAACTATTTATAAAATATTTTATTCTTAAAACTTTTACCTTCGTTTTCCAAATAATAATATTTATTTCAAAACTTTTTCTTACAGAGTTACTGTTCCAGGATATCAAGGTAATCTTCAAGCAGCAATTTCACATAGTTCAGCATTAGCATCATGGGAACGTTTTGGTGTTGAATTTATTTTGACATTTATTATTGTGTTAACTTATTTTATTTCAATGGATTCGTATAAGAAATATTTAGGAAATGCATCGTTAGCTGTTGGTGCAGCTTATAGTGCATGCAGTTTTGTTTCGGTAAGTTATTTAATTAACTGATTAGATTGTTTAAGTTAGTATTTTCAAGTATGTCTTCTACTGCGGGTAAGATAAAGTAATTAGTGGTTTGCCAATTAATTATAATTCAAAATGTTGAAAATTTTACATTATATATCAAATCTATTAAAAATATTTGTAATACGACAATAATTGATTAATGACTTGCTTTTCTCTATATTTTTGGTCTGGTGAAAATATTTGGATTATTATAACAATTTTTTTTTTCACAGACAGAATAAACAGAAAAATATCTTTATTTTCATATAAAAATTAATAAGATTGTTTCAGTTTTATCTTTTAATGAATATTGGGTGGTTAATTTAAAATTACCTTTTCCTTTGTGCTACAAATTTTCCTTTGGTACGTAATTTTTGACGACGAAATAAAATCAACTTTAAAATCACAAATTACTAAAACTACCTGTCGTAATAATATTTGTGATATTTTTTTTCTGTATAATAACAGGTAAATATTTCCATTCTTTTTTGTGCATTCTTCAGTTCAGGCTTAAGTGCTCACCTGCCGTTTAGGAATTTTTGAAGGTCTGCCTATTTATTTTTACATAAGCGTATATTAGTTCACCTGCAGTTTTTATAATATATCCGTTATATTGAATGCCCATATTTTTCATATAAGTGACATTTAAATTGATAATTGTTCAAAATGTTATTAAAAGAAAATCATATAGGAAAGAGTTGTCGAATAAATTGTAATTTTAAGACCGTTTCCTAATATGTACGTAAAATTAATTGTATTCTGCAACTAAATAATTTTATTGATATCAATTGATGTGATATTGGCCTAAAGATTTTATGAATAAATGATATCAATATTAAATATTTATGGTCAGTTTTAGATGTTAGGTGACATTAGATTTTATACGAAACAGTTTTTAGGACTTAAAACTAACTGAAGACATAATTTTTTTTATATTATAGTAAATATTAACTTAAGATTTTCTACAATACATATTGCGCAGAATTATATTATGTCACGTGTATGGTTATTTCAATTACCATACACGTGATGTAATACAATTCTGCGCAAAATCGTACCATTGTATCTTTATACCATGCGTTTTATAGACATACAATTTAATAAGTTTTTTTTGTAGCGGAGTATGATAATAAAAATAATTATATAGTTCGGTGTATGATTAAATCACCTTGTATATGGAGCGGACTTTCTATTTTCGAATTATATAATTATTTTGAGTTTGTCTTTTATTCAGTTTGAAAATAATATATAGGAAATCATTAACTTAAAATTCGTCTTCTTAGCTAATAATGAAATTATGTTTTTATTATTTAATGTGTATATTTAATATAATTAAATATACACATTAAATAATAAGGACTTTTTTTATTCAATATAAATTTAATTTCATTTAATTTGAAATATAATCTTATTATAAATTTTGTAATAAATTTAAATTTCTATCATAAGTAAAATCTTTAAATTAGACAAAAATAGAAAGAATATTTTTAAATTATATTTTTGGTCTAGGATCAATAATCAATATTAATACCACAACTACTATATTCAACTTTGTACACAAAACCAATTAAGTCAACTGCAAAAAAATGTCTAGAACACCTGGTTATCCTGTTTTGTGAGAATATGAAAGAAGAAATATATAAGATAGTATACAAAGATAAAATGAGAAACTGGAACAGTATCAGAATTTTAAAAATTATTATAAAAATATTTTAACAAAGAGTATCCGTTTTGGATCCTTATTCGACTTCTTTTACCTTGAACGTATGTAGTTTCAATTAAAATCTTTGATCAGGAAAATAGACTTGGCATAAGAGCAAATAATACCGATTTTTGTATATTTTTTTTTATAAATTATTAACCTTCTTCGAAAGATCTTTGTCCTATTTTATATAAATACAAATAAATATAAATATATGTGCATCTGTTTAGATTCAGATTATGCGATAAATTGGAAATATCCCTTCTTAGTTAAAATATAATACCACATTGTTACCACATTAATACCACAGCGTTCAGCTATGTGGTATACTGTTGAGTGGCTGTTATATCCGTATGAGACTGGTTGAAATTTAGATTTTTTTCAAAAAATATCCACTTAGAATGAGATTTAGGTTATATGTAAATGTATCCGTTTATATGTAAAGGCAATTCTGATGTTAAATATATAATTAGACGCTTAACCAAAATACACCTACATAGGTCAAATGACGTATTAGCATCTTTAAGTAAACTAGGTAGGATGCAGCCAACTATTTACTTACATCGTTCTTCTTTCTTCATTTGTATAATTGTAATTGCATTTAACGTAATGAGAACCTTATTACCTGTATTTCTTTTTTGTGTAAATTCTAAAACAAAAACATACTTTAAAAATTATACCAGTTCCTGGAATTTTGCCAGTTCTTGAAGTTGGATTTTGTAATTCTGATGTAGTGGTGTAGTTTAACCCCTTGCTAAGAGTGGTACAAATTAATGTATTAATTTCAATTTACTAAAAGAAATAACAATAATATTTATTGAAACATGTTAAACCCCAAACTAATGTAATCTCTTAATCATTTCAGATGCCTTACTTAAATCCAGCTAGATCATTGGGACCATCATTCGTTCTTAACAAATGGGATCATCATTGGGTTTACTGGTTTGGACCTCTAGTCGGTGGGGCTATTTCCGGTATTGTTTATGAATATATTTTCAATTCCCGTCGTAATGCCAAAAAGGTTAAAGAAAATGTTGAAAATGATTCATCAAGTATTCATTCGGAAGATGATTTAAATTACGACTTGGATTTGGAAAAACCAAATATACAAAATCAAAAATTTCAAGGATCAACATATCGTGCACCCACTGGTACAATTAATCAACAAAGCGGATACTGCCAAAATTTCTATACTACAACACCATTAACAAAAAATGAACAACAAACTGAACCATTATATGGTGGTACACGATCCTTGTATTGTCGTTCACCACCATTAACACGTGCCAATTTGAATCGATCGCAATCAGTTTACGCAAAAAGTAATACTGCAATTAATCATGATATTGTACCTCGACCGGGACCATTAGTACCAGCTCAAAGTTTATATCCTATTCGAGTAACTCAAGCACAAAATTCACACCTACAAAACCAAAATTTACAAAACCAATTACAACAAAGATCGGAAAGTATATACGGTATAAGAGATTCAACACGGCAGCAATCGGGTGTTCAGCAACAGCAACAACAACGTCAGCAGCAACAACAACAACAACTGCAACAACAACCACAACATAATCAGCAATTACAACAATGTACACAAGAAACTGTTGGATTCCAACCAGTGTACGGAAGTCGACATAATCCAGCCCCTCAGGATGGTGGACTTAAATACGATCAACGAAGCTGTGATTCTCGCGATGATACAATAAAATTTTCTAGGACAAATAGACCAGAATCAACATATGGCGTAACCGGTCAACGTGGTCGTGGTCAATCAGCACAATCAGATGACAGTTCGTATGGATCGTATCATGGTTCTGCAATAACACCTCCAGCACGTAATCCAAGCAATAGTGGTCCTGGAAATGGTGGTGATGTAATGATGTATGCCCCACCACCACATGGAGTTATTAGAACAACCACAGAAAGAAAGATCTCGTCAAGTGGTGGTGGAGTTGTCGGTAGTTGTCAAAAGCTTGGGGAGAGACAACAGACTGTTACATATTCAACGAAACCACCTCAAATTGTTACGAATGGTCAACTACCACAACAACAAGGTTGTCAACCACCACATAATTCATATAGTATGATGCCACCAATGAGACAAAACTAGTAAATTATAAAGAAATAATTACAGTTAGCAAATGAGAAATATGACAATTCGAAATATTTACTTAGTATGCTAATATATCAAAGTATATTTTAAAACACTTAGAAATTTTATAATTATTTTCAATGTTGTCTTTTGACAATACGATTTTTTAAATAGTAATTGTGAATAGAAATTTACAGGGTGGTTACTAGTAAGTTTAGTATTTTAAAAATTACTAAGAAATCATAGAATAAATGATCTTAGAGATATACAAAATTTACCGATTTAAATCTTATATTTTTGGTCTTTTCAATTCCTTGCATGGTGTTAGTTTTAAAATATGTGTACCTATAAAAAATTTAACTCTTAATCAGCCTGTATAATTATAGTTAATAGAAAATATTTGGGGAACCTTTAACCTTGCAGGAGAAATATTAAATTTAAAAAGATATTTATAAATTATTACATTGGTGAACATAAAATAATAGACTGATTTCCTCTTTTAGAATTAATTTAATTATTTTAATATATAAATATTTTCTTTCTTGAAACGAATCCTTAAAATAATATAAAATAATAGTTATATGTACATCCAAGTCAATATAAAAAAATTATAAAATTTTGTAAGATAATATTAACATTGTAACAATTTTCAATTACTTTAAGTTATTGTAAGATCTTTTTTTTATTAATTTTTATATTTTATTTATAATTTCAAATTTTTCCTACACACAAATTATATTCTTGTAAATATAAAATTTAATTATTATATTTTTAAAGAGTTTTTAAATTTATTGATAATTTTTCTCATCTATATACTAAATAATTTTATATTATTAAACTTTAAGTAAAATAATGTAAAATTTTAATTACGTACAAATATAATAATTTTGAGAAAATTTAAAAATTAAACTTTTTCTTAAAAGGAATCTGAAAAAATGATCTTCGTTAAATTCTGTTGCAGAAAGTTACTAATGTTAAAAAGTTGAGAACGCTAATATAAGCTAAAACACATTTGGAATATTAATTAATAAAATATTATCCAAATTTTAATGAAATATTGGGAGCCGATAACTCTATTTTGAAACTAAAAGATGCAAAGCTGAAGTTTCGTTATAGTTTTTGCAAATACGATGTTGATGTAAGTGTCTATTATGTAATTTTTAATTATTTTTGCTTTTAATAAATATATTACAAATACATTGGATTTATTCGAAAGAACCTAATCATTATTTCAAATTTATAATCCAAGACAATATTTTCAAAATAATTGCGACACTGGTGATGCAAAAATCTGGCCAAAAACAAAAATGTGCAGGTTTCCACGTTATTTAGCTTTTATTCTCTAGTTATGAATCCGCCCCGAATCCGCAATTTGACAATCTGGTTTGCTAAGAAAAAAAAGACTACATCCGACGAGGCTTCAATATTTTCATCTTATGCCAGTTCCATGCTACTGCTTCCTCGTTTGCCCATGTTAGTTGTTTTTGTATTTGATTTGAATTATATGTATGCAAATATGTATGAAGTGCTTTTACTCTTCCAAAATTTTTGTTTATATATCTAAAATGCTGACTAAATCTGGAAACTTTGGCTAAAATAACTTTAACATATGGAAAACAGTATAACAGTCTTGAAACTCTGAAACTCTGCATTGAGCAATGTGGAAAAAAATAGTTTTAGTTACGTTATTGCCAATCGTAACTTCATAACCCACCATCACATTTGATGGCTGAGTAAGCTAATCTTAGACTCAAATTAACGCTAAAAGCAAAGGACATCAGCATAAATCGTATTTTCAACCAATAAATTAGCTTTGTTATGCTTGAGATTAAGTTCGCATTGTAATTTATAGATCGATATTATACGATTATTGTGAAACTAGAGAACTAGACATAAGTATTAATTGTGTTGCATTCAAAAAAATAAAGTTGGAAATAGCCAAATCATCAGGACAATGACAAATATTTTATTAAATATATTGTGTTCAAAAATCCAATTTTACATATAAGATTAAATCACATATCAATTAATATTAATTGTTGAATTTTAAAAATAATTAATTCAGGTTTATAAATTCATAAAAGAAAAATAATTTAAGCAAGAAATTGAGTATCTGAGAAATATTAATTACAAACTGTCATTTATGTGGCAAACTGGAAAAAAAAATTTTTTCGCAAATCTACAACCAAAGAATAATAAATTACTGAAAAAATTGTCTGATATTTTATGAATCGGTTAAAATAATGATCAAGATACATTACATAAAAAGATACCTGGATAAATTCCTAAATGGCAGGTGTGCAACATTGTATCGAAAACATTCGGCTACAAGAGATACTGTCATTATTATTGATTTAGTCATTTACTGCAAAATGTATACAATTATTTAACAAAACTGATAAATTAGCATCGCATAATTTGACTGATTTAACAAATATAATTAATTTTATGAAAGAAATTACATTGTATAATCAAATTTATATTTATTGCTTTAATTGAATAATGATTTCCAAATATATCAAGAAAAAACACAAAAAATTAAAGTATGTAAAAATACATAATTTTAATAAATATTCAAGTAATGGTAATAAATCCCAATTGTTAATTACGAAATAAATTTATGTGACTATATGTTGTATTCTTTCTTATTCTGAAACAAAATCCCATCCTTGACAGCATAAACAGTATATTTAATTAACAAGTTTTTCTTTCACCTTAGCGTTTAGCGCTACAGACAGAGTTGCTTCGAGGTGGTCGTCACTATTCACCTCCAATTAACATTACCGTTTGCAACTTGCTTTCAGCTTATCCACTGTGTTCTTGGTCGGCCTGCTGCGCTGTTAGGATTTATTAGGATTTTTATTTAGGATTTATTAGGATTTTTGGTAATCTTTTTTTTATCTATGCCCTGTATATGATCTGCCAATGACATTAGCTATACATTATCTACGATCTTAATAGCACCGAATATTCTTCTTATAAGAGAATTATACTAATAATTTATAATCAATTTCATTTGTTGTATTTTAATTATTTTTTCCAATACTTCTAAAAAAATTAACAAAACCTATTTATTATCTGATACACATAAAATTATAAATACAGAAATTGTTAAAAGGTCGTTCAAACATGAAAAGAAGAAAGACCATCTAATTTCTAATTTGAGGTCAAATAATAAATTAAACTCAATACTCATTTACAATTTGTAGAATATATCACAAGAATTCTCACCCCTTATGTCTTTTTTTATATAAATTTATTGGTAACCAACCTTTACAAAACTGAACGAGAACATTCCCTCTTTTAGAGGAGTTGTTCAAGTGTAATATTTATTATTGAATGTTTAAATTTTTCTATCATCTGAACCAATGTACCATAAATCCCATAACGACACTTAAAATTGTCTAATAAAAATTCATTTTTAGTACAAGGAAGAAAATATGTAGTCACATAAATATTTTTTTTCAAATGGATTTTTGTTTTGTATCAATTTCATTTTTTTAAGTGAATAAAATCATAAATGCCGAGCATAAATTTTCATCCCCTAATCGCAAGTATAATTCAATTACAAAACAAAACAAAGGAAAAAATAACCCTTAAAGCGCATGCTTTAATAAATAAACGTGTCAAGACTACTTATATATGGAAGAATATTAATATCCTAGAGCGAAACAGGTTGACTTAAGAGTGCTTTTTGAATGTTTAAACGATTATTTCGGAGTTTAAATTTTCAAAAAGGTTTTTCAATGTTTCAGAACAACCCTACTTTGCATAATGGAAGTGGCAAATTTATGTGAAAATTATAGGCGAATTAATAAAAAAAAAAATATTTTCATCTGATTTATGGGACTTGTGTCTATTTAAATCAACTGCTAAACTAAAAAATTTTATCAAACTAAAAAAAAATGTGTTGTTTGTTGGATATGCATAAGTGATTTTTTGTAAATTCGTTTTTTTTTTGTACTAAATAATTAATCAAAGTGTTCTGTATATACATATATCTATTTTTTAAAAATATTTTTGACTGCGTTTAAATTTAAAACTATTAGATTTGAGGGCAGGATAAATTACCGTATATCACTTGTTGTGAAGGACATGTGTGCAGAGAAATGAATAAAACAAAATTGTATTTATTACACAATGGGAAGTGATGCTGATTGTAATATGTGGCTTAGTATTTTATTTTTTATGGGTTGCTGAAGTGTTCATACTTATCTATATACAATTAATTTATTTAAAGGATTAGAAATTATTATTTTTTCAATTGTCATGTGATAATTTTTTAGTAAGAACTTTCGAATTTGATTTAAACAAGTGCATTTGATGCAATATGAATACAAAAATTATTATGTATGTTATCTTAAATAATCTTCTTCATTAATATTCCGAGATAAGAATTGTGTTAACTGTTGTATCAGAAATTTTGCGATTGACAAATATTCTCATAACAATATAATTTTCGAAATTAAATTGTTGAATACAATAATGAAGAATTATAATTTCGAATACACCAATAATGTCTAACGTAACATTTAACATCTTAAAATGTTCGTATCATCTTGACTATATAGTTCTCAAAAAAACTACTTAATCTTATAATTATTTTTGTCAGTTCATTTATTATTGATATTTTGATATTATCAATTTAAAAAATACGAAATTGGTTTTTGAATTTGATGCAAAATTAAAGTAATTTCAAATTATCATATATCATTATATGTGATAATTTGAAATTATGTTTTTCATTATAAATTTTCTCACAGTCAATTTTCACACTAGTTAATTTAATTAATTTACATTGTACATGATAACATAATAATTTAACTATATATATGTATAATGTATATAACAAAATTAATTTTTGGGATCATTGGTTTCCATTTTCTCAAATTTGGTCAAGAAATTTTAAAGTTATTGTCTTATGTGTATCTGGGAATAAAATTTTACTCTGTCAAATATAGATTAATATTAAAATATAAAATGTGGTGAAGAAGATGACTTTAATTTGAATAATAATTTATATTTACAATATAGACACAAAAATAATATTTTATGGCTTCAAGCTACAACCAAGCTGATGGTTACAAATGCAAATATCAATTATCAAAATTGAAATATTTATATTAATTCTAATTACTAATAATACATATTTGTATTTGTTATTTCATTTACAAATTAAAGAATATGTGATTTAATAGTTTGGGAGATTTCAATGCGAAACTACTGGAAAAATTGTATGGCGAAGACAGAATTATTGGTAATTTTAACAGTGGTTCATGAAATTTAAGATGAACCAGTGTTATCGCAATGGCAAAAAAAGAGTTATAGTTGTCACTAAAGTTCACGATTAGTTATTAATTAAACGTAACTTTAAACACCACAATCACTTTTAAATACTTTTCAACACAATTTTCTTCTAAAAGTTGTGTAACCAAACAAATTATAACTTAAATAAAAACGTTAAGTTTAAATGGTTTAAACGTTAAGTTTAAATTTTAACAGTATTTATGGGTCCAAGAAAGTTATTATTATTAAATTAACAAATAATTAGTTTTTACACAATTTTCTCAATTTATTATGATATAATGCAATATAAAATATTGCTCTAATAGTTAATAATATTATTATTATTACTCCATTTATCTTATTAATATTGAACTACAGATGGTCTCCTATTTTCATTCATTAGTCACACTTATATGAAAATTATTCTGCACAAAAATATGAAAATCAAGTGATGATGAATATTCTTGTGAAAATTATGTCTTCTTCTACCATCATTTTTTTAGTTATGTCGATTTTAAAGTATTAAATATGGATGTCCTTGTTTTCCAACCAGAAAAAAAGGGTATTCGATTAAAATTGATTACATTGATCAATGATACATGGATATTATAGATAAATTTATTAAAATTTGATATTAGAAAATTATAAAAATTTGATTGATGACATGTTCGTCAATAGATGAGTACTATTCAATTTCTTTAATTCAAATAATTTTCGGGAAGATTTTTTATTGAAAAATTTTTAAAGGGGTTACAGGAGATATTGATTATGCTACTTTTTATTATAAAATAGGAAATTAGTTGTACTTGAAAATTAGAGATGATTAATTATTTTGTTATAATAAAATGCAGTTTAATTGGAATTATAAAACGCCTTTTCTCTAATTTTCCAAAGTATTGAATTCTAGTAAAATGTTATAATCCCTTTACAGTACTATTGAAAAAAAAAGAACGAACCTAAATTTTTCCGAATAGTTTAATTAAGTTAGATAATACTTGAATTAAATTAGTTGTAACATTAAATGGCGCTGATTATTAAACTTAATATTATTATTATTTAGTTTTATTTTTTATTAGAAAATTTCATATACATATATACTATATACATAAATTTGACTTTAAATTTCATAATTCAATGAGATAATTAAAAAAGAGTATAAATTTTGAAACCACTGATTATATGCATAGAAATACTATTTATGTGCACAATGAATTATTGTGCGACTTCTAAAGAGTTAGCACAAATATAAAACCACTTATCTATATTCAAGGTTAATGCATTAGGTCAAATCCATTTGTTGCCTGCCCATCGTGTTTTCATGTTCACTGTATCACAATAATAATTTTTTTGCTCATAAACATTTGTGTAAAAAGTAGAAAAATTTCCATAAATATACATATCTGAATAAAATGAATTCTTTAACCCCTCATTCAGAAAAAGTGAATTAAAACACATTTTCAGATATAAAATATGGAAATGTGTCTCGAATAATTTTGTTTTCGTTCAAAGAATGAAAAAACTTTTGGTCACTTTCATAATGCCAAATAAAAGATCCTCAGGCCCAGGAATACGTTAGCATATGATAGTGCTGTATAAAATAACATGTGTCATAAAAACATCATATTGATAGGAAAAATTCTCAATATAAGATTTTCCAATTAAATAAACTAATTTTTGTGTGTAGTTAAATCATTATTGTTTTCTATTCTGCATTAAATTTAACTAATGGGGTTACCTCAAGGCGTATATGCAAATATGTCGGTTAGGGAAAATACACCCTAAAAAGGTAAATAGAACAAAATGAAATTAAATATACACCAAAATTGGATAGTTATGGCTGTTATTTGATCCTTTGAACAAATTTACAGTTTTTTTCTCTTTTATTTTTATATACTTTTTTTTTCTCATTCTACCGATCAATTATTCTGTTAAAGTGAAATAAAATATGCTAATTTATAATCTGATTATGTTCTTGGTACTTCATAAAAAATATATCGGCAACTGTGAAATTAAATGATCGATTGACAATTGACTTTCTGTAAAAAATTGATTATGTTTACTTATTTTTTTTTAGGGAAATATTTTTATTGTTCAGTATGATTACCCATCATGTCTACATAAATATTAAAAGAATCTCTGATCACCTTACTTACGAATAATAACTATAGCTTTGATATTTTTAAATTATTATTGTCGTTAGCAACATAAATTTATGAAAATTAAATCTCGAAGCAAAGGATATGCGTTATAAATGATACAATCATGAATTTGCTTTTTTTAAATTATATCCTTTTCTAGATAAGCTAGAATTTATTTATTGAGTAAAAATATGTTTTTTTTAAACCGAAGTTGGATTTAAATGATTTACCTCTGGTGAATTACTTTCAAGGGTAAATTTTGTTACTATTTATGGTAGATTCTTAAAGAATTAAATGATTATTAAAAGAGGATTTAATGTTTTATTGGTGGGATAAACATTTATATATAAAAACTTTAATGATTGATATGGTGATAAATTTAATTACTGGAGTATGAAATATTTACGGATTATTCCCCTTGTGATAGGGCTTTATCATGTGTTGGGGTGGAAATGTCGCCAATCAAAATCTTGTCTTTCAAAATCTCGCCTTCAAATTCCATTATTATTCGTGATATAAAACTACGAAAGAAGAATTTTGCAAAGAGAATTATTTAATCTCTTGTTACCATTAAACTATATCATAAATTATTTTTATTTTTATAGTTCATTCATTATTTTATGCATTTAAGTAAAAGCATATTTAAAAAAAAAATTTTTTTTTATTATTATTTAATTTTTGGTCATAATGTATAATATAAGTTGTGATATATTATCCAAAATCTTCGAAAACAAAATCATTTTCCTACAATGAAGTATTACTCTTACTTCCAATACACCTGTTATTTATTTACAACAGTAATTCGATAAAATAATACTTTAGTTGTACGTGAGACTATATAAGAAGTCCTTGTCGAAATTTGGAAATTGTTGGATACTGTTTTGAAATGGTGGATTTGCTGTGGAGTTTAATTTGTCGTTATTATTCAGCCCTGATTAAGCAATCACGACAAATAACGACAAACTAAACTCCACAGCAAATCCACAATTTCAAAACAGTATCCAATAATTTCCAAATTTCGACAAGCGCTACAAGTATACGACACGCACACGTTCCACTAGCGCAAAATCATTATAGTCAAGATGCATCATATAATTTTGGAACAACATTGCAGCCAATTGATAACTGAGAACATATATAGATAACGTTTTAATTAATTTTCTTGAATTAACCCAGCAGACAATATATATCGAAAGAAGACCAACGTGATATATTGATAAATATGCCTGAATAGTATATTCAGGCATGTTTCGGTTAGTTTAGGGGGATTCTTGCAAAACTTAGAAAATAAAAATATTGCTACTTCAGCTTCTGAAATATTGAACACGTATCAGTTGGAGGATGAAAAAATAGAACTATTCGGTGAAATAGTAGTAGAAAAGTAGGCTTTATTCTAAGTAAAAAATTCTATAGCTTTAAAAAATTTACTTATATTTACAATGAACGAAATATTTCCATTTCTAATTTTTAAATTTCCAAGGATTTGCATTGAAACATTAAAAATTAGTTGTGTTTGGCATACTTTCATGTATTTCATAAATATAAATGAAAATCTTTTTGCTATATAAATAATGGAATTAAGGGTGAATATCCTCCTAATCCGAAAAATATGACTTTATTATAAAATAAAATCCGCACCCGAATGAAATTGAATATATTCAAAATTTAATTCCTATCATCTTCATGAAGTGCAAATAAAAAAATGTTATGTAATGAAAAATATTTTGCCTGTAAAAATAAATTTTAAATAAAAATATTTTTACATATCCTTATAATCTTTAGACACCATATTTAAAATACTCAACATATTTTTCAAAAAAATAAATAATAATATAGTTTTTTGTCGTTCTTAGATTTGGAATAAAATATCGTTTAAACCTGAAAAATTTAAAAAATATTTTTTATGAAAAAGGTTCAATTCTAATTTCATTTTAAAAATTAGTGTTTTTGCATAGCAAGAGTAACCACAAATAAATATTCATAGTTACAGGAATATTTATTATAATTTTATTACAACGGATTTTTTTTACTCTTTTCAAGTTGTTTTCGACAAAGATTTTTTTCGATCTCCGTGTAGGGAATTTAATTTCTAGCGCATTTCCGAAGACCTTTTCGAAAAATATTCAAAATTGCCCGAGAAATCGGAAAAATATGGGACTTTAATGAGATTCAATACAAAACATCAGATTTTGTAGCAAAAAAATGAAAACCGTTAAAACTGAAAGCAATTCCCACATATTTGGTATCTCCGTGTAGGGAATTTAATTTCTAGCGCATTTCCGAAGACCTTTTCGAAAAATATTCAAAATTGCCAGGGAAATCGGGAAAATATGGAACTTTAATCAGATTCAATACAAAACATCAGATTTTGTAGCAAAAAAATTAAAACCGTTAAAACTGAAAGCAATCCCCACATATTTGGTATCTCCGTGTAGGGAATTTAATTTCTAGCGCATTTCCGAAGACCTTTTCGAAAAATATTCAAAATTGCCCGAGAAATCGGGAAAATATGGAAATTTAATTAGATTCTATAGCAAACATCAGATTTTGTAGCAAAAAAATGAAATCCCTTAAAACTGAAAGCAATTCCCACATATTTGGTATCTCTGTGTAGGGAATTTAATTTCTAGCGCATTTCCGAAGACCTTTTCGAAAAATATTCAAAATTGCCCGAGAAATCGGAAAAATATGGAAATTTAATGAGATTCAATACAAAACATCAGATTTTGTAGCAAAAAAATTAAAACCGTTAAAACTGAAAGCAATCCCCACATATTTGGTATCTCCGTGTAGGGAATTTAATTTCTAGCGCATTTCCGAAGAGCTTTTCGAAAAATATTCAAAATTGCCCGAGAAATCGGGAAAATATGGAAATTTAATTAGATTCTATAGCAAACATCAGATTTTGTAGCAAAAAAATGAAAACCGGAAAACTGAAAGCAATCCCCACATATTTGGTATCTCCGTGTAGGGAATTTAATTTCTAGCGCATTTCCGAAGACCTTTTCGAAAAATATTCAAAATTGCCCGAGTAATCGGGAAAATATGGAACTTTAATGAGATTCAATACAAAACATCAGATTTTGTAGCAAAAAAATGAAATCCCTTAAAACTGAAAGCAATTCCGACATATTTGGTATCTCTGTGTAGGGAATTTAATTTCTAGCGCATTTCCGAAGACCTTTTCGAAAAATATTCAAAATTGCCCGAGAAATCAGGAAAATATGGAACTTTAATCAGATTCAATACAAAACATAAGAATTTGTAGCAAAAAAATGAAAACCGTTAAAACTGAAACCAATCCCCACATATTTGGTATCTCCGTGTAGGGAATTTAATTTCTAGCGCATTTCCGAAGACCTTTTCGAAAAATATTCAAAATTGCCCGAGAAATCGGGAAAATATGGAACTTTAATGAAATTCAATACAAAACATCAGAATTTGTAGCAAAAAAATGAAAACCCTTAAAACTGAAAGTAATTCCCACATATTTGGTATCACCGTGTAGGGAATTTAATTTCTAGCGCATTTCCGAAGACCTTTTCGAAAAATATTCAAAATTGCCCGAGAAATCGGGAAAATATGGAATTTTAATGAGATTGAATACAAAACATCAGAATTTGTAGCAAAAAAATGAAAACCCTTAAAACTGAAAGCAACTCCCACATATTTGGTATCTCCGTGTAGGGAATTTAATTTCTAGAGCATTTCCGAAGACCTTTTCGAAAAGTATTCAAAATTGCCCGAGAAATCGGAAAAATATGGGACTTTAATGAGATTCAATACAAAACATCAGATTTTGTAGCAAAAAAATGAAATCCCTTAAAACTGAAAGCAATTCCCACATATTTGGTATCTCTGTGTAGGGAATTTAATTTCTAGCGCATTTCCGAAGACCTTTTCGAAAAATATTCAAAATTGCCCGAGAAATCGGGAAAATATGGAAATTTAATGAGATTCAATACAAAACATCAGATTTTGTAGCAAAAAAATGAAAACCGTTAAAACTGAAAGCAATCCCCACATATTTGGTATCTCCGTGAAGGGAATTTAATTTCTAGCGCATTTCCGAAGACCTTTTCGAAAAATATTCAAAATTGCCCGAGAAATCGGGAAAATATGGAAATTTAATTAGATTCTATAGCAAACATCAGATTTTGTAGCAAAAAAATGAAAACCGGTAAAACTGAAAGCAATCCCCACATATTTGGTATCTCCGTGTAGGGAATTTAATTTTTAGCGCATTTCCGAAGACCTTTTCGAAAAATATTCAAAATTGCCCGAGAAATCGGAAAAATATGGGACTTTAATGAGATTTAATACAAAACATCAGATTTTGTAGCAAAAAAATGAAATCCCTCAAAACTGAAAGCAATTCCCACATATTTGGTATCTCTGTGTAGGGAATTTAATTTCTAGCGCATTTCCGAAGACCTTTTCGAAAAATATTCAAAATTGCCCGAGAAATCGGGAAAATATGGAATTTTAATGACATTCAATACAAAACATCAGAATTTGTAGCAAAAAAATGAAAACCCTTAAAACTGAAAGCAACTCCCACATATTTGGCATCTCCGTGTAGGGAATTTAATTTCTAGCGCATTTCCGAAAACCTTTTCGAAAAATATTCAAAATTGCCCGAGAAATCGGAAAAATATGGGACTTTAATGAGATTCAATACAAAACATCAGATTTTATAGCAAAAAAATGATATCCCTTCAAACTGAAAGCAATTCCCACATATTTGGTATCTCTGTGTAGGGAATTTAATTTCTAGCGCATTTCCGAAGACCTTTTCGAAAAATATTCAAAATTGCCCGAGAAATCGGGAAAATATCGAAATTTAATGAGATTCAATACAAAACATCAGATTTTGTAGCAAAAAAATGAAAACCGTTAAAACTGAAAGCAATCCCCACATATTTGGTATCTCTGTGTAGGGAATTTAATTTCTAGCGCATTTCCGAAGACCTTTTCAAAAAATATTCAAAATTGCCCGAAATCGGGAAAATATGGAAATTTAATTAGATTCTATAGCAAACATCAGATTTTGTAGCAAAAAAATGAAAACCGTTAAAACTGAAAGCAATCCCCACATATTTGGTATCTCCGTGTAGGGAATTTAATTTCTAGCGCATTTCCGAAGACCTTTTCGAAAAATATTCAAAATTGCCCGAGAAATCGGGAAAATATGGAACTTTAATGAGATTCAATACAAAACATCAGATTTTGTAGCAAAAAAATGAAAACCCTTAAAACTGAAAGCAATTCCCACATATTTGGTATCTCCGTGTAGGGAATTTAATTTCTAGCGCATTTCCGAAGACATTTTCGAAAAATATTCAAAATTGTCCGAGAAATTGAGAAAATATGGAAATTTAATGAGATTCAATACAAAACATCAGATTTTGTAGCAAAAAAATGAAAACCCTTAAAACTGAAAGCAATCCCCACATGTTTGGTATCTCCGTGTAGGGAATTTAATTTCTACCGCATTTCCGAAGACCTTTTCGAAAAATATTCAAAATTGCCCGAGAAATCGGGAAAATATGGTAATTTAATTAGATTCTATGGAAAACATCAGATTTTGTAGCTAAAAAATGAAAACCGTTAAAACGGAAAGCAATCCCCACATATTTGGTATCTCCGTGTAGGGAATTTAATTTCTAGCGCATTTCCGAAGACCTTTTCGAAAAATATTCAAAATTGCCCGAGAAATCGGGAAAATATAGAAATTTAATGAGATTCAATACAAAACATCAGATTTTGTAGCAAAAAAATGAAAACCCTTAAAACTGAAAGCAATCCCCACATATTTGGTATCTCCGTGTAGGGAATTTCATTTCTAGCGCATTTCCGAAGACCTTTTCGAAAAATATTCAAAATTGCCCGAGAAATCGAGAAAATATGGAAATTTAATGAGATTCTATAGAAAACATCAGATTTTGTAGCAAAAAAATGAAAACCGTTAAAACTGAAAGCAATTGCCACATATTTGGTATCTCTGTATAGGGATTTTAATTTCTAGCGCATTTCCGAAGACCGTTTCGAAAAATATTCAAAATTGCCCGAGAAATCGGGAAAATATGGAAATTTAATGAGATTCAATACACAACATCAGATTTTGTAGCAAAAAAATGAAAACCGTTAAAACTGAAAGCAATCCCCATATATTTGGTATCTCCGTGTAGGGAATTTAATTTCTACGGCATTTCCGAAGACCTTTTCAAAAAATATTCAAAATTGCCCGAGAAATCGGGAAAATATGGAAATTTAATTAGATTCTATAGCAAACATCAGATTTTGTAGCAAAAAAATGAAACCAGTTAAAACTGAAAGCAATTCCCACATATTTGGTATCTCTGTGTAGGGAATTTAATTTCTAGCGCATTTCCGAAGACCTTTTCGAAAAATATTCAAAATTGCCCGAGAAATCGGGAAAATATGGAAATTTAAATAGATTCTATAGAAAACATTAGATTTTGTAGCAAAAAAATGAAAACCGTTAAAAGTGAAAGCAATTCCCACATATTTGGTATGTCTGTGTAGGGAATTTAATTTCTAGCGCATTTCCGAAGACCTTTTCGAAAAATATTCAAAATTGCCCGAGAAATCGGGAAAATATGGAAATTTAATTAGATTCTATAGCAAACATCAGATTTTGTAGCAAAAAAATGAAAACCGTTAAAACTGAAAGCAATTCCCACATATTTGGTATCTCCGTGTAGGGAATTTAATTTCTAGCGCATTTCCGAAGACCTTTTCGAAAAATATTCAAAATTGCCCGAGAAATCGGGAAAATATGGAACTTTAATGAGATTCAGTACAAAACATCAGATTTTGTAGCAAAAAAATGAAAACCCTTCAAACTGAAAGCAATTCCCACATATTTGGAATCGCCGTGTAGGGAATTTATTTTCTAGCGCATTTCCGAAGACATTTTCGAAAAATATTCAAAATTGTCCGAGAAATTGAGAAAATATGGAAATATAATGAGATTCAATACAAAACATCAGATTTTGTAGCAAAAAAATGAAAACCCTTAAAACTGAAAGCAATCCCCACATATTTGGTATCTCCGTGTAGGGAATTTAATTTCTACCGCATTTCCGAAGACCTTTTCGAAAAATATTCAAAATTGCCCGAGAAATCGGGAAAATATGGTAATTTAATTAGATTCTATGGAAAACATCAAATTTTGTAGCTAAAAAATGAAAACCGTTAAAACGGAAAGCAATCCCCACATATTTGGTATCTCCGTGTAGGGAATTTAATTTCTAGCGCATTTCCGAAGACCTTTTCGAAAAATATTCAAAATTGTCCGAGAAATCGTGAAAATATGGAACTTTAATGAGATTCAATACAAAACATCAGATTTTGTAGCAAAAAAATGAAAACCCTTAAAACTGAAAGCAATCCCCACATATTTGGTATCTCCGTGTAGGGAATTTAATTTCTACCGCATTTCCGAAGACCTTTTCGAAAAATATTCAAAATTGCCCGAGAAATCGGGAAAATATGGAAATTTAATTAGATTCTATAGCAAACATCAGATTTTGTAGCAAAAAAATGAAACCAGTTAAAACTGAAAGCAATTCCCACATATTTGGTATCTCTGTGTAGGGAATTTAATTTCTAGCGCATTTCCGAAGACCTTTTCGAAAAATATTCAAAATTGCCCGAGAAATCGGGAAAATATGGAAATTTAAATAGATTCTATAGAAAACATTAGATTTTGTAGCAAAAAAATGAAAACCGTTAAAAGTGAAAGCAATTCCCACATATTTGGTATGTCTGTGTAGGGAATTTAATTTCTAGCGCATTTCCGAAGACCTTTTCGAAAAATATTCAAAATTGCCCGAGAAATCGGGAAAATATGGAAATTTAATTAGATTCTATAGCAAACATCAGATTTTGTAGCAAAAAAATGAAAACCGTTAAAACTGAAAGCAATTCCCACATATTTGGTATCTCCGTGTAGGGAATTTAATTTCTAGCGCATTTCCGAAGACCTTTTCGAAAAATATTCAAAATTGCCCGAGAAATCGGGAAAATATGGAACTTTAATGAGATTCAGTACAAAACATCAGATTTTGTAGCAAAAAAATGAAAACCCTTCAAACTGAAAGCAATTCCCACATATTTGGTATCTCCGTGTAGGGAATTTAATTTCTAGCGCATTTCCGAAGACATTTTCGAAAAATATTCAAAATTGTCCGAGAAATTGAGAAAATATGGAAATATAATGAGATTCAATACAAAACATCAGATTTTGTAGCAAAAAAATGAAAACCCTTAAAACTGAAAGCAATCCCCACATATTTGGTATCTCCGTGTAGGGAATTTAATTTCTACCGCATTTCCGAAGACCTTTTCGAAAAATATTCAAAATTGCCCGAGAAATCGGGAAAATATGGTAATTTAATTAGATTCTATGGAAAACATCAAATTTTGTAGCTAAAAAATGAAAACCGTTAAAACGGAAAGCAATCCCCACATATTTGGTATCTCCGTGTAGGGAATTTAATTTCTAGCGCATTTCCGAAGACCTTTTCGAAAAATATTCAAAATTGCCCGAGAAATCGGGAAAATATAGAAATTTAATGAGATTCAATACAAAACATCAGATTTTGTAGCAAAAAAATGAAAACCCTTAAAACTGAAAGCAATCCCCACATATTTGGTATCTCCGTGTAGGGAATTTCATTTCTAGCGCATTTCCGAAGACCTTTTCGAAAAATATTCAAAATTGCCCGAGAAATCGAGAAAATATGGAAATTTAATGAGATTCTATAGAAAACATCAGATTTTGTAGCAAAAAAATGAAAACCGTTAAAACTGAAAGCAATTGCCACATATTTGGTATCTCTGTATAGGGATTTTAATTTCTAGCGCATTTCCGAAGACCGTTTCGAAAAATATTCAAAATTGCCCGAGAAATCGGGAAAATATGGAAATTTAATGAGATTCAATACACAACATCAGATTTTGTAGCAAAAAAATGAAAACCGTTAAAACTGAAAGCAATCCCCATATATTTGGTATCTCCGTGTAGGGAATTTAATTTCTACGGCATTTCCGAAGACCTTTTCAAAAAATATTCAAAATTGCCCGAGAAATCGGGAAAATATGGAAATTTAATTAGATTCTATAGCAAACATCAGATTTTGTAGCAAAAAAATGAAACCAATTAAAACTGAAAGCAATTCCCACATATTTGGTATCTCTGTGTAGGGAATTTAATTTCTAGCGCATTTCCGAAGACCTTTTCGAAAAATATTCAAAATTGCCCGAGAAATCGGGAAAATATGGAAATTTAAATAGATTCTATAGAAAACATTAGATTTTGTAGCAAAAAAATGAAAACCGTTAAAAGTGAAAGCAATTCCCACATATTTGGTATGTCTGTGTAGGGAATTTAATTTCTAGCGCATTTCCGAAGACCTTTTCGAAAAATATTCAAAATTGCCCGAGAAATCGGGAAAATATGGAACGTTAATTAGATTCAATACAAAACATCAGAATTTGTAGCAAAAAAATGAAAACCCTTAAAACTGAAAGCAATCCCCACATATTTGGTATTTCTGTGTAGGGAATTACATTTCTAGCGCATTTCCGAAGACCTTTTCGAAAATATTCAAAATTGCCCGAGAAATCGGGAAAATATGGAAATTTAATGAGATTCAATACAAAACATCAGAATTTGTAGCAAAAAAATGAAAACCCTTAAAACTGAAAGCAATCCCCACATATTTGGTATTTCTGTGTAGGGAATTACATTTCTAGCGCATTTCCGAAGACCTTTTCGAAAAATATTCAAAATTGCCCGAGAAATCGGGAAAATATGGAACTTTAATGAGATTCAATACAAAACATCAGAATTTGTAGCAAAAAAATGAAAACCCTTAAAACTGGAAGCAATTCCAACATATTTGGTATCTCCGTGTAGGGAATTTAATTTCTAGCGCATTTCCGAAGACCTTTTTGAAAAATACTCAAAATTGCCCGAGAAATCGGGAAAATATGGAACTTTAATTAGATTCTATAGCAAACATCAGATTTTCTAGCAAAAAAATGAAAACCGTTAAAACTGAAAGCAATCCCCACATATTTGGTATTTCCGTGTAGGGAATTACATTTCTAGCGCATTTCCGAAGACCTTTTCGAAAATATTCAAAATTGCCCGAGAAACCGGGAAAATATGGAAATTTATTGAGATTCAATACAAAACATCAGAACTTGTAGCAAAAAAATGAAAACCGTTAAAACTGAAAGCAATCCCCACATATTTGGTGTTTCCGTGTAGGGAATTTAATTTCTAGCGTATTTCCGAAGACCTTTTTGAAAAATATTCAAAATTGCCCGAGAAATCGGGAAAATATGGAACTTTAATGAGATTCTATTGAAAACATCAGATTTTCTAGCAAAAAAATGAAAACCGTTAAAACTGAAAGCAATCCCCACATATTTGGTATCTCCGTGTAGGGAATTTTATTTCTAGCGCATTTCCGAAGACCTTTTCGAAAAATACTCAAAATAGCCCGAGAAATCGGGAAAATATGGAATTTTAATTAGATTCTATAGCAAACATCAGATTTTGTAGCAAAAAAATGAAAACCGTTAAAAGTGAGAGCAATTCCCACATATTTGGTATCTCTGTGTAGGGAATTTAATTTCTAGCGCATTTCCGAAGACCTTTTCGAAAAATATTCAAAATTGCCCGAGAAATCGGGAAAATATAGAACTTTATTGAGATTCAATACAAAACATCAGATTTTGTAGCAAAAAAATGAAAACCCTTAAAACTGAAAGCAATCCCCACATATTTGGTATCTCCGTGTAGGGAATTTCATTTCTAGCGCATTTCCGAAGACCTTTTCGAAAAATATTCAAAATTGCCCGAGAAATCGAGAAAATATGGAAATTTAATGAGATTCTATAGAAAACATCAGATTTTGTAGCAAAAAAATGAAAACCGTTAAAACTGAAAGCAATTGCCACATATTTGGTATCTCTGTATAGGGATTTTAATTTCTAGCGCATTTCCGAAGACCGTTTCGAAAAATATTCAAAATTGCCCGAGAAATCGGGAAAATATGGAAATTTAATGAGATTCAATACACAACATCAGATTTTGTAGCAAAAAAATGAAAACCGTTAAAACTGAAAGCAATCCCCATATATTTGGTATCTCCGTGTAGGGAATTTAATTTCTACGGCATTTCCGAAGACCTTTTCAAAAAATATTCAAAATTGCCCGAGAAATCGGGAAAATATGGAAATTTAATTAGATTCTATAGCAAACATCAGATTTTGTAGCAAAAAAATGAAACCAGTTAAAACTGAAAGCAATTCCCACATATTTGGTATCTCTGTGTAGGGAATTTAATTTCTAGCGCATTTCCGAAGACCTTTTCGAAAAATATTCAAAATTGCCCGAGAAATCGGGAATATATGGAAATTTAAATAGATTCTATAGAAAACATTAGATTTTGTAGCAAAAAAATGAAAACCTTTAAAAGTGAAAGCAATTCCCACATATTTGGTATGTCTGTGTAGGGAATTTAATTTCTAGCGCATTTCCGAAGACCTTTTCGAAAAATATTCAAAATTGCCCGAGAAATCGGGAAAATATGGAACTTTAATTAGATTCAATACAAAACATCAGAATTTGTAGCAAAAAAATGAAAACCCTTAAAACTGAAAGCAATCCCCACATATTTGGTATTTCTGTGTAGGGAATTACATTTCTAGCGCATTTCCGAAGACCTTTTCGAAAATATTCAAAATTGCCCGAGAAATCGGGAAAATATGGAAAATTAATGAGATTCAATACAAAACTTCAGAATTTGTAGCAAAAAAATGAAAACCCTTAAAACTGAAAGCAATCCCCACATATTTGGTATTTCTGTGTAGGGAATTACATTTCTAGCGCATTTCCGAAGACCTTTTCGAAAAATATTCAAAATTGCCCGAGAAATCGGGAAAATATGGAACTTTAATGAGATTCAATACAAAACATCAGAATTTGTAGCAAAAAAATGAAAACCCTTAAAACTGGAAGCAATTCCAACATATTTGGTATCTCCGTGTAGGGAATTTAATTTCTAGCGCATTTCCGAAGACCTTTTTGAAAAATACTCAGAATTGCCCGAGAAATCGGGAAAATATGGAACTTTAATTAGATTCTATAGCAAACATCAGATTTTCTAGCAAAAAAATGAAAACCGTTAAAACTGAAAGCAATCCCCACATATTTGGTATTTCCGTGTAGGGAATTTAATTTCTAGCGCATTTCCGAAGACCTTTTCGAAAAATATTCAAAATTGCCCGAGAAATCGGGAAAATATAGAAATTTAAATAGATTCAATACAAAACATCAGAATTTGTAGCAAAAAAATGAAATCCCTTAAAACTGAAAGCAATTCCTACATATTTGGTATCTCCGTGTAGGGAATTACATTTCTAGCGCATTTCCGAAGACCTTTTCGAAAATATTCAAAATTGCCCGAGAAACCGGGAAAATATGGAAATTTATTGAGATTCAATACAAAACATCAGAACTTGTAGCAAAAAAATGAAAACCGTTAAAACTGAAAGCAATCCCCACATATTTGGTATCTCCGTGTAGGGAATTTAATTTCTAGCGCATTTCCGAAGACCTTTTTGAAAAATATTCAAAATTGCCCGAGAAATCGGGAAAATATGGAACTTTAATGAGATTCTATTGAAAACATCAGATTTTCTAGCAAAAAAATGAAAACCGTTAAAACTGAAAGCAATCCCCACATATTTGGTATTTCCGTGTAGGGAATTTAATTTCTAGCGCATTTCCGAAGACCTTTTCGAAAAATACTCAAAATAGCCCGAGAAATCGGGAAAATATGGAACTTTAATTAGATTCTATAGCAAACATCAGATTTTGTAGCAAAAAAATGAAAACCGTTAAAAGTGAAAGCAATTCCCACATATTTGGTATCTCTGTGTAGGGAATTTAATTTCTAGCGCATTTCCGAAGACCTTTTCGAAAAATATTCAAAATTGTCCGAGAAATCGTGAAAATATGGAACTTTAATGAGATTCAATACAAAACATCAGAATTTGTAGCAAAAAAATGAAAACCCTTAAAACTGAAAGCAATTCCTACATATTTGGTATCTCCGTGTAGGGAATTTAATTTCTAGCGCATTTCCGAAGACCTTTTTGAAAAATACTCAAAATTGCCCGAGAAATCGGGAAAATATGGAACTTTAATTAGATTTTATAGCAAATATCAGATTTTGTAGCAAAAAAATGAAAACCGTTAAAACTGAAAGCAATCCCCACATATTTGGTATCTCCGTGTAAGGAATTTAATTCCTAGCGCATTTCCGAAGACCTTTTCGAAAAATATTCAAAATTGCCCGAGAAATCGGGAAAATATGGAAATTTATTGAGATTCAATACAAAACATCAGAACTTGTAGCAAAAAAATGAAAACCGTTAAAACTGAAAGCAATCCCCACATATTTGGTATCTCCGTGTAGGGAATTTAATTTCTAGCGCATTTACGAAGACCTTTTTGAAAAATATTCAAAATTGCCCGAGAAATCGGGAAAATATGGAACTTTAATGAGATTCTATTGAAAACATCAGATTTTCTAGCAAAATAATGAAAACCGTTAAAACTGAAAGCAATCATCACATATTTGGTATCTCCCTGTACGGAATTTAATTTCTAGCGCATTTCAGAAGACCTTTTCGAAAAATATTCGAATATTTTTCGAAAAGGTCTTCTGAAATTTGAATATTTTTCGAAAAGGTCATCTGAAATGCGCTAGAAATTAAATTGCGTACACGGAGATACCAAATATGTGGGGATTGCTTGAGTTTTAAGCTTTTCCTATTTGTTTGTGGAAACATTTTTCAACAAATTACAACGTTTTTCAAAACAGTTACAAGGTTGTAATTGTTTGAAAAAGAGTGTAATTGTTTTGGAAACATTTTTCAAAACTTTTCCAACGTGTTTCAGAACAATTACAGAATTCTAATGGTTCGAAAAACACTGTAATTTCTTTGGAAACGTTTTTAAATTACTCCGTTTTTCAAAACAATTACAACGTTGGAACGGTGCTTGAAACGTTGTAATTTGTGGGAAACGCTTTTCAAAACTTTTACAATGTTTTGCAAAAAAATTGCAACGTTTTAATGGTTTGAAAATCGTAGTAATATAAAAACGTTGTAAAAATTTTTAAACATATTTTTTATTAGAAATAGTTCTTATATTAAATTATAGTCCAGCTCCATGTCACTTTTTTCTGTAGCTAAAACCTCAAAGTAATTGCTATGTATTTTACCTTTTTTATTAACTTCTCAATTCGAAATGAATTGAATATTTTACGCATATGTAGATAAAAAGTGACAATAGTTGGTAATTCTATTGTGAACAAGAACTAATATCATTTTCTGATATACTGTATGCCAAGTGTAAACGGCCTATTATTATTATATTGAAATTTGACGTCTCTACATAGATAGTTCAATATATAATTTCGTGCATTCAATAAATGTTTATTCAGTTTGTTGTCAAATATCGCGCTAATTTAATTTGTTAAATACGTGTATTTTGTAATATTATTAATTAATATTATTATTATTACACAATTTTAGTAAAGCTTATTCAACCAAAGTTGTGAAATGAAAGTATAGATTTAATACAAAAAAAAAATAGAAAATGTTTCGTATTGGTAATGTAATTGTAAATTCGACAAAAAGGCTATCAAAAAGTCAAATTCGAAGGTAAAAATATTCCAATATGAAAAAAAAAAAAATTTAAAACTAAATCTAATTTACATTAATAGTTTTGTTACGAAATATAGTTTTGTTATATTAATTTGCGGACATTTTGGTTTTTTAAATAGTTCGACCTTTGGATTTTGGAATTGTTTTTGTTAAAAAAAAACAACTTTTGAATAGATTTGTTTTGAAAACAATTTACTTTCGTATTGGCGAAATTATTTTATTTTCAAATCAAGTTAGTATTAAAATAGATTTATAAAGAGCTTTACAATATATACAAAAAAATATTTATGGTGTAGGATAGGCTATGTAGGTACACTGTACATAAATAGAAGATCAAAGTCTAAAATAAGGGTGACGTACAAGATATTTAATATTAATATACAAGGTTAATCAGGTTTCAAAATATACAAATTTTGAAATTTGTATACTTTCTTATCAAAATTGCAAAGAAGGTCAATGACGCACATATACAGTAATTTAAATTTTTGTTAATTTTATACTGTTAATAAAAACTTATTGATAAAACCAATTTTTTATGTAAGCTTTCAATCAGTTTTGACAGTTAAACAAATGTTTAATCCAGGGAATTGGGCGATGACTTTTTGAATTATTTGCCTAATTTTGAATTAATATCTTATTGTGCTAAATTGCTAGTTTAACTATCAAATAAATTACTTGTTAAAATGTGAATGAACAATGTGTGTATTCTGACTAATTTTAGAAAAAATAGAATATATTTAGTATATGTATGGTTGAAATTCTGTTGATTTTTTCAATAATAATTGAATAATCATGAAATCGATTTATCAATATTGTATTTTTTTATACTCTATAATGTAATGAGATATATTGTATTATATAAAATATTAAAAAAAACTTTCAGTTAATATGTTTGTAGAAAAATAAATATTAACTTACTTTTGTTTAAATATATATTATATTTACTATAATATAATTCATTAGTTTCTAGATTCAATGTTCAAAAAGTTGATTTTTTAAAATATATGCTTGTTCATTAACTTTTCAATAAAAAAAAGGTTTAAAATGTGTAGTATAAAAAGTAGCTTAAATCAAAAAACAATTTTCTATGACTACTTCTTGAATACATTTGTACATTTTATATGAAATCATTAAATAACCTAGTTTCAGTAATTGTTCTTTAACAAGTGTCAAAATTTAATTTAACAAACAAAACTTAAAAATCTCTGAATAGCACTTTTAAGAAAAAGGTGAATATTTATTGACATTGTGAATTTTTCCATTTCTACTGTGAATTTTCTCAATACGTTATTTGGTTAAATAACGATTACAGTACCACCGACTGATATGACAATAACTATTAACAATTTTGCTTGCAACTCTGAATAGTATTGTCACAGATTGCTTGTTTTTGTTAAATGTAAATAAAAATTTAAGAACTCAACAAGCTAACAAGTGGATATCTGAATAAGTAAAACTGGGAATTTTGATATATGGGATTTTCTAAAAATGAGGGGATTTTGATACTATCCCATGCTGACAACATAATGGTACCTCGAAAGATGATTAAACTATATCGTCTACATCGATTAATTTGGTTAATCAATAAATAATTATGTATATTTTTATAATTTTAGATGTCTGGCTTCAGCTACAGCAGCTCAATCTCAACCAAAAGAGCAACAAGATGATAAAACACGCCCAAATTTATCATTTATGGCAAATATATTTCGTGGTGAAGTACAATCTGCACAAGTTTTTCCATATCCTGATATCATGGACAATGAAACAAAAGAATTAACTAATCAAATAGTTGATAATATGGAGAAATTCTTTACTGTAAGTAATCTTATTATTTATTTACCAAATTAAAATTTTCAATAAAAGAAAGCTAAAAAAATTGTAGGAAACAAATAATGCTGCTCGTAATGATGATAATAGTAATGTTGACGAAGCAGTAACAGAAGTTTTATGGGAGCTTGGCGCTTTTGGTTTACAAGTTCCAGAGAAATTTGGTGGCCTTGGATTAACAAATACTCAGTATGGACGAATGGGTGAAATTATAGGAAAATATGATTTAGGTTTGGGTATATTTATTGGAGCACATCAAAGTATTGGTTTTAAGGGCATTTTATTGGTTGGAACACCAGAACAAAAAGCTAAGTATTTACCAATGGTATCAACAGGTAAAAAGTATGCTGCTTTCGCATTAACTGAACCAAGTTCCGGTTCAGATGCTGGTTCAATTAGGTGTCGTGCTGTTAAATCAGCAGATGGTAAACATTATGTGTTAAACGGTTCAAAAATTTGGATATCAAATGGTGGTATTGCTGATATAATGACAGTATTTGCACAAACCGAAATAACAGATCCACATACTGGTGAGAAAAAAGATAAGGTAAAAATGTGTACAAGTATTTTTTCATGATAAATTTAAATTTAAACATTCTTAGGTAACTGGTTTCATTGTGGAACGTGCATTTTCTGGCGTTACCAGTGGTCCACCAGAAAAGAAAATGGGAATTCGTTGCTCCAATACAGCTGAAATTTATTTTGAAGATGTTAAAATTCCAATCGAAAATGTACTGGGCGGAGAAGGCAATGGTTTCAAAGTAGCTATGGCAATTTTAAATAATGGTCGTTTTGGTATGGGTGCTACATTATCTGGAACAATGCGTCATTGTATTAAAATGGCTACAGATCATGCTAACCAACGTTTGCAATTTGGCAAGAAAATTAAAGAATTTGGAGCAATTCAAGAAAAGTTAGCTAAAATGGCAATGCATCAGTATGTAACTGAATCAATGGCCTATACAATAGCACAAAATATGGATTCTGGTAGTCAAGACTATCATTTAGAAGCAGCAATATCAAAAATTTTCGCATCCGAATCAGCATGGTATGTTTGCGACGAAGCTATACAGATTTTGGGTGGTATGGGTTATATGAAAGAAGCTGGATTGGAAAGAGTTATGCGTGATTTACGCATATTCCGAATTTTTGAAGGCACTAATGATATTTTAAGATTATTTGTTGCCTTGACTGGCATTCAATATGCTGGTTCAAATTTAAAAGAATTACAAAAAGCTTTTCAAAATCCTGCAGCTAATTTAGGTTTAATATTTAATGAAGCTTCTAGAAGAGCGGCGCGTTCGGTTGGTTTTGGTGGTACTGACCTGAGTTCCTTTGTTTATTCAGAATTACATCCATATGCAAAAAAAACAGCTGAATGTATTGATATGTTTGGTCAAACTGTAGAGGGACTTTTATTGAAGTATGGTAAAAATATTGTTCATGAACAGTTTATTTTGACACGATTAGCGGATGCTGCTATAGATATATATGGTAGTGTTGTTGTTTTGTCACGTTCATCAAGAGCTGCCCAGTTAAATTTACCGACTGCTGAACACGAATTATTGCTGACAAAAGCTTGGTGTATAGAGGTATAGTATATTTTTTAGTGTAAATTAGCGCAATAGTGGTTAATAATTTATTGTAATATGCGCAAGATACTTAAGATAAAACCATTCGGAGGTCGTAATTGCTGAGCACTTCTAAGCAGTGCTCTATTCTATAATATGTTTGACTATATCATTGGTTGTATTCTCGGCTGTTTGGTTGAAATAATTGAGTGTTAAATTAATTTATAGTAAGTTGATAATAAGACCAGGTGTGCAAAATTTATAGTAAGGCGATAATAAGACCAGGTGTGTTATAATCTGGTAAACATTTAATTTTGTTCAGTTTAAACAGATATATAGTATGGAATAAATATACTGTTGTGGATATAAATACATATAATGTTATAGATAATGTTATGGATATATTAAGCCAAAACATTCTGTGTATTTTTTACTTCTGTACTATAGGCTATTTTATTTATTCTTCTATTCTGTTTATTTTATATCGCTAGGTAGCATAAGAAAGATTATTGTGTTTGAAAGTTTATATTTTTATCTAATATCATAACGGTTCTATTTTTTTGTTATTTTCGGTTTTTAAAAATTTAAATTATTGGTAATGAAACTACGTTTTATTATGCTAATAGTTCATTTTTACTAAAAAATAATTATAGGTTAAATAATTACTTTTTTTTTGGTATCATTATTATTTCATTGGTCATAATTATTTATGTATTATATAAAAGATTAATGCCGTTTATTTTACCGCGTTCTTTTTTAACAGAACTTTCGATATATTCTAAGGCAGTTCTTTTATATCTAATAAAAGAATACACAATAAATTAAAAATATTGAACTATTTCTTTTCTGAAATTTTTAGGCTTCTGATCGTGCACGTAAAAATTTACGTAAAACCACAAGTACTTCACATTTAGAACTCTACCGTAAAATGTCTGATATATCAAGAGGCGTTTGTGCCAATGAAGGTGTGAATACAACATCAATTATTACTTCCAATTAAACAAATCGATATGATTAACGGAAATTTTGAAAAATCAGTTATGTGCAAAGTGTTTTTATATTCTTAAGAATAAATTTACTATATTAAAAAAAAATATTTAAATTTTGTTATATATTTTTTAAAATGTGTTTATTATGTTAAATATATACAAGGAATATATAAATACATTATTTTTTAAGGAAACTATTTATTTGTTCCTGGAACATTAATAATTAATTTTAAGGAAAAGCAAACTATCTAACCACTATAGAAATTGGAACGAAGTTCCAGTCGACCGCTGGAAGACACATAAAACATGTTGGATTTATCTTGAAGCAGAGTATTTGCGTTCTCCACAATTTAACTGAAAAAAACTTATCGGATCGTGTGAGAATCTGCTCATCTCTCCTCATTAGACATAATGCAGAGTCGTTTTTGGATAAGCTGATTACAGGAGATGAAAAGTGGATTCTTTACGAGAATGTCAAGAGTTCCTCTTACTATCTATTCAGATCGTTGAGGAATTATCTCATAGGACAAAAATATACTTCTTTCGAAGCTGTCTCCATGGCATTTGCTGAATATTTTGTCTCCAAGGGTGAGGATTTATTCGCGAGAGGAATCTACAAATTGCCTGAAAGATGGCTACCAATATATAATTGATTAATATATAAATAAACCTTTTCAAAACTCAACTGTTTTGAAAAGGTTTATTTATATATTAATCAATTATATATTGGTAGTCATCTTTCAACTGTTTTCTTAAAAATACGACAGAATTTTTGCATCAACCTAATATTTAATTTTATTTTCTAAATGTTTAGTACTCGTAGCAAACTTTCCCAAATGTTTAGTACTCGTAATTTATTCAAATTATCACTTAATTTGTGAATTTACTCAAAATGTCACTCACTTAACTCCTTTATTCACCAAGCTCTTCAATTATTTTTAATTATTGTGCTATTTTTTTAAAATATATGGTGATAGGCAGGTTTATAATTTTTTATATTGATTGCATATGTTTAGGCGAAAATTGATTTATTAAGATTAAAATTCACAATAGCATAAATATATATTCAAATTTGTTATTTGAAATATTTCGATCAATTAGATTAAATAAATTTTATTTCATTTTAATAATTAATTTTTGTTATTCAATTCTTTTATACCTTAAAATCATTTTGTATCGATATTTAGATAAATCAAATAAGTCATTTTGTATCGATATTTAGAAAATTAATGTAAACAATCGAAATGATGGTATTGATTTTTCTATTAATTTAGTTGAATTTTGTATGAAAATCAATTTTCAATTTTTCCAAAAAATTGTTATTTTTGTGGTGGTACATTAATTTAGTTTTTGATTGATCGGTGTGGTACCAAGTTGTAAAAGTTATAGAAAAAATTTAAGTTGTTCAATAAAAATTATTTATTTTTAAGCTATGGATATAAGAAGGTATATAACTGAAAATTTAAAAATTAATTAATTTTGAAAATAACGGGCATTTAACGTTTAATTTTAAGGTATATTTATTTAAACTGTGCCAATAATTTGTATATAATGTTAGATTTTCATTACTGTAATAAGTAATTCAGCTCTTTAGTTAGTATGTTTAAAATAGTTAGTATGTTTAAAAAGTTTAAAGTGGAGTTTCCAAAAATCCAATAGATTATTTAATTTATAAGACTTTTTCAACATTATTTCTGCAATAGTTTCGACAACAGAAATGTATTTTTGGAAATAATTTTGAGTACTTAATCGTTTTATGTAAAGTAATTTAGATCTATAAAGCAATAATATTTTTTTACTTTGCTATAAAATATGAAATTTGTATTTTGTTAATTAGTCGTAATGAAAAATCATTTTTTTATAATAAAATATAGAATTATCTTATAAATATTATATGTAGTCATATGGTTAATTATTTTTTTTTTTGCATAATAAATAGGATAATCACCCCCAAAATGCTTTTGAACTCTTTACTTTTTTTTATTATATCGTTTTTTTACAATTTTAAACAATTCTATTGAAATTTAAAAAAAAAATTGGTTCACTATTTTTATAAATTTTTTTTTTTTTAAATGAGATAATTATTAGTTAAATGATCTGTAAAAGGTATAATTAACAATTCTCCGATAATAAGTTGTCAAATTCCCCAATAAAAATATTAGTCATTTAATTTAAATTTGACTTTTGTTAATTATTTTGATCAAATAAAATATTTTTTTTTGTTGAAATAATATGTTTAGTCATGGGCCAATGGGTTCAACGCTATAACAAATTATTGCAAATATTTTAAATAATTTTTTTATTTATATCCATATTTAAATTTTGGGGAAGCTGATAATTCATTAAAAGATAGATAGGAGCGCCAAATTGGTTTGTATATCTATAAATTTATAGATATATATTTACGCAAGAAAAAAAAAATAATTTAATCATCGCTGAAAAGATCTAATTATGATTAGAAAGTTATCATCAGAATTTAAATGAAAATATGTCTATTTATAGATCACAGAGGAAGTGATGAAAATAGTTTTTTTTTTGTACATAAATATGTCCAAACATATATAAATTTTGAATTGTATTGTATATAACAGAGCCTATATAAAAAATTATTGTAATAATGAATTTTGATATTATAAAGCTTTGTATGAATGTCGTCAGCCATATCCGAACGAAATAGAAATTATGTATATATAAAATGGGAGTAAAATCATATTGTGTGCAATTATTTTTGGAGTTTTTATCTATATATATAGAAAAAGTCATAAATTGCAGAATTTATCAGGAAACTTAAAAATTTCCACTGATAATTTCTTTACATCTTTTTCGTTCTTTGAATTTCATAATCAAACATATAATTTATTGAAATTTTTAAAATATTATATTTATCATATCAGTTCTTGAGTTAAATATTTCTGATATGGTAAATTTCTGATAGGATATTTTCCAAATTTTGTTAATTTTTTAGAAAAATAAGCTAATTTATTTTATATTATTTAGATTAAATTTTTCCATGGTTCTTTTACTGGCCGTATTTTCTTGTGGACACGTAATAAATGAAAATAATGAAGTAGGTTCTAAACAATTTATTTCTGTAGTACCACATTTATATTAAATTATTAATTTTATGTAGGAGACAGAAGAAAACTTTATTGAAATACCGAAAAATATCAGAAAAATTGTAAAATTTTTCAATGAATCTGAAATAATAAAAGAATCAATTAAAAAAAATAAAAATGAAAATACTGAAAAATCATATGAGATACTTTATATTGATCCATTGGCGTTTATCGAAAATGGTGGATTAAATAAAACAATGGAAAGAATTACAACTGGAACTAATCTTGGTGTGACTTATACGTGGGCAAGATGGGGCAAATGGGGAAAATGTTCAAGGGCATGTGGTGGTGGAGTTCAAATTCGAAAGAGATTTTGCATAGAAAGGTATACTGTAAAACTAAATGTGATTTTTGAAATTTTAATTAAAAAATTTGCACATTACAAATTTGCTAGTCACTTTTAAAAAAAAACGGCATAAATAAAATTATGCATAACTTAAGCAGATTCGTTTAAATTTAAGTTATGCATTATTAAAAATAGTGAAACATAATATATTAATAATATCTTAAATGTAAATATCACTGAAAATCACAACAAATTAAGTAAAAGAATAAGAAAGATGTGTTAAAAAATCAATAAGAAATGTTCATTTATGTTGTATAGTTGTATTTAATGGACAGGCTACAGGCATATAATCATTTCGGTTTCTCTTTACAAATATAGAAATTTATGATCTTTTCAAAAGAATTTCTTCTACATAATTAATAAGAAGATAATAGATGAAGACATAAATAGTCGTAAATAGTATAGGTTTATTTATATGATTTTTTTGAAGTGTTTATTGATTAAAATAACATATTTTTTATGGAAGCAATAAATTTGCTGGTAATTTTATTAATTATTTTTTTAATGGTTCGTTAAAATTATCTCAAATTTGATGCAGATTTTTTTTTTTTAAACTTTAACCTGAACATCCAAAAATAATGATGACATATAAAAATAGCATATTTGTTACACATATTAAATTTATATTTTCTTTAAGACTTTAGAAAATGCTATTTAGAAAGGTCTAGTCGCTGGAATCTACAAGTACTAAGGCAATGATATTAAAATTCTCTGCCTAAACCAAATTCACCAAATTATATATAAAAAAAAATCATGATTACACAAACCGCCGAAGATAAATTTAAAAATGCTTATTTCTATTATGCAGATTCACCTGCGATAAATTCACCTAGTGCAAAGAGCGTGAGAGAAATGTTTATGACTTAATTATTAAATTAATGTTGGTTAAACTCAATTCAGATATCTTTTTTTATATTTTGCTTGTTCACTCCGCTAGGAAGGATATGGCTCCAAATACGGAGTTTCTTCAACATTTTGGAATTGCAATTTGGACCTGCTAATCTTATATGGATTCCGAACCATAAATTTCTTTATAGTTGAAGAAACTTTTAAGTGAAATAAGCTAATGGCTTTATTAGTGAGACATTTATTGTAATTTTATTACTGGTACTCATTTAAAGCTGAGTATACTTAGACCAACATCTTGGTATAAGTATACTGTGTATATTAGATACTGAGTTCAACTAATTTATTATAAGAAAACCTATTATGTTAAAATATGTATATTTGATTTAATATTTGTTGAAATTTTTATATATTTTGTTTTCAATTAGACGACCATACGGGACAGATATGGAATCAAATTCATTTGAACCCATGGTAGATAATTTACATAAAGGATGCGTTGGTATTTATAAACGTTATCGAATCTGTAACGATAAGGCAAGTACATATAAAAAATTTACAATAAATTTGCACATTTTTAATTCTTTATAATAAACAGGAATGTCCAAATCAATTTGATCGAAGTGATCGTGATGAACAATGTTCTACTTATAATGATGCACCATTTCGGGGAAAGTTTTATGATTGGGAAAGTTATTCTAAAGGTATTATTAATATAATTAATTCACTTTATCTAAATCAACTGAAAATATTTATTTATTCTTTAGACAACAATGAATGTGAATTAAATTGTAAACCGATTGGATTAAATTACTATGCAACATTAAATAAAACTGTTATTGATGGGACACCTTGCAAAAGGCCTGCAATTTACTATACTCATTTTTATCGTCGTCGTGCAGTTTGTATTGAAGGTATTTGTAAGGTAAGAAAGTACCACTTTTTTTGAAAAAAATATTTATAACAACTTATTTAGGGTAGTTGAATATTGGTGGACATATTCTTGGTTATTTAATTATCGTACGTAATTGGAAAATTTAAAATGTACAAATCCTTAAACGCTTTTACTTTACCATTTGCACAATTTTTGAAAAACAATATCCAATTGCTTTACAGAATTGGATTCCTGCACTTGAAAAGATTTTCTTATTACAAGTTTTTTTTTTATCTGAAGATGAATTATATGATAGTTTATACTTGATCACTAAAATCGTGATCAACTTCAAAAACGGCATTTTAATATATTGAATAAAATCGTAAATCACCAAAATTATCACATATATTATAAGAAAAAGATATGATTATTAATATGCGATTAAATTTCATAAAATAAAAATTATACTGTAATAAATAAGAACGTGCATATTTTTTTTTATTAAATTTAATATTTAATTACAGTATTTATCCTTAATTTAATGTAATGAAGATGAAAAATAAAGAATTGATCTTAAAAATAGTTCCGCCAACAACCTATGTTGAAAACATAATTTCAATTTATACGTGATTAAATGATTTTAAATAATAAAAATAATATATTTTCTATAATATAACATAAATGATATCACGTTAATCTTATTATTTTTTAAATTAAATACTTATGTACATAAATTTTTTTTCAATTAAATCCAAATTCTTTAAATTCATAATTTCATATTTTTTTTTCATATATAAAAAAAGTGTTCATATTTTGATTGTAATAATAGTGAAAAAAATAGTGAAAAAAAAACAATCTTTTTGGTAAGATTTTTAAGTAGGGAACGTTTGTCTATTAAGCTTATTGTTTTTATTCTTTTATTTATTTATTTTTGTTACATTTAGAAAAAAACAATCTTTCAGATTTGTCAACAGTTAGTTATATGTTGCTCTTGATCAAAAATTTCAGTTCATCAACAGAATTCAAACTGAATTGATTGTATCTTTTCTTTGTCACTTTAACTTCATAAATATTTTATTTATTTTTTTGTGTTTTTCATAAAAAAGCGTGAATTAAGTGTGCACACATCAGTGTATAATTTTTTTTGTTATTTTGATCGTTTGATAGCTAATATTTTAAAATATATATTTTTGAAAAATATTTCAATTATTTTTAAGTGAGCTTTGTGTGTAAAATTAAAAGCACGTGCCACTGCCGGTTGTGATTTTTTTAGTTTTTGGTCGAAGAGATTTTTGTTTTTTTTTTTGTGCTCTTACTATAATTTTGTTTTGGTTTTTTTCTGTAGAATTTCAGATTATATTTTAAAAAAAGATTTAAAAAATTGGCATAACATTTTTTTTTTGTATCTGAAATTGTATCTGAAAAAATTCTCAAGTATTTTTTAATATTTTTATTAAAATTAAAAACACATATATATTATTTTTTTTCTAATGGAAAAATTTTAATTAAAAATAAATATTAATGATTTTTTACGTCAAATATTTAATTATCGTTTAAAATATATTAAAGATTTATTAATAATTTTTACCATCATGAATATTTGATTTTGTTTATTTAAAGTGTCAAAAAATTTGCTAAAAATAATATTTGTTAAATATTAGTATTAGTTTTAATCTATTATAAATTTTTTTTTCTAGAATCTAATAATATTTACATAATAAAATACTATTTTAATAAGATACGAAAAGCTATACGCAAAGAGTTAGTTAAATAATTTGCATTTTACCAAAATCATATACATACATATTTCGTAAATATTATCACTAAATTTAATTTATTCTTAACCTTATTTAAAGTCAATATATTTTATTAGTGAACTTCATTAGTTTCTATAGGTAGATAATCCAATGTGGGAAAAATTGAATTACTAAAATTCTGAAAAATTGAAAGACTGTTAAAATGAAATACTGATCGCGTTTAAAACTATGTTATTTATTTAGTTGTCTACATTGAATTTGAAATTTGTGTTAGAGACTAATGATAATTTTTTTTTTCATCACTTAAGTATTAGTTTTTACTTACAAAAAGTAAAATCTTTTGTTACCATAAAAAATTGATACAAAAACGATTTTCTGTGCAGGTAATTCTACAGATTTAGTTAAATATGTATTTAAACATCTTTTTAGGGAAATAAGACCTTCATTCGGAAACTAAAGAATTATTTTCTATTTATTTTTAGAAATAATCTAATTATTACGTATACCTTAATCCGGTGTTTGGCAACTTGTCTTTATTATCTAAGCATCGAAAAAGTCTTTTAAATAAATGCAAATTTATTACATTTTAGAGCTTTGCATAATATTGTTATAAAATTACGAAAATCTTATAAAAATTTTTGTTTTAGATTTGGTTCTAACAAAACCGTGGAAAAATACAAAATATTCAAATTATTTTACCCAGCCCTGTATATTCTAAATTGAAATAAAAATTCGATTAGAGAAAACTTTTAATAGTTTATGTTAGCATAAATTTTTTTATAGTTTTTTTGACCATCGAAATTCTTTTTTTTTTTTTTAATTACTAAATTTTTTAATATCGAAAAGCTAATTTAATTCTATTTATTTTTTTAATGTTTCATTTTTAAATGAATTTTGTGGATGGAATTTCCTTTAATAAAGTTTTTATTTTCATAATTTCGGGGTTGTAATTATTGATCTAAAGACCACACTATAGCTTTTATAAAGAGATGATTTTGTGGTTCATCAAAATTAAAAGTAAAAAGTTTTCTTTTTTTAAAAATATTTCAGTTTTAATCTGTGCTTTTCAGTATAAATTGATAGACGCATAAATTATATGTGTCCCTAAAAAATATTAATTATTTTCATTTAGTATTTTTAATATCTTTGTTTTTTTGGTTTGTCTATTAAATGTTTTTTTTTTTATTATTATGTAAATTTGTATTGAGTTCATTTTGTTGTGATATAAAGATACAAAAAGATATAATTTTTAGCCCGTTTTTTTTTTCTGTTTTACAATTATGCCGACATTCTTTAGTGTATCTACTTGTGTTTCAGAGAAAATTAAGTTGAAAAAATCTATTAAAATTGACACATTTGTTTAAGAAATAATGCGTTATGAATAGTGTTGTAATAATTAAATTAGAAAATATACACTTGAATTTATTATTTTATTATGTACAAATGAATTTATTAAGTTTTTCAGTTCTATTTCAATAAATTTAGTTTGATTTACTTTTATTATTTGTTACAACTTTTCAATTATATTTAATTTAATCAAATTGAGTTGGTAAAGTTTTAAATTGGTAAAATTACAACATAATAAAATTAAGTTTTAGAAGAATTTACTAGCATCTGTATCATACTAATATTTTCTTTTAATAATCAAAATATTTTTAGAGAAAATTTTTGAAGGAATAAATTAAAAGATGTAGATATATTATGCTATTTTATATTTTATATTACGTGGCCATACAAGAGTTTTGCCACAAAATTATTATAGTTGTAAAAACATAAAAAACGTATGCCTGGGTTCCTATTAAATGATTTATTAACATTTGCGGAATACTAAGAAAATCAATTCATGACATTATTTAATAAATGATTTTTTTTCTGTAATTTCTAATTAAGGAGTAATTATGTCACATTAATGTTTTTTTTTTTATATGTTAACCAATTAATGTCGTTTATAATTTAATTTAATTTAAATATTAATTTTTATTATTGTCAATAATTGTTATAATAAAATAAACATGTCAAATTTACCACCCACTTTTATTATTTGTAATTTATGAAAAATAATTTTTTTAAAATCATTTTTACTATCAATGCGTACAGACAATTCTTTTACTCCTTCTCATAAAAAATAATAATCATATTTTCTTCACAAAACAGAAATACTAACAAATATAAATGACCTGTTCCAGTGTATACATATTTTCCTAAACATAGTATAATATTCTGCACCTTGTTTCAAACCATAAATTATATCTACAATTTAATGTCTGGTGACTTATATTATGTATATATTGAAAATTATTATAATCAACATTACAAAATAAGAAATCTAATAATCATAAAATTATATGACCATTTGTATATTAATGGCCTTTCATTTTCACGCAACTAATAATGTGCATTTAAACCATTCTTTTTTATTTTTGGATTGTATATAATATACATAATTTTATATTTTTCCAAATAAATTTAAAATGTTATTAGCAAACAACTCAATTTAAATGATTTATAGTCATCATCTGGGTTAAGGTATTAATTTTTACGATAAGTACATAATTGAATTTACGTGATTATATATGCTTATATTTACTATATACATTAATTTATAATATTTCAAAATTATTCTTCAGGGATTGCAAATTGTGTTATAGTTTTTATTTATATTTATGCGAATTGAAATTGTAATTTAGATAAAAAATTAATGCAAATATTGAATTATTTACAAATTTATTTAATAGGATAACCAAATAAGTATAAATCGAATTAGAAATCCTTATTTGTTAAAATAATTTAGTATTTAAATATGCAAAGAAATATGTTAATAATATTTTATAAAAAATTAGTTAAAAACTGATGCAATAAAAACTATAAAAAATCTTTGAATCTGGATAATTTTAATATCGAAATAATATAATTAAAGTTTTTGTCTAACTCAAAGTGGTGACATTAATTAATCAACTATAATGAAAATACTTACAACATTATCTGTCCTGTGCTGCTTTATGGTAAGACAATCCTTTTATTAGTTTCCATTATATAAAAATACTTACTTGACAATTATGAAATTCACAATTTTCAATGTCACAATTTTCAATTCCGTTTCCGTACCAAATATATTAATAGAAATGTAAACTTTTATGAAAAATAATTAAGAATATTTTGAGATTAGACCACATCATTTCTTGGGATATTAATTTCTCTATCAATCATTTTGTGTCAAATGATTATCAAAACCTGAATATAATCGATTCAATTGACCTAGATTGTTATAACTATGATAATCAATTATTTTCTCAAATAACTTGTTTCCCTTAACCTAATTTTTTTTTCAATTGGAAGGCTGTACATTTAAGTGGAGCTATCAGATCTGCAACAACTAAAGATTCGGCTTTTAAATGTGGATCTTTACTTTGTAGACCAGTTTTTGAGACATTTACTAAAGAGAATCTACCAAAAGGTTTTTTATATCTTACTACATTATCACCAGGTGCTTCAAATATATCAATTATTCAAGTTGATAAAAGTGAAAATTTTTTAGGTAAATTAAATTTGTTTAAAATATTTTAATTGAACTTTTTAGATACAAACTAAATTCTATTTTTAGTTTTAAAAGCTGCAGATGATCATTTTATTATAAATGGTGACGATGAACCATCTACAAATGGATCTTATAAGTATCATGGTAATTTATTTGATTATAAAAGAGGTGAGGATTTTCAAACAATTACAGCTGAGGGTCCAATAACTAGAGCTATTGATCTAATGGTAATTTAAATAAATTAAATTGGTAAAGTTTAACAAAATAATTTTAAATTTTGGATAGATTTTAGTTAAGGGTATAAATCCAGGAATTCAATATCAATATTATTTACCGATTGCTTCAGCTGGCATAACAGATTCTGAAGAAAATGCAACACAGTGGAATGAATTAGGAGTGCCTTTAGATTATTTAGATGAAACAAATCAGTTTGATGATAATCAACAAGAGGCACACTTAGGGACACGGCCGTCTGCTAACGATAAATATAAACGAAATTTTATGTGGAAATTAATTGGATTTAGTCCTTGTAGTAAATCATGTGGAGGTGGTAAACAAGCACCAATTTTTCGATGTATTCGTGATTCACCTACACGATTTTATACACCGAGGCGTTGTATGCACACTGAAAAACCAGTTTTTCACGATATTATTTATCAATGTAATACACAGCCATGCCCTGCATATTGGTTCACTGAGGATTGGGGTGATTGTTTTTGCCAAGGCAATAAAGGTACTCATCGAAGAGTTGTGAAATGTGTCCAGGAATTACAAGGTGGTGTAGCTGTTCAGGTTGAAAGTGACCAATGTTTGCTAGATAAGCCATCAATAAAAGAATATTGTCCATGTCCAACGAGACAAAAAATGCCTATGAGATCAGAGAAAGCACGGATTTATGAGCATTTACGTGGAAATGTTCAGTCAATTACACATTATAAAAATACAACAACGTTTGAAGATAATTTGTATCGGAAACATTATAACCATTTGAATGGTCAAACTGGTTTTAGAGAAGACAAAAGAGATAAAACTGGTGTATGGTTACATTCAGATTGGAATCAACATTGTTCAACTCAGTGCGGTTTGGGTGTGGAACATCGTTCAATATTTTGTGATCGAACACTACCGTTTACAGATCGTTGTGACTTAATTAATACTCCTGATACTACTCGCACATGTAAAAGTGAAATAAATTGTGATACAGGTAACTGGTTTATAGGCAACTGGAGTGAATGTCATGGTGATTGTTTTAATTTGTATCGATTGAGAAAGGTAATTTGTATTAAAGCAAATATTATCGTCGAAGATGAAGAATGTTCATTTGAAAATAAACCAACTGAAAGGGAAACATGCAAATTGACAGATGTTAATTATTGTAAAGCAAAATGGCATTATTCCGATTGGACCGAGGTAAAATAAGAAAATCAATATAACACCGTTTTTTATTAAATAAATATTTCCAATTAGTGCTCAAGAGAATGCGAAGGTGGTACACAAAAAAGATTTGTTAAATGTTTAGAAATTGATCCAATTGACAACATATTGAGGGAATCTAAAAATTGTCGATATGTTGAACGAGAACCTGTATATAGTACTTGCAATACTCATAATTGTTCATTAGGTAAATATGTATTTGAATTTGGCCAATAGTTTTTAATAACTAATTATGTTTTAAACAAATTATCACCAGATAATCAACCAAATGAGATGGATAATGAATTAGAAGTAACTTGTAGTGATGAGTACACAAATTGCCATTTAATTTCCCATAAAAATAAAGAACGCTTATGTAAATTGAATTATTATCGGGAAAAATGCTGTCACTCCTGTAAAAGTTTTTAATTGACTTCGATCTGTAATTTGTTAGTTTATAAAAATTTTTAATTTATTAAATGTTGGTGCTTGTAAATTTATTAGTTTAAAATTATTGTTACCAACGGATAATACTGCATTAGGTATATTTGAATTATGGTGGTTTATGTTAACTATTTTCTACCAAAATAAATAGGTAAGGAAGGACAGGAATAGCAGGTATATAACGAAGGACACAATGGATATTTTATATTGCATAATTTTTTAATGCAATTTACATATACATAATTAACGGCTTAATATAACAGTTATATTCGTACACGATCATTTTCATAGTTACAACAAATTAAAAATTTTTTTTTTTTTTAAACACATGAATTGTTCCGTTGAATTGTTGACTGTTCGTATTATTATCACATTACAAAATCAATTTTTGCACTTTTCCAACCTTTCTATTTGATATAATAAAAAAAAAAGATAAAACATTAGAACAATGGGAGTTTTTCAGTTTGTTTCTCAATTACAAGTTCTTTGCATCAATGACCCTTTTGATCAATTACGGCTTTTGTATATTTTGTTGTGATAGTTAACTTGATAATGTTTACCCTTCTTGCGACCACACAATATATCCCTATTAGAATTTTACGAATCGATAAATTGTTAGATTTTCTATCGAGATAATAATTGACTATTTCTAATAAATATATTATATTTTTGATTAGAATGATGTTCAATATTTTTTTTAACCAAGCCGACCTGGAAAATATAAAAAAAAAATAGGTGAATTACGTACTTGAAGTAATATGCAATTCAAGACTATGTATATTTAATTTAGCTAATATTTTTATTATTCAAATACGTTTATTAATCAGAATTAGGAATATGATTACGATATTTATTAAAATTTTATGCAAAATTTGAAACACGAACACATTTTAGTAAAACTATGTTCCGAATATTATTGATTCGGAAAGCTGTTTTAATAAAAAATGAAACTTAAATTCTGATCTAATTTTCAAAAATTCATTTTTTATTAATAAGTTTTTCACATACTAATAAATAATTAATTGTAAATCGTGATTTTACCACAATAATGAGTTAATTAATTCATTTTTTTTGGTATAGTTAAGTTAGAATTACCAATATTTATAAATTACGTATTTTTTGGGTTTAGTAAACAATATTTTATTTATATTTTTATTTAATTTACTTAGCAACAATTTATGTAAAAAAATAATTTACAAAGACTTCAAATAAAAACAATTACAAATAAAAACTATTATGGATTATGTACTACACATATAGGTCAATATAATAATAATATTCGGAAAAGACACAACATTAACTTTACATTTTCAATTTTCACGAAAATAAAATAAATAAAGTGAAACAGTGAAATTAAAATAAACTGTAACTTTACAAAAACAATATATAAATATAAATAAACTGAAGGTTTTTTGTCAGTAGTTAAGACAATAATGAATGACCAATTATATGCTAAAAAAAAAAAGTCATGTAGTTGCCATCTAAATAATTTAACGAGTTCATATTTTTAAGGTAAAAGTGATATTAGTAAATATCCAATAAAAGAAGACAGAAATTTCAGAAATTTTTTTGAAATGAAAACATTATATTAACTAATTAACTTATAACAAAGAAAATATCATACAATTTAGTCTCACTCTCTATCTAGAATAGAATCTATAGTTACAATTTATTTTATGAAATTTATAAAAAAAATGTTTGTATATTCTTAGGCGCTAAAGAATCAAACATGTTTGAATATCTAAAAGAATTTTTTTTTACATATAAATATATTTTGTTTTCTAAAATATTCATTCACAATAATTTCATAAAATTACATATTTAACCAAAACAATTGAATGTGATAAACTTTAACTCGTCTTGCATCAGTGGTATGCATCAGAATATTTTCAACATAAAAAAAAAAAAATAAAAAAATTTCGTAATTCTTTTTTTTTCTTCTGTTTTTGGCGCTTAAATGTTCAAACTATTTTTTGGAGCGCTATGTTTACGATAACTCAGTTGATTATTAGATGGCATGAGGTTCGGTCGATATTTAAATCCATAGTTTTGTCCGATAACATTCGTTCTTTTTCATATTTCATTTAAATTTAAACTTGAAAATTAAAAGTTTAATTATTAAATTAATTAGAAATAATTATTAAGTTAATTTTGGAGTGAAATAATTGTACAAAAAAAAAAATTCATTAATATTTTTTATATTTTTATTTGAATCTTTAAGGGGTAAATTATTTTTTTTTGCGATAATACTTAAAAAAAAATATAGTGTAAGAGAAAAAATGTTTAAACTTAAAAAAACTTTTTTAAGTTTAAAGAAAATCTTTTAATGAATGGTGGATATTTATTATTTATGTGACCTTTGAAGATAAAATTTGTGTTTTGACTATTTTTTTTTTATCGAAAATTACACGAGAAATATAGGCCTTTAAAATTTTATCATTAGAAATGTTTTGATATTTTTTTTAATTATCAAAAATATGTTTTTTTAATTTATTTTATGTTTTTAACCAAAATTTTCAAGTAACAATCTACTATTTTAATACGATTATATGTGAAATTAATATTAAAAATCAATTTAGTTGTATTATTTTTCAACATAATTGAATTTGCATCAACAGTTTTTATAGTACCATTACTAAATAACCCCAACTGAAAATTTTTCAAAATTTCAAAAACTTAAGACATAAACGTTTCACTAACAAGCAATAAAAAAAAAAACCAATTTTCCTCTTCTAAGAAACACTATTTTATTTCAACTTGAAATCAAATTTATTGTTGACATAAAGTAATAAACTTTCTATTTTATTTAATAATCCAATTAAAATGCGGAAAATAAATATAGTTTTTTTTATTAAACAAATTAATATTTAGACAAGTAGCTGACAGCCTTATACTATATACTTTATAATTAATAATTACTCAGAGCACTATTGCGGAAAAAGGGATATTAAGAAAATTTAAAATTTTAATATAAATTATTCATATGATCATATCTTGTTGAGTGTTTCAAATTCACATAACTGCGCAAGGCATAAGTCAATTTATATAGGTATATACAAAAATATTTTTTACAATGATTAATGATTTTATGGTCAAATAGTTTTATAGGTTTATTGATTACAAATTTACATAAAACATATACATATGTATAATGTCATCAATGGTGCGGTAGATTTTTAGATCCCCAAACCTAAACCTTACAATATTATAATAGATGACCTAATTTTTTGAAGGTCTTATACTAAATCCAAATTATATTTTATGGGCAATGAAAATTCAAATTCAAACGATCAATCGATTTATGTATACAATAATAATAATAAAATAAAAATCAGAATTTATTCCAATTTTAAACAGAATTTTAAATATATTTCATACAACTATAATAATTTTTATAGATCTTCGTACAAAAAAAAAAGTTCCGGGCCACTGGAATTTCAAAATTTGCAATTTAATTTTTTAAATATTTAAAAATCAAATTCATCTCCCGCTAAAAACTTCGTAATTTTACCTTAAGATTCTGGTGTATATAAATTAAGCAGATAAATTTTTAATTTTCTTTAATCTGATATCTGTAATCCGTTTTCTAATACAATTTCCACTTCATCATTCACTACTACATAGCATTAATTTAATTTATAAAATTCTAAATCATTTAATTACTAAATAGTTCTTAAGTGAAATATGATTACATTATTTACATAAAAAAAAATACCCACGAAATGTCGTCAGCTTTTCGATAAATATTTTTAAAAAAAATAGCTTCGGAAAAATTTGTAAAAAATATAAATAGTACAATAAATCTGCATTTTTTTAATTCAAAATAAACTAATAATAATTTTATAAAGGAGTGCCATTATGATGTCTACGATGAGCAAAAATAGTGGATTACTCTAAATTAGATCAATTTTTTTTTTGTATGTCAGATGCACAAAAAGAGGTGAAATATATACTGTCTTTCATTGATTTGATGTCGGCATTTTGTTACTTATTTAAATAAATCTATTTAATTCTAATTTTTTTTTTTTTCAAGTTTTTATTTTCCTAATTTTTTTTTTATGTGATGATCTTATCAGTAAAATAAAATAATGAAAAATATATTTATGAACTCAAAAGCGGATAAATTATGCAAATAAAAATTTGTGAAGTTATTTACAGTGAATTTTTATAATTAAAAGATAATAATTTGTTTGTTTTTTTTTTTTGTATTGATGAGAGGTTTACAATTAATAAGTTGGCTTAAAAGGTTGCAATTTAAAAGGATAACTAAATATTCAAAAATGCAATTAATAAGGTAAGAATAATTTTACGATTAATATGAATGAAGTTTTTAATTCTAATCACTTTTATAAAAATGTTCTAAGTCAGAATTTTATTTAAGAACATAAAAATCTATGTTAATGTAACAAGCAAAATTTACCAAAAAAAATACAAAATTTTATTTAATTGTTTGTGTCACGTTTCTAAATGTTGTAATTTATTGCCCTATCCTTAATTATAATATAATGCATAAAAGACGGAAGTTATAGGAAATGCCATTTATGAGATCACGTTAAATCTGTTTTCTTAAAATTCGGAACTATTGAAATTTAATGTTATTTAATATCTGAGGGTAATATAATTTATATAAAATCTGATTTAAATATAAATATATGACAAATGACAAATGATTTATACTTATTGATATATTTGTATAGGCTGATTTTAAATTTCTGGTAAATTGATTATAACATTTGTACGAAGGAAATTCTGGTCAATTCTATCATAAATATTGAATTATTTTGATAATTTATGAATAATTTTCATGATTTTGTGCTGAAATTATGTTAAATGTTTTTTTTTAACAAATAATTTGGTTGGCTACTCCCGGAATATTACCAGGAATACTAACTGAAATATTATTCATATTAGAGTATATAGTTTTTTAAATATATATTCTAATTCGTTAAATAGTTTTGAAAAAACCATATATTCTCAAGCTTAAAAGTTGCTTTAATTAATTAGACCCTTGTAGTAAGAATTTGCTAAAATTTAAGAAAACTATCTTATTAAGAATCCAGTTTCTTCAAAATCTCTAATTCTGAATTAACTTATATTTGATTAAATCTAAAATTACGTTTCCAATTGTTCACAAAAAAAAGATTCATTAATTTTTAGAAATCAAGCTTAATGATTTTCATTGCTAATAAACTATATTTGAAATGATTAATTATTGAAGTTCATTAATTGAATCAGGGCGGTGCACTTTATTTTAAAGGGAAAGTTTGATTATGAATTTTATGAAATTATACATATTTATATATCTTAAAAGAATATTATTTTATGTATAGGTATATTGTAATCTGACCTTTTGATTTGGATAATATCTTTTGTAACATTTTTTTTTTTTGTAAAAACTGTGTGAGAAAAACTTTTTTTTTAACATAATTCTGTTGATTCTAATAATATTATTTGATTAACGAGTTATACACCATATATTTTGAAGTTATTTAATGATTATTATTATTATTATTCAGTTACCTATAAATTTATGTTGAATTTTATTTCACTGATGGTTTTAGAGTTTGTTATATTATATGGAATGTATCATTTTGTAATTTCCACTTTATTAGGGAGTATCAAATATATTTATTTAACAATTTATAAAATTTAAACCCTGACACCAAATTAATTTTTTTTTTCTGATTGTTATTAGAAAAATATCCAGACCAAAACTTTAACATATGTTTTAAAAAAAAAATTCTTGATATTTTTCATTAATTCTTTGAAAATAACCTTAAAAAAAATTCACCTGATAAAATATTTAAGATTTACATTAAAAATACCTTACAATGAACTATTTTAAATAAAAAAACAATCAAACATTATATTAAATATGTTAAAATTATTATTATGTTTAGCAAAATATTATATAATTTAAAATATGACATAATAATTGTAATAATAATTTAATAAATATATAAAAATAATTTTAGTATTTAATAGTTTAATTCCCAAAAAAAAAAAAATTTATCTTATAGATTTATTCGTAATTTTCAATTTGATCAAAAATTTTTAAATTCAATTCACATTCAATTAATTTTAACCAACAAGTTAGTTTATAAATCACATAATTTTATTTACAATAGAATAAGTGTACAAGCATAGAATTGTTTATAGTTAAAAGAAATTATATTTTATAGAATAGAATTTTGAATTTTGTAGACAAACCCGAAAGCAATTAGCCCAATTCAATTCAAATTTTTTATTTGCATATAAAAATATATATATTTTTTTAGGAAAACTTTAAACATATGTTGTTGATGAGATAAATGTATTTTAATAAAATTATTTATTAATAATTTGGTCAAGAAATATTTTAATTTCAAAAGAAAATTTTAAAATTTGTTTTCAATCATAATAATTTTATTACTGGCAAAAACGTAATAAAAAAATTAAAATTTATTTGTTCAAAAAAACTAATATCCTTTTAAAGTTTCGATAATTTTCAAATAATTAATTTTTTATTCTATTTTTTTTTTTTTTGTTAATTAAAGTTTTCCCTTTATTTGGTCATATAATGTGAAAAAATAAAAAAAAATAATTCTAAACATAAGAATTTATGTACGTATGCTGAGCATCAATCAATCTTGATTTAAAACGAAAGCATACATAAATTGCGCGCTGAATGAACATAAAAACTATTAATCAATTCAAATCGTCAAAGTGTTAAATGAATTTATGGGTTTGGCTTTAATTGAGTTAGTTACACATAAATATATTTTCATATATATTATTACGATATCAATCTTTAGTTATATCTGCAATTGAGTGAATCCGGAAAATATAAATTATTTATGTATTGAATATCTATTACCGGTATAGGAAATATTTATATTTATGTTATAATGAAACAATTTGGAAATATATATGTACATAGATACGATTTAATGTACACTTGGTCATTTCTTAAGAATTCAATAGAATAATCTAATCCATGACCAAAAATTTTACTTAAATTTTTTTTTTTTAAATAATTCATTAAAAAGGCGTTTATCTAAAATTGATTAACCTAAATTAGAAAATTTACTTGTGAAAAATTAGAAAATTCTATTGTGTTTTATTATATTATGAAATTTTTCTTTTCAATTCCGAAATAACCTGATAAATAAAAATATAAAATAGTTTAAATTCTTGAAGAAATATTAATTCAAATTGTAATGGCATGTAATATTAATACTAGAATCTAAGACTTAAAAGTTTAAATATTATATTCATACTTTAGAACAGATTTTGCTCATTAATAGTTGCTATTAGAGTTCTTGGCATGAATTTGTCCTTTCAAAACAGTTTGAGATATGTTGCTTTAAAATAATTTTAAATTATACATATATGTGAACATTCCTCTTCTCAGCGCACTAGTCCAGTATCGTGCCATCTTCTAGAGTATTATTATATTCCACTGCAACTAATTTTATACCGCTTCTGAATAATATGGATTTATATAAATTATTTCATAAATATTCCGACTAATCGTATTTTTAATATGTCGAAAAATCTGAATAACTACAACAATGAATAGAAAAATATGATTATATACTTATGTAGTAAACCAAAGTCGTTTTATTGCCAAAGACGTTTTATTACCAAAGCCGTTTTATTGTAAAATTTTAAAGCAAACTTTTTTCTTTACACATTAATTTCTAATTTCTTAAAGATATTAAGACCGATTAAACTGATTATGTAATATATTTTTTAAAAAACTATTGATTTTTTTTTTAACATATTTAGAATTAAATAAAAAAAAATTCAAAATTACTATTTTACAGTCTTATAATTATCGTATTTTTCGCATTTGACTTGGTGACATCATCACAATCTAAAGAACTTTCAGCTCGGGAGAAAATCAGAGTAAGTAAAATTCTTTTTAAAACGAACAAAAATTTAATTTGTCGCAAATCAAAAAAAAAATAAATAAATAAAATCGATAGCAATATTCATAAATAATAAATAAAATTACATAATTAATTTATGTTTGATACAACATATATCGTCTCCTTATATCAACTCATATATACAGATGGTTTTTTTTTTAAAAAAATCTTTTTTAGGAAAAATTTTTTAAAGATTTAATTGGATCACAAAATTTAAGTTACATAAATTTGGTTAATTGCGTGATAAACCAGAATTATTATATCAGATTCAAAAAATTACAAGTGTTACAACATTAAATAATTTTCATTTTTAGAAAAAATTTTTTAACTACTTATACTTATATAAAATTTTTGATGAAGCTATGCTTAAAATATCATCAAGTCTGATAAAAAAAAATGTTTAATTCCAGTATTTAAGAGCAAATATTTATAAAGTTTTCTTTGTATCTTTCTCTTTAGGGAATTATTTTGTAATATATTTGTTTTAAATTAGATTAGAATAGAGTCTTTTTTTTTTACATTATTCTCAAATGCGGTTTATAAGGGATTTATAGAAGTAAGATTTAAGTTTGATCAAGATAAATTAACATTTTTTTAAAATTAAGTGTTTTTTAATATGTGTTGTTTTTTTTATATCTGTAAATAACCTAGATATTTCAATATTTGAACAATTATTTAGATATTTACATAATAAGTAATTTTTTTTTTTTGAAAATTATTTATTTTAGTTAAAAATTTTTTAATTAGATAAACATTTTTTTCACAGATTTTGTTTCAATTTAATAAAAATTTAATTAGAATAAGAGAATTGGAAAATTAAAGTTGTAAAATGAAAAAAGCCTAGTTTTAATTGCACGTTTTGATTGCAAACATAATTTAAAAATTTAAACTACATAAATGAAAGAAATTTCGTGCTTAATTTTTGTGGAAGGAAATATTTTAGAATCTAAAATATTTCCAAATTCAAAGAAAATCTCTAAAAATTTTATTTACATGGTTTACTTTTTAAAATAAAAATATCAGAGTTTTCCTTAAAAATAGTTTTTCTTTATTGTATTTAACTATTTGCAAAAAAGTCTACTCTAAATTCCAAAATTCAATATAGTCTAAAATCCAGGCTTTAATTTCATTATTTCATTTTTTTTCCAGGCTTAAATTTCATTAAATTCGTTTCAAACATTCAAAAAAAAAAAACGAAATTCTTCGAAAATAGGAATTTAATGCCTTACATAGAAGATACAAAATCAATCATCTTTATCGAGTCGATTAAAAAATTATAATAGTTCTATTGTTTTTAGTAATTTTTAATTAATAAAATGTTAGCTTAGGTAAGCAATTTGACCTTAACATACATTCAGTTTTATTGATCAACTATGCAAAGAATGATTAAAATTAATATTTTGTTCAGGAAGAAGATAGTTAATTTTATTACATGATAATTCCATACAAAATGCAAGAAACTTCATACATATCCGATTATCATTAAATTTACAAAACTAAATACTCATGGTTGATCAAATTCAATATAATACATTTTATGTATATTTATAGGTTTATTATTTTATGACTTAAATGTAATAAATTTAAATTAAAAAGTTATGTCTAAAAGACGCCACATATATAAGACAGTTTATCGTTGTCTCTGAAAATATAATTTTAAACTGATTTCACTTTTATATTTTTAATATAGAAACATTTAGAATGGTTAAAAAAACGTGCTGAACTAAAAGCTAAATATTTAGATGGAAATGCTGATATTTCTGATTTTGATACATTGTATAAATCAAAAAATTATCCTGCTCCAAATATGTATTTATCAAATATAAAATTAAATCGTAAAATTGATTCAAGAAAAAATGATGTTTATCCTGAATTTGATGATCCTAAAACTACTATAAAATCTATAGTTCAAGTTACAACACCAGAAATAGTAACTGAATCAATTGAAACAACTACAATTCAAAATTTTGATTATACATCTATGTCAAAAATTAATTTATCTAATCATGCAGATAAACATATTACGACTTTTGTGCCATCTATTTTATTAACTGATAGAACGACTCCAATTCAAAGGCAAGAGATGACTACGCTTGAAAGTACAACAGCAATTTCTAAATCAGAATCTTCAATTAGAAAGCCTATACTGAAAAAATATCCACATTGGGGTGTATGGAGCAAATGGAGCGAATGTTCAAGATCTTGTGGTATAGGAGTAATGTTTCAGGAAAGGAAATGTATTTCTAAGTAAGTTTTTAATCCTGATTGACCCTGATTGTATCTAACTTCCTTAAATTTTTTTTAATCTATAATTTTGGTGAAAATTTTTAACTAAGATGGCTTTTAAATTACAATTTGTTGTTGCTTATAAAATAATTAAAAAAATTTGCAATCATTAATATTTAATAATAAACAGTTTTCAATTTTTTTAATTAATTCAAATTACACTTTTATGACATATAAAATGAGCTATCAAGGAATAATAAATATATTTATAGAAAACTTATCTGAAAATTTAGAGTAATTAAAATATTTCTTAAAACATTATTGTGGAAAAATCAACCTATGATAATTGATTTTAAATAAATGTAAATTAAGATTGATGTGCTTAATCGGAAAAATTATGCAAAATTAATTACGGAACATACAAAAAGAACATAAATATCTGCATAATACGAATTATAATAACCAATTCATAAGTCGTTGGCCTAAAACTAGATTGAATTTTTCTTTTAATTAACGCACGAATGGTATAAATGAATGGATTTTAAATAGCAATCATCAGTTGCCAACATAATTGTTCAAATACTATAAATCAATTGTTAAGGATCATTACGACTAATATAATATTGGTGTTATAGCTGATTTATTTTATTACAAGAAATAATAAAATGTTTATATGATTTAACTAATTTAGACTACTTTAAACTACTTATAATATTTTTGAAATTTTAAATTGCTATAATATCTTATAAAATTTTAAGGAGATCTAGTACTGGAAAACGATTTATTAGTAAAGAATGTGCTGGCCTTTATAAGCGTTTTCATCTATGCAATGAACAGGTATAAAATTAATAAATTTATATTTATTGTAAAAACTTTCTCACTATCTGAATGATATTTTAATTCTTAGGACTGTCCGTTAACAGATAAAAATTTCCGACAACAACAATGTTCTAAATTTAATAATAATGAATTCCAGGGTAAAAACTATGAATGGGAACCATATATTAAAGGTTTATTAATACTTATTATATTATAAATTTAGCAATTAAAATGGTAAAATATTTTGTTATTGTTTTCTTTAATTTAGATGATGCCGAATGTGAATTAAATTGTAAACCAGTAGGAATGCCATATTTTGCTACACTAAATCATACAGTAATTGATGGAACTGCATGTAGTCGGCCAGCAGAATATTATCGTAAAAATTACACTGGAAAAGCAATATGTGTAGATGGAATTTGTAAGGTAAATTATTAAAAAAAAAATTCTTTAGCTTTTAAATTCAAATAAGTAATTTAGCATTAGTACTGGTGAAATGAATCTTTAAATTTAAAAAAAAAATGTATGTAGCTATGTAAAAAAATAAGTCAATTTCAATAATGCTGATTAATTATTTTTGAATAGTTAATAATTTTTGGAGAATTTCTATAAACTTAAAATATTTTTACCTTCTATAGCGAATGAATTGACATATTTTTATTGAGCTATGTAGGGGAAATTGGCCGTACTACTTTGTAGTAGTCCCTTATATTTTTTAACATTTAAATTAGTTTATAAGGTAAATCAAAATAGTATCATAGTATTTCGTAAATAAATATTCCATATTTACAAGCTAGGCAACTGGTGCCTGAAATCGTATGATCAAAAAAGTTAATTTGTTGTTATTTCACTTATATTGTACCGGAAAAATTAGTAACACACCGCGGTTAAGTGTTTTGAATTAGACTTAAAATAAGATTTATAACCATAAAACTACATCTCGGTTCAATGAAATAAAAGTTTAAAATAATACTTTAGTAAAAACCTTTAGAATAGTGTCTATAAGAACTAATTTTCCTAGGAAGGAAAAATAATTGTCCAATACAACTAAAACATAAAGTGCCAACAAATAAATACAATTACCTTTTAAGGTTGGTGTCAATTTTAAAGTTGTTACCATATTAATTGTACTTAGAATACAAGAAAGAGTACCGTTTCGGAAGTGGTACGATTTCGGCAATTCTCCCTTACATGCATTTGTAAGAAATGAATGTAGTTTTTATGGTTATTAATAGATTTTAAAATCTATTTTTTCTGTGTTAAGATCATACTATTTATTAACTCTAGACCACCACCATTTTCAATATATAATGTAATTAAACAGAATCATATCAGAGTAATCAGAATCATATTTTATATAAATTTCTACTTGGTGGTAATATTTTTTTTTTTACTATGATGAAAATTAACAACTTTAATTAAAACACTCGTAATATATGTATTTAAAAAAGTTTAAGTACAATTAATATTCCAAATACTATTAATTATAATAATTCTAAGTTTTTATATATGGGAGAAAGTTCAATAATGTTGGCAGTGCGACAACTCAATTAGTGTTACAGATATTATACATAAATATCTTGTAGGTTTATATTTTTAATTATTCTGTTTAATTATCGAATATATATGACAAATAAGTCAATTGAAAACCGAAATTTAGATAATAAAAAATTTATACGAAAATGGTCAAAAATATTAGGAATTTTATACTTTTCCGGAGCAAGGTGTTTCTGCGGGATATTTTTTCATTACGACCCAGTTCGGAGGATTTTTTTTTTGGCATACAGTTTTTAAAATTCCATAATTTATTTCTTTTTAAAAACGTTATTCATTCTTAACTATACATATATATATTAAAATTTAGATTATTATATATTGCATATCTTTAGGCAGTTGATTAGTAATCGTATGATGTAATATAGTCAGAGATAATATACTTCTATCTCTGGTATATATTATAAAATTTGTACATCCATCCACTTCTAATTAAAGGCAAAACCCGGAAGATATTTGAAATTTTTCTATTTAATTTCCTAATCCAAATAATATTGAAAACATGTTTCCTAAAAAATGAAGATATTTTTTTTTATTATTATTAATTGAAGATGGATCAAAGTAAATTTGTATTTCATTTAAATCGTTTTTTGGTCTGAATCCATCAAGCAGAAAATCTGTAAACAATTAGAACAATTTCAATTTCAATTGGTTAATTGGTTTTAAAATTGCATTAAATATAAAAATCATTTGTGTGTAAAGGAAGTGTGAAAGATCAAATTTTTATCAATACAATATTAGGGGTTAATTTATAAATTAGTATAAAAAATAAAATTTAATTATTTAATTATATCCATAGAAATATATATATTGCACTAGATTTTTAGAGACGCTTGTGCGAATTACTTGAAAGTAATTAATTGTGACAGATATTATGGATTATATTAACTACTAATTTTCCAACACTATTCAAATAGTTTCAGTTCTATAAAATATTAAGTAAATATGGCTAGGTTTTTATTTTAACTAACGTATAACAATCCAAATTAATACAAATTCTCATTTAAAATGAAAAAAATTATTTTGTATTATTTAATATGAGTATTTTTAGTATTTTTTTTTAATAATTCTAACAATTTAAATATTCTATTAGGCTTGTTAAATATTTCATAATCAGACATTTAAATTCGAAAATTTTATAACTTTGTATATATATATACACTACTTTAAATTAATTGCAAAATTTTGAAATAAAAAGAAAACTATTTCATTTTTAAAACCAATTGAACTAAGCAAATTATATACACTTACTAATTTAATAGCTTAAAAATTTACGGAACTACTTAAAAACATAAATATTAAAAAAAAAAAAAAACAACCAAAATGCTTTTAAAGATCACTAACAAAAATTCCGGCAAAATTTTATTTTATTGGATATTAAAAAAAAAACGCTCTAAAAAATAAACTAAATCTCATCCACTTTGCCGTATGAACAAAATAATCAGATATTCTATGCTGTTATGCTGTCACCATACAAATTACTCTCTACTCCTTCCTCAATTTATTGACCTTAACAGATCCACAAAAGTGTTGATTCAAATTTATTTAAATTATTCTTATTCTTCACTTAGAAGTGATTGGTGAAGCACACGCTTGTTAAATAATAATAATAAAAATAAACTTTTCGTGAAAATCGTAATTTGGCGCGGTAAATTAATTAGAAAATAATATTTTATTAATGATTTAAAACTGTGTGTAAGAAAATAAACTATAACATTTTTTTTATTAAGTATTTGTGGAATGTGTTAATTTGAGTAATGAATAAATAACAGTTTGATTGTGAATTATTGTATTACATAAATGTATCTGATTTTAACGATTTATACATTCATTAAAATTTATTTCGTGAATTTAGGAAATTAAATACTGAATCTTAATTAGTTTAAATCAATTATATTATTTTTTTTGTATCTTATTCTTGATGATTAGAATTTAATGATTATTCATTCATTTTATGATATCATTACATGATCATAAATCAAGATATATAATTTTTTGATAGCGAATTTATTGCAACTGAGTTAATTTCTCAAGGATATGTTTTTTATTTCCATTAAAAAATAATCTCACTTCTAAAAATACCATATATAAAATATTTGGTGAACTTTAATGAGTACGAAGGGCGCCTCTATAATGTTTTACATAATTTTTATGTTGTTATGTACTATTTTTGGCAAATTGTTTATTTATTAATATGTTTATACAATAGGTGATAATTACAATATTTACACAAATAAAATATAAAATTAAATATTCAGTAATTCTGATCGTAGTCGTAGTTTATTAATAAAAAAGTGCTTCATGAAAAATATTATGATGTTACTTGGACAAATGAAAATAGTAATTTAGAATAGAAATGAAGTATATTTTGTAGTGAAGCTTTTTTTTCTGGCCTTGGTATTTTGTTATTAAATTGAATTCACGTAAATGTTTTTTTTTTTGGCATAGAATCTGAATTAATTATAATTTTGTTAGTTTGATTTATGTAATGACAATTTTGTATATTCTGGAATACATATTAGTAATACATAATTATAATCAATTTAAGGGTAAAGATTGAATAAAATTAGATTTTTTTTAAAATTTTTTTTTTATACAAAAATATGTTAAGTTCACAAAATTGTTAAAACTTTGTTGTCTAATTACATAAATTTCAAATTAATTTAAAAAGATTAAATAATAACAATAAATTTAATTGTTAATAGTCGAAATCTAAATAACTTTTCGGAAATAAAATAAGATTTATTCAAAATAGTAGAGTTTTTAAAAATTTCACATTTATTAATATTTACTTTGTGATAATGTTGTCACCTGGTTTATCATTCAAACAAAACAAATAAAAAAAATAATTTATTTATTCTTTTGAAACTTCTTTCATAAATAGTGTTAAAGTATCTTAAATTAGAAAGTGTTTCTTAATCTTTAAATTTCCTATTTTAAATTTCTCAGATTCTTAATTCTTTTCTATAGATTCTATTACTCGTAAGTTGCCTTTTTTCATATAATCTTTTCATTTCTATTTATGATTATTTTCGGTAATAAAATTATGTCTGAAAATTATGCTGTGACAGGTATAATTTCTTTAAAATAATTTTGTAAATCTTAACATGGTAGAGATAAATTATTGTTACATTAAAATTTATATAGTCTGTATGTGTGGTAACTTGATTGAAATTTTGTCGAATAACACAAAAACGACTATTTTTTTTTTTTTAAAGCATAAAAACATATTATGTTAAAAGCAATTATATTAATGAAAGTAGTTAAAATAAAAGTTGATAATTAGAATAAATTATTTATGAAGTGCTACTTTAATCTTATTTTAAATGTTGAAACATTCTAGAATATTTTATACGCTCATCTTGTTAATTTGCACATTTTTTGCAATCATTTCAAGGAAAGAAAAAACTTAAACCATAAAAATATAGTATAAAATATTATATTTTTATGGTTTAAATTTATTTTATGTTTTAGTTGCTAATTTGTGTGAAAATAGTAATAAATTTAATAAAAAAAATTTTCTGGAAATTTATTTCATGTTAAAAACAACTTGGATCACTAATGAATTAAAAAAAAACAATTAACTTTATAATTTTTTTATATCAATTTAAAAGGATTATCAATCTTTTTATGTAAAATTATGGTAAAAATTTAAATTCTTCTTTAATGGCATAATTAATAAATCGACTATTAGTTTTATAATTTATTCTAAGAGCCGTGAAAGTTTTTATTATTAGCTTAAACTTAAACAATTTTTTTTATTACCATTCACTCTACAAAATACACGATCATTAAAAATTGCTTTAATTAAACTTCTTTGAAAGTAAAATTTAATTTTATTATCAATAAAAAACTCCAAATTAAATATTTCTAAATTATTATTCATGACAGACCATAAAAAATATTTCTTAATTGTAAAATATATATGGAGTTTTTTTTTTAACTAAACTTTCTACGAAATCTATTAATATTGAATTTTGACCTTATTGCCAAAAATAGTCTTTTTCGTGGTGTAAGTGTATAAAATATGATTACTGCAAAATTAAAAATAGTTTTACTTATAAGAATTAATGATGATCAATTAGCTAGCTAATTAAACATATTTTGTTTAGTAATAACCAAAATTTTGAGAGTAAATTCCATATGTTTTGTTGTTTATAGAGTATATAGCGTAAAATTAATTTAGTGCTGGTTTAATTAAATGTGATTTAGCATGAATATTTCTGAATGAAACTTTTTTCAAAATATTTTTGCAAAATATTGAGATAATATTTTTAGTTTGTTTTATGATTCTGAAAAATAGTTATTTTAAAAATAATTAAAATTAGAATTTTTAATGTTATTATTTTATTAATAACATTATACGAAATATTTATATTTGTCATCTTTGGTTTGACGGTTCTCAAATCAATTTAGTTCATAGGAGGTTTTTTCGGTCCTCGATTACTAGGTTTGAGATTTTCCTAAACTTAATATTTTAACCCATACTTTTTTATTATCAAAGATCTCGATATGTAATCCGCTAAATTTAAATAATTCCCCTCGTAAATTTATATAATTATTATCTGTGTCGTTTGGTATTCAATTATATATGACCACAATAATATTTATGAGTCATTTTTTGATGGTTATATAAATTATTTTGTTTAGGGCAATGTGCTTAAGCAAAATATAAATAATTGTTTTGAATTTTAAATATAATTTAATTGCGATTTTAACATAATGATATATTTATGCTAATATTTCTGTTAAATATTTGTTTTGATTCACCACATTTATGTAATTTATTGAAATCAATACCAAAAGATATAAAAAATAAAAAATAATTATTAGAAACTTGAAAAAAATAAATAAAATATGACTAATCTGAGGATAATTTTATTAATATTGGTAAGAGTGTTAGATGTTATTTGGAAAAGAAATTATAATTAATATTTTATTATAGGCTGTTCATGCTTCTGGTGTAATAACAGGAACATTTGTTAATAGTGGAACAATACCTTGTGGTGGTCTTATTTGTCGTCCAATATCAGGAATTTTTACAAAAGATTCACTAAGCGATGGATATAATCATGTAGCTACATTGCCAGCTGGAGCATCAAATATATCTATTACTGAATTGAAAAATAGCAAGAACTTGTTAGGTAAGATTAAAGATTAATAAAATTATTTTCAAAATGTTTATGTGCCCAAAGAAATATAAATGATTGAAGAATATCGTTATACATTCAAAATTTTATTCTATTAAATGAATCACTTTTATCATGGAAGTATGTATTCTAGTTTTAGTTCGTACATCAAAGTATTATTTAGAATTAAAATACATTTATATGAAATTCTTTAAAAAAATATGAAATTTTTTAAAGCGTAAATATAATTTAAATTTACAATGACTATCTTCCAATGCACATAAATATGTCAATAGTAGTAATAGACTCCTAAATGATCAATCAATAAATAAAAATGACCACTTAAACCAATCTAGTTACTAATAATATGTAAATATTTTCTTAAGCTAAAGTACAAAAATATATTATTACCATGACAAGAATAATTATCTATAGAATCCCGATATTTCTTCTATTGAGATTTAATATCTCATAGAATATTCTCTATTACAGTATTTAGCTGTGAAGTATATACAATTCAATTTATATAAAATTAATTCTTATAAAATTAATTATAGTGATAAAACAACCAAATAAAAATTTTGCATTCAATGGCGATACAAATCCATCTCCAAGTGGTGCCTATGAAATAGCTGGAGCTACTTTCGATTATCAACGAATCGACGGTTTAATTGGTGAAAACGGAAAGAATATAGAAGGTGTAACAGAATGGACTACATGCGTAGGTCCAATAAGAGACGCTATACAACTTATGGTAATTTACTTTTAGCTAAACACGGCGAGTATTAGTATAATGTTTAATAATAAAATTCTTCAACGAACATTTCAAGAATTGTAGTTATTTTGATATTTAACAATTTTATTTTTTTATTAATTTAATGAGACGCGGTATAATGTTGCTTTGAAAGTAACCCAATATTTTTAAAAATTCTAATATCGTATGGCGTAATTATACGGCACCGTTTTTTAATCAAAGTAAATTAAGTTATGATGAAAACATCCCGTTTCATTGGGTATCTGTATAAATATTTCATTTTTCTAGTGATGTTGAAATGTTTTTTCCAAAAATTACTAAATTTAAAAATTGTTACACATTCCGTGACAGTGTCCGTGATATTTGTGTTCCTAAAAAAACTTATAATCTATAATATTATTCGTCCTGCTGTTAACTAATTAATACGGGTATAAATTGTTTAATTTAATCCTACTTCAGACCCTAAATAATTAATCGGATTATTCCGGAAATCGAATTAAGGATGAAAATATTTTTATGTCTATGACTACTAAGAATCATTTTTATGTAATTTTATATCTATGTTTTTACGACAGTATTTAATACGAGAATCACATCGAATAAACCGGGTACTTTGAGTGATATTTTTTGCTTAAATTAACTTCGAATTAAAAATAAATCGATTAATAAAAGTTATCAAATTATTAAAGTAAATTTTAATGAAAATCTCAACAGACTGATAGAAAAATCGATCTAAAGAGGAAAATCGAATTATCCTAGGAGCGAGTTAAAGAGGTTATATCCGTATACTATTTTTAGATTAACTATTTTCATGGCAGCAATGTAGTGGAAGTCGGTTTTAAAATTTTACAATATATATTTTGTTGATAATTGATTTTTATTGATATATTTTTTTCAAAGTTAAATAAATTATTTTGCAAATTATGTTAAACGTGTTTCGAATAATATAGTTATTAAAATAAATTGAATTATTAAAAAACTAAAGTAAAATTCTAGAAAACAACCAGAAACTCTTCTAGCATTTATTTTAATAATAATTTATGCGAGTTTTTACCACGTTTAATTTAATTTAGAGAATGTTTAAAATATGTAAAAAAAAAATTAAATTTGTTTTCAAAATGAATCAAATATAGTAAAAAAATAAAATGGTATATGATAAATTAATTGCTTTTTTTGCAGGTTTTCGTGCGTGATAAAAATCCAGGAATAAAATATGAATATTTACTTCCAATTACTTCAAATTCTGAAGAAGATGAAAATGGAAATTCTATTGAACAAGATGTGGAACTGAATTTAAAATCAGGCAATGATGATCCAATTGAATCAACAATGTCACGTCCAAGACGTAAACGAAAATACCAATGGAAAGTTGTTGGTTTTAGTCCTTGTAGCAAATCATGTGGTGGTGGGACTCAAACCCCAATAATTCGTTGTGTACGTGAAGCTCCAAAACGTTTCTATTCGGCACGCCGTTGCACACACTCAGAAAAGCCTGTTCTAAATGAAAATTTATTACGATGTAATACACAACCTTGTCCTGCTTATTGGCGTATCGAAGATTGGGAAGATTGTCGTTGTAATCATAATGGAGACGGCTATAGAGAACGCGAAATTCGATGCGTTCAAGAGTTGTCAACTGGTGTTGTTATTCAAGTAAATAGTGCTGCATGTTTAGACGAAGCACCTGTGTCGAGAAAAAAATGTGATTGTCCGAAAAATGTTAGCCGGCGTCGTAATCCTAATCGTAATAGACTACAAGCTCATACCCGACCCCCAATGGAATCGATAATCATAAACACAACAACAACTCCCCGATATATTAATACAGAAAAAATGGGTACATGGTTAGTTTCTGATTGGAATCAGCATTGTTCTGCGGAATGTGGAACTGGTGTAGAATATCGTTCGATATTCTGCGACCGTTCACGAACAGAACGTTGTGATTTACGATTTACACCAGACACAACACGTCCTTGTGAAAATGAGAAGATTTGTGAAAGTGGAGAATGGTTTACCAGCCCATGGGAGCAATGTAGTGGAAGTTGTTTTAATTTAACACGGTCTAGACAAGTTATTTGTATAAGAAATCAATTGATAGTTGAAGACGATGAATGTCGGTTAAATGATAGACCAGATTTATTACAAAACTGTACATTTAGTGATGTTCAATATTGTAATCCAAGGTGGCATTATTCATCATGGACTGACGTAAGTATTTTACCATAAAATTTAATTTCTTTTCGAATTCAATATAAATATAATGCAGTGTACTAAATCTTGTGATGGAGGAACACAAAGAAGAACTGTAAAATGTTTAGAATTTGATATTCGAGAGAATACGTTGAGAGATTCACAAAAATGTCGTTATTCAGAAAGAGATCCAATTTATCGTAGTTGCAATACTGATAAATGTCGAGGTAGATGATGGAATTTTTTTTTTCTGTTAATTTCTTTTATAAATTCTAATTTTAGAGCCACGTGTTGAACTACTCCAAAACGATGTTGCTTCAAGTAGTTGTATTGATGAATTTACAAATTGTCACCTGGTGGTAAAAGCTCGTTTATGTAGCTATGAATATTATCAACAAAATTGTTGTTATTCCTGTCAAGGTTCAATTACTGAGGGTAATTGAAACAATAAGTTCACTTAACAACATATTTCATAATTGACTATAATTAAAAAAAAGAATTTAAGATAATTAAAATAATAGAAATTAGATAAAAGAAAATTTAATTCATTTAACACATAAAACATAAAAGATATATGCCAAAATCAATTAAGTAATTTTATTATCTTCTAACGAATGAAAAAATATTTTGTTTTAAGTCGTTTGTTTTCAAATATTTAAATTAAAAAAATTGAAGATTTTGTGTGTGTTCCATATTTAACATTTATAATTGAAAAATTCCATTGTTAAGCATTAATTTTATAGTAATTATTTTTATATGAATATGTAAATTATTAAGTTAGGACCAAAGTTAAATTAAAACTTAAAAATATACATACATTATAACAATTATAACAAAATATTCTTCAAAAATAAAATAATTATAACAAAATATTTTTGTTTTTAGAATTTGGAATAATTTTAGGTTTAATTTTCGATTTTAAAAAAATTAATTTACATAAAATTTTACCTTTACAATTGTGTTACTGCTCCAAAAAAATAATCGATATTTACAATTTATAGAACTGCAATGTAAACTTTATTTCATACAGACAAATTTCCGATTTCATAAGTCCTGAAATAATTGAATATATTTTCCATGGTATGGTATTACAATAAATTTGGTCATGCTAATTGATATTTAAAAAGATATCAATTTATTTACACAAAGTTTTACAAGAAATTATTAATTCTTTAAAAACTTTTACTTACTACATCGTTCTATATTTATATTTAAAACAATATTATTAATAATTTATAATGAAAAAATCGAATTATTGTTGGTTAATTTAGATCAAGAAACATGAATAAAAGGTGAAAATTTACACTGTCATGTTTTAATATTTCTAGTACAACAATGGAATTAACATCTAATCCAAGAATATAAAAAATCGACAAATATTAAATAAAATATAATCAAAAAAATGTTCTGGCAGACAACTTCTATTGACTCAAAAGTAAATCCAATTTTAAATCCTAATCAAAAACAATTTTTGGAAGATGAAAAACGTTACAAAGTACGTTTACAAATGTTGCAAAACGATTCAAATAGTCCAAATGATATGGGATTTTATGTTCAACCACATGATTCAGAACAAGATAGTAATTTATTGGATGAACATGATTCATTTTATCATACTACAAAAAGTTTATTAGTACTTTTTCAAATTATGGGCGTAATGCCTATTCAACGTAGTGCACCTGGTATTTTGCCAAGAACAAAATATCTTTGGATCTCAAAAACATTTTTTTGGGCATTGTTTATTTTTTCATTGGAAGCATTTTTTGTAGCAGTAGTGTTACGTGAACGTGTTCAAAAATTTTTACAAAATTCAGAAAAAAAATTTGATGAAATAATTTATAATGTGATTTTTATAAGTATATTATTTACACATTTTCTTGTACCAGTTGCATCTTGGCGTCATGGTGCACAAGTAGCAAGATTTAAAAATATGTGGACTAATTATCAATTAAAATATTTGCAAGTAACTGGCACAGCAATTATATTTCCAAATTTATATCCATTAACTTGGGCGCTATGTGTATTTTCATGGCTTATAAGTATTGCAATTGTTTTGTCACAATACTATTTGCAACCAGATTTTGAATTATGGTATACATTTGCATATTATCATATATTTGCGATGCTTAATGGATTCTGCAGTTTATGGTAAAATTAACTTTATTACCAATAAACAGAAAGAAAATTTTTGTTTTGTATGAATAGGTATATTAATTGCACTGCTTTTGGTACAGCCAGTAGAGCTTTGGATGAATATTTACAAAGTACACTGATATCTCAAAAACCAGCTGACAAATTAACTGAATTACGACATTTGTGGGTCGATTTGAGTCATATGATGCAGCAGTTAGGTAAACAAAATATTTTAATACAATAAAATATAAATATTACTCAGTTAATATTTTCAATATGAAAGGACGAGCATATTCTAACATGTATGGAATTTATTGTTTAGTAATATTTTTTACAACAATTATTGCAACATATGGAGCATTCAGTGAAATTATTGATCACGGTGCATCATATAAAGAAATTGGTTTATTTGTAATTGTTGTCTATTGTATGACATTATTATTTATTATTTGTAATGAAGCACATCATGCTTCAGAAAGTGTTGGTCTTAATTTTCAAACAAGATTATTAAATGTTAATTTAACAGCTGTCGATGCTCCAACACAAAAAGAAGTTGAAATGTTTTTAGTAGCAATTGATAAAAATCCACCGACAATGAATTTAGATGGATATGCAAATATAAATCGTAAACTAATAACATCGGTAATTCAATATTTAAAGAAATTGTTTTTTAAAATTATGTAATTGTTTTTCCTTTTCCACAGAACGTTACTTTTATGGCTACTTATTTGGTAGTTTTATTACAATTTAAATTAACATTATTAAGGAAAACACGGCTACAAGCATCAAAGGCCGAAATTTTGCAGCAACAATTAAATTTTAACTGAAGCTAATTATATATTTTTGTTATAATTATTACTGAATGAAGAAAATTTGTATTAAAAGAAATGTGTAGCAAATAAAATAAATTGAATGTAATTTTTTACACAATCCGCATCAGAAAAAGCCAATTAATTTTTATTATGTTGCATTTTGCATAAAGCACAATCCATTATTTTGAAATTATTTTGGAACATAATTTCTGAAATGTAATGAAAACATCTGAAGGTAATTATAATTAAACTCTAAAAATTGTATTACATTCTAACTTTATAACACAATTTTAATGTAATTTATTTGTTGAAATGAAAATACTAATTTGATTTATATTGTAATGAGCGCGTATGTTATCATGGACATTCCATTTATAATTATTTTTTGCTTGATGGTATTACGTTGTCAAATTCAGAAATTATATTAAAAAAACAAATAAATACGCAATTATTATATTAACTTTAATTAAGTTTAATCTAATTTATGTTTTAATTTGTTAATTAACTTTATTCAAACACTTAAACGATTAATTTATGCATTTTATTGTAACAATTCAATGTTATAAGACCCTTTAAGGGAAGCACAAGCTCTTCACAAGCTGTACTTCCAAAGAAAAAGGAAGAAAAAATAATATAAAATAAACTTGAAAATATTTTGAAAACTTCAATAATTTGGTAAAGCATTTACCAAAAAGAAAAAAATTATAAGTAAAATAAAAAAGCGTTATGAATTTTAACTTGAAGTATAAATTTATTAAATAATAATCACCACAATATTCAAACTTCTTCTTGTAAATTAATGATAAAAGTTCGAATTTGCATTGGACTTATAGTAATTTTAAATATATCTGCATCATCTTTTGGTACAAATTCTTCATCTTCCTGAGGCATTTCGACCTTTCTCGATTGACGAGTTTTTAAAATTACATTAACTTTGCCTGAAAAAAAAAAAATTTTAAGAATTGAAACTAAAAATTAATAATATCGTGATTAACTATTAAATTCTTCAGAATCGTAATTGATGCTTTCTTCTGTTCGATCGGCTTTGAATTGAAGGCGTTTTGTTTCATCAAGCCATTTATTACCATCTAACGTGGTTTCTCTTATACTTTCAATTTTTAAATTATACAAAATATCCTTTAGATTAAATGTAACTGCTTGTGAAAATCGTGGATCTTCATCCTTCTCAAGTAAATGCTCGAAGCGAATTAGAATTTGATTATCATGCCATGGTTCGAATGTCATTAAATGAATGTGTTTTGGTAAGGCAAGTGTTAATCCAGATGACTAGAAATATATGTATAAAAATATATTAAACTATTTTTTATTATAAAAATTTTATTTACTTACAATATGAGTAAATTGTGTACGCCATTGATTATATGTGTAGTTACTTGAATCACTTAAGAATATCCATGCTGGTAATAATTTTTCAACTTGTAAAAATCTTTCTTGAGCTTTTGTTGTTGGACTATTTCCTTTTGTAGGCCCTAATATTAAGTAATGATGTCCTCTGGCTACCAAACCTGATCCAAATGCAGTTTCATTCAGTGCTTCATCAACACCAAATGCATCATCTTTCAATAATCGTCGATGTACCATTATTTCTAGTGAGCCATCTTTTATACTACTACCACCTTGTGCACGATCAACTAATATAGCCATTCGGGTTTCATCATCTTCTAATGCAATTTTTGTTGTTAATGGATAATAATTTCCAGCAATTTTTTCAGTTACAGTTAAATCCCATGTATCGCGATGATCACGTTTTCTCTTAATCATTTCCCGGCCATTAGAATCAGTATAAAATATTTTATTTGATTTGATATCAGATGTAAAACGTGTTATAATTTCTTTTCCTATTTTATCTTCAATTGGAATTGATCCAATTAACCATTCAAATTCAGCATGATTCTCATCTTTATAGACACGTACAACTTGACTTACCCAATTATTGAATTTTTGATGTACTTCTTCGACTAATGATCCACGTACAACAACTGTTTCAACGCGATCACTTATCAAAAAGGCTTCTGTGCCATTAGGCCTGAAAATGTAAGCTCCTGAAGAACGATTTTTCGCCTCTCTGTTATCACCGACAGCACCTTCGTAGTAGGCAAATTCTTGTGTTATTGTTGAATTCACACCATTTGCGGACACAGATGACAATATACCATTTTTGAATTGTAATTTAATTTTCTAAAAATATGAAGTGTGAATAAAAATTATGTAACATTTCCCTTTGATACCTTATTGCCAATTATGATATCTGCAGCATCAGTAACTGTAGCATCAGGTTTCGGTGCAAGCATATCCTTAATAGTTTTGGTTACATAATATGATTTATAACCCATTGGTGGCAATTCGCCAGCTTGAAATACCAACTCAAATTGAGTATTTGCTTTACGGAAATTTAATAAACGAACTGATTCTGGTATTGCAACAATTTGTGATGGGATAAGAACTCCTGAGAGAAATCAATAAATATCATTAAAAATTTAATTATATAGTTTATTATCAATTATACCTCTATAATCTTTAACTTCATAAAAATTAGTTGGAACTGGCACTCGAATGTACTGCAATGTTGAACGTGCCAAAGGATTATATACGGTTACAATAAAATTGTCACTTTGTTCACTGATTTCACATTGGCTAATATTCAACAAAAGACAATTATTGAAACTAAATGTATAATTTCGTTTTGTTCCTTCATGAGGATTATAATTATTATTATTTTGTGTTTCGTTAGGTGATGGTTTCGATATATCGTTTCCAGTTACCATTTTATTAAGTATAGCTCTTGTATTTGAACCGCAAGCTCTCATAGCCACTTCAATACGTTTTGAATAATCATCAGCAACTTGCTGTTTCTCTGTACCTGTAACTGCATCATGATGTTGCATTATTCCCATAGTTTCTCGCATAAAATTTAAATGTGCTTTAAATTCTCTTTCATTATTTTTCGCTGTTATTGCTGTTAATTGTTTACAAACTTGAAGAAAATGATTACCAATACGTTCGTAATATTTTAGTGTTGGTCGTGATGTAAAATAACCAGTCCAATATGAATGTGGATCAGAACCATATGGAAAGAAATCATCAGTTTTTGTTGGCCATGTAATATCAGCATCATAAAGAGCTTTTAAATAACAAGATGGTGTTGAATAGAATAAATTTATATTAGAATTGTTAGTTTGCTGTTTTGCGTTGCCATATCTAAAATATTACAGTATTTTAATAATTTTTAAACAAATTTTCATATTTTTTGTTTAACCATTTTAATTAGTTAGTATGATGTGAAAGTTAGTTCGATTTTATATCATGCAAATTTATGTTTCTAAACTTACTGAATCAATTCAAAATTTATGTCATGCATATTCTTTGTTTGTTTGTTTGTTATTTAATTTGTGACTTACTTAATCAGTTTATCAAGATTTTTATACCACATATGGGCAGCTTGATAATGAAAATCCTCGCCCATTGTTATCAAAACGTTCTTAGAACGATAACCGTCTGACATTACATTTACATAATTGAAAAATTCTCTAATCTAAATTTCAAAAATAAGATTATCTTATTAAATAAATTTTACAATGTTATAATATTTTCAAATTTCACGATATTTTATATAAAATTATATCAGTAATGCTTGAGAAAATTCGTTCTAACTTTCACAAATTTTGGACTTTTAGTACAAATACCTGATTAATTTATCCAAATTATTGTAATAAACATATGCATTCGTATATGTAAAATCTCCACCCATCGTTAAGATAACATTATTAGTTTTAAAGTTTTTACTTTGTTTATTAACAAAATCAAAATATTCATTAACCTGTACTTAATAATGGAAAATATGAGAGAAATCAATTACTTTTTCTGAAAGCGATTAATAATAATACGACCAGAGTTATAATTTCTGAAGTTTTTTTAGTCTGTTATAACTCTGACGAATTATTATTAACATAACTCCGAAAAATTATTATTAACTTGCCCGTCTATCAACATTATTATCAGGACTATGTTTTCCATCAATAATCGGCTCATCGGCACATAAAATATCAAAACAAAATCCTGGTGGTGGTTGATATTGATTATAAAGAGCACCAGTAAACAAATCTGATGATTCTCCTAAACGACAAAAAAAAAAGATATTGTCAAGTTTGTTTCTACTAATTCATATCTTTCAAAAAAATAAGTTTTGACATGCCTAAATTTGGACTTGCTTGCCATATCATTTCAGCAGTTTTAGTTGCAAGTCGTCTTACTTTATCCTGTTCATCTAATCGACCGAAAAACAATCCATCATAACCCATTTGGGCAAACATTGAAGCCATTTCACGTGAATGTCCAAATGGATCAATTTGCCAACCAATTCGTGGGCGTCCACATTCACCGAATGTATCATTCAATAGTCTGAAATTTGATTGTTTGTTATATGTATTTTACATACATTATTTTAGTAAGATTTGGAAAATTTACTTTAAACCCCATGAAAACTGATCAACGACACTTTGATAATGAGTGGTTGCTTCATCATTCATACTCCATGCACCACCAATAAACTCTAATCGTCCTTCATTTACAAGTATCTTTACTTGATCCTGTAATTCTGTAGTTTGTTCATTCCACCATTTAAAAAAAAAGGCTGATTCAACATAAATGAATCTGGAGATATTTATTAACATAAAAAATATTACAAGTATATTTAATTCTCTTACTTTTTCTTTGGATCTTTTAACAGCTCTTGAATTACTGAATCAATTATATATTGAACTCCAGCTTTTTGAATATTTGTTTTACTTCCATAGTAATATTGATCAACAGTTTTTAGCCAACCAACATCATCATGTGTATGGGGAACTATATGGACATTTATCATACCAGATTTTGGTTTTGGACAACTCTATATATCAGTAATAAAAAACGACAAAAAATATTAATTTAGTGCATTAATATTAATTAGTAAAAACAATATTCTAAAGATTTAGTTACTAAATTTCTTATTTCCGCTTGAATATAATTCATATTTAATTGCAAAGAATATAGAATACGATAAAAAATTAAATTTTATTTTAGAACAAAATATAAATTGATCGATTTTGTATAACGTGTTCCAATATTACGAATACGGCACGCTCTCTGAAAATAATTCAAGTGATCTCCAATATTACTTATGAATTCTAGATACATTGCAATCCTAGGTTTCGCCACAAATTAATTATATTTGAATATAATTTTTGTCACCAAATTTAATTTTCACTTAAAAAATTTAGACTTAACGCAGCTTCTTTTTCCAGTGGCGGCTAGGACTAATTATCAAATCCAACTGATTTATATTTAAGAAATAATATTTTATGTATACTTAATTTTTCGAGCGTAGGACTTTTGTAATATATTTATGGTTTCTTTACATTAGTTTGTGGTTTTACGAAGATGTTATTTTAGAAAATTAAAATTTGTTGTGTTTATTTATTTTCAAATTTTTAAAACTAGAAAAATATTCAACAAATCTAGAAATTTAAAAACATCTTTGGGAAATGAGCCTCGGGGTATTTCAATTTTAAAAACACGAAACAACTTTTAAACAGATGATCATACGCATAAGCCGACCGGTAGCGCACCAAAGGTGCAATATTTGCATCGTGTGCTGCGGCGGAATAAAATAAATAGTTGAACTTTTTCAATTTACATGTAGTTTATTGAAAAGTAGAATCAGTTAAAAACGTACTGGTCTAAGTACTTATCAGTTAAATTATTAGTGCAAATATACATATTTAAGTTAAACAAACTTTTGCACAAACTATTATTTTATTATAGCCTTAACTACAGTTCCACTGTTTTAAATTACAGATTACGTTTTCATTAATAAAAACTAATTAACAATATCAGTTCAATAATAACTATAATAATTAAGTAGTAATTTTTTAAAAAAACGTACTTAGTAAAATATTTTTTAAAAATTTAATTATTTCCATGTTATAATTTAAACGTTTTGTATAATTTCAATTGCAAAAGTTTGTTTTTTTAGCCAATTAAACAAATTATTTCCGGAATATAATTTCAAAACTCAGTACAATATACTATTTTTCCATTTAAATTTCATAAAATACTAAAAAAATAATTTAATTTTATATTTAGGTATTTATATACATTTAAATATTGATATATTATCATACCTCATATCCACATTTACCATTTTCAATGTTATATAAATTGGGTCTACCAAATACGCTAGTATAATAAACAGTTAGTAAAATAATAACAAAACTAAAATTATTTGATATCAACATGTTCTCTTGATTTAAAATTTTTTTAAAATAGTGATAAAAAAAACTACCACTGTTTTCATCAATTTATCACTGTTAAAATTACAACTAAATAAAAAAACTACCACTTTACGCACAACTGAACACGTAGCAATCGTAATCGAAACTAAAGAAATATTTTTTTTTTCAAAAAAACCTTTTTAAATAAATTCAAGATAATAATATACAAATCAAACTCTGGGGTTTCATGAAAATACTCAGTATAATACTAATCTATATAATATTCAATATCAACTATGTAAAAATGTACTTAGCAAATAAAAATTAGTATTGAAATGTATTTTTAAAAATTCTGAATTTAATATGACATTGTTTTAAAAATCAAAATGTACTAAAAAGTTAAATTTCATAACCAATTGGGGGTTTTTTTTAAGTATTTATAATTTTTTTTAAGTATTTATGATTATTTATTTGATTATATGATTATCGTCAACAATTATTTATTTGACCAATTGAGAAGATTAAATTAATTTAATTAAAATTTATAGCATACATATAAATATAATTGATAAGAAATTAATTAAATGATTTTAACAATAATATTAATTATTTAAACTTTATTTAGAATTAATTTGATTTAAACAAAATATTATGTTGAAAAATATTAAAATTACAATTTGTAATCGTAAGCAAAATTAGTAACTTAAATAAATAAACAAGAAATGATGAGTAAAGTTTAAATTAAAATAAAACCAACAACAGCTGGAGATACTAATCCAGTTGCATTGAGTTCTGAACAAAAGCCGGATAATCTACATATGTATTATAAAAACAATTTTTAAATATAAACATGAACAATAAATTTAATGAAATATGAACATAAAATTTTATTTAAGTGTGCACTTGTACATGAAGATTTTTCTTTTAAATTTACTTTAATTGGACCTTTGCCATGGATGCAAAGTTTTTATTCATAGACACCTAAGTTTAATGGAGTGATTTTTTGGCGAATTGTTAATCTTTTAGAAATTACAGACCATAGTAATAAGAATTACACAAATACGATTTAATTATGCTATTATGTTTAGTCTTCTAATCTTCTAATGTTAATGTTAATAATAATGCCTATTGTTTAGTCTTTCTCCTATTGAACGATGATTAAACATTAATATTCTATTTATTATAAATTTGTATATACAAAAATTTAGAAATGCTAATTTTAAAATTATTTTATGCTTTAACATTTTTACCTCATAACCACAATTTTGATTTTGATGTAAAGATCTCTCTACATTATATTCATTTAATAGTAAATTTCTAGGAAATTTTGCTCGTGAATATACACTAACGATAAACACAAAAATCCATATAATTATATTCATAGTTTCATATAAAAAAAAACGCGTTTAATAGTTAATCTAAAATTTATGAATTTTTGTATTAATTTTACTGCTCAGATCAACGACCAAAATTCTACTGCGAATATAATCAACAAACTTTTGAACTCAGAGTCTTGTAATTATCAGTTTTATCATTCTTTCATTTTTATTTACATAAACATAAAATAAGGAATATTATGTACCAATATTATAAGACGATTAATAAATATATGAGAATTTATTTTGAAATGACCTGTCAATAAAAGAATACGGTTTTAAGACATTATTTTTTAAACTAAGTCAGAATTGATTTGAATAAATTTGATATTTTTATGGAGAGTTAATTTATTATTTATGTTCATTAAATTTTAAATAGAATAATATTGAAAAATCTAAAACAACATGATTTGTTTATGCCAGATTATCTTTATATTTTATTTTTTTATGATGTTACTAACAGGACCAGGTCATATTACCAAAAAATGAACAATAAATTTTACAAAAATTCATAAATTTAAAATTAATGATAATATAAAACGGGACTATTTCTAAAAATTTATAGAATATGTTAATGAAATTGAAGTGAAAATGGCATATTGAGTTGGCTTTAGTGATATGATTGGTGGTAATGTTGTCCTACTTTAGTGTAAAACTAAGTTATGCTAGTAAATTCACCGGTTTATTAAAAACAATGATTATTTAATGATTTATTTCAATTTTATTTGATTTGTTTATTTGTTCATAAATTTATTTAATTAATTTATTAAATAATACAAATAAAAATAAGTTAATAATTTTTATATAAATTAATTAGTCTTGATATTAATTATAATTAAATATTTAATCTTAGCAATAATATTTAAGATACCTAATCCTATATTAAATATTATTGCAATAACAATTTAAAATATAACAACATTATAAATTTCTCTTTTTCTTTAATTAATTTGAATTATTGATTTGTAGATAATTTGTATTTTTCTTGTTTTTGAAAATTCTTATCATTAATACCAATCATATTATTTTGATTAGTTAACAAATTTATATTTTCAACAACAGATTAAAATTCCAATTACAATTTACAAAGTGAGAAATTTCAATATATTTGTAAAAATTGCAAACATCGATATGATTTTCATTTCGAAAATGATAGCTTTAAGCCGGTAGTAAACAAAATCATATTTAAACAAACTATTTTTTGTATGTTGTGTTCTGCTTTTTTTGTCATTTTGTAGGATTGAATAATTCAGAACAAACGAAAGAGACAAAATTAAATAATTACAAAAACCTATGTTCAAAACTTATTTTTGATTATATATACACAGTGGAATTTTGGTCGTTGATCTGAACAGTAAATTTTAGAAAAATCATAAATTTTAAATTATTATTTAAATATACATATAAGGTGGGATTTGTAGTTAAGTATAATTTTAAAGATTACAATACAACTAAATTAAAATAAAATGTACATAATTGGATATTGAAAATTATGTTAAAACTAAAATTAGAGCATAATTTTTTGACGCCGTAAAAAACCAATTGAAAAATTATTTTTAAAAAAAAAATCCAAAAATATCTTTCGACAAATATTAAAATTTTCACTATTTTGGTCAAATATTATATGACAAAAATTTGAACGTTTATTTTGTTTATTTCATGTTTATAAAAATTAAATAAAGTAATTTGGTTGAAAATTGAAATTGAAATTGAAAATAAATTTATTTTACGGAAAGTGTTTAATTTCTAATCAAATACCGATAATGGAACTTAAGGGGGTCCTCTAAATGTCTAAACTTTAAATGATAACCATTGACAGTAAAATTAAATTGTTTTACCTGAAAATTTATGTTGGTTTATTTTGTTGTAATAATTTAATTATATATTTTGAAATAATCAATTTTTTAGATTTACCTACATATACATTTAAAAATTTATAATAATATAAAGTAGCGATAATAATCTTAATTTGGTGTAAATATAGATTGTATTATGTAGTCATCATTGAAGTATATTTTTAATCTATATTAAATACTTAAAAAAATTTATTTGAATTAAATTTATTTTATTTTGAAGAAATTAATTTCAGTTTTATGTTGTTTATCATTTCGATTGGTCCTGTAAAAAAAAATTATACTTTCGCTTAAAATTCGAAATGAAATTTAAATTTAAATTTATATTATCAATTGCTCTGATATATTTATTATCATTAATTGATTGTAAGCCAAGCGAATATCGATATAATGAAAAGTTTAAGGGGAAATGTGGATATGAAGTATGTAATTAAATTAATATGATAATTTAAAGTTTTATTAAAATTTATTTGTTTAAAGGGTTGTCCAATAACACCATCAGATAAACTTAATATACATTTAGTTCCACATACTCACGATGATGTTGGTTGGTTGAAAACTATTGATCAATATTACTATGGTAGCAGTTCCTTAATTCAGAAAGCAGGTGTTCAATACATTCTTGACTCTGTCGTATATGCACTATTAAAAGACTCTAAAAGAAGGTAAGTTTAATATAATAATCATTATTCAAGTGTTCGACTTATTACAATAGATCTAATATATGTGATTCCAAATCTTTTATAAATATTAAAATTAAAAATTATGCACTAAGATTTTTTCGCGGGCCAACCTATTTTATACATGCAATTACATAAAATCAATTAAAACTATAGATAATAAGATTTTCCTAATTAAACATTAACTTTAAAATTAGATCCTCTAGTGAAAGAAAAATGACACCACACATTTTACTATTTTACTATTCATTTCCATTGAGTCAAGCATAAAAACCCTCTTGGAGTGGACTCTAACAACTCAAAACTGTGAAATTTGTATAATAGTGATGGAAATACTTAGAGAAGTTATTTTTTTAAATATCACAGATAAATTTGTTAGCGTGTTTTAATTACTATTTCGTAAATTAAAAAAGAAAGTGTTGATTACTAGAATTGTTGTCATTTTGAAAGTTTTGAGTTAATATTATTATTTAAGAAATATAATTTATTAAAATAAAATTTAATTCATATAAAGACCAATAATTTATAATATTAACAAGATAATGTCATTTTAAAATAAAATGTATATTTATGTTGCGAGTTTTGATAATTTCCATATGATTTTGAACATATCAATTATATTTCTCTATCAAAAGCCAGTGTTCTATATGTTTGCATTAGGCCTAAATTAAAGTTTTGTAAATTATAACGTAGAATATTTAAAATATAATTTTTATTAATAATAACTTATTATTAACCGCATAACTTCAAAATCGTATAAAAAAGTGGCATAAAAAAGAATTAAGTGAATATTGCAATCTGTGGGTTATTTGCACATAAATTCTTTCAGTTTGCCAACTATGTAAACCTAGAGATATATTTTTTATTAGTATCGATTTTATTTGTCTTTTGTAGTATTCCTCATACCAATTTTAAGGTATCTACTATCAATTTTAGGGATATTTTTTGGAAATATGTTAAAGTGGAATTTTTTCCCAGAGATATTATTACTAGAACATTCTATAACACTTTAAATATAATAAAAGAAAAGTTAGCTGAGTTCAATTTTGTTGTTATATTATTTATGTTCCACAGTTTTAAAATATCATTAAATGTCACTTTTTTGTGCACTGATTTATTCTATTCTAAATCTCATTATAATCTCTTACAAGCTAACGCACAGAATAATAACTTTTTTTTACCTGGCTGTCATCATAATCCAGGTACATTGTATTTGTATAAAGTGATTTGTTGTGGAAGTCAAATTTAAATACATATCATAGTTTTATTTGTGATTGTGGGTATTGAAGAAAAATAACAACGTTAATATTAAATGACACCGGCAATAGTTGGGAATTTGTATAAGAAATACTTATGTCAATGTCAAGCTATTCTAAACGATAAGCTACTTATAATACTACTTTGTGTATATCATGAATTTAAATGAAATTAAATTAAATATACTATTTCAAAATGTCTAGTTTCAATATAGAGACTCAAACTAGCTGTTAATTGGGATTCAGAATTATGTAGAACTGCAACTACATATTATACGAAAATTCCCGCTGTGAAATACTGTTAAATTTTTATAAAACATTTAATCTAAGAAATCCATTATTTGATATTTATTGTTTTATGTTGCTTATCATAAACATGATTTATTACTTTATGTTGCTTATCATAAGCACGATTTATTCGATTAAACTCATGCATATGGCAATCAATGTATTTTTCTATTAATTTCTTATATCTTTTCATTTTTTATTTATTCAATTTATGATTATTTCGGGCTGCAAAAAATAAAACAAATAACATTAAGGGGAAATATACGAAATTTTCGGGTTTTGCCCTTTTTAGTGTAAATTTTGTTTCATATAAGAGCAATGATTTGATTATTTAGTTTGTTTAAATAATAACATTTGAAGTCTTGTGAGTGGAATAGCGTCGAGTTTTAGTCAATATTTTTAAATTTTCAATATTTTTAAGTTTTCTTAAAAAAATGATTTTTATTTTCTAGATTTATTTATGTTGAATCTGCTTTCTTTTTTAAATGGTGGGATGAACAAACCCCAGAACTACAAACAAAAGTCAAACAATTAATTGAAGAAGGGCGTTTAGAATTTATTGGCGGTGCATGGAGTATGAACGATGAAGCCTCAACACATTATCAAAGTTTAATTGATCAATTTGCTTGGGGATTAAAGTATATTTTATTTGTTAAATTTTTGTTTTAATATATTTAGTAAAATATATTCATTTATTTTTAGGCAATTAAATGATACTTTTGGAAAATGCGGTAGACCCCGAGCTGGGTGGCAAATAGATCCTTTTGGACATTCACGTGAAATGGCATCAATATTTTCTGGTATGGGTTTTGATGGTTTATTTTTTGCTAGATTAGATTGGCAGGATAAAGGAAAACGTTTAAAAAATAAAACCGGTGAAATGATATGGCATAGTAGCAATAGTTTAGGTAAATATTTATATATAAATTAAAGAATTAGTTAATTATATATTTGTAATTACTTATAGGTGCTGATGCTGATTTGTTTACTGGAATTCTTTCCAATCATTATTCAGCTCCACCGGGATTCTGTTTTGATTATTTATGTTCCGATGAACCAATTATTGATGATAATTTGGGATTTGGATTTGATAACAATGTCAAAGAAAGAGTAAAATATTATTGAAATATTTTGATGAATCTTTAATTAATAAAAATTTTTATATAGTTAGATACCTTTTATGATTATATTAAAAATATGACGGTTTTATATGCTACAAATAATTTAATGGTGCCAATGGGAGATGATTTCAATTATCAAGATGCTAATATAAATTTTAAAAATATGGATAAATTAATTAAGTAAATTATGATATAATATGATTTATTATGACAATTTATTATTATTTTAAATTTTTTATTTGATATTTGTAGATATTCAAAAGGTCGAAAAGTAAATGGAATGGAAGTAAATATATTCTATTCAACGCCATCATGCTACATAAAATCATTGTATGAAAGTGAAACTATTTGGCCTACTGAAAGTCAAGATTTCTTTCCATATTCTACAGATCCCCATACATATTGGTCAGGATATTTTACGTCACGTCCTACATTAAAACGTTTTGAAAGAGTAGGAAATAATTTTCTTCAAGTTTGTAAAAAACTTACAGCATTACATAAAGTAAATGGTGATAAATCATTAGACGATTATCAAATACCATTACGTGAAGCAATGGGTGTTATGCAACATCATGATGCCATAACTGGAACCGAAAAAGAAAAAGTTGCTCATGATTATGCTAGAGTGTTATATAAAGCTATTAATGATTGTGGTGTTAGTATTAAAATGATCCTCAATAATCTAATTAATCCTACCGGAAGTGAATTAGAATTTGAAAGTTGTCACAAATTGAATGAAAGTTCATGTGAATTAACTGAAAATTCGAAAAAATTCATGATTACACTTTTTAATCCATTAAGTCATACCGTTGATGAATATGTTCGAATTCCTATTCATGATGGCAATTATGATGTAAAAGATCCAAAAGGTGAAATTAACTTAATAATTATTTTTTTTATAAAGTACTTAATTGTTAATAAGTTTTTTCTTTTAGGGAATAAAATACAGTCACAAATAGTACCAATATCTAAAAATGTTTTAACAATTCCAAATAGAATTAGTTCAGCTTCACATGAATTAGTATTTAAAGCAAAAGTAAATAGTTTAATGTCTTATTATGTTGAAGAAACGCCAATAAATAGCATTGTACAAAATGATAAAAATTTAAAAATAAACACCAACGAGAAAGACGATGAAGATATTTTGACTGTGGGATATCCAGTATGTTAAAAAATTCTTATAACTCTTTTTTCCAAAAGGTGACATACACTTAATTTTTATTTTTTACAGCATATTCAACTGACATTTACTAAAAAATTATTGACTGGAATTAAATCAAATGGTGCTGAAAAAGCAATCAAACAAAATTTCTTTTATTATGAAGGCGCTGTTGGTAATAATCAAATATTTGCAAATCGATCATCTGGAGCATACATTTTCAGACCAAATGGAACAGAAAAATTAATTTCTCGTGAAGATACAGTCGAGTTTGAACTTTTTGAAGGTGAAATTGTTAAAGAAATTCATCAGAATTTTGTAAATTGGAATTTAAGTCAAGTCATTCGTATTTATGAGAATGAAAGTTATGTTGAATTTGAATGGTTAGTTGGACCAATAGATGTGAGTGATAATATAGGAAAGGAGATTATAACACGATTTACATCTGATATTGATTCTAATAATATTTTTTATACTGATTCAAATGGTCGTGAAATGATTAAGCGTAAATATAATGCAAATATTGAGTTTGAAAAAATATCTGGTAATTATTATCCTGTAACAACAAAAATTGCTATTGAAGATGACACAGTACGTTTAGCTATATTAAATGATCGTGCTCAAGGTGGTACTAGTCTTAAGAATGGTGATATTGAATTAATGATACATAGAAGATTATTACATGATGATGCATTTGGTGTGGGAGAAGCTTTAAATGAAACAGCTTATGATTTGGGTGTTGTTGCTAGAGGAAAACATTATTTATATCTCGGTACAGACAAATCACAAATGACAATAAAAGAAAGAGATTTACAATTACGAAAACATTTGCAACCATGGTTATTTGTCAGTGATCTTAAAGACATATTATTTGATACCTGGCAAAAGGGTTTAGTACATGACTTTAAATCTATTGATGACGAAAATTTACCTAGCAATGTTAATTTAATGACATTAGAAACTTGGGGTAAAAATCAAATATTAATACGTTATGAAAATATTTTGGAAACGAGCGAAAATGGTCCTAATATCGTAACATTTAATATTAAGAATTTGTTTAATAAGTTACATGGTAAGGAAATTCGTGAAACCACTTTAGATGGTAATCAATGGTTAAACGAAACACACAGAATGCAATTTAAATTTAAAGATGATAGAAAACCATCTGATCAAAACAAATTATTCAAACCTTTACATGTAATTAGTGCAGAGTCAACTGATGTAGAGAACTTTGATATAAACTTAAAACCAATGCAAATTAGAACTTTTATTGTTACAACACAATAAACATTTTGACCAGTTAAAAATATGAAATGGATTAAAGGTATATTTAAAAAAATTTTTAATGGAAATAATATACCAAAATATATCTTATAACAATTTAATCTTAATTTAGCAATTATTTCCTTGGAACAATTCTATCTACAAAAATAAAAATTGTATTGAGCATATAATTAACAATATAGTTTTCAAATAATTTGAACAAATTAATATATTAATTATATAAAAGTTGTTTTAATAACTAACTAAAACAATAACATTTATTTAGGCACTTGTTCTGTATAATAACAAATTTTAATTTTTGAAGCAGCTAAACAAAAATACTAAAAATCTAAATCCCAACCTGATGTTTCATCTGGCGGAACATCTGTGTCAATTGGAAACTTATCGAAATAGTTTGTATCTAATAAATTTGACACTGGTCGCAAAAATGGTGGAATTAATGTTAAATTTGAAAGACCATCCCAATCAAATCCCTGAAACCATCTGAAAATTATAAGAAAATTCATTAATATAGGTATACGGAGTAAATAAAATTATAAAAATATCTACTCTTTGACCAAATCAAATCCGATCAATGCTCACATTTGACTTTTTTAAATTACACCTGAAGTATTTTAGATTTTCACAATTTAATAACCCGTAATACAAAATTTTTAAGCAAGCAATCTACTATACTTTCTTCAATACAATAATATTTTTGTAATCAAAATACTGTAAAGAATTTATATTCTAATAAACATAAAATTAATTTCATAAACTATTACTTAATAATTAAATTTTTATTTGATGCAAAATTTGATTCTGGTCTATAAGAATTGTGTATATATACTTATGCTTTTTAATATCTTGAATTCCTCCTTTTTGATAACCTAATCTCTCAGCTGGTACATCACGACATAATTTCTTTATCAACATTATTGCAGATCTAGACATATGCTTAGGAAAATCAATCATATCAATACCCTTCAAAATAATATTGTATGTTTTCATTGGATCATTAGCCGTAAATGGTGGTCTGAAAAATAAAATACTATTTTGTAGAAAATTTACATTATTTAGCATTTTAAACTTACGTTCCGTTTAAAAGTTCATGAATTAGAATTCCCAATGCCCAATAATCTACAGCTCTATCATGACCTTTATTCAATATTATTTCAGGAGCAACATATTCAGGTGTTCCACAAAATGTCCATGTTTTTTGGCTAACACCAATATGTTTAGCAAATCCGAAATCAACCTATAAAATTAGTAATACTTAACATAATTAATATTTCTGTTATATAAAAAAAAGATCAATTATATATTCTGACGTACTAATTTTACATATCCTCTTTCATTCAGCATTAAATTTTCTGGTTTTAAATCTCTGTAAATAATTCCACGAGAATGTAAATAATCAAATGCTTCTAAAACACAACCAATTATAAATTGTGTTGTAGCTTCATCAAAACTTCCGCGATCACGTAATATTGTCCAAACTTCACCGCCCATACACGCCTCCAACATCATATATAAATATTTTGTGTCTCGAAATGTTCTATATAATCGACAAATAAATGGTGTATTACAAGTTAACATAATTGTTCGTTCACTAAATACATGCTCTTCTTGTCTTGTATCAATAATATGTTTTTTCTTAAGGCACTTTAGAGCATAAGTTTCAACCCTATTTTCCCTATAACACTTAACTAATTCAACACGACCAAAACCACCAATTCCTAATGTTGCAACAACTTCCAAATCATTTAATGTTAATTCAGGAAAGTCTGCAAAGAAAAAAAGAGAAACATTGAGAGATAAAAAGTAGCAAATAAGTTTCAAATTGTACCTTGTTTAACATTTGCTCCAAAAATTTCTTTAGTTTTTTCAGCAAATTTCATTGCAAGGACTCTATTTTCATCACCATAATTCTTTTCTTTCAATTCACATAAATCTCCAATTAAATGTGAAAATGATTCTCTATCAAGAGTTAGGCATTCAACACCAGGCGCTAATGCTATTATATTAGCTGTTCTTTTATCTTCATTTATAAGAGCTTGTTCACCAAAATAATCTCCACGTTCTAATGTTCTAATTTCTTTCTCTTCAGTACAATTTCCTACTTTTTGTGTCACTTTAACCGTTCCCTGACTAATAAGGAAAAATGTATCACCACTATGACCTTGCCGTATAATATAAGTTCCAGCAGGATAAAATTCCTTTACAAAATAAAAAATTCTTACATGGTTTAGATGATAAGATATCATTTTTTCGACGATAGTACTCACCACTTCCAGTACATCTGCAATTTTAGCTAAAACATCATTTGATAAATTCTTCAGTAATGGCACAGATCTTAAAAATCTAACATTGTCTTCAATTCTTTGCATGCCCGTACGCATCATAATCTGTTGAAATACTCGTCGATCTAATACCCAAACTTTAGCATCAGATAAAATACGTATTGATGCTGTTCGCGTACAATTATACAAAATAGCTAATTCTCCGAATGCTTTTCCGGGTCCCATTACTCCAAGGACATTACCATTTTTAATTACTTCAAATTCACCCTCAGCCGACACATATAAATGTGCACCAGCTTCACCTTCACGTATCACATATTCACTTTTGGCTATATCTAAATTATACATTGATTCGACAAGTTCTCGGACCTGTGAGGAATCGATATTTTTTAAAAAATCATTATCCATAATAGCATCCTTAATTAATTGTTTGGACCTACATTGGTAAAGCAACAAAAATGTTTCTTTTTTTTATTTTTGTTGATCCAGAATTTGCAATTAATAAATTACCTGAAATCTTTATCATATTTTGGAATAGGAACATTTTGGGAATGCTGAATAGCAGAATCACAACTTTCACCCGAAACACCTTGTTTTTTAACAGCTAGTGGCAATTGCTGATGTGGTGTTGTTGATGATTTTGATGAACTTGGAAGCATATCACTATTAATTATTGCATCATTCTTCATATTTAATGTGTCAGATGATGAAATTGATTTGGCGGAAGACGATAATAATGGAATAGAATTGGTTTTTGTTGTCAATGGTGAAAGAGTTGATAATGGTGATGTGGTACCCAATAAACCAGAATAATTATATTCTGAATTATTATTGTTGATACTTTTCTGTAAAGTTGTTGTAATTGTTTGACTTTTACTAATTATTGATTTTTGGCCAGCCTTAGTGTGATTATGATGTGTTTTGAAGCTAGTCAATAAATTATAATCGATGTATGGCATTTGATTTGCTGTTTGTTGTAAAACGCTCTAAATTTATTTACAGGCAAATAAAAAAATAATCAAAATAATAATAAAAAAAAACTGTGCATTCTTATGCATATATAAAACATAATTTAATAAAAATAAATAAATAGAAAATTATACGATTTAAACTAATTTAAACTAACTTGAAATGCAAAAATACTTTTTTGTATTTGCAAGCATGTAAGTAAAAAAGTTGCTCTAATTTATTCACATAAATTATAATAAAATATTAAAAATTAATTTGTTGCGGTATTTTACAAACTTTTGTCACATATCTACGTAATTATCTTATTAATGTTTTTAATGCTTTCCGAATATTTTCAAAAAAGTTGTGTTGATTTTATAAAAAAAAAAGTTCTGTCGCCATAAAATTTTTCATCTAATTAATTAAGGTTTACTTTGGATTGTTGTCTGTGCGTTGTTTTTTGTTTACTTTTAATTACACATTGTGATAACAGTGTTTTAAAAGAAATTTTTAAAAAAAATTATTTTCCACTTTTTAGTTGTTAAAATTTATATTTTAAATCACATAGTGTAATTGTTTCAATAAAATTTTACTATCAATTATTTATTTTTGATTGAAATGGAATATTGTTATTGAAATTTAATAACTGAAAGAATAATTTGTATTTGATGGTTCCGCTTTTTTAATTAAGCTGAATATGTATATCATAAAATTACATTCGGTCCGATAAAAAAAAAATTCTTTAAATTTGCGATAAGAATGTTAAAATTGTAGTAATTTAAATTAAAGATGAAAAAAAAATTACTGTGCTGACGCACTCTAATTAAAAAATTGATTGTTTATAACAAAAAATAAAAACGCCCCCTAAAATTAAGTCTGGAAATTAATTGGTTTATAATCATGATGATAATTTTGATATTTGGATGAGTGGTGCACAAAATGGACGCATTTCCTTATAATTTTAAGATTTGGACAAATATTTTCAACATAACATGATTTGTTCGATTTGTGTCATTACTGGTTAAAGATATTATAATCTAAATATAAAGAGTATTACCGGTGAGGTATATGCTAATTGTGTTATACATTGCTCAAGGACCAGTTACACTATTAGTTTGTGCTGTTAGTTATTTAGCTCAAAATTAGTTGTTTACATTTCTGTCTCCTGAATTTTTTCCGGAAGGAAATTTTCTATTCGAATACCGTCCTGCGTCACGTCGTGTCGGTAGAGGTGGTAATAATATTGTCTTTGTTCTACTAAACGTTACGGCAGACAATCCACATTGCATATATTTTTTACGCAACAAAGTAACTGCCTGAAAGTATATTTCAAATGAATTTTTTTTGAAAATATTTTTGAATTTCAATTATTAACTTATTTACTGACAAAAAATATGAGCTAGTTTCACAAATTCAGCGTGGCACTACTAAATTTTGATGTACATATGTCAAATTAATAGAATTTATCTTAAAAAGAATTCAAAGTTTGAATGTTAAATTTTTCTAAATAACACATATCTTTTTTTTTATAAAACACCAGTTTTGCTAATCATTTAAATTCTCAACATTTAATTATGTATTCACGAATAAATCTTTTTTTAAAAAAAATCGTTTTTTTTATGAAAAAGGCAAACATAGCTTAATAACTTTAACAAATAATAAATTAAAATGATCGAAAGTTTCTATAATTTTTGTTGATCGGATAACAAAAATTTAACCAAACAATTTTACAAAATAAAAAAAAAAAAATGAAAATAATTTAATCTAAATAAACTAAATTCATAGAATGATATCACACGCTATATGTGTATATGACACTTGGGTGCAAAAATATTAATCAAATAATGATTAAATTTTGTATAACTAAAGTAAAAGAAAACTTCAAAAAGCAGAAAAACAAAATTAACTGACACAAAAGCTTATAGTTTTCGTGCAAAACTGACCTTCAATTTATGTATTTCCCTTTTTAATTTATGAATTTCATTATCACGATTTCTAACAATATCCTTTAATGTAATGACCTCATCAATTAAGGACCGGACACGAATTTCATTTTCACAACCACATCCATCAAAAAGTATATCATCATCATTGTCATCGATAACGTCATTTAAACATTCATTAGTTGTTCGATCGATTTGCATGTTTGTCATCATTGATTTTGTTGAATCAATTTCATCTGAACCAGTACCATTAAACGAATTTTTCGAAAGTTTCTTTGAATTGTTAAGAATTATTTTCGAATTTTTACGTATCTACCAAAAATAATATGTTTTTAATTAAAAAAAAATTATAATAAAAAATTTTATGTATTTTTAAAAAAAATAAAATATATAATTTTTTTTTTACTAACCTGTTCTACAAAATTTGAATCTTGCATGATTTTTGATGTTTTACGTATTAATTTAACTGTATTTGGCTTTATAATTGGTCCCAAAATTCCAGATTCTTGAAAATATTTTTGTGCAGTTTCGAGTTTTTTATTAGCTTCAATAATATTTATTTGATCCTTCTTATTATTATTGCTCTTTTGATGGAGCAATTTAATACTTTTAACATTTCCTGTTAAATTTTGTACATCCAATTGATAATTTTCTTTATTACTCGTTGATAAATAATCATTCTTTTGAATAAAATTTACAGAATTTTCAGATCCTGAACTAGATTCAGAATCAATAATTTTAAATTTATCGTTATTGTAATCACTGTCACGATGAATTTTTAATAAAATTTCTGGATGAATATCTAAAATTGTATAGTGTCCAATGTTTGGTGATGATGATCTTTGGGGATATTTTATTTCATAACGGCCACTTTTAGTATTTATTGATGTATGTCGTATATTTGAAATATTACTATCACATTTATTATTAGTAGTATTATTTACTAATGCTGTTTCAAAATTCTTTGATGATGAATCCTTTTTAATTGGATTACGATTATCATCCGTAAATATAAAATTAGTATCTGGATGTGTATAAGATTGAAATAATTTTTTAGTTTTTTTTAAATTTCCATGAATTTTTGTATTTGAACGTATTGCATTATCAGCTTGACAAATGCTACTAAACTGTTGTTGGTTATTGTGTTGCTGTTGAATTTTTTGTTCTATATTATTATCATTATCATAACTATTTGCTACATTCATTCGATTAGATATTTTGTAGTTTTGTAGTTGTATTTGTTGTTTATCATTTTTCGGTACTAATTCATTATTAAAGCTTAAAGAATTTATTGTAGATGGTAATTGTGTTGTTCTTATTACTGTTGTTTCGGTTGTTGATACTATTGCCGGATCTGATAATGAGCCACAACTACAATTTGCAAATAAACTACCGCATGTATGACTCTTACGAAATTTTAAACGTAAATTTGTGTTTTGCGTTCCTTTATCAGTATTTTGTACGCTTTTATTATGATTATTTATATAATTACTAGTTTTAGATGTTTGTATATTAATATTTTCTAGTGATTCGTTGATTGCGTGTTCATTTGTTGTTGAATTTTTCACATAAATATTATTAGATGAAGCTTTTGGGCATTTTTTATTTATATCAAGAACATTTTCGTAATTTATATCAGAGTTAAAATCTTTTTTATGGTGTAAATGTTGATTCAATGTTTTTAGCTTTTCCATTGCTTTATTAATTTGTATAATTTTTATTAAGCAGCTGATTTAATACTAAATATATATTTAAATTAAAGTAAATAAAATTATTTAGTCTAAATATTCTAAATATATATGCGTAGAAATATTGTGAAGTATATGTACTACACAGGCTTACAACTATTTTCGTGTCAGTTAAAAGATTTAAATTACTTAAGTTCAAATTTTTACAATATTGTACAATTTTCTTTACGTCACGGTATGTTTGTTTACTTTATAAACTATTTTTCTTTTATATAATCAATATTTAGTAGTGTTATAATCACGTGAATTATATTAATTTTGTAGTTTATTTTATTTATTTTATTACTCCTTCGGGAAATAAATCAATTAAAATATAAGCTTTTTATGGAATATCTTTGACACTCGGTTAAAGTTTTGCTTAAATTATTACCTGCAATAAAAATAACAATTAATTAAAAGAATTTTAGTTAAATAATATTAAAAGTTAAATTTAGAAATTAAATATGAAAAACTAATTAATTTATTTAATAAATATTTTTCGGTTTTAATAAATTAGACCGGTGATAATTATTTTTAATAATTCTGCTATATTTAATATATATAGTTCAAGATGATTTTACAAATTATGTTAAGTAATTTCAAGTGAAATGCAATTAATTATAAACTAATGAAACTGTTCAGTTTTACAAGGTGCGGAAAAAATGTATATAAGGTTTTCTAAAAATATATAAATGGCTCAGAAAGTAATAAAAATAAAATTTTTTGAAATGGCGCAGATGATGTGAAAGTTAATATTCTATTTCCGTTGATTAGAATTTAAAAAAAAATTTGGTGGGACAATAAAATGAATGTAGCAAACCAAATTACAGGTAGGCCAAGTACGATAAAGGATAGAAGATAGGATAAAAGATATAGTATAAAAGGTAGGACAAAATATATATCAAAATATAAGTTACTAACGAGTTACAAAATGTTCTACTGAGGGGGGCCAATATTTTGTTGATCAACAAATTATTATACTTAAATAAAAATTTAAAATATCAAAAAACCAATTTTAATTATTAATTCGGAATAGTCTGAATTTCGTGCAATATCCTGCGAATTCACCAGAATTTTCGAGAAATAATAAGATACAGAACAACTTTCAATTAAAAATATTATTTCGAGAAATAATAAGATACAGAACAACTTTCAATATAAAATTCATAATAAATAAATAGTATTCGAATAATAGGAATCAGTATGATCAGAAACTCTGTTGAATAATTTCCAAATATATCTCCATTATTGTAGACAATCATTTCATTATTGTGCTAAAATTTTAATTTATTTCTTTAAAAAATGTTAAATTTAATAAACTTTACCAGAATTTCAATTTCAAAGAGTGTTTTATAATTTCACCGAATAAGTCGAACAAAAAATTTAACCCGACTATATAGTTTTAGCTGCGAATCTTAGGAAAATTTGAGTTTAAATTATACAGCCCTTACAATAAGTTTTATTACAACAAAATCATTTTAGATAAAATTAATAAAAAAATATAGATTGACAGATTGTAATTTCAATATCACATCTCTTTATCGACCAAACAAAAATGTTAAAAATCGAATTATTAAAATAAAGTTGTAGTGCCAGCCACAGCGTTGTTTACCTGAATCTGAATAATTTGCGATATTTTTTAAGTTGTTTAATTGCAGCTAATGATTAATTATCTTCCTTAATTGAAACAATAGTAAAACCTTATTCGAACTAACCAAAGATAACAGCAATATTATGTACAATTTCACCAATCTCTTCAAAGAGATCTCCAGGTTAAGCGGATTGTGTTAATATACATAAATACAATTCAAACATTCTAATAATTCAAACATGCAAACATTCTTGGTATGTTCGCAAGAGCGATCATCTTCTTCAAAAAAATTCATAGCGATCTCAAGGTACCGATCGTAATATACGAAGTAAAACGATTTCTATAAAGCATTGAACTGGTCAGGAAAATCGTATGAACAGCGAAGCACAAAGATTATTAGACAACATTAATTTAACGAGGCGCTTTAGTTGTTCTAAGAAGGTGTTTTAAGTAGGTTTAAGTGACACAGTACTGAACACTCGGGGGTTCAGTGATTTTCGGTAATTTTTACCTTCTTAAAAAAAACTTCCTTGGTCACCAGCTACAGGGTCTCTGCTCATGGCTTCTTTCTTCAAAATCATTCACTAAACGATAAATAGTGGTGTTTTAATGGCACATTATTTCCAAAGTTCACGTAATTTTCTAAAGTCGTGACCTAACAAATTAGTAAACTATCTCAGTGATCACCCTGTATTAATCATAATTGTAATTCTTTAGATTACACCAAAACAAAGTTGATGCTAAATAGTGACCCAATTTTTTATATTTCATATAAATGAGTTGTTATCTTTTAGTTGGATTTTATACAAAGTTATATTAAATATTATTATTATAATTATAACTTATCATAATTTTCGACAACAAATAGATATAACAATTAATTAAAGTTCACTTTATTTACAGTTTTAGGACATTTACATTAAGGTCATTAGATTATTATCTATTTGAAATTTATACGCTAAATAAATTAACATATATAAATAAATAATATTATGACTGAATCATAAAAAAAGCAGTATATGTATACCTTTTTTTTGTTGTTAAATCAATTTATTTGGCTTTAGCTATTGCAACCAATTTTTGCTAGATTTTCTTGTAATTCCAATTATTATTTAATTTCCTTGTTGACATTTTTATTTAGACTCAATTAAATTCAATATTTTGCTATATTGAAATTAGATATTTTGAAAAGTCATACTACATTCTCTAAATGTAATAGTAAATTTGATTCAATTTAGCGTTACTACGTCATTTATCTAATTCATAAAGAAATAATGTCCTAATTCATAAAGAAATAATCCGGAAGTGTACAAATGTAAAAGTAGATATCAATAGTATATTTAAATTAGTATCTATTAGTATATTTTATATAAATACATAATATTAAAAAAAATTAAAAAACATGATTCGTCGGATGTATTATAAATAGTTTAGCTTACTTAAGTTTTCAAATTTAATGTAATAGTTACATTAAATTTGAAAATAATAGTATCAATTAACAATTATAGAAATGAATTTTGAAAAATTGAATAGATTTAATTTTCAACTGCAAGGCAATAATTTGAAACATTATTATACACTTAAAATTTCGTTAGATCACTAATTAATTCTTAAAGAACATGTTAAATAAATATGTACGCAAAATTTTTCACATACCATAAAAAAATAGTACAAATTTTTCAAATATTTCATCGGTTTGTCAACTAGTTTGTCTAATATGTCTCCAAATTTTATTACGTCTCTTAACTTTACTGTCATATATATATAAGTGTTACTCTAAATTTACTCAACTTTAAATGAGTAACAGAATTCAAATAAGGTAATGTAATAATAGGTTGCGGTAGAAATATTTTGTGAATTATGCAAATCAGCTTATGGCCATTATAAAGTTTCCTTGTTATAAAGAAATTTATAGTTCTAATGCCAATCTGGTTTAGAGGTTCTAATACAATCCAATGATTCGAAATCCTTTAATAAGCTTCCAAGTTGGTCTGTATAGCTTATTATCGAAGAAGAGTTAGTATATAAAACAAATATAAAACGATGTCAATAAAAATTTGAGTATTATAAAAGATTACCTGATAAAATTATTATGTAATTATGTATTATGTTTATTCTTACAATTACAAATATTATTTACGTATTATTGTCAGTCTATAAATATTATTTCATTGTGAGACGAAGAAAACGTGATTAAAGTATTACTGTACTATAAAATGTGAAATTAGAAAATATACTTAAAAAAATATGAAAATATATAAAAATCAATCTGTTGATATCATTATATAAAGATTCAACAACAAAATTATTCAATAATTGTTAGAACAAACTAAAATATTATTGATCATTAAAGAAGTTTAATAATTTTTTATAATCTTATTATAGCATAACTTGTTAAACCTTAAATAGAATCTTGTTGTTATATAAAAATTATTATTTTTTAAATTAATTTTCGATAAAAAATGTATCTATAATTCTGTCGAGCTTTTTTTTATAAATAACCAGTTCTTAAAAAAAAAAAAGCAACAATGAAAATATTCCCAGAAAGAATATAATTTTTAATAAGATTTTTTTACAATCATATTTTGTACCTTTCTAAAAAAGTAATTGAATTCAGGTTTTTAATTATGACAGTACGTCGATTTTAATTAATTTATTTTTATAGATGACAATTTTCTTTTAAAAAAAAACTATTAAATTATTAAATTGTATGATAAATTGTAGCTAATTATACCAATTTTAATTAACTTTATTGTATGTGTAACCTTTAATTGTCTAGTTTAATTTTTAATTAAATCGATAAAACTTTCTTACATTTTGTAGGCGGAATTTTACTATCATTTCATTATCTTTTAACAGTAATTATTTACTTAAAATGTAAATATCTTTTTTTTTGTAGATTTTTTTCTAAATTTAATGGAATATTTATAAAGATATATTTCCATTTTTATTGTATTTGTTTTTAATCTCGCTAAACAAAATTATTTTAGAAATTATTTTTTTTTTTTAAATTTAATTTTAATTTTAAAATTCTGATAAATACTGAGTAATCTGTAAAACGAATTAAAAACTATGTTAGGAATAAGTTTATTATTAATAATTAGTTAGAAATAAAGTGATAACTACTCATGCAATTAATAAATAATAATTTAATACAATTTAATTTAATTTAACAGAATGTAATAGATTTTTTAATACCAGTAATAAAATTGAGCTTTAAATCAGTACCAGTAATAAAATTCCAATAAAATGTAATTTAAGACTGGGGAAAAATGTTAACGGTCGAGACTATTTGCTAACAACAAAAGTCTCACTAATTTAGCTTGTTGCATTTAAAAGTTTCTTCACTATAAAGAAATTTATGGTTTGGAATCCATATAAAATTAATAAGTACAAATTGCAATTTAATGATTGGAAACCCTGAGAGGCCGAAACCCAATTTGGGCTGTGTTGAACGATTGAAGAAGAAGAACTGTTCATAAACCGTACTATATTTCGCTATATATGTCAAGGTTTGCTGCCATGCCCTACAATATAGAGACCAATTTTTAACCGGCAACTATAATCAGGCCAAAGTTATAACTAGGTTTTTTAAACAGAAAATGGCAGAAAGTGATTTATTTTATTATTGTCGTAATTTCTTATGTGAATCTTCATTGTCGGTTTTGACAAGTAGTACTACATAGTTGATTGATTTTAAATTGACATAAAGTGTATGTATCCGTGTTATAGACAATAACATGGATATTTTAAAAATAAATCCCATACGAATCAAACGACTGCACAATTGTTAAGCTGCGCGGCAATTTTTTTATTTATGTGTATAGCTATGGCTATGGCTATGGCAACTTTTATGAATATTCGAGATCGCCTTTTAGAAAGAAAATTGGATGTGAAACACTCTGAAATAATTCAATGGAATGTTCAATAGCTCATAAAATTTTGAAATAATTACAAAATTAACAAATTTTTACTATTATGTTCAATAGAATACTACGACATTTTAATCGACGAAAACAACAATTTTACAATTTCTAAATAACAAATTTGAAGACAAAATCGTAGTCGCTTTGTATTAGTTGGATGAAATATTTGTATTTGAATTACCTGTAGTTAAAATGGAGTAACACATTGTTTTTTTTTATAAATATTTCTTAAGCAATTAAACTTTTAAATAAACCTTGAATTAAATCCATTCTTTTAATATTTTTAGTACTTAGAGATATTGTTGATTTATAGGGATAGTTTGTAAAGAAAAACCTTATGTTAGCACTTTCTAGTCCGTCTGTCGGTCTGTTCGTTATACCCCTCATTGGAAAATTTAAAAAAATTTCTATCAGGTGAAGTTAAAAATTTTATCAAAGCTTTAGACGACGTAATTTGGTCTTGGATAAACGCAAATTTAATCAAAAATGGAAATTTAAGATAGTAATTATTGTGCAAAATTTGTAATTTATCATGCGTTGGAAAAGTATTAAAGTGCAGAATAACATGCTCCTTTAATACCAACTTCTGTTAATAGTATAATTCAAGATTCTGCGGCTAGAGAGCATAAGTTCTTTTACTCTGGAAAAAGCAATTTCATATAGTTTGAATGAAAAGGATAATAAAAAAAAAACGATGGGTCCTTTTGCCACTAATTTTAATAAAGTTTTCCCCAAGTACTTAGTACTCCATATTTATGAATAATTTTACATCGACAAAAAGTGTATATATCCGCGAGCAAAAAGATCCGATACGTATGAAACTATTGCCCGCAGTTCTGCTGCGCAGCAACTTTTTTTATAATATTTAAACAAATTACGAAAATGTAAATATTTATTTGACTTCTTTACCAAAATGTATCATAATAAAAACAATAATATTTTTAACTGCTTTAATAGATGTAGGGCTAAGTTACTCATTAATAGTTTATAAGATTTTTCAGTGTGAATAAGCAGAATACTCTTTTTTACATTTAAAATATTCCAATGTGAAATGAATAAAAGAAATCAATTAATTAAATCTTCCATAAAAATTCAGTTATTAATGTCGAGTATGAAACAAAATTTCATTAAATCAAAAAATTATTTATCTTTTATATTTTTGTTTTGTGTTGATGACTAAATTTCTGATATCTAAAAAAACTTATCAGTTTTTTTTTTTCTGTTACTACGAGTATAGGGTTATCAGTAAGTTTATCTAGAGTCAGTATTTGGCCTGTTGTGATATATTATAATTATGAAATTTTTTCAGAACGTTAAAAGTACAGAAAGAATATTATTTTTTTTTGGAATTATTATTTTTGTTTTATTTTTGCAGTTTTTGAAATATAATTGAATAATGAACAGCTTTCTTTACAATAGGCTAATTTAAAATTATTACGAGGAAAAAATCAATTAAAACTTATTGTAAGATGTTACAAAACATTCTACAAAAATTTATAAAATTCCGTTTATCTTGTCTCGTTAAAAATCCATGTTCTTTACGATTAAATGTTATTCTTCAATTCTTTATAATATTCCAAATAAAATGATTAATCTTAGTTTAGGCCCAAATTCTGACTTTACGTGATTAAATTCAATTAAGAATTGAAAGTAGATTTGAAAACATAAATAAATTTAATAATCAAATTAAATTGTAAAGATGAATGAATAAATCATTTAAAGGGCAAAACGTGTAAAAACAACATCAATTTTATATTTTGTTTATGTACATATGTATATTTAGAAATATTTTGGAATGAATCATTTTTAGTCAATAAATTATAAGTAAATATAATTTTAGCGAATTTATATGTAAATATTATGGTATAAAAAAATTTTCTAATAAAAAAAATATTCCACTTAATTTCAATTAATGTGCATTTTATGTCTAATTAAAAGAATATAAATTGAAGAGGAAAATTTATATCGAATCTAAAAAAAAACATTGTTGTATTTTTTTATGTATATTGCTAGCAGGTCTGCAATAGGCTATTTTGTACATTATATTTATAAATTGCGTGTGCCCCATTAGTGATCGTCAATAAATCGTTCAATACCACCCCACGCAAATTTTTTTTTATAGTGGTTTCAGATATTGATATATTAATTATAATTTATGATTATAGTGAAAATAGTAGACTATTTGTACCCAGAATATTTTAGTACAATTGAAAAAAATTCTAAATTAGGATATTGGATTAAACAGGTAAAAAGTTAAGTTGAAAGTAATAAAATAATGATTTAAAACTTATTTCGTACAATTGGGCTCATTTACTGGAAGCTACTTCTATTAAATCATGTACGAATTTGTTGTTAGTTTCAGCGAAGAAGAGTTTAAAATTAAATTCAATATTAATTAATTTTGCATGCGTTTTTTTTATGATGTTCTAACATAATTGGATTATGACCAATTTCTTTATCAATATATCTTTGGGTATTGATTTATATCCGACTAATTTATATCCGGTATTACCAGAAATTTGGGAAAAGCATATTTTAGAAAAAGCGGAAAAACCCAATTTTTCGAAAGCTTTTGAAAAAATTGCCGAAGACGTGTATATGAATTAAAGTGTGACAGAGTGACTTTATAATAGTAAATGTCTATGAATATTTACTTTATTTACAAATACACTTATATAAATAATTTTAATTATATTGCACAACAACTAATTTCTTACCTTATACTTAATTTAATCCATTAAAAAACTTGAGAAACTTAAAAAATATATTCAAAATTCTTTCATAAACCAAAATATACAAAAAAAAAACAAAAATTCATAAAAAATAATATTAAATAAACATAATGATTAGCAACTTGTTTTAAAAAAAAATATTCTAACTTTTATCTTTTAAACTTTAATTACAATTCTGAGATTTTTAATTTTTTTTCTCATCAAAAATGATAATTTTCACATGTGTTAAATGTTCACTTTTTAAAATTTTTATTGTTTTTTGCATAAACAATAACAAAAAAAAATTTTTTATGGTTTATGTGATTTTTTAGCAGCATAAACATTGAAATAATTCATGATCGAATATAATATATTTTAATTGTATACACATTAACATAAATTATTAACTAAATTTTATTAATTTTGAAATTTTATAATAACACAAAATCATAAATATTTGAAATTTTAATTTCATTCAGTAAAGTCAAAATTCGATAACATAAATGACATGACTACAAAATTTAATTAAAGGTTAAAAAAATTTTAAGATTTGTTTTGACACATTTATAAATTTTTAATACTTTAAGTATTTTGTTTTGCTTTATAGTAAGCCGAAAAGTATTAAAGTAATATTATCTTTTCGTGAACTTATTTCTGTCTGCTTAAAAATTGAAATTAATAATATGTCACTGTTCACACTATATTTATTGTACTTCCTACACGCTACACCTCACGAAACAAATTATTCAAATGAAAAAAATTTTTAATTTTCAAACATTCAAACTTATTGTTTGGTTTTATGTTTGTTAGAAAAAGCTTTATATTTTATTTTTGATCTAATATCTTTCAAATCTTGCCGCACCCTTGCAATCTTTTTTAAGAGCTGTAACCGTTCTACAGCATGATCCACTTTATTGAGTGGCCGTTAAAAAACTGATCTACAAGAGTAAGAATTATTATCCATTAACCAGTCGAATACTGGCTGTTTATCGCCGGTGTTTTAAATAAAAAAAATTTTGTTATAAAAGCTGAAAGCGTTTGCGGAACAAGAAACATTATAATGAACTGGAAAAAAGCTTCCCTAATTCTTGTTAATGCAAATGGTATATAAATGCTAATTAACAGGGTGTTTTATATAATTTGAAAATATTTTTTTTTTGTACGTTTTAAAATTAATATTCAACATATTAAATGTACATATTATTTGTTAAAAAAGATTATGAATTTTCAATAATTAAATATTCGTTGTTCATTTCTTAAATCGTACTAAACAAAAGTTAATCAAAATTGGAAATATTTTCCTCAAACAATCAAGCTAAAATTGCAAATATTTCTTAATTGGAATTTACACAGTTTTTTGATAAAATATGAAAGTGCTGTACATTATTTATACTGCACTGTATTTTTTTCTGACAGATAAATAGATAATTTTTCTATTTATTGGATAAATTTTTAGTAGGTAATTTTAATTTTCAAATTATTCAGTTAATTGAATTTAAAGCATTACTTTCTGTAAATTATATTCTGTGTTTTAACATGTTATTATACTCCATGAAACACTCTGTTTCTGCTAATTTCCATTTATCTTACCTATGTGTAATTAAAATAGAAAAATAGTATTTAACGAAAAAGCTCTAAAGAAAGTATTTCATAAATAATGTGTTTCAAGTTTAAAAATATTGTTAGGAAAATAGAAAAAAATTTTCCACATTACATTTTGTACATTACATATTTATGTTAATCGGGGAAATATTTCTGAATATGTTAGAGGGAACTTTTAAGGTCAATTTAAATGGAAAATTATGTCTTTCCTAAAAGTGTTAGTAAAGTTTAGTCAAAACAGTAGTCTTCTAATTTTTAAACTAAAAGTTTCATTTAAAAAAGATAATGAACTTTAAATTAGAACGAATATTTTCAAAATATCTAGTCTAGAATCACATGTTTCAAAATTATTAATTTAATATAAATTTGAATCTGGTATAACTGGTTATATTGGAAAATTTGTTAAACTTATATTTAGATATTAATGTAAAATTTTTTATGTTAAACCAGGACCAAAAAACTTTAACCTAAATTATAGTTCTTAGACAATTTTATAAAATTTATAAAAAAAATAATATCTTATACAAATATTTACAAATTTAAATATGTAAAATATTTGTTAGTTCCGCAAAAAAAAAAATTTTTAATTTAAACTTTAAATTTTTGATATCTTCATATCACTTTATCCAATATCTTTAAGCTTATATTATTCCAGTCAATATTATACTATCTGTTAATGTTTACAAATATGGTGTTAATTAATTACTAAGAAGTTTTCTAATTAGCACCTATTCTTTTCGCACATTATAAGAATGTTTGTTTACATTCGATATATTTTGGTTTCATTATTCTGATGGGCTGTACAGAATAAAAATTATTTCTTGTGTGAATTTAATTATTTAACACTTTTTGGTTAGGAAATAAACTAATTTTAGTTTAACATTATCGTACAACATTTAAATATCATTAACATTATCATTGAACTAAATATTCAAACGTTTCTGGTTAAATGTTTCTGGTTAAATGTGAACATTGGGTATACCCATAAGTGATCAATTATTTACAAAGCCGTATAGTTTTATATAGTTGTATTGAGACTGTAAAAACATTTTCCTTTACAGTTTTCAGTAGTTGAAATTGTGAGGTAGAAGTGTAAAATTATTTTATTGGCCTACAATAAAATGATGGTTCATATTCATAATTTATTAGATGTGGGATTTAATGCAACAATGACAATATAAAAAGTTTGTGATATTTATGAACATGTGCAAAGCTTGATTAATAATATTTGCTGCTGGTGATTACGATCTGCCTGCAAGACCTCTAAGTTGAAGACCAGCTGATTTCGGCAATGAGGACTTAGTATCTTTAGTGGAATGTGAACCGAATTTGAGTATGCAGAAATTATGAAGAAATCTGGAGTCTAAGTGTACAATTTTTAAATACAAAGGCATCTACATTAAGTTGGTAAGGTTCCAAATAAATTATCACAGAACAAAACGCATTAAGAATATACAGTTTCCACAAAACTCACCCTGGCAAAAAATGCAGAAGTTGCGATGAGAAGTTCTACCATATCCGTCACCCGATATTGCTCTCTTGCATTATTCACAGGAACTCGGTTTCTCCACGACGGAAGTTGAAAATCTGTACCATAGATGGCGAACAGTGATGACGAAGTTTCTGTACTTGATTAAGAAATAAAAAATTTTACGATTTATATTTCTCGTTTACGACAAAATAATTAATTTCTTATCGGACCCACTAATATATAATTGAAATTTGTATGTAATTATAATAGCTATTTGCCAAATTGACTAGCTCGTGTTAGTTTGTTTTGAAACCACTTGCTGTACATTTGCTAAGTTAATATCATTGTCAAGGTCACTTAAACATCAAAATTCATAAATAAATATGATCACAGTTCGCAGTTCATTTACATATACTAAAAGTATAAATAAGTACAATAATTATTTATATATGTATATAATCAAAATATACAACAAAATATTATTTTATAACGTTCATCATAAATAATAATATATAATTATGCGAAATTAATTCTTAATGTATATATACACCTTTATTTCACTTACAGATTATACAAAAATAAAATAAAAATAGAAATTTAGATATTCACTATAAAAAAATTCATTTATATTTTTTTGCGTGACCATACTAATTTATTATAATACATAAAAATAAAAAGGTTATGTGACCAACATTGATCAAAAGATTTCCCCAATATTTTAGGAAAATTATATTAGTATGGTTAGTATATTTTTTTTTATCATATTTTATTGATTTCTTTGAACTAATATCAGTTTAACTTTTAATTTAGAATAATAAAAGTATGAAAATTAATGTTTTATGATTTAATTTTAGTCATTAGTACTAAAATATTTATAAAATTCAAATTCTGAAAAAGTTAAAAATTATTTTTAAATTCAAGGAAAGGAAATGAAAAATTTTATATTTTGGTAATAATTTAGTCTAAGAAAATATGTTAATTTCCGTTTTTTATTTAAAATATGTCGTAAACATGGGAAAAAAAATTTATTTAAAAAATTGTCGTTATTCTATGGAAAAATACTTTTTATATATAATTTCCAAGGTTTTTTTTAACAAAAATAATTTGGACTTTTTGCCCTGGTTTAGAACTTTGACTTGTTGTATTTAATAAAAGTTTTTGAAGTTGATTTAATAATATTATCGGTACACATATGTTAGTAAACATTTTGTGCTTTGTTATTTGGTATTAAGCATTTTTCTATTTTTGTAAACATATTCATGTAAGGTTAAGCATACATAATTTTTAATCTATATATTTTAATATGTATATGCAAATAAAGTAGCCTTGTGAAAACCTTATTCACGACATATGGTCATATCCTTTAATTTTTTCACAGTTTTTTTCTTTGTACAAATTAGATATGGAAAAAAAAAAACAGAAGTTAAAATTATGCATTTATCATGGACAAGGATAATTTTGTATGTGCAGTAAATTCTTTGAATATAAATAATATTTATGGTTTTTCATTTCATATTCACTATTATATTCAAGGCTCTGCATAATTAAATTTGACATATTTATTACTACATTTAAAGAATATTGTGTTTTATAATGTTTCTTAATAAGTAAGTCCCTTTAAAAATCTATAATAAGTAGTAAAGATTTTATTAATTATAATTCTTAAGTCTATTTCATGGTATTTAAATTATCAACCTCAGAGTTCAGGAAATTAAAGTTGCTATTTAAAATTGTTTTTGGAATTCTTCTCAAATTGGCTGGTCACAGGCTAAATTTTACGTTTTTTTACCAACCGATTATCGTTATATCTTTCTTGATGGCATCTATATTAGTTTGGGTAGAAATGATAAAAACTCTAAATTTTGTGTAGTTTAGTTGTACTTGTACCCTGAAGAAATAGTAAGTTTCTAATAAAAATAATATAGTACATAGTCGAAATTTTCAAATAATTTTCAAACCAATTGACAGCTTAATCAATCAGTTTGCACGAATGTGTTAATATAAGACACGTGAGCCATTTTGAGTGGAAATTAGATTTTGATTAGTAATTTATTTGTTGTTTTGGACAACAAATAAATTACTAAAGTCTTCGTTGTTAATTTTTATTATTACATTTTGGGATTATTAATATTTTGATAATTTTTCCTAGTTCCCAATAACGTCGCTAATTTATCTGCAAACAGATTACCTGGTTCCTAGAGCATTCTTTATATTATATGAAGTAAATTATCGTATCATAAAAACAGTGATACAAGTAAATAGTAAAATGATCAATGATCTTGGAAAGATTAATCCATGTTCAATGATCTAGGAAAGATTAATACTTTTATTATTTAGAGATAATCATAATTTTAATTATAATTTTAATAAAAACAATTTCATCTTTAAAATTAAAAAAAAATTAAATAAATATATTGTTTAGCATTTATAAAATCCAGTTATTAACATTACACCATAAAATTTATGTTGAGAAATTATACATCAACTGTTTCAGCTTCAGGTTCATTATATATGCTTAAAATGAATATGTTGGCGTTTCATCCATGAGTAAGTAAATCGTCATTATAATAAAAAAAACTATCTAAAATTTCAATAAGAATATTTAAATAATAATTTAATTAAATTTATAAAATTCGTATTTTCTTTTTTTTAATATTATTATTTTCGTTTTTTATTTCATAAATTTTGTGTTTTTTTCATCATTTATTTTTTTATTAATAATTTTTATAATAATAATTTTTTTTTTATGTATTTAAATATAATTTATTTTGATCACTAAACGAATAAAATAAAAATAAACATTATTATATATAATATTTTATTTATTTATTTATTTATTTTAATTAAATAAAATGCTGATATATAACATCGCATTCGATTTGTTTTTTTTGTATCTTTGTATCTTTACATAATAATTTTTTAATATATTTTTTTTAAAAATTTATTTATAGATTTTTTTATTTAATTTTTCAAATACTTTTGGGTTTTTTTATCAATTCAATTTATGTTTTGATTAATTTTTTTTTTGACTAATTATTTATTTTTTAAAAAAAAAAACAATTTTTTTTTATCGTATTTAAGATTCTGTACAAAAACCGATTTTTACTTTTTTTTTTAAATTTAAAATATTTTTAATTATGTTTTTTATGTATGTATCTATATATCTTATTTATAGATATAGTAATATAATTTAAATTTACAAAAAAAAAAAAAAAATGTGTTACAATTGGGATTTACTGCCCAATTGTGCCCTTCGATTTGAAAATATTAATTTTTAATTTTGGGTTTTTTTATTTTTTAGATTTTTTTTTAATTATAAATATATTTATGTAAACAAATATGCTTAAAAATAATTTTATCGATTAAAAAGTCAATTGTGGATTTTTTTTTTATTTTTAAATATTTTTTTTTTGTTTATCTAAATTTTATGTAATTTTCTAAAATTTAAATTAATTTAATTTGCTTTTTTTCTTTTTTTTTTGGGTTTTAAATAATTTAATTTAGTTTTTTTTTTTAGTAATTACAATTATTTATTAAACTAATTTTATTTGAAATTTTTTTGTTCCTATTTAATTATATATGAAAAGATTTTATGTTTATTTTATGGAATATTTAAAGTTTTTATGATAATATTTTTATGTTTTTATTTTTTTTTTTTTGAGAAGAATTCTTAATATTTTTTTTTTTAATTATTTTATTAAAAAATAATTATTTATTGAATTCGAATTTTATTTTATAATTTTTTTTTTTATTAAATTTTTGTAATATTTTATATAAAATGTAATTTTATGTATTATGTTTTTATGTTGTTGCTGAAATATTTCGTTCTTGATTTTGCTATAAATTAATATTTTAATAATTATTAGTTTGATATTTTTTTTTTATAAATATATTTCTAAATTATTAAAATTGATTTAAAAAAATACAAAATTTTTTTTGGAAATTTTATTAAATATATTTTTTTTTTGTTTTGTTATTTTGCATAATTTTTGGTAAAATCTAATTTTATTATCAAAAAATTTTTTTTAAATAATTATATAGTTTTATAAAGATTCTTCTGAAAAACTTTATTTGTCTAGTAGTGTGTATATAAATTATAAATATTTTGGGGGGTGGTGGTGAAAAATTTTCACGAATGGCAGAAGCTGCACTAATATATAATCTAAAAAAAAAAAAAAAAAAGATAATCGTGTCAGCTAAACAGATTAGTACAATAATTATCAAAAGAATTCTACTTTTAACTGCTAAATTTATTCCAAATATATTATTATTTTATTTCTGGTGTAAAAATTCTAGAGCTTATATAAATATAATGTTCTAAAAAATGTATTTCACTCAGTACTTTTTAATACAAGTTTATTTATTTTTTTTTAAATATTATTTATTTTAAATATTTATTTTTTTCAATCTTTGTGCCATTTTTCCAGTTTCGTCAATTAATATAGTTTTTATTTTATGAATTATGTGAATTATGTGCTTGATTATTTTTACCAAAAAAAAAAATGTATGTATTTATTAATTTTCGAGTTTTTAAAATTATTAGTTTTTCTTAATCATTTTTTATTGTATTTTTTCATGTTTTTCTAAGATTTCGTATTATTTGATTTAAATTTTTGATTAATATGGATTCTATAATTATGTATATAAATTTAATTTATTTATTATCTAATTATGTGCAAGAAATAAATTGATTTGAATTAGATGAGTTTTGTAATTTGTAGTTAATGTTCATTATAAAAATTTTACAAAGTTTTGTGAAATTTTGAATTAGTATTTAGCAGCATAATATGTGATAAATAAAAAATTATTAAATATATTATATCATTTTAGCTAGATTTTGATAGAAATAAATGTTGAAATAAATTGAAAATTTTAAAAATCTTTTAATTATTTAAATAATTGATCCGAAAAACATAGAAATAAAAAAGAAACAGAATTAATTATTGAAAGTATTTAAAAATTATTGAAAGTTTCTTCAAAATATTTAGCTGTAGTTACATTGTGACTTTAAAATATTGAAATTTATGTAAATAGTTTTAAAATGAAATTAATTTTTAGTACCCAAATAAATAACATTTATTTATATTTAAAGAAATGTCCACTGCCTTGTATTTAGTTTAAATTTATTTCGATAAAAATGAATTTTTGACAAAATTTATTTCAACAAAAATGAAATTGTAATAATATTTTGCCAGATTAATACAGATTAGTGAAATATATAACAGATTAATCTAAACTAGTCTAGATTTAGATTAAAAATTTGTGATAAATTAAAACTAAATATTTTCTGTAGTATTTAACATATTAAATAAATTTTTTTTCAAAATATACTTTTTAATTTACATACAAATTAATCAACTAATATTTAAATATTGAACTGAAACTATTTCATTACTTAACACTTGATAAGAGTCCAATAATATTGAACAAATTATATATTTGATGACAAATTTCTATAATATTGCAAAAAGTTTTTATAAAATTAAATAATTTTGTCACATGGCTGCATAAATACATAAATTTTAATAAAAGTTTTTATAAAATTAAATAATTTTGTCACATGGCTGCATAAATACATAAATTTTAATAACTTTTAATAAATATACAATATGATCAATTTATTTTTTATTTTTTGAAATCAAATAAATCTGATATGCTGTAAAGAGTACAAAATTCTATTTGTTTCTCGTGAAATTTATTTTCTATAAATCTTTTCATTTATAAATTTTTTTAAATATTGAACTATATTCATTATTTATTTATAATATTTAATCCGTTTTAATTTTCTACAAATATAATTTTTTTTTTAATCAAATCACTCGGCTTTACATTTATTTATATTAAAAATTAGAACAAAAAAAATTATACTAAATTTTCTTAATTAATTTTAAAAGTCACTAAATATATTTTTATTTTTTTTTTTCAAAAGTGTACTTAGAGATTAGACGGTTTTCATTTTTGTTCTTTACTAACGAGACAGTGAAAAAAAAATTTTTTTTTTAATTATTTAGGAAGGAAATTTTTTATTTTCATATACATTTTACATTTATAAATAGTTTTTTTTTGCAATTATGTTCAATAAAAAGTGTTTTACTTTATTTTTTATCTTTTTTACTAAATATTAACAATAAATTATCTAAGCTAAGATCTAACTCTAATGAATTGATTTATTATAGATAATTTTAAAAAAAATGAATAGGCCGAATGATGTCAGTGTTTGAGAGATTTAAATTACGTTTTTTTATAAGTAAAAAAAAAAACAAAATATTAGTTAGTTTAATTTAATGACATTTTGCTGGGGAGGTGTGATAATTATTAATTGTAATGGGAATATTGAAGATTTATCATAGTTTTTAAACCTTCTAAAATTCATTTCCCTGTTTATTGTTATTTTTTGATAGTGATTCGCCTAAAAATATGCAATAATTATTAATAAATTTTAAAATAGGGATTCCAATTGATTTTCTTTTTTTGTTGTCAAAAAAACTGATCATTTTTCAGTTTTGTATTTCAATAAAACCGGATACCGATTTTAATTTGAAAACCGGATACCGATTTATTATATTTTTAAAGATCATTAAAGTTAAATTTACAAATCATTGTAGTATGATGTTAGCATGAGCTTTTATTGAGACATTTTTCAAAATTTATTATACGGTTATTAACCGGTTTAAAAAAAAAAAAAACAAGATTTCATATCAGTAATTTAATAAAATAAAAAATAATGTTAAAAAATTAATTTGTAAAAAAAACCGTATTTGTTCGTAATCGTAAACCGTTTTTGGAATCCCTAATTATAGACTTTTATATTGAATAAATCTACATATAAATATTAAAAATTTCTGGAATCTCTGGAATATTGGTAAAATACTTACTGACAGTTTTAAATATATATATTTCAAAAAACAAAAATTTATCTTAAAAATAATATTTTCTGTCAATTTCTTTACATATGAATTAAACATTATTTTTCTCTATTTTTTTATGTTGTAACAAATAAAGATATTTATTTAATTTTATATTTAATATATGATTAATTGAAAAAAAAACTAGAAAATTTTTTTTATATATAATAAATTTGTGATAATTATTATTGTAAATATAAAATATTAAATATTTAAGGTTGAGTGCATAAAAATAATTAAATATATTTATTTTAGATAAATCGAAAATAACAAAATTCTTATTAAAAGATTAAAATGTATTTTTAAAAAAAATGAAACTATCACAACCATTTTTAATTTTATTTCAAAAATAATAAGTAATATATTTACGTACAGTAGCAATTAATTTAGTTTATAACTGATACTATGCTGATATATATATTTTTTTAATAATTTTTAATGGTATATTTAAAAAAATTTTATGAATAAATTGAAACATATATGTTAGAGATTTGGTTATATATATATTTTTTATGGTAAAATTTTGGACGATAAGAAAGTATTGCAATGCTTTATATTTTTTCTTTAATAAATTTCAAAGAGAAAAAAGATTCTCATGCAAAAAAGAAAACTTAATTGAAAATTTTGAATAAAAAGTGTAAAAAAAAATCATCCAAAATGCATAAATAATAATTACAAAAAAAAAAAAAAAAAACCAAAAAAAAATTTAATAATTATATGAAAATTTTTATGTTGAATGCTTTCATGATGCCATGCTTTTAAATTAAATTTATGAAATTAATAAAATTTATTTAGAATTTCTTTTTTTTTTTTAAATTTCGTGCGAAGTTCCCTGTTTATAATTAATAAAATTACTGATGTTTAATTAGAATTAATTAAGTAAATAAAATTTAAATATAATTTTAAGGAAATATAATTGATTGGAATAAGTGCACAATTTATATTAAGACATACAAATTTTTATATTAAGACATACAAATGGAAATTTTTTTAATGAAATATAATTGTTTTTAATGTTCTTTCTTACTTTAATAATTGAAAAATTCCTTTTTTACGTCACATCCTCATTATTTCAATATATACTAGATATTTTTTTTTTTTTTTGATTGATTGGTAACAATTTATTAGATATATTTTCTTTCACTTGATGGACGGTGACAAACTGTGCAACATCAGAATTTTTTTTAAAATTTTTATTATAAAAGAATCATTAATAAATAAATTTATTTTTTCTCGAAATTAACTATTTCTGTTATTATTTATATTTTATGTATTAGTCATATTATATGTTTTCTAAAACAGATTAAAAATTTCTAATAAAATTTCTTCTTCATAAACTTTTTTTCATTGAAAGAATGTTTTATGTTTTATAAAAATATGATGAGTTTTGTAGAAATGCAAATATATTTCAAAAATTTATAAAAACCAAAAACTGAAAAATTAAAAATTCTAAAAAATTTAGCGAAAATTAAAATTTTGAGTAAAGAATAACATTAAATATATTTTTTTTTTAAATTTTAAAAACATAAAAAACATAAATTAATAACAAAATAAAATTTTAGTAACATTTTATTTTATGTTTATATGATTTATTAATACAAATACAATTATGTAAAATTAAAAATAAGTTAAAATTGGGGGGAAAAAGAAAATACTTTGCAATTTAAGTTACTTGAAACGCAGATTTCTAAATAATATTATGAGATTGTGATTAATAACATAAAGGTAAATTTAAGCTTGGTAAAACTTTTTTTATTAATATTTTATCGTGAGATACCGTATAAATAAATTAAAATTTCATAATATATTAAATTTTATAGTAATTGTATAAATGGCATAAAATCTTATAAAATTATCAGATATTGCTATGCAAAAATATTAGATATTTAATTCAAATTTATATTTTTTTAAGAATGTAAAAGTCGAAATGGTGTTAATTCTGTTATTAAGGTTTTGAAAAAATCCAAAAAAAAAAATCATTTTCGTTGTAATTGAATCGATTAATTTGTCAAGCATATTGGTTACTCTACGTCTACGTTATATCAAACCTTTGGTAAAAAAAACAAATTGATTAAAATTAAAAATGTCAATAAATTTTATGATAATTTTATGAATAATTTTTTTATTATTTGCAACAATTATTATGAACCGTCATAATAAATTTATCTCGTTTGACGTATTAAAAACTACTCTAATGTGAAATATGCTTTCGACTTCTTGAAGATAAATATGTACCAGTTTTGCAGTTATTAGAAATTGTCTTGAGAGAAATGTAACAAGCTTGAATTCACCTTAATATGTTTTGTTAACAGAAATATAATTATTTGTGAACATTGACAAAATTATATTTGACAATATTTAGCACACATTCTATAATATAAAGATAGGTTGAAAATAGTATATTTTTTTTTTTAAAAAAAAGGTTGAATTTATATCTCTCATACGCGGAAAATCATTAGTAAATTAGCCTTACTGTATTGCTAGAATGCAATAATAATTTTTATCAATATTTTTCTTTTATATAATATACATTTATATTCAAAAAAATTTTACTTGAATATTCTTAAAATTATTATATTTATTATAATATCTTTTTTTATTATTATTATTATGTATTTTAAATATATAAAATTTTATTTATAAATATCAAAAAATGGAATAGAAATGATTGGAAAAAATGAATTTATGAATTTATTTAGAGAAGATTGTGTGGTCGTACGCTTGCTTCGAAGGGGTAAGTCAACATGGTTTTTTTTACTATTAATTAATTATTTTATAATAATATTATGTATGTAAAGAAAACATAAATAAAGTTAAGAGAAAAAAAAAATTAAAAACAAAATTGTGTAGATAGAAAACAACATAGTTTAGTTTATATCACAGTCTTGCTGCTGATAATTTAAAGTTAATTTATATAAATTGTTTAAATATATTACACATCTTAATTAAAAATAAAAATATATCTTAAAACTTTTCTAATTTTATCTGTTTATTTAATTATTTATAAATTTAGCATATTTTAAAAAAAAAAAACAATAAAAAAGCAGTCATATTCTCACTTTCAATTTCGTTTGGTATAATAAAAAAGCTTGTAAAATTTTATTATACTGTTTTCAATTATTCAAGTGTGCCTGTGGTTAACTTGTAATTTACAATATTTTTGGTCTTTACTAATTGCTATTTCAGAAGTATTATCACCTATAATACTTCTGAAATAACAATTTTAGTAAAGGACGGTTTTTAATGTTCAAAAAAAGGAGTTGATGCCGCGAAACGAGAAAGAGATAGTTACATTTTTTACATATTCTTATGGGAATTTTATTATGTTAGAAAAGAGCAGCAAATTATCATATATCGACGATATATTTTGTCAGCGATATTTTGTTAATTTTATCACAGATAAAGGAGAATTTTGTAAATTTGATCGGTGATAATTTTTTTGTAGTATTACAAAATACGGTGATAATTTTGTTGTAGTATTACACTTCGGGAAGTATTACAAAAAAATATCGCAGATAAAACTTGTTAGCATGGCAGTACATTTTTATTGCTATTTCATAAAAGTATTGCCATTAGAAAAAAAAAAGTTTTGAATACTGGAATTTTCAATTGGAAATTTTTGAGTTAATATTAATGTGAATGGAATTTAATTAATATAAAGAGTAAAAATTTGTAGTTTTAACAAATTTCCATATTATTTTGAATATATCATATATTTTCATGCCAAATACATAAAATATCCCAATGGCAGTGATCTATTTTATTTTTGTAATGTAAAATTGTAATATACTCGTAACTATCTCTTTCTCGTTTCTGAATGAAACAATTTTCTGAATGAAAAACTGAATTTTGCAATTTTGACTATGATGACATATATTTAAAATTTAATTTATAGTCTACAGAGCCTAACCCGAAATTTTTTAAATTAGTTGCAAAGTACTACCAGCTTAAATTGTTTGAAAGGATATACGCTTCACCTCCAAAATAACAGAATTTCAGAAATTTTAGGCTTCATTTTTTTTTATTTATTTAATTTTTATTGACGCTCATTTTTTTTTTTTTTTTTTGACAAGATGATAGCATGGAAGTTTGTAAGGTTATTTTTAGGATTAAAAAGCAATTTTTTGTTTTGAACATTCGGTTTTCAGATTTCCAGTAAAATTTTGTACATTATTTAAACACAATTACAATATTTTAGATGTACTTCGAAATTATTTCGAATTACATGAGAAATTACATGTTTTTAAAGTTGCTTTTTGTCAAAATTACGATACGTAATTTCGGGTTAGTCTGGACAGAATATAAATTACATAGTTTAGAACTGTCGTAAAATACAATTGTCGCAAAATTAAATTTTACAAATTTTGTATGAAATGTTTTTTTTTTTGTGACTTCTGACAATACTTACTGCAATTATATTATATTAAACGTATCAGGACCTGTCGGATACCAAAATATAAAAAATAAAGACAGTCTGACGAGGCAGTCAAAAGTGATCGTAAGACCGCTTATAATTTTAAAAAAATTAAAAAAGACGTAATGAACACATAATTTTCAATATGATGAAATTTTAAAAGTGTACTTTTTTTGGTTGATTTAGTAAAGTGTGTATTAAAAGTAGAATTTTAAGTGTTGTTTTTTTTTTTTTTAATTAATATTGCCTATATAAATATTATACAATTTTCAGATCCAAAAAGCCTATTTAAAAATCAAATTAATCTTACAAAGATTACATAGATTTATGAAAATAGTATTTTGATCTGAAAATTGTTATTTGTTTTTTTTTTTTAAATTTAATTTTTTTCGTTTTTATTTATTAAATAAATTTAAAGATGAGATAAAAAGTTTTTAAATATTTAATCTTAAACATGAATTGAAATTAATTTTTAAATATTTAAAAATATGGGTTTTTATTAATTAATTAATTAATTTTCTTTTAGTTTTTCAATTTTTAACAACTATTTTTTTTTTGTGCTTATCAAAAAAAAAACAAAAAAAAAGAAAATTTGTTCTTTATTTTTCCAGATTTTTATTATGAATTTTTCTACTTAATTTACAATGAAAATTTTATTTAATGTTAAAATTTATGTTGGTTTTTTATTTAAGAAACAAATTTTCAATTTTTTCCTTTTTCTTTGGTTTTTTTTAGTCAATTTAGAATTATGGCTTTTCGTATTTTTAATTTTCTTTTTTATATATCTTTTTATCTTTAAAATTTAAAAATTTATGTATAAATATATTAAATTTCTATAATTAATAATTAAATCAAAAATTTATGTATTAATTTTATGTAGCTGCTTATGTAGCTAATAAAAATCAATATTTTTTTTTTTTTGTATTAATATACATTTATATCTAACGATGAAACTTTTTATTAAAATAATTTTTGTATTTCATTTCATTTTTTTTTAAATTTTAATAATTTGATTTATCTATTTGAATTTTAATATTAAATATACAATTTAGAATGTTGGAGAAATTGTTAAGAGAGCATAAAAAAAAAAAAAACTTGCAGTAAATAAGATAACAAAAACAACAAAGTATGTACTTAGATTAAAATAAAATTAAAAAATTTAAAATAAAATTAAAATTATTTTTTTTTAATTTTTGGAAAATTAATTCTGATTAGCATATCTACTCGACAAGATTTACAATTAGTAGACACAATTTGAAGAATTAATTAATTAGAACAACAAATATATATTTTTTTTTTTATTTATTTATGCTGTAATGTTGTAAAGGACTGAATACTGCTTTCTTGTGAAAAATAGTTTTCTTCGTATTTATTGACTTAATATAAATCTAGAGATTAAAATCCTTATTTTTTTGTACCTCAGTAACTGGAAAGTGGTGAATACAAAATTTTTTGGCGGTTTTGTAGTTAAGAAAATTCACTTACTTTCAGAATTGTAAAGAATATGTTAATCTAATTAACGACGTTAGACGCTATAAAATATTCTATTTGCAAAAATAGTAAATTACTAAAATGAAAAGTATTACAAAAATTGAATAATGTTTAATCTTATAATTACAAAAATTACAAATAATCATAAGTTGTGTTGAATATAATTAGATTCTAATGAAGATTTACAATCTATTAACTGGGAAAAAGTATTATTTACCATATTTGGATCGTTCACGGATATTTAGAATAGAATGTTTCATACGTTTTTATTTAAATTTTATCATATGCTCCATGATATATAAAGGAAAAAATTAATATTTAATGACTAGCTTTATTTTTTTTATGTAAATTTAAAAAGTTAATTAGTCACATGATACATAAACATAAGTACTGATGTGAAAATTTGATTAATGTTGCAGTATTTCTCAATTCTACTACAAAATATCTCTGTTTTTTTTGGTGAAAATTAAATTAAGATAAACAAATACAAAAAGAAAATATTCACAGGAAAGCACTGAACAGTCCTGTAGCTATGAAACTGGTATCAACACGCAGATATTATTACTCGCAACCCCGTCCACGCTGAGAAATAAATAATATGATAAATGTGGACGATTTACATAAAAAAACAAAAAGATTTTTATTTTTAATGTATTTTTTTTTTTTTAACTTTTAAATTTTAATTTTATCGAAACATTTTTTATTGTTAGTATTTGTAGTTTTGTAGTGATTGTTTAATTATTATTAGTTTTTTTTTTATTATTATAAAATTAGAATTAAAATTGTTTTTAATCAAACAATTTTATCATAAAAACAGCTTCATAATGGGAATCCAAAATTTAATTATAACTAAAATGTATCTTGACGGTAACAGAATTATAAAATTCTGAAAGTCGAAAAATTTTTTAAACAACGTGGCATACAAACTACCACATCAAGAACTTCTAAATTTGGATTGAAATATTTTAAAAGTTATCTACAAAAAAAAAATGTTTAAAGTACATAATAAACATTTATTTAAAACAACATGAAAAACGGATTGTTAAATAAGGCGCACAACCAGTCCTAGTTATTATTACTAGAGTAATTATTAGTGCACGAACAATCTATGAATCTATCATCTGAATCTTTTTTATATAAAATCATAATTTCGACAGAAAAAACCTTGGTATAGCTTGAGCTACCAGCCTACTTTTATTTAGGCTTTTGGTTTTTTAGAAAAAAAATAATTAAAAATATACTATTTTTAGTCTCACTATGAAAATAGTATTGAAACCCCTTTTTTTAAGGCTTTTGTCACTCCACGTCCCAGAATCGTGAACAAGTATGGAAAAAAACTCTTAAATATGAAGTTGGATGAAAGCACTGTGCGACTATTAAATAAAATATTTTTTTTAGACTTGTTGAAGTCGTATCTTGCAAAATTTCTTCCCATTATGTTGCTGTTAAAAAGAGTTTGTATTATTATATATTTTTTTAGTTCTATTTATCTATTTTTCAATTTATTGTTTATGTTTTTTTTTTATGTTGGTTATTGAAGTCGTATCTTCTTTCAAATGAATTGAGTTAATTTAATGATTGTAATCTATGTTTTTTTTAAAACAAATTTATGATGACTATTGAAAATTTTGAATATTTAAATTTTATATTATATATGTATATCTATTATGAATATTATATTTATCTATTATGATTTTTGAGCTATTAAAATTTATTTAATCTTTATTTAGTATAAATTTATGTAAAAAATAATAAAAAAAAATAAATAAAAAATAATTAATTTAATTTAATTTATTATTTTAATGTTAATGTTTATTTAAAACCTTCGTTATTTTTTTATTTATTTATTTCATAATTATGTATATAAATTTTTTTTTGTGGAAAAAAAATTTAGTTGCTTATATTTTCTCGATTTATATAAATTTCAGTTTCTTAAACAATTAATTATGTATTGCTTTTTTACTAAATTTAGATGCGTTCTTCGTGATAATTTTTTTTTTTTTAAATGTTTTTTTTTATTTTAATTTTATTTTTATTTTTAGTTAAATAAAATTTCCCTTTGGTGATAAATTTGCAAGTGATTTTTGAATTAATTTTTTTTAATGTAACGATTATTCAAAATAAAAATGTTCAGAAAAACATAAATATTGTTTTTGGAAAATATTTTTCAGTCTTCAAAGATTTGTGTATTTTTTTTGTTAAAAATCTTAATGCATTTTTTTTTAATGGAATTAAAAATATAATGGAAATTAGTAGCTCAGTAGCTTATATTTTATAGTTTTTGATTTTTAATTGAGCTAAAACATAATATTTGAGTTTTATAATCGAAAGAATTATATAATTTAAGCTGACTTTTATTAAATTATTAATGATTAAATAGTAGAAAAATTTGAAATTTATATTTTAATTAAAACATTTCGCAAAATATTACACTGAAATATTTTATAATCAATTTATATTTATTTATTTTAATTAGTAAAATAGGTGTTGTCCAGTTAAAAACTAGAAGATTAGACGAAACAGTCTTTTGTATAATAGTTTATTTTTAAATTAGAAATACTTTCATTTTTTTAATATGCTTAAAAGTTTGTGAGTTTAAAAAAAAAAAATTTAAAAATTTTTTTAGTAAGTAAACTGTGTTAAAAATATGATATTTTTTTTGTATAAGTACAACCTGCTTGAGTTTTATTTATTATTAATTAGAAAAAAAATGCTAATTTTTGCTGACATTCAAAAATATCAAAGAAACAGAATGAAAAATTCGAAAGCATTTCTCATATTTTATGTATTTTCCCTGTTTTTATGCAAGAAGAAAAATTTACCATAAAACAAAAAAAAAAATGTTTACATTGTAAATAGTTTTATTTATAAGTGCGGTATAAAAATCTTAGTCTAATTTTTAAAATTAAAAAACAAAAATGGTATAAATAAAAAATATTTTTTAAGAAATTAAAAATTTACAATATAAAAATTTTTTTTTTGTAATAAAAACAGTCTTAGTCGTTTTACAAACATTAATTAAAATAAATGTGTATTTGGACATCAAAGATTTTATGATTTTATTTTGACGCCAGTTGACTAACAAAATTTAATTCAAAATTCTCTTGCATATTTAGCAAAATGAAAATTTTTTAGTTTGTTAATTTTCTTTGCAAATTTTTGTTATAATTTTAATTAATTTTTAATTTTTCCGAAATATTTTAGTTATAATTTTTAAAAGTTTTATAGCTCCTTTTTGTTTTTTATGTACAATTTAAAGTTTTGAAGTTTTAATCGAGTTTTTTGTTTTATTATTTTTTTAATTAATTAATTTTCGATTCTTATTAATTTTAAAATTTTTTATATATTTTTTAAAGTAGTTTTATGATTTTTTTTTTTATGTTTTTTTTTAGATTTTATGAAATTAAAATTTATGTCAGAAATGAAAAAAAATCAAAAAACGTTGTAATTTTCATTTAATTAAAATAAAATTTCAAAACATAAATTTTTTTTTTTTTTTTGCGATTTTCTTTGTTTTAAATTTTTTCTCTTCTTTCCCATTTTTTATTTTATGTTTTTTTGTGCTTTTTTTTTTAATTTTTTATGTTTTTATGTTTTTATTTAAATTTGTGTGTTTTTTAATTTAAAGTTTTGCGTGTTTTATGAAGTTTTTTTTTTTTTGTTTTTTGTTTTTTTCATTTAATTATTTTTGGTTGTAATTAATTTATTTAAAAAGTTTCGATATTAATTTAATAATTAACAAATTGATTTTATGATAAAACCAATAACAATAACCTCTCTCATATGGCTACGAGACAATAATATGTGGTGCTGAAAATAGTACAGCTATTGTGGCTAATATTGTGAACATTGTGAATATGATAAGGCACAGTCTGTCAACGACCATAGCTGCAAATTTCCAATCATTGGCTATATCATTATCCTCGTCTTCCTTACGGAGCTGTGTTTTAGATTGTTTTTTTTGTTTTTTTTTGTAAAATATACAAATTTTTTTTTTGGTGGGGAGTTTTTTTTTTTTTTTTTTTGGTTTTTGGCGATGAAAATAAAGAAAATTTAGTTTTTTTTTTTTTAATAATTAAAAGTTTTAGTTATTTTAATTAATTTTATTTATACTAAATATATGAGCAAAAAAAAAAAAATTGTGTTTAATTTAGATTTAACAATTAATTAAGCATTAATTAATTTCATTTTATTTCAAAGAAACGGAATAATTTAAATATTTTATAATCGTTTCGGAGACGACACTGATAAATGAGATTTATTAGTAGTAAGCAAACTGTATTTGAGCAAATTGTGTTTACTCCACTTTAAAGAGCGCTTTTAAAAATAAACTTTTACTGCAAGTGACATTTCTTACCCGTCAATCTTTGTTTTCTCAAAAAACATTTGTAGTAAAAGTAGTAAAAAGTTTTTTTGCAATAAATGAAAATTACATTTGCAGGCAAAGAATATTCGTAAAAGGAAACGTGGCCTAGGGTATGACTGTAGCGCCATAGATACTTTGTTCGACGTAAGTGTCAATAATAAAATTATGGTTAAATGTTTCATTTGTAAAAGGCCTAATAAAAATAGGATTTGAATAATTTCAATAAAGAAAAACAGGGAATGGATAAAAATAATTTTTGGCATACATTTCGACTGTTTAAAAATTTTCGACTGTTTAAAAATCCATTTGGGATAAAAGTTTTTTTTGCTCAGTGTACTGATCAATTGTAAAATTATAAAATCAACAATTTGACCCTGCTTATTGCTGACAATGTCTTACTAGTACTGCTGCCAACATTTATTTATTTAACCTAAGTGATGACTAATTTTCAATGTCTGATAAAATGAATATTTAAAGAATTTTTAAAACCAGCTGTACTTCTGTACAACCCAATTATTAGTATACTACGGCTAATTATAGTATAATTACTAAATGCTTTTGTAGTATAATACACTATCTGATTAAAATATATTTTAAAGAAATTGTTATTTAAAATCATAACAAAATGCATAAATAAGTGGCACAGAGATCCTAAAACATATATAGTGATGTGAAGAAGAGGAACTTCACTTCAAATATTAGAAATATGACTATAGTAACTTCGTAAAGTCAAACACTTTGATGTTAGTTATTATAATTACTGCTTAATTAATTGTTTTTTTTTTTAGCAACTTAAATATTTGTGAATCTAAAATAAATTAAATATTTATAATTATAAATTTTTATTTCTACAATCTTACTAATATTTCACAAACATAATTACTTAGAGAATTGAAAATATTATTATAGGTATATTTATAAAAATATTGTATTTATTTTAAAGCGTGTTGGGTTATTTTTAATTTTGTAATTTATTTATACTGAAAACTAAAACACTCATTACAAAATATTTTTTTAAAAAAATTATAATAATATTTAAATTAGAAAAAAAAACCTTAAATTTTAAAATGAAACTCACCTGATCGGTTATGAAACGAATTTCTTTTAAAATTAATCCTAATTCGTAGTCCGTTGATGATTTCATACAAGTGTGTTGAGTTACTGCGTCTGGCATTCGAGTACTACCAATTGGTCCGATACTACCATCATCACCTTGGCTACAAAATATAAATTGCATAAAAAAATAATTGTATATTTTATGTATAATTGGTAAAACATGAAAGTATAGTTTAAAAATATATAAAATAATTTGGATAAAAGAAATGTCTCCAATCTCCTCGACGATATTTATCCTTACCCGTATACCGTTCTATAAAATGCTGGATTATGTGGCAGTGTTCCTCCTGGGGTTAATGGTCTGCAGTTATGTCGAAAATCATCGTCAATATCAAGTACATTGGCTAATAATGATTTTGATGATCTAAAAATATTTCATTAAAATTTTCATTTGAAAATTTCTTATCAATTTAATTTTTTGTTTTTTTTTATATATTTTTCTGTATTTATTTTTAACCTTTCTTTTAGTTCAACATCTGAAATAATTTGTTGATGTTTTCGTTCAGATGATGTATCAGAACACGGTGTTGGTGGAAATTCCATAGTCATAAGTCTACCCGGTCGACTCATACGAAGTATCCATGGCAGCCAATATAGGAAAACAATCCGTATCTATAATAATATATTTTGAAAATTATATAATCTTATTTAAATTAATATAATAGTTTTCGTATCAAGTTTTGAACATTTTTCGAAATTTTTCGCAACATAAATTCGAAAATAAAATAATTATGAAATTTAAATTCGATCATAAAATAATTATCGCAATGATATGGTTCATTTAAATTTGAAATGTTATGGCATTGCAGCAGATCGAGAACAGGTAAATATTAGAAAATATTCCGAAAAATGTAAATCTACAGCTGAGATTACAATATTCCAGATATGTTTCCTAAAAATATAGGATGCACAAATATAATGTTGGCACAAGGAATGTGCGTGCCTATAGGAAGATATATTTTACTACTTCAGTCAGAGCTTTCATTTCTTGGCTGAATATTTGGCTAATAACATTTTTAATCAGGCGGACGGACCACTATATAAACTATTTAAACAAAAAACGAGGAAGATAAAATAATCTTATTCCTGAAATAAATTGTTAAAGTCGTGAAATTTAACTTATTCCCGGAATATGGTTTTTTGATTATTTCATGTACGTAAATCCAGTGAAAGGATTCAAATAATTTACCAACCGATTTGGATGAAAAAAATATATTAAAACTAAGATTTCCATTGTGCTTCTTGATTTAGTTCTCTTCTAGAAGTAGCTTCGTTTTTTTTTCGTTTATCATCGCCAGTATGTCAGTCCGTTTCGGTTAGACCGATTAGCCTAATTATCTTTAAAATGTTTATGTTTTAAAAACTATGCTATTTTGTGTTAATTTTTAACAAGTATATTTCGGGTGATACGAAACTTTTAGCAATTATTCTGTCTATATTTTTGGCCTTTTGAACACTGTCCGAAATTTTATAAGTTTCGTAATTTTTTGAAACATTTTCCAAGAAATTTCAATAATAATTTTGAAAAAGTATGAAAAAATAAACATCTTAAAAAAAATAGTATTTTGTTCAACATTGAAAAATTGTTAATCTTAGATTAAATTTTTTGAAAAATTGTTAATCTTTCTCAGTAATTAAATAGATTAAATTTTTTGAAAATAATTTTCAATAATTGCCATAAATTTCACTATTCTACAATAAATAGCATATTCTTTGGGGCTAAAATGTGCTTTTAAAATTTCATTAATATGAAATATTTGATTATATTTATTGAAATGTTATATTAACATAATATTTAATACATAAATAATAATTTATCGATAACAATTTGTATATTATATATTTATACATACACAATTGGACATTTCGTGTGTATCAGCATTTCGATGATGATAATTTAAAATTAATATCGTTGACACAACGGAAGAGGCTACCATAAACATTATGCAATTGAAATATGTACCTGAAAAATAAAATAAAATGATTTTAATGATTTTAAAAAATGATGGTTAATGATTTTTTTTTTTATATAAATTTTATTCGATAATTTTTTATTTACACAAATAAAAAAATATTAAAATGCTTTAATGAAAATTTAAAAATTTAAATAAAAATTTCATTTTTAATGGAATGAATTTAAGATTTAAGTGATTTTATTGAAAGCATTTTCCACTTCAAATTTTTATACATATTTATATATTATTTATATCCAATTTGAATATAATGTAAAGTTTATTTTTTCACTCTAAAAATACAAGGAAAAACAATTTATTACGAAATTTAGTTCATTAAATTTTGCCTACTCTTACGTGAAAATCAACATAAATAAATGAATATTGAAGTTCAATTATTAAGCTAATTTTAGACATTAATTCATTTTCAATCAGTAAAATATATTCTTGTTTAATTTTAACTAAAATAATTTGTGGAAAACGACTAAATAAATGTGAAAATAATAATTAATTAATTCGAAAATTATCTCGAGATACTAAATAGAAGTAGAAAAATATAAATTTCTTTAAAACTTCCGCTTCCAAACCACCCCTCTAATCAAATTCTTTAAAAGTTTTATTACCTAAAAGTGGAACAGCATCTGACGTTGCAGGCATTGTCTCTGCTACCATATTAAGGAAAACCGTAAGTGAGAGAAGTATTGTTACACCTAAAAAAAAAAATTTCATAAAATTATCAAAAGCAACAAAACATAATTTTTTTTTAATATTTCAATTTTACCTAATGAAAGTTTCTCTCCAGAATCTGGTGGCAGTGTAAATCCCAAAAGGGCCATTGATGCTATTAGAACACATGGAACGATTAAATTGAAAAAATAATATAACGTACGACGACGTATTATTATAGCAAATGTTATATCGATATAAGGTTCTGGACAGCAATTATAGTAGATTTCATTACGTTTCCCAGGAACACCTTAATTTTTATTATATATTAAATTACAAAAAAAAAAATTGAAATTAAATTTTTTTTACCTAAAAGTTCCCATTCACCGTTCAATACATAACTACTAATATCACCACCAGCTTCATCTTGAAGTTGTAAATCAAGCTATAATGAAATTATATAAATTAATTAAATGATTTTATTTATTTTTTGTATTGAAATCAATACTGAAAGTTAATATTTAATGTAATTCCTCATAAATAAATCTGTCAATCACAATATAACCATAGCTTTAATAAATTGAATTATGTTTGTTTATTTGACAAAATTGCATAATCCCTTTTAAGGCTTGACATATATATATTGATATGTAAATACACATATATATTTCTAAATATGTTTATACCTGAAAACCATCGTATGTCCAACTTCCGAATTTCATTTCGCAACGTTGGTCATCAAATGGAAACCATGTAATATCAATTTTACATGTTGATTTAAATATACCCGGCGGTACATAAAGGCAGGAACCATTACTACGAACAACAACGTTAGTTTGATAAGTTCCATCAAATCCTTCATCCGCACTATTATACATAAGAACATCCGGTTTCCATATCCGATGTGGCGGAATACGTAAATCTTTTACATTACCATATTCTGATGTATTCCATCTCAAATTCATATCATTCCACTCCTGCAAACACACAAAAAAAAAAGATGCAAACAAATTTAATTGATTTATAGATTTAATATTTTTTTTTGCGATATTGTCATACCAATTTTAGCCATACATTGGTTATCAGGAGTTGATTTTTTTCATCCTGAAAATAGAGGAAATAAAAATTTTTGTAAAATGATATTTGAATTTTTTTTGTTTCTATTGATTATTATTTTTTCAATTTTATTTTGGAAAAATAACTTTAAAGTCGTGGAAACATGAATTGCACAAACTTTGATTACAATTCTGATAATTCAGCCTCATTGACAACGAAGTTTTTCCTCGTTGTGAATGCTTCGAACCTTTTTTTACTGAATTAGCTGCAGAAAGAAGGAAACAGTCGACAGGATAAATCTGGGATATTAGACAATAAAAAGCTGCACTGGACCTAGATCCTGGACATTTCAAAAAAAGTAATTGACGAGTTTCTTAAGATATCAAAAATAAAGATGGGTATAAATGTTCTATTTTTGTCATCACCATTAATGGTTTTTCTACTAAATGCGAAGACCATTACCATAAACGGTTTTTCTTTCTACTAAATGCCAAGATTTTTTCTTCGAAAACACTAAGTTCAAAATTTCTGTCACGGTCAAGGGGAGTAATAATTAAAATTACTGAAAATTAAAATAATTCTGCATCTAAAAAATGAACATGGAAAAATAAGCAACCAAAATAAGATTAAAGAAAAAGCTGAATTATACAACAAATATTAGCACAATCCATAATTTTCCTAATATTTAAATTTTAGATTAATCAGTAAACTTCGAAAAAAACATAGAATTCTCTTAATACGGTTTATTATGTAAATAAAAAAAATATACAAAAGCACCTGTTATATAATTTATTGCATTCAAATTTCATCTTTTTTTTTGCAAAATTATTGGGTTTCAATATTTTTTCGGGCATAAATACATTGCCCATACTCAAATATTCTGCCAAAAAATAAAAAAACTATTTACATAAAATATGTATCACATTTTTATGGAATAAAAAAAATATACATTTTACATAAAAAAAAAAAGTACATACATATATGAATTATGGTTCAGTTCAAAGCACTTTGTAGTTTGAATTTATGCTTTATGTTTTGTCATAATGCACGTGCATTATATTCCAAAAAAAAAAGGAAATTATTGAAAGGCTTCAAAAGCTTCATTTTTTTTTTATATAGATATATTTTATGGAATGTACGAATATAGGATAAAGGATGCTATTCAATTTATTCCGAATGGACTATTTTAAATTTGTGTATATGATAGTTTTATGTGCACTTCAGAATAAATTTTATTCCTCATTTATATTTTCAAATAGAACAGTGAATATATTTAAATATATTTGAGAAAAAATGAAAAACCCATCAGCCAAGGATATAAACTATTTTATTTTTTTTTCTGGTTTTTTAGTTTGGATATCTAAAGTGAATATATATTTAAGGATCAAGAAAATGATCTGCTTATGATTCTAACAAGATTATGTCTTTGACTCTTTTCCACTTAAAATTATAGGTTAAGTTGAAATTAGGTCATAGTTTTTGCTGGTATAAATAAAATTAAAAATCAATTGAGTTAAGTTCGGTTATTTTTTTGCCATAAGAATTCAGAATTCTATAAAATAAAATTTTAAAATTAAATTTACATAAGTGTATTTTTTTTTTCTTTCGGAAAAGTTATTTAGGGCCTGTTTCACAATTAGAGTTTAAACTTAAGTTAACATGTAGTTTAAACTTCCAATATAAACTCTTTCGGTTTGACACTGTATATTAATGCTACTTTTACATATACATTTTTGTTTGTCCAGTGAAATTAGTGAAAACTTACAAATAGCTTAGGTCCTGAGTTTACTGGACCTACCTACGTATATTTTAATTTCAAAACTTTATATTAATTTTTTATAAATTTAATATGTCGGGTTTATTTATTTAAACTCAAGTTTTTGTCGTTTAACTTAAAGTTAAATTTAAACCGAAGATAACATGAATTTCAAACTTTCTCGAGAGTAGCACTGTGAAACTGACCCTTAACAATTACAATTGATAAGTTAGTATTTGATAAGTTTTAATGGAACAAATTATTCCATATTAGAAATCTTATTTCTTAAATATGTGAAATTTTAGTCGAACGTATATCACCGAATCAATAAGCATGTAAATTGCAAATTATACGTTTACTAGGTAGGTCTGATGTATGAATTGCTGATTATTTTCCTTAATACATGTTTTTGCTCGAACGGTCAAATTTGATATGGCATTTAATATTTTACCAAAAAAGAAGATTGTTAGTTTTTTAAGCTTCTAAATAATCTGCAATGAATACGTCCAGTTTATAGAAGGCAGGGGTTATATTTATATTATATACTCGTATGTTTTGCTTTTTTAAGAATAACCAAACATTTTAATTTTATCCGATTGACAGAGTTTGCAAACATTTGCTTAAAATTTGGTAAAAATTTCAGAAACTTCAAATTTAGTTCAAATCTAATTCTAACTTGCTGTTTAGAAATAAAATTTAAGATACAAAAAAATTATTATACAGTGTAGTTTCTCTTGAATAATTAAAATATTAATAGGAAGAAAAATATTCATTCAGAGAAATGAAATTATAATTTCAGGATTAACCTCTGATAAAACTTCTCGGTATAATGACTCAGATGTTTTCATTCTAAAAAAGTAAACTTTAATCTTCGTAATTTCTTACATTTTATATAAACGGAGTGATTGCAGTACAATAACTCCGAATAAAAGGATAATTGTTTGCAGATTATTGGATTAATATTTGAGGGCTGTTTAACAAATCAAGAAGAATTATACATTCTCGAGTAGCTCTCCACTATTTAAAAAAAAAAACAAATCAATGATTTCTTGAACTTCAAAACTTTTGGAAAAATGTAATTTTGAATGAAATGCTAAATTTTCTATGTCATATTTGATATTATATATATATGTTGACCTTGTAAACTTATTAATACCACAAATCTTATTTATGTCGAACATATCCTAGAACAAAAAAATTTATTCGTCAGAAAGTACACGAAAGAAAATCTATTCATTAGTATTCTATTGATTGATAGTGATTCAATATCCTTGGAAATACTTTATTCCAATTAACAAAATGTGTGAAATTTGAAAATTCCTTCAGGAAACAAAATTCCTAAAAAATATATACAACAAGTTTTGAAAATATGTATAGTGTTTTGAAAATATGTAAATACAAATAATAATTTACTTTATGGCACATGAAAAATCCTGAATAATGCATAGTTACTGCACTTGGTTTTAATGTCATCCTATGCGCCATTTCAAAAGAATATCTTTTGGTTTCTTTTTTGTGCTATGCTGATTGTAATAAGGAAAATTTCACCTTGTACCAAAAAGAAACCGATTTACCCAAAAAAATGCAATATACATTTTTATGCAACTTTTATTTGGCATAAAAAATATAGCTTTATTTTTACAACAGGTAATTTATTTATTTTTGAGTAAAAATTCTGTAAAAATATTTAATATTATAAAAAAAAAAGTAGAATTAAAATTTATTGGTATTTATTGACAAATTATTTATTATTTTATACAAGTATTTATAATTTTCTCCATTTTGAAATATAAATATTATTGATAATAATATTTAAAGTATTTTTGAACTATATTTTCAAAATATATTATTATAAACTTTCAGAGAATGTATATTAATTTTCCTTTCCGTATTTTGTAATTTAAACCAACTGTTATATTGATAAAAAATTGTAAATATTTTTTTTTACAGTAAATATTTAATTAATTACTATATTTATGAATCATTGGTGAATAAATTTTATAAAAACTTTATCTAAATTAAATATAAAGAAATATTATTTCATATTTCATTTTGAGGGATTTTTGTTACAAAAAATTGTAATTTTAATTGTTATGTTTTATCACAATTTTTTATATAAAATATTACTTGTAATTAGTTAATTTTAGCATGATTAGTTTTTTTTACATAAACAAATCGGGTCATGCTTATTTCCAACTTTAAGAAAATAGAATTGAAACAACTTCAAGTTCTAATTTTGAAAGAATGAAAAAGTACTTTCAAAGAATTCACTGACCACCCAATACCAATAACATAAATATATAACGAGTCAAATAAATTACAAATTGTATTTACAAATGACTAAATATTGTAATTGGATCTTGTTAAACTTTTGGTTTTTTCTTTTTTTTTGTATATAAATGGACACGTGCCTTTTTACACTTTCTTTTTCTCATATATCAAAAAAAAAATCCATAAAAAATGCATCATAATGAACCATAAATATTAATATATGTATGTATAACATATTCATATAACTGGTAATGTGGCATGATGCTTGTTAATCTATGAACTCAGATGAAAAGACCAGGTAACAAAAAAAAAAAAAAAATTAAATTTTACTACGTCTGCGACAAATATTTTTGTAGGTACAGGTGGATATTGACAATAGACGAAGGTAAGTAAATAAATTCGAAATAAATGTCTACAAGTTTTATTAAAAAAAAAATAATAATATGTTATTTCCGAATTTAAAATACATTTTGACATATATATACAATTTTATTAGAAAAACATTGTATAAAACATTGTGCAGGGTTGTAATTAATATAATTAAAAATCGCATATTTATGTAAACGTAAACATAAATAAAATTAATAAATTTAATCATCGTTTAACTCCCATTTTATGATCTGATTTAAACAGATTATACTTTGCATAAGAGATAAATATTATTTACAAATATTTTTTTAAAATTTAAATTTTTTTTAATGGTGATTTGAATCTATTAGGTCTATTTTTTCATATGCCCCCTAATTCTTATAAAACTTTAATTTAAAGTAGATTTTTATTTTGATAAGACTAATTGACAACCCTGATTATGTTATTGAGTAATTATCATTTATTGAAATATTTATATATAAAAAAAAGTATTTAAATTTTTCGAGAAAACACCGATATATTTACATACTTTACCTTATTAATAAGAAAAAATATGGTCGCCCAAGACGATAAAAAAAAAAACATATATACTGTATATAAAAAAATATAAATTCAATTATTGAAAAACTTCTGTTTTAACACTTGTGTTTGCAATTGATTCACTAGAATTTTTATTTTATTTTTCATTCTTATATTATTAAATACTTTATAAAAAATATCGTCTTAAATATTAAAAAAACAATTTTCTTAAGTGGGGGAAATATTATTTCTGAAATTGTAAAAAAAAAAAACAAAAAAAAAAAAGTAATTTTTTATGTCGCATTTGAAAACGCGATCTAGTCGTAAAAGGTGATATACAGTGTTACAATTTCAAAGAAACCCTTAAACTTATACAAAAAAAAAATCAAATCAAATAAAGAAAAATCAGTTCAATTAGAATTTGTTTTAAGCATATTTAATATTTTAAGTGATATTTGACAAACAAAACCCCACCAAAAAAAAAAAAAAAAAAAAGTGTTGGGTGCAAAAAATAATGCAAAATTCTTATTTCTATACCTTAAATCCGCCATTGTGTGAATTAAAAACGTGTAGTGAAAATAATAATAATAATAATTTAAATAATATTAATGACGATCGAAGAATTATTTTAGATATTGGTAATAAAAATACTACGGCCACAGATACAAATTCATCTGGAAGTATTTTTTTAGTTCCACCACAACCTGTTTGGCATCAAACAGATATAACACCACCACCAATGAGCGCCATCTATAATGATGTACGAGAACATCAAATTCTTCGTGTTCCAAATATTACATGGAAAGAGAAGGCTTTACAAATGGAACGAGGTGAAAATAATAAAAATAATAGTATAAAAAAATAAGAAAATATATTAACATTTTCCATATTTAAAATATCATATTTCTATTTGACACATAAAAACAAAAAAATCCAATCAGTTGTAATTGAATAAAGAATAAGATAGAATTTAATTGAAACATTTTATGTTCAATTATAAATATTAGTCACATAAACATGAACAGAAAATCTGAAACTTCTTTAAAACGTGTTATCAAAATTTTGAGGTTTTTGTACAATTAACAAAATCGGTTTACATGAAACCGTATTAAACAATTACTGAAACCGTATTATTGAAACCGTATTACAATATCTTGAAATTAAAAATTTTAATTTTAATTGCAATAGAAAATGTTTGAAATGTTTTGCTTGGAATTAAAAGTAATTTGTACAAAGAAGACCTGTTTAACATTTATATTCATTTCATGATGAAGTTTCAGGATGTTAAATTTGTTAAAGTCCTTTTTTAACTTGGGTGAAGGAACAAAATATGACATAGAAAATATTCTTTCAGAAAATATTCTAGATTGCAGTTAAAATTTTACCGATTATTGCAAACCGGTTTAATTAAAACCGGTCGAAATAAATATTGAAATTGAGAGCATAATAATTATAGAACATACTGATAAATTTATATAATTTTCAAATTATTATGTTATTTAACTGCTCGCGTTATATTTAAAATGAAATATTTTAATATTTTCGTAATATACTTTGAATTTAAATAATTTTATAAAATCACTATATTAACACAAGATCTTACTAATGAATATTAAGATTTCAATCCAGATTATAAAAAATCAGCCTGTGATAGAGAGAGAACACGAATGAGAGATATGAACAAAGCATTTGATTCGTTACGTTCAAAATTACCAATGTCAAAACCATCTGGAAAGAAATATTCGAAAATTGAATGTTTAAGGTAAAATTTCAACTTTTTAAAAAAAAAAAAACTAATAAAACCGATTTTTTTTTTTATGGGTATCTGTAGGATTGCAATCGGTTACATAAAACATTTACAAAATATATTAGAATATCCTGTACAAGAAAAATGTTGTGATGATCCGAATTGTGAAGCCAATAATATATCAACATATGGCAGAAGAAGTGAATATTATAATAATATGGAATCATTACCACCATGTCCATCAACAACGAATTCAACATCAACAGGATGTACAGATTCTGGGAATTTATGGTCTATGCCATTAAATTGTTCCGCATATCCATCCACTTATTCAAGTTATTATTATTCTTAAAAAAAAAAAAAATTTACTCTCAAAGTCATTTTTTTAATAAATATATTTTTTTACATATATTACACGTACACCAGATGCCAAAGTATTTAAATTAGTGCAAAAGCTCAATTATTTGTTATTAAAAAAAAAAAAAAAAAAAACTAAACATTTTATAAAATATGGGGTTTTTGTTTCGCAATTAAAAAGAAATATAATTCATCATTACATTACAACTATTAAGATTTTTAGTATAGTAATTTTAAATTTAAGGTACACTTGTACAGTCGTTATTATCATCAATTTCACTGCAATTATTACTTTCGACCAACATTCAACGTAAGTTTATAGTAAATCCCTAAAATTATTAATAGAAACAACTGTAGAATTAGCTCAAGATTATAAACTATTAAAGGTAATTAAATTTATTCCAAAAGAAAAATATGTCATAATTTTAAAGTTTCAGTATTAATGTTTTTTTTTTTTATGAAAACACGAAAACCATTTTGTAAAAAAAAATCAACATTACTGTAGCTCTCTTAGCATCTCTGAAATTATCTATAATAATTTTAATCTAAACTGGTACATGACAATCTTTCAAATAAAATACACTACACAATAAATTATAATATTGACCAGAATTTAACATTCAACAAGATTGTACATATTAGGTTTTTTTTTTTTTGGAAACTTATAGATATTATTTCTGTATATGTTCCGGAAACATAACCCAAAACATGTGACACTAATATTATATTTTTTTTATATGTAGCCACATTGACAAATTCCGATTTTTTTTGTGAAAATGAACATTTATACTTGGTCCAAATAGATATCAATAATTTATTCTGTTAAACTTTATTGGAAAAGTATGGAATAAATAAAGAAAATATATTTAAAAAATTTAAAAACAGCAACAAAAACAAAACAACTTCCAGAATTTTACTGCATCTTTCCAAAAAAAATTTTACTGCATTACCATGTCATTTCCAAGAAACTTTAGAAAATTTTTTTTAATAGAAAATAAATTCCTTGTTTTTTTTTTTTTGGGAAATTTATGTTTAAAAAAGAAAACTACATTGTATTTTTAGATTAACTGGAAAATATTAGATAGTAAATTTTTGCATTAATGATTAATATTATAAAAGTTTATTTGTTTTATCAACCAGAAAAGGTAAATTAATTAAAGTTTTACCATTAAAAAATAAATTAAAATTAAAAATTTTTAAATTTTTTTTACGAATTTCAATATAAATTTATCTTTAAACTAAACTAAATCTTAAGATTTCTAAGTTAATCAGAATTTTACATTTAATCTTGATATTTTAAAAAAAATATGTTTAAGAATTTAAATGTAAATTTGACTTTTTATTTGTTTTAAAACAAAATAATCAACGCATACGTTACGGGTTGGAGATAAATGTAAATAAATTTACATATAAATATACAATTTTGGTACAGAAAATGTTATATTAAATTCTACGATCATTTTGTATATAGAATAATATAAGAAGCCATATTCCAAATTTGATGTGCATAGTTGCCCTCCATGAGCACCAAAAAAAAATGTACTTTCTTTGGATTTAATTGTAAAATAAAAGGACAATGTAATTCTGCGAGCATCATAAAACAAACTAAATAAATGCAAATTATTATGTAAGTTCTACACTCTTTCTGTAAATACCAATATTATTTTAATTATAAAAATTTAATTATTTATTTCTTTGAACTTTTTTACTAACAATTTTGAGAATTTAATTTAAATAAATAATATTTATAACTTACCACATCAATGATTTGCATTAATGTTAATCCAAAACTTAATTGTAAAGGATCTGATTCATTTAGCACCGGTCTTTCGAGAGTGTTATAAGGATCCAATAGATCATGTAAAAGTCTTTTCTCATGATATCCAGCTAAACAAACTAGAAATATAGAATTAAACAAATTAAATTATATAATATCTGGTATTAATATAGATGGAGCTGCAAATATAATTATATTTTTAAAGATGGTAAGATTAATTGAAATATTAATAAACGTGTTCCATTAAAAAAATATTATTTTACTATTTTTTTAATGAACACGTTTATTAAAAAAATAGTAAAATACTAAACTAGTAAAATAGTAAAGTTTGATATCAAATTTCCAAATACATTGTTAAATATTAATTACAGAAATTCAAATTGGCCGAAATTTTTCAGTTTTCAACTGAAAGTATTTTTCTGTTTATGGATAAGAATCCTTAAATATATGCAATATGTTATATCAAATTGCACAAGTATATTCTAAAAGAATCATATCATAATCAAACTGAGGTTACAAGGAAATTGTAAAATATTATATTTAACCCAAAATATGGTATCCATTGTAAACCATAAAACATATATACATATGTGAAAATTATCTATTATTTTCTATCTCACGCACTTACTATAAACTAAGCATATATTTTTTTTCTCCAACACAATCATTTCTAGAAAATTGCCATTTTATGGTTATTTCTTTATCCTTTACCCGTCAAATAAATTTTGTATCAACAATAGTAAAATATATTGTATTGCAAATAAAAGGTTTTTTTTAAAAAAAAAATCAACACGCACATTAGGTTGAACCTATGCTAATGCAATTGAAAAAAAACAACACCAACCTTTTTTAAATCTGCACGATTTTTATCACTGAATAAAATATATGTAAAATAAATAGTATATGATCCTGACTGAAGAAATACTATTCCGAACTAGATATATGTTGTATTACAAGATTGTTTTTTTATAAACCCTCTTAGTACTGTAAATCTTTTATTTAATAATTGAAAACGTAAACTTAGATTTAATGGAAACATGGGTTCATGTATCATTCAAAAAAGAATAGATAATAATACACACAACCTGTGTATATTTTTTTTAACGATAACTCTTTCTAAATACGGAGTTTGAACCCATTATAATTGCCATAAACTATCCAACAAAATTATATTTCCATAAGTCAATAAATTGTTATTGCACCAAATGTGAATTAAATTACATATACAAAGAAATCTGCCAAAACCATTAACATTAAAAATTGGATTTCATTATCGAAATACGATGAGAAAATTATAATTAAAGTGTAAAAGTTTCGGTGTTTTTGACCTTTTGATATCAATTAATTTGATAAAAAATCATCCGAACCCTCTAACTAATCGTACAACCAATTATGCTCATTCAACATCCGACTGTGATAATAATTTTTCCAGAGCGTTTAATAAAACTTTTGAGGAATTTGCCGTCCACTGTCACTTAAAATTTTTTTTACAAATATTTTGGTAATATTTTGTGCTTACTGACATAATTTTTGTAGTAAATCTAATCTAAAACAGAAACTTTCAAACTAAAGAAAAGTTTTACCCATGGGTAAGGAAGGGTTGTGGCCGGTTTTTAAAATTGGTACTTTTTCCACTTAAGGATTTATGCCGTAAATGTAATCTGTACTAGTACTGCGGCCGATACTGTTTTACAGAATAATTTTGAAAGTTTATGTATTTTACATACTATCATATCTCCGCTTACTGACGAGCTTATTGTTGATATTTTGGAATGGTGGAAAAGTGAAGAGGAGACCTTTTAGTTAATTCAAGCATAATTTCTTTTTATTCATTTATAATTTAATTTAATTTTGACGCTGGAACCTCTAATTATTATGTTCCTCTTTCGCATATATTTAATTTAAATTTCTTTAGTTTGAATTTAGTTGGTGACAGTGGTGAGAAGTAGCGTTTTTTTTTCTGTTCAAAATTGCGACACCCGATGAATGTGATTCAAAGATGGTTTTTTATTACATTTTTTATAATTAAATTTTGCATCTTGGATTTACTTTTGGGTAGCAGGCAGTCATAACTCCTGTAATACTTTAGAACTCCCTTAGTTAATTTATTTATTAAGTTAATTTATTGCTATATAAACACTTGAATTAACTGGTGACGGTGGTAACCAGTTAATCATGTTTTCGTGTTAATTTATTTATATTATTTTTAGTTTTTATTATTATTCAATTTTTATACTGCTTGTTTTTACTGCAGTGATATGTAATTTCTATTTATTATGTATGTTGTGTCGGTGACGGAAACATCTAAGCACCAGCCACTGCTAAAAGTAAATTTGGTCTTAACTTGTGGGGAAAAAGAAGTTTTATAAATTTTATAGATTAGGGCTAAGCTAATCCATATTATTTCACAACCTGACATATATTATACAATCTAGGTAACTCGATACATACTAAAATAAATCTTCGAACCGAAAACAAACAAAAATATTGACGATTGATTTTTTTCCATTTCAAATAATTTGATTATGTTTATATTATCTGATATACTACTATGTTTATATTATTTGATCCGTTATATACTAATAAATAAATTTTACTCTTCCTACTTATACGCAGGACTCAATTTATTATATATGTATTGAGGTATATGGCAATAATAAAAAAAAAGCACTTGGCTAAATAAATCGGAATATTTGTTTTAATTTTCAATTATTTTTAATGCGTGTCGCTAGATGAAAAACTGAAGAAATAAAACAATAATACATTCAAAAAAACTTAGAGGAGATGAAATTTATACCATCATAAAGTCAACATCCAGATTTATTTATGACCTTGGCGAAGCACAAAATAAAATTATTAGGATAATGTATCAGGGGAAATTTGTTTTATGTAGTTTGTTTTTTTTTGGGGTTTTTTTTGGGAAAATTGAAATTATAGTTAAATGCTAATTAGTAGAATTTTCGATACAATAACTTTTAAGTTTTTCCACAATAAATAAAACATTAATATGTATTTTAATATAATTAAGAAAACCAGCTGATGATCTGTTCAGATATTCGTTGAGTGACAAATGACTAAAGAACAGAATCCTTATTTTCTGAAACATATAAAAGCTTCTATAGGTGAGTGAAATATACATATAAAAATTTATCAGGTATTTCAATCATGTTTGGCATAGACAATAAATTTCTTATTATTACTAGAAGATTTGATGCTAAAAAACTTATTGGAAAAAAGTTAGTATATTTTTCCAAAATGAAATGAAATCAATTGATTTTAATTTTATTGCAAATTCGTCTATTTATAGAAATTTTTCTACCTACACAAAAGGTACAAAAGATTACAGATAGTTCTCAGACATTTGGAGCTACGTTATTCGCTTCTTGCAGAAATAGGTGTTATTTAATAAGCAATTGCAAATAAACATCTGTACATGTAATTAGATTAAGTTAGGATTCAGTTGAATGGAATTGAACAGGGAATAACAAAAAGTAAAAAAATCTTAATTAAAACCTTATTGCCATGGACGCTAACTCAGGCTCAGCTGGTCATGAAAACACAGAAATAATAAATATTCATGAAAAATTAATAATATTGCAAAATGTAATTGAGAATAAAATAAAAGAGCATTTTGTTAATTTAGATATTTTGCTGCTGGGACCTCGATATGCACAATACTCTTAAAAATGTTTTTAAACCCTGGAAATAGTGTTCAAAAGTGACGTTAGGTGTCTAGGTGAAATAATGAGAAGATACAATTCTAGATAGAAATCATCATTTTTGTATGGATCAGAGTTATTTAATTATAAATATATATAAAGTGGACATGAAGAAGATCAGTGGTCTGAATGCCTAGTACTTCTGCTGCGCGGCCGTACCGTTCCACTTACATAATCTAATTAATAATATACATATACATATTTTTACCAACCTAAAACTTAATAGTTAATTCACAAAGCTAAAAAACACCAGAAATCACTATCCTAACTTAGAATTTTATCAATCTAGTCTTATAGGATTATTTTTCATCCAAGAGCACAAATCACTATAACTTCAGTATCCAGCACTATCCACGTAAATTTAAAAAAATTAAAATTTTCAAGTCCCTAAGGACATACAATTATATAAATACATATCAGAGAGAGAGTCTTATTATGGTGATCACACACAATTTTTATATAATTTTTTTTTTTTATTATTATTATTACTATAGTGGCCTTATTCCGCATACACTAATACATGTCTAACAGGGAGCTATTGAACTCTTGAACTAAAGGTGGCACAGGCAAAAAGCAAAACCAAAAGTATAGATACAATATTATGTATATATATATACATTATATAAAGTGGGAAGTATACAAAAAATTTATTCTGATAATGTAGGCAAGTATGTATTTATAACTGACACACTAAATAAAAAAAATTCAGTCACACACACATGCAATTATACCTGATCAACTTATACATATTTATAGATTAGGTTAACTTCAAGTTATACACATTTATTTTATTTTTTTTTGTATTCTATGCTCGTGTTATATCCTTGATTGTATACCTATAGGCAAACATATTTATTATTTAAAGTGCTTTTAGGGGGCAAAAGGGATTCGGTCTGGAAATCTGATGTAGAAATAGATTTTCATTGAGAACTAAGAAAAAAAAATTGCAAAAAAATTTTCATTCTATATCTATAAATATATATATATAAAATACATTTTGATGATAAAAGGATACTTCAAGTTTTATTTTGTTTGTTTGTAGCAGAATAAAATTATATATTAATAAATATATTTATACATATTTTTCTTATATAGTTTTGGTAAAATTGCCACTGTGGAATATAAGATGATGTATATACTATAATGTAAATAACTGAAGAAATTTATGATTTTTTTTTTTTTTAAAGTCATTGGAAGAGCAAGCAATTTTTTATTAAAGATTTATAATAAAATACAAGTACCACGGAGATTAACCTATTCTAATTGGTGGTTTATTATTTTTTAAATAAATGGTCTGAAATTCATTAAAACAAATTTATTTTTACATTACAAAAAAAAATGGTCTGATAAACTTTACATAATAAAGAAAGATTGAAAATAAAATTTTTAATAGATCAATGCAGTTACTTGTTTTTTCAATCTTAAAAATTTTAGTAGAAGAAAAAGATAAAAAAAAAAAAATATTCTGACAAAATTAAATAATTTAACGTTTTGGAATTTAAATTTATAATAATCGGATAAAGAAATATCTAATAATGTCGTAAGAAGAAATAGGAGATGGATACAACACGGAATTGCAGCTGGCAAAATCCATATGACAACAGAAAGGCACAACATAAATTTTGAAATTTCTTCAAGTAAACTAAATGTGAGAAATATTTTTGTTCCCAATTGTCATCATTCCCAAAAATTTGTGAGACAAAAAGCAGCTGATGCAACTTTTATTTACCACACAATTTAACATGCACATAGCGACATAATTCTGCGGATTGGAGTAGCAAATTATTTCCAATTATGCTACGTCCACTATAGTACCTGAATTTTACTTTTTTTCCAAAGAAATGGGGGTTCAAACTAAAGTTCTCCACTTTTTTGATAGTCCAATAGAAAATTATGTCGACAAAGTTTATTTACTGATTACAAACGTTGAAAAGGTTGGGTTAGATCCGGAAAATATTATAAATTACTGTGCGGAAAACGCAAATATCAATTTTGGATCCCATCAAAGTTTCTATGAATTTTTTGATGTTGAGTATACTAAAGAATTAGTCGAAGCATGTTTTTTGCAAATACTGGAACAATGTGATGTGATATTAAAGTTAAAACGAAACCTGCAGCCTTGTAGGGGCAGTACTTTTTTATAGTGAGGTATCTCGTAATATTTTATGTGAACATTTACTATACTACGGATAACAGACGACAGACGGACGGCTAGAAAAAATTTTACATAAGAGATTTTTTTCGAAATTAATTAAAATGTTATTAAAATGGCATTCAATTAATTTGGTATTATAAAAAAAAACTAATAGTTTTGTAAAATCTGAAAGGATACTAAAAGGATACTAAAATAAGAAAAATTTCTAAATATAATCAAAGAAATCTTTCAAATGAAAAAGTCCAATAACTGATGTACAAATATTATATAAAAAAAAACAGATTTTTTATCAATTTTCCATAACTTTCTGCTCAAATAAAATGAAAACAAAATTCTTATAAAACTTTATTGATAACCTCTATGAAATTAAATCACATTTGTGTAGTAAAACATTGTGTGATAAGTTTACTAAACTTTATTACTCATCAATATTTCTATCAAATCCATATTTTCTGTCAATACGGGAGCCCTTTTATGAATTCAATAAGCAAAAGTTATTTTATTGAAAAACTATTCATATAAGAAAATTTTTAACCAAAATACAATAAATCTTTGTTTAAATTTATGTTCAACGTGCTCTAATATCTATATTAGATTATCAATGGATTCATTCAATGATGAATACACATTGTTTATTCATAATATATATTTCTACAAATCAATAACTATAAATTTAACGTAAGCTGAATAGTAAATACTCTAATTTTAATTTTAAATAAGGATTTATTTGACCAGAAAAAAACTACTTTTATTAAACTTAAATGGAAATGTTAGTTCGTCTAATTTAAGTTTAGAAAAATCATCTCAGTAAAATTGCGGATTGTAGTAGCAAATTATTTCCAATTATGCTACGTCCACTACAGCACCTGAATTTTACTTTTTTTCTAAAGAAATGGGGGTTTAAACTAAAGTTCTCCACTTTTTTGATAGTCCAATAGAAAATTATGTCGACATAGTTTATTGACTGATTACAAACGTTGAAAAGGTTGGTTTAAACTACTTTTATTAAACTTAAATGGAAATGTTAGTATACTATATGAAAATGTTAGTTCGTCTAATTTAATTTTAGAAAAATCATATCAGTAACATTCTGAAATTTTTTTAAGTTTAAATAATTAGAAGAAATGTTGACCCATTTTATAAAGAAATCACTTCAGTTTTATTTACACGAAATGAAAGCGCACAAATTATTTTAAATTTAAAGTATATATTGAATTAATTTAATGAATATGCGTAGTGAATACCATCATAAGAGTAATTATTTAAAACATATTCTAGAAAATTTACTATAAAAAAGAAAATTCTCTTCATTTTCACGCACCAAAAAATTTTTAAAAAATATACTCAGATTAAAAGATATTCTACTTTTCTACAACGGAATATAATATTTAAAGCCTGGTTGACCTATATACATATACATACATTTCTCAAATTTCAAAACTAGTTAAATATTCTTTAAAATTATAGAAAAAAAAATATTATTACATTTTGCATTACAACTTAAATTTGCTGTCATAATAGGTTAATTTCTAATAAAAGACCGCATTGAGAAAATCGAATTTGAAGTTACATTTATATTATGTGAAATATTAAACACCAATTTTCTGAACTGGACACTAGAGCCTATTTAAAATTTGCTTTCAATTTTAATATATTTATAAAAATGGTCATAAACATTTTCAAGCATTTAGTTTAAAGCTGTAGGACCACATATCCTTTTATGGTTCAAATTAAAAAAAAGCCTTACGTATTAAATAATTGAACCAAAAGAGGAAAATGGTTGAAATAGTTAATCTTCTGTTATTAAAACATAAATAATTGAACCAAAATAGTAGAGAATTCTGTATTTAATTACCCTATCGCTATATAAATAATTCATAATTTATCTGTGCGATATATTTTAAAATTAAAGTTTGTTACCTTATTTTTATTTACAATACTATAAAACACTAAAAAAAATTGTCTGTTTGAAATAAACTCTTATCTACTTTTTGACTCTGTGCTACTTAAGATCTACTAATTCCATAAAAAAAATAAAAAATACCACTTTAAACAAATAATATTTTTCAAAAACCGATTTAAAAAAATATTACTAAACATTGCGGAACCAAATAAAATTATTATAAGATTGTTTGAAATTCATTTTATTTCTAGCCATTTTTTGTTAGCGTTGAGAGATCTTCACGAACTCTCTAAACATCATTCAATTATAATTAAGTTTATAGTGAAATTTACAAAAAGTATATTTACTGAAATTTGATTGCAAAGTTTTAAGCAAGTAACAGGCCAATTTTTAACAACAAATTTGTGAAATTATGTTTTTGAATTTGCAAATAAAAAAAGCTCATTTGCAAATATAAATTTATAAAATATTTCTTCAAAAAAACTTAAATTAGTTATTCAAATAAAGTGAAAAAAATCCCCAGGAAACTTTTACGAATTCACAAAATATACAACGAACAATATTTATGTAAAACGATAATATTTATAGTCCTCTATTAGTAATATCGAAAGTAAAACCTAACTCCCTGCTCTGAAAACTCCTAGTACATAAATATTGAGTAAATTTTTTTGTTTTTCCTTTTTTTGTTTTTCCGTTCTTGTAAATTTTAGTTAGCCAGAAAGATGAATAATTTGTTTGATGTTTAAAATACCCGAAATTGTGGCAGATAATAATATTTTAAAAAACACCAAGTATACACATATTTTATTTTTATTATTAGGATAGCGTTAATGGCACGTGAAAATTTTATTATATGTTACAATATTGAATTCTTTTATAGGGAATTACATATGTATATATATATAAGCATGTATAAAATATTGATTAGCAGCGATGCAACCTTATGAGGAGTCATTGTTCTGGATAATTTGGCCTATATATTCAAATGTGTTTTTATATAATATATACACATGGACATATAATTTTATTTAGAACCATTAAATAAAGTAAACTTGGGCATCATGTATAAATAATTGATTTCGACAGTTAATGGAAAAATGTATAATCCGTGAATTATTACATACTTTCAAATCGTTGTACAATATTTTACTGATACATAATTAGAATTTGATTTAAATATCTTTACAAAAATTAAGTTAAAAAACATTTCTTTCAATAAAATTTTATGAAAATAATTAATATTCTGTTATTAAAACATAATTTATTATCACATATTAATTTACGGGAAAACTCTCATTACTAAGTGTATATTTATTTATTAGTGTAACCTTCCTAATTCCAAGATTATTACGGGCGTGGTAAAAAGAGGCTATTTCCGGTCCACTGGTTTCGCAGTGGAACCACCGTTCCCAAAACAATTTCCGACTAAATTGAAATCAATGGCTACAAATCATTAATTAAACTTATTGTGGCCGGAGTGCTACAGTTAACTGTTCTGGGGCCATCAGTTTTCAACTTTTGTACTCCTAAGCAACCACCGAATGATAATTTTACAAAAACAATTTTATATGCAGATGACTTTTTCACAGCTAATAGGTATATTTTAAATCTCAACTAAATCTCAATTTAAATCTCAACTAATATGTTTTAAAAACTCACTTAGAAGAATAAAGGGTTTTTTCTATAAATCACTTCATAACAAAATTAAAAATCGATCAGCATTCGCACACAGATGTTCCAGAGTAGCTACTATGTATCCACTGCAAGAAATGTCTCTCATGGGAACTCCTACGAGTATTCCGTGTCTTTTTTGGGACTAACTTCAATAACAAAATTGTCAGAGAGCTAACTTCCCTAACAATTATTGAACTCGACAAATAGTCAAAATCACGTAATTTCGGGTACTATAATATTATTTTTATGTTTAATTATACAAATTAAATGCGGATTTTGAAATTTTCTTCAACAAAAATATATAACATTTCTTTTAGCACTGTTAAATTAATATGACAGTTTTTCTTTAAGGTCTGTTATATAAATATGACAGTGGTAAAGGATAAATAAAGCAAATTAACTAATTAAATAGGCCATCAGTTTAACTTTAATAAATAATATCTTCGAATTAAAATATTCAGTTTTCCTTTAATTTAATTATATTTAAGTCAACAAAAAAAGATGATATTCAATATGAACCATGAAAATAAATCACAATCTGTTGAATATTATGTGCAACATGTTAAAAAATTAACAATTTATTTTAATAAATAATACAACTGCTTAAAAACACTATGTTTTCTAACTTGTGTGGAAACTCATTCATTTTGATCTCAAAAAAAAAAAAAAAATTACCCCATATCTGTTTACCCCTTTATAATAATACTCCACATCCATATTTACATTTTTATTTTAGTCAGAAAAAAGTTTAATAAATAAAAAAAATTTATGTCTATATTTGCTTATTTTTAATATACATTAAACAAAAAAGTTATGAGATTTACTAGAAATTCCACAGAAACTGTATGTTTTTGAAAGGATAACAATTCCTGCCGAAATGTTTTAAAAAAGAAAATAATATTAAAAACTTGCAATATAAGTTAAGCAATTTAAAAGATTTAAATAAGGTTGAAAAAAATTTCGTAATTATCAATTTTGTTAAAAACTAGATATGATAGAGGCAATCCTATCAATATTGTTAGTCTAATATCATTGGTTGGCTATCACTAAATGGCTGAAAGTCTCCGTCATATCTTATTTGAGTGTCCAAGTTTTATCGGTTTTAATGTTTGGCAGAGTGTTAACCATAAAAGATATTCTTAAAATCGTAAAGGATTCAGATAAAAAATAGAAATAAAATCAGGATTAAGCTCCATTTTGCAATCCAAATCTGAACATAGAAGTATAAACATTTCTGTAAGTTAGTAAAATAGTGTTTTCATGTACAACAATGCTGACTTTTTCTTGACTTTTTGAACCAAATAGGGCAGGCAATCCACAAAATATCCTTTCAGTAAAAAAAAAAACCAGTAAAGTCATTCAAAGAAAAAGTGTATAATAAATGTCCAAAGTTTAATTAAAATTTCTAAAGTTTTATTTTCTAAAATTTGGTACAAACAAAAAATGAAATATTTAATCTGAATAAATAACATCTTAAGAATTAATCAGATTATGCAAAAATTTTGTCATTCACCTATAAACAAAGTTTAATTATTGTGTAGAATACAACATAATTTAACTTTATTAATATTCTAAAGAGAATAATATTAAATATTAGACTTATAATACAAAAGTCTTCCAACTCATTACTATCCTTTTTTTTGTAATAAACCGGTTGAAATAAAATATTGCACCATAGAAAAATATTTTAAAACAATGATTCATTAAACAAACACAAAAAGACATCGTTTCTCTGTTATATTTAAATAGAAAAAAAAAGGGAGCATTTCAAAGCAAACACAACATAATACATAAACCAAGAACCAATTAAAAATATAACAAGAAATGGTGATAAATAAGTGAATGCTTCTGTGTTAAAGAGTTCATCCGGTGAGTTTATTAGTGTATAGAAAACAAAAAAAAAAAAAAAAAACAACATAGTAGATTTTTTTTTTTATTGTATCGTCGAAAAACACTAACTAAAGCAAACCCTTTTTTCTCACTCAGGTAGATACTACAATACACTAAATATTATTAACACAATAGGCTATCTAATAATATGAAATAGCTGCTCCTTGATGCCAGCAACATATCAAATACAAGAATATATAATTACGGGAACAACAGTTTTAAATGACGGTTCCGTTTATGTCAGAGACGATTAAGTTTAAGATAACAAACACATACTTTATTGTACTTATAAGTAGAAAGAAAATTTAATTGATGTTTTGACAGTAAGTCAAGTATGATGTGCTATAAAGTAGGTATATACATTTTTTTGTTTTTTTTCAAGACTTTTTCCAGTTAATGAGAACACACTTGTCTTATTAAATAATCTAATAAGTGAAGTGATACTACAAGCAAATTATTTTATTACCATACAAATTTACTGCAAAGTGAAATTAACAGTAATAAAGTATATAACTTAATTTTGTAGCTAGATTATCAATTGGACTACAATTTTAGAGATAATTATGTTATATATTATGTGGTAACTATTCCTAATTTGAGGAAGTAGGAAAGTTATCATTATTATACGTGTCTTTTTCAAGAAATTAATGCTTCTTCTTGTTTCCATGAAAAGGAACAACAATTGAAAGTTAGGATAAAACAAAACCCAAAATTTCAAGGACTAGCAAAATCATTAGTGAAACAAATTAATATTTTATAACGTCATAAGATGGGCAGGTCATGAAAGATAATAGAATGCCGAAGATAATAGATACTAAATGCCAAAGCTGTGGGAAGAAGAGTAGCAGGCCGGACGAGAAAAAGATCGGTTGATGTGGTAGAAGAAGATTTAAGGATATGCGGAATTAGAAACTGGAAACAAGTTGCAAAGGATAGGGCGGAGTGGAGGAGGAAGCCAAAGCCCACAGGGGACTGTAGAGCTAAGAAAGAAGAAGAACAACGTCATAGTTATATTCATGTTCTGAACTTCTCGTAAATTTCAGTTAAAAGAAATTTGACAACAAATTTCGGTTAAATTAATAAAATATGTAATAGATACTAATTTAAAGTAATAATCATTTTTAAATTATATATAAAAATTGTACTTACATTTAGCTGAAAAATTCAAATATATTAATAAAAATATACATGAAAATTTATGTAGCTGATTGAATTTATATATTTTTTCATAAAATATTATCCAAAATAATGCAAATAATTTATTAATAGCATAAATTGATAATAAATTTGTCAAATTTCCTTTTCCATTTGAATATTTATTACTATTTGATGTTGTTGATATTTGTTGTTTAATTGGTGTTGTTGATATTGTTGTTGTTTTTCTTCTAATCTTACAATATTCAATTGAACTTTTACACCATATTTTCGTAATATTATTATTTTTATGTTGATCATGTTGTTGATTTTTCTGATGATCAATTTTTTTAAGATATAATGTTGATAGAAAATTATTTGAATTATATAAATTATTATTAAAATTTCTATGATTTTTATAATTTTTATCATCATTATTATTATTATTCTCTAATTCACTTATAATTAAATTATTATTAATATTATTATTATTATTATTATTGCTGTTATTTTGATGATTTATATTAATATTAAAATTGCTATCAACTTGATCGTATTTTTTATTACTAAAATTATTATAATTAAATATATTATTTAATTCGGTTTGGTTGTGGTTGTGGTTATGGTTATGGTTGTTGTTATTTTCTAATTTATTATTTAAATTGTTTTTATTTGATTTTATGTTATTGATGTTATTATAAGCATTTAATTTTTTTAATTTTAAATCGGTCAACACCATATTTAAGCGATGTATAATTTATTAATGTTTTTTTTTTTTAGCTTTAGCTATTTTTTTTTTATTTTTACAAATCATTTAAAATAAGAATAATTGATTTATTTTCAAATAATTTACACATTTAAGCATAAAAAAAAAAAAAAAAAACACCACCAAAAAAATATTTACTGAATCATATAGATTTTTTTTTTAATTATTAAAATTTTAATAATTATTTAATTTTAATAAATTATATAATAAAAATTTACTACGAAATCTTGACAATCATTTAAATATTTATTAGATAAACGTAATATTTTTTTATAAGAAATCCCATTTCTTTAACATTTTACTAACTTTTACGTTAATAGTTTTGTTTCGTAAGAAAAAAGTTTTTAGAAGTTTTCCTTTTTATTTTATTTTTTTATATTATTATTCGTATTCAAAAAACTTTTTTCATATTATTATTTCACCGATGTTTCACGGTTACAATACCGTTCACAGTCATAAATTGAACATAATTGACTATTTTTATCTATGGGCTTCTTCTCTAAAAAAAAAAAAAATATTAGTATTTTTTTTTTTTTTTTTGGTTATTTTTAGTTTAATAATTAATTTTAGTTTGATATTAAAAAAGTTTTAGATATATTTTTCATTTGTCTCCATATTTGTATTTTATAGTTTTCAATTTTTTTTATGATTTTTAATTTTATTATTCAAATATCCAACAAATATTTATTATGTTGTAATTATTATGTTGTCATCCAAAAAAATTTTTGTTGTTAATTGTATAAAATGGCAGTTAAAAAATTTTATTAACAGGAAATGCATTCATTTGTACATTTTTTTACAAAAATCTGAAAAGAAATTTAAAAAAAAAAAAAATTATAAATGTTGTGATTTTACAGATTTATTTAATATTAATATAATTTAGATTGAATTTAATTAAATACATAAGCCAGTAATATTATATTGTATATAATTAAGACAAAATTTGATAGATAATTCAGATAGTTTAGTTTATATAAAAATAAATACGTAAAAAATAATAAAAAATAATTTATGTTGGCGTTTGGCGCGTAATCCGTGTGTCAACTTTTCCAAATTATGATTTATAATAAATTTGATACTAAGGTTAAAGAATTTGTATTGGATTTAGTTGCTAGTAAAAATATGTATTCTTTGGTATAAGAAGCAAACAAATTTTGTTATTCTTAATCAATGGTACAACTTAACACCGCGTATACTAAATTTTTGAGAATATAAGAGCTGCTGCTTCTATGATTTTAATAGAAGTTCAAATATAAGCCTGTATAGTTTGTGGTTCAACATAGAAGTTTACATTATGTTGTATACAGAGTGGCATCTCGTCAAAAAATCACAAGTCTGCACTCGTTGTATACATAATTTAAGGAACAAATTGTGGGAAATATTGTAATTATTGTGCCTGCATTTAAAGATACACCAAAAAATTTAATCTCGGAGTTTGATTTTTGCATTTAAAACAATTTGCTTTTCTTGCCTCAACGATTTGTTAACGTTTGTATTCAAGTTTATTTTTTATTATGTATTAAAAGCGACATTAGATATTATTTTCATTTTTGAATTTTCTCAGAATTAATTATTAGTTTGGAAATAAACAACAAAGCAGCTTAGACAAATTTAAGTTCACATAATCCAACTACAGAAAGCCCTGCAAATACCACGATTAATTCGTTCCGTATTATTTAAAACCATGTAATTCAAGATTGAGATTCTTGAAAATCAAATACCTTTTTAAAAAGATAACATCTTCATTTTTCATACTCCAAAAAAAAGTGTCTTTCACCGTGTTATTCGAAATTTCATATTATTCAAGTACCCTCCTGTATATAACAATTATATTAATTAAAATATTTAAAATCAATTGACAACGAAAGATCTAATTATTCTTTAACCTACTTTAATTTTTTAAAGTAAAGCTCATCGAAGTTTTAAAAATTGTCAACATTTTTTTTTTTCTGCAGTTAAACAAAACAAATATAAATATATTTTTACCCCTTAAGGGTTAAGTGAATAAAGTTTACTGTGATAATATATACATATAATAATTTTTTTTAGGATGGATATTTAGGCTTTTATAATTTTCAACCTTTTCATATATATTTGCACTAATAAAGCATTAACATACACATAAATATAAAATTATATATATATATATATATACATAAGATAAAAGTTTCAATAACCCATTGCTTATAACCACTTAAGACAATTTCAAACTCTAGAGAATTCTGAATCATGATAAAATTATATTATAAAAATTGATTTTTTTTTCTCGGTTGTTGTTGTATTTCTTTTGGTGTAGAATATTAAACAAAATATATTGAACGCTAGGCACATTTTTAGCCCAAAATTTAATATTAAGAAATATTTGATGAGACATATAGACATATATAAGAAGTTAAAATATAGTTTGGTTGAATTATACCTTATACCAAGGATAATTATGTTATATAAAAAAATTTTAACATAAATTATATATTATTTTAGTGTGGTAGATATTTCCCCTTGTTCACCCCATTGTGGAGCATAGGGCTCCAAGTACCGAGTTATATGCACTTGAAATGATATTGAAATACACTACCACTTAAGCCACCGTCGGTCTTGGTGTAGTAGATACTAAGTTCAAATCCAGTTTGAACCATCAAAATTTAGATCAAGTTTAAATCATTTTGATTAACGTTAAGAATAAAATATACATAAAATACAAATAAATGGAATGACAGAATTATTTATGTACTTAAAGTTAAAGAAGATAAAATTATATTTTTATAAAAAAATATGAAATTTAGGTCGATTCCATTAACATACTGCCATAGAGTATTAATTGGTTTTGAGTTTTTTTTTTAAAAAAAACTCTGTCTTCTGTCTTCTTAAACTCATTACTTTCATGGGTAAAGTAAAATTTTCATTTTATTATTAATTTTGATATATACTTTTCTACTTTATAGTAAAATATACATTAATATTGGCAAATATTTTCATGCTCATATTAACACATTAACACACTTATAAGACTGATAGAATTATTTTATTCATTTTTTTTTTTCACTCTACAGATACATATTTGTTTTTTTTTTTTTTTTTAATATAGATGTCAGCATAAAATAACAAGTTTATTCTTTTCAATTTTTTTTTTTTAAAAAAAAAAAAAGTAAACCTTCACTTTTTATAATATTATGATGGTATGATATAAAATATAGGAATAATATAAAACTTTTATTTACTAAGAGGGAGAGAAGTTAAAAAACAATATTTAACTTCTTATATGTGACAAGAATAAATTTTAATTTGTGGTACAAACAAGATAAAAACTTAGAGAATTGTACAATTAAATATTTTTATATATTTTTTTTGGAAAAGCTTCTTTCTTAGAATAAAAAAAAAAACATATTCTTTTAAGGAAAAATACAAAATATTAGTCAGCTAAATTTTTGTTTTTGTTTTTTCTTTTGGGGGCCTCAAGTGCTGAATTATCTGTACTAGAATTTTTTATGGTTTCTGCATCATAAATTTCTTTAATTGCAACAAGCTAATGGCTTTATTATTGAGACATTTATTACCAGCAAGTGGATTCGATCGTTAGTAGTTCGAACAGTTCAAAATCTCATTTTATTCTTCATTAAAACTTGGTCTAAATTTTGATGCTTCAAACTGGACTCGAATTTGTAATTTATATTATTTAATAGATTAATTATTTACAAATTTCAATGTAAATTCAATAAAATTTTTATGTTCATTAGACAAGTTTTATTATTTTACATAAATACTCTTAATTTGTAATTAAATTTTTAAAATTTTTAAACAATTTTTTTACTTATCACCATAATTATACATATTGCTAATATATCCCTAATATATCTTTAAAATATTATAGTCAGCTGTTGAATTTATCCGCAATAATTTTTGGAATAATCTTCAAACTATGTTGCAGATTTATTTTATATTTAGTAAAAAATCACGGTGTTAGTTAACTGATGAAAAGTTCATAGTTTGTATTATAAAAATTAATTGTCAATTAAAAATATTATTTTAATAATTCAGTGCAGGAACAAATATTACGTAGGTAGATCGAATAATAAAACTACATTTAACAAATATTTTAATGTAAAAAAATAAAAATTTAATTTAAATTTTTAGGTGAAAGAAAATCTTCACAGAATATCGTAAATTTCTTTTATATTTTTACAATATTATATAAGAATTGTGCATATTATATCTTTTTCTATTTTATAAACACATAAATTCTCACCTAAATAGTATTCTACTAGATACATTCTTTTAAACAAAATTAAACCAGGCAAATTTACCTTTTCTAAAAGAATTTTCAACAAAAAAAAAATTGTAACATTTAAAATTTATTACTTTTAAAATATTAGTAAAAAAAAGGAAGAAAATTTTAAATCCTATTTCTTTGTTGTTTTTTTTTTTGCAATGGCTTGCATTTTGCATTAACATCACCTCAACAAAAAAATTTTTTAACTTTGTACGAAAATTACAATTCCAGTGCTAAAAATAATTTTGTTGTTCAAAGTTTAAATAATTCCTTGTGTCAGGAATGAAAGCTGCATAAAAAACGAAATATACCAACAAAAAAAAAATGAAAATTTAAAATTTAACCTGGATAGTATTAAAGGTGGAAAGATGATGTTATATATAAATATATAAGATTCTTAAGGGACTAATTAAGATTGCAATTAGGACTTTCGGTTTTTTTTATTTTTTTTTATTTTTAGGATTAGATTTTATAATATTTTTATATGTAATGTAAAACCAAATTGAGCATAAAGAAGCTTAAATAGTGTCCCGGCTTTTGATTATCAAATTATTTATTTATTTATATTAATTTGCAGAAAAATCCTTCCTTAACTTTCTAACAAGACAAAAACCAACTTATTTTTATTATATTCTTAAGACCTTAGAAAATTCTTAAGGGTATAACAATTTTTGGAAAAATATTTTGTTGGTTTGTACATGAAATTCTGTATAATATTTTATAAAAAAAGAAAAAATCATATTACAGACAAAAATTATAGGTAGATATAATATCTATATTTCTCAATATTGTATAGAATTTAACAGAGATAATTATTATTGTGTTTAAAATTTATTATTCAAATCTAGTGAGAGTGAAAAACTAATAACAATAACTATAAAATATATATCTATATCTATATGTATATGTAATATTAATTTAATTTTACAAGGATTTTACATATTGTATTTGGTTTTAAATTTTAATAGAAAAGTGCTTAGCCTTAGAAGTATTTCTAATAAAATTTATACATATAATTACTTTTTTAAGTATATAGTAATTTTAAAGTAGGACAAAATATTTAATCCAAAAAATTTACAACTTAGATAATTTTAACTAAAATTTAACAAAATAAAAATAATTATTTTATATATTTTAATTTTGATTTAAATTTTTAAAAAATTGTATTAAATTGGTATTTTTTCGTTAAGAATTAAATGGTAATTATCTAAATTTGTAAACTAATATTTACTTAACATTAATTTAAAAACCGTACTCAAGTCGTTATCAAAAGAGATAGTTGGAAATGTGTTTTATGAACCTGCAAATCGAGATCGAACAAGAAACGAATTCAGAGCATGAACTGTCTACTTTCGATAAATTGTAGAAAGCAATAGATTCAGTTATGGGTATATCACAAGTTTCATAAACATGGGAGAAGGAACTAAAACTTATCGAAGTAAATCGTGGAAAAAGAGGATATAATACCGAAAAAGTGTACTAGGCTTTGCTTACCGTTAAATCTACCTCAACGTCCAGTGAAAGTGTTTTATCAGTAGGATCGAGCTTCATTACTAAACTTTGCAAATCACCTATTTTTTAAATATTATTTTATCAATAAAAAATGAATTATTTAAATATACAAGGTATGCTGGTTTTTCATTACGTTTAATATCCGGGTACCCCAGTATTACTACTTTTACTATCCCGGTAATCGAAGAATTTTATATTTAAAATATAAAATTCTTCGATTACCGGGATAGTAAAATATTCGAATATTTGAATATTAAAATATTCGAGTAACGATGCGATATATTTTGACATTTTGTTAATAAAAGATTAATTGAACTTCGAAGACTTTGTAAAAATAAATTGTTAAATTGTCAATTTTAGGTCGGCCTATATTCAACAGATTACTTATTTTCATAATAGCAATATATAATTTGTTAATATTGTCTTCTAAGGAGTAATCTGTTTATCAAACATTGTATCAAATATTGAATTTATTTCGTCAGAAAAATATGATACATACTAGGTCTAGGTTCTTTGTACTCGGTATTCAAGTCATTATCTTTCTGAATTGAAACAACCAACTCGGTTAACAACCAACTCGGAAACAACCAACGCGGTTTTAAATATGAGTTATTGAAATACAATAATAAGGAAAACCATTTAAACAATCATGAAATACTTTTAGTGTCATTGTAATCCTACGGTTTAAACCGTATAATAATTATAAATTGTTGCAAATGCATATAATTACTAATATAAAATTATCTAATAATTTGTAATTACATTTATATTTACAATTTAAATAATTTAATTTTAAAGCAAATAATTACTAAATGTCTAAAGCACATTAATATTAAAAATACAAAATTGTATTAATTAAATTTCAAAAAATACAAGAAATTTTTTTAAAATTAAACAATTTTTTTTTAAGTTACAGATATTAAATATTTAAATTTCATGAAAAAACAATTTATTAGATAAAAGATAATACTGTCAAAAAACTATATATCAACTATACTTTCTTAGTTTAAAAAAATAACATGATTATTTCAAGATTTAATTATAAATATTTTATTTCAAAAAAAAATATATATATATTCTCATATCTGAGCTATATTATAATGCTGCGCAACAGCAAACTATATAATATAATGTTTTTATATCAATTCATAGCCTACGCAATACTGTGTGTATTGTTAAAAAAAAAACGGTGCTCTAATAATGACTTCAGAGAGATAAACTTAACCATGGTAAAGAAATTCCCAGTTTCAATTCCAGTAAAAAAAAGGATATTAATTGATATATATATATTTATACAAACTAGACAGAATAATTGTGTAAAGAGAATTTTTCCCAAAAATTATAATTTTTCACTCCAGTATCCTTTAAAGCTTTTTATTTCGATAATTTTTAGTTGTAGAAAAGCTTATATGCTAATAGGAATGAAAATTTTGTAGGGAGTAGGCAAATGTCTATAGAATTGCAAAAATCTTTTTGATTTTTCTATTATTACAATAAATTCATAAATTTTATATTAATGTGTAAAATTAAAGATTTAATTTTAAAGTTGAAATTAATTTAAATGAAATGGAGAACATACGTCAACAATTTAATAAAAAACAAAAAGGTTATTTAAGTACAATATTTTTAAGTTTAACTCTTCGATTTATGTTATTTTACTATAACTAACTATCTACAAATTTGTACAATAGTCATTTTAAGCATATGGTATGAATAAAATTTTTTGTAATCCAAGCAAATTTATATTTTAGTCATACCTATTAGAACGTCGAAAATATTATAACTAATTGAGTTTATTTTTATGAATTATGTTACAAACTTTAATTATTTAACATATTTAATATTTCTTATCAAAAGATTTTCCAGTATGTGACACTAACACTGTAATTTTGCACAATTTTATTTTAAGAAACACACAAAATAATACTTTAAAATCTAAATTATTTTATTAATTTAAGAATTAGTTTATATTGACTTAAATATATCAATTTTCTTAATTTTATTACTGCCAAAATAAAAGGTAAAAAAATCATTCTGGTAGATTCAACATTAATAATTTAGTTATTTCGTTTACGTTATTTATTTTTTTAAGAATCTAGGTCGTTCAAAAAGTCTGTTAAAATGTCAAAATTGGAAAAAAAAATAATAATCGTGCAATAAACTAAGTATATAATCATAATCAAGGATGTAATCAAAAAAACATATATTTTAGTTTTAAACAAAATTTCAAATATTGACGCAATTTTAAACGTATTTTTTTTGCAAATTGCAATCAGAAATAAAATATAAACTATTTAAAAAAATATATATAATGTTTTTAATAATTTCGGAATGTAAATTCATTAAATAATAATTAATTTAATATAAAATGTGACATAAAAAATAAAATTTTTTTAGCTAGATTTTTTAAGGATAATTTTCAAATACACATTTACGCATGAGCAATCAGTATGTATATATGTGTACATTTTTGGAAAACGTCCGTTTTTACATATTTTTTTTTTTTCGTAATAAATAAATATTAACTGCAAGAAAATAACCAAAAAATAATAATTTTATAATTTTTATATCAGATTTTTAAAAATATTTTTATTATAAATTTCCAAAATTTTAATAAATTTTTATAATAAGAATTTCAATTTCAAAAAATTTTCAAAATTAAAATTGTTTTAAAAAAACTAACAAAAACAATCTTTCAAAAGAAAAATCTTAACCATAATTTTTGAAAAATTCACCTGTAACATACAATGTATATATATATAGATATATGTATACAAATATATAAATACAAATTTAATTGTGTCCTTTCTCTCTAAGTTCGTAATATCAATTACACTTTTTCATATATACTATATACGAGTATATCCTTAACAAACATATATGATAAAGTTACCATAAATATTATAGCATCCTAAAAATTTATGTATGTATATTCCATTTTAGCACATCCATTAGTATATTATTTTTATATTACATATTTTTGAATAATTTAATTCTTTTTAATTTAAGTGCAAAAATTTTATTATTGGCAAAAATTGTTAATTAAAATATAAAGCACATAGTAAAATTAATTAAAATAATATTAATTACATATTAATTACACTTTTTATATTTTTAACAAATAATTTTTTATTGGAAAATTTGAAATAACATACAAAAAAAATATTGCCTCATTAACAAAATCCTTTTATTTCAAAACACCACACATAGAAACGCGTTTAATTTTCGCACACTTTTATCCAAACAAAAAAAAAAACATAAAATTTATTACAATACAATTTTTTTTATACGAAATTTTATGCTTGAATGTGTATGTAAATATATTTTACAATAAAATATTTTTATTCGGGTATCTTTTTAATCAGATATATTTTTTGTATTATTAGTTAGTTTAATTTGAAATCATATTTTTCGTAATTTCAAAAACATAATATCTTTTTTTTTACACTTGTATAAAAAAATGAATATTTATTAGGACTTTTCGAATATTTAATAAATGAAAAATTTGGAAAAACCTTAACTGAAAATTGGAATAATTTAATATTTAACTATTATATTATTGCTATAAATTTTGTAAATATTTGCAATTTCTTATAGTTTATTTGATTAGTTTTCACATATGAAAAAATTATATTAAAAAATTTCATTTTTCTGCTTATGTTTTTTTTTGATTCACTATATTTCACATAATATTCTGAAGTTTTGAAATATTTTTTATTATTTTCTACTTGAAATTAAAAATTCGAAATAAAAATTTACTTAAATTTACTTTGAGCTTTTCTATACTATCTGCTATGTCCTTTACACCAAAAAAAAAAAAAAACAGACAAATTATTCTTAAATTGCTTTAGAGAACATTAAAAAAAAAAATTAGGTATACGAATTCTATTTATCCAAGCAAACAAAAAAAATCCCTAATTTTAATTTTTTTTATATCTAAATTAATTAAGATATTAAATTTTTCTTACACAAATAGCATAATTTTAATTTATGGGTTTTTTTTTTTTGAAACTTTTTATTATATGCAATACACTTTTCATTCCGATTTCCTTTTTTTAATTTCACATATTTTTTTATTTTTATTACAAATTTATTAAATTTATTATTTTTTACACATACACATAAATAATTTAAAATTTAATTAATTAATTTATCCAAATAATACACAAAAAAAAAACCCCCAAAACCAAAATAATTATTCGATTAATTTGTGAATTTTGCAAAAATTTTATGATTTTTTTAAAATAATTTTAATTTTTTTTTGAATAATGAAGAAAAGTTACTTTTTCAATTTAATTTTTTTTATGTTTTTATATATATATATATATATATATATATATTTATATATATATATATATTTGTATATATGATGAAATCAAAAAGGAGGAAAAAGGCAACAAACAGCACAACCCGAAACCGGAACACCAACTAGCCCACGATTTGTGTTCGTCATTTAGCTGCTGGGGGCCTGCTCTGATCTGATATGAATATTTTGTGCAAAATATAAATGAAGCACAAGAAAATTAAAAAATATATATATATATTTATATATATATAGGTATATATAAAAAAAGCACAAATAAAATATCCTTGTCTAGGATTTCCAGTCTCTGGGATACCTACAGGATAAAAATTTACTCTATATTCAAAAAAAAAAAAAATGGATAAAACTTTTCAAACACAAACGAAATTTGGGGAATTTCTCCAGAAATATCTTCAATACTATCGAAATTGGGGATATTTTACATTTTGACAAATTTAAAATTTAGATTTATTTACTAGTTTCTATAAATAATAAAATAACTAAAGACTTATGATTAATAATGGCATTCATCGTATTTTTTTTTATCTAAATAATATCATTTATCATTTATGGAAGAAACAGCATCCAAAATATTGAAAAATAAACCCAAAGTACCTAAAAATATCCCCGTACTGTTGTTTATGATTAAAGCTTTACAGTCTTAATGTAAAATTATATTTCCAGATTTATGTATTGAATAAAATGAGCATTTAAATAATATTTTATATTCCCCTTAGATATTGAGTTGTTTTCATAAAACCAAGAAAATTTAGATGATTTTTTGTACAGGATGATTTCAAATTTTTAATTTATCATAGTTAAAAAAAAAAAAAACAATCAAATTTTCCAAAAATAGAAATTTCTACTAAAAATTCAGATTATATATATATATGTATGTTATACAATCAAAAAAGGGAAATTTATATCACAGGCGCACAAATATTTTCCAATAAACTAACTATACATAATTTGTTGGTGTAGGTAAAAATATTAGCAAATACGAATTGGGAAAAGAGAATATATTTAACACAAAAAAAAAAAAACAACATTTCATTAAAAATGATGATGTCCTTTTTTTATAATACACTATGAGTAAATTAATTTTTGTATTTAAATGCACATACGTTTAGAGCTTTTGATTATTTGTTTTTTTGCAAAAAACATTGTACTCTAGAAAAAAAAGCTCATAATACACAAATTTTTAATTTATATTTTCCACAAATTTTTATACATAATTAGTATTATGTACAACCCACAACCAATAGTTTCCTTTAAAAGGAAAATATTGATAAATGAAAATTTCCGAACTTAAATAAATTCAAATTGTAAATTCAAAAAAAAATTTTTTTTATAAAGTTCATAAACGTAGATTTTTTAAAATATTAAAAATATTTTTAATTTACATAAATTTTGAAACTACATATATTATGTATTTACTTGGAAAACAAATTAATTGACCAATCTTGATTATCTGAAAGTTTTTTTAAATTGCGATCTGAACAAATTGTCAGATTGAAATATGTAATATGTTTAATTTATATTAATTTTTTTGACAAAACCTTCAATAAAATTTATATGTTATTTGTTTTTTTTGTTGGTTTATTAAACACGTGCGGCTGTTTTTTGTAGAGACATAATTTCATCCTGTATTTTATAATCAACTATTCTACATATTCACAAAACATTATGACTGTAAAAATTTATTATCATTATATTATAATAAGTAAGTTTACATTTTAATAGTACACAAAGGTGTAATAGTAAAGTGATTATTATCTTTTGTCCGGTATTACAAAATATATATTTTTGGTAAATGGTTTTTTGGTTGTAGGTTTAAAAATCATTGTGGTTTTATAACATTCTGTTCCTAATTAAAAAAATAAATTCCATATACACTTAGCACTTTGCCGACCGTCTGTCCGTCCGTCCGTGGGTTATATTTTCAAACTATGATTTAGCATAATAAATGAACACATAAAATGTTGTAAAACACCTTATTGCAAAGGTTGAAGAATTTGCCAAAAGATAAATACAAAAATTACTAATTAATATAGTAAACAATATCCAAAGGTGCCCTGTTTAAAAGGTAAGGAAGAGTAGAATACAAAAAAGTTTATGTAAAAGCGTACGATTGAAAGGTAATAAAGAGTAAAATAATATAAAAAATTGTGCAATTAATCATTTTGCCACAAGAGGCGCTAAACTGTCAAATATAAATATTTGATCTTTCAATTTTTAATACAATTTTCAGAAGTACGTTGTACAACATATTTATTATTGATATTACATTGGCATAAAGTGTATACCCAAACATATTCCATACTTATGGAACTACTATACATGAATTATGCTGCGCGGCATTTTTATGTAGTATGTTGTTAACTAACACGATGATATACTTTACGTATTTAAAAGATATGTAAACATCCAATGAAGACAAAATATCAACAACCACATTTTTTTTACAATTTGAAAATAGACGAATAAGAAAAAAAAGGATTAAACGAATAGAAATAGAAAATTTGGATTTATTAAGGACTATTTTTAGATGTTTATCGAGTAAAAAAATTACTTATAAGCGCTGTGCCGTTCTCCTGTCCATCCTGGTAAAAACTATTCCAAAATCACTTCAAGATCATTCAGTAGCGGCTGAATCAGTGGAGATTAACGCCAGAGTGTTGAAAATGCCCCGTTTATGAAGAGTTCAATAAAATTTATGTAATTTTTTTTGTCAGCAAATGCTGTCTATTGACTATTGCAAAATATTCAAGATTTATCATAAAAATGTTGTTTACTTTTACAATTGTTGTTTAATTAACAATAATCGTGCGAACTTAGTTTTTTTCTTTGGAATTAATTTAACAAAACTGTTTTGAAAAATTTTACAAAATTTAAATATTCTACTATACTATTTATTATACTATAGTTATTATACTATACTATTTATACTATAGTATTAATATAATATATTTTTAATTTTAAACTAAGGTGTATTACTAAAATGTAATGTGTATAACTAGGTGTATATTTTTTGTAAAAATGCTGGATAATTTTATACTTTTCACAAAAGCAAGAGTTAACTTTAGTTTATTGACATGCTTTATAGTTAAAGTTATTCCAGCAAAGTGTAAACACACTGCATTGAACTTCACAGAATTTTATTTTACAAATTTTGGTCATAAAAATTCTCTAAATAAATTCTCATATTCATGGTGTATTATAAACTACTTTCTTTAGTATAATTATTTAAGTATCCAGTGACGGATTAACTGACAATCGGATCGTACAGTTCTATTTCTGTGCGTCCACAGTGGTTTTATTATCTACCGTACGTCCACACAGGTTTAAATATACCATAATATTGTTTTGTATTGACAGCTCAGATTGCTTTATATTGACAACTCTTTTTTAAATTCCGAAGTTAAGCATTCTTTGTTTTTAAAAAAAAATTTTTTATCAAAGTTTTGGTTGTAATTTTATCATCTGAAAAGTTTCATGAATTCAAATTAAATTCAAATTTAGTTATTGCTTTATCACTGCCAACTAAAATTGTTTTTCATATTTTCATATTTTCTCTTTACATTTTTCCTCAAATTAACATTGTAAATAATAATTTAATACAAATTTTGCTTCCGTTCCACATATATAAGTATTATTTTCAGAAAATAATTGTATTTTCAGTACAATTTGAATAACCTGTAGAGCACCAATAGAGCACCTCATATTGTTGCCAACAAAAGTATTTAAATATGGATGCTTTGAAAACATTCAGCCAAGTCAGACGTAAATAAAAGAAAACTCTAAAAACGTATTTTCTGGAAAGTACCACAAATTTGCCAGAAATAATGATATATGTATTTAACTAGCAAATCATGGAATATCTAATTAGCAAATGACTAAAACACAGAACATTTTCTTCAAATATGCTAATACAGTTGAATAAGAAATAAAATTAATTGCACGAAATGCATTTTCATTATTTTTAATATCTTTATATTTCCCTTAAAGCAAATGAAAGAATACCATCCCATCGGAAAAACTCTAATGAATTATAAATGATTTATGAAGAAAATTTATAAGTTTTCATATTTTCTTTTTGCCTGTTCCTCAGATTCTCATATTTTATTTTATTATACATATATACCTTTATTTATGTTTAGCTCCTGTTTTGAATATACTCTTAAAAGAAGTAAAGCCACATGAACAAATCTAGGTTAACATGAATGATCAAAAATGTAGATGGGATTAAAGAAACTATGACGTTAAAAAATTGATAAACCATTCTTGATTATAAATTTTTATATAAATATTTTGGCAGAATACAAGAAATACATTTTTTAACTAAACGAACAATAAGCTACACAAAAGCTGTGGAAAATTAAATTTTATATTTTAATTATTTTTTGTATTTACGGTGCATTGATGTATATTTGTTTCCTTTTTATAGAAATTTGTTAATTTTCTTAATATTTTTAAACATAGAGTAGATCAATCTCAGAACTTTGTGAATTCGAAAAGAAAATGAGATCAGTTTCCAACTTTCATGAGTTTTGATGTTAACTTAATTAATAATTCAACAGTCATAATCCCACAGTCATTTATAATTTTCGTGAACATTCCAATATTGAGCATTTTGATAACTTACTAAGCCTCTTATTTATGCTTATTTAGTCAAACTTGGTGAAAATGCAGTCCGCGAACCTGACGGAATTCTAGAAATAATACTAAAAAATTGTTCAAGTTAATTGGCAAACCTCTTTCATTAGCAACTGAAATATTTCCTAATATTTGGAAAAAATTGTATATAAGACAGGTTCCAAAAAAGACATAAGAAAGGTTCCAAAAAAGACATAACTAATTACCGTTCAATAGCTAAACTATCTTGTATACAAAAATTATTTGAGTTAATAGTATGTGATAGTATTTTGGGCTTCTTGGTTGGTTGGTTAATTGGATTTCTTGGTTGGTTGGAGCCATTCACTTTTCAAAAAAAATGGTTACTACAATTTCCCGAAATTGTTTCATCGTTTATTGAAAATGAATAACAACTGAAATAGAACTGACTTTTAACAAATTTGTAGATCATATACATAATGGTCAAAGCCTAACATATGCATTATAATTTGTGCTTACAGTTTATACGTATTGAAAAAAGTGTGTGGAATATATTGGACACGATGTACACTGAGAGATTAATTTACTGCAAATGTTGGAAGTGTGCAGTAGTTTTCGCGTAAACAAAGGGCAATACAATATAATTATAAATTGAATATTGAACATGTACTAATAGTAAAGTCTTTTAGGGATTTGTGAATTTAAACAGTCTCTAAAATTGAATATCTGATTTTATGTTGCGTTAGTGTAAGTTGTTAGTATTAGGTCATTGCATATTTATTTATTTCATTTTATTTTTTTAAAAAAATAAGAATACTTGTTCATTTACATAAAAAAACACATCCTTTTTTCATTTAACAAAAAAAACATTTTTTATGAATGAATATAAAAGGATACGGAAGTTCCTTTTAAATATACATATAGCAAAAATCTACTATGTTATTTATAAATAATTTTTTTTAACAAAACAGCATAAAAAAGGATAAAAATATAATATTTTTTTTATTGATATTCAGTCCATTTTTTTATTCATGCTTATTTTTTATTGTAATTGAATTACATTTTACAATTTTTATGAAGAAAGTCCGATATTATTTTTAAAGGAAAATTATTATAAAAAAATATGTAATTTAAAAATGATTAACAATTGGTGCAATTGATTATTCTGGATAGGAATGTACGGATCTCCGAAAGATCATTAAATTCCACAATAGAAATTCCATTATCAAATGAGTATTTTTAGAAATTTAAATGCTTCTTTGAAATGTGTTGACCATGTTTGCCGATTTTTGGGACGTCCATGCCTCACATCCGTAGAGCACCACTGTTCTAGGTCCCATCGATAAGCGATTATTAAGATAATTGATTTATATTCGCCAAAACATACTAAAAACATACTAAACTAATTTTACCCAAAAGTCGGATCGGACCGGATCAGCACATAATTTTCTTTTAAGTATGTATTTGTAAACATTGGCTTTAAATCTATCTTAAAGTGAAAATTTGTTATTCAAATTTAAATAATATAAACTAATATTTATTTAACAAAAATCAGCTTCATTTGTGAGCAAGCATATTTTCATTATAGCCATTATTCATTTTGGTAACGAAAATATTATAAAACTAAAAAATAAAAATAAAAAATTTCAATAATTTCCCAGATGAACAAGAACTGTCTTAATAAAACTACAAAACAAGCCAACTATACTTATTTTATTTCCGCACACTTAAAACTTGCTTTTTTCATCTTCAAATAAAAATTCTTGTAATAATTTTTTCAGAAAAGTTTCTTTTTAAGTACTGCATAATGAACAAGAAAAAAAATAGCGAATTACTATTGCAACAAATTTGCGTTGTTAAATTATTTCTGAAAATTGATAATAAAAAAATTATAACAAAAAAAAAACAGGAACAAACAATGAATTGTTGAATCATTGCCAAAATATTTTGAAAACCGCTTAGTTTTCAAAAACCCCTATGTCTTTCAAGTCATCAACCCTATAAAACAGAAATTGCATGAGGTTGTTTTCCTAATAAAAAATGGGTAAAATAAAAAAGAATAGCAATAAGGGATGACATCAACGTCCTGTAGAAAAATTTGGAAACTTGCCGGAAGAATATTTACCATTTTTTATATAACGTTGATTTTTGTATTTTTTTCTCCTTCTTATTTCCTGACAATTTTTTCCCTACTATTATTACTAAATGATAATTTAATCTTGCAAATTAATTAAGATACGTCTGCTTTAATTAGTCTGTTAAAAATTTGTAAAACAAAATAGAATCTCTAATTAAATTTTGTTACTGCAATTTTACATAAAATTTTCAATTTATTTTCATTACGAATTGTGAATTGAAAAAAATAATTCTGAAGCCAACATTTTTTAAATTCTTTTTTATTTTTGGATTAGTGCATAACGTCGTGCAACACTAAAAATATCTGTGTCTCGATGCAACACAAATATCCTTTCCATAAAACTAGTTTATAAACGAGAGGGTGTGAAAGAAAGACCACAAAGTGGATGACTACAAGTGGAGAATTATGACGTTCATAAAATCAGAAAACTAGGGTTTTTTTTAAAAAGTATAACTAAATATTACATTTTTCGCGATCGAGCAAAGATCGCGATCGACGTTATTGACTGACCTGGTCATTTGATTAGTTTGTGCTATAACATGTAGTTATTGTTTTACCCAACCTTGTAGAAAGGCTTTAATGTTAGTAACTAAATATCCTAATCCTCATCAGAATCTAGTGTATTACTGATAATTTGTTTGGACCATCCTGAGGACAGACATTGTTAGTATGTTCTGTAATTAAAAATGGAGAATTTAAAGGAAGGCCGGGCTTCTTCCAAACCTTTCTTTAATTTCCTGCACATGACAAGGAAAAATTTACTACCCGGAGTGGATTAAACTAGTAGTGATGAATTAGCATTTATGTTTTCGGGCTTCCTCTTCATTAGGTTATCATACTTGCATCGAGATTTACATTTCGAAAAATAATGGTATACTACCAAAAATATATGTAAATATGTGCAAAAAAAAATATATCGTATACATCTGTATAAAATATATCGTATACATATGTATAAAATATATCGTATACATTTATATAAAAAATTAGTATCATGATATAAATTTTTAAAAGAATAATTTTATTTAAATCGCAGAGAAATTTCTAATCGAATCAAACCAATATTTACTATCAATATTACAATAAAAAACTTAATTTTTCAATTATCACCTTTATTTCTCAATTCTATAAATAATTGTAAATTTTCTTAAAATTTTTAATCTAACTTATAGCTTTAAACTTTTAATATATCACAATATATAGTATATCAGTGATTTAAATGTAGTGTTAATTTATTTAAAATTTGATTTAAAAACTCGAAATCAGTTCGGAATTCTAGTACCAAAAAAAAAAACAGTAGATAAAATAAATTTTTATTTTTAAAGTAATAAATTAAGAATATTTTCCATAAAACTGTTTTCTTTACAAAAAAAAAAATATAAATCATTTATGATCTTATGATATTTACAAAAAAAAAAAAATAATAATGCGATAAGACAAAGATTTTATACAAGTGTGCAAACGAATAGCGATAAATCTTAAAAGATAAACTCATCATAAAATATGTAAATTTTTAAATTAGAATAGTTCTATAGTTGAGCTATTCAAGTGAGCATATTTTCAAAATAAAAACTTAATAATTTCATTTAATAATAATGTTACTACTAGTAAAATACATTTTAATTATAATTTTAATTAATCAAATAAATTTTTTATTCGGAAAACATATTGATAACTATAATATATACAAATATGATATTAATAATGATACCAGTCATATATCAAATTGTAAAAGTGATAATTTAAAATTAATATTAAATAATTTTAATGTGAATATTAAAGAATTATATATACAACATTGTTTAATAATAAATTTACCAAATGCATTATTTTTACGTTTAAATCAATTAACAACATTAGAATTATCTGATAATCATATTAATAATATTGAAGATTATGCATTTAATGGTTTAATTAATTTAAAATCACTTAATTTAATACGAAATAATATTAGTGCAATAATGTCATGGAGTAATGAAGATATGAATTCATTAATATCATTAGATTTACGACGTAATCAAATTAAATATATACATTCAAAAGATTTTGAAAGATTTGAAAATTTACAAAAATTAAATTTAGCTGTTAATTATATTGAAAATATACCAGATGATGGTACATTTCGTAGTTTAACACATTTAAAATATTTAAATATTGGTAAAAATTTATTAAAAAAAATTACAAAACATTCATTTCGTGGATTAATAAAATTAAATCATTTGGCATTACATAATAATCATATTGATGATATTGATGAATATGCATTTGAAACAAATACACATTTAAAATCATTACGATTGGAGGGTAATCGTATAACAACATTAGATTTTATGCATATTTTAAGTTTAGCACGTTTAATACATTTTAATATTAGTTATAATATGGTTGAATCATTGGATAAATTTTCATTTGCTAAAGATTTTGAATTAAAAGATTTGGATATTAGTTTTAATAAAATTAAAAAAATTTCTGAAGATACTTTAAGCGGACTACAATCTTTAGAGGTATATAAATTAAAAATACAAAAAAAAAAAGAAATTAGATAAAATTAGATAATTATATTAATATTGAGTTGTTTATTAAGTTTTAATCATTTAACCTGTTTAATATTGGTAAATGTAATGTTCGTTTACTTTAGAGAATTAGTTCATTTTATTCCATTAGTCTATATTTTCTTATTCATTTGGTTTTTATTGTATGATAATTTCAAAATAAAATATTATAATAAAAACACTACAGTGCTAAAATTAAAATGTAAATAACCTGTTTTTTTTTGTTGTTGATAATTTTTAATGTTTTGAACTCACTTGTTAAACACTTAACAAACTAAAACTCCATTGAGTTGATAATTTTATATTTTAATAAACTTTAGAGATACTAACTTAAACAGAACTCATATTATTACAAATTAAGCTTAATTGATTATACAATTTAATACTGAGTTTAACTAATTTTATTTCTATTGAACATTATAATTATACATTACCAGTAATTTTATATGTTTCATAAAATTTTACCTAATAGTTTTTCAGTTTGCCTGCTTACTTTTCTCTCTCACAATACAATTTAATATCACTAATAACATTATAGTTTTCCTGCTAAAAAACTTTAAAAAAGTTTTTCAATACATAAATTTGTAGTGCATATTTTCATGGAAATTATTGGGCAGGCCAACCTGAAAGTCAAAATGAATAAATTAATTAATGAATTTTGTCAAATATAATTCAATAATAAGTGTGTTTAAGAGATATAATTCATTTAAAAATTTTTTTGCCTATTTCAGATGCTTAATGCAAGTCATAATTATTTGTACGAACTTCATCCTCAAAGCTTTGATGAACTAACTAGCTTAAAACATTTAGATATATCATCGAACAGTCTTATATCCTTTGAAAAGAATCCATTAAATTATACTCTTCAATTGGAATATTTAAATATTTCTCGTAATACAATTAAAGAATTTGATTCAAAGACATTTTATAAATTACATAATCTTGCTGTACTTGATTTATCTGAAAATCAATTATATAAAGATAATTTTTTAAATCTTCAATCAAGTGTAAAATTTCTTGATTTGAATAACAATAGATATAAATCATTAAATATGTCAGTATTATATGATATTAAATATGTAAATTTAGCCAATAATCCATGGAATTGTAGTTGGTTGCTTAAAGAATTAATACGAGCACCATCATCTGTATATTTTGGTACAAATTACACTATAGAATCAGGTAGTATTAGCTTAACAGTACCAGGAATAAATTGTCATGATGGTAAAATTTGGAAAAGCTTAGTTGTTATTAATCGTAAAACAGATAATTCAGAAGAGGAAATTGTAAATACGGTATAAAATTAATTTTACAATCATTTTAATTTTAAAATTTATATTCTATCAAAGGCATCAGCACAACAACCTGACAATGTTCCATGGCCGAAAGTAAGATTGGATCGATTTGATCAAAAATCAGTAATAATTTGGTTAATAATATTAGTAATTGTTATTTTTGCTGCTGTACGAATTGGTAAATATTTTTTGGATAAATCTGAAGAAAAGTCTGAGGCACAGAGAAAGTTGAAAGCTGTAAGAATTTAACTTTAATTTAAATTTTAATTATTTAATAAATAATTGGTAAATTTCAGGAACGCTTAGCACAAAGAGATAATGAATATGTGGAAATTACACAAATTAATCGTAATGGTGACTCTGTCAATACGCGAATGGATACAAATACATAAATGACTCTTACATAATTAAATAAAAAATAAATTAAAAATAATTATTTTTTTTTCCAAATTTTATTTATACATTTCATCTATAAGAGTAGAATATTTTTGATTAACAATACTTCGACATACTTTCAATGTTGGACCTAATTCACCAGTGGTAACCGAAAAATCATGTGGTAAAATTTTAAATTTTTGTACTTTTTGTGCATGTGAAATTGCTTTTTGATTAACTATTTCAATGCCTTTTTCAATTTCTTCAATAACTTTAGGACATGGTCCTTCGTCTATTATATCGGATAGCAATTTATATTTCAATTTAAATTGTCCTAACCATTCCAATGTGTCTTCATGTAATTCATTTAATGGTAAACCAGTACTTGGGCACATTTGAGTCTATCGAACAAAAAAAAAACACTTACTTTAGTATACTTCAATGATTAAAAATTTTACTGAAATACGAATTTTACCTTAAATGCTAGAAGTATAGTTAAATATTTTCGATAATCTCCAACTAGAAATGCATTACTTATGCAAGGTAATTCCGCTTTCACTGAATTTTCAATATTTGTTGGTGCAATATTTTCACCGCCAGCTGTAATAACAAGTTCCTTAATTCGACCAGTTATTATTAAATTTTCTCTCTCGTCTATATATCCTTGATCGCCAGAATGAAACCAACCATCATTGTCAAGGCATTGTTCAGTTTTTATAGGCTCGTTATAATAACCCATAAAAACAGTACGCCCTTTTACACAAATCTAAATTAGAAATATTTTATTAAATACTACATATATCCAAATTGATAAAATTTTAATACTTCGCCGCATCCGTCTTTGGTAGGTTCCAATATTTTAAATTTCATTCCATCTGCTGGTCTTCCAGATGTTATTAAACTTGGTATAAAAGCATCTCCATAACAGCATCCACCTGATGTTTCTGAAAGTCCATAACATTCAGCTAAATTTATATCTAATTGATAGTAAAAATTTTTAGTTGATACAGATGTTGGTGCACCACCAGTTAAAATATATTTTAAATTTTCCAATCCATAAATACTTTTAAATCTATTCAATATTTTTTTAGATAACCAATATCTAAAGCAAAAAAATGTCGAATTTCTATAAAAAAAACGTATTAAGAAATATTCATTAATAATTTTTACAATTTTCATAAATCTTACTCTTCCATAACCTGTTTATGATAATTGAGAGATATATATTTTGACCAATCTAATATTATTTTTGATATACCATATCCTTTAATTTCATTTAAAAATATTTTCTCTTGAATTTTTTCCCAAACTCTTGGCACACCAAATATAAATGATGGTCTAGCTATAATAATTGTATTTAACAAAGAACCTTTTAAAGCATCTCTGTCAGCAAAATAAACACATCCACCCATAAGCATTGGTACAAACATTTCAAATACTTGTGCAGCAACATGATTTAATGGTAAGTACGAAACAAACGTTTCACAACCATATTTATAATCAGGCCAAAAATTTATACATTCTTTAGCATCTAAAATTAAAGTATCATGACTTAACATAACCGCCTTCGGCATACCAATAGTACCAGACGTATAAATTAAACAACAGCATTCATTTACTACTATCTTTTCCATTCTCTGATTCAATTCATTATTCAAATTTTTTGTATCCATTTCAATTACATCACACCATTTGTAAAAACCTTTCTCTAAATTAATATAAGATTCGTATGGACCATTTAATTGTATTACAGAAGTTAATAATGGTAAACGATTTTTAACAGATCGAATTTTTTCCATTTGTATATTATCATCAACAATAGCTAATGTTGCTTTAGATGTACTTAGTACATGATATACTGCTTCATTTGAATTTGTTACATAAATTCCAGTAATAATTCCACCAGATAATATTGTAGCAATTTCTGTATAAAACCATTCAGGACAATTGCCAGCTAATATTGCTACAGAATCTCTTGGCTTTAGTCCAAGTTTAATAAATATTTTTGCAATTTGTATTACTTTATCATAATATTGTTGATATGTAACTGTATGCCATAAATTATTTTCATCCTTAAAAACAATTGCAGGATATTTGGAATATTTTGAAACTATATCATTAAAGATATTTGGTATTGATATTGGTTGTTCGGATGACAATCCTTTTTCACCAATACGAAGTTTTACTGGTTGATTGATATCAGTACTATTATATTTGGTAGCTGGTTTTATTTTACTAGTTTTAATGCCAATAAATTCTGTCATATTTTATGTTTTCATCTAAGAAGTAAAAAAAATTTAAATAAAATCTTTGAGATAAATACATAACAAAAAAAACAAGCATTCTTTTTTAAAAATAATTTAAAAAAATTTTCCTGTGTCTTAAATTTTATGATTTTTCTGATATATTTTTATAAATATTTCACAATTTTATAATTTTGAACTCAAGAGTTTTTTAACCTCAAGATTTTCAAAATTAAGTAGACCATTACCGCATAGATAAGCAATATTAAATATTATTCTAATATAATTTAATATGATAATAATTTTTTTGAAATTCAACATAATTTGATTAAAAACATAATTAACTGAAATATATTGCGACGTAAATTATATACAATATTTTAGTAAACATTCGAATTAAACACAACTCTTACAGATATTTAGTCTTGAATAATCAATCTAATTGTGAATTTAGAATTTCACCTAAAACAATAATAAATTTAACTTCACTAAATTTTTAGAGAAAATACTACAAAATTATGGTAATGAAATAAAAATTTCGACTGAACTAAAAACCAATTTTAACATCACTTTATAAATAATTTGTAGTAGCATCTCTCTACTTTGCATTAATTTCCGAAAGAATATTATCTCAATTAATGTCACATTATATTTAATTTATAACTTTTGAATGATTATTTATGTGAGGGATTAAAAGCCAGTACTATAAAGATCATTAGGTCTGAGTCTAAATTTTAAAAAAAAATCCAAAGAATTACATATATCAAATAATTTCAAAATATAATTTTTGAAAATAAAAAGTTTGTTGGTATTTAAAAGTAATACATCCTGTATCAAATTTTTCAATTTTGTAAATTATTACAAATACAAAGTGCAGCATTAATATAGTAGTATTATTTTTTGCTGCTCCAATTTGGGAAAAAACTGAGGAAGCCCTAATTCCAGCTGATTTTTCAAAGAAACATAATAAAATAACTTTTTTGTGGCATAAAAAAATCAAGATAGTTTATTATGTAATGAAACATTGTTTTCCACTCCAGTGGAAAATATTGTTTCTCGTGAAAAGTAGGTTTGAAAAAGTATTATAAAACATGATGAACTCTTTAAAACCAAATAACCAAACAAATTGATCAAATTTCCTAACCCGTTTAATGTTTTGAACATTATTTTCACCTGGGAAAAATATTTCTACTGAAATTTTTTTCTTAACTTTTACCTTTACAAAGTAAATCTTTTACCTTTACAAAGTAATTTTACCTTTATACGATGGACTGTGTACCACAAAATTAAATCGTTACCATAATTTTTCAGTTGGTGTTAAATTTATATAACAAAATTTTATTTCACGGTGGACTGCATATGTTGACGGAAAATGATTATTTGAGTACGGTATTATAATTAATCATAAATTACATATTTTAAATAATTATTACTTCTTGCTGTTCTGCAAATCAGTGAAATAAATTCTGAAGTAACGACTAAAAGTTTATTAGAGAATAGAAAAAAATTAAAAAGGAGTTAATGAACTACTTATGAACTTCTAATTAATTTAGTGGGGTAAAATCTAGCCAGAATAATAAAATTACAACCAAAACTAAATTTGTATGAAATATTAAACAAACAATAAAAACATAATTTTTGTTATTCTATGATTTCTACAAAAAATCAAAATCTTTCTATGGTTCAGCAAATAGCAGTTTAATTTTAAAGATTAAATAATAATATATATCGAAAATAAGAATTCATGAGACATAAAATACTAGCCGAACTGATTATTTACTTTAGAAAGGCTACACAGAACTAAATTGCAATATTGATTATCTTATTTCATAAACATATTATATTATATAAAATGAAAAACTTTTTAATTTACTTTCTTAAAACATATTTATAGAAAAATTCTTAAAACATATTTATAGAAAAATTCTAGATTATTATTTATCATTACAGCAATTGATTTTTATTTTAATATCACATTGTAAATTAAAATTTAAGTGCAAGTGAACGTAATAAACATTATTTGAAAATGGCTTAATTATGAATATATGTAAATATCTTTATAAAACAATATACAGTGATATTTATTATTTATTTTAAGCGTATTAAAAGTTCATTTGGATTTTTGGCACTGCTAGTACTAATAAATAGTGATAAGAGTTCATTTGTTTTTAATAACACATAAAATATTTTGTACTTAAAAAATATAATAAAAACAGTAAATAGAAACTCGGTAAATTAATATTCCATTGATAAAATCATTTTATGTATGGGAACCCAATTGAAATTTTACATAGAATCTTCAAATACAAAGGATCGACAAAAGTGTATATTCTGATCTCAATTCTGATGATATAAATCTTTTATTTCTAAAAAGTTTATAATTTACCCTCATATTTTCATAACAACATAATATTTAAACAGTTTTTTTGATTAAAAATTGATCAGTGTTAAAAATAAAATTCAAGAATTAAGAGTTACATTAAAAATACTGAAATAAAAAAAGTGTTGAAAAAATTTTTTTTAAATGTATTTTACTAATAATATTAATGATAAAGTTGAAATTCGTATGCAAAATGAAGGAATGGCATCAGTAGAACCTATAACAATTCCTGATTTTTTTAATGCACATTCAAATAAATATTTAAATCATTCAGCTTTATCCTATAAAGACAACAATGAACATTGGACAACAATCACATATTTTGATTATAGTCAGAGAGTTCATCAAATTGCTAAAGCATTTATTAAGCTAGGTTTAAACTGCAGATCATCTGTAGGAATATTAGCATTTAACTGTCCGGAATGGTTTTATTCAGAACTTGGTGCAATATTTGCTGGTGGAATATGTACTGGAATATATACAACAAATTCGGCTGAATCAATTCAATATATTCTAGAAAATTCAAATACAGAAATTTTGATTGTAGATGATAACAAACAAATGCAGAAAATTCAATCAATTAAATTAAATTTAAAAAAATTAAAAGCTGTAATACAAATTCATGGTCCTTTTGAAAATTTCATTGAAACTGAGGAAAATTATTATAAATGGTCCGATATTGAAAATATGGATACTAGTCGATATGAAACACAATTAGAGGAAAGAATTAAAAATACTGTTGTAAATGAATGCTGTTCTTTGATTTATACATCAGGAACAACTGGTCAACCAAAAGGTGTTATGCTTAGTCATGATAATTTAACATTTCCAGTTAATAATGTTATTGATAGATTTCATGAAATTAAATATGGTGAAGAAGTTTTTGTTTCATATTTACCATTGAATCATATTGCTGGTCAAGTGTTTGATGTTTTTGTACCAATAGCATTTGGTGGATGTGTTTATTTTGCTGATAAAAATGCACTTAAAGGTACTATAACTGAAACTTTATTAAAAGCCCGACCAACTAGATTTCTTGGTGTACCTAGAGTGTATGAGAAATTTCAAGAAAAATTAATTGATAAGCAGTCACAACTAAATTGGATTACAAAGTATATAATTAATGCAGCTAAAACGTGTCTAACAAATTATCATATTAATTGTATGAAAGGGTAAGAATTTTGAATAATTAAGTACAATAATATTTATATAAATTTATTTAATTTAGTCAACGATTTTATAATCCCTTGACATATCAAATTTCTAAGAGAATCGTTCAGAAAATTAAAACAAGTTTGGGTTTTGATAGATGTAAATCGTTTTTAACTGGTGCGGCGCCATTATCACAAGAAACTAAAAAATTTTTCCTTGGTATTGATATAAAATTATCCGACGTTTATGGATTATCTGAAGCTGTTGGTGTGACTCTAAACAGTCAGAATATACCAAATTTGGAAACAACTGGTAAACCAATGGCTGGTACATTATTTCAGATTAAAAATCGAGATAGTAATAATCATGGAGAAGTAATTCAAATTTTAATTATTAAAATAAAAAAAATATGTTTGTTAAATATTTTCTAATGTAGATTTGTGTTAAAAGCCGTAATGTTTTTATGGGATATTTAAATGAACCTGAGAAAACTAATGATTCATTTGATGAAGATGGATATTTTTGTACTGGTGATATCGGTTTTATAGATGAAAATGAATATGTTTATATTACAGGAAGACTTAAAGAAATTATTATTACATCTGGCGCAGAAAATATTTCACCAGTATATATTGAAAATATTGTAAAAAAAGAATTACCATTAGTAAGCAATGCTTTATTAATAGGAGATAAACGGAAATTCTTAACAATTTTACTTACAATCAAGGTGAACATTTTTAAAAAAAATAACTAATGAAATATTGTCTAATATGATTTTTTTTTTAGACCGAAATTAACGACAATGATGGTTCTCCAACAAATATTTTACAAAAAGAATCATTAGAATGGATGAAAAATTTAAAATTAGAATACAAAACTCTAACTGATATTTTAAATGCAGGTCCTTGTCCTATAGTACTTAAATCAATACAAGATGGAATAGATCGATATAATGCAGTTGCTATTTCAAATGCTCAAAAAATTCAAAAATTTAAAATATTGGAAAATGATTTTACAATGATGTCAGGCGAGCTTGGTAAGAGAAATTTATAAATTGTTTTAATATCAGATATTTTTAACTGATTACATTTTAAATATAGGTCCAACATTAAAACTGAAGAGATCTGTTGTCACCGAAAAATATACAGAAATTATTAATAATATGTACAATGAAATATGAAACGTATTTTTAAAATAGCTATAAATTTTAACATACTAGTTGAATTGTATTCAATATATAAAATTAGAAATGTGTTTTCATTATTTTGCTTAAAGGCGTGGAAGTGAAAAATTCTTATTCTCTTTCTCCCGCATAGCAGAAGAATACATTAGTTCTAAGCTTTGACCTTCCTACAAACTCGATAAAAAGAATGGTGATACACGGTCGACCAATACATTGCTGGACCCATGATTTTATCAGGTCAGGGGGTGACTGCTCTAATTTGGTATAAAAATATAAATATTTTCATTACTTTTGAATTCTACTAGTAACAAACTCGTCAGAAATGATAGATTTTATCTGTAGATTATTATGAAATCGTTCGAAATTTAAATTTATCCTATTTACTGAAAACTATCATTTCAAAGTAAATCAATAATTCCACAAACCTTTAATTTTATAATTTTTTTAGTAAATTAAATTTTATTTTTTAATTGATATTTTTAGCTTACAATTTCAATTCCAAATAATTCATAAAAAAAAATACTAAATACATTTCATAAATTTTATTTTCATATTTTACTAAAAATTTATAGTATTTACAATATAAAACTGTCATTCCAAAAACTCAACATACTTAGTAATTATAAATTATACTTGATATAAATTGTTTATAACATCTTCGTATTTCTTTAAAACAAAATTTCGTTTAATTTTCATAGTTGGCCCTTGAGAAAAATATATAATTAATTTAATTTAATTAAATTTGGTTAATATAAATATAAATTAAGTATAATTTACCTAATTCACCGGTTGGTATTGAAAAATCAGAAGGAATAATAGCAAATTTTTGTACTTTTTGTGCATTAGAAATTGAATGGGTATTCGCACGATTTATACATTCCTGAATAGCTTCCATAACTTTTGGACAAGGTCCAGCCGATAAAATTTCACTAACAGTTTTATAATTCAATCCTAATGATTGTAACCATAAAAGTGATTCAGCTGATAAATCATCTTTTGGTGTCATATCATTGTTAATTTCTGTCTATAATTAAATTCACGATTATAGATAATATAAAAAATTAAGAAATAAAATGATAATTACTTTAAGTGCAATCAAAATTGATAAGAATTTTCTACGATCTCCAACTAAAACAGCATTACTAATTGCTGATAATTCCGTCTTAATTAAATTCTCAATATGTACTGGTGGAATATTTTCACCACCAGCTGTAATTATTAATTCCTTTATTCGGCCAGTAATATAAATACAACCATTTTCATCAACATAAGCAATATCACCTGAATGTAACCATCCTTCTTCATCAATAGCTTCTTTAGTTTTTTCTGTGTCACCAATATAACCCATAAAAATATTTCGACCGCTTAAACATATCTAAAATAAAAAATTTTTTTTGAATAATGAACTTATCATAATTTCATAATATGCATATTAGCATAGCCCATACCTCACCATGTCCATTTTCATCTGGATTTACAATTTTTATTTCACAACCAAATAATGGTTTACCAACTGAATCTAAATTACAAGACAATGTTGAGAATATATGTGGACCACTTGTTTCGGACATACCAAAAGAATCTTGAATTTTTATATCTAAACTAAGAAAATATTTTTTAGTTTCAGTTGACATTGGTGCAGCACCAGAAGCAAATGTTTCACAACGATCAAATCCTAATGCATATTTAACTTTTGATAATAAAAAATATTTTACAAATTTATAGGAACAACTTTCAGATAATTTTCTATAAAAATAAATAAATATTAAATTAATAAAATCTTTAACTATGCAAATAATCAAGTATATTTGTTACTCATTATTTAGTTCTAAATGATGTCTCAAAGATACACTTTTTGCCCAATTACCAATCATTTTTTTGACTGTTCCATTTTGTGAACTAATTGTTATTAATTTCTCTTGAATTTTTTCATATACTCTTGGTACACCTAAAAATCGAGTTGGTCTTGCCTCACATAAAGTTTTTACTAAAGTTCCTTTTAAAGCATTTCTATCAGCAAAAAATGCACAACCACCCACAAATAGAATTAAGAATAAATCTACCATTTGAGCAGCAACATGACTTAATGGTAAATAAGAAACGACTACTTCCTCACCATAACAGACATTTAAGAAACTTTTAACTATTGAATCGCAATCAGAGATAATATTAACATGATTTAACATAACACCTTTTGGTAAACCTACTGTACCAGACTGTAATTATAATACAAAATAATGTTGTTATATTTTACAATTATTATATGTAATAAATTTCATTTTGTAATAATTACCGTATAAACAAGACTACAACATTTATTAACTAGTATATTTTCCAAACGATTTTTATATTCATTTTCGACATCATTTAGATCCATATTTTCGAGATCTGACCACTAAAAGATATAAAAAATATTTAAAAATTTATTTATTTTACAATTCGCTTCTAATCACAAAAACTAGATTCTACTCTTCAGTGAATTAGTCTCAAAAATGTCATGGTATTATAAAGATTACGTGGTATGATTTAATTAGTTAGTATAAAGTCACTATAAAGTCTAATTCATATTTAGTAATCTTTTATTAATTACCCTATAATAACCATTCTCCTTTTTAACATAGGGTTCATATGGTTCCTGAATTTGTACAACTGCTTTAAGCATCGGTAATTTATCCTTAATCTGATGTATTTTTTCCATTTGTTTGTTATCGTCCACAATAACAATATTTGATCTAGAACTTTCAAGAACATGACGTACAGCTTCCGCAGAATTAGTTGTATAAATACCAGCTAAAATACCACCAGCATGAATTGCTGCTAAAGCAGAATAAAACCATTCCGGTGAATTAAATGCTAGTATACCAACAGAATGATTAGCTTCTAAACCAAGCTTAATAAATGCTTTTGCAATTTTATTCACTTTTTCTTCATATTGTCTATAATTTTTTAAAAGGTATTTTAATATTATGTTTTTAATTAAAATCATTTAAATTACCTATATGTAACTGGAGTAAATTCATTTTTCATATTTTTATACATTAATGCAGATTTTTCTGAGTATTTATTTGCGATACGTTTAAAAAGTTGTGGAATTGTTAAAAGTTCATCATTATGGACATCTTTATTAATACGTAATTTTACTGGTACGTCGGGATTTGTTGATGCATATGATAAGCCAGTATTATTTATAGTTATAGGAATATCTTTCAAATTGAATTCAGTATCCATTTTATCTTGAACTGTAATAACTTTTAAGTTAAATTATTATTTCAATTATAATAACTAAATTAATGACTGAAAATTATAAACAAATATTATTTGCCGGTAAATGATTATAAATTCAATCTTCTATAAAATAAAGATATTTTTATTTTCTAAAATAAACAAAATTAACTGGTTTATCGGTCAACCAAATTAAATTTATGATAAAAAAAATCATTTCAGCGAGTAAAATTTATATTGGCAAATATTTTATCAACTTTGATATCTTATCAGTAATATGACATTTATTTAAGATTTGTTAAAGGAAAGCTTATATCAAAGCTTTTACAATTTTGTTAATTAAAAACAGTTTCAGAGTGTAAAATTTAATATCGATCGAAAAGAGGTAACGAAATTTAATTTAGTGATTTTTGAGCCAACGGCTCACAACAATCGATATTAACTACTTATCTTGTTATGGGTACGCAACAAATATTTGATTACATACTTTTGTAATTTAGTTTTTATATTAAATATTAAATTAATACACCTAATTAATAATTAATTGAAATACTATAATTATTCAGATTTATATTTTAATTTAATTTAATTTTTCTGTGATAAAATTATCATTTATTACTTTTACAACCATTGTGAACTTTGTGTATTTACGACATACACCAAACAGTGCAGAAATTTAACAAAATCTTATAAGAATAATTGAATTGTAAACAAGTTTGTTTCCAAAAAAAAGTTCAGTTTATGTCTGACTGTTATTTGTGTTAAATTATAATTAAATTTTGTTATGATACATAATAATTAAAATATTAATTAACCTCTTCGGTTCTGAGGTTGAAATGGGGTTTCAGAAAAAAATAGAAACAGCAATTTTTCACAAAAAGATGCAATTTGACATATTATACGTAAAAAAAAGATGTTATTATTTTAAAAATAAGCTTCTTTACATATATGAGTAGATCAGGTACCGAATATAATTTTATATTCACTATAAAGTCTAATTTAGTACCAGAAGTATCCTCCATAGTACTTGATTTGTAATTTACACTATTTAATTTATAATATTTAAAAATCATTTAAAATAATTAAATTTATAATAATTTCAATTTTTGGCCAATGGTTATTTATGTTTAGCGTAAATCAAATCTAACGGTACACTAATAATATGCATGTCCCTAATACTTAAATTAATTAACTAAAACGTATATTATAATATTCTCTTTTTTTTTCACAATTGAAAGTGTCAGAGAATTTTTGTACTTATACCTGTAGACTATAATAACATTAATTACCTTTTTTTTCTGGAAAGTTTATTTTCTATCAATAATTTATTCAAGTATTAATTTTTTTCAAATGTCTGGTTTTATATCTAAATCTTGTTCTACTACGTGATAAAACTTGAAAATTTGTAATTCTTTGAACAATTTAAGTTAATACAAAAATATTTAATCATAATTTTATAAATAGTAAAAAAACAAGTTGTTTATTTTTTTGCAATTGAAAATGTTCATAGTTTGTTAAGAACTAAAAAGCATTTATAATTTGTAGTAAAATGTTATCACTACTACTTATCACTAGTTATAAAATACATAATTAATTCGTCGAAAATATTAATCCCTTCCTTAAATGATTAGAACAATGTAAAAAAATTATTTTATTCATTTTAATGTTCAATAAAAATTAAAAATGCTTTATTATTTTTATAAAAAAAACTATGCTAAATCCTATTAATAAACTGTTTTCATTTCACTAGTTTTTATTTATTATTAATATTTTTAAAACTATATAAATAAAATATTTATCACTTACCAAGAATATTTAAATAGAATTAATTGTTATCACAACGTTTATAAATTAATTATTTTCAAGATTTACAGACTTCTATTCTCTTGGACTGGCACTAAAAGACTGATTAATTAAAATCTTTTCAAACTTAAACTTTAACAGCCATATCAGTCAGAGCACATTTGCTTAGCAATAATAAATAATATTTACAATTAAATCGTATAACGGAGATTATGAGAGGTCTTCTTATTTTTTTTTTTATAACAAAATAATTAAGATTAGAATAGTTACAAGTTTAGTATTATACAGTTTTGATTGAGTTTTTTTCCTTATTCTAATTCTAATTTAAATTTTTGATAATATGAAATAAATGTGACCACTAATTTGGACCATACACTACCATAAAGATAAAAAAAAATATTTAACATTTTTCTTATCTATTCACATAATTTTATTAAAGATGTTTAAAATATCGATTAATCATTCAACAAAGTGATATTTTCTTATTTAATAAAATATATTTAATTATTTCAATAATATATTACTTAAGATTTTTTTAAGATTTTCTTAAATTTATTATCTATATGTAAATGCAATGTTTGGTGTATTTGGTTAGAATTCACAATATCGCAATGGTTGTAAAAGTAATAAATGATATTTTGTTACAAATAAAAATATTAAATTAATATATATTTCAAATAATTATTAATTAACATTTAATATAAAAAATATAAAATAAATTACAAAACTATGCAATAATGTATTTGAGATATATATTCCAAAATTGAACTTTGGAAATTTTTGGTTTCCTATTGTAATGTCTATTAATCGTAATTAAAGGGCAATAATTAATTGTGTACAAGGGAAACAAGAATTGATTAAACTTGTACCTATTAGATCGATTTACACTTGTAAGCAATACATAACAATAACAATTGAGAAGTAAACAGTGAAGGTAAACTAGCAATTATTTTGAGGTTTTTAGCTACAATAAAAAGTTACATAGAGCTGGACTAAAGTTCAAAATTTTTAAAATCATTTCACAGCTATTATAGACGTGTCAGACTATTTATAAAAAATAAGAACACGATTTTAGTAGTAAATTTCAATATTTATTTTCAAATTAAATTGTTTTTTTTTTTGTTTATGTAATCAAACATACCATTCATGGCTACCTCTATAGTATCTTTTGATGTATAGGTGGTACGTTTTTTTATAAATTTATTGTTTTACTATGTTGGCTAAGTAAGTAAAAAAAAATATATATTTTCATATCAACAATGGTATTCCGCAACATATTTTTTATAATTCGATGTACAAAAATTTAATTACATCTTAATTAGATAAACAAAACTACCAAATAACACCTTCCGGTTGTTAACACAACACAAATATCTCCTCCGCAACATTGGTAAAAGAATATCTCCTCCGCAACATTGGTAAAAGAGCGTGTGAAACAAAGACTCGAAATTGTTACATAAATACAAGTGTGAACACACGGATTGTCTATTTTAGGTAAATCAGTGCTGCCGAATTTTTCCCTATTCTACGAAAATTTAGAACAATTTAGGGACTTCCCTTATTTGCAATGAAAGTAGTGCATAAGTTAACAAAAATTATGATTTTCTTGGTGTTAATTTCTTGTTTTTGTGATTAAATAAAACCGTACAATAAAACCCAGAGCTGCCAACCTATAAATATCTTTGTTTTTTACACTACACGACAAAATTGTAGCAGTTTTGATATGAAAAATCCAAATCTGTTTCTTTTTTCTAACACAGATTAATCTATAATTCAAAATATGATAAGTTTAAGATGTTTTCTACAAACCTTAGAAAACACAAACTCAAATTCATTGCATGACTATGCTTTTAAAAAAATGGACTGAGTAAATCAATCAAATTAAGAAAAAACGAAAACAGTTGGGTTTTTTTAATAAATTGAAATATTTATGTAGAATGTACTAGTAAACATAATTTCATACACAACATATCCTGCAATTACAACCACTATAAATAGAATTACAATTTAATCAATACTATTTTTTACAAATTACGCAGTCCTAACGAAGCAGAAAATGTTTAAAAAACATATAATTAAATTTTATTAAGCATTAAATTGAAGATTATATTTCATTTTTATCATTGTTAATATTTAAGGCATTTTGTTGATTACAGCCATTTGCAAAGAATGAATTTGATTTGACCATTTATCCATAGCATTATAACGAGAAGCACATCGAGTCTCTTTATCTAATTTCAAAACTTGATTAACTTGATCGATTCTTCCTTGAATGGTACTGCAAAATACACAACATAATTAAATATATTTCCATAACTTTTCCTAGTAAAACCATGGTATTTACCTGTCTAATATACAAGACACCATTAAATTTTCCACTTCGGCTGGTTCAATATTAAGAACTTGTGAAATAAATGGAATCCCAATACTTGTATACGGACGAATTAATTTAATTAATACTTGAGTTCGAATATTCCTTAGAAGATCTATTAAAATAAATATCAACTCACTGTTAAAGTAAACATAAAAAAAATTTACCTTCAATATGTTCTCTTATAAATGGATCAGCCATAATATTACTACGATTCAACCTTAAAATGGATTCAAATTCATTTATATCATTATTTTGATATGATACAACTAGATTTGTCATTGCCAAAATTTCCGGATCATTTTTATATGGTTTAGCTTCCTGTGAATCGAATGGATTAATACCAGATTTCATTAACCTAAATCAAGATTAATAACTTAAAATTCAAAATAATTTTTTATGTATATATTTATTACATGTTTGCCAAAACCAAATATTTTAGGCATGTTGTTCGCCTCGATGAACCAGATTCATCATAATTTTTAAATGCTTCAAAGAAATCTGTATGAGCTTTTTCAAACTCACCTTCGCGCAAATGCATTTTACCACCGCACTCACGTATTACACCCATAATTAATGGATGTGGTATAGCAGATTTAATATGCAAGGACTGCTCATAGAGGGCTTTTAATTTTTTATTATTCTTTTGTACAGTATACATTTGAATTTCTAACGCATATATTTCTAATAATTGTGTACCCTTCTTTAAATCATCTTCGCCATCATCGGTCTATATAAAATAAATGTTAAATTATTACATTTTTATATAGACTAAAATTTTTTTTCTACCTGGCAAGACAAATGTAACTGTTTAAGGATTTTTTGCAATTTACTAAAATCATTACGATCAAAATATAATTTCCCCAACTTTGTATTTGTTTTAAACCATAAACGATCATTTTTAGCATCTTTTAATGCTTCTAACGTTGTTTCGTAAAAATTTTGTAAAAGTTCCATCTAAAATATTTAAAATTATATATAATTTGAAGACTACATATATTAATAAACAAACATTTTTCGACGTTGAAATATAATCTAGAATCGAATTAATTGATTTCTCTGAATGGTTTCTAGTTACAGCACTTTTTATATATGTGAGCAGTTGTTTATATCTTGCCATCATTTCCGCATAATTTTGCTAAAAAAAAAAGAGAAAATTATTTTTATTTGTAAAAACATTGAATTTTCTGATTTCCATCTACCAATTTGAAGTTAATTTTTATCATTTGTTTAAGCGCTTTAAAACCCCATTCTCCCTTTTCACCATTCTCCAAATCCAAAACTTTCTGGAAAGATTGTAATGCAGACAATGGTTCACACTCCTTAAGTGCTTTACTATTATAATATTGATTTTCTAAATCAACGTCCGGTTCCGAATTGCTATCTTCTGAATATTCCTAAAACGTACATTTTGTTTGTGTATAGTTTAAATCAATTGTAAGTAATAATATATACCAATCCATAATCTTCATCATCTTCACACATAAAATCATCTTCGTTATCAGACATTTTAAATCAAATTTCCAATATATTTCTGGATATATTAAAATAATGAAAAAAAATTCAGGACAATATCTTCTTTTCAACATGAACTGTCAGAAACCGCTGTGAAGATAGCGATTGTCTAAACTAAGCCCACTGAGCTAGAACTTTTTTTAATATGTCATTGTTCCCCTCAAACTAAATTCTGAAATTTCAGAATTTTTTTATTTTTGACGGCAGGCATTATTTTCAAAATTTTGTTATGTTGATTTAATATGCCAGCACTTCTAATTTTTTGATTGATTTAGAAATAAATAAACGTACTTTAAATTTCCTTAAAAAAAATTTTATGTGACGTTTTTTCTATTGAAATTTTATTTTGTTTTAAATTTTATTCAGTACGGAAGCTTGGAGCGAAATAGAAACGGAATGGTTTCTAAACGATTTTCTGAAAGGTATTCTGTTTAATTTGGATTCGCATGCAGCGAATTCGTTTTATTTACTTCCCGACAAACAGTAAATTTATAAAAAATTATTCACAATAATTTAACATAAAATTCTGTACACATTTTGTGGTCAGAGTTACACCGACAAAATTTGTTAAATATTTGTGGTTGAACTCCGACCACTCCCCGGCCAATATTACAGACCTATTCAGAGATCCATTTGTTAGTTTGTTGTGATGCTATTCATCAATGTCTGTGATTATAATTTTTTCAATTGTGAATTTTTCCGATATGTCAATTTAACAAGTTGACATTTCGGAAAAATTCACAATTGAAAAATTATGTATAGGAAAATTCACAATATCGATAAATATGCACCTCTGTTTCTTAAAATTCGTATTCAGTGAATTAATATTTTGACACTTGTTAAATTACAGGCAGGATTAAATCATTTTGACGGTTGTTAATTACAAGCAAGATTAAAAGCAGACTACAACCTTAATTTACATTCAAAATAGAACAAAGAAAATGGTAATAATTTTGGATACTGTATATGGATACTTTCACTTGTCCATAATGAAAATTTTAGCAACGACAATTTTATTACATTCATAAGTATAATTTTACAAAGCTTTTATTGTTGTAGCATAAACATTTTAGACAACAACTTTTTAGTACATTTATAAGTATATTTTCACAAAGTTTTGTGTTATTGTGGAATTGAAAATTTTAGTTGAGCTTTTTAGTACATTCATAATTGCTGTTACGATAATAATTTAACAAAGATTTTTTAGTTAATGTGGAATGAAAATTTTAGCAAAGACAGTTTAGTACATTCATAAGTATAATTTTACAAAACTTTATTGTGAAATCGGAAATTTCAGCCAAGAGCTTTTTAGTACATTCATAAGTATAATTTTACAAAGCTATTTATTTCTTATAATTTATCTGTCATATTTTATATATGGATTTTGCATTTTGCATATAGTGCATAATGCATATACAAATGCTAAAGTTAACTCTCTTTATTTGAAAATATTATGGTTGTAGGCTGATTCTTCACAATTCTTCTCAGACAATTCTTATCAGATAATATATATAGAGAGTGTAAAGTTATATATATATAAATGAATATATATAAGCCTATGAAAATAATTTAAAATTTTATGATTTTAGATATAAAACATAGGTATTATATATTATATATGTTTATATATGTATTTTTTGAAAATTTATATATATATATCTATACACCTGTACCTATATATTTTTGTTGTATAATCACGAATAAATTTGATTGATCATGAATTGTAGGAGAAGAATTGCCTGAGAAGAATTGTGGTGCACGAATTGTGCGAGAAGAATCAGCCTATAACCAATTCAAATATATTATTTTACGAAGCACTTTTTTTCTCTTGTACAAGTATAAAGCTTTTTGGGACAATAATTGGATTGTGATAAGAAAATCCCGAGAAAAATATTAACTTTATAATAACCTTTATTTTTTGTCCGAGAAAATTATAACTCTCTTTATTTTAAAAGATAGTTTATTTTTTCCAAAAATCCAGTTACATATGTAACATGGTTTTGTGAGTAAAGAACCAACTTGAAATTGAAACTTGAAAATACTTTTTTTTTTGTGTATGTTTTAATAAAAAAAAATTTAAATTTGAAAGCATTGACAGTTCAGCCAGCTGAAGAAGAAGAACTTTCAATTTTCTAGTACAAAAAATATAAAACAAAAAAAGTTGATACTATTCTGTTAGTACATTGTAAAATATAATTTTTTTTTGATTTTAGTTTGCCGCGGTCTCTTACTATGAGTGGATTCATATAATAAAGTGCACCACACAAAAAACTATTCGGAATTTTATTTTTTAATCATAATATTTACTAATTTTTTTTTTGGTTTTTTTTTTAAATTTTCATTTTTTTTTTCAATAAAATTTTCTTGATATATTTTTTTCAAGATTTTATAATTGAAAAATTAAAAACTAATATAAAATCAAAAGTGCATTAAAAAAATACAATTAATTGCAAAATATACAATAAATTTTTTAAATAAAAAATATATATTTAATAAAAAAATAACTATTTTCAAATTATACAAATACAGTATCTTATAAAAAATCTTATAAAATTAAAATAAAATAAAATATTATATAAAAACCATAAATATGGATTTAATTATCAGGTGTTAAAAAAAGTGAATACTAAAAAATAAAATTTATAAAAAACCTAATATTTAAAAAGAAAATTTAATAAGATATATTTTAAATTTTTAGCATAATAATTGTTAACTAAATTTATATACCAAAAAAAAAAAATATTTATATACCAAAAAAGAAGGTTTGAAGGCTTTTAGAAAAGGAACGATAAAAAAAATTATGACAATTTTTATTTCATAATTTTATTTAATTACAAAACTATTGTTTTTAGCTTGTTGCTTCATGTTGAATTGATTAATTTTCGAAGTACATATTTTGAATTATTTTCTTCAGATGATCACCATCCCCTCTCACTTTAAACTTATCTTCATTTATAAAACATTATTTGGAATAAATTCATAAGATAAAAATCATGTAGAATATAGGTGCTAATTTTAAGTGTTAATGTGTTATGTATAAAAATTGGAAATAGATAAAAATGGATACCTCAAATGTAGTTAGATTTTTGTTTTTATTAATTTGTAGATAAAAAAATCCGATTTTTTTTTTTTGCAAAAATTAGTATTTTGGACTACCTAGGTAGTCCAAAATACTAATAATTTTTGTTTCAAGTTTAAGCGATTAATAAATTGTAAATAGAAACTGAATTTTATGTTAAATTTTGGTTACAAGGTTTAATAGTTTTTATTTAATTTTTTCTTCTTATTAAATATTATCCTTTAGAATTTTACAAAAAATGATTTGAAAATCCTAATTGGATAAATTTCAATTTTAATGAACGTAATATAATTAAATCAATTTCAAAGATTTTCTATTAATTACTATAAGCTTTATTTTAAGTAACTTAATTTGGCTTCAGACAAACCTCATATACGAGTAATTTTTTATGTCTATTTGTTTTCTTGAAAAATAATAATGCGGAAAAGTAACATCCTCCACATCACATTATTTCTATTGAATTGTTAAAGCGACCTAGTCGAACTATACAAGTTACAAGGTGATGAGCATAATGTGTTAAGATGCTATCAAATTTGTGCGTTGGCGTAACGACTAGGTAAAAAATCTTTCATTAATATTGCTTTTAACAGCAAAAAGAAAAACGTTGTATACTTCTAATTTTTAATATTTTTGTAATAACAAGTAATGATAAAATAATAATAATAATAAAAAGGTATCTTTTATTACAAAAAAGAATTTATGCAAGTATATAATAATTCTGCAACTTGTAAGAAAGAAAAAATATAAATGCACATGCACATAAAATCTATCAAATGAAAAACCTTCATAGACCGTGACATTTTATTTTTAATTAATTAATGCAAAATGATTTTACGTGATTGAATTTGTAAAAAATAATAATTTTGTATTGACAGTCATATCGAACATTTTATAAGATATTTAAAATTTTCTATTAACTACTACGTAGGATTTTTTACACTTAAATTTTATAGTCATTACAATTTTAATTTTAATGTAAACGATTGACGATACAATTCAAGTATGAACATTATTTTAATAGCTACGATACTTTTACACTATATATTGATAATTAAATATTTTTGTTCTCGTAGAAATGTAAATGAAACCACTAATGTTACACATCAACAGTAATCAAATTAATTGTGCAAATTTATTGAAGCAATAATGTAATTTTTTCGAAATTAAACCCCAACACTGTTGACAATAATTATCATTGTTGAAAATTCGTTTATACAAAAATTATAAATTTTACGCTAGAATATTCTTAATTCAGTGAATGAAATATTATTTCATTTACATATATTTTCCATAATTTTTTAATTTTCAGCAAATTGAAATTGATTGAAAATATATTGTGTAAGCATTAAATACGGGGGTTTTTTTTGTAAATTAAATTATTCAAAAAAAAATAAGGTTTGTTTCTAAGTTAGGTGTTTTCTTATAAATTTTATTTTATTTCATATGTATTTCCTGAAATGTTCTAAATGTTGAATAAGAATTGTGGAAAATTTACATTTCATAAATTTTTTTATATTCGAATTAATAATTTCCGTAAAACTCAATTATAAAAAGAAAATTAAATTTATCATTATTTTACTAAACAACAAATAAACTTTACTCTTCAAACTGCAACATTAATAATAAATAAGTTAAGTTACACCCTAATTTTATTTTTACGGTTGAGATTAATCAATCAATCATAACACCCTTATATTTCAATATCGATGATTTTTATTTCCTTACAAATTCGATTGAATAAGTTTAAAAAAAAAATATAATATCTATAAAAATGATACAGTGTTAAAAATTTTAGAATATTGTATTTGTATATGATTTAATACGTTATAAAACATAATTTCCAAAATTATATAACTTTAACTTTTATATAAAAATAATTATGTAAATTTATTGAAATAAAATTCGCTATAGACATAAATTTTTTGTTAATATTCTGGTTCAACAGATTCTTAATTCCGGTTGAAATGTGTATTTATCTGTAAAACCTTAAAACTTGATGATTTAATAAATGATGTAAAAGATATTTTTTTTGATTTTTCAACCATAATGTTCCTATTTATAATTATATTTGTCAAAAAATGTCTTAGTTAAATTTGACAATGTTTTTACATTTTAATATGAGGCGCTTATTTCAAATATTTTTAAATATTTTACATGCAACATACAAAAATAATAATAACAAAAATATGTATATTTGTACATAATATATAATATTTACACAACACACCCAACTCTTTTCTTTAGACGGTAGATAAGTTCTACAAAAAAACCGTGTACAAAAAAACCGTGTAAAAAACACATGCTGCTCATAGTAATATATTGAGGATATGTTTCAGAACTTTAAAAAACTGTTTAAGATGAAAAAGAAATAATTTTGAAATTCGTCTTAGAACAAATAATTCGTACAAAAAAAAAGGATTAGTTCTTTTTGTGGTACGTGTTATTTCAAAGTAGTGTGTGTAAAAAAACAAACCCGGCTTAGCTACCATTAGTCATTGCGATCAAATTAATGACAACAAAAAATTCTTATCCTAAATTTCCCAATTTAAAATGTTTCTCATCCCTCCACGGTTCCAAATACTGTGTGTTCATAGTTACGGAAAAATTTTCTCAATATTTGACTATAAAAAATATATACATATTTTTCTTATCACAGTTTTGTATGTAGCATATAAAATATTTAAACATATCTGAAATAACCGCATCATGCGTTATCGAAATGTCAAACATCGTTAAATTGAATTAAGACAAAAAAAAATGCTAAATATTATTAAAAATAGGAACATTATGGTTGAAAAATTAAAAAAAAACAATTATACGCCCACTCTTTTAAATAAAATTATACGCCCACTGTTCTAGTCAATATTACGAAACGGAATCTTTTAAAATTACATTGTACATTGTAAACTATTGTGTGCACCCTGTATATATCGTTCAGAAAATTTAGTAACTGAAATCTATTCGAAAAAAAGGTGAACATATTTATTATATAGAAGTGGTAAAGTTCAAAAGTGGCTATTCAAATAAATATTTGCTTAGATTCTTTTATTATAAATTCACAAGAGTCCTGTATATACAATAAAAAAAAAGGTTGTAATTTAATTTACACGTTACACCAAACCGAAATGAAAAAAATAAATTATAGTTTACAACATATATTATAGTTATCGTCTAAGTATAAAGCATACTTTTATGAAAGATATTTTATCAAAATCGTTAAAAAAATTTATGAAAATTATTTTATAGTATGTACCATTATTAACCTATTCTCCTAAGATTTATTTCAATTTGTAGAGCAATATTTGTAGATAAAAAAAAAAAACATAATTATGTTGAATAAAATAAAAATATAAATCTTTATTTAAAATTAATCCGTTTCTATTCTGTCTTTTGATTAATTAGATACGATATATGTTTTTATGTTACTCATTCATATAAAATATTTTACATCATCATTCTTCACTTATCCATTTTAGCATTAATTTTTTTATTTTTTTTCATATGTTATGTATATTTGCAGATATTTTATATATAAATTTCTAGTTAGCTATATACTCGTAGATATTGTTATTATTTTTTTGGTAACATCACCTACAATATTATATCACATAAATAAACTTTAGCGAAATTCCTTTTTGAATTGTGTGGAGAAACCAGGTTTATAGATAATGTTTTGTAGATAATGTAGGTGGTTTTTTTTTAGAATGTCCTAGAATATAACTTACATATATGTATTATTTTTGCCCCCATTTCTAAACGCCCTTAAGGCCATTTTTGGCCTCTTTTATTGATTTTCCTATATATTTACAATATTTACATTAACGTTATATATTCTGAGAAATGAAATTGACTAAAAATATTTAAAATATATACATATATGTATATGTAGTTTTACAGGAAACATAGTTTTGCAGTACATATTCTTTATGTGATATTCTGTTGAAATTACAAAACTTTTTCATGAAAACTTTTTGTTTTAACTTTTTTTTTTTAATTCGGTTTTTTTATTTTCGTATAGAAAGAATTTAATTTGATAAAACTCTCGTTTGTTAGTCAATTTGTTATTGGTATACGTAGAACTGATACAATACTAAGTTAGAGGACTCCACAGATTTTTTGATAGTCAAGTTTAGTAAATTTTAAATATAAGTTGATTTGTATTGGTATTGTTTCATTTGTTGAATTATTCGTCTGGATAACATTTTTCTTTGTACTTGTCGGTATTACTTGGCCGTTCTGTTGCTATTTGTTATAGCCAACGAGTAAGTTAGTATAACGTAAGCCAACAAGTAAATATTAATAGTGGAGGGATAAGATTGCTTTCACTTTATCGCTCCATTAAAAATTTCATTTACCAAAAAATTGAACAAGCAACGTTTTGGTAATTCACTTTCTTTGCAAACCAAACAAATTGTCGAAATCAAATTGTCAAATAATTTCTGCTAAATTGATATAGATTTTGAAATAAAAAGATTAATTTTGCTATAGTTGGCGGGAGTAAACCTTAAAATTAATAATAGGTCTCACATTGTAAAAGTAATTAAGGGTAGAATTAAATAGCAACTTTTCTCAATTCATTTTTTTATCAAATGGGGGGCGTTATTTTGAAATACCATTTAACATGATATATGCATATGGTATTCAAAACTGATTGTGTAGTATACATTGGCAATGATTAGCAATAGTAGTATAATTCGAGGTTCTGTTATTAGTAGCCACAAATCAAAAATATTGAATTGTAAAATTTGTTTATATTGGTTATAAACAGATTACGAAGGGTTGGTCAAATATTTTTAAAACCCAAGGATATCATATCACTTTAGACTTTAATAAATACTTTAGACTTTAATAAATAAGACTACACTTTAGATTTTAATAAATATATAAAGTTCGTTGATAATTAATTTCGGTCATTACAGTAGATCAGTTACATAAGTAACTTATAATTGATTTTACATAAAATATCGCCAGGCAAAAAAAATACTATAAGTTAAAAATTACTGCACAGCTTGGTATTTTTTATGTTTAATTATGTTTTTTTTTTTTTTGGTGGACAATTTATTTGCAATAGTACCTTTTATAGTACCTTTTAAAGTATGTCACAAAACAGTGTGTAATTATAAAAAAAACCTCACTTGCTGACATAACTGACATAAATGCATTACTATTAAAATCTATACATTTTTATGTTATTATTTTTAATTATTAATGCAATTATGTATTACTAATAAAAAATTGATATTAAATTTATATTAAATTGAATGAAATAAAATTAAAAAATTGTATCTTCTAAAATTATTTATTAGCAAAATCGCAACGTTTTTTTTTTAATTATGATTTTGTTATGCACTCGTTAGAAATGTGAAATTTTTTTTTAAAAAAGTTATGATTCTCGCTCGCAATATTTTACATTTTCAATGCAAAAAAAAAAATATGATCTTTTTAGTGCAACTTCAAGTTGAACCTCTTTTATAAAGAACAAGCTGAATTTATTATAAAATAAAAAAATATGCCATAATTGTTAGTCTGTAAAAATAGGTCATTGAAATAATCAATCACAATGCAATTACTTATATAATTTATCTCGAGCGCGGATGTAACATAATCTGTTGTAAATGGAAAATGCGTATAAATGTTAAGAATTATATAAGATAAAATTTATCATTGAATTTCTTTTAGTACAGATACGACATTAAATGCATATATATTTTTTTTAAATTTAATTTTATTATTGGAAAGGTAAACCTTATTTTATTTTTTTTTTTAAGTACAAATTATTAAGTTCGTGTGATAAAATTTAACCTTGTCGTTGTATCCAACGTGATAAGCTTTCACTCTTTTGAAAATAAAATTCGATTTTATAATGATATTCATTTTATATATATTACATATAACTATTATGCAATATGAACGATTTATTTTTACTTTCTATTTACTTTAAGATTACTTCAGTCTCAATACTAAGGCTAATTGAGTTTTGTAAGTTCATTTATGAGCAAAATTTTATAATAATAAATAATAAATAGTTTTAATTATAATTTAGGTTAAAAATTAAAATTGCAAATTACAGTAAAAATAAAATTACATATTTTAAAAGTTGTGAAAAATAATATAATTTATTTTCAAAAAAAAAAATATTGAAATTTCGAATAAAGTAATTGCACCGCAAGAAATTGCAATATTTATAGTTCTTGGTGTGAACGCAAGTTATGTTTATTTGGAAAGCTCATTGAAAAGTTCAGACAAGAATATTTTTATACAATGCATTTGCTATTTAATAAAAATGTATGACCTGGGAAAATGTTGTAATTTAATCAGGCATTTTAAGTGCAAAAAATATATAAATTATTATTTACTTACAAAATATTTTACATCATAAAAATATATATAAACACATTAATGTACATAAAAATTTAATTTTATTCTATATTTGATTTTTGTTTTTGTGTTGAGAAAATTTCATGGCACGTGATGCTATAGAAAAGATCACATCTCATTTTACTTTCTTAAAATTATATGTGCGGGTTTATTGTTTTACTTCTTATTTTAGCTTTCTATGAAAAACATAAACTGAAAATAAATAATTTCCATAGACAGCAAAAAACACAAAAAAAAAGATATATCTGACTTAGCACATTGCCTTTAAATTATTTTTAGATTTATAATATGAATATTACAAAAGGAAGCACATTGTTACGTCATTTAGTTGGTAGATTAATTAAGAATAAAAAAAAAAAAGTATATTTTTAAAACAGCACTAGTATTATTCTAAATTGAGAAAATGTGGTAAAATTTCAGTATTCATAAAAATATATTAGATTATAATTTGCATAGAGAAATATTAATGGATTTACCGATTTAAGTCAAGAACTTATGATATTAATAAATAATGCATTATTTTGTAAATCGAAATACAATCAGTTTCTGTACAAGTGCGAATCCGATTAACAAAAAAATCGGAATTTAATGTCATATAAGAATAAGTGGGCGTACAGTTTTCAAATTATGTCTACTGCGAAATCAATTATGTCTACTGCGAAATCAAATATATTGTAATTAATCCAGCATTTTCGCGAAGTAAAAATCCATTATGTAATGAATGGTGTAAAGGCAATGTGCTAAGTTACTTTTTAAAATTAATATTTCACATAGTAAATGGACACAAATATTACTGTTGAAGAATTTTCTGTTAGATAAAAGGAGAAATAATTAAAGACAGTCTTCTACGCGTGGTGTTTACCCTTTATAGCTAAAAATATTTTGAAAAATTGTAATATAAATTAGGCGTCACATTGGTAAAATAGTTAGGAGTAGAAGAAAATAGCAATTTTTGAACACATTCACATTAATTACTGCATAAGATGTCATTGCAGTTTATACCCGTATTTTGAAGTTTGAAGATATCAAAATGTTAACACAATTTCAGGTTATATACTATTATGGTTCAAATTTCTCAAATTTTTTATTAAAATCGTACATCGTATTCCTAAAAATTTTATTGAGGGCATATGTCTACTGACATAATTTGTCCAGCATGTTGCTAATTCGACACAAATAACGTCTAGAGATGTTTGTTTGTTATATTTTTATACGTTTAAATCATTAAAATGCAATTTGGTTAATTGTGGGTCCAAACTTATGTTGAGGATTTGTTGGTAAGCAAAAGCAATGACGAATAATTCGTCTATGACCAAAGCTAATAGAAGTAAAATGCCATTTATTATATTTCTAGATTTTTTCACTAGAGGGCGTAAATTTATTGAACTTGACAATCTAATTTAACATACGAGAAAATATTGAACATAAATTTTTAACAATTAGTTAAATTTCTTATGTTTAACTAATTTCGTATTAAAATATTAATAATTTCTTATTCTGGTTACCGTATCTGAGAACAAGATTTTTCGCAGTAAATAAATACATTTCGACAAAAATTCTTATAAATTTAAGAAAATAACCACAATTTATGTTTGGCTAAAAAATTTTTATGAACCACTAAATTTTGTTAAAAAAAAAAATTTTGAACTTATATGTGCCAAATTTTATTTTTTTTTTTAAATTCTTTCTCATTATTACTGCCTAACAATAAAATCATTGTATATTTTCATAAAATTGTAGCTAAATTAATTTGATGAAATAGAATTTTTGTTTATAAATTTTCTATCTAATATCTTGAAATATTGCCTTCAAGATTTTTTTTTTGTTTGTTATATCACAGTGACAATAAATATTAGTTTTTTTTGGGTTAAATTAAAAGGCAACAAAAAAATTTTTTTTTTAAAAAAATAAAATAAAAGTGTGTTCTGTTCTGAACTTAAATAGCAGCTCATGCTTGCTTATGACAATAGCGAATAGCCTCCAACATCTTAACATATTAAATATATACATTTATATAGTATAAGTTTTTATATAGAAATGTTTATATTTGTTACCGGATGACTACGACGACAAATAGCTCTGAAAAAAAAAATAATTGTGTATTAGCTGAGGTCTATTTTTATGACCAAGGGATTTGAAAAAATTAATAAATTGAAATATCTTTACACAAAAAAGAGTCGCACAAAAAAAAAATATTAAATTGTATTTCACGCAGGATAAATTTAAATTGTTGTATGTCAGGTTTTGGTGGGTTTTTTTTTTATGTTATATATTTCTTGCAATTTTTACTACTTGCTGGTTTTTCTATGTTGTTTTTGGCACTTCTAATAAGATTTTCACTTTGGATCCAAGATATATATCTAAAGAAAATATATACTAAACAAAGCAACGAGCTATTAGTATAGATCTATTTTTATTTTATTTTATTTTATTTTTTTTTTTTAGACTTTTGTTTTATGCTTCACATAGAAAATTATGCTATAGTCTAGAATCTAGACAGAATTTTATTTTGTTTAAATTTTTATACAAAGATTTTTTTTTTTTTTAGAAGTAAATCAATTAATTTTATTTCATCATTTTTAACGAAAATATTTAACAATATTCAGTATAGAAATATTTATAAACAAAAATCTTTTGGATTTAAATCTTTTGAACTTTATGTATATATGTATGTATATATTATTTTTGAATGATTGACAAAATGGCATTTTCTTTTAAATTGAAATAATTACAAGAAAATCATACACTTGTCAATCAATACCAAGAAAATTCTATGAAGCAATAAATATTATAAAAATAATATTTTCAAAAATTATAGTCGAAATATTTTGCTATAATTTTTTTGCCATAATTTGGACACATAAATTGATTTTTTTTCCCTCGATACATCTCGAAACATGACCGACGGTGGCATAAGTGGTAGTGTGCTAAGCTGTGATGCTGTTAGGTATTGAATTCATCTACTGCACAATGTTGGTCTAATTTTACTCGGCTTTAAATCAGTACCAATAATAAAATTATAATAAAATGTAATTTAAGACTGGGTAAAATGCTAACGGCCGAAAACATTTGCTAACAGTCATTAGCTTGTTGCAATGAAATTAAAAGTTTCTTCACTATAAAGAAATTTATGGTTCGGAATCCATATAAAATTAGTAGGTCCAAATTGCAATAAAATGTTCGGAGGCCCTTTAAGGCAGGCCCAGGCCCTTCATGAGCTGTAGCGCCAAAAGAAGCAGATACATCTGGAAACAGATATATCTTTCCCATTTATCTCTTTCCTGCTGTAATTTTCATGCTTTTCTAAGTAATATTTTTTATTCGACTCCATCTACTGGTTAGTTTGTAACTACATTTAAACGACAGCCTCATAATATACCATTTATTCCTAATAGAATTCAAAATCTACCTACAGCTTCTTTGAATACTACTTTCCTCCGTAAAAAGTTTCTTCACTATATTATTAAGTAATATAGTTTCTTCACTATATTATTAAGTTTTTTTATAGGCTAAATTAAAATTACTTTTAAAAATAAAATAAAATTGCCGATTCCAAATAAATTAAATTTTTTTCTCGTTATTTGTTATTAAAATTTTTGAAAATATCATACAGCTTCTTATACCGACTGCAATTATTTTTCTTTATGTTGGTTATTTTACAGACTAGACTACAGTTTGTCACAATGACGTCCTATTAGCTCTACTTAAAAAAAATCTTATAGTAAAAGCCAAAGAAAGACAATGTATTCCGCAATGCAACAGTTGTTTAAAAAAAATAATTTTCTTTTTACTTTTCATTTTATGACATTTCATTTAGGATTAAGAATTATTTTTTATTTCTTAGTGATTTATTTCTTTAAAATTATCAGTATTGGTAGAAACTGAAAAAAAAATATGTTATGCTGCAAAATATTTTATGAAAATTGTATTATAAATCTGACATTGTATTAAAATTGTTTTGTGAAATTTAATATTTTTGGGTTAAATAAATGTTACAGGGTAAATTTTAGGGTTAATATAATTCATTAATTAAAAATTATTATACAATTTTCAAAAAAATTATGAAAACAGTTTAATTTTGTTGTAAATTAAATGAAAAATAATATAATATTTTAATTAATATTTGACCTTCTAATCGCAAAAAAAAAAAAATTTGAATATTCATCAATAAAATAAATTTTTTTATCGTTCCATTTTCTCATAATTAATTCAATTTACAAAAATATTTAATTATTTGTGTAATTAGCAGTTCTTAGTACCTGAATAATGTTTTGTGTATAATAATAATAAAAAAAACTAAATATTTATGAATAATGTGCAAAAAGCAAAAATAACAATAAAAAAAAACATAACTTTTATGCAATTGTGTTATTTTTTTCATAAATATGACTAATAGATTTTATAACTCGTGAACTTTAATAATTTAAATAAATTTAAAATAATTTCCAGTTCCGAAATTTTAAAATTTTTTCGAACTACAAAAAAGCTAAAAAATCTCTACATAAAAATTAATTTTTATTTTATAAAAATAGTAATAAAATATCTGGTAAAGTAATGCAACACCATCCCGGATCATGGTATCTTCCATGGGGAGTACCAATACAAAAAATGTTAGCGGTACCATTTAATCATCCTGGATATACACAAGCCCAGACACAATTAACAGCTGCTAATCAATCGCAACAACAACAACAACAACAACAACAACAGCAACCAACATCACCTCATCAATCTGCTGTAGCTGTTGCAGTCCAAACACCAAATTATACACATCAATTACATCCTGGTGCTGTAACTTATCATCATAATCCAACAGCAGCAGCTCTACATCATCCATCGTTACACCAACAACAATCACATCATCATCATCCAGCAACGGGTACAACACCACATCATCAACTTAGTACACAATCTTTACATCCAGCTGCTGCAGCAGCTATGTTTACACCATTATCATTACGTACATTTATTTCACCATCAGCGCACAATCATTTAGGTTTACCGCAACAAACATTAACACCAGCATCAGCAAATGTAGTGGCAGCTGCTCTTCATCATCATCAGCAACAACAACAACAACAACAGCAACAACAACAACAACAACAACACCAGCAACAGCAGCAATCTTCACCGCCACCAACAATTGTTACAAATCAAACTCAATCACAATTGGCCGCAATGAATTTAAATGTTGTAGCTATGCGACAGCCCACAGTATCTAATTTAAATCTTCCGATTACAGTGAAAAAGGTAAATTATGTTTTTTTTTATGGTAATTGTTATATATTTTTGTAAACATTTCGACCAATTTGCTTTTTCCTCTAGTTAATATTTAACAATTGATTTAGAAATTTCATAACAAAATTCGAATTTTTTACCCATTTTGTAATACTATCTTTTTTTTTTGCTGAATATTCATTGTGATTTATTGACCCTCATATCAAAAATTGGTATTCTATCTTATATCCGGTAATTCATTTAAATTTTAGTAGAAATATTATTAATAAACACCAAATTTAAATCACGTTATCATCTATTATTGATTGCGATTTGTATATTTAAATTTAAAATCTAATAATAATTTATGACACTTTTTAATGATTATTTTTCCTGAAATTTCTGTATATATGAATATTGAAACTGATTAAATTTTAGAAATGTTGTTTTAAAAACAACGATGATTTTTTTTTAAATTGCACACCTGCATTCTACGAACAAAAAAACACATATTTTATGTAAAATTTTAATTTTTAGAATATTTTCCAAGGAAAAATATGAAAATTTATAAAGCAGGTATATTTTTAATCAGATTTTTATATTTTCTATAAATAATGAATCACGTAACTGATTTACCCTAATAAGGAATTTATTTTACCTTAATTTCAAGGTTTATCTATTTAGAGATGAGTTTAATTTTTGATGACAACAGAGAATTTGTTAAAAAAATTATTTATTTAATGTTTAGAACCAGTTTTACATAAATTCTAGTTTCTTATTTGCTGGAACTTGCAATATTAAATTTAAATTTATTTTAATTAGATTTTTCTTAGAAATTGAAGGTAAATAAACAAATTGAACTTAGAATATTTAGAATTAAAATTTTATTACCTACCGTGGATTTCTAAATAAAAATTGTAAATTTTGCTAATTTTTATACAATTTTTTTTTATTTACATACATTATATCAATCAACAATGAATAGTAAATTAAATTCGGAACATATTTTTTTATGAAATTTCAATGGATTTGGATCAAAATAGATATTTTAGATATTTTGATCCAAATACATTAAAATTTCTTTTTCAATTCTGCGACGCTTTCCAATTAAAGTTTATAAACAAAAAAAATATGTTCGTTGCTATACGCTGATTCATGTACCTTTATTATTTAATGGTTTTTTTTACCATTACTTTCTTCAGATACATTTTTTTTTAGTTTAATTTACTTTTTTTCACTTGTCATTATTAATTTCGTATTTTGTTACGAGATACTTTATAATAATGTTAATTCAATGTTACCAACTAGAAATATTTTTATGATGACCAATTCATTTTCATTGCTTAACAACATTAATGGTAAGATACTCTCTATTCTATATTACATAAAATTTAAAAAAAAAACCTAAATATGTTAATTTAAATTGTAACAGTTTCTTGTCACATATATGTGTAAAAATTCATTCAACATTTTTAATTTGTGAATTCATGCCGGTACCCATTTTTGGTTTTTTGAGTCGGAGCGTGGGTGCTTTCGACAAATTACAACAGATTTCGCATTGCGTTTATATGTATTTTGGTTTCCGGTATATGGAATGCTCTACTCTACACTACAGCAAGTTTTCTTTACAGAATCATAATAATATTCAAAAATTAAAAATTAAATGAAAATGCACGGAAATTGTAGAAAATTTTTGCAAATCTTTTTTAAACTCATTCAACTGAACCTCAAGGGCATTTTTATAGCAATCGTTAATTATTCATATTTTAAAGAATGTTAATTAGAAATTTAATTCTAATTTTTTTTTTCTCGAAACTAAAGTAAACAACATAAAAAGCTTTTTTTTTCTTCATAATTTAATGCTCGCATATGAAAGATTGAAATTGAATCTTAAATAAATCTTTGTTAAATAAAGAATGCCATCATCAGACAAAAAAATAATAATAATAATAATAATATGTAAATTTAATTATGAAATAGCTTTTCATTATTGTTTGTGTAAATTTTAATATAATTTATACATTCTCACTGTTTTTATAAATAATAATAAAGATTTAAATATTTTTTTTTGTTAAATCTTTACCGTCAATTTTGTTTTGGTCAAATTGTTAAAAATATTGGCCTTGTTCACGTTCAAATAAGTATCTGAAATTTTTGAAATTCGATTATTTTTGACATGAAGCATATTTTTTGTTATTATTGTTATTTTTTATATGAAGCATAGTTGGTAACATAAAAATATAAAACAAAAATATCGAAGCTACTTGCAGTACAAAATAATAAAAATAAACACTGAGCATGCATTTTTTTGGAATTCTAGTCAAAACGCTCTAAAAAAAATAAAAATTCAGAAATTTTCGAATTATCAGAATATCAGATATTTTATGTTGATGTGAACAGGGCAGGACGATTATTTAGAATAAATAAATTTTTTATCTTTAGCTATGGTAAAATTAGAAAAATTAAATGATAATTGCAAACTACAAAAAAAAAAATAATTTTAAACTATTCGTAATTAAGAATACGGAAGCGATTAATTCTTATATGAAAGGAAATCATTTATTACGAGTAAAGTAAATTTATTTCTATTATAATGTTAAAAGTTTAGTTATAAAAAATTTGTTCTTTAAAATAATTGTTTTATGAGCAGAAACGCATAATGTTTAAATTCAGAGCAAGAATTAAAATAATACTTAATAAGTATCATTTATGTTGAATTTTTCAGCATCTATTTTAATAATTTAAAAGTAATTTTTCTTGTTTAAACAATAATTCACGATTCAATATATTTTTATATTTACATTTAATTAACTAGTGTATATTCCGTGTCCCTGTTTAAGATGCTATCCCATTAAATGGAAAGATTCCTTTATTAATTTTAAGAACATCTACCTACGCACTTTGTTTGCAGGACTGACAGTTTTCAAAAAAGTTAACTAGGATATTAAACAAAAAACTGATATTTAAGTTTTGATTTTTTATTAACTAATTTTATTTTGAATTGTAATTTCGATTATTCACACAGTTGCTCAAAATAACTCCCTCCATTTACTGGATGCAAGCTACGTGGTTAAGAATCAATTTGTAATAAAATTGTTTTTAAAATGAAATCAACATTGAAATATTTCTCTTGATCATTAATCTTATCGTACATAAAAAAATAGAAATATTTCGTACAAAAAGTTGAAATTTTCTATTAAGTAATGATTTGAGTTTTGTGGAGTTAACGTATTTTGCAAATTATATCTAATATATAAAATAATTTTTAAATAACTTGCACAGATTAATTAAACTAAAATAAAAGCATAATTTTAAAATAATTTTAGAGGTAAACCACCGTGTTATATTTTTAAAGTTTTATTAAATTTAAATTAAAATTATATAATATATAAACTTTTTGTACTAGCCTTGTCAGTTGTAACTAATAGAATATAATACTCTGACAATAAGTTTTTTAATTAAAATTCTAAACGAAAACCTTCATAGTTATTTAAGTTATTCTGCTTATTTGATGTAGGACGAATATTGTACAACGACTTTAATTAACTTCAATATATTCTGGTGATAGCCGATTTGTTTTTATTGTAAATAGTTCTTGAACTTAAGTGTATGCTTACTGTAATCATATCGAAAAAAAAGTTCTCTAAACCAAAAAGCTTAGGTTTCCAGTATATGTGTCAGGAAACTTTCTCTGCAATTTTATAGATAATTCTCGTAGCAATCATCTAGCATTAGTGCAATAAATTTATACTATAATACCATAATAATCGTCAGCATAAATTACCTTTAGTATTAGTAATATTGACCTACAAGTTACATTAATTGTTATCTCTCGCTGTTTTAAAGAAAAACCACCAGAACTTGCGCACCTTTAATCCAGGAGGGACCTAAACTTTTTATTTTATGGTATTATCTCGTATGACAAAGTAATCATTTATTAAATCATAAATAAAAGTATATAATAATTAATATTAACACAACCATACAATAAAATTAGCTCCAAATTACAAGTGTTTTTATATCTGATAATCAACCTTCGTATTTAATTAAATAAACACTTATTTTATTAATTATCACTAGAGTTTTATTAAATTTTGTAATTTATATAAAAACTGAACAGTTTAATCAAAATGTTATTTAGTTATTAATATTGTAATTCATTGTGCAGATTTAGTTACTGGATGGCCATACCCACTACATAAATCATTAATATGTTTCCTATATAATTTATTAATTCAGTATAAAAAATTAACTAAAAATCTTTTTTTAAGCAAGGTCAATAATTGTTGATGGTGATTCTAAAAAGTAAATTGATTCTTTTATATATCAAAAATATTTCAGACTGAAATGAGTTCCTGCTGTAATGAAAGGCTTATTTTGAAATAATAAATGACAGATTATAAATTTTTAGTATTTTTAGTTTTAGTCTTCTTAAATATCAATCATTAGGAAGGTGATATTTCAGTTTATAATCTTTTAGTATAAAGACAGCCTATAATTATCTATAATTTTTGGAATTTCATTTTTGGTGTTAAGTGTTAACGAATAAACAGAATAACTAAAAAAATAATAATATATTTACGATGATTTCGTAAGATACTATTTTTTGATAATTATAAATTTTGTAAATAAATTATATTTTTTATAAATTTGTGAATTAATTATTCAATTTTGCCACTAACTTCTTTATAGGATATAATATATAAGGATATAATTTTGCAAAATTTCAATGAATGACTTTAAATTTAATGACTTGTCAATTATATCCAAAACTAATAATTTCCAGTAATTGTATTCGAATTTGTTTTAAGCAAAAATATATTTTATAATTAAAAAATTTTTTTTCTGACGATATTCTATTTAAGAATTTATGGGTCAGATGTTTACTTACACAAAATCTTAGTCACCTTATTGGCTGACGGCACTTTCGGACAAAATTAGTTTTTACTAATTTTGTCTGAAAGTGGCGTCAGGCAATAAGGTGACTAAGATTAAGAACATTAAGTCAATATTTTGTCATATTTATCTATAGACTGAAAAAAAAACACTCTCGCGGTTAAACTAAACTAATCTGTTCCTTTTGAATATCAAGCATCGATTTTTTTAGACTTCGGCTGAATCATAAACGACGTTCCTAATATAAAATTATATTTTTTTCTTGTATTAAATAATATTGAAGCTTTCAGGGTAGTTGATTTGAACTGCCGATCATTTTGCACACAACACGAATATGCAAAATTTATGTAGAAGATATCTGCAGAAACAATATTTTAATCACCGATGATTCTTTTACAAAAATATAAAAATTATCGAGAGATATTGACTATAATTTTTTTTAACAATGTTTCAAACATCTTTAGTCAAATAGAAATTTTGACAGAAATTACAATATTAATGATTGTAGATTTTTAAAATTTAATTTTTCGTTCTCTAATTAAAAATAAAGTTAAATTTAATAAGCTTTAAAAAAAAATTTTAAGTTGTTCATTTTTTTGTTATATAAAAATATATTTATGTATTTACATAAATATAAAATATATTATTTTATAAATTTTTATATTTTTTTTTAATCTGCCAAGATTAATGATGAAACAAAAACGATTTATTTAAATATTTATATTTAACGAAGGCAAAAATACAGTATATTTATTTAGTTTTGTAGTAAATATAACATAAAATTAATATGAAAACACAATTTGTAAATTTAGCTCAAGAGGTACGTTAGTTTATGTTAAATATGCTGAAAGACTAATGAATTGTTCGAATTTATAATTTTAATTAGTAGTACATTACAATTTAAAATAATATACTATATGCTAATATTACAGTCAGTCTGTTAAGATCCAAAAAAAAAAAATCTCTATGTAAGATACCCGAGAATCGACATCTGACATATTTTAACAGTATGAGCTAAAAATTGGTTTCATAATAGTTGAAGGGTTTATTTACATATTTTTATTGACATACATTAAATTTTATATAAATAGAATACAAACATAAAAAAAATCATGATCATCTTATGTAATTTGTTATTGTGGTTTTGCCTGAACATAATCGCAACTTTTTTTTATAGTAAATAATAAATAATTCATATATTTTTTCGTATTTCAAAGATTTTAATAGTAAAACGCTTTCTATTATGCTTATATACTGGCAACTTATTTAACAGAAACTGGTTATTTTCAAAAATAACTTTTTTTTTTTGAGATTTGTTGTAGCATAAATAAAAACCTTGAGGTTTGTTTACTTGTATGGTTGAGTTGAAATGGGTTAATTAACTCAGTGTAAATAAAAAATAAAATTTTTAATATATCAAAAATTAATTTATTTAATGAAGACACTAAAATTATTTATTCATTTATTGATAGATTGAAATTGAGGCCCATTTTCCAATAAATAAATATTAGCCGTAGCTGTGGCTGATATCCGATTTCAGCCAATCAGAATCGGAGAAAAAAAAAATGGGCTTATAAACAGTGTGCTCAGATTTCCAATGGACTCTAGTGGGACATTTATTTTTAAGAAATTAAAAAGAATGTCTTTTTCCACCAAAACTTTATTTAAACCGAAAAGATCCTTATTAAATTTGAAATTATATTTTAAGGAGTTCCGAACAACTTTTAAAATATTTTTATTTCCAGTGATTTAATTTTTGCAATCACTGTCGTTTAAATTAATAAGAGATGTTAAGATAGCACTTATTGTAGAAACGTCTAATCGATTACACTCATCCGTGATTTTCTATTGTTAGAGAAAAAAACGTGTTCACAGTGAGAATAGTGGGCAGCTATTACAAATAAGTATTAACATAATACTAGAGTGTTTTCTTTTATTCATTCGAAATATTCGGAATATTACATAAAGTGTTGTGGCCAACAGCATTCTATTCGGACAATTACATAAAGTGTTGTGGCTAACAGCAATATAAAAATCGAATAACAGCATCAGCCATGGCTAATATTTATTTTTGGAGCTTGAAATTATTATTTATATTTTCAAATAACTGATTATTATATTGACAATATCGGTTCACAAATTACCTTCTACCAAAATCTGATAATTATTATTTTAACAGTATTGTAATTTGCTTTGTCAAGGCGGAAAATTTGACATTCCTTTTGATAAGTTCAAGTCAAGCATATAATTTTACAAAGCTTAATATTATTTGATAGAGAATCAAGTAACCGAACTTAATAAATATACACAACTTTATGTATATAACTTGTAATTTGAATATATTTTATAATTATGCGCAATGAAAAATGACTTCTCAATCACCGAAACTCAAAAAATGTTGTTTTTTTCGTCTGCAAACATAATAAAACTATTTGAAATTAAAAAAAAAACCAATTAGATATTTATTTACAAAAGAAAAGTTTTAAGATTTGAAAAATTCATTGAAACTTTTTTGTAATAATGAGAAGAAAAAAAATTAACAGAAAAGAAATTATTTCGCATAAAAAGCATTTTAAGCGTGCGGTGTTCTAAAAAGAAACAGTAGTTAATAGCCACACCATGTGTCGAATTCTACAGAATTTGTGTCATAAAAAATTTGTTATTTTAATATTTACATATTTATTATTTTTCGTATTATTTACCCAACAATTAAATTTAAAAAAAGATGCAAACAGAGGTGTACATCAAACCATAATTTTTACCATTTCGGAGAAGTTATTGACATTAAAAACTATAACAAATCATCGGGTTTTCTAAAAGTTATACTTTGTGTAATGTAGTCGCAGTATATTTTAAAATCTACTTTGATCGCTAACAATAGAACATTATTTAGTAGATTTAATTGAATCTTTATGTTATAATTTTTTCAATAGAACTGCAAGATTTGTTAATTTTTATATTAACGACAATAAAAAAATGAAATTTTTGTATTTTTCAGATAAATTTTTAACATTTTATTAATTACAATTTTTTCGAAATACATATTTTTTTAATGATAATTCAAAAATATGATCTATAATTTGTAGTAATCCCATACCAATAAAATGTCAGTTAATTGCAATATTGTATTGCAAATTAATTTGAAAGTATACATTGACATCAACAGACAAATTTTGTAAAAAGATTTGTAAAAAACTATAGTGATAAAACAAGTAAACAAACTAGTTTTCCTATAAATATTTGAAACTGAATGAATTCTTTAAATTGAAAAGTACTTTTATTTAGTCGATAAAGTCTGCTCCAGGTAAAATATAAATTGAAAAATTCCATTCTAGTGATAATTCAATGTGCTTTTAAAGACAATAAAATATGTCAAACTATTCGTGCAAAAAAATACTTTTTGTTTTTTAGGAATGGAAAATTACTTTAGGTAATTTTAAGTTTTGTAACCAGCCTTCAATAACTAATATAGAAATTCATTTTCGATATAAATTCGTTTAAAATGATTTTAACTATTTAAGGTATAATCATTTATAGGTTTTTTGCTCTCGAAATTATTTTACATTTATAATTACTTCCAATAAGTTACAAATTATACTTACAAAATTACTTGTAAAAATATAAAAAAGAATTTAACAAATTTTTTAAAATATAGGAGTATATGTAATCAAGGCCGGCGCAACCGCTCCCCGACAGATGCGAAGCAGGTATAAGGGACGGTTGCCAACAAATACTTAAGTACAAAAACTAAAGTAAAATCTAATCTGACTTTACAAGCATGAAAGCAAGAAAAATTTAGTTATAATATTAATGGAACAACTATATTTTCTAATTGTCCCAAAAATTAATTTTTCAGAAAGGGCGAGTGGGATTTCTCTACTTCGCGCCGGATCTGTACTTGATATATAACTTCTAACTTGTAATATTTTACGAACATAAAACTTATATAATCATACAAGTTATGACACACAAGGGACATTCTTGTTTCGTAATATTTTTTCTGATGAAAATATCACTTATCCTTTTGCATTAATAATAAAAGTAATATCCTTTTAGATAAATCATAAAAGTAATGAATAAAAATCTAAGCAATATTTTTGATAAATAATTTTTCATTCGCTCGAATTTAAACTAGTTCAATTTGTTTATTATCATACTTTTTTATGAATATGTATTAATCATCATAATTACCTGAAGCTCGTAAAAGTTGATTTAAATAGTATGTATTTTAATTTTCATTCCTTTTGTTTATTGAAATTATTGTTGAAATATTAACGATTCATACGGATTTCACAGGTTTTTAATAGTTCATCATCAATTTTAGATACACATAAATTCATGTTGCTCAACAAAATAAAATATAACTTTAAAACTAGTCATAATACGCAGTATTTTTTATTATTTCTTATAATATACAGTGACAAACTTGAAGGATCAAATCCCTACAGAGTTTATTTGAATGATTCTGTTGTTATTTATACAAAATATACCTTTTTTGTACCACCTAAATTACAAAAAAAAAAAAAAAATTATAAAAATGAGATTGTTACTTTATGATGTTTTTGGCTTCATTACTTCCTTTTCATATAACAGTTTGTCAACAAATTATCTAAAAATTATTTTAAGGTAACAAAATAAATTAATAATTTTTATATACATATATATATTATGCTGTTATACACATTTAAAAGGAAATTTGGCATTTCGACAACTCCTACAATAATAAATTGTGTCATTTATTTTAACGAGTATTTCAATAAATTTTAAAGCAATTTAATTTTTTTTAAAATTGTTTTATTTTATTTCTATCTTACAGATATAACCACATAATTTTTATTCAAATATTTCTTCGTATTTGATAAATAAAAATTTTAAAATTCTAAAAATTGGTAACTTTTTTTTAGTCAAATTTTTTATCTATTTTCATATTGTTATATTAGATATTTCATTATAATATTAAATTCTTTCTATTGTAATAATTTTTTTTATTATTTGTTGTATCCGCCTTTTAAATGGGCTGGATAGTTTTATAATAAAACTAGGAGGTTTTTTTTTGAAAATATGCCAAAAAAAACAAAAAAAACGAATGAAATAAAAATCACCAAAGTATTTCTATGAAAAAATTATAAATAATTTGTATAATTTTTAAATTACTATAAGAAAAATTATAGAATTTGTTACAATTTATTCCAATAAAATTAATATATTTTGACCCTGGAAAAATTAAACGTGGTATTCTAAAAGGAACATATAAATTCCGGTCTACTCTAATACTATTGTTTTAAAAAAAATATTTATGTAGGCGTTTAATTTTATTTCGGCTTATCCTCAGTACTACAAAAAAATCATTTCAATAAATTAAAAAAAAAAACTCTTGAAATACTCTTTGACCAGAGTCCAATTGAGCTATAAAAAAAAATAAAATAAAAATGATCTTTTTTTAATTTTTGTAATTTGAACATTTGCCAAAAATATAACAATATGCCTGGTGTCCCAGTAAACAGAAGGTTTTTTTTTTTTGTTAATATTTAGATATGAAAATTCCTAAAAATAATTGTACATTATGTATAGATACTAGATATAAATTCAAAATTATGATTATTGTATATAAGTCGTCATCATTTTTAAATTCAAAATTATTTATCTGCAATCTTATACAATTTATGATTTATATAATAATTTTAAAAATTTATTATAATGGTTTTTTTTGTTTTGTATTATTTTAATTGTTTTAAAAGTGTTGGTACCTAAATAAGTACCCAAACTAAGTTATTAAACATAAAAAACAATCTTATAAATTTAATTTCAATTTATCATAAAAGAAATTAATTTATTACACGAAAAAAAAAACAGGTAAATCTCATTTTATCTTTTTATGCATTTAAATAAAACATCTGTTGGCGAGTAGTAGAATATTTTTTTAATTCTAATGAAACGACCTTGTATATTAATGATAAGTTTCCGTTTTTAATTTTTATTACTTAATATACTTTTTTTATTTTGTTCGGTGGCGCTTTCTATATTCATATTTTTTTTTTTTATAAATAAAAATTATGAATTTAATATAATTTAATCTCCTAAATATCTAATAAAATCAGCAAGATGATATAATTTTTAACATTTTATCCAGCCCACGTAGTCACGATATTCATAAATGCTATATGACTTGCGGGCATTGTACGCATAAAAGTAACCAGGTGTTGCGTCTGAGCACGTGAGTTGTGATTTAAAAATATGTATAAAAAAAAAAATAATAATAATTTTCTTCTGATTTTTTTTTTATGTATTCGAAAATTTATAATTTTTATCAATACTCAAGTTTTTAGAAAATTTGGAATTCAAAATATTCAACATAAATAAATTATATTTTGTTTAAAAGACTGATTTTCATCATATTAAACATAATAGATTTAAAGATGAGTTTAATAAGAAAATACCACCTACTCAAGAATAATTTTGATATTATGATACTATGTCTTGATCTCAGTTACTTATGGAATTTATATTTCATCAAAAATAATTTGGAAAACCACAAAAGTGTTTTTTATGACACGTTTTTTTTTCTTTGGTATTTAAAGTTAAAAACATATTTATTGCATCTCTAGACATATAATTTAGAAATCCTACCTAAAATGATCTAAACATAAAATTATTCTTATAAATTATAACTTTCTCTGCTGAAATAAGGCTGTCATATCACTTAGCAAAAAAAAAAATATTTTATTGTTCACTAATTAATTAGCGGAAATGAACTTTATTAATAAATGTTATGTAATAAGCTTGATATATGTCATTGCAATTTAAATTTATGAATTCTATCTTGAATTTAATATTGTCTTGAAATTTTGAATTAAAGTAAAATTTTCTGAGACTATGGAAGATGATATTCATTATCATATTTTCGAATAAGTTTTGAAATTAATTTAATTTCGTATCTATTTTAAATTTGACAAATACAAAAAAATACTCCTATCTTAGAACAAAAAAAAATTAATATGTTAATTATTACATATTATAAACCGAAATGCAATTTTCCGGAACGATTTCATATTAAAAAAAAAAAGAAAATTACGATAATATTTTCAAGAAGTTTAAAATTAAATTAAATCAACTTATGCTGAATAAAGAAACATATTTGTATTTGATAGAACAATTTCAATGAAAAAATAAAAATAGTAATTCTTGTTCGTTCGTGTCCAAGATGTAACCATAGAAAATTTAAAAATATAATATTTATAATAAATTTAAATAAAAATACAATAATTGCAACGTCAACGTATATAAAAATTAATGTTTTTCATTTTGGCATATTGCCTAAAATTTTCATTTTTTTGTTAAATATTTTATAGTTTTAAATTTTTATATACATTTTTGTGAAATGATTTTATTTCTTATTCTTAATTTCATAGCATTTAAAGTTATGCCTTTTGAATTTCTCGAAAGTAAATTCGACTGTTTGCCTTCAGTTCAAAGAGTAGAACATTTTCGTATTGTTCATTAAGAATAAAATTTGTGAACAGATGCTATAGAGTCATTACATAATCTAACTAGAGAAAATAAAAATTATTTAAAATTTATTATAATAGCTCAATAATTTGTAAAATTTAAAGAAATAATAAAGATTTTTATTTTTATTACGACTTCGTTTTCTGAAACTTGAAATTGATTAAAATACATAAATAGTTTTTACATATTATAATTATTTTCTAATTTAAGTTGGATATAAAGTTATGTTAGTCTGGTTATTTCACAGACTTCAATATAAAACACAACCTCTTAATAGTTTTTCTTCTAGCATAATTGACGCTAGAAGAATAAAGCCACTCTGGGAATTAAAAATTCTTTTCATTATGTTTTTAAATTCATGAATCCAATTGAAATTTTAATATATTTTCCACAATATTCTAAAAATATTATTTTTAACTTTTTAACTATTTAACTATAATTAATTTAATCAATATATAAATAATCTATATTCAGTATATTACATAACACGGTTCACAAATCTACTTGCTCTCAAAAATAATTTTTATCTTTTTTGAAAGTGTACTTTGCCAAGAACTTCACTTTAAAATAATAAATTTTTATACATTTAATACAATATTCATCCTACTTGAAATTAAAAAAAATGGGAGTTTGTTTAACTCCTATATTTCCAAGTCATACTCGTCGAGTTTGCAGTCTGTATAAAAAGGCATTACGTAATCTTGAAGCTTGGTATGATCGAAGGTTTGACAAAACTTCGAATTATTAAGTACAATTATTTTTGAAAATAAATTTATTATGGAATTTTTAGAAATGTGTACAGATATCGTGCTGTTATGTTAAGACAACGTTTTGAAGCAAACAGAAATTGCCATGAGAATGCTGCTAAATTATTGGAATGTGGCGAAAAAGAATTATTTGAAACGCAACATTATCAGCCTAGAAAATGTAAAAAAAATTATAACTTTCATTATTATATTGAGAATTATAATTTTTTATTTAGTTGCTCAAAGTCCAGGCGGTTGTGATTTTGAACGTCAAGTAATTGCACCAGATTGGGTATTAGATTATTGGCATCCTTTGGAAAAATTACAATATCCGAAATATTTTAAACTCCGGGAGGAACGTAAAAAAGAATTTGTTTGTTTGTGGGAGCAAGAATATGAAAATTAAATAAATTTTTTTAACTCTCAATCTGTTACTTATTTATTGTGCCACCAAATCATTAAATCACCTTTCTATATTATAACACAGAATATTGATACAGCTTTAGCTAATATCTAGTAATTGTGGAAGTCTTGAAAACTGTATATTAAATAAGTAGGGATTAAATTTCGAAAAGCTAGAGTCCAACCTTTTATTGTAGATCGATAGATATGTCAGAACCAAAACCACTGCGGCCAAAATTTACTTATTATGGCAAAAAAGATCTTGGATTTCACTTGAGAAAGTTAGATTATCCTAGGAGAGGTGTACGCAATCTCTTTGGGTCAACTAACACTTGCCCGAAGAATCTGTGCCTGCTAATAGAAAGACTTACAAGCTCTATTTACACAATCTCCCAAAACTGTGAGGATCCATTCTAGTCAATTAGTATGTTGACATCGCCGAATCGTTTCGGATTCGTTACTCAACGAAACTTTTGAAGTTTTATATACAAAACCTATTTAGAAAGTTATTGAAAACTACTGACAATTTAATATTTATTATATGTCAAACTTGAATCCAAAGGAATAATTTAATTTTTTTTAAGTATAAATATATTTTCTGTTATAATGTAAAACCATTATTATTTTATTAAATCAAAAATACAACTTTTTTATTTCGAAATATGTACTGCATTTATTTGTGTTGCCAAAACAAAACAATTCCATCGAAGCGATAATTGTCCTACATACCATTTATCGATATTTTTGCTTCCCTAATAGTCCACGAAACTAAATCGAATCGCTAAACCAATATCCCAACTCTTTGCCGGGCCGAATTATTTTGTCCGGCGCGACCAAAAATCCGGCCCGGCAAAGAGTTCAACCCATTTTATATTTTCCTTCACAGTGCTCATGCACACAAGGAAATTTGTTTTCAAAACTAACAATGTTTGAGTTTTTTCTTTTGATTTACATTGGTGGTAATTAAGCAGACAGTGGCCCATTGGATACTTAGTTACACACTTTTATAACGTGAACACTTCCCAAATATTGAAATTTATAAAGTTTAGTCTTGCCGTTTTTAGTGTATGTATGAAGTTTTTGAAATTAAGGCTGTTGTGCACCTGCAATTATTAATTAACTTACATAATTTTCTAATATGTTATTTATATACTTTTAGGTTTTAATACACAATGATCGAGATAAACTAAAATTAGCAAATCCTGAGAAGAGAAAATGCGAAGATAATGATCTGGCAAAGGACTTAAAAAAGGTTTAAAAAAAAAAAATTTTATTGTCAAAGGAAATATTTTTATGTATTTGAAAATTAATTATTTTTTATCAGGCTAAATTGGAAACAAAAGCTTTAAAGGCAAAAAGACCTGGTTTTACCGATGAACGTTATCATGAAACATCATATTACATTGAAAATGGTAATTTATGATGATAATAAAAAAATATTTTACACTATAGTTATCCTGTAATATAATAGTATAATTTTGAAATATACAGGGTTTTCGTATTTAGGATGATATCCTGTGAAGTGGTATTAATTTCAAATAAAAATTCCTTAATTAATTTTGTATCAATTTTTTTGTACTAAAAATTTTATGGAATGGAGGCGGTCTATTTGAAACACTCGCTCAGCTGCAGGGTGTTTTTGGAGAAGGAAGAGCTACAAATGAGCTATTAAAGCAAGAATTGCATTAATAGGTCTTTTGTATTTTTTTAAACACTCGTTGTACCTGAATGGGTATTTCACGTAGACCATCCTCACATAGAATTTCTTTCTAAAAATGATTCAAGGAATTTTTTTCTAAAAATTAACCACGGTATAACATCCCAAATCGGTATACCCTGTATATATGTTAATGGTGTTATAAATCGTAATTTGTTCAATTAATTCATAATTAATTTAACAAATTACGAAATATTTCTAACATTTACAGCTTAAACAGTTTTTTTTTACACAAACCTTTTCAATTTCAATATTCAATTTCCAATACTCGATTAATAAGGCCGTTTTCGAACCGTGAAACTTTTTTTTTTTTAAATTTTCGAACAAATGAAGTATTTAGTGCAAGTGTAGTCATGCGCCATTTCGACCTTCATTTAACTAAACTCAATCAGCTATAAGAGATTATCTCAATTTTCCGGCCTGGGAATAAACTTTGGAATTATAATGAGAATTTTCCTAATTTGACGTAAAAAATTGCTTGAATTTATTTTAGTTACATAAATTCTAATTAAAAATATTTTACACAAATATACTTAAATTATTACGATATGTACTAAGTAATTTATTTTTTCTCCGTTTTCCCTTTATGTTTTACCATTAACGTATTCATTTGTTTTAAACTTATATATATATATTTTCTGTTTAGGCCTTCGTAAAGTTTATCCTTACTACTTTACATTTACAACTTTTACAAAAGGCAGATGGGTAGGTGAAAAGATTCTTTCAGTTTTCTCTAGAGAATTTAGAGCACATCCGGCTGAAGAATATGAAAGATGCATTAAAGCTGGTACATTAACTGTTAACTATGAAAAAGTACCCACCGACTATAGGCTAAAGCATAATGATCTTTTGGCAAATATTGTACACAGGTGAGAATTTTATATGATATTTAAATAGCATTTTAATAAACTTTCATAATACATACATATATCTAATTTAAAATATATAAAGTACAAGTAAATAACATTATTTGTTTGTTATTTTCATTTGCAAATTATGTTTATATCTTTGTTTTTTTTAAATGTAAGTTGTTTTCAAGTAAAATAATTTTATAAAATTGTAAATGTTAATCGTGAATGGATAAATATTCTTCATTTGTGAAATGAGACAATAAACAATTATGTATTAGGTGGATTGAATAAAGTTCAGGTTTGAAGTGATCCCTCAAATTTTATTATGTGTTGGATTGTATAAAAATTAGCTCCATTAAGTTTCGTGAAACACTTCCCTCAGCCTATTACTTTTTATTTCCAATTAAGGATTAACTTTGAGTTGTAGTGTTGACGTATAAAATCATATATATTTTCGAATAAAAAAAGTAATTTTTTCGAACATAAGTTTTTATATAATTAAAATTAAATGATCCCTATTCTTTAAACCGACTCTCAAGTCATGTTATTGGGACCGAAAGCTCAATTTTTATGCAATCCACGCACTTATCCACCCAGAATTTATAATAAATGTAATAATAATAATGTTTATTTAAAATTATAAGATTTTCCCTCAAATATATTTAAGTAATTATTTAAATTTGAAATATTTCCAGGTTATTTTATTTAGTAATATTTCAAAAAAAAATTAATTATTTAGTGAATTGTAATACAATCTAAAAAGGTGCATCATTGAATCTTATATATTTTTTTCGTAAAGTTTATATTGCCATAAAAGTGTAATTTAACAAATTAGAGCAAAACTTATTTTATCGGAAATCGCTACAAATACACAATAATATGCTTTTTAAAAAAAGTAACGACGAATATTATAGGTCACTGTATCTGCCAATTGATATTTTTACAGTGTCCTGTGAAAGCCTCATGACAAAAAGCAGTTCAGTTTCCTGAACTGATTTTTGTCATGAGGCTTTAAAATTAAAATCAAACATAACCAACAACATGTCGTGGACAAAATTTTTATTTACACATTTCCCACCCTAGTTCTATTATATACAGTTTTTGTGCATGATTAGCTCATACCCTAATTTAATATTAATACATATTTCAATTTACTGATTTTCGTATCGAAAGTTCTAAAATTTATCCTTCGAATTGTAATAATTATAAATCTTTCGCATGAATTAAATATAAACACTTTAAAAATTAAGATTTTTAAAAACTAGGACATTATATAATTTTAACCTAAGTTTAATTATTTTTGCACATCATACACATTTTAGCTAATTTCTTATTTTATTAAATTATAGTGAAATTTGATTTATTATTTTATTGCACATTTCTATTTGCATTCACTACATTGTTGTGTAATGAAAATTTAATATTTATTTATTATTCCTACGACGCCCAAAACCTATAAAAATATAGAAATATTTTATGCTCCTAAAATAAAATTTATTATGTTATTTTAGTTATTACTTATAAAACAACAAAATACATTTTCTATTTCAAAAAAACTATATAAAAAGTAAATTATAACATAATAAAAAAAATTATATGTTGGAGATATTTACGTTTTTAAAATTAAATCTTTATCATTAAAATTCTATGTTTTTCGTCATGTACAATTTTTCCATCAATGAACATATTTAGTGACTAATATCCTATTTAGGTAGTCTGTTTTGAAAAACATGAGAACATCTAATAATTTATCATTTTAAAAAAATATAAAATAAATTGAGGAAATTACATTTTTTTTTATTGACGTCCTTTTGACAGCTTTTAACTTCCTTTCCATATACACATAACTTCCTTAATTTGCCTTTTACTTCTTTTATTTCCTCATATAATAATAAAATTATGAAAATTTCATATACTTAATAATAAAGAAAAATATATTTTTAGAACCTTCTTACATCTATGATTCTTAAAGCATATTATTAATGTTTATTTTAGTTTCTTTTTTTTTCAAATAACTATGATTAATTAGTTTACAATAACAGGAAACTGTGATTATTTTTTATATTATTTTTGTTATTAAAAAATATTAAATTTTCCAAACATAAAAATGATTTTTGCTTAACTTATTAAATTTTGTATACGGTCAAAATTCAGTTGCTAAGCAGTTTAGGCTGTGCTCTAAAATGCAGACTTAAGAAGTAAGTGTTTTTCTGACTTGAAGAAATTGAATAAAAGTATGAGAAGTCACTAAAAATGATTAAATTTATAAACTTACCTAATTTTTTTATTAAGCTGCATAAATTTCGTATTTAGGGCCTGCAAAATTACCAAGATTTGATTTTACCGGTAAATGGTAAATATGTAAAGTAATTCAATAATAAAACCAAAAAACAATTCTTTTTAAAATATCCAGACTGGTCTTAATTTTAATACATATTACCTGTTGAAGAAAAACCTATTTCAGACACAACATTTTTCGGTTTTATTGTCAGAAGATAGTTGTAACTATTTTTATCTAAAATAATTTAGCAGAATTAAAAAGAAACACAATTTGAAACGAGCTCGAAAGCATACAGTAAACACAAACGAGAGAAATCTTTTCAATTTATATTGAACTTTCCGTTAATTGTCATAAAACTATAAAATACACGGTTATATCTGTAGGATTCATAATTTTAGTTAGTTAATAAGTATGCTTGGTTAAAGAATATGTTTAAAATGATAATTATCAAATTAATTTTCTTTAAGTTTATTGATATTACAGCCCCTACTTCTTAGTGGCTAAATTCTTGACCGATATCATATTTAATTATATACATAAACACTAATTGTATTTTTTTATGTTTAATATTTCAGTTAAAGTGTTTTTGTTTTTTTAACTAAAAATTATATAATTTGCTTGCGACTATTTGTTATATTAATTTTAAAAAAAAAATAATCTTTAAACGAAAAATGAATTACATATTAAAAATGTAAAGTAAAATATATTTTGCAGACATGAAGTACCAGTTACTAGTCAACCAATTACAATAGTTCATATGGATGATGATATTGTGGTTGTAAATAAACCAGCATCAATACCAGTAAGTGGCTTAAATGACCGCCATTTTGTTACTATTATTAAATAATTTTAATTTTCTATCATTTTTTTTATATAGTATACATATATATATATATATATTTTTAAAAATAATTTAAACATAAAACATTTATGTACAATTATAATTTTTGTATACCAAAAATATTATCATTTAAATGTTTTTATTAACTTAAAATTTTAGTCATGTGTTCATCTTCTAAAACAAAACAAAAAAAATCCTGCCAATTCCTTCTACGTGTGTGTATGTGTGTGTTTTCTGAAAGAAATTTTACGAAATTTATGTTTTAAAAGCATTACAGGCTGAGCAGAATTTATAATTTTTGAATTTCAAAAAATTTAGTGATACTATATACTTCAAAAAATATCAATTTGATATATGTATGTAATTTATTAAAATTAATTGTAAATTACAAGGAAGATTTCATATTTTTATTCTGCAAGTTCTTAAAATTAATCGAATATCCTGAAAAAAAACTATTAACAAAAAAAAAACGAACATACTATATGAATTCAAGTGGAACTAATAATAGTCTTAAAATCTCTAAATTTAATTAATCATCCAGATTTCTATTGAGATCAAAATTTTCATTTTAGCTAACCAAATTTTATACTAATTTTCCCTCATTTAGTGTAAAATTAAAGTTATTTAATGTTTTATAATAGTCCTTAATAAAATATGTACTTTGTCGAATATCATCAGGTTGGTGGAAACTGAATTGCTGTAAAGCTACGGTTTTTGGATGTTATTTAGTATAAATATTGATTGAGGGATAAAAAAAAAATATTACGGAGAATAGTTTACATCTATATTGCGAATTAATATGCTAAAGTTTTAGTTTAAAGTGAATTTCAATCAAATTAAATAAGGTAATCTGTGGCAAACTAAATTTCGGATAAATTTTTGAAAACATAGAAAATTTCAAGTTATAGCATTTATATTTTATTGTTAAATAAGTGCTATCATCTCCTGGCAGTCCCAAGAGGAGCCTCCGAGGAATTTTATTATACTCTTCCACCCCATATTCCGTAACTTTATTCCTCAGATACAAAAGATATATCTTTAAAATTTCGGAAAAATAATAATAATTTTAAAAACAAATTTCCATTATCTACAATTAAGTACTATAATTAATTTTTAGTTCACGTCGATCCAGTAGCTCTTTTATTCCTTTAATATGATCGGTTTTTATATGTTAGACGAAGAGTGTACTAACGCTACCCGGCTGGTGATTATTATGCTCAAATTTTGATACGCCACGACAGATACCAACATTAAAAATTTATGGATTTTGTGGCAATATTATTGTTGTATATCCTAATTGAATTTAAAATTCAAAAATAAAATATTTCGGCGAGTTTTATCAACTACTTTAAAACGTCTGTTTATTGTATGTGGATTAAAATCATATTCATCTTTTGATTGTAATTAATTAATAAACTTACTAGTATTGAATCCCCCACCAAGGGTTTCTACATGTTTTATTTTACATTATCCAAATATATAAAAAATCTTCTATTCAAATATAAGAACCGGTCCTTCTACGATGCACTCTTATGTTTGAGGTAATTAGAGTAATTTTAAAAATGCTCAAAATTTTGAACAATCCCAATAGATGAACCGGCTCTTGTATGCGGAGGAAGACATAGTCGTATTTCATAAAATTTTCACATTTGGATTATACTAAGTATTTATAAAATCATTTTTTTAAAATAAATGCTACACAAAACCAGAACCAAATAAAAAAAAAACTTACATGACTTAATTCTAAAACCTCAAACATTTTCATTTATACTAAGGAACATATTTTTTACATAGAGTTTAGAGCTCTTCACAAAAGAAGATATAAAGATTTTTTTGAACAAATCCCTTTTTTTTACTCTAAATAATAAAAATTAAATCATGTAAAATACATTTACGAAAAACAAGAAAAATTAGAAATATTAAAATTATAATCGTATTAGTTGATAGAAAAACTGAAATATTTCATTTTGGGAGGATTAGTGTTTGGTTTTGTAATGAAAGCTTTTTATTTTAAACAAACAGGACCTTTTTTTTTTAATTCATTTACTTTTTTTTTAATTTTTAATACATAAGGCCTAACCATAATGAACTTAATGGCAAATAGACTAAAATTTGGCCTTCCTTCATCTTTTGCATATGGGTCGCATTTCTTTAAGTAGAGGGAGCAATTATAGTTTTACAAAAACTTTCAGCAGCATTTAAATCTAAAAAGTGTGGTAATACAATTAATTTTTTAGGTAACTTTCGATTATTTATAGCTAAAGCAGATTCCTCTATTGCTGCCAACATAGAAATTATAGTTGGTTTAGATGAAGGTCCAGATGAAAAAGGAATAATTTGGATTGTAATTCAGTTGTATTTTCACACTTAGTTGATGTTGATGTTTACAAATCTATAAATTCAATACAGCGTAGCGTGTTCAAAAATAAAATTTAAATCATTTAAATAAAGTTTTTCTGTTTAGGTAGAAACGCTTTCCTTTTTGGTTCTACAAATTGCCTTAAAAATTTTAAATTTTTTTTGTATAAAACCATTGACTATCTACATCTAGACAATCTGTTCCACAGCTAGAAGGAACATATTTTCGTGTTTCTTTTAAAATTTTCTTAATTTCCATTAAGTTCATTATGGTTAGGTCTATACAAAAATTTAAGAAACTATATTATGTTGATAATTGTGCCACTATGTTGGCTTTCTAAAATTTTATTTTAAACGATTTAATATTATAATTTGACCTGAATGGGGCCATTTTTTTTAATCCATACTAAAAATATATAAAATGGTTTCAAATATGCCATCATTACATTAGCAATAATATGCTCCTACATAAAGAGCCAATCAAAATATGTCGAATGATCACTAACCATTTATACAGTTTGGCTCTTAAGTTTATTAAATTAAATTGTATCTTCTCATAATAAATATAAGTTTTATAATTATTTTTTGGAATTAATGGTGCATACTGCATCTACGAAAGTGTGTCATAACCTCATAACAACAGGTTGATAATCATAATATTGAATTTTATTATATTAATTTGATTTTGGCATTAAATTTAAAACTGTTAAATATAAATTGGAAAATTATGTTTTACTTTCGCTTTTAAATCCCATAATTTTAACAATAAAAAACACAAAAATTTCCCGTAAAATATTTTTTATTATACTGAAGACCAGTTTCACAGTACGAGTTTCAACTTAAATTTATCTAACTTGAACATATAGTTTAAATTTTCAATTTAAAATCATTCGGTTTGACAATTTTTCCTCAATTTACTTAAACTGGGGAATCGGTTTCGTAGTTTTTTCTCAGTTTACTTAAACTGGGGAATGTGTGTTATTGTTTAAGTACACATTCCCCAGTTTAAGTAAAATATTTTTTTACTTAAACTGGGGAATGTGTGTTATTGTGAAATTAAAAATCGAAAATAATATTCTTGTGATTGAAAATGTGATGTAATAAAAATTCGCGAAACAGAGAAGTATATTTAAAACTTAAGTTTACTGTGAATCTGGTCTTGAAAGTTTAAACAAATAATCTGAATTTTTTATAGTTTTATTTATGAATTTCATTCAACAAAATAAAATCCACAAAAACTTTTTTTTGGTATCCTTTTAACTCTCTCATAAAACAAAAAAAATGGAATAAAATTATGTAAAACTTCAATAAAAAAAAAATTTTCTTGACACAAAAATTAAACATAAATATATCTGTATGTAAATATAAATTTTAACCCCTATAAAATCAGGCATGAAACGCCAGTATTAGATCATCCAATCAAAATTATCCACCTTGACAGCGAGTTAATAGTTTTGGATAAACCGTGTTCCATACCGGTGAGTAAAACAACAAGTAGAATTTTTGCTATATGACGTTCCCAAAAAAATCCTCCAAAAATTTGTTGATTTCTTGTGTATTCAAAAACTTATTACCACAGGAAAATTAAATTTTCTATTTTAATCGTTTTTTGTGCTATTTTGTATCGTATTTGTTTAATTAATATTTTTCTTGAATGCAAAATCGTTTGTTTCTTTAGTATATATGTTATGTAAGTAAATATATCTACGACATAACTTTCAACATACAATATTGTGTTTTAAATTTATAGCGAATTAAAGAATGATTAGTTTCTATACTGTCAGAGACTTAAAACTAAAGTTAAAGGCAATAGTAAGCTTTTAAACTATAAAATTTAAACGTATATAATTTAACGTATAGATACGTATATGTAAAATATATGTATGATACGAAAACTTTTTTTTAAGTTTACATATCAAAATACAGTGGTGAAGCTAATCACTGTTTAAAATAATATTGATACAATATATAATTTAGTTCGCAAAATACACAAACTGTTTTATATAAATTTAACTAGGAAACTTGAAATTTTCGAATGAAGCATGGTAGTTTTCGTAAATAATCTGTAGCCTGTAACAGCATGTTTGAATTAATTATGCTATCTAAAATTTATTTTTAATACCTCAAAGATAATGAGGATATTGAATATTATCAATAAATATTTCTTTGAAAGTATTTTAAGCTCATTGTAACACATTATATTAATAATCAGACTAATTTGCAATTTTGGAGTAGCTTACAGATAACCACGAATTAGGCTCATTGTATCATAAATGGACTATTTTTAGCGTGATATCGGTCTGTCTGTCTATATGGATACGTCATCCGTGTCGATTGTGGACTATATTTGTTTGAACAACTTATAGGAAATATTATCTCAAGCTTCGGACATCGGACGTAAATATCTCAATTGAATCAACGTAAATATTTCAAATGAATGAAGCTTCGGACACCGGGTTTTAATAGACAAAAAATATTGCGTGTGCTGCGTTGTGGGAAAGAGATAATTTTACAGATCTTATGGTAATTTTAATATCTCAGAAAAAGAAAGTAAATTATCATTTATCGACATCTGCGTTTTAAAATCATCCAATTTTGCATATTTACATTCTTCAATATGGCTCCAAAAACCATTATCGATGATATCTCGTGTCTGAAATATTCCTCAATGACACTGGCCAGACTCAATCGTTTTCACGCGAATAGCGCTTATGGGTTCATACCGAAGCAATTTTTTCCATTGGGAAGAATATTTAGAAATTAAATGTTATGATGTTTCGACGTATTGAGAGTATTGAGATACTCTTAATACGTCAAAACTCAAACGTCACCACACTTGGCAATCTTTTAATAAGAAACTATGTAGTCTTATGTGCCAAACGCCTATTAAATATTTAAGATTCTATAATTTTTTTGGCTAAATTTTCTGTACGAAAAAATAATATTTACACTAGTTACATAAATTGCTGCAAAATCCCGAGAATTGTCGTTCTCGGGATTTTGGTTTTAATTTTCCATAAGTGGCCATGTAATTAAATTTTGCGAATAATTCGTTTCCTTGCCCGCTCCGAAAAAAAACTTTGTTAGGGGAGTCCTTAAAACCTCAATATATATATTAATAATTTATTAATATAATACTATATTATTAATAATTTAAAAAGTTTCACTAACAGTAGACATATTTTTGAAATATATATAAATATTCCAAATACCAAAATTTAAATAGGTAATAATAATTAAATAACATGATATAAATGCTCGTTATTTCCGCCATTTTGACATGGCTTATTGCCAATAACACATATAAAATAATTAATAACGTACAGACAGAGAACAGATTTTTTACAATGGAATTTAATTTTGTATTAGATATTAATCAGTTAATAGAAGATATATTATAAAGTTATGATTCATGTAGTACATAATCTAAAGTCGTTGAAAAAACGAAACTAACTTATTCAATTTTTATAACGTAGGACATGCTACTCTATCCAGAAACGAGTCCAGTGCGATCAAATGTTATTTTTATTAAACCTTCAACTCAGTAGGAGTATCCAGCAATATCGTTTTTAAATAAACTAAAAAAAAACATAATTGTACACAATGGCACGACAAGTACTTAATTCTTTATGCAATATAAATATAACGTTTAATAAGTTTGAAATGTTATCAATGTCGACAATATAAAAAAACACACTACATTTCGGAATTGAAGGGATTTTTTTAACTACATATTTTTAGTGTCATTATTTATGTTTTAACAAATTAAACCTTTTTTTTTCATTATTAGAAAAATAAGAATATATTTATTTTTATAAAGTAAACGAAAAATAAATTTTCAATTTTATTCCAACAAATAATTTAACAAAAAAAAAAAAGGTTCATCCCTGTGGTCGGTATCGTCATAATACTGTAGTTTTCATCCTAGCAAAAGAATACAATTTGAAAAATCTAAGGACAATTCATAGATTAGATCGTTTAACATCTGGTCTTTTGTTATTTGGTAGAAGTCCAAAGAAAGCTCGACAAATGGAACATCAGATTAGAAATAGACAAGTTCAGAAAGAGTATGTCTGTCGAGTTGATGGTGAATTCCCCGAGTATGTAGATTTCTAATCAAAAATAATAAATGTTTATTTTTTCTCATATCAAATATTAATGTTTTTTATCTATTCATTTTTTTTGTTAAAAATTTTGTAGTGGTATTATTGAATGTAAAGAACCAATTGAGGTGGTTAGTTATAAAATTGGTGTTTGTAAAGTTTCACCTAAGGGAAAAGATTGCACAACAACTTTTGAAAAATTAGTATACAATGGTAAAACTAGTGTAGTACTTTGTAAACCACTTACAGGGAGAATGCATCAAATTCGTGTGCATCTGCAATATTTAGGTATAGAAAATCATCAAGAGGTTTTTTCTTTGAAAGTTTAATTAAAAGAAGATATTTATATATAATTCTTTCTTGTTCTGTTTCTTTCATAAGGTTATCCTGTTGTAAATGATCCTTTGTATAATCATGAAGTTTTTGGACCAAAAAAAGGACGTGGTGGTGATATTGGTGGTAAATCAGATGACCAACTTGTAAAAGATTTAATAAATATACATAACGCTGAAAATTGGTTAGGAATTGATGGTGACTCTGAATTATCATTATTTAAACCAATGAAAGTTGAATCCGATTTAGAAAGTTTAGCAGATGGTGTTAAAGGTAAAGTCTTTTATATAGATTATTTATATTGTGTTATTTTTTTATATAAAAATCCAATTATAGGAAATATTTTAAGTGATGACGAATCAGAAAGTGTATCACGTGAATCATCACCATGTTCAGAAAGTCCTCGTTTAACTACAATAGACAATGAAAGTTTACATGATACTACAAATAATATTTTAACATCTGTTAATCACGCAACACAACATTCGTGCGGATTCAATGGTATTGCTATGACAAGCCCAAATACAGCATTAATAAATTCTCATTCAAAAGTTAAAGTAAGTCTTCTGTATAACAATATGTGTAAATTACAAGGGTAACAATTTACCCATAAAATTCTTTTTCCGTTTTAAATAAAAAGCCTTTTTCCGTCTTACAAGTTTATTTTATAATCACCCCAAGCTTCATTCTCTTTTGAATACAAAAAAAAAAAATACTAATAAACATAAAATCACAAAATTCGTGTAATTGGTACTAAATCGTATGTAGTAAATTTCAATAATTTTGATTCAATGAATTCCTGCCATAATATAGTTCAGTAATTGTAATTGATTTAATTGCTTGGTACTTTAATTTGTTGTTTTTTTTTAATGTATTGTAAATAGGTTACTGTTGCCACTCAAACTGGACACGAATCACCCGATTTGGCATTTAACCAAGAAAAAATGAGTACAGATAAACATTGTTACGAATGTAAGGTACGCTACAGGGATCCAAAACCACAGGATTTAGTTATGTATTTACATGCTTGGAAATATAAGGTATAGTAATAACAATAAAAAAAATATTTTTAAATTCTATATTTTTGATCGCACCTTTTTCTATAATGTCATTTAGCAAAAGTTAATTGTTAATTAAATTTTCTTTTTAGATGATTTCTAGAAAAAAATAAAATTAATTTCATTTCTAGGGTCCTGGTTGGGAATATGAAACAGAATTACCATCTTGGGCTAATATTAATTGTGCTGAGTTAGAATTGGAATAATAGAAATAAACTATATATTCTTTTTTTAAATTGCATCATTGACAATTTCCAACTATAAACTATCAAAAAGCCCTTCAGAAAAACAGTAAAACAAAAATTTTTTTTTAAAATAAAAAGTGCACTTTTAGCGTATAGAATTTATCCCCACAACAATTAATTAACAAAAATGATAAAGACATTTTTTTCATATCATAAATATATAAATCTAAAACAACATTTTTTTAATAACAATCTAAATATTAAGTTAAAACAAAAAAAAAAAATATTAATCCTTATTTTATGATTTTTTTTTGTTAGTGGAAAAATATTGTAAATTTATAGTTCCTTCGTTGTGTTCTACCTAAAACTAGTTTTTATTTTTTAAAAAATTTTTTTTTTTTTAGATATTTTTCGTTGTTTATATATTCTTAAAAAATTTTAAAAATTTTTAGTCACTAAGTAGAAAGAAATTCTAAATTATATAGAAAAAAACATAATCACATGATGATCATAATTAAGACACACAAAAAAAACATCATAATTAAGACACACAAAAAAAAATAATTATAAAAATATCCTTGATCAAATATTAGTGTTAAATATAAAAAAAAAAATGTTTACACCTCATAATTAAACTATCTAAAGAATCTGAAAAAACATTATGATGAAAATTGAAAATTTAAATATTCTCAAAAAAAAATTTAAAAAAATATTTTTGTAAAAAATAGTAAAATACTGTAGACAGAGATCCTTTCAAAAATAGTTAAATAAATATGTGCTGTTGTGAGGTTCATTAAAATAAAATTATCCCGCCTTAATTACATCCTACCTAATATTGATCCGAAAAGCCATTAAAATGAAATTTTTTAATTAATTAAACAAAAAATTCATATATCAAAATCATAGTCTAATGAAAAAAAACCTTTTTTCTTAATTTATAATTAAAATTTTCTTAATTTATAATTAAAAATATCAACTAAATAATGTAAATTGAATACAATTTTTCGCCAACATATTTTTCGAGTATAGCATCAAAATATACGTTCATCAGGTTAAAAAATATTTTGACGAAATTATGAAATTAACATTAATTTTAAAAATTTTGAATTTTTTGGTTTTCTACTGAACCTAATTGATTGTCTGTTGTCCTGTGGATTTCAATTTTCGTATCTATTAGATAATTTTATATGACATATAAAAATATAAATTAGTTTTCAATAAAATTAAAAATGGATTTTTGAAAGAAGAAGTATTTTACTACTAATTGACGGGCATTATTATTTAATATAACTATTATATTTTTAGAATTACGCCAGTTATATAAAATACACCAATAAAAACCTGTAAATGTTGCCATTAGCCAAAATTGTCCGATTTTATACAATTAGTAATATTTTAAATTTATGATTTATTACATTATTGTTATATTTCTGGGATGGTTATAAAATTATCATTGATATACAAATTATAATATCTAATATTCTATTTTATCAAATTACATTTAACTCAGAATAAACAAATTTATATATGAAGATTTTTTGGTTACATTATCATTTTGAAAGCTTAAATATCCACTGATAAAATTAAATAAAAATTATGTAATTGTACTATAAATGCGTAACTCTTCTAATTCAATATTGAAATGGCAGCACTATGTTAATTTTTTTTTTTTAAATATATTAATTATGATAAAAAAATTCAATTACGTATTAAAATTGATTTATATTTATTAAAAAAAAAGACATAATAAATAAATTGGTTTAATTGTAGTTTTTTATCTTAGCCTAATTATTGTTATTTCTCATCGTTGCTTTATTTTTTTATTATTATTTCATAAATTTTAAATCTGATATCTTAAAAAAAAAAAATCATAAAAGAAAATCTTTTTAAATGTTATTGCTTTTAAATATTTAGTAACAAAAACAATCAATGCTTTTATATTTTTCTGTTAATTTTTCTTGTTAAATTGATGTAAATTAAGCTAAATTTCATAAAATATTTATTGATAAGTCTATGTATATCAACAAAATGATAAACATAAAAGATTTTTTATTATTTTAAAAATGAAATCTAATTTTACCATTTTTTAATTTGTTAAAATTTAAAGTAAATTTCTTTTTACTTTCATTTACTAATCGGTTTTGTCTTTAAAAAACATTAAAAAAAAATCATAAATAAAAAACAACATATTTAATATAAAAAAAATAAAAACACATAATCAAAAGACAATACAGTATTTAAAAAAAATATATATAATAAAATGAGATATTTGAATGTTATTAAAACAAAAAAAAATCAAAACTGGAATACAAATGTCATCCAAGTTACAAAATATTTATTATTATTAATTAATTATTAAAATTATATGTAAAAGCTTTTTATATTAGTAACTTTGATAAAAAAAATATATAATATTCAAAACATTGTAGAACAAAAACAAAAAATAGATAAATATAATACCGAGAAAAAAAAGGAATATTACTCAAAAAATTTAGCTTTTTTTTTTGGTATCTAATGTTTGTTAATTTTTTTTTTTATTTAAAAATATCAAAATTAATAGAAAAATAAAAAAAAGGATAAAATCCAAAAAAAAAACATAAATTGTCTTAATTAATTTAAATTGTCGTTTTGATCTTTAAGCAAAGAGACAAATTACTGCAGGTAAATTGATAATCGTAAAATAGTATACAATTTAGCTATGTAAACAAAACATTACCGTAAAAAACCCTGCTAAAAGCTAATGGCACTGTAATTATTAAAATTGGGTAATAATAATAAATAAATAAATTATCACAAATATGAAGATACCTTGAGTCAAAGAAATATATCAAATTTTGTATGATTAAATATAGTAAATTAAGCTATATCTAATAGTAGAACATTGGAAAATACTATAGTCCGTTAAGCTATATCTAATAGTAGAACATTGGAAAATACTACAATCCACTTCATTGTAGTTTCTAATGTAATTCATCTTCTTCTATTTCCAACTTATACTAGTTACAATTGATCAACTTATCAACTGTCCTATTTAAGTATTTTCTTCTTTAATAAAATAAGTAGTGAGTCAATATTTTAATGCAGACAACTAAATTTATAGTAAACCAAAAAGCACCATGATCTGCTAAACTCTTCAATGATACTTAAGGGAGAACATACAAAATTTTCGAATTTTTACTGTACACTTTGTTTCATTTTAAGTTAATGATTTGAGAATTTATACCACCCAATTTATGTTACAGCCTGTTACAGAATTTCATTTTCTAACTAAAAATTATTTATTGCATAATTTTAGGCGAAAGAAAAGTGTTGAGTTCGCAACCTTTTTTTTAAAAAAAAAAGCACTATATATATATTTATTTATATATATGTACTGTATATATATATATAAATATGCAAGAAAAATTTTTCACAAGTTTGTCAATCCTATTCAATTTTTTTTGTAATTTAACGCCTTACTAATTTCTCACTAATAAGATACAAGTGTTTGTAAATAAATGCCAAATGGTATCCTTAAAAATTGGTGGGTGAGAAAAATAACAAATGAAATAATTCACGAGAGATGCAAACGATAGCAGTGGAAATCCAACGTAGAAAATACGGCTGGATACATCACATATAACGCAAAGACCAGAATGAAATATGTAGACAAGCCTTAGACTGGAATACACAAAGTAGTAGGCAGCGTGGTTGACCTAAAACATAATGGAGACGAATTTTGGACGCTGAAATAGCTAGTACAGGAAAATCATGGAAAGAATTAAAATCTTTAGCCAGTGACCGGCACAAATGGAAATGTTTTACAGAGGCCCTATGTTCCACAGGGAGTCAGAGGAACTAGTAAAATATCTGCGATATAATTAACAAAAAAATTGTTGCGATATAATTAAAAAATAACTCTTACAAAAACACTTATATCAACGATAAAATTTTGCAGTTCTTTTATGCGAAATTAAAATTTCCATAAAACTATAATTCTTTTCGGCATCGACTATAACTTATAAAGACGATGAAATTTAGTACTTTTATTTTTTATTTAATATTACTATTCTATACACTATTGCTACTAGGAAGAGTAATATTTGAAATAGAAATTGTCGCAACGGGGTTTTTTTTATATTCGCCAGTTTCAGCTTCGAAAAGAATTTGCTGAATTTTAAATTTAGCCATTGCGCGTGCATACGGATCAGGTATTTGACGCAATTGAGCAGCTACGCTATTACAAAATTTCTGATATTCATCCTCCGGTTCTAATACACTACAATATTGATGTGAATTACATTTTCTAGCGTTTATATTTATATTATTTTGGTTGGTTTTCATAAAACTGGTTTGTTGATTATCTTTCAGCCCATATTCCATTTGTATAAAATCCTCATCAGTAGAAACTCCAAATTTTTTATCCAAGTTGGTTGTTGGTTTTTGACATTCATTTGTTCCATTTTCTTCATCTAAATGAATGGGATCTTCGGTATCATCTTTAAAACTGTATTCTTCAGAAACAGCGACTTCTGCTAATTGATCATCTTGAATACTATTCTGAATTTTTTTATAATAGGTTTTAATTATATAATTTATTAAATTTACTAACCGTTTCATATTTATTTATATTTCCTTTTTTGTTTAAATTGTTTCGTGCAGGTTTCGGTATTGACACATTTTTTAAAAATGAATGTGCTTGATTAAACCAAACTAATTTGGGTGCATTGTATCTGCCTTCTGATTTCCTTCTTAAATAGAGTCCTAATTCTTTCCTGTAAACAGTTCGTATACTTTTGATTTTTAATCTGATATCATTTTGGGTTAGTTCGGGTACATTCAAATCAGTTATCACTTTAATGTATGCACTTTCACGATCTTGTTTATTCTTATATCCAGGATGCTTAGGATCCCAAAGACATTCTTGTTTACGATATGCCTGAAGAATTTTTTCTACGCTGACTCTTACTTCACCCCACATTATAGATTTACTTATTTTGTTGAAAATGTTGTTAATAACAATTTAAATTTACAAAGAAATTTCGTTGTTTCTTTGTAAATTCTCAATCAAGAAAAACTCTTATTGAAGCTGAATTGTATTTTTTTATAGTGGTTATTGATCATCTTCGTTGCTGCTATTAAAAACATTACGTTATTTGTTTATTATATAAATACATTTTGAAATTGGGTACTACCATACTTTTTACTTATTTGTTTGTAAATATATGTTGATGTTGTGTGAACATAAACATAATGATGTATGCTGTTTTTAACTATAAAAATTACCCAAAAATCAATGTTGAACTAGTGGAAACTTCGTATTACTGATATAAACAATTAGTATGTGAAATTTATTTTCTTTTGGACCTAGCATAGTAATTTACAATCACAGTGTTTCATTTGTCAAAAACTACGTACGAATTCGTTTGGTAATAAATAAACCTTGTTTGGATAATTTCGGGCCACAAATAATTTATTTAAAAGATATTATTAATTCACAACTGAACTCTTACTGTTACTTGTGTGTAAAATGACTTTTTGACGACTTTTTAATACTGCATTTGCAATGTCAGGCTAACGTAACAAAGAGCAACGCATAAAATACGAAGAAAAGTTAAACTAAGGAAAATTCTATCATTCACAATGCAAAGTCAAAGCAAAACAACGCAGTAGTTGCTCAACTTTCCACTTTTAGAACTTATAAGTTAAGAACAGTAGAAAAAAGTGTTACACCAAGAGCTCGCTAAAAGGGGTCGTTTACGAAACGCCTGAAGCGATTCGTTTTAGTACTGCGAAATACAGCACGTTTACGAATTCAAGTTATCCATCAAAATATTTGCAAATTTTTATTGAAATAAAAAAAATTTATTTAATATGTTTGAATTTATTTATTTTCAATATTTTTGATATCGTCATAACTTCATTTTTGGAAAAAATAATATCACGAATATATTTTATTACGAATATATTTTTATTTATTAAAAATAGGCGTACCGCTTATTTTTTTTGTAATTTTCTTATTCCAACATTTAGGCTTACGACTCATTTACAATTCCCAAAAGTGTTACGTTTACGAACTCTTGTATGAACAAATTTCTTCGCTGGCGGCACGTTTACGAATCGCTTTTCTTAAAGGTCATGTGCTACCTTACTTTTCCAGAAACATCTGCTATAATCTTCTTTCTTAAATACGAAATAAACTAATAACATTTTTAATAATTTATTACATTTTTAATAATATTATTAACTTACTGTTTATTACTGTTGTAATAACTAATACAATTATTGAAAACTTCTGTAAATAAGCAGCAATAAAAAATATGCTCTTTTGTCGTCGCAAATTTTATTTTGCAACGTCATATTTGTCGTCGTAAATATTATTTTGCAATGTCAGTTTGCAGACGATTCGTATCCGGTTAAATTTGGATTTGTAAAAACGAATTCTAGAGACTTTATACAATACAATTTGTAAAAACGAACTCTTAAGAGACTTTATACAATGTTAGCGTATAGATTATTCAAACCCTATCGTTACTTTTCCGCAACCCTACTTTTGAATTTTACTATTTTAGTTACCAAATTATCAAAAATGTTGTTGAGTAGTGAATTCGAAACGATTCGACCCACACCGCATGGTTAAAAAAACGAGTTTTAATGGTTCGTATCCGGTTAATTTTAGTTTCCAGCAGAATTCGTGTTATGGTTTAGAGGGTTGCTGCTTTTTGCCGACTCAAATATTTGTTTTTGTAATTTTGTTTGCAAAGTTGTGGAATTTACTTCGATTAGAATAAACTAATAATAAATAAAATGGTGAAGACATTTGCTTTGTAACCCTAAAAGATTATAAAATAATTATATTATTTTTACCCTGCAGCTTCCGTTATCTCTTTTAAAAACAGCTCAGAGTCATCCTATGGTATTTATTTTAGGCTTAAAATTTATATGATTTCCAAATATTCTGATTTTAGTTAGTTGAGCTTAAAAATGGTGAAACATATAATGGACATTTGGTTAGTTGTGATACTTGGATGAATATAAATTTAAGAGATGTTATTTGTACATCTAAGGTATTTAAAAAGTGTGCAATTTAATATTTTATGAAAATTAAATATTTTCTTTTGAAGGACGGTGATAGATTTTGGAAAATGCCTGAATGCTATATACGTGGTAGTACTATTAAATATCTGAGAATTCCAGATGAAGTAATAGATATGGTTAAGGAAGATGCTCAAGTGAAATCTAGAAATCGAGCAGATATGAAAAATAGCCGCGCCGGTGGTGGAAACAGTCAAAATCAAAGAGGTCGTCAGGGTAATAACAGAAATGCTTTTAATAATCGAATACCAAGCGGAAGCGGTGCTGCTGGCAACAGACCGCCATCTCAGGGTAATCGACAATTAGGTCAAGGTCAAAATAAAAATAAGAAACAATAATTAATTGATAATCTTATAATGTAGTTTCTATTGCAAGAAACTCATCTGATACAGTGCTTGTTTTAAGTATTACAAGAGAAATTAATTTGCACTTGGAACATGAGAATAAAAAATGAATTTAATTAATTTTAGGAAGGCTGTTTTTTCTTATTTAATTACAGAATTAAGCCACACTCATATGAGAAGTTACCTACCTCTAGATATACATATCCAGTCGTTGATAACAAATTTATTACAATTCAAACCAACCAACCAACATGTGAACAATAATTTAAGTTTAGAAATCACGTAGCCATATTAAGTGAAAATTAATTTAATTAAAACAAAAACGTTTAAAATAGTAAGAAATTAGGAACATTTTTAATACATTGGTAATAATTCTACTGTATTTTGTAGTTAAAAATTAGTAGTTTGAAGATTTAATAAGTTTAATAAATATAATAAATACTTACCCAGCTTAAAATTTTTAAATTGTAAGAATAAAAAATTTAATAAAAAACGTTTAGAAATTTTTTATGGTATGCTACTCTTGTATTGTTAAACGTTAAAACGAAAAATCCTAGTATTCAGTTAGTTCAGTCTTAGATTCTGATCATAAATGCAGATAAAATTTTATTATCTTTCGACATGCGTTTTTTATGCTCTAAAAAATAATTCCAGATTTTGACAATTTTGTATATAACTTGGCAAGCAGCTGCTGAAAATTCGTATTGATAAAGGCAGAATACATATATATTATTTATAGATTAAGCAAGTAAACATAAAAAATTCCATTTGATTAATACGTTTGTAAACGTTTAATTCTAGAAAAAGTGTGTAAACATGAAACAAGGTTGCCATTGTATCCATAACCCTCTAGCAGCACTAGCACAGCACATCTTTGTGTGGCAAGAATAATTTTTTATCCTAAATAGGTTTTCTTTAAGATATTGGGGCCCCCTTAACGGGTCTTCTAACAATATTTTGCAATAACTAATTTTATATGGAATCCAACATTACGAAATATAAATTTGTTTATAGTCAAGATACTTTAATTACAAAAACGTAATGGCTATATTAGAAAGACATCTGAGTTACGCTTATGTGGCACAGTTACTTTGAACCGTCATTATAGTGATATTAGTGGGTTAGAATTAGGTCAGAAATAAAGATTTTCAAGCTTAGATTTCAGAATCTTTTTATATGATGTACGTTTTAGTTCTCTTGAACGTTAGATTTCTTATATAAAAAATAAATTAGAAATTTATTACCTAACAGGATTAAAAATCCTTTAATTCTAAAAGGATTAAATATTTCGTATGTATAATCCTAATAGGATTAAAGATTATATGGAGTCGAATTTTCTAGGGCGGGTTTTTGAACATGTGCGCCAAAAGAAAAGCGTCCGCGTCGGCACTGCTCACAATATTATTTTGAGAAGTATATTATTATTCTCAGATTAAAACACAAACTCACATGTTAGTCTTAATTTGCTTTGAAGATTGCTAGTGTGTCTTACACTAAAATTGTACATAAATTAGAAATAAATTAATGGTAACGCAATTTGCAATTATTAAATAATTTCAAATTACTTTTGTAACATACATGTGTCATACGAAAACATAAATCATTATATAAACTCAATTTTCAAACAAGAATAATTTTTGAAAAGTACAAAACAAAATTCTTGATTGATAATTATAATTCCCGGATATTAAAAATAAAGTAAAAAAAAAAAACTTGCTGGAAGTCAACAATTTTTTGTGTGTAATTAAAAAAACAAAGTGTCTGTGAATTATGATGATTATGAAATAAAATTATTTTTAAAACATTGTGACGACATAATCAACTGGTTTCAGAATAATTAAATTATATCAATATTTCGTATGTGTAGCTAATTAATATTAAAAGTGTAGGTGTTTTATGAAACCAAAATAAAGTGTAATTAAAAAATATTTTGGTAATAAATACTTTAATACAAAATTTTTATTATAATATTCAATGAAATGGGTAATAAAATTGCTAAAACAACTGACAATACCAACAAATTGAAAAAGAGAAGATCTCAAAGTAAGTATACAAATAACGATATGCACTCAGTTTGAAAAAAATAATACTGTTTAGAATAAAATTAATGAAAAGTTTGAATAAATAATTTTAATCCCAAGGATTTTTAAATTTTTTATCGCAGTGCTTTTTTTGTATGTAAAATTTGATTACAAACAATTGTATCAAATAGCGGTTTGCTTAAAGTATTCATTAATCAGCAATTTTAGGTTTACTAAATATTTCTTTTAAAATACGTATTTTCCATAGACTTCAATTTATATAGATACAACCTAAAAATGATTTTCTTCGTATGAGGGGAGTATTAGCACCTTTGAGAGGTGAGTTGACATAAAAAATGGAATATTTGTGATCCGAAATATCCAAGTAATATGATATATATATTGAAAAACTTTGGATTATAATTGATAAAATATCGATTTTTGGTATCGTCTTTGTAATTGTTTTTGTTTTTACCAGAAATGTCAAATTACATTAGAGAAAAAAGAGCGATTTTCAAAATTTGTGTGTTAGTTTTTAAATATTTATGAAAATAGTTTAAAAAATATTTCTGAAAAATGTTATACATATTATTATTATAAATAATCATCTTCTTTTCTTTCATAAATTCCCCTAAAACTTTTTTTGAATATTGAAAAATAGAAAAATCTCCTTAGTTTAACGGCACCTTTTACGCAATTTAAAACATTCTTTATGGGAAATTTCATAACAGATTTCACTAACAGCCCATTTAAATTTTTAAAACCCTATTTAAATAGATGAGCACACGGCCATTACTCTATTAAATTAATGCAATACATATATACAATAATCTATATAGCGGACCCGAAAAGTTATAAGATAATGTCTAAATAGCTCAAAAAAATTTACTTAAAAAAAAACTGCGGTAATATTTTTTTTCAAATTCGGTGTTTTTTCAAATTGGTTAAATATTTGACAAATAAATTAAAAATCTAAATCAGAACGGATGAATCAGGAAAATTAATCTGTATTATTAACAGCATTATTGGTGTGAAAATATTTTGGGTCTTCTACAATATTATTATTTTCCAATATATAACATTTATAATTTGTTTTTCCCGCCCGGGTTGGGGGAAATCTGAAAAGACACCAGAACACCGGTAGTGAGGTCTGACACTACCTCCCGGTTCAAAACATTTACGATGTACAAAAAAACCCACTACCTCCCGGTTCAAAACATTTACGATGTACAAAAAAATAACTTATAAATGTATTTTTTGTTACAAATAAGCACTTTGATAGTTATGTGAAATTTTTTTCAGCCCATAAAAAATACCACTGCTACTTTTACTAGCAACTTTTTATCTTTGCATTTTTTAGTTTCAAAAATTCATTTCAAAATTCTAACTTTGATTGTCAAAATATCATTTCCTTAAAAAAGCACTTTTTCGTTTGCTGCTAACAAATTTCGTGTACTGCAAATGTGGTATTTAAATTTTTTTTTTATCAATGTATGCACTGATGTATAAAATGATTTCTCTGCAAAAGTACTTTATTTTTGAACAAAATATTATTATTTCTCACTTATAACAGGTATAACATGGAATTTTCGATATTCAACTTTAACAAGAAAAAAAAAATTAAAAAGCATCTTGATATCAGACCAGTCAGAATCTCATTTGGATATTCCACAATGGCTACAGTTATTGAACTTAGAACAATATGAAAGTAAGTCCAATATTTTAATCCATATAATATGCTTTTAATTCGGATTTTTACTTACAGATAATTTCAAAGAGTTTTACGGAGTTGAGAAATTATTTGGGGTTTCGGATGAAGCTATAAGGAAATTAGGAATAAGCAATACTGCTCATCGAGCTAGAATTATTTTAAGCTTGATTACATTACGCGATAGATTAGAAATGAAAAAATTGTTGACAGGTTAGAAAAATTCTAAAATTAATTAAATCGTAATTGATATATTATAAATCGTAATTGATATAATAAGAAATACGAATGAAGGGATGACTACAAAAAAAGGAAATAGTTTTGTCAACTAAACTTTAAAATTCTTTAGAATAAAATTATCAGACTCGTTTGAAACTCCGAAAATCAGAAGTTATCCTTCTTTCTTTATCTCTCTGTGAAAAAGGGTCCAGGATTGTGTTCCAAGGGTCAACTTCTTGTTCAAAATGTCAATGAACCTTAGACCTTCCTGAGGTTCTCTCAGGAAGGTCTAAGGTTCATTGACCACTTTCCCAATTACTCACATTAATTTCTTCTTTGAATTTTACCATTTTACATAAATAACATTATTTTTACCAACAAATTGTTTTATCAATATTAATTTTTTATATATATTTTATTTTTTTTTTCCTTTTCATTTTTACCTAACTTACATTTTTTCCCACAATTCCTAGGAGCAGATGTTATTTTGTTACATTATTACTTATTACATAACATTAAAATAAATAATATTAATACTAATTACTAATTACAAGAAGTTTATTTTAATTAAGTTGTTATGAGTTAAACAAAAATATTTGCTATAATGTTCTATTATTTTGCAACAAAATGAGAAGAATTGTGTTGACCCGGTTGGGTAGAATTGGTCTAATAAGAATTCTGGAAAAGAAACTAGAACTTATGTATAACATAAAAAATAATTTTTCCATAAATTTAAATATTTGATTCTTTGTAGGGTTTAATATTGTTCCCATGTTTTATGCATTAATGCAATAGATACCGTCTCGTATATTAATTAAAATGTTTATTTTTATAATACTTTTTAAGATGGTACATCAACTTCAAATCCAGAAATTTATGCAACTATGAGAGTTCCAAATTCCAAAAAAAGACAAAGTTTGGGAATTACAAATGGTGGTCTTATGAATTCAACCGTTCATAAAGATATTATTTTAAACAAATGCAACAGTAAACTAGAAGGCAAAGACCCTTCATTGTTGTAAGTATGGAAATTTTTATTTAACAGAACTAATAACCTAACCATATAAGTTTGAGAAATATATATTATATTAATATATATATATGTGCATAAATATATTTTATAAATAATGAGGGCTATTTGCTTAGAAGAGTATAACGAATATATAGATAGAACATACAGTTCTATGTTCTATCTATATATTCTATATACTCTAAGGCAATTTGATATACAAATAATTATCACATATTTTTTTTCTTGATTTTGCGCATTGAAAAAATTCTCTACTTTATATCGAAATTATATTTACTTCAGTTCAATTTGAAAGATAAATATACATATATGCTCTTGGTCTGTTCAATTAATTGTCAAATGAAAAACCGAACACGTTGGAACATCAACAAATGGTGATTGGGTTTGCAGTTCTAATTCTAACTTGTCCCAATAAAATGTGTAAAAATAAAATGTATTGTAATCTGTTATAAAATATCTCTTAAAACACACTTTATGTTTTAAAATTTGTCAAATCCACTCAGTCACAATAATTAAGTCTTACCACAAAAACAAAAAAAAAATCTGTAATTTTGGAAACATGATGCATATCTACAATGTTTAAGATGATACCACCTCATCTTATCCAGGTGATATGTTGGCTAATCATTTGCATTAAGTCTATCAATCAACGCCTACAGGAGACAATAACAACAATAACACCTCTCTACCTATTGCAATTGTAGTTTTCTGCTAATCATTATTCAGGGACTGAGTGAGTAAATAAATTTAATGGTATTCAACAAATCACTGCTGTTTGGCACTTTCTCATCAGGCGAAAAATCTTCCTTTCTCACTTCTATTTATAAAAATGGTGGCAAATTAAATGTTTATAATTACAGAGGCATTGCTATACTGTATAATCTTCTATCTCTAAACTTTTTGAAAACCTGGTTCTCAATTATTATTCCACTTCTTAATATCCAACGCTGTACTAGCATCAATTACTTCTGATGTACTCTGTAATATGGAGCAAGGTCGCCAAATGGTATAATATACACTGACTTCAGCAAAGGATTAAAAGCGTCTCAAAATCTAGATAATATACACTGATTTCAGCGTAGTTAAAAGCGTCTCAAAATCTAGATTGCTCAAATAGTACAGCGAACTTTTCTGAAACCATGATTTGAAATAAGTACTCGTTGGTTGGCTCATATCTTGTTGGAGCAACAGAACTCAATACGTAAAAATTTCAGAAACTCCTGTTATATCCTCCAGACAATCCTCAAGGCAAGTCACTAACGTCTTCTGCTCTTTAATATTTTACTAAGTGATCTACCGAATATTTAAGTGGATTCACCGTATGCAAATCATTTAAAATTATATCACATTACTACTATTCTAATACACTTTTTCTACAATCGAAAGTTAAGGCCTAGTAACTTGAGATTAACCGATAAATGCCATGAGATTAGCTTTTCTCGAAAGAAATCTTCCTTACATCACAACTACCATTTAAATTGTATGCAGCTTAATCGTCCTAATCAAGTTATTAACTTAGGAGTGCTATTAAATGATAACCCAAGCTTTATAAATCACTATGCTAAAATCATCGAAAGCATAAAAATTCTCGGTTTTTACTAAAAGAAGAACAAAACAAATTTAAAAACTGTGAACGGTTGTTAAAGGTAATATTCTCAGATTCTTACCAAAAAGAATATGATAGGAACGGACCAACGTTCATAGTATTCAATTTCAATTTTAAAAATTTGCACAAAATTTCCATTTTTCTTTAAATATAAATATATCTTACTATTATTTCAATCATTACTATTTTGTACTGTATAATAATTGATGAAGTTTTATTGAACTTCTATTTTTTAGTGGGCTTTATTTAGTAAATAAATAAATAACAGTGTTTCATTTTCAATGTTACGCTAAAGGACATTTCTAGTATAGTTTTCTCTTTAATAGTAAATACACGTGCACACGTTCTGGGTCTAAAAAAACGCAGAAAAAATATGAATTAATTCGTTTAATAACAAGGAAACAAGGATACGTTAAAAAAACTACAATGAAAAATAACTTATAAGAAAATAAAGATCCAACACTCTCCAAATCGAAATGCGCCTGTGTATGTATTTAAATACGCATATATATATACGCAAAAAAAGAGCCGGTATCAAGAAGAGCAGAGTTCTGTCCTTACAATAAATAGTCAGAGTGTATTTTCTACTATATAATTTTCCATTTCTGTGCATTGCTATAATAGTCAGAGACAAATTTTACATTAAATCGGTAATCGGTAGTCGTTTTTGTTTTTGTTATTCGGAACTAAATCATTAAAGTTTTTACTCATGTGGATTATTTATAATTTAGTTGCAAAAATTTAAATTAATTTTGTTAATATAATAAATTAATTGTAAATTTCAAAACTCGATATATAAATTTTCTTTTAAAGTAATACCATATTAAGATTCACTCAACCAAAAACATTTAAATTCTAGAATTTTCATAAATGTGTTCAAACTATTACTGAAATAATAAATTAATAAAAAAAGTGCAACGAATTTTTAATATCAATGAAAATTATTTTAAGGTTTTTTTAAATATTTTTTTCATGTATTTTCATTAACTTGAAAAATTATGGAAAATTAAAATCAAATTCCAGGTAGTTTTAATTTTTAATTTTCTTTGCAAATGGGCGTAATAAAAATTTTTTTCTAATATAATAGATTTTTTGTTGTATAAGTGGTATATTTACATATACAAAGATATTATTATCCTCTTTTGAACCCTCGTATATAAAAATTAAACGATAGATTTTTACATATCATTGTAACGAAGCCTTTTTTAAATAAGTATTTAATACTAAATAATACAATTTTGATATATTAACAATTATTAAATCTAATTAATATGTTTTTTGAAATTCATTATTAGTTGGTTGTTAATTTTAATTTTTCAGAATTAAAATATTTTAGTTCCAACTGAAAGCAATTCTAAAAAAAAACTAAAAGAAATTTAAGAAAAAATATTATTTATATAAAGTGAAGACAATTTTGTATTATTTGTCTGAAAGGACTTTTATTTCCTTTTATAAAATCCACTTAAATACCGAATAATCAAAGATCACGAATATAAGGATATTAAGAGAAAAATATTAACAAAAAGTATTAATAATAAAAGGAGATTTATCATTGTGTTTAGTTAACATTTAAACAAGGATTATACAAAATATTTCATTATTGCTTTGTTAATCTTTTATTTTAGTTGAAGCTTTTAACCATAGTATGCTCGTAAGAACCACAGACACAACAAGTTGACTTTTGACTTTTACGTTATATATAATTTATAATTAAGAAGTAAATAAAAAATATTTTCAAATTGTTGGAATTAATTTTATTACAGCATCATGGAATGCATACGTATACCAACACATATATATTCACAATTTCAACACATATTATAAATTAAATTATCGTTTCGTAGTAAAATTAGTTAATTAATTTGAATTTATAAATATTTTAGTTCGAACTGAAAGCAATATATTCTGGTCAGTTGATAGATAACAACCAGCCAGTACACCACAATATTCTACTTATTCATCTTCTCCTGATAAGCTAAATCTTTTACAGTAAATATATATTTTTCATTAAGAAAAATAGTCATATGGTTTTAACATACGATTATTTTATATAATAACTGACGGTATAGAATATTTTTAAAAAAAATCGTATCAGATTGAGGCATCCAGATACAATGAATTCACAAAAACAAACAGTTTTTTTTAACAAATAACAAATTATAGCGAAAAATTTAAAAATCATATTATACGTATAAGGAAATATTTCTTGTACTTATTCTTTGTTAAGAGAATATTTTAATCTAACAGATGTAACATGGTATACATGTATAAAATCGTGGATATCAATTCAGGGTTCCTTTTTCATTGACTATCACGGAATTACCCGTAAGACGGATAAATCCGAGTTTACTCTACGTTACTAATTAATAATATTTTTGATAAGGTTTGCTCAAAAACGATAGAAATCCGAAAAGAGTAACTTAACAAATCTAATTATATACCCAAATATACTTTTTATCTATATTTAGATGGTGAAATTTTTAATAAAGATAAAGCCGATTAAAGCTTTGTTAACACATCTTGTTTATAGTAACCCATATCCTTTGCACTATACATAGCCACCTAAAACTACAAGTTTGAAAAATATAGTTTTTAATATTAACTTGATAAATTTTGTAAAAATTTGAGACAAAGGATAATAACTTTTTGATATTTTTAGTTTTATATAAGTTCCGATTGCTAAATATCTTATTTAAATTTTTTCCAAACCCGAGAAGTAATTATTTATTGTAAATGTATCAAAAGCAATGTTCGGAAATTAATCGTGTCTATTCGAATAAAAGTTGGAAATAGGATATTTCGCAATCTAAATCCTGATGCCACTTCTGCCATTTTGTGTCCGTAGAGTTGCTGAATTAAATATTTCCTAATTCAGTATATAATCGTTACGACGGACATTTTCTTTTAAGCATGAATGTCTAATCTAAATCTTGTCTGTTTTAGACTTTGAATTTTAAATACATACATTATATTTACTATATACAAATGTATATTTAAAATCTCTTATAAGGAAAATATAATTAAAATTCATAGATGCACATTTCTGATGTGCATTTGAAAATTTTATTCATAACGTTGTTGTTGTTACAGATATGACCCTTTAAATGTTGACGGTAAAGCTAATACAAATAAACAAAGCAAAAGTTGTGGTGATCTTTTGGATATGGACCCAACAACATCTTCTTCAGAAACACAAGAATCTATTGTTATTAAAAAAGCTCTAGAATGGGAACTTAGTCTAGACTCAAGGGATTTAAGATCACACGCTTGGTATCATGGCCCAATACAAAGGCAACGAGCTGAAGAAATTTTACAAAAAGATGGTGACTTTTTAATTAGGGATTGTGCATCACAGCCTGGAAATTATGTACTATCTTGCCGAGTGAAAACATCTGCATTACATTTTGTGATTAATAAGGTATTATTATTTTTTACAACATTTTTTGTACCGGTACAGATAAAGATATTCAAGTGTTTATTAAAAAAATTGACAGTATAAATAAAATGTCTTATAATTACAAAAGTATATATGTTTTGTAAAATCTTCTTTTGCATAATTTAATTTTAGATATTAGTACAACCTGAAACAGTATATGAGCGCGTTCAATATCAATTTGAAGATGATGCATATGATACAGTACCAGATCTAATTACCTTTTATGTTGGTTCAGGGAAACCTATATCCATAGCATCAGGAGCACGAATACAGTTTCCATGTAATAGATTACATCCTCTCTCATTTTATGGTAATAAAATTTCTAATAGTCCGAATATGGTCGGCGGAATAATAGGTATAACACTTCAAAACTTGCCTACATTAATTAATACAGGTTTACGAATCAATCCATATACCCAACAAGGTAATTATAATAATATTCATCATCGAAGTCCAGTTTCATCACCACCAAGAACGAAACGGGAAACACCACCTCGATTACCATGCAAGAAACAAAGATCCCAATCATTAACACCTGTTGAAGCTGTCATGTCTGGGAAAAATCCTGATAAATATTGTAGTGCTGATGGTGTAATCCTGCATATTGAGAATAATAGATCTGAATGTCCAACACAAAATTTACTTACTGATACTATTCAATCAAATTTATCAAGCGGACAACAGAATGTTATAGTTTATTCTACTGATGGTATATGCACAGCAGTGGACGAAAAAGAAAATAGAAATAAAACAAAAATTATGTCAATATCAACTGGCAATGATCAAACAAATAATTTGAATTTTTTTTCTAATTCAATACCGACATCAGTTGCTGTAAATCATCGAGCAAATTCTACACAGTTAAATCTTAACCGCGAAACTAATGAAATACCGAATCATTGTACAAATCCGACAACCAATAATACTGAAGGTCCGGAAAATAAATCGCCTAGCCCACCACCAAAACCTTCACGAAATCCTAGTATTGCTAATAATGTAAAACGTGAAAATTTTAAAGAACTTCCTTTAGACCAGCAACAACATGCATTAAATCGTGTTGCTTCGTATCATACGAGCGGGTCAGATTCTGGTAATGGTTCTGGTGATAGCTCGGCTGCTTGTGATCTAGAAATAACAACACCTCATCGTGGTGTAATTATAAAAAATCCAAGATTTATGTCATATTTGGCATCATCGACGATCTTCAAAAGTTTTAATAATTTTGATGTTATTGCTGCAGAACAAAAATTAGCTAATATGAATATTCCTGAATTAGAACAAGTAATTTAGCTAATTTTAAAATTCGAAATAACATATTAATTATAAATATATATAACTTAATTTTGCAGGTTTCTGTATTTGATCTTGAAAATTTTCACACCCTTTTACTACCCTCTGTTGAGAATAAACCTTTAGATAACGCTGCTTTAAATACGTTTCGTGTTATGTTGTCTGAAAATGGACCAAGAATAATAGCACAACATATAACAAGAATAGATATAAAATTAATTTTAGGAGATTCAGAAAATGAACCTATTTCAAACAATATACTAAAAGGTATTACTGGCATTGAATTATTAACTCTACCACAAGGTAAAATATTTCGTACTGATTTAATCGAAAGAACACAATGTCTGAAATTGTTGGTTGCCATAACTATACTAACATGCCAAAATGATTTGGAGAGAGCAGAAACCTTAGACAAATGGATTCAAGTTGCTGTTGAAACCAAAACCGCATTGGGGAATTTATTTGGATTCTGTGCAATAATGTTAGGATTATGCATGCCACAGGTAAATATGAATTACATGGTTTATGGCATACACAGTATGATAAATAATGTTTTTATAGATTCAACGATTACATCAAACTTGGCATATATTACGTCAAAAATATACAGATAGTGCATTCACATTTGAAGCCAAGCTACGACCAACATTAAAAAGTATGAATGATTGCACAAATCCACAAGCACCAAATACAACAGTTCCTCATTTGCTTCCATATATTTTACTAAGAGATCGAAATGTTACGGATATCTGTAGAACCTCGACTAGTGCATCCGCACGTCAATCTTTGATAATCTCATCCTGTATTAGCAGTTGGGAAACAAATGCTGATGATTTTGGAATCTCTATATTATTTGCACATTTAGATTCAGCGCGGTGTTTTACCAAAAATTTATCTCTATACAAACAAAATGGTCATATTGTCTTTAAAGATTCGAATTGCCGGCTGGATGAATTACTTAGTGACATATTCAGGTATATATGTACAATAAATACCATAAAATAAAATAAATATCAATTTTTTTTAACATAATAAATAATAGAACTGAATTTCACATCAAATTTTTATGGGGCAGTAAGGGTTCAACTGTTTCGTCGGCAGACCGGCATGCTAAATTAGAACAAGTTTTGGAATTAATGGCAGACAAATTTTGTTTCAATGACTAAATTAAAATTATCATTTCATATGATTTAACTAGTCAATTGTTTCGTTTTCTTATAAATTATTTTTGTTTTGTTTTATTTTTTTTATATATATGTATATTTTATATTTTTATGATTTTTTTTCTATGTTAAAAAAAATATTTCGGCCTGAAAAATTGTAAAAAAAATATCAACAAAATTACGAGCAATAATATTTATAACCGAGTTAAAAGTAATTTTTTTCTGTATTTTCAATGTGAATAAAAATATCAAATTGGTTTCTCCTTTTTTTAATTCTTTAAATGAAAAAACCACAATATAGTAACATAAAAAATTCTGACGTTAAATGAAATGTAATCCATATTTACATTCATTGTTGAAATAATTATTATAAGATTTTTACAATCAAAATTATGCAATAACTTATTATAATATAGGATTTTTATTATATTAAATTTAAAATATGAAGTAATAATTAAAAAATGATTAGAATTATGAAATTTATATATTAATAAAAAAGTTAAGATATCATCCTTGAGCAACCCTTACTTACATATATATAAATATGTAAAGAAAATACAAGAATAAAGCGTAGGGAAAAATGTATATTTCAAATTATTTAGCAAGCCGACTACTATATGTAATTTGATTTTTTAGTAAAATATGTATTATTGAAAAATTTTAATTGAATTATTTTATTAAAGTAAATAATGAAATTAAACAATATTAAGTTTTTGTGGTGGATGAGAGAAGAAATTTTTCCATTCCATTAATAATTAAGACTAATCATTATATTTATTAAGATGCAAATTCATATAATTACCAAAGTAGAAAATTAAAGATAGTAATGTTGACATATGCGGCGGCACTAATATTGAGATCTCATATTTAACTGTTTTTATAGCAATTATTGTAATAATTGGCTTGAAACCAAAACTGCTATTCCCAATTTTTCTTATTTTTAAGATACTTTATATATATGAACCGATTATTTTGAAAGTCCATTTTAAAAAAAAATAAGATGATAACAACAGATACTTTATTACATCAATAGCAAATGTTATCTGGATTTATAGGCAAAATATAAAAAATCTCGAATACACTTTCTATTGAAATTTAAACGTAAGACCTTATATATCTCGGAATAACGAATAATGCACTTTCAAAATAAACAACTCATATAATAAAAGGACAAATTATATATGCAAAATATTCTATTAAATATTAATGAACAAATAATAAATGTAAATATATATATAAAAAATCAAAGATTTTGGAAATGTTTTATTTATCGTGTTGAATAATACAGCCTCTAACAATATTCATGTCGTAATTTGTACGAACTAATTAGCTGGACCAATTATTTTACTCTACTTTAATTACAACTAAATATAAAAAACTCAATTTTACAGCAATAACACTTGAAATGGACAATGAACTAGGCTATAACTTCTTCAACATTAAAGGTTTATTCGACACCAATTGTCAGGTGAATAGACTATACAAATAATCCTTAACTTGTAAAACTGTATTAAATAGTAGTAAATATTTCTTTAATAAGCTAAAGTCTTTTATTTTGTATGAATTCAAAAAATGCTTTCGTTACGGACAGTGTGTATTAAAATTTTATTTTCTTTATATTTTCTAACCTATTTTGCAACTATAATATTTGTACCAATATTTTATATAATACGAAAATAAGACATTCAATGAATACCGCGGTTATATTAAATTTCAACAAAAACAGAAATATGTTTTTCATCACAAAAAAATTAACATTCTCATATTTTTCAGTATTAAAAATTGAATAAATTTTTGAGAAATGTTTTATAATTTTAAAAATATATACGACTTTAAATAGAATTCATATTATTATTCCAACATCGTCACATTTTTGTTTAATCATATTTTATACCCTTAGAAAGATTAAAACAATAATAATAAAGGAACCCCATAATAGTATGTGAGATTTCAAATATCTATAGAACGCCAATATTTTTTTTATCCCTACATTTGTGGTAGTTGATCGATTGGTGTTGTGAATTTAAAATCTTCCGGAAATAGTTTTGCAGCATGTGGATACATTAATTTATAAGATTGCCTGATTGTAACATCTGCAACACCGGCAATATCACCAATTTCTTTTTGACTTTTTTTATGTTCAGAGGCCTTTTAATAAATAAAAATTAAATAAAACTAATTTGACAATTACAATAATTGCGATTTACTTGTGACGCCATGTAAATTGCAGCAGCAGCAACTGATATTGGTGATCTTCCTGGTACTATATCCATTTCTACTGCTTTTTTAGCAATATGTGTCGCAGCACGTTGTACCATGTTTGGCAAATCTAGTTTTTTAAAATTTGTTTTTAAATAATTTTGAAGAATGCTTAATATATTTTACCTAAGTTTGCACAAAATCTAGACATAAAATCTGCTGTCGTTATTAAATCAACACTAGTTTCTAAAGCTTTTAATGTTAGTTTGAAACAACGACCAATTTCTTTCTTACTGATCTTACTAACGGCACAAATCTCTTTAAACGTTCGCGGGACACCCTCTTGACGGCACGCGATATATAGACAAGCTGATGCTTTCGCATCGTTTGAACGACCTTTCAAATTTTTACCATCATGAACCTAATTAAAATATAGAAAAAGTATTGTTGGTATAAAAATGTATAACCAAATTTTGTTATAGAAACCTGTTTAAATAAATTATTTGCACGATCTATAATCGTTTTTGGCAAATTAATTCGGTCCGCCATCATTGATATTTCTTTAAATGCAGAAATTAAGGCACGATCTGAGCTACTCATTGTTCGTCGATTTTGATATTTTGGAGTACCAAAAGAATCAAAAGATGCAGCGCCCGTACCGGGACCAATCATTGTTGATAAATCGCCACCACTTAACAAGGGATTTTCTGGACCACCTACACGACTCGGATCAACTCCACTTTTTTCATTGCTAAATGTACGCCATTCTGAACCAACATCAATAACACGATCGCCAACAACTAACCCACATTCAGAACATATCATATCACCAGCCCTGTAATCTTCAATTAGTGGAGCATCTGGATGGGAATAGCACACAACTTTATTTGACATATCAGGCCTAAAAGTCGTACATTGATATTAATTTGAGGAAAAACAGATTAAAACAAACTTAACATTGCACAATATAATGCTTCAATTCTAAAAAGTTAGGTTTATTTATATTAATTATCAATTTACCTTGAAGAGCTGGCCATTATAAAATTATTTAATAAATTTTCTTTTCGATATGTAACTCTAAATTTCCAAATTTTACTGATTTCAAAACAACAGTCAACAATCCTGCTGTGACGTTTACTTTTATTTTATTTTGAAAAACGCAAGAAAATAAATATTTGACATTTCTTTCTGCTTTCTGCCTAAGAGCCTTTCTACAATGTTGGCGTAAAACTAAAACTATTTTTAGTTATGAGTTGAACATATAGAAAACAGTGTAATAATCTCTAATATTCGCGTTGACTGAAAACTCTGGCTAAAAAAAGTTGAAAAAAATAGTTTTAGTTAAGGAACTGGCAATCGTAATTTGTTTTTTTTTTTTGTGTTGGTAGTTGGTATCAATGAATTAAATTAATTATTTTTTTTATTTTATAGCAAATTTTGACATAAAAATTTAGTAACAAAAAACGAGACAGGACGAAAAAGATAGCATACATTTTATAGCAAATTTATAGTAAAATTTTTGACATAAAAATTAATAACTGATAAAATATTCTTTTTAAATTTAAATTTATTTTTGTTACTTTATTATTCATTTTTTTCGTGTTAATGTACATTAAAATTTTATAAATAATCAATTTACTTTTATTTTATCTTTTCAATATCTTCTAATTTTTGAGGACTGTATCTCCGCGGGATACCTCGTTAAAAAAAAGCATAGAAAATCCTACCTCCTGTGTGATGTAGAAACGGATTTGCTGGCGTGGGATTTTGGAAAAGTGCGCAGGGTGACAAAAAAAAGTGGTGGATGATAAGACTAAATGACTGGAGGTTCTTCCTATGAAAGTAATTGAATTTATTCATTTTGAAGGACAAGGTTTAATTAAATATATGTAACAATTTGTATAATATTAATTATATAGCACTAGGAATTGTTCAAATTTCTAATATTTGAATTGATTAATAAATGGGTTTATTAGCAAATAATAGAAAAATTCAACTACTGTAACAATGCTGAAGCCCATTACAAGTGCCAAAATTCCTCCATATGTAGCTGAAATGATAAATATATATTTCTATTTTAATGAGTTTGAAATAAAATTACCAAGAGAAGTGACCCAAGTTTGATAAACGTCTCTTCGATATCGTGTAGATGTGACATCACCGTAATATACATGTACAAGTATTTGGTCTTTTTCCTTAACATTTTCACTAAAAAAAATGTATGTATATACTAATGTGATAATGTACAATCATATTGAATTACAAAAAGGTATCTCTCGTATATTTACGAATCAATTTCGCAGTTGTTATTTCGGTTAAATACTGATTACTTTCACAGTTCGGAAGGCAATTGCAAAATGTTTTAGTTGTTTTATTAATACCAGCCATATTATCTAAAATTAAATATACAACTTAGGGTTGCTTCTACAAAAACTGAAAAAAGAAAATTCACTTTTACTCTGTAAAATACAATCACTTTTATCAAATTCACAAAGTGGTATACGATTCTTGTTTGGTAAATTGAATGGAATACATTTACATTTTTCAAAAAATAAGCGACTTTTACACTCCAGCAAACAATTGATATACGAATATTTCTTCATTACTTGAAGAAGATTTTCACCAGAAAAATAACAGTTACGCATTTTTGGATTAAGATCTCGGATATCTGAGGTAGTATATGTGGATTCAGGTTCAATTTTTAATAAATTTATTGTTGAAGCAGTTACACTTTTAGTCTCTGCATTCTCATCTGGATAATTATATGAGTCATGGATAAGAATTTGGAAACCATAACTCCCAAAATAAGATGCAAAAACATCATTAGTCAGAGCATCTAGTAGAATTGTAAGACCAGACTGATAGCTCCATCCAGTTACTCTCCTCGGAAATTTTGGAAATTGTTTCGTTATTTTTCTGTTCAGTTTTATTAATTTAACAATAATTTGAAATATTTATATTTTAAATTCGAAAATTTACATTGGATAATTGGTAGTATTGACACCAAAATAATTAAACGAACAGCAAATATCTTCAGTGGTATTAATTTGTTGAAACAAAAGTTCACATCCCGTAAGAATACCACGCCACTTGCATTTCACAAACATGTCATTGCAGTTTAGTTTAATTTGATTTCTTAGACTTTGTACTGTCAGATTATTATATTTAACCACTTTATTTAATTCGTTATAATCCGAAATATGCTGATTTTGATTTTGATTTAAATTTAATACTTTTAGAAAAAGCTTGGTCATATTTTCATTCGTAATTGTTACATTATTGGGACGTTTTCTATAATTATGATAAAAAAGTTTAATTGTATTAAAATAATAAAATGCTTGCAAACAAATTTACAGTTTCGCTGCAAATGTTAATGCTTTACTTTTAGAAATTTTGTTAGAATTACAGACTGTTACAGCTGGAAAAGGAATAAGACGTGAAGGATATAGTAGACTTTCAATTACAGTGACGGTCGGATTATCCTCATTTAAACTTTTTGCTCCCTATTTAAATTAATATATATATGTATATTTTTGTAATGACAATAAGTACTTAATTTTATAAATTTTCACCAAAACTAAACTAATCGCAACAATCACAGCTACAATCACAATTATAAACCAAACACGCCTTTCTGTTGGTGTACTAAACTTCCATGTTATATAATAAAATCCATGCATATTAGTTTCATCACAAAAGTCAACTAATTTTTGCGTTACAGATCGTACTATTTTTTTCTGATAACTTTTTTTTGTTTGAACTATTAATGGAAAAACTTTACTATGTTCTAATGACAATACTGATCTTCTCGGTTTCATTTATTTATTCACTTTAAAGTTTTGTGAAAAACTAAAACTATTTTTTTCTATTAATATAACTTCTTATGTTCGTACGAAAATATTAAATAATTTACTATTTCGAATAATAAAAGGAACTTGTTCCTACGGATATTAAAATAAAATTATACTAAATTATAAGTAAATATACAGGGTCTGTTACAAAATCGTTTTTTACATTGAAAATTTTCGTTTTAAATATATATATCAATTAATAATTCTTCCGAACTGTGAAATTAATTGAATTTATTTTTAAATTAAAGAAACAGGGGTGAATGCAGTTCTTTTTCCTGCATATTATTTTAATTATAACAATAAACAATTTTTTTTATAATTACTGATGCATTTTTAGAAAAAATGTCATATTTGAAAATAATTGTAATTGTACATATATATTTTTAAAACACTATTTCAGCAAATTTAAAATAATATATATACATTGATTTAATTTTAACTTCGCTGTTATTAAGTTTTATGATTGTAGCTGTTGATTAATTATTTTGTAAATAATTAAAACTCAATTTAAATTTTACATTGGAAAAAAAATCGTCACACTTACCACGTGACTAATTTCATATTTCAAAAACGTATCTGCAACGTAAAGTACCTTCAAAATACTAAATATGATATTGTGCAGTCGCTTGTGTCGTAAATTTGAACTAAATGTTAAATACCTACTATCAAACAAAACTCTCCTCCACACTTTGAAAATAAAAATAATCTATGATATTGATGGTCATATCATTGCAAAAAAAGAAGATAAACTAAGGCACAGCTGCAAATTATGTAGTGCATTTTTGAAGAAATGCAATGTAATATTTGAAATGCTTTTTTGATGTTCGCAAGAATTCTAGCTTACATACCACGCTGAAATGAAGTTAATGCACCTAGTTTTTCGATAGAGCATGGGAATCTAAAATTTTAAATTCGATTTAAATGTCTTATTTGGACACTAAATAAATAGAATTCACTAAAATTTGATTATTTTTTAAACATCCAGAAGTAGCGGCGAAAAATGACTTAAATTCATTAGATTAGATTAGATTAGTTTATAAAAAATATATTTAAAAAATTAATACATAAATAAGTTTTTTGTGTGAGACCTGGAAGACCCTGTATAAAGAACAATTTTATTGTTATTATAATATGTATAATTAACTTTAAATAAAAAACTCAATAAGTTAATTTATACTTGTAAAATAAAGGAGGCATTATAAACCTAAACAATAATTACGAAATTACTATAATTAAACAATTTTGTGTGTATGGAGTTAAGCAAAGAAAATATGATTATTAATTGTTTATAGGTTGTTTTCCAGTTGAAAAAATATTATAGTAGATATGTTGTTCAATTAAAACGCAACGGCGGTGAGCTGTACCAATGCTTGCCTCTCTATCAAACAAGTAATAAAATTTTATTTTGCATCTCGTTCTGCTCGAAATATTGACACTTCGTCGCAATGAAAATCACACGTAAGAAATAATAATTAAATTCTGGTAAAAAAGCAGGGGTAATTTAGTTTTGAAAATGATTTATAAATGTCAATTATCTGATTTTGAATTTTCTCCTTTTCTTCGCAAAATATTTTTTACATTTTGAAATTTTAGCTGTTTGCCGACTATTGCATAATTTTATTATTCCAAAAATGTGAAAGTTATCGCATAATGGTCCACTGGGTTAATAAGTTTTTATTTAAGTTTAGACGTGAATCCAAGTGAAATGCAATTTGTTGACAATCAGTAATATAATTGTGGGGATGATAGTCAAAATAATTTTTTATTACAAAAAATAACAAATGTCAAGGAATACATTGTTCAGTTTGGCAATAAAGCATAACATAAACATAAACAACTAAGTATATAGGTATAATGGAATATGTCACATTAAAGTTGTTACCAATTTCTTTTATAATAGTGTAGTGAGTGCGGAGCTAAAGCACTCAGTAGAGAGCTTAAGTTAAAAGGTTTGTCAGTATATGCTCCTGTAAAATTTATTTAAAACAGTTTGTGGTATATATGGTATTGTTTTTATTTTTAATAAGTAAACTGAAAATATAGAGTTTAATTATAATTATGGCTGTAAGCCAAGATACGTGCTATATATCACTCTTAGGATTAGCGGAGTATTTTCGAACGGTGAATCCACCAAATATTAAAAAGTGTATTCAGTGTTTGCAAGCATTGTTTACTTTCCATCCTCCATCTAAAGTAGAAGCTCGTACTCACTTGCAAATGGGGCAAGTTCTAATAAGTTATACAAAAAATACTGATCTAGCTCGCTGTCACTTAGAAAAGGCTTGGAAATTATCAGAAAATCTTGTTAATTTTGATGATGTTAAATTTGACACTGCTAGCTTATTAGCTCAATTGTATTTACTACTTGAAATGAGTAATCTATCCAAAGGAATTTTACGGAAAGCTATTGAACTGTCACAAAACAACGTTTACTGGCATTGTAAGCTATTGTTGCAACTATCACAAATACATGCCCATGATAAGGAGTACAGTTTAGCATCTGAACTATTAGCTGTAGGAGCCGAATCTGCAGAAGAGTCTAATGCAGTATACTTAAAAGTACTTTTCTTATTAAGCCGAGCGATGATTCTAATGATTGAAAGGAAGACTAATGATGTACTAGCTTTGCTAAATCAAGCGGGATCAATTATCGACAACAATATACTAAATGTACATCAAAAGGAATATTTAAAAGTTTTTTTTTTAGTACT